>OY288265.1:81389424-82814424 GCA_958450335.1 Hibiscus tridactylites | reverse complement strand
TAGGTTTTAGGGGGCCATCTCAAATAAATAGGTGGTGGGATATGAGCCCAAAGGCCCAAACTATTACTAATTATTATTTATTATTAATTATTATATTATAAATACATTATATAAATTATAAGTTATAAGTTTGTATATATATATACATATATATATATATTTATATATTATAGGTTTTAGGGGCACATCTCAAATAAATGGGTGGTGGGATATGAGCCCAAAGGCCCAATGCCCAAACTATTACTAATTATAATTTATTATTAATTATTATATTATAAATAAATTATATAAATTATAAGTTATAGTTTATATATATATATATATATATATATATAAAATATATATATATATATTTATACATTCTCGGTCTTAGGGGCCCATCTCAAATAAATGGGTGGTGGGATATGAGCCCAAAGGCCCAAGGCCTAAACTATTACTAATTATTATTTAATTTTAATTATTATATTATAAATACATTATATAACTTATAAGTTATAAGTTTATATATATATATATATATATATATACATTATAGGTTTTTGGGGCCATCTCAAATAAATGGGTGGTGGGATATGAACCCAAAGGCCCAAGGCCCAAACTATTACTAATTATTATTTATTATTAATTATTATATTATAAATACATTATATAACTTATAAGTTATAAGTTTATATATATATATATATATATATATATATTATTTATACATTATAGGTTTTAGGGGCCCATCTCAAATAAATGGGTGGTGGGATATGAGCCCAAAAGCCTAAGGCCCAATCTATTACTAATTATTATTTATTATTAATTATTATATTATAAATACATTTTATAAATTATAACTTATAAGTTTTTATATATATATATACATTATAGGTTTTAGGGGCCCATCTCAAATAAATGAGTGGTGGGATATGAGCCCAAAGGCCCAAGTCCCAAACTATTTCTAATTATTATTTATTATATTATAAATACATTATATAACTTATAAGTTATAGGTTTATATATATATATACATATATATTATTTATTCATTATAGGTTTTAGGGGCCCATCTAAATTACATTATATAATTGAAAGACAATTGTTTCACATGTTATATAAGTATATTAACGTTAACTTTATGTTAAACATAATACTAACTTATATTTTGTATTTATTTTAATTTTATGAACATAATAAAGTTTATGAACATAATAAAGTTAACATAATATATATTATATAATAAAGCATAATAAGTTTAATATATTATATTATCTATATATTACTAATATATTATATACTTAGTAAAAATTATGACAAATCTTTTAAGTATATAATTTTATTATACATAATATATATTTTTATACTTAAACAAATTTCTAAGTATATAATTTTATTATACATAATATAGTTACAAATTAAGATAAATTTCTAAGTATAATGGAAGATAAAATTTTTCTAAGTAATGAAATTAATATAATCTACTAAAAAATTATTAATTTTATAATGAACAGTTTACATTTTAAATTATTTAACATTTTTAGCCAGGTCTACATTAGTTCATGTCAACATCAGTTCAGGTTCAAAACAGGTCGGGTCCATTAACAGGCCGAGTTCAAAACAGGTCGGGTTCAAAATAGGTCGGGTAAAATCGGATCTCGGGTCGATTCAGTCGGATAATATCAGGTAATTAGCCAGGTCGGTCTCGGGTTCAGGTTCGTTTCAGTCGGATGCAGGTCGGGTTTCAGGTCAAAATTAATAGGTCAGATTCGGGTTCGGGTCGTTTTCAGTCGGACACAGATCGGGTTCGGTTGCTACAGTAACAAGTTCAACTCGGGTTCGGGTCAGCAACAGTCAGTTACAGTTCGGGTTCGGATCATCGAATTTTCGGGTCAAATCAGGTTCTGACTCGAGCAGGTTTCAGGCAGATTTTCAGGTCCTGACTTGTTTTTACAACCCTACTTACTTGTACCAACTCTTGAGGTATAACAGTGGTCATTTTAGCAAAGCTGAACTGAAGGTTGTTCCATTGAATCTTGACATTATTTTTTAGATTTATAAGCTTTAAATGATTGTTTTAGCATTTACATTTTTTTATTAAATGAACAGTGAGTACATTATGTAAATCCTTCCAATCGATGGACAAGTCTATTGCTCCCTTAGTTAAATTCAAAATGCTTGGATTGAAGAAATAAATTGCTATAAAAGTGGAACCCTCAGGTTTATTCACCATTGTTTCTACAATTACCAGAAGCTCTGAGCCTTAGAGTTGGACCAAATATAATGAATGGTGCACTAGGAGAAGGGCAATTATAAGATAAAAACAAGGAACATTAGACACCAAAATACATTTCAGCGTTCATGAACTGAGTAACCATTAGCTAAAATGATCCTAAAACATGTCCGGACATTATTCGGAAAAGAAAATCATCCCTCTGCATGTACTTGAACATAACAACAGTTTTTTTCTTGATGCCAAATCTCAAGGCTTTTGGAGTTAAATAGAAAACAACTTGACTTTTGTTCTTTATCTGGTAGGACATTGTCTAGAAGAATTAGTTCTGGGGGAGTTCCGCGGACAGCACGAGGAAACTTCTTTGAGTAGAACTTTCTCAAATTCAATTTCATCAAAGGGCTTTACATTCTCGGTTGGTATAATTGGTAGCTGATTGGGAAATAAATGCAATCTCTTTACATTCTCAAATTCAATTTCATCAATGGGCTTTTTTACATTCTCAACAACTTAGCTGGATTTCCTCCCCCAGAGAAGATTAAACACCCAATCATCCAAGTTAAAACTTCTAAGTACATCTTCTCAGCAACTTCTGCCTCAAAACTTATTCAAGCAATCGAACCGTCTTATGTATTATACATGTCACCAAAATGTATCGTTAACACCGGTTTTATCTTTATGTCAGCTGAACCCAAGTGTTTTCTATTTCTTTCCAAGTTTTCTAACTTTTCAATGCATGTTTCTAGTTTATTTTAAAGAACTAAGTTCAGAAAAATTGGAGTTCACAGTACCTCTCCAGCAGGGATCCTTCTATTCTGTCTCACAAGGGCCAAAGATCAAAGATGGACCTAGAAGGGGCTGAAGGGGTAGTGCCCCTAAAAATTTGACATACTGGACCAGATAGCCAATAACGACTACCAGTTCCCAAGGGGGAGAATGTAGTCAGGCCCTAAAGCTTCCCAAACGATCCAGTTGGATGATTCCCAGACTATCGCGGCTCAGCTCTCCACCATCATCAACCCGCTTGTTGAACTAATGTTTTGATATAATAATTGAAGAGGATTAACATCCTATTGAGAAGATCCGGCAAGCTCGATCATTATTACAAAGAACCGGCTCAATATCGCAATCAATCGACAAACCACCCTTCTTCGACGGAACCCACTATGCCTGTTGGAAGACGAGAATGAAGTTCTTTATAAAGTCAAGGGAATACAAACTTTGGAACATAGTAGAAGATGGTTCGTTCGTTCCTCAACAAACCAAGGCGGATTGGAGTGCCGAAGATTGCAAGAAGATGGAGTTTAATTGCAAAGCCTTGCACATCCTCTTTTGTGCATTTGGCCCAAACATCTATGAAAAGATGTCTTCTTGTGAGAGTGCCAAGGAGATATGGGACAAGCTTGAAGTCATATACGAAGGAACCGATGAAGTAAAGGAGACCAAGAACGGGCTCCTCAACCTAGCGTATGAAAACTTCAAGATGGATCCGAAAGAGAACATCGAGAAGATGTTTGATACGTTCTCCACTATCACCAATGGTCTCAAAGGCTATGGAGAAGCCATCCCGGAAGAGAAGCTTGTTCGAAAGCCCATCTACTCCCTTCCTGAGTCATGGGACTCAAAGAGGACTGCCATCATCGAAGCCAAGAATTTGAAGACATTAAAGCTTGATGAACTCATGGGGTCACTTCTCACTCACCAAATTATGAAGAAAAACAAAGAAGATGAGAAGAAGAGGGAAGAAATTAGAGCTATGGGGGAGAAGAAGCTCAAAGGGCTTGGCATCAACACAAATGCCATTGCTCTCAAATCCTCTACACGCCATCATGTAGATTCAAGTGAATTGAAGGATGAAGAAGAAGAGATAGTTCATCTCTTCAAGAAGTGTGCCCTTACATGAAGAAATTCTTGAAAGAGCTTGAACGAGAATCCACGAAAAAGAAGAGGGTAAGCACTTCAAGCCATAAGAAGAAGGCATATGTGGCTACTTGGAGTGATGAAGACTCTATGAAACCAAAATTGATTTTGATATAACATATAAACTTAAGGACCAATTTACAAAACAATAAAATTTTAAGCACTCTTTAAAGTCTCACAATTGACAAGCATTTTAAACAAAATAATATTTCAAGACAAGCTCTTAAATATATGAAAATTTTCTAAGTCTTTTCCTATGATTTTCAAACCAAACTATACAAAAACGCCCAGGCGTATCGATACCCTTAGGCGTATCGATACAGACTTTTGCCACTAGAATTTTAATGGACTTAGCGTACCGATACGGTATTACCCCGTATCGATACGATATTCATCTGGGAAACTCTTTCAATGAAACCGTACCGATACGCTTTGCAACCGTATCGATACGATAAGCCTATCTTTGAAAAATATTTGCATTAAATTTTTCGACCGTTACTTGTCAGTTGGTTGGTTTCCCAATTTTTAAAAGACCATTATACCGTACCGATACGCTTGGTATTCGTATAGATACGCTCTTTAAGAAAACCAAACTTGGGATTCCAATGAGCAAACACCGTATCGATACGGCCCACCGTATCGATACGCCCCTTAAAACCGTACCGGTACGCCTTTTATGCGTATCGATACGCTCTGTTTTCAGTCACAACGGATCTTTCCTCTTTGATGCAAGTATCGATACGCCCTCTTCGAGTACCGATACGGTAGGCTGCAGAGCTGCATTTATTGCGTGAAAAATGCTCCCAACGGCTCTATTGATGATCCCAACTACCCAAACGGCTAGAATTCAATGCAAGGGTATAAAACAAGCTTCAATTGACTAAGCAAAAGCTATTGAACCTACAAGCAACATCAAAGCAAAAAATCCAAATCCTAGTGCTCTTCATAGTCAAATTCTTGTACCAAACTTTTGTGATTTTATTGTTATCTTGTATTGTGAGTTTGGGGAGTTTGAAATTGTATTTGGGTAAACATTTATCCTTTGAGAGAGACTTTTAGAGTTTACCAAATCCATCTCTTTGTAAAAGTGAGTGGATTAAGCTTTGGATAGAAAGCTTAATCAATTTGTAAGGTTACCTCCTCATCCAAGAAAAGGGGAAGAATTCAAGTAGTGAATTGGTTGAAAATCCTTAGTGGGAACTAAGGTAGTGGATGTAGAGTTCATTTGGAGAACTTGAACCACTCTAACCACTTGTGTCACTTTTATTTTTCACTCTTACCTCCTACCAAAATTTTAATTGCCAATTCACCCCCTTTTGGCCATTTGCAATTGTGTGACCAACTCAACAATTGGTATCAGAGCTACACTCATTGGAAGGATTACAACCCTCTTGAGTCGATTCTAGGAGAGTTTGATCAACAACTAGTCAAGCAATGACATCCACCTCCAACTCCAACCTCTATGAGTCCCAATCTACTACCAAGCCACCATTCTTCAATGGGGATAACTACCCATATTGGAAGAATAGGATGAGGATCTTCATCAAGTCTACGGACTATATGGTGTGGGATGTGGTTGAAGAAGGTCCATACATTCCCATGAAGAGAGATAGTGAAGCAAGACTTGTCCCAAAGGTGAAAGCCGAAATGACGGAAGATTAACGAAGAAGGATGCAAGTGAATGATAAAGCTCTTCATGTAATCTTTTGTGCACTTGGTCCGAATATCTGCTCCAAGGTGTCTTTAATCGAGAATGCAAAGGAGGTTTGGGACACCCTCGAGACAACATATGATGGAACTAGTGATGTCAAGGAAACAAAAATTGGGCTACTCAATCTAAGCTACGAAAATTTCAAGATGGATCTCGATGAGAGTGTTTCCAAGATGTTTGATCGATTCTCGGTCATTGTCAACGGATTGAAGGGTTTCGGTGAGATCATCCCCGAAGACAAACTAGTAAGGAAATTGTTGTACTCTCTTCCGGAGTCATGGGATAGCAAGAGAACGAATATTATTGAAGCTCGAGATTTGAAGACTCTCAAGCTTTGTAACCCCCTTAGCCCGGCCTAGACGGTTGACCCGAACTACGAAGATTACACGAGGAAAACCAAAGTCAACCCGAAAGTCAACCTTGGTTAACGACCTTTTTTTCCTTTTTAAACTTGTCTAGATGCACATTAACCCTAGGCGTACTCTTGAGAAAAGCATACATGAAAATCACAGCGATCGGAAAGCAATAAGGGACTCAATTGCACAACATACAAAATTGAGGACCAAAATGTAAATTCTGGAAAGATGAGGGACTTAGCTCATTTTGAAAATACCAATATCAATTTAATCTTATTACATGCTTCCCTGTCAAATTTCACCACAAACGGACATCTCAAACTCAATCTATTGCATATACAAAATTCAGGACTGAAACGCAAAGCTTGCAAACTTCAAAACCATTCAAATCAGTGCCCAACAGTCTAGTGTTTTGGAACGGGGGTTGACCGTTCCGAAACGCGGGTTCGTTTCGAGACCAGTTTCGAAACAGGGCCTGGCAATGGGAAAAACGTTTCGGAACGACCTCCACCCGTTTCGAAACTCGAAGGCCATTACAGGCCCCCGTTTCGAAACGTTAGCACCCGTTCCAATACGGACTGCCCAGAAAATACAGATTTTGCTGGTTTAACATACATTTAATCACACAAACACATCCTATTGACTTCCTAATCATGCCAACAAGTCATCATACATATTAGACACAAGTTTGCAACATCAAAACACATTCATGGCATCAATTAGGCAAAACCACAAGTCTATAGGCATGCATCCTATTAACCATAGCCAATCAACCATCAAGCATCAAAGCAAGCACCAAAATGGCCATTTACATATCCAAAGCATTTAAGGCATCATGCCACAACTAGGGAGTCCAAAACATCTCCCAAAAACACAACCTAGGTTCCTATTGCCAAATATCAAATCTAATAATGTTGTAAAATAGTCACCATACATGAGCTTAGCTTCCCCTTGGATTCTTAGCCTCCTTGCTGCCCACAAACACCTCAATTATCTGCATTATTGGTTCAAGAGAGAGAGCGTAAGCACAAATGCTTAATGAGGCATGCTCTAAAGAAAACATCACAATAATTCACTTTATAAAAACACTTTTCATTAAGCCTTTAACACTCAAACATCAATCCATGCAACATTGCATTTACAGCAAGCATCTCATGCTTCAATATCATTAACATGTCATATTGGATTCCAAGTGATAAACCGTAACCTTTTTCAACATAAAACACAATCGGATACGCGGATTACAAGCGTTGTCCCATACGCTTCATACACACTACCAAACACACAAGGTGGAGTTTACCCGTACAATCACAACCCCTCAACACCCGTGATGGAGTTTAACGGTACAATCACAACCCCTCCACATCACTCATTGGTAGTTGTATAACATCACTAACGAGAACACGAGACACTCAACACAAGATCCACACATGGACTTTTAACCACCATTGTGATCTTAAACATCTCGTTAGTGTACTTGGATGGAGTTTACGGTACAATTCCAACCCCTCAACATCAAGGCGACTTTATTCACGGTGCACCCAATCCTATAGCCGGCTAACTATATCCGATTCAAGTACTTTAAAACCAACACATCACTTGCCAATATACATTAATTATCATCAATAATCCACTGTTTTAAAGCATTACTCAAAGCCATTAAACCATCATGCATCACTATGCATCAAACCACAATTATCAATATCAAACCAAGGATCTCTTACCTTGAGCATCCTTCAACACATGGCTTTCAAACCAGCATTAATCATGCTAAAACATGCTTTCAAAACAGAATTTAAACATGCAAATTAAACACATTGCATCCAACCATTTCATGGTTCATTCAAGAGAGAGAGTTTTCCCGAAAACTTACTCTTGAGCTTAGTCAAGTTGATTAGACCTAAACTAAGCTCCCAAACCTTCAAACATTCAAAACAAAGCTGAAGATCCAACTCCACTCACCAATTTCGTTTCGCAAGCTTGCCGAAACGCCGTTCAATCCTCCGGATCAACACCACAAGGATCCGAAGATGTCTCCCCTATTTTAAACACATCAAAGCAGAGGATTAATGCATCATCATGCATTAAAATCTTCAGCCATTACACCTAAACTCGTTGCTCTCACCAAATCTAACATTTCGGCTACCAAACACAACCGAAATCACCTCCAAACCCTTCCTCAACATAACCCAGGCAAGATCCATCACTTCTAAAAATTAATAGACATCAATTAACATCCAAAAAGAGCCTAAAATCGTCCTTATACCTCCAGCTATAACAGAACACTAAGATCACCCCAAAAACCACCATTTTCACAAGTAAAAACTTAGGAAAATCAACCTATTTGGGATTGCATTGATTAAACCTCAATTACACATCATTAAACATCCAAAATACATTAGAAAGCCATCTCAAAACAGAGCCCAAACAATCACCACGAATTTCTTTAAGATTTAATCCAAATCTTGAGTTTTAAGCCAAAAATCAAGATCACATCATTTAAACCTTTAATAAAACTTAATTTAAGGATTGAGAACTTGGGAATTTCAGTAAAGAACTGAGTATTTAGAGGAGAAGAACATCCTTACCTCTAAATGTAGATTTCTCCTTGTTTAGAGCCAAAATCCTTGAAAATTCAATAAGCAAATGAAGAGAATTTGATGTAGAAAGGATTAGGAATCATTTGAGGATTGAAATCTCATCATTTGGTGTGAAAATAAAAAGGAAAGTTGCTGTAGAAATGTGTTTGGCTGAGAGAATTTTGAGAGAAAATGAGATGAGAAAATTTTAAAGAAAGTTAGTTATGAAATCTCAAAAATTGGTTTCCCCATTCTCTTTTAATTAATTAAACATTAAATGAGTCATTAAAATCTAAGAAAAATCTGGAGAAATCAATCTTGGGTAAATTAGCTCCTTAAAGATTCAAAGTTTCAATCCTCACAAAACAGTCACCACTGAACTTTTCAAAAATTACATTTTAGTCACTAATTCGAAATGTCACACTTCCAAACCTTATTTTGTAAAATTGACTCCACCACTCTCTTATATATATTAAAAGATGATTTTTAGATTTTTCCCATATTTTTAATGCAATCCGAACTAGGCTTTCCCTAAAACCACCTTTTATATTTGAACCGAAAATCAGACCGGTCCGGTTCAGACCCTAAACTTCCAAGCCCAAAATTGGGGTGTTACAACTCTCCCCCCTTAAGAAATTTCGTCCTCGAAATTTACCTCGAGGAAAAAGGTACGGAAACTGCTTCTTCATGTCATCTTTTTGTTCCCACGTGGCTTCCTCAACACCTTTACCAAATAAATGGTCTTGCCTCGAAGAACTTTACAATCTGAATCCAGAATTTCCACAGGTTCCTCATCATAGGTAGGGGTGTGAAAAACTGACCCGACCTGGTAACCTGCCTGAAACCCGATCGAGTCAGAACCTGGTTTAACCCGAGAATTCAAAGACCGAACCTGACCTGCACCCGACCGAAACGAACCCGAACCCGAATTTGACCTGTAACTGTAGAAACCGAACCCGAACTGCACCCGACCGAAGTGAACCTGAACCCGAAATTGACCTGTTACTGTAGTAACCGAACCCGACCTGCACCCGACCGAAACGAACCCGAACCCGAGACTAACCTGCCAGATAACCGATTTAACCCGACCTGTTTGGACCCGACCTGAAATGAACCCGACCTGTTTTGAACCCGACCTGTTTTGAACCTGAACTGTTATTGACCTGAACTGTTCTTGACCTGAACTGATATTGACCTGAACTGTTATTGACCTGAACTGTTCTTGACCTGAACTGATATTGACCTGAACTGATATTGACCTGAACTGATATTAACCTGAACTAATACTATTATTTGATTTGCTAATAATGATAATTATCTGACATTTAAAGAAGTTATATTTAATGAATATAAAATAATGTCAAGTATTGAAAAATTTTAAAATTAATAATAATTTCAAGTATTAATAAATTAACTAACTTAACTTCAATTAAAAGATAAATTGAATTAATAATAATTCTAATTATTAATAAATTGTATTTCTAATTAACTTGACTATTATTTTAAAATAACTTCAAAGATAAACTATTATACTTAATTAACTTAAGTGGAATGAATAACCATTATTAAAATAAAATTTTATACTTAATAAAATTAAGTTAAATGAGTAAAAATTATTAAATTAAATCTATATTCTTAATTAAAATAAGATGACTTAAATTTTTTATTATAGGAATAAATTAATGCTAAATAATTAACTTGCATTCATTTTAATTGAAGTTAAGTTAGTTATTAAATTAACTTAACTTAAGATTAAAAATAAATTTAATTAACTTGCATTCATTTTAAATTAAATAATTAAACATTATTAAATCAAATTGTCTTTCTAAATTCTGATAAGCTACTTAATCTACTTAAGTTGAATGAATAACCATTATAAAATTAATTTTTTATACTTAACTAAAATTAGTTTAAAGTTATTAAACTAAATCTGTATACTAAATTAATATAAGATAACGAATTTTTTTAATTAACATTACATACTTAATTGACTTAATAAAAAACTGATTAACTTAAATGACTTAATTAAGTTAACTTGATTAAAATATATTCAAACATTAACTTTGGATGGAATCAGGGATACTTCCAATTTTTTTTATAAGTAAAAAACAGAATAAGGTAAAACTAAGAAGAATAACTTTGAACAGAATAATTCAAACTTATATTCAATAATTTAAGTGGTTAAACTTACAAAACTTTATTGAATATTACAAAAGTTTAAACTTACAAACTGAAACTTATAACAAACTGAAACTTACAAACTAAATAATCTTTACAAACTGAAACTTTAACTTTCACAATACAAACTTTACAAACATACAAAAGTTTAAACTTTAAGCTCTCAGATCTTATAACAAAGATTTACAAACTTTGCTACCAGAATTATCATCATCGAGCTTTGAAGGGCAACCAAGTTTAAATTATGGGCAACTTAACTTTAAAAGCTAAGACACCAACATAATTAAAACTAGGAAAACCAGCAACCAGCAACAAACTGCAACAAGACATTAAAATCATTAGGAACATTAACAGACTGAAATAATGCAAACCAAGCATATATAACCAAGCACACATACATACTGAACAAACCAAGCATAAAACAGACTGCAATAATGCAAACCAAGCATATATAACTAAACAGAAACATACATATATACATTCATATATAACCAAACATAAAACAGAAGCATACATACACATTACATAGTGAACAACTAAACAGAAACATACATGCATACATGCATATATAATCAAACATAAAACAGAAGCAGACATACACATTACATAGTGAACAACTAAACAGAAACATACATACATACATGCATCTATAACCAAACATAAAACAGAAGCATACATACACATTACATATTGAGCAACTAAACAGAAACATACATACATGCATATATAACCAAACATAAAACAGAATCAATGAGATATATAAAACTAAAAAAAGACAGTGAATAAAAATAACTTACCAAAACATCTCCAGCTTTCAACAAATCAGAAACATACCTACCAGATCTTATGCTTCCTTGTTCTCAGAGGTCCCTACAAAAAAAGAACAAATCAGTCCAGAATTCAAAACAAATCAAAAAAAATATAAGTTAAACAAATCAGAAACTTACTCTGCACTAGGATCTTCATCAACTGCACAATCTTTCATAACAGAAAGATATTCCTCATCCTCTTCCTCGGGCTCAAACCCATACAACCAATTACGGGTTTTCACAAATATCTCAACATTTTTAGGAAGGAGTTTAGCCCTTAACTTATTTAAAATCCGACCACCAGTGCTAAAAGATGATTCAGAAGCAACTGAAGTGATGGGAATGGCTAAGATATCTCTAGCCATGATAGAAAGTACTGGGAAAGACACAGATTGGGCTTTCCAGTAATCTAAAATATCAAAGTCTGAATCATCAGCATGAGGGAGAAGGGGCAAATTAATAAAAGAGTCAACATCTGACTTCCCACTCCTTGAAGCAGCTAGATTAGCATCAAAGTTCTAGAAAAAAAAAACAAAAGTCAGTAATTGTAACTGAAATAATAAAATAAAGGTAACTGAAATAACAAAAATAAAAACTAACCTGAAAAAGGTTAGACTTCCCACTCATTTAATTAATTTAGGGTTTTTGGTTTATTTTAATTAATTTAGGGTTTAGGGTTTAATAAACCCTATATCCTAAACCCTAAATCTTAAACCCTAAAATACTAAAAGCCCTAAGCCCTAAGCCCTAAACATGAATCCCTAAAAATAAAAACCCTATTCCACCAATATTTATATATATATATAAATATAATGCATGTAAGTCGTGATTTAGGGTTTTAGGATTATTTTAATTAATTTAGGGTTTAGGATTATTTTAATTAATTTAGGGTTTAGAATATTACTTATGCTTTAGGGTTTAATGCTTAGGGTTTAGAATAAGACATTAGGGGTTTAAACCCTAACCAAACCCTAATATTTAATCAATGAACCATAGTCCCTAATCATAAACCCTAAACAATAACCACTACCCTCTAAACCATAAAACCCTAATATTATAGCTAATAGCTCATAGTCCGTAATCCTAGATCGAGGGTTTAGTGGTTAGGGTTAATTACTTATGCTTTAGGGTTTAATGCTTAGGGTTTAGAATAAGACATTAGGGGTTTAAACCCTAAACCCTAATATTTAATCAATGAACCATAGTCCCTAATCCTAAACCCTAAACAATAACCACTACCCTCTAAACCATAAAACCCTAATACTATAGCTAATAGCTCATAGTCTGTAATCCTAGATCGAGGGTTTAGTGGTTAGGGTTAATTACTTATGCTTTAGGGTTTAATGCTTAGGGTTTAGAATAAGACATTAGGGGTTTAAACCCTAAACCCTAATATTTAATCAATGAACCATAGTCCCTAATCCTAAACCCTAAACAATAACCACTACCCTATAAACCCTAAAACCCTAATACTATAGCTAATAGCTCATAGTCCGTAATCCTAGATCGAGGGTTTAGTGGTTAGGGTTAATTACTTATGCTTTAGGGTTTAATGCTTAGGGTTTAGAATTAGACATTAGGGGTTTAAACCCTAAACCCTAATATTTAATCAATGAACCATAGTCCCTAATCATAAACCCTAAACAATGACCATTACCCTTTAAACCCTAAAACCCTAATACTATAGCTAATAGCTCATAGTCTGTAATCCTAGATCGATGGTTTAGTGGTTAGGGTTAATTACTTATGTTTTAGGGTTTAATGCTTAGGGTTTAGAATTAGACATTAGGGGTTTAAACCCTAAACCCTAATATTTAATCAATGAATCATAGTCCATAATCCTAAACCCTAAACAATAACCACTACCCTCTAAACCATAAAACCCTAATATTTAATCTATAGCTCATAGTCTGTAATCCTAGATCGAGGGTTTTGTGGTTAGGGTTAATTACTTATGCTTTAGGGTTTAATGCTCAGGGTTTAGAATTAGACATTAGGGGTTTACACACCAAACCCAAATATTTAATCAATGAACCATAGTCCCTAATCCTAAACCCTAAACAATAACCACTACCCTCTAAACCATAATACCCTAATATTTAATCTATAGCTCATAGTCCGTAATCCTAGATCGAGGGTTTAGTGGTTAAGGTTAATTACTTATGCTTTAGGGTTTAATGCTTAGGGTTTAGAATTAGACATTAGGGGTTTACACACCAAACCCTAATATTTAATCAATGAACCATAATCCCTAATCCCAAACCCTAAACCCTATACATTTAATTACAAATAATAATAATAATAATAATAATAATAATAATAATAATAATAATAATAATAGTAATAGTAATAGTAATAATAATAATAATAAGCATAGTAAATATATAATAATAATAATAATAATAATTGTATTTAAGTATATAATAATAATAATAGTAGTAGTAATAATAATAATATTAATAATCATAGTAATAATAATAATAATAATAATAATAATAAAAACTAATAATAATACTAATAATAATAATAATAATAAAAACTAATAATAATAATAAGCATAGTAAATATATAATAATAATAATAATTGTATTTAAGTATATAATAATAATAATAATAATAATAATAATAATAATAATAATAATAATAATAATAATAATAATAATAATAATAATAATAATAATAATAATAATAATAATCCCTAAAGCCCTAACCACTAAACCTTAAACCCTAAACCCTAAACACTAAACACTAAAAACAAAAACCATAATCCATCAATATATATATATATATATTACATGTACGTATGTACGTATCATTTTATGAACAGTAAACCCTAAACCCTAAACCCTAAACCCTAAACCCTAAAAACCATAATCCATCAATATATATATAATACATGTAGGTATGTTTGTATTAATTTAAGATCAGTAAACCCTAAACCCTAACCCTAAACCCTAAAAACCATAATCCATCAATATATATATATAATACATGTATGTATGTTTGTATTAATTTAAGATCAGTAAACCCTAAACCCTAAACCCTAAACCCTAAAAACCATAATCCATCAATATATATATAATTAACGTAGGCATGTTTGTATTAATTTAAGATTAGTAAACCCTAAACCCTAAACCCTAAAAATCATAATCCATCAATATATATATAATTAATGTATGCATGTTTGTATTAATTTAAGATCAGTAAACCCTAAACCCTAAACCCAAAACCCCAAACCATAACCCCTTAACCCTAGACCCTAAACCCTAAAAATAAATCCAATAGTCCCAACTATATATATATATCACATATATGTAATCCCCTAACCCTAAACCCTTAACCCTAAACCATAAAAATAAAAATCATAATCCGTCAATATATATAATACACATAACACAATAAACCATAAACACGAAGGAACCCGACCTGAAATGAACCCGACCTGAAATGAACCCGACCTGAAACAAAACCGACCTGAAAAGAACCCGACCTGAAACGAAACCGACCTGAAACGAACCCGACCTGAAACGAAACCGACCTGAAACGAACCCGACCTGAAACGAACCCGACCTGATACGAAACCGACCTAAAATGAACCCGACCTGAAACGAAACCGACCTGAAATGAACCCGACCTGAAACGAACCCGACCTGAAATGAACCCGACCTGAAACGAAACCGACCTGAAATCAGCCTGTCAATTAACCGTTTTGGCCCGACCTGAAATGAACCGACCTGAAATGAACCCGACCTGAAATGAACCCGACCCGAAATGAACCCGACCTGAATTGAACCCGACCTGAAATGAACCCGACCCGAAATGAACCCGAACCCGAACTGAATCGAGTCAAAACAAAAAATGACCCAAAATGACCTGTAACCGATTTGACCCGACCTGACAGAGCCCGACCTGAAACCCAACTGTTGACCTGTTTTTACATCCCTAATCATAGATCAAGTCTGGATTCAATTCCACTTCCTCCACAGGCATAACATGCGAAGGGTCCGATCTATACCTCCGAAGCATAGAAACATGAAACACATCATGAATCTTTTCCAACTCTTGTGGCAACCTCAACTTGTACGCAACAGGACCCGCACGCTCAATCACCTCATATGGTCCAATGTACCTAGGGCTCAACTTACCCTTCCGGCCAAACCTCATCACTTTTTTCCAAGGCGAAACTTTCAAAAACACACGGTCACCTACCGCATACTCAATCTCCTTACGCTTCAAATCTGCGTAAGACTTCTGTCGATCAGAAGCTGCCTTCAATCGCTCACAAATGAGCTTCACCTTCTCGGTGGTCCCTTTCAACAAAGCTGGCATCGAAACCAACTTCTGACCTGTTTCAGCCCAACAAAGAGGAGTTCTGCACTTCCTCCCGTACAAAGCTTCATAAGGTGCCATTTGAATACTCGCCTGGTAGCAATTGTTATAAGCAAACTCCACTAAAGGCAAATGCTTCTCCCAAGAGCCTTGAAACTCAATCACACAGCACCTCAACATATCCTTCAGCACCTGGATAACACGCTCAGACTGTCCATCCGACTGTGGATAACACGCTCAGACTACCCATCCGACTGTCGATCAGAAGCTGCCTTCAATCGCTCACAAATGAGCTTGACCTTCTCGGTGGTTCCTTTCAACAAAGCTGGGATTGAAACCAACTTCTGACCTGTTTCAGCCCAACAAAGAGGAGTTCTGCACTTCCTCCCGTACAAGGCTTCATAAGGTGCCATTTGAATACTTGGCTGGTAGCTATTGTTGTAAGCAAACTCCATTAAAGGCAAATGCTTCTCCTAAGAGCCTTGAAACTCAATCACACAGCATCTCAACATATCCTCCAGCACTTGGATAACACGCACAGACTGTCCATCCGACTGTGGATGATAAGAAGTACTGAAATTCAGCCGTGTACCCAATGCCTGATGTAAACACTCCCAGAAACGCGATGTAAACCTCGGATCTCGATCCGACACTATAGACTTTGGTACACCATGCAGCCGCACAATCTCAGCAATGTACAGCTCCGCAAGCTTGTCCAAAGTGTACGTAGTATGCACAGGAAAGAAATGTGCACACTTCGTAAGGCGATCCACAATCACCCACACCGAATTCTTCTTCGATGGCGACAAAGGCAAACCAGACACAAAGTCCATGGTAATCCTTTCCCACTTCCACTCAGGAATCCTCAACGGTTGCAACAACCCAGAAGGAAACTGATGCTCAGCTTTTACTCGCTGGCAAACCATGCACTTGCTCACATATTCAGCAACATCTTTCTTTAAACCCACCCAATAGTACTCATCTCTAAGATCACGATACATCTTAGTACTACCAGGGTGCATAGCAAAAGGACTACTATGAGCTTCAGTCAGAATAGCACGCCTCAACTCAGCATCATTGGGCACTACTATCCGACTCTGAAAACATAAAACTCCATCATCATTAAAGAGAAATTCCGATGGCCTATCCTCAGCAATATCCTGAACATGTGGCACCAAGGAATCATCCAACAACTTCTTATCCTTTATCAACTGAACCAAGGTTGGTTTCACTTGCAATTCAGCCACAAGACCTCCATCTCGCGAAATACTCAAGCTGGCAAACATAGCCCTCAACTCCACTGCCACCTTCCTACTCAAGGCATCCGCTACAACATTAGCTTTTCCCGGATGGTACTCGATCGTCAGATCATAATCTTTAAGCAACTCCACCCAACGTCGTTGCCTAAGATTTAACTCTTTCTGAGACATTAGATACTTCAAACTTTTGTGATCTGTGTACACAGTACACTTCTCACCATACAGGTAATGTCTCCAAAATTTCAAAGCAAAAACCACCGCAGCTAACTCAATGTCATGCGTAGGATAATTGCGCTCATGCACCTTCAACTGTCGCGATGCATAAGCCACCACCTTACCCTCTTGCATCAACACACACCCTAAACCAACGTAGGATGCGTCACTATACACCACAAACTCTTTCCCTGATTCAGGTTGAACCAAGATAGGAGCTTGCGTCAAAGTTGCCTTAAGCTTCTCAAAAGCCTGTTGTCTCGCTTTCGTCCACTCATACTTAACATCCTTCTGCAACAACTTCGTCAAAGGTGCAACAATCTTCGAAAATCCATCCACGAACCTCCGATAGTATCCCTCCAAACCAAGGAAACTACGAACTTCATGAACAGACTTATGAGGCTTCCAATTCATCACTCCCTCAATCTTCTGAGGATCAACACGAATCCCCTCAACAGAAACCACATGACCAAGGAACAACACTTCCCTGAGCCAGAACTCACACTTGCTTAGCTTATCATAAAGCTGATTCTCCAACAAAGCCTGCAACACAATTCTCAAATGCCCCTCATGCTCCTCCTCAGTACGAGAGTACACGAGGATACCATCAATGAACACCACAACAAATTTGTCCAAGTATTCATGGAACACTCTATTCATCATGTCCATAAAAGCTGCAGGAGCATTCGTCAAACCAAACGGCATCACAAGAAACTCATAATGCCTGTACCTCGTCATGAAGGTTGTCTTTGGCACATCCACATCCTTCACCTTCAATTGGTAATACCCTGACCTTAAGTCAATTTTAGAGAACACAATCGCTCCCCGAAATCGATCAAAAATATCATCAATCCTCGGCAATGGATACCGATTCTTGATAGTCAACTTGTTAAGCTAACGGTAATCGATGCACATTCTCAGAGTGCCATCCTTTTTCTTCACAAACAAGACCGGTGCACCCCAAGGTGACACACTTGGCCGAATGAAACCACGATCAAAGAACTCCTGAAGTTGCATCTTCAGCTCCTTCAACTCTTTAGGTGTCATTCGATAAGGAGTAATGGACACTGGAGTTGTGTTTTCATACAGCTCAATTCCAAACTCCACTTCACGGTTAGGAGGCAATCCAGGCAACTCCTCCGGAAACACACCAGGAAACTCTCGCACCGTTCTGATATCTTGCACTTGCAACTCCTTAGAGCTAGGATTCATTACAAAGGCTAGGTAGGCTTCACAACCTTGCCTCAGCATTCGACTTGCTTCCAATGTAAACACCATATTGGCAAGAAACTTCACATTCTCACCAACCACCACTACCTCATAATCATCCGCAAGCTTCAACGAAACTCGCTTGTTCTCAAAATCCACCACAGCTCGATGTTCAACAAGCCAATCTATACCCCGGATTACATCGAAACCATAGAAAGGCAATTCCATGAGATCAACATGAAAAACATGATTTTGCACAACCAAGGGACATCTTCTATACAACTTCCGTGTCACAACGGTCTTACCAAAGGAACTAGTTACACGCATACCAACATCCAAAGACTCAACAGGCAAACCAAGCAATTGAGCATGTTCACGCAATATGTATGAGTGTGTAGATCCAGAATCAATCAAGGAAAGTAATGACAAGGATTGCAAAGTGAAAGTACCTACGATAACATCCGTGTCATTCCTCCCCTCTCGCTGAGCATACACTCGAGCCTGGCCACCACCCTCAAGTTGGACAACCACCACATGCACCACATTCCTTCCACCATCGTCTCTGCGCTGGAAGTTACCATGGCCGCGCCCACGACCTCTCTGTGGTGCAACAACACCAGGAGCACGTCCCTGACCAGCACCGGCCAACAAAGGACACTCCCTCCTCATGTGGTCTGCCGAACCACAATTCCAGCATGAATTACCAGTCACTACCACAGGAGCTTGCACCTCTCTCGCTGCCCGAGGACAATCACGTCTCAAATGACCACGCGATCCATACGCACAGCACGTGTTCTGATCAACTCTCGCCCTGTCTCCCTGAACAGGCGCACCATGCCCTCCACCACCACGCATAGCAGAAGACTGATACCTCCTATCTCGTCCTCTCTTGTTCCGTCCACCACCGGAACTATACTCAGCAGCTCTCTTGCCCGTTCTAGAACCAGCACTCCTAGAGGACAAACCCAGATTCAGCTCAATATCTTTCGCCCTACTAACCAGCACATCAAAATCAGTGTACTCAGCGGCAAGCATAAAGGTCTTTACATCCGTCACCAGACCATATCGGAAACGCTCACACCTTTCCCGCTCATCAGGAATAAGCTCAGGTGCGTATTGATTGAGACGGACAAACTGGATCTCGTACTCAGCCACCATCATGCTCCCTTGAGTAAGAGACATGAACTCTCTTTTCTTTTCATCCAGGTAGCGCACACCCAGATACTTCCGCTTGAACGCGTTCAGAAAGAACATCCAAGTCACATCAGCTTCCTCCATTCTGGAGATAGTGGTCGTCCACCAGGTATACGCATCATCATGCAACAGCGATACCACACATCCCAGCTTCTGCACATCATTGCAGTTCATTTGTCCCAAAATCCTCTTGGTACTTTCCAACCAAGATTCGGAACCCTCAGCAGACAAACCTCTGAACTCAGTCCCTCCCATACTGCGCAAATGTTCCAAAGGTAGTCTCGCATTAGCATCACCCTGATGCCCAGTTCCATGAGCTCCAGCTACTGCTGCCTGAAAGGCTCCAGCAATAGTCTGTATCAAAACTGTCATGTCAGGAGCAGCTTGCCCCTGCCCAGCTTCAGGTCCAGCGACCCTAGCACCAGCACCAACACCAGCTCCATCACCTCCAGCACCACCACCACCGGGCGGTCCACCACCAGGAGGAGGAGGTAAATCCACAACATTTTCAGCATTATTCTCGCTCTCGTTCTGAGCAATAGCTCGCGTATTAATTCTCGTCTCTCTACGAGGTCCCATTCACTAAACAATGCACTAACACAAATGCAATAAACATAATCAGGTTCAGCAAGGTAAGAAATCCAAGTACTCAAGCTCATTTCCAAATAAAAACAAATCATTTCATTAGTTTTGATATGGCAATGGGTCCCTCTAACATGCTTCACCACAGTATACTTCACAATTGTAACATACTTTACAATTCACACATCACACTTTCATTCAAAAAGACCCATCATGCAATCATACATATATCACCCACATAACCATTCCCGTTTACTCGAGAACACAACTCTGATACCACCAAATGTAACACCCTTAGCCTGGCCTAGACGGTAGACCCGAACTACGAAGATTACACGGGGAAAACCAAAGTCAACCCAAAAGTCAACCTTGATTAACGACCCTTTTTTTTCCTTTTTAAACTTGTCTAGATGCACATTAACCCTAGGCGTACTCTTGAGAAAAGCATACATGAAAATCACAGCGATCGGAAAGCAATAAGGGACTCAATTGCACAACATACAAAGTTGAGGACCAAAATGTAAATTCTGGAAAGATGAGGGACTTAGCTCATTTTTAAAATACCAATATCAAATTAATCTTATTACATGCTTCCCTGTCAAATTTCACCACAAACGGACATCTCAAACTCAAGCTATTGCATATACAAAATTCAGGACTGAAACGCAAAGCTTGCAAACTTCAAAACCATTAAAATCAGTGCCCAACGGTCTAGTGTTTCGGAACGGGGGTTGACCGTTCCGAAACGCAGGTTCGTTTCGAGACCAGTTTCGAAACAGGGCCTGACAGTGGGAAAAACGTTTCGGAACGACCTCCACCCGTTTCGAAACTCGAAGGCCATTACAGGCCCCCGTTTCGAAACGTTAGCACCCGTTCCGATACGGACTGCCCAGAAAATGCAGATTTTGCTGGTTTAACATACATTTAATCACACAAAAATATCCTATTGACTTCCTAATCATGCCAACAAGTCATCATACATATTAGACACAAGTTTGCAACATCAAAACACATTCATGACATCAATCAGGCAAAACCACAAGTCTATAGGCATGCATCCTATTAACCATAGCCAATCAACCATCAAGCATCAAAGCAAGCACCAAAATGGCCATTTACATATCTAAAGCATTTAAGGCATCATGCCACAACCTAGGTTCCCACTGTTTTAAAGCATTACTCAAAGCCATTAAACCATCATGCATCACTATGCATCAAACCACAATTATCAATATCAAACCAAGGATCTCTTACCTTGAGCATCCTTCAACACATGGCTTTCAAACCAGCATTAATCATGCTAAAACATGCTTTCAAAATAGAATTTAAACATGCAAATTAAACACATTGCATCCAACCATTTCATGGTTCATTCAAGAGAGAGAGTTTTCTCGAAAACTTACTCTTGAGCTTAGTCAAGTTGATGAAACCTAAACTAAGCTCCCAAACCTTCAAACATTCAAAACAAAGCTGAAGATCCAACTCCACTCACCAATTTCGTTTCGCAAGCTTGTCGAAACGCCGTTCAAGCCTCCGAATCAACACCACAAGGATCCGAAGATGTCTCCCCTGTTTTAAACACATCAAAGCAGAGGATTAATGCATCATCATGCATTAAAATCTTCATCCATTACACCTAAACTCGCTGCTCTCACCAAATCTAACATTTCGGCTACCAAACACAACCGAAATCACTTCCAAACCCTTCCTCAACATAACCCAGCCAAGATCCATCACTTCTAAACATTCATAGACATCAATTAACATCCAAAAAGAGCCTAAACTCGTCCTTATACCTCCAGCTATAACAGAACACTAAGATCACCCCAAAAACTTCCATTTTCACAAGTAAAAACTTAGGAAAACCAACCTATTCGGGATTGCGTTGATTAAACCTTAATTACACATCATTAAACATCCAAAATACATTAGAAAGCCATCTCAAAACAGAGCCCAAACAATCACCACAAATTTTTTTAAGATTTAATCCAAATCTTGAGTTTTAAGCCAAAAATCAAGATCACATCATTTAAACCTTTAATAAAACTTAATTTAAGGATTGAGAACTTGAGAATTTCATTAAAAACCTGAGTATTTATAGGAGAAGAACATCCTTACCTCTAAATGTAGATTTCTCCTTGTTTAGAGCCAAAATCCTTGAAAATTCAATAAGCAAATGAAGAGAATTTGATGTAGAAAGGATTAGGAATCATTTGAGGATTGAAATCTCATCATTTGGTGTGAAAATCAAAAGGAAAGTTGCTGTAGAAATGTGTTTGGCTGAGAGAATTTTGAGAAAAAATGAGATGAGAAAATTTTAAAGAAAGTTAGTTATGAAATCTCAAAAATTGGTTTCCCCATTCTCTTTTAATTAATTAAACATTAAATGAGTCATTAAAATCTAAGAAAAATCTGGAGAAATCAATCTTGGGTAAATTAGCTCCTTAAAGGTTCAAAGTTTCAATCCTTACAACACAGTCACCACTGGACTTTTCAAAAATTACATTTTAGTCACTAATTTGAAATGTCACACTTCCAAACCTTATTTTGTAAAATTGATTCCACCACTCTCTTATATATATTAAAAGAGGATTTTTAGATATTTTCCCATATTTTTAATGCAACCCGAACTAGGCTTTCCCTAAAACCACCTTTTATATTCGAACTGAAAATCAGACCGGTCCGGTTCAGACCCTAAACTTCCAAGCCCAAAATTGGGGTGTTACAAGCTTGATGCTCTTGTTTTATCTCTACTCACCCATGAGATCACGAGGAAGGGAAGAGAAGAAGAAAAGAAAATGGAAGAGAAGAAGGTTGAGAAGAAGGATGTTGAGAAGAAGAAGGTTGGAATCGCTCTTAAAGCTTCATATCATGAAAGCGGTTCAAATGAAGATGAAGATGAGGAGATGGCCATGTTGGCCAAACGGTTCACTCGCTTCATGAAGTCTAATCGTGGGAGAAAGTTCACTAGAAAATGAGACTTCAAGAGCAAGAGTAAGGAAGATGAGAATGACCAAATAACTTGCTATGAATGCAAAAAGCCCAGCCATATCCGTTCCGAATGTACTCAATTGAAGAGGAATAGCTTTGGGAAGAAGAACAAGCTCAAATCTCAAGTAGCAACTTGGAGTGACGATGAGTCATCCGAGGAGGAGGAGGAAGTGTCCAATCTTTGTCTCATGGCCATTGATGATGAACCAAAGGTAAATCCTAACTCATCTAATTTTGATTTTACCTTTGATGAGCTTCAAGATGCTTATCATGAATTGCAAGAGGTTTACGATGAGTTAGTAGGAAAATATAAAGAATCCATTTTGAGAAAGAAGAAAACCATTTCCGATTTGAAAAATCAAAATGAAACATTTTCAAAAACTAACTTCGAATTGGAAAAGAAAGTTTTGTTTTTATTAAATCTTTCAAATGATCTTAAAACGAAAAATCTTGAACTTGAAAAACTTCTTTCCAATTTTCAAGATTATCACACAAAGGAAGTGGATAATCTTAAAACATCAATTGCTATTGGGAAAAACCATTTTGAAAAAGGAAACTCTTCTAAATCCCAATATGTAAAAAGAAAACCTTTCATTCCTAAACAAAGAAATTTTCATAAGCAATCTAGAGGTCAAAAGGTTAGAAGTGTTTGGGTTCCTAAGGAACTCATTATTTCTAATAATATGAATGCTATTACTTCTTGGATTCATAAGGGAACCAAAATTTTGAAGGCTAACACACATGGACCCAAAATGATTTGGGTACCAAAAATCAAGGACTAATTTCTTTGTTTGTAGGGGGAGCATTGCTACAAGGCCAAAGCTTCAAGCCAAAACTCATGGTACCTTGATAGTGGATGCTCAAGACATATGACCGGTGACAAGAGTAGATTCGTGGAACTAAAGCCAAAGAGTGGTGGAGTGGTAACTTTCGGTGACAACTCCAAAGGCCACATTGAAGGAATAGGCTCCATTGGTAATCACTCTTCTATTTTCATTGAAAATGTTTTGTATGTCAACGGTCTTAAACATGATTTATTGAGCATTAGTCAATTATGTGATAAGGGTTTTAATTTTTTATTTGATAAAAGTGGTTGCAAAATTGTGAACATTAAAACAAATCAACTAATGCTCATAGGACATAGAATAGGCAATATCTACATGGTGCATTTAGATGACATCCATTCATCCCATACATGCTTAGTTGCACATGGTGAACATGACTCATGGCTTTGGCATAGAAAATTAGGACATGCTAGCATGAATGTCTTAGAGAAATTAATTTCCCTTAATCTAGTTAGAGGTTTACCCAAACTTAAATTTTCTAATGATAAAATTTGTGATGCATGTTCAAAGGGTAAACAACATAGAACTTCATTTAAATCCATTAATGATGTCTCTACTAGTAGATGTTTACAATTGATTCATATGGATCTTTTTGGGCCTATTAGAACAATGAGCTTGAGTGGTAAATTATATGCCTTTGTGCTTGTAGATGACTATTCTAGGTTTACTTGGGTTCTATTCTTAAGTACAAAAGATGAGACTTTAGAAAAATTCATCACATTTTCTAAAATAACTCAAAATGATCTTGAACTTAAAATTTCTCACATTAGAAGTGATCATAGAACCGAATTTCAAAATCTAGGTTTTGGTGAGTTTTTAAATGAAAATGGGATTAGCCACAATATTTCCGCACCTCACACTCCTAGACAAAATGGGGTAGTTGAGAGGAAAAATCGAACTTTAGAAGAAATGGCTAGAACCATGCTTTGCGAAAATAATTTACCTAAATATTTTTGGGCAGAAGCCACAAATACCGCTTGCTATATTATAAATCGAGTAATGATTAGGCCAATTTTGAAGAAAACACCTTATGAGATTTTAAAATCTAAGAAGCCTAACATTAGCTATTTTCACCCTTTTGGTTGCAAGTGTTTTGTCTTGAATAATGGGAAAGAAAACTTAGGTAAATTTGATGCTAAAAGTGATGAAGCTATTTTCTTAGGGTGCTCTTTAAACTCTAAAGCCTATCGTGTATTTAATAAAAAGAACTCTAGTAGTTGAAGAGTCTATACATGTTGTTTTCGATGATAACCTCCTTCTGAGGAAGGAATCTTGTGATGAAGATGATGTAGGAATTCTTGATGCCATTGATGAAGGACAAACATCAAAGGTGGATGAGATTCCAACTAAAGATGAGAATACACAAGATCCACCTCTTGAAGCCTTGAAGGACTTGGCTCTTGAGGAAAAGGAGGTATCTTACCCAAGGGAGTTGAACTATGTCAAAGGTGGTGAAATCTTGGGTGATCCATCCAAGGGGGTAACTACTAGATCCTCTCTCAAATTAATGAATCATGTTGCATTTCTTTCATGCATTGAGCCTAAAAATATTAAAGAAGCTTTAAAAGATGATTTTTGGATTTTGGCCATGAAAGAGGAATTAAATCAATTTGAGAGAAGTAAAGTTTGGACATTAGTTGAAAGGCCTAGTAATCAATCTACTATAGGAACTAAATGGGTGTTTAGGAATAAATTAGATGAAAGTGGTAATATAGTGAGAAACAAGGCTATGCTTGTTGCTCAAGGCTATACCCAAGAAGAGGGAATTGATTTTGATGAGACGTATGCACCCGTAGCTAGGATGGAAGCCATTAGGATGCTTTTAGCATTTGCATGTTATAATGATTTCAAGCTTTTTCAAATGGATGTGAAAAGTGCCTTTTTAACGATTTTATAAATGAAGAAGTGTATGCTGAACAACCACCGGGTTTTGAGGATTCAAAATTTCCAAACCATGTGTTTAAACTAACAAAAGCTCTTTATGGTTTAAAACAAGCTCCTAGAGCTTGGTATGAGAGACTTTCAAATTTCTTAATTGAAAAGGGTTTTGAAAAAGGAAAGGTGGACACTACACTCTTCATAAAAAGATATAACAATGACATCTTAGTAGTACAAATCTATGTTGATGATATCATTTTTGGTTCTACTAATGAATGTTATTGTAAAGAATTTTCTAAGCTAATGCAAGGTGAGTTCGAGATGAGCATGATGGGGGAGCTCTCTTTCTTTTTGGGACTCCAAATCAAACAAAGGAAAGATGGCACCTTCATAAATCAAGCTAAGTACGTGAATGATATGCTCAAAAAGTTCAGCTTGGAGAATGCAAAACCTCAAGCCACACCTATGAGCTCTTCCATAAAGCTTGACAAAGATGAAAGAGGTAAGTGTGTTGATTCTAAGCTTTATAGATCCATGATAGGTTCTTTGCTTTACCTTACCGCAAGTAGACCGAATATCATGTTTAGTGTTTGCTTGTGTGCTAGGTTTCAAGCTAGTCCTAGAGAATCACACTTAGTTGCCATTAAGAGAATTTTTAGATACCTTAGAGACACACCTAACTTAGGCCTTTGGTATCCTAAAGATTCCTCCTTTAGCCTTCATGCTTATTCAGATGCGGATTATGGGGGATGTAAGATAGATAGGAAAAGTACTTCTGGGACATGCCAATTCTTAGATAGTATGCTCGTATCTTGGTTCTCTAAGAAACAAAATAGCGCAACCTTATCTACCACCGAAGCGGAGCACATATCCTTAGGGAGTTTTTGTGCTCAAGTCCTTTGGATGAAGCAACAACTCTTAGATTATGGTGTTGAAATAGAAACCATACCCTTTAGGTGTGACAACACTAGTGCCATTTGTCTCAGTAAAAATCCCATCCAACACTCTAGAACTAAACACATAGAAATTAGACATCATTTCATTAGAGATCATGTGTTGAAAAATGATGTTGTTTTAGAGTATGTTGACACCTTGAACCAATTAGCGGATATATTCACAAAGCCTTTAGATAAAGAGCACTTTTAGACCCTTAGGAGAGAGTTAGGTTTAACTAGCCTTTCTTGACCCCTTATAGGTCCCAAAATGTCTAAAATTTGCTTGAAATTGTTTGTGATTCATGCTTGTGTTAATTTTGTTCTTTTTGCTTCTATGCATGTTGCTAGGGGGAGTATGCATTAAGTTTAGCCATTAAAACTTGTTCATAGGACATATACATGCATTTAGGGACGTTTAAAGTTGGATTTTTGCATTTAAATCTGTCAAAAATGCCTTATCTGGTAAAGGCGTATCGATACGCTTCAGCCGTATCGATACGAGTTCATAACTGGGAAAACTTTGCAGTTGAACAAGTATCGATACGACCCCGCATATTCGATACGGTTAAAGTCAAGGGAAATAGTCAAAGCCAAGTCGTACCGATACGGTAGTAACGACGAATAAAAATTAGGGTTAAAGGGTATCGATACGCGTGTATAGTGTATCGATACGGCCTCGATGGAGAGGCTATTTAGGGCTGCATCTTTAAAAGTCTTTAAAAACAAAAACCCATCTTTTCTCTTCAAAACCCTAGCTGCAATACCCTATAAAAACCCCCTCAATCCTTCAATTTTTACCATCAAACTTAAGAATTCTTTGAGGGTTTTTAATCTCCACATCAAGGCTAAGCTTTGCCAACAAATCTTGTGCATTCACATCAACTCATCCATCCAATCTAAAGTTCAAGGTATAAAACTCTTCTTTTTTATTTTCTTTGATTTTCGTTTGATTTTTATAATTGTTTCAACTTAATTTTTGTACAAAACATAGTTTTACATTATGGGTTTCAACTTTTTCATAAATTTTTATCAAAAATCAAAATTTTTTCATTCGAATATATTTGCTATTCGTATTTTTTTTTATCTTTTTTTAACAATTTTTCCCAAATTTGTATATACCTTTTTAAATTAAATTTCTTTTTACAATTACCTTGAATTATTAGAATTTATTGGATTGAATATGATATTAATTGCATACATATTCGAATCGTTTTTGATGTGTTTTCAGGGTTATGACACCATCAAAAAAGAGAACTAAGCGTTATCTTTCTACTTCCGATCCTAGTGAGGATGCCGAGGGTAACCCTAAACCTAATCTCCCTTATATTATCTAATTAAGTTTTCCCGATGATGCCGATATAGCTCGATACAAACTATTTCAAAGCATGACCCTTAGGGAAGAACGTGTTGTGTCAGTCCCATTCTTAAGTTCTACCCGTTTTAAATTCCAATACCTCCCTTTAATTAAGCAATGGAAGTTTTTACCTTTTTTGAGCATTCCTCCTATTCTATATAGGAATCTAGTCATCGTATTCTTTTCCAATGCCTTATGTGTTCATGATGAAGCTAGGGAGAATGTCATTGCTATTGAATCTTCTGTTATGGGCAAAACCTTTACAATTGATCAAAAAACTTTATGTAATGTGTTTGGTTTTGAAAACGTTGGTATTGATGATGAGAGGTCTTTAGGTACGGGTCCTTTAGGCTCAGTCAAAGTTTTAAATGCTCATGACCGTATCCTTCATCTTCTTGTCTCTTGGTTTTTTCGTCCATCGGGAGGGAAATTTTCTACTATTTGTCAAGTAGATGATTTTTGGCTTAGGTGCTTAGGGAAGGTCAACGTCCAAACCTTTGTCAAATTATGTTTGCCGACCTTGTCTATCTTGTCCAACACCGTCACACCAAACAAGTCACATCTTTCTACTACTCTACGGCTTTGAGTTATCTTTTTCATTCCCTTGACATTGATTGTTCCCATGACTATCCCGAAACCCTTGGCCTACCCATAGATGAGCGTTCTTTAGCTCGTGCCAGTTTCTCTTATGTTGATAATGAATGGGTTCGTAACCCTCAAGCTCCTCCACAAGATGCTCCGGTCGATGCTTCTCGTGCTTCTTCGAGCTCTCACCTTGCTCCGATTGATTCCTCTTCCATGGGCACTCTAATGACATTCATAAATGAGAAGTTTACTTCCATGGAAGTCAGGTTTACCGCGATGGACACTAGATTCACATCCTTGGAAGATCGCGTCAAAGGTATGGAGAAGAAAATGGAAACCATGGCTTCTCGCCAAAACTCCATGGATATCTCTCTTACCGCCTTCCATGGTGCCTGGCTTAACCAAAACCGAAGGAATCAACCCTCTCAAGATGATGAAGATGAAGAGGACGAGGATGATGATGATGATGAGACGGACGAGTAGTTTATGCATATAATCTTATGGCATTTAGTCTTTTCTTTTATGTTATTGCACTTTTGTTTTAGCATATAAGTTTATGCCTATTATCTATGTCTTAGGATTTAAGTTTGGATTATTATGTTTTCTTTGAAGTTTATGCATTTGAACTCTTATGTTTACTTTGAAGTTTATGCATTTGAACCATTGTGTTTGCTTTGAGTTTAATGAATTAATTGTTGCTATTATCCTTGTGTTTATATTTGATCTAACAAAAAGGGGAAGAAGGATTATAGAGTCAATTTTTTATTTTTGAAAATCTATCTTAAATTAAGGGGGAGAAAGCTTTTCAAAGTTTCAAAAACTTAAAAATTTATTTGTGGTTTTGTTATATCAAAAAGGGGGAGATTGTGAAACCAAATTGATTTTGATATAACATATAAACTTAAGGACCAATTTGTAAAACAATAAAATTTTAAGTACTCTTTAAAGTCTCACAATTGACAAGTATTTTAAACAAAATAATATTTCAAGACAAGCTCTTAAATATATGAAAATTTTCTAAGTCTTTTCCTATGATTTTCAAGCCAAACTATACAAAAACGCCCAGGCGTATCGATACCCTTAGGCGTATCGATAAAGGCTTTTGCCACTGGAATTTTAATGGACTTAGCGTACTGATACGGTATTACCCCGTATCGATACGATATTCATCTGGGCAACTCTTTCAATGAAATCATACCGATACGCTTTGCAACCGTATCGATACGATAAGCATATCTTTGAAAAATCTTTGCATTAAATTTTTCGACCGTTACTTGTCAGTTGGTTTGTTTCCCGATTTTTAAAAGACCGTTATACCGTATCGATATGCTTGATATTCGTATCGATACGCTCTTTAAGAAAACCAAAATTGAGATTCCAGTGAGCAAACACCGTATCGATATGACCCACCGTACCGATACGCCCCTTAAAACCATACCGGTACGCCTTCTATGCGTATCGATACGCTCTGTTTTCAGTCACAACGACTCTTTCCTCTTTGATGCAGGTATCAATACGCCCTCTTCGAGTACCGATACGGTAGGCTGCAGAGCTGCATTTATTGCGGGAAAAATGCTCCCAACGGCTCTATTGATGCTCCCAACTACCCAAACGGCTAGAATTCAATGCAAGGGTATAAAAAAAAGCTTCAATTGACCAAGCAAAAGCTATTGAACCTACAAGCAACATCAAAGCAAAAAATCCAAACCCTAGTGCTCTTCATAGTCAAATTCTTGTACCCAACTCTTGTGATTTTATTGTTATCTTGTATTGTGAGTTTGGGGAATTTGAAATTGTATTTGGGTAAACATTTATCCTTTGAGAGGAATTTTTAGAGTTTACCAAATCCATCTCTTTGTAAAAGTGAGTGGATTAAACTTTGGGTAGAAATCTTAATCAATTTGTAAGCTTACCTCCTCATCCAAGAAAAGGGGAAGAATTCAAGTAGTGAATTGGTTGAAAATCCTTAGTGGGAACTAAGGTAGTGGATGTAGAGTTCATTTGGAGAACTTGAAACAATCTAACCACTTGTGTCACTTTTATTTTTCACTCTTACCTCCTACAAAATTTTTAATTTCCAATTCAACTCAACAGACTCCACCGACGATGAACAAGCCAACCTTTGCCTTATGTCCATCGAAGAAGATTCAAGGGTAACTTCTAATTCATCTACTTCATGTTCATATTCTTTTGATGAATTACAAGATGCCTATGATGGCTTGGTTTTAGAGTTTAAAAATCACATTTTGAAAAATAATAAAATGATTTCAAATTTGAAAATTCAAAATGATTTGATTTCTAAAACCAAACTTGAACTTGAAGCAAAACTCGAAAAGTTCGAACAAAAATGTTTTGATTTACAAAATTTGCTTCATAAAGTTCAAGAAGAAAAAGATTTGATTTCCAAAGAGCTTGAAAAGAAAAATAATTTTAGAAAATCAAACTTTTATGTAAGACAATCTAGTGCCTCTAGATTTGTAAATGGTAAATGTTTTAGAAGTATTTGGATCCCAAAAGGACTAAGTACGTCAACTAAAAAGGATGAAATTGAAAAATGGATTCCTAAGGGGACTAAGTTTTGTGCTACTAACGTTTATGGATCCAAAGAAATTTGGATACCAAAAATTACTTGATTGTCTTTTACTAGGTGTGATGGAGAGTGATGAACAAGTCAAACTTTGAGGGGGAGCTCCATGCACACAAGGAAGAACACTTGAAGAAGGAAGGCTTCACATCCTTCCTTGGGTTCAAGTGTGGTAAAATCTAGTTGTTCTTACTTTAATTTGATTTATTTGATTTTTATTTCAACTAGATGATCATATATGTTGGACTAATATTTTGATGATGTTTTGAGTAAGAGGGAGTGTTTGATGTATAAAAGTTCTATATTATACCCCTCATTTACCCATATTTCTGCCGCATTCAAGCATATTTCATTGCATTTAGGATAGATTTCTGCATAAACATCACAACTAGATAAAATGGCACAGTTGCTACTGATTTTGGTCACTTTTGCAGGTATCTGCTGCGGCAGACTCAGGGCAGCAAAGGAGTAGAGTTGGATCACAGAACTGGAGTCGAGGAGCACACGCTGTCGTGGCCACTGCCGTGACAGCCACGTCGACAGAAGGATGAAGTGGACAAGTAAAGTAGAGCTCGACAGATAGAGGACTTCAAGCCGGTCTGTCGTAGGCCACTCACATATTTTTCTGAGCCCTAAGGTAGAATGAAGGCCAAGCCCAAAGTCCAAGGAAGAAACTCAAGGCAGGAAAAGAGGACGAATTAAAGGCATATACTAAGAAGATTTAATCTCCAATAGAGTTGTACTTTAGTTTAAACTTGTATTCTTGCCATATTAGAAAACTTGGACCCAAGGCCTATATAAAGGCATGTAATTCGACCTAGGGGAGGATATCTCATTCCTAGCCGTCTTCCCCAAACCCTTGTCATTTTCCCCTTCTTCATCATGTTCTAAACTCCCCCTGGGCTAAGGGTTGATTCTTTAAAGTAGTTGCAAGGATTGTACTGTTTTAGGAATTTTCTGTTCAAGCAATAAAAACTTCAAGTTTATTTATTCTGGTTTTCATATCTCGCAAGAGTATCGGGAGAGCATTGTGAGGTTATCTATTTGTTTGATATCGGGAGAGTCAAGCATACGAACGGAATAAATACGCGTTTTCCAGCTTACGGTTAAACCATCTCGGCTTTGGGATAAGTACGAGGTTAAGTGGCTAAGGAAGAATTCAACAACATTGGTGTTCACCCTTCGACTCACGCCGGGAGGTATCATTTAAGAAGTGTTCATCAACATAACTTGAGCCTAGGGATAGAACAAGTCATAGTAGGGATTCATGCCAAGCTTGAAGTGCAGAGTTGTGTGATCGCTGCCGCGACATCAATAGACTTCTGGCGCGACAAGGACGACGACAGAACATAAGTTTCTCTTATAGTGCAACACCTGCACTACTGAGCAATTCAATACCGGCCTATTTCTTAAACCTGATTCTTTTATCTTTTACTTTACTTGTTTCCCAAGATTACGTCATCAATCAAATTAAACTCTTTCTCTCTCTTGTGCATCAATTATAGGATAAAGTTATTTCCAGTCCCTGTGGAGACGATATCTAATACTCCAAGTATCACTTTACTACTTGCATCGTGTACACTTGCACTATTTACGATAGGACTCTTTTACACGCAACAAGTTTTTAGCGCCATTGCCGGGGACTGACAACATATCTTTACCCTTTCTATTACTGCACTTTCTTTTTTTATTTTCTGTTTTTAGTGGTATTATTTACCCTGTGCTTTTTACAAGGTTTTCTGTTTGCTTATGCGCAGGTCTAGACGAGGCAAAGAACCTGAGTACGAACTAGACCCCGAAATTGAACGCACGTATCAACTCCGGAACCAAGCCCGACTCTTGATAGCAAGAAATAATTATCTTGAGGAACAACTAGAAGCAATGATGAACGGAAGGCAGAACGACGGGGTAGATGACCCACACAACAATGACCAGAGGGTTATTGATGATCCTCCCCAAGATGTCCGGAATGAACGGCCTGCTGCCGCTGCCGCACGACAGTCCTGCCGCGACTACATGGTCAATGACCATGTTGAACTGGAAACCACCTTGCCAGACGTGGAAGCTGAACACTTCGAGCTGAAACCTTTTATGTTCAGCATGATAAATTCCGCTGGCCAGTTTTGTGGTTCTGCAACTGAGGATGCCCGAGAACATCTGAAAACATTCCAAGAAATCTGTGGATCGTTTAGATTGCCAGGAATCAATCCGGAAGTACTGAAGCTCCAGTTATTTCCTCATTCACTGAGAGGTAGAGCTAAAACTTGGCGGAATAAATTAACGACGGGTTCAATACGAACTTGGGCAAATCTTTCTCGTGAATTCTTATCTCGTTTTAATCCTTCTCATTTATCTGAAAGATTGCGTAACGAAATTGCTACTTTTCAACAGGAGGACGACGAACCAATGCACGAGGCATGTGACAGATTTACAACTCCTTTTCGGAACTGCCCGATGCATGGATTCCCATGTGGAATCAGGTCGTCAAATTCTACAACGCTGCCAATACACACACTCGTATGAGAATAGATTCAACAGCAAATGGGATATTACTGGATAAGGAACCAGACGAGGCAATGATAGTGTTGAAAAACCTAGCAAAGAATGATGAGCAATTTCCTACAGCTAGGAGACGGGGCAAACGAGGGATAACTGTTAAGGATTATGAAGCTGACAATTCTCTAAAATCATAGGTTGCATACCTCACAAAGATGGTAGAAAATCTGCAGTAAAAAGATTCTAAAGCTGTATATTCTGCAGAAGAGGTATGTGAGACTTGTAGTGGGAATCACAGTTCAGAAGACTGCCCTTTACAGTTAGAAGAAGGGATGTACGTTGGGAATTATAACAAGCCGAGAAGCTATGATTCTAACAATTACAATCCCAACTGGAGGAAAGATCCTAAGTTTTCCTGGAGCAATCCGAACAATGCACTGAATCCTCCAATGCAGAACAACCAAAACCAAGGGGTACCTAGAATTCTGTCGCAACAACAGCCACAATAGCAGCCGGCGGCCGCACCTAGTATACTGGAACATACATTGGCAACATTTATGTCACCGAAAGGAGCTGACATGGCAAACATGGATAACTTTGTCAAGAAAACCGAGTCATTCATGGACAAGACAAAGATGATGATGACAAACCATGAGGCTACCCTGAAATCTCTGGAGACACAGATGGGCCAAGTTTCCCAGCATATCAAGCCAATGCAGAACAGAGGATTCCCTAGTGATACTGAGGTCACCGGAAAACCCACACATAAGCAGTGTAAAGCAATTACAACTAGGAGTGGGAAACAGTTACAAGGGCCGGAGATGAAGAACATACCAAGTGAAGAACCGACCCTAGAGACACCTGCCGAGAACACTGCCCCGAAAGAGGAAGAACAACCTGCTGTCGACACTCCTGCCACGACAGCAGAAGGGACATAGGAGCAAGAAAAGAATACTGAAGAACCTAAACCACCTAAGATCCGAATACCATGTGAAGGACGTCTTAAAGATGACCGTCCTTCAACTCCTTTTCCACAACGGCTACAGAAATAGAAACATGAGTACCAGCTCAAGAAGATCTATGATATTTTTAAACAAGTACACATTAACATACCGTTGTTAGAGGCCATCAAGAAGATGCCCGGTTATGCGAAATTTCTCAAGGATGCAATGTCGAAGAGGTCCAGACTTGGGGAGTTCGAAACGGTGAAGATGACAGAAGGATGCATGGCTATCTTACACATGCATCCACCCTAGAAGAAGAAGGATCCTGGGAGCTTCATCATACCGTGCATAATTGGTGACAAATTCGTGGGGTAAGAAACTTTGTGATCTTGGTGCTAGCATAAATCTAATGCCCAAATCTGTGTTCAGAAATTAGGTATTGGACGAGCAAGGCCCACGACAGTCATGCTGCAGCTGGCAGACCGCTCTTACATACAACCAGAAGGGAAGATCGAAGATATTCTGGTAAGAGTGGATAAATTTATTTTTCCTACTGACTTTCTTGTTTTAGACTGTGAATCAGATGGAAACGCACCGATCATCCTGGGGCGACCCTTCTTAGCCACAGACAGAACGGTGATTGATGTGGAGAAAGGAGAACTGACCATGAGAGTAAATGATAAAGAAATCAAACTCAATGTTCTCCAAGCAATTAAGCATGCTGATGCAGAAGAAGAGTGCAAGGAAATCTCTGAAGTAATCCTTGACCAACCTTGCATCAGGTCAATCTGCCACGACAGAAAGATTGGACACCACCACAACAGTCACCTAGAAGACTGTAAAGACAGCAACGACGACTATGACTCATCCGACTTAGAAACATTCGACACTGAAGGTCTTGAGAAGGTAAATTGGATAGGCACTCGTCCAGGTAAGTTCTTCGAGCCTCTTAATTATACCTCGATGAACATATAATCCAGAAGCCTTCGATTGAAAAGCCACCTGTTCTAGATCTTAAGCCCCTGCCAGGGCAGCTTAAATATGTCTTTCTTGATTTAAATGATACGTTTCCCGTAATCATCTCTTCCAAGTTAATGCAGAAACAAGAGCAACAACTAATCAGAATGCTACAACGTCATAAGAAGGCCATTGGATGGACTATCGCTGATATCCAAGGCATCAGTCCGGCATTATGCATGCACAAGATTCTCTTGGTGGATGATCATAAGCTGACTATTGATGCCCGAAGACGTTTGAACGAGGCTATGCGAGAGGTGGTGCAGAAAGAGATTATAAAATGGCTCGACGCAAGAATCATATACGCCATCTCGGATAGCAAGTGGGTGAGCCCGGTGCAGTGTGTGCCCAAAAAGGGAGACATAACTGTGGTAACCAACGAAGAAAACAAACTAATCCCAACCAGGACTGTGACCAATTGGAGGGTTTGTATGGATTACCGGAAGCTTAATAGTGCTACCCGGAAAGACCATTTCCCTTTACCTTTTATTGATCAAATGCTTGATAGGTTAGCAGGGAAACCTTACTATTGTTTTCTTTATGGTTACTCAGGTTATAATCAGATAGTAATTGCACCGGAGGACCAAGAGAAAACTACCATCACATGTCCGTACGACACCTATGCCTTTCAGAGAATGCCATTTGGGCTCTACAATGCACCAGCGACCTTCCAAAGGTGCATGATGGCAATATTCTCTGACATGGTGGAAGATTTCCTAGAGATTTTCATGGACGACTTTTCCGTCTTTGGAGACAGTTTTGAAGGTTGTTTAGGCAACTTGCAGAAAGTTCTTGAAAGATGCGAAGAGGCGAACTTGGTTTTGAATTGGGAAAAGTGTCACTTCATGGTGGATAAAGGAATAGTACTAGGGCACAAAGTGAGCTGCTGCGGCATAGAGGTGGACAGAGCCAAAATAAAAGTCATTGGAAAGCTGCCGCCACCCACCACATTCAAAGGGATTCGCAGTTTCTTAGGGCATGCCGGGTTTTATCGATGATTTATAGCCAATTTTTCGAAGATTACCAAACCCTTATGCCACATATTGGAGCAGAATCGCCCCTTCGATTTTAATGCTGAATGTACTAAAGCAATCAGAATACTGAAAGAGAAGCTAGTAACAGCCCCGATCGTACAGCCACCAGACTGGAGTTTGCCATTTGAAATAATGTGTGATGCTAGTGACTACGCTGTAGGGGCAACACTAGGGTAGAGGAAGGATAAGCTCTTCCATGTGATTACTATGCCAGTAAAACACTAAATGATGACCAAGTCAACTACACCACGACAGAGAAGAAGTTGTTAGCAGTGGTGTTCTCAATCGACAAGTTCCGTCCGTATATACTTGGGACAAAGGTGGTGGTCCATACAGATCATTCAGCACTGAAGTATCTGTTCACGAAAAAGGATGCAAAACCTAGATTGATACGTTGGATTCTGCTATTGCAAGAATTTGACATTGATATCAAGGATAAAAATGGAACAAAGAACCAAGGAGCAGACCACTTGTCAAGGATGGAGACGGGAAGGAGCCAATCCACAGACAAGACCAACATATTTGGAGACCTTCCCATATGAGCAGTTGTTTGCTGCCACCAGCACTGCTGCGATAGCCATGGCGGCATGTAAGCTTCCTGAAACCCTGTGGTATGCTGACATTGTTAATTACATTGTTAGTGGTTTATTACCTCCTGAGCTTAACTACCAAGCAAGGAAGAGGTTCCAAAATTATGCAAAACATTATTATTGGGACGAACCTCTTCTTTTCAAACACTGTGCAGATTAGATTATCAGAAGATGCGTACCACAGGATGAATAGGAAGCTGTGCTTCACCACTACCATGCTTCCTTGTATGGAGGACACCTAGGAAGAAACAAAACCGCTGCCAAGGTTCTGCAATCCGGTCTCTATTGGCCCACACTGTTCAAGGATGCACAAGCTTTTTACAAAGGCTGTGACAAGTGCCAAAGGACTGGGAACATACCGAGACGGTATGAGATGCCACTGCAAAACATATTAGAGGTCGAAATCTTCGATGTATGGGGAATCGACTTCATGGGACCATTCTCAGCATCTTGCGGGAACTTGTTTATCCTACTGGCGGTGGATTATGTGTCAAAGTGGGTAGAAACGATCGCCACTCAGAAAAACGACGCCAAAATTGTTCAAAGATTTCTTCACAAGAACATCTTCTCCAGATTTGGCATCCCAAGGGCGATAATTAGTGATGAGGGGAGACACTTCGATAACAGTGTAATTGCTGCTGCCTTGAGAAAATACGGAGTAAAGCACCGGATTGCAATAGCATACCACCCCCAGACCAATGAGCAAGCCGGGATATCCAACAGAGAAGTAAAGAACATACTTGAGAAGATGGTTAAACCCACTCGAAAGGATTGGTCTCTACATCTCAATGATGCACTCTGGGCTTATAGAACAACGTTCAAAACACCATTAGGAATGTCACCCTATAGACTCATCTATGGGAAAACTTTTCATTTACCTGTTGAGATAGAACACAGAGCTTACTGGGCGATCAAGGCAGTAAATATGGACTGGGATAAGGCAGGACATAAAGGACTACTAGACTTGAATGAGATTGAAGAAATTCGAGCAATGGCCTACGACAATGCCAAGATCTACAAGGACAAAACCAAGAAGTGGCACGACAGTTCTGCCCCGGGCAACAAGTGTTGTTTTTTCAACTTCAGGTTAAAGCTTTTTCCAGGAAAGCTTAAATCAAGGTGGTATGGTCCTTTCCAAGTTGTCCAAGTTTTCCCCCATGGTGCCATTACAATCAAATCCCTAAAGGATGGGCACCAGTTCAAGGTCAATGGACAGAGACTCAAGCATTATCAGGGGACTGAAGCCCCAAGGATGTAGGAAGTAGTTACTTTAGGAGATGCCCCTCAAGGTATCCCTAATTTAACTTAGTTTTTATTTTATTTTATTTTATTTATTTATTAGGAATTAAGATTTTTATTTATTTTAGGAACCAAGATTTTAATTTAGTTTATTTATTTAATCATTTTTAGGAAATAAAGGAAGCAAAGCAAAGATAAGGAATGAACCAGCCCACCGCATTAACAGCAGCCCAAAAAGCCCAACGGACGAGTCTGTCGTCACAACCTGTCACCAGCTGTCGCGACAAACGCGAAGAAGACAGCCTGTTACGGAGCTGTCGCGACAGACATGCAAACGCGTAACAGACACGCAGCAGACACATAAACGCGTGACAGACGCGTCAGAAACCGCGTAACAATTGGCCCCGTTATTCGCGCCTGCCGTTATAGACCCAACGTGCAGAAAATCCCCATTCTATATAAACTCCCACTCCCTATTCATTTTTCATCTCATTCTCATTCTCTCAACTTGCTTCCTCTATTTTAGATCTCAAAAATTTCTTTTCACTTTTCTACAGTTCTTGCAATGGCTAGCAGACACACCCGCCGTAGCGCTGCCTCCACTTCTGCCACGACAGTCTTAACCCCAAGTCACAGTGCCATCCCCAACCGGTTCGCTTCCACAGAATCTGCCAAGAGGTACTACAGTTCCTTCTAAAAGAGGGAAATGTAGGAGGAACGAGGGTTCATCTACACACAACAAACGGGAGACCTAGGGCTAGAAAGTTTCATAACCAAGAAGATTCAAGCCCTCAAGTGGCAGAAATTTGCTGCCCAACCCTAGGAGATGAATATAACCCTCGTCAGAGAATTCTACACTGCTGTCGACAGTAATGATGCTACGACAGTAACCGTTTGAGGCAAGCAAATCTCTCTCGAGCCTGCATACATCAACACATTATACGAACTGTACGTGAGCAAGAAGGAGGACTCCCACAGAAGGTTCGTGAATAGTCTGTCGCCGGCAAACTATGATGTTGTCATGGCAGAGGTTACAGAAGAAGGAACGGAGTGGAACGACGACCCTAAACACCGATGAACCGTGAGGAGGACCCAGCTGACTCCACAAGCCAAACTGTGGAATCACTTTGTCAAGAAGCGCATCATGCCATCCTCCCACAACAGCACTGTCGACAAACCGAGGTTAGCCCTTGTTCATTCTATTTTAAACGAGAGGCAAATTAATGTCGGCCGCTACATCCGGGACGGAATCCTCGAATGTGCCCTCCGACCGTCGGGTCCCCTCGTCTTCCCCTACCTCATCACCACCATATGCCGGGGCAACAATATACCAGAAATTGAGGAAGATGTCAAGGTACAAGGAAAAGGGTGGACGCATCGGAACATTTTCAGTCTCATGGAGTTGAAAGTTGCCACCCCTCTGTCGTACATCAACCCCTCTGCCATGACAGAGCCGACGGCATGCCCTAGCTCCCCAGAACCTGTCGCAGCAGACCCTGAGCAGGCAGCAGCAGCACCTCTGGTCAGATTCTGACGATGTTGAAAAGGATGGAGGAATGACAGCTCGGTCTGATAAGCTTTATGAGAAACTTCACAGCCGCAACGATAAATTTCATTCAAAATGATTTACATTTTACCCATGTGCAATTCCCCTCCTTCCCAGAACATTTCTTTGCTGCCCCCACTCTTGCTGCGAGCCCTAGAACACCCTCTGCTGCCTCCACACCTACCCCTGCCACGACAGGCGAAGGAGGCAGACAATCTGCCACTACCAGGGGCGAAAAGAGGAAGGTCCCCCTACCGGAGATCAACCCCAAATACTTTGAAGGGTTCTCCTCCTCTTCCGTCTGGTAGGATTCTAACTCCGAGCCCTCCGTAGCACGCAACATCTCAAATGACTACTCTCCATTGAAAAGGAAGAAGCTCATTGAGACTGTCGAAGGACCCTCCTGCCAAGGCAAATCTGCCAGCAGCAGCAGCAGCAGCTCCGATGATGATATCGAGGTCCTGGACCAGCCCCCACACATCTCACCGACATGTGTCCAGCCACCTCGAGAGGCAACAAAGAAGATGGCCTCTGCCTCCCCCAACAACCTACCAGCACCTACCATGAAGGTCACTGCCCGCCGGCAGCTCTAAGTCAGCAACAACAGCGATGACAGCTCCTCAACTTAAGTGCTTTTACTTATATTTTGTTGTCTTTGCTATTTTATCTATTTTGTGATGTATTTTCTGTTTTTCTTTATTTTTATCATTGTCATGCATTGAGGGCAATGCAACCCTTGAGTTTGGGGGTAGCATCCCTCCATTAATGAAACTGTTAGTTGTGTCTTAATTTGTGTCTAATTATTAGTTTATTTTTAAGTTTATTTTTTTGTTAAAAACAATTGAAAATAAAAACAAAATTTTGGCTGAAGTCTTTGAAATAAACTTACCTGCCACGACATATGCTGTCATGACAGTGCCTTTAGGAAGTTTTAGGAAATATTTAGAGCCTTACTATAGTTCTAAACTCTTAAAACACTTTTGTGACTTATATGCTGTTAAGACTCTATTAGCAAACTTAGAATAGAAAGCTTAGCCACTTGAGTTAGAAAGAAAACTTAGATTCAGTCTTACTCCTAAAGGTGCCTAACACTGGCTCTAGAAGTACTCCTAGAGGTGCCTAACACTGGCTCTAGGAAATTAAACTAGAGGTGCCCAAAACTGGCTCTCGTAAAAATAGAAAAACTTTAAAGGAAAACTAGAAGTGCCCGAAATTTGCTCTAGTTAAAAATTATGATAAGAAGTCTAAGCTCATATTTGTTCACAAAACCCGAACACACTGCACAAGAACTATAGCATTGTTCCGGATAAATCTAGAAACACCCTGCAAGGCATTGCTCGTGATAGGGAATGTGTAGTAGGCAATGAAAAGTTCACTGATTTAAGCCAAAACAAAAAGTTTTTATTTTTAGTTAGGTAGTATTTTCTTGAGGGCAAGTAAGAACTTGAGTTTGGGGGTGTGTTGAGTGTATAAAAGTTCTATATTTTACCCCTCATTTACCCATATTTCTACTGCATTCAAGCATATTTCATTGCATTTAGGATATATTTTTGCATAAACATCACAATTAGATAAAATGGCACGGTTGCTACTGATTTTGGTCACTTTTGCAGGTATCTGCTGCAGTAGACTCAGGGCAGTAAAGGAGCAGAGTTGGATCACAGAACTGGAGTCGAGGAGCACACGCTGTCGTGGCAGCCACGTCGACAGAAGGATGAAGTGGACAAGTAAAGTGGAGCTCGATAGATAGAGGACTTCAAGCCGGTCTGTCGTGGGCCACTCACATATTTTTCTGAGCCCTAAGGTAGAATGAAGGCCAAGCCCAAAGTCCAAGGAAGAAACTCAAGGCAAGAAAACTTGGACCCAAGGCCTATATAAAGGCATGTATTCTTGCCATATTAGAAAACTTGTATTCTTGCCATATTAGAAAACTTGGACCCAAGGCCTATATAAAGGCATGTAAATCGACCTAGGGGATGATATCTCATTCCTAGCCGTCTTCCCCAAACCCTTGTCGTGTTTCCCTTCTTCATCGTGTTCTAAACTCCCCCTAGGGCTAAGGGTTGATTCTGTAAAGTAGTTGCAAGGATTGTACTGTTTTAGGAATTTTCTGTTCAAGCAATAAAAACTTCAAGTTTATTTATTCTAGTTTTCATATCTCGCAAGAGTATCAGGAGAGCATTGTGAGGTTATCTATTTAATTGATATCGGGAGAGTCAAGCATACGAACGAAATAAATACGCATTTTCCAGCTTATGGTTAAACCATCTCGACTTAGGGATAAGTACGAGGTTAAGTGGCTAAGGAAGAATTCAACAACATTGGTATTCACCATTCGATTCACGCCGGGAGGTATCATTTAAGAAGTGTTCATCAACAGAACTTGGGCCTAGGGATAGGACAAGTCATAGCATGGATTCTTGCCAAGCTTGAAGTGCAAAGTTGTGTGATCGCTGCCGCAACAGGTGCTGCCGCGACAGGGACGAGGATAGAACAGAAGTTTCTCTTACAGTGCAACACCTGCACTACTGAGCTATTCAACACCGGCCTATTTCTTAAACCTGATTCTTTTATCTTTTACTTTACCTGTTTCCCAAGACTACTTCATCAATCAATTAAACTCTTTCTCTCTCTTGTGCAGCAATTCTAGGATAAAGTTATTTCCAGTCCCTGTGGAGACGATATTCGATACTCCATGTATCACTTTACTACTTGTGTCGTGTGCACTTGCACTATTTGCGATAGGACTCTTTTACACACAACCGGGAGCCATTTTAAAATCAAAATTCTTAATTTTGTCATGTTTTTCCTCTATTGTTATTTTGAACTTAAAAGTATTTTAAATTCTTTTTGATATAACAAAAAGGGGGAGAAATGATTTGAAAAATTGAATTTTAAAATGAATAAGGGGGAGCTTTAATTGATTTCAAATCTTAATTCTCTTATTCCATTTTTTTTCACAAAAGGGGAGAAATCCCAAACAATTTTTCAAGTTAGTTTTATCATATAAAAAAGGGGGAGATTGTAGAACTAATGTTTTGATATAATAATTGGAAAATGTTTTGGACTAATTTGAAAAGAATTTAAAACTTTTCTTTAAGTCCAAAAAACTTGAATTTATGTTTGAGGGATCTTAAAAGGTTTTTGGAAAAGTTTTTCATGCTTTAAAATAGCCAAACTTGAATTCTCAGGTTGCCTGTATCGACACCTTTTTGCCCAGGTTTGGTTACTGCTAAAACCCGTATCGAAACAGGCTTTGCCGTTTCGATACGGAGAGGGAACGGTTCGATACGCCTGGTAAGCGTAGCGATCCCCATTTTTACAACCCATTGGCTAGTTTCCCAATGGCCTTTTAAATGTCATACCGTACCGATACTCCCTCAAGCGTATCGATACGCTCAGGCTGGCAAGAGCCCAACGACTAGTTTCTAATGAAGGCCGTACCGATACGGGTCCACGCGTATCGAGATAGAAGGTTGCAGAACAGCATTAAAAATGGGAAATAAAGTCTCCAACGGCTCCAATTCATCTCCAACGGCTACAAACTCAAAGAGGAGTATAAAAGGGACCTCCAAGCATCTAGTAATGGTTAATGCTTCAATTGTCAACAACACTATGATCAAGAATTTGTCTTAGAGTCTAATTGTCAAATTATTGTATAGACAAACACTAGTGAGCCAAAATTGTTATATTTGCTCAAGTGTTTTAGGATTGGGCGAGAGCTTTATTGTGCAAACAAATACCTATTAGAGGAATTTGTGTTTGCTTATTTCTTTCTCTTTGTAAAGAGGGTTTGATCAAGGCTTTGGGTAGAAAGCTTGATCGGTTTGTAAGGGTTTCCTCCTAAGCCTAGAAAAAGGGACGAATCAATAGTGGATTGATTGGAAATCCTTAGTGAGAAGCTAAGGTAGTGGATGTAGACCTTGAATAGAAGGTTGAACCACTATAAATCTCTTTGTCTTTATCATTTTTAGCTTCCACACCTCTTACACCCAAAATTCCACTTCTCCACCACTTGGCGAGCAAGAATGGTTGAAGAAATTGAACACAGAATAACCCAACGCCGCTAAAAAACATGCAGCCGACATCTAATGTCAGAGAGGCTAAGGTAATTCAGTACACGTATGAGTACTATGATGGGGAACATCAGTCGAGTGAATGCCCCCATGAAGAAGAATCTAGATGCTACGTAGAGAATGCTAACTGCAACAACAATCCATACTCCAACACTTACAACCGAGGGTGCAGGTAACATCTAAATTTTGGTTGGAGAGGCAGCACAAGTAATTCAGGAGCGCGACCGAATGCTACAACATAATCTTTTGGATTCCAACAAAAGACTTAGAGGCAGAGCCAGAGAGCTTCTAACTCCAATTCTAATTCTCTTGATAATACTTATCAAATTTTTATGGAAACTAACCGAGTCATTATGCAGGATCAAGCAACCCATTTAAATAACCGTAGTGACATGCTCACAATGCACACTGCCATGTTACAAAACCAGCAATCGATATTGCAGAACACCACCTCCATACGGATTATGGAAACACAGGTTGGGCAGATTGCTCAAGTATTGTAGATGCGACCTCCTGGAGGATTACCTAGTGATACTGAAGTCACTAAAGCCTTTAATGTGGAGCAATGCAATGCCTTCACACTACAAAGTGGCACGCAATTGAGGACAAAAGCCAAGTTTGGGGGAGATTCCCTAGTAGATTCCATTCCAAGCAAGCCATCCACAAATGCTTCTACAACTAAGGAAACAACTCATGTATCTAATATAATGAGTGACCTTGCTACTAATGGAGAGGCTGACAAAGCTAAGGATGCCCACACATCTAGTAAACCACACGATGAGCCCAGACCACCACCTCCATTCCCACAACGATTGAAGGCTCAGAAACATGATGCCCAGTTCTAGAGAATTTTGGCCATGCTCAAATAGTTGCTCATCAATGTCCCATTCTTGGAGGCCAATGATCAGATGCCAATATATGTCAAGTTTCTGAAAGAAATCGTGACAAAGAAAAGGGTGCTGGGTGAATTCAAAATTGTAGCTACTACGAGTGGATGTGTGGCTGTGCTAAGTAATTTACCACCCAAGATGAAGGACCCTGGCAATTTTACCATTTCATGCTCCATTGGCCATAACTACTCTGATCGTGCCTTATGTGATCTCGGTGCAAGTGTTAACTTGATGCCGAAATCTATGTTTACAAGACTAGGGATGGGAAGAGCTAAGCTTACATCGGTGATCCCTCAGTTGGCCGATCGATCTCAAATCTGACCCAAGGGCCGAATTGAAGATGTCTTGGTTAAGGTAGATAGGTTTGCTTCCCGACATACTTTATCATCCTTGATTGTGAAGCTGATGAGAATGCTCATATTATCCTTGGGAGACCATTCCTTGACACCAGATGTATTGTGATTGATTGTGAAAAAGGGTAAATTTACTATGAAAATGAATGACCAAAAGATCACATGTCAGCTTGTACACAATGAAGAAACATAGTTTGCAAGAGATTTGTTGCAACAATATGCTTAGATGTAACACCCCCGATGTTGTTTGTACGAATTAAAGAAAAAAATGGGAGAAGTATGGTCAGTGGTTGTAAAACCCCCGTCCTAGGTTTCGATTGCGTGAGTCTTAGCCATTTGAGCTAAGACCATTTCGGGTATTAACCCGCACCAACTTATTTATCAATGATTCTCGAAAAGTTTGAAACAAATAAAGTAATAAAAAAATATGAAATATCTCAACTACCCATTATGGTGCATTTAATTCATGTCAGACCATTTTTTGGGGTAGGAAGAAACCCAAAAGAATTTAGGATTTTTTTCCCAAACACTTCAACTCCCCATACACTCAAACTTCATTCGATCTCCCTCACCATCGACCGATGGCCACCGTTGCCACGAAACGGAGCGCCATCGCAACTCGACTCCAGCCCGTTCTCCACTCGCGGTAAAGCCCCACCGTTTGATGTGGAGTTCTGTTTGAAGCTTCGGATGTCAACCCAATTTTCTCACCGTTCTTGTTGGGTCTTCTCCATCGCTGTCTATTTTCGTGGCTCGAATCCAAGGCCACCACCGTCCTTAGGAAGTCGAGGCGAGAAGAATCATGTTTGCTGATCGTCAAACAGTTGTTGTTTAAGGCCTCGCTGGAGCTTTGTGGTTTTAAAACTGTTTTCTCTGTTTTGGGTAAATTGGTAAGAATTTTGAGTTAAATTTTTTGTTTATTGTTGAAATGGTCGTGTTTATGGTTGGTGTAGAGTTATTCAAGTGTGTTTTCTGGCAAAATGTGTCGCGCGTGGCCTTCACGCGCCGTCAGGTGACAATTCCCAGCCACCATGGTCGGTTCCCGGTAAATCGAGCTGACCCAGCCCTAAACTGATTTGGTTAGAACCAGTTCGGCCCAAATAATTGGGGCATACCAATTTACTTATCTTTTGAGTCGGCTTGCATATAAGTCCAAACTCGATTTGTCTGACCCGATCCAAAGCCTGACCCGACTAGTTTAACCTGAGTCCGAACCTGTCCAACCCGACTCGAGTCAACTCGTTTGAGTCAACCCGTCTGAGTTAACTTAATTAATTTTAATCGTTGACTTTGACAGTTAACTTTCACTTTGACCGTTAACTTTGACAAAAAAATCATTTTTTTAAAAACCCTTATTTTATGTTTTTCGACATCGTGAGTCCGATTTTGAAGCCAATTTTGCAAAATTCTAACTCGAATGCCTCCAAATTTAACGTTGAACCCAAACATGCATGTATATTAAGTTAAGTTTTTTAAGGAAAGTTATTGAATAAAGGAATGTCATATTATATTATTTGTTTAAAGGTACTAGAGACTCTCTCGACCGTGCATCTGCCTAGCTCAGCTTCTCTCGATACGTGCAACCACGCAATCCCATTGTAACTCATATGTAGTGGTATATTGTGAATAATCTTACAAGAAAACTCCTCCCGTATTAATTTAAGATTTGTTGTCTTAGGTTCTAGCACAATATTAGAGCGTAACCCAAGTGCTCAGTAGGTCATCTGACCGACTTGATCTTTTGAGGTGTGTTCCTTGTATGCTATATAAATGTTTTAAATGTTTTATTTGAACTGATCATGTGCACATGACTGATAATTTTTGATTTCGCAAAAATATAACATGTTTTCCTGATTTCAAGCATGATTATTTTATCTGTCTGATTTATGCCTAAGTACATGATTGAATAACATGCTATCTGGTTACTGTTTTACTGAGAATAATTTCCTGCTTTATGTTTACCATTCTACTACCTACTACCAATTTTTGTAATTGTTGCTTAGACTTTTTACTGGTACTTGGGCTAATATACGAAGTCTTTGTTGGTTCAACCCTGATCCAACTGATAATTCCGCTTAGACCTAAGGTATTTCCTTAGGATGACACCTATGATTAATGGGTCTGGGTTAGTGCATGTATAGATGTAGTTCTGGGGAATTGCAAACTGGAGTTCGGTTGGAAGGGTAGTTAGGTTTACATGAAAACTTTGGTTGCCCTTATAACATGATTTTCTGAAGTGATTTATACATGTCTGAACTATTTGAATGTTTTATTCTTCACTTAATGGAACACACTGAGTTCTCTAGCTCATTCCCCAATTTTTTTTCTCTCGTTCAGATATTTTGGATAGGCTACCCTATACCTGACATTTAGAGGATCGACACATTCAACACTCTATATAGATTGTAATGTTTCTATCAACCATTTTGTTCTTTCAAGGTGACATGTGCCTATATTTTGGGATATATGAAGATTTATGGTTTGAGTATTTATTGCTATATTCGATATAGCTTATTTTGTAACTATCATATGATGTGTTTCTATATATAATTTCATCATCCTATATCGGTTTATGCAAGTATGTTTTCAAATTAGATGTTTGAAAATTTGACATGTTTCTACTTGGATTTTAAAGTTGAGATGTGACCTGTTAGACATGGTCATTCCACATAAGTCGGTCTAGGGGGTTTATATTTGGTTGGTATCAAAGCTTTTGGTTTTATAATCTCATATTGTGGATGAGTCCTATTTAAAGTACTGTTTTGAAGCGCTTTTCAAAAGTGATATAAGTCAGGGCCATGTCATCAAATTTAATATGTTTAATTATGTCTGATTCTCCAATGTCAAAAATGATTTTAGGTTTTATCCTTTGTAGAGATTCTTCGATATGAGCACCTGAAGAGGTTGTCGACCCGACCGAGGGCGAGGTCAAACTACCAGATGTGTCGATCCGATAGATGATCCTGTGGTTGATCCACCTGCCCCTGTAGATGCTCCAACCCTTGTAGATCCTTTAGCCCCCTTTGAGCCTTTAGTCCCTCGTGGTCCTTCAATTTCGACTGCTCCGCCACCTGCCCTAGTATTGACATGACTACCCCGATTAGAGGAGCGACAATTTCTAGGCTTGAGACTATAGCTGGAGTGACTGATGAGACCCTTAGTAAATAGTTTCTTCAGCTGATTCAGGGTGTAGTTAGAGTATCAGGCATCGTACCTGAAGTCCCTATTTCTCAAGCCTTGATTGCTAACGGGATTAAGACCTTCTCTGGATCTCTTAGTGGAGCACCGACTGAGGCTGAGAAATGGCTATATGTCACTGAGAGATGTTTGGATTAGTTGGGTCTAGAGACAACCAGGAAATATTTGGGTGTTGTATCTATGTTGGACAGGAATGCCCACACCTGGTGGGAGTCTATTGTGAGTAGCGTTCCTTCTGATCGGTTGACATGGAAATTCTTCAAGGAATGGTTTAAGAATTGTTTCCTAGGTGAACTATCGCAACCTTTTTCGGGGCTCGACCTTTTAAAAACAAAAACAACGGAGTCGCCACCAATCTTTTTTCAAGGTGTGATTGGATCACCTAAAAACGGGTTATTTTAATAAAATTATTTTATTTTATCAAAACAACAATTTTGGTCTACGAAAAAGAAAAACGGGTTCGGGAGTCAGTTACGCATGAGGAAGGGTTAGTACCGTCATAGCGCCCAAAAATTGGTACCTTTTCGATTACAAAACGTTTTAATGTCGAAATTTGCAAGTTCGTATAAAATTTAACTTATTGTCCATTTATGAATGTAATTCCATTTTAACGGCCCTACCATTCGGAAAGTAAACTCTAATCACCGCCAACATTTCTGGCTCTAACCCGTTACCTCTTTTTGGTAGGACACTGCATTAACAATTAATATATTCGAACATACATATAATATGAACAAAATTAAAAAACATGCATAAAAAATTAAAAATACATATGTATAAGTAAATAAATGAACATTAAAGAAAAAAGATAAGATTTGCGATTTTAGAAAAGTGCATCATTCCCTAAGTCGGTTCAACACTTGATATTTGAGCCAACTTAAAAAAATACAAATTAAAGTTAAAATAAAGAAGGGGTTTCTTTAAATCAGGTTTAATTGAAGTAAAAAAAAGATAAATCAAGATTTTAAAACAATGACCAAATTAAGAAAACGTCACAATAAAAAGGCCCAAATTTACAAAACCAGTGACCAATTTGAAACATTGGAAAACATGGTGACTCGTGGAGTGAAAAAGAATGGGGCGGAAGGTTTTAATGAATGTAATTTACCCCTTTTTTAAACATGTGGGTATAAAACTCAAGTTTATAAACACTTTCATAATTTCCCCCTTTTAAAATGTTGGATCAAAACAACAACGCCCATTTTCTCTCAAGTGTTCATCTATATTCTTCATGGATTGAAGAACATGGTGACCGTCCACCATGATGTCCATCGTGCACCGGCACCGACCACCGTTCACCGCCGATGGCAATTTAAAAAATCTTTTCGACCTCTTTTTAAAACCACGAACCAAACCATCTTTCAAAATTCCTTAAAACCCCTTCAAACGACTCTGAACCTTGAAAATAACACTCAAATCTAAAGAAACGAAGAATTCTGACGGCTGTAAAAACTTATCAATTTTCTTTGATTTTGTACATTCAAAATAAAAAAATAAAGAATGAATGAAAAAAACAATAAAAATGTACTTAAAACCTTCAATTTCTTGCTTGTTATTTCCTCCAAAAAGTGTGTAAAATCGTATACAATTTCGTAGTTGAGGTTGTGTGTAAATTTCAAGAACTAGGTGTTTTGATATAATAATTGAAAAATATTTTCGACTAATTTGAAAAGAATTTAAAACATGTCTTTAAGTCCAAACAACTTGAAAATATGTTTGAGGTATTTAAAAAGGTTTTTGGCAAAGTTTGGAATGTTTTAAAGTACTTAAAACTGAGTTTTCAACTCTACCATACCGATACGATATACCCCGTATCTATACGTTTTTACTCTAATTTTGATTCTGCCAAAACTCGTACCAATACAGGCTTGCCAGTATTGATACGTAGAGGGGTCGTACTGATACGCATTTAAAGCGTACCGGTCCTTGCTTTAACAACCCCCAACGACTATTTCCTAAGAGTCATTTAAAGTGTAGACCGTACTGATATGCTCCCTAGCGTATCGATACACATAGGTTGGAAAGAGCCCAACGGCTAGTTCTGAAGAAGAGCGTATCGATACGGGTACCCGTGTACCGATATGATAGGTACTAGAACTGCAATTAATGTGGGAAATAAAGACCCCAACGACTCCAAAACATCCCCAACGGCTAGTAACGACCACAAACTCAATTGGGACTATAAATTGAAGGCTGGAACACTTGGAGATGGTTAGAGACTACATCCAAGGAATATGGTCAAGAGAATTAGAGTCTAAATCTTTATTTTACTATTCTCTTGTACATAGTCTAAGAAGAGTGCTTTATTGTAAATTCTTTGTACACTCTTGTGAGCTTAAATTTGTGTAAACACCCACCTAGAGAGGTAATTAGTTTACCAAACAAATCCCTTGTAAAAGGAGAGGTTCTAGTTTAGCCTTGAGAGAAAAACTAGAGCTGGTTCTATCTTAGCCAAGTCCAAAAGATAGGGTTGCGGGAAAAGGGGACGAATTCATTGTTGAGTGAATTGGGAAATCCTTAGTGGTGTGCTAAGGTAGTGGATGTAGGTGCTTGTTAGAAGGTCGAACCACTCTAAAATCACTGTGTCGCTTGTCTATCTTTATTTCGATTTTAGCCAATTCAACCACGAAACATTTACAACCCTTCTTGACGATTTCGGTGATCGATTCGAGCATGCTACAAGCCCAACAAAATTACAATGAGAATGAGTGGTTTATATAGGGTTTTACATGCCAAAAATAATAGAATAAATATAATCCTAATTTCCTCTAATTTTTTATTGATTTTGATTTGGTGCTTGCTTCCCCGATTAGCTTGATTTGAATTATTTTCCCTTTTTGATTCCAAATTGCTTCCCATATTCTATCGAAATTACAAGATTCACTAATTCCTTTCCCTTTTTATTTTTTTCATATCCGATTTGGCTATTTAACTTCCCATTTTCATTTGATTAAGGCTAAAAATCAGTGACTACACGAACGATTCTTGAGAGAGAGACGACATGCTTTTAAAAACCTAGTGCAGGGTTTTATGACTATTGCAGAGTATGGGTTAGAGGTTTTGAATTCACAGAGATATGGTGCTGGTTTGGTAACCACTAAGGAAGACAGATGCGACAAGTTCTTAAAGGGACTTAAGATTGGGATACGTAAGCGAGTTGCTACTCACCATGACAAGGTGTTTGAGGACCTTGTGAATCGGGCTAAAATTGCAGAGGAGATTGAGTTGTTGAAGGCTAGTCAAGCCATAGAAGATCAAGATCAAGGTTGAGATCGAGATTGATCTAGGAGACCTTCTGGTCAGGGTGAGTCCCACACACATCTTGATAAGAGGACTTCCACCACTGGGCCTCATAAGTGTAATACAAGTTCTAGACCTTTGGCACCTTCAAGCCCAACTGTCAGTCGAGGTGAATCCTCATGATTTTCTTCGGTGTCTGTATGTGAGCATTGTGGTAATTTCCATCGAGAAGAGTGTAGGAAGTTGATAGGTGCTTGCTTCCGATGTGGATCCATGGATCATTTCTTGAAAGATTTCCTACGCTCACCTTCTAAATGGGGATTCACTTAGACTCATGCTCATTGACAAACATCTCTTCAGACTCCGGCCAGAGAACGTAACCATGGTAGAGCTTCTAGGTCTGCTACTAGGTTTGATAGCAGAGGCCGACTACATCAAAGTAAGGGACCGGTCATGATTGAGGTCAGGCGTCCTGCACTTGTTTTGGCTACTAGACGTCATGATGACAGGGATTAGCCAAACATCATTGAAGGTATATTTACTATATATTATGTTCCATACTTTGCATTGCTTGACAACGGTTCCACCCATTCCTACATTTCGAGATATGTATCTTGAGACCTTTAGATTCCGGATGAAACCATCGAAAGTGCATTTATTGTTATGAGTCTAGTGTTCAGTCAGTGGTTGTGGATAAGGTTTTCAGGTGATGTCATCTTAAGGTTAAAGGGGAAATATTTCCAGCTGATTTTATGAAGCTAACATTAGAAGAGTTTGATCTGATTCTTGGCATGGATTGGTTGACCAAACATCGAGTTAATCTAGATTGTGAGTTTGAGAGAGTCATTCTGAAGACTTTTGATGACCGAACATTGGTGTTAGTTGGAGAGCATCGGGGTTTTCTGTCCAATGTGGTGTTTGCTCTGAAAGTTGATAGGATGATCAAGAAGGGATATTAAACCTTCATTGCTTGTTTCTTGAATACCAAGGGTTCCCCATTGAAGATTGAGGAGATTCGCACTATTTGTGAGTTTCTTGATGTTTTCCCTGGGGAATTACCTGGGTTTCCACCGGATAGGGATGTTGAGTTTGAGATGGAGACCTATTTGGTATCTGTACCAGTATCTATGGCTCCTTACCGTATGACTCCTAAAGAGATTAAGGAGCTGAAGATTTAATTGCAAGAGCTGCTTGACCGAGGTTTTATCCGACCTAGCTCTTTACCTTGGGGAGCTCCAATCTTGTTCGTTAAAAAGAAGAATGTTTCTCTCAGGCTGTGTATCGATTACCAGAAGCTGAAGAAGCTGACAATAAAGAATAAATATCCATTACCTAGGATTGATGACTTGTTTGATCAATTTTGGGGAGTTACAGTTTTCTTGAAGATTGATCTCTGTTCTAGGTATTATCAGTTGAAGATAAAGGGGACCGAGCGAAAATGGCCATTCGTACCATATATGGGCATTGTGAATTCTTAGTGATGCCATTTGGTTAGACTAATGCTCTTGTCACCTTTATGGTGGTGGTGTTTATCGATGATACCCTGGTCTAGTCCTAAAGTGAAGCAGAACATATAGAGCATTTGAGGTATGTTCTACAAACTCTCAGAGAGCATCGATTGTATGATAAGTTGAGCAAATGTGAATTCTGGCTCAACGAGGTGAAATTTCTTGGGCATGTGGTATCGACTAGAGGTATTCATGTTGATCTGAGCAAGATAAAGGAAATTGTGAGATGGAAGCAGCCCAAGAACGTCTATGAGATATGTAGTTTCTTGGCTTTAGCTAGGTATTGCAGACACTTCATTGAGGGTTTTCTATCATTGCTGCTCCTTTGGTGAAGCTTTTGAGGAATAATGTCCCATTTATCTGGAATGATGCTCATCAGAAAAGTTTCGAGAGGTTGAAGACATCTCTGACTCAAGCTCCGGTATTGACCAAACCTGAGCCTGAGAAATATTTTACAGTTTATAGTGATGATTTGCATTCCGGACTTGGTTGTGTTTTGATGTAGGATGGGAGAGTAATCAGTTATACGTCTCATCAGCTAAGGCCGTATGAGTGTAATTACCCCACCCACGATCTGGAGTTGGCCGTTGTGGTTTTTCCTCTGAAGATTTGGAGATGCTATATCTACGGAGAAAAGTGTTATATTTACACTGATCATAAGAGCCTAAAATATCTCCTTACTCAGAAAGAGATTAATTTGAGACAATGTCGTTGGCTTGAGCTTTTTAAGGATTATGACTGTGTGATTGAGTATCACCCGGGGAAAGCCAACGTTGTTGTTGATGCTTTGAGCCGTAAGGCCAATTCATATATGAGGTCTTTATTTGTCAGGATGAGTATCTATGATGATGGCAGTTTACTGGTAGAGTTGCAGGTGAACCCGACTGTGGCTAAAGAGATTAAGGCCAAACAGTTCTTAGACAGTTCGTTACTCCCTATAATATAGCAGGTTGAGCAGGGATTCACCTCTGTTTATGCTTTCGATTAGGATGGGGTTCTGTGCTTTAAGGGTCGATATTGTGTGTCGGATGATGTAGAGTTGAATCGGGCCATTCTTAGTGAAGCTCATAGTAGCCCTTATGCTATGCATCCCGGTAGGGATAAGATGTACCAGAATCTGAGGTAGAGATACGATGGGTCAGTATGAAGAAGGATATCTCGAATTATGTGTCATGGTGTTTGACTTGCAAGCAGGTTAAGGCAGAACATCAGCACCCTTTCAATTTGTTATAGCCCATTAAGATTCCCGAGTGGAAGTGGGAGCGTATCACGATGGATTTTGTTATTGTTTTACCTCTGAATTCTTCTAAAGAGGATTCTGTCTGGGTAGTTATTGACCGACTCACTAAGTCAGCTCATTTTTTCATGTTCAAATTACTTATTCTCTGGAGAAGCTGGATAGACTGTATATCTTAGAGATTGTTAGATTGTATGGTGTACCCTTATTTATCATATCTGACTGAGATTCGAGATTTACTTCCCAATTCTAGTTAGCCTTACAAAATGCTTTGGGTACCCGTCTAAATTTTAGTACATCCTTTCATCTGCAGAATGCTAGCCAGTCAGAGAGGGTGATTCAAATCTTGGAAGATATGCTTTGGGGTTTTGTGATTGACTTGCATAGTAGTTGGGAGGATTTCTTACCCTTGGTCGAGTTTGTATATAATAACAATTACCAGGCTAGTATCTGTATGGCTCCACATGAATCTCTATATGGTCGCAAATGTCGTACTCCTATATGATGGACTGAGTTATATGATAGAAAGTCATTGTGTCCAAAGGTAGTCCATGAGACTGGGGAGACTATCAAATTGATACGTGACCATCTTAAGGAGGCATTTGATAGACATAAGTCCTATGCTTATCGGATGAAGAAGGATATCAAGTTTGATGTCGGTGATCAGGTTTTTCTGAAAGTATCTCCATAGAAGAAAGTTCTGAGATTTGGACGTAAGGGTAAGCTGAGTCCCAAATTCATTGGTCCATACTGCATTCTGAAGAGAGTTTGACCAGTTGCCTATCAGATAGAGCTGCCTCCTCAACTTAGCCATATTCATGATGTCTTCCATGTGTCCATGTTGAGGCAATACCATCTAGATTTGAGTAATGGTATTTAGGTTCATGATGTGAAGTTTAGGCCAGATTTATCTTATAAGGAGGAGTATGTTCAGATTCTGGATCGAGATGAGAGAATTATGAGGAACCGACGTATTCTTATGGTTAAAGTCTAGTGGAGTAATTGTGGCCCATAAGAAGCTACCTAAGAGACTCTCGAGTCAATGGAAGAGCAGTTTCCACATTTGTTTAACTTAGGTAAATTGTGAGGCTGGAATTTCTTTTTAGGGAGGGAGAGTTGTAACACCCCGATGTTGTTTGTAAGAATTAAAGAAAAAATGGGAGAAATGTGGCCAATGGGCGTTGAACCCACGACCTAGGTTTCGGTTGTGTGCATTTTAGCCATTTGAGCTAAGATCATTGCAAGTATTAACCCGTACCAACTTATTAATAAGTGTTTCTCAAAAAGTCTAAAACAAACAAACTAATAAACAAATATGAAATATCTCAACTACTCGTACTCCACTCGCGGTGAAGCCCCACAGTTTGCCGTGGAGGTCCGTTTGAAGCTTCAAAGGTCAACCCAATTTTCTCACCGTTCTCGTTGGGTCTCCTCCATTGCCATATGTTGTCGTAGTTCGAATCTAAGACCACCCCCGTCCTTAGGATGCCGAGGTGAGAAGAACCGTGTCTACTGACCGTCAAACGATTGTCGTTTAAGGTCTCATTGGAGCTTCCTCGTTAAACTATTTTCTCCATTTTTGGTTATTTGGTAAGTATTCCGAGTTAAATTTCTAGTTTATTGTTGAAATGTCGTGTTTTGGTTGTTGTAGAGTTATTTCGGTGTATTTTCCGGCCAACTGGGTCATGTGTGACCGTCAAGTGACAATTCCCGGCCATCGTGGTCGGTTCCCGGTAAACCGAGCTAATCTAGCCATAAACTGGTTTGGTTAGAACCGATTCGACCCAAATAACCGGGTTATGCCAATTTATTTAGCTTTTGGGTCGGCCTGCATATAAGCCCAAACTCGAAATATCTAATCCGATCCAAAGCTTGACCCAAACTATTTGAACCGAGTCCGAACCTATCCAACCCGACTTGTCCGGGTCGATTTGTTCGAGTCAACTCAGTTGACTTTAACCATTGATTTTGACTATGACCGTTGACTTTGACCAAAAAGTCAACTTTTTCCAAAAACCCCTATTTTATATTTTTCGACGTCTTGATTCTGATTTTGAAGTTCGTTTCATGAAATTCTAACTCGAAAGAATCTAAATTTGACATTGAAACCAAACATGCATATGTATTAAGTAAAGTTATTTGATGAAAGTTATTGAATAAAGGACATACGTATTATATTATTTGTTTAAAGGTACTAGAGACTCTCTCGATCTTGCATTTTCCTAGTCCAACTCCTCTCGGTACGTGCCACCATGCGATCCCATTGTAACTCCTATGTATCGGTACATTGTGAATAATCATAAAAGAAAATTCCTCCTGTATTAATTTAAGATCCGTTGTCTCTTAGGTTCTAGCACAACATCAGAGCGTAACCCGAGTTCTCAGTAGGCCATCTAACTGACTTGATCTTTTAAGGTGTGTTCCTTGTGTGTTTTATAAATGTAACACCCCAAAATCCAGTCTAGTCGAAATTTAGTTCCAGTGATCGAAATTCTACATTGATAGAGTCTAAATATTGTACCGACTAGTAAATTCTTAATATCGAACTCTAATTGAGCTAAAAATATCGTTATCGGACTCTTTTGAATAATATTAAACCTATATAGTGACTAATTGGAGAAAATGCAAGTTGGGAGGCAAAAGCAAGGTATGGTGAGAATTGAGGGACTAATCTTGCGATTAGCCCCTCCTTAAGTAAATTGAGGTTTACATGGAGTGTCTAGGAGCTTTCCTTCAAGTAAAGGAAAGCTAAATAGCTTAAAATACATTGTAAAACAAAAGAAGTAAAAATATAGAAGCTTACCCGAGAATTGAAGAAAACACCTTCATCTTCTTCATCTTCAATCCTTAAGCACACACCTCCATTGGAGAGAGTTATAAGCTTTACTTTTTCTTCGTTTTATCGATATCGAATCGTTGCTATCGATTGAGTAAGCTATAATCCTCAATCAGTTATTGGATTCCATGGATATATTGAGTTTAATCTCGAGTTAGGGTTTTGGCCATCTATGGATATTTTATTGTTAATGTTTATATTGAAGTCGAAAATCGATTTTTATATCGTTGTATTGATTTTGATATCGAAACATCGATTGTAATAGTTTTTATTGATTTTCTAGCTCAAGGAGTAGAGAAAGAGGTTTCACTGTCTCCATCTCAAGCTAGAAACAAGGGGATTACTATCCGAGATCCTTGAAAGCTTCGGATTTGTCAAGGTGAGTGTAGTCGGAGTCTCGAGTTTAGGTGAAAGGCCTTCCCGGATCATTATTCAATGATTTAGATTTCATCGCTAACATTGTTTTTGAAGAAATTGCATTGGATGGTTAATCGGACACTTTGGTAAGTGTCGTTAAGTTTTTATTGATCATTGGATATAGTCATTGATATTGTCATTGTGCATTGTCATTGATATAGTACTTGTCATCGGATTATTGTATAGAAATCATTGGACATTGATATTGACATTGGATTATGATATATTAAAGATGAGATACATATATGTTTGTCATTGGTAATATTGGATCATCGGACATTGGAATACTATTGATTATTGAAATGGATATGAACATTGAAACCTTGGATTTGACTAGACATTGGATACAATTGGCATGCCATAGAATTCATGAGCTCGGTGTACGGGTGGACTACGGTCCTAAGGCTACGACCTATATTGATTTGGCGAGGCGGAGGGATGTTGTAATCACTAATTTTGTCTGGGCTAACCTCTTTTTATTTCATTTTATAATAATGGGCTTATATGGGCTATTGTTCAGTTATTAACTATATAAATGTGTTATCAAAAGCAAAAAATATTATTAGTAGTGTGTGTTTTATTATATTTGTAATTTAATATAAAAACCCTTCAATGTTATTACTAGGGTTATATAATTATATATGTGTTTTGTATACCCCATAATATTTTAGGTTTATTAATACATTATTATCTTACCACTGTGTTATATTACTATCCCTATTATTATTATTATTATTATTATTATTATTATTATTATTATTATTATTATTATTATTATTATTATTATTATTATTATTATTATTATTATTATTATTATTATTATTATTATTATTATTATTATTATTATTATTATTATTATTATTATTATTATTATTATTATTATTATTATTATTATTATTATCATTATTATTATTATTATTATTATTATTATTATTATTATTATTATTATTATTAGTATTACTATTATTATTATCATTATTATTATTATTAGTATTACTATTATTATTATTATCATTATTATTATTATTATTTATTCTTTGAAACAAATCTGGAAATACCAAAAAGAACTAAAATACATGCTAAATTAATAATAAGCCCAAGTTTATTTAATGGGTTTTATTTTGATGCACAAGCTGTGTAAATTTTTTTTTACACAATCCTTTTATAAAATTTAAAATTTAAATCACAAACCCTAACAACCTAAAATCTAAACCCTAAGCCCTAAACCCTAAACTCTAAATTCTACTTATAAACCTTAAATTATATACCCTACATACTAAACCCCTAAACCCTAACCTAAAACCTAAAACCCTAAACCCTAAAATTAAAGGGCTTGTGTAAACTAAAGTTTACACAAGCTTGTGCATCAAAGTATTTTCCTTATTTAATAAGGTCCATTAACAAAACATAGGACCCAATATATATATATATATTTATACATATAAGGGATCGTTAGGCCCAAAAGCCTAAGCTTGAAACCCTAATATATTGCCTATCATTTTCTTGCACGGCTGATCCTCCACCGTCAGATCTAATCTAGATCTGACGGTCCAGATGACCCCTAGAGGAAGAAGCCCTAATGTCCATTTTTTGCCATAGCGCCGCAGAAGCCTCAACCGTAAGATCCGGCTCAAGATCGAATGGCCGAGATCGATCCCCCACGCACGTGTGATCTACGCGTGACTCTCCATTTTTCAGACGCGCGCGTGCAATCCACCATTTGCCCATTCAGCTCCCACAACGACCGTCCAGATCTCCATCAGCAGCCGAGACCGCTCCACGTCGATCGTCCTCTGGTCCCCCTCTCCCCCCGACGGCCAGGTCACGCATGCAAACAAGAAAGAAGAATGTCAGATTTGTTACCAACAAAATCAGAGGAGAGCATATGAATCCGGCCAAAAAAATGCATTAGCTAATAGGGATTTTAGATGCTTTTCCCTTTTTTAAATCCATGTAATTCGAAAGGGTATATATAGACAAGCCCTAAAAACTTTGTAAACATTTTAGAATTCGAGCAATAGAGAACAGAGAGAGAAAAAAAACAAAAGCTTCGAGGTATATCTTCCTCTCCAATTTCATTTTCAGTGCATGTATATAGAAAATAGGGTTTTTTTACCTTCGCGGTCGTTGGTTCTTCTCGCAGCCGTTTCTGCTTCGTCCTCCGATAATAATCCCCTGATCTTCTAGATCTCACGGGTGAAACGATGATGATCGGAATCGCTTACAAGTAGGATTTAAAAAACCTAGGGTTTCGAATTTGTTTTGGGTTTCAAAAGGAAGGGGGTTTCTTTTTTCAAATGAAAAAGGTTGGATCGAGGTTCTGGGTGAGACAAAAAGGGCGATTTTTGTTCGTTTAGGGGATCGCTGGCCGCCGATTAGCAACGACCGACGTTTCAGTGTCGGTACTAGAAGAGGGGAGTTGGAGTTTAGGGTAGCAAAACAAAAAATTGGCTTAAAATGATTTAAAGGTGTTTTTATATAGTTTAGGGGTTTTTAAATTGGTTTAATCGGTTTACAACCCTTCTGCGTCGCGTTTTTACGCTCATAAGGGCTTCCGTGTTTCAAAACCTTCTCCGCGGTCCCTCCAACTTTTTAAAAAGTTTTAATTCCGTCCTTGTCTTGATTTTAGCCGAATTGCGAGGGGTTTAATCTCCGTTTTGGTCCCTCAAATTTTGTTTTTATTTTAATTTGGTCCCTTTTCCAGTATTTCCCCTTTAGTCATGCATTTTCTTTTTGCCTTGCATCTTTAAATTTCTTACATTTCAGTCTTTTTTGTGATTTTTCCGTGTGGATATGTGATATGTTGATGGATATGCATATGCGTTATTGTTGTTGTTCTTGCCATGTTATTATTCTTGCCCTAATGTTGTGGATATTGTTGTTATTCGTTCATATAATATTTTTTATAATGTATATACGTAATATAAGGTTTTTATATAATATATAGTTTATATAATATGGTTTATACATGGTACGTTTTTGTATATAATATATAGTTTTATATATATAATATATAACATGTATGTAGTATATAGTTTTATATAATATATGATTTTAACATAATATAATATATATACATAATATAAGCTTCCTCATATAATATAGTTTTTTTTATAATATATAGTTTTTTTTTTAAAATGCACACTTTAATATATGGCTCAATATGTTGTTTTAATATGACGTTTATGTGTGACATGCGTTTTTAGATGTCATTCATGTGACTTTTGGTATCTCAATTGCTTGATAATTAATTAATTTAAAATATACATGAGAGAGGTATCAATTAGCCCCGGTATTCGTGTCAAAACAGTCCAAGCTTAATGGATGTTGACCGGATATTTCAGTTAATTTTCACCATCTCTAGGTAAGCGATAATTAAAAAATGGAAACATCATATCATCATACTTTATCTGCTTGCTTCATGCATAAAGGTGACGTACGGGATCCGAACCCTAAACTAACACGGTAGTCAGTCTTATATGATGTCGGTTTAGTCCATGGTCCGGTGTACCGTTATCCTTTTTAATTAAATGCTCAATTAATTCCAAAGCCACGATTTGATAAAGCTCGTACTATTTAAGTCAATTTTCAACTAAGAACACATAATTAAATTCACTTTAGATTTTTAGTAATTTCCATCGATTAGAGGCAACAAGTAATTTGGTACCGATTTCTGGGCGTGATGGGGGTGCTAACCCTTCCCCACACGTAACCAACTCCCGAACCCTTTTTAAATTGAATCTCTAGTTTTGTGGTGTCCGGCCTACCTTAGTGGCGGTGGCGACTCCAAAATTTTTACCGTTTCTAAAACACGGATTTTTAAAGGAAAACCCCCTTTTAACGAAACCTTTTTCTAAAAGTAAAACAATAAAAAGTCTTGTTTTTCAAAAAGGTCAGTACAATATGGCGACTCCGCTGGGGACAAATTTTTGTTTTGTAAAACAAAAAGAGAGTTAAGCCAAGAAAATGCTTGTTGCCTTTAATCGATGAAAATTATTTAAAATTTAAAGTGAATTTAATGAGGTTGTTCTTCCTTGAAAACGTGACTTAAATTGTACGGGCTTTGAAAATCACTAGCATTCGAATTAATTCCTCATTTTATTTCTAAGGAGTCACCGACATGTGTTGCATCATGGTCATTAAGCTCTATACCCGAGCTATACCCTTTAAGTGGGAGTGAAACACCCATACCCACATGAGTATCCCTCCACGGGTCGGTAATTAACTTCCAGAATCCACGCCTTTGACACGTGAGCAGCCCTCCACGTCATTAGGTCGTGCTTTCCCTCGAACCGAAACCAATTCGCAAGCCTGTAATGGGCTAGAATTGAGGTTCTTGTTGCCATAGTAGGTGATGAGATAGGTTCGGGTACCCTTGTTAGAACCAAACTCATGTGTGAGAATATAAGAAGCCCACCCCCATTAGGGCCATGTGGATAACCATAAAGCTTAGAATGGCTAGGGTCATCTTATTAATTGCTTGCCTTCTTTATTTTGCTTGTATTTAATTTTCCTTGCCTTCTAATTTATGTTTATCTTATAACTACCGCGTTTTCTTTTCTTGTTCTTTCCCTTTTATCTTGCATATTTCATGGCATAAAGAGCACATTGAGTTGGAAATAGTCCGAAATTAAAGGCAAAATCAATGGGGGACATGATCCGAAGTAATAGTGAGAAGAATTATGATGTGCAAGTATGGTCTGAAAGGGGAGCAACAGCATGTGGGGGATATCATTTCAGCCAGGTTCAGATTAGAAATGGAAAATGAGACCTTCATGGATACAGAATTTAATGATGTGTCTAAATTAAAGCATGCATGGAATAGTTGGGACTTTGAGACGAGGAATGCCTTCAAAAGCGAGTATGGCGACATTGCTATATGTTCTGGTCGACCAATCACTACATTAGGGCTAACAAATGTTAACATGCTTCAAAAATCGACCGAGACAAATTTTTCTTTTTCATTTTTAGTGGTTCGGTATGCATGGTGTTAATCCTAATCTAGCCTATGTGGCATGTCATAAAAACATAATGCAGTACAGAAAATAAACATGAATGGCATGGCATAAATGTGAGGAAATGCACACCCCCAAACCCAAGATGTGCATTGTCCTCAATGCATGAAACAACAAATATATACACAAAAATAGAAAAATAAAAATTCATGAACATGGGAATGCAAATGAGGTGCAAAGAGTTAGGATGAATAAGACTCCCCTTCAGAAGAGACTCCTCCTCGGGCGGTACGTACTTCAGCTGCAATCTTGGTACGATTCTTTCTCTAGGATAGGCTTCTACGGCCAGGAGCCATCCTCTTCTTTCTGCTCCACCCTTGAGCGGAAGTAGAGGCAGGGGTCTCCTTCACAACCTCCGTCGACTCGGATGAGGTTGGCGTGGCAGCTGACTCGGCAGGTGCAGTAGGTTTCTTCTCACTCTCATCAACAAATTCTAGTGGTGTAGCAGACTTGGCAGTTTCATCTTTTGACAGGGGAAATAGGTTTGGTGGCAGTGGACAGAACTGGACTGGGCACTGAACTATGAACCGGACTGGGAACTGGGCTGGCTGGCATGTCATCATCTTCAGCAAAGATCTCTTTCGAAAAGGCAGGGAATGCTGGCATGATGCTAGGAGAAAGGCTCACCAAGGTTTCCCTAATAGCAAGGTCTCCGGCCTGGTCATATCGCCAGAGCTTTCTTTGTTGCTCCTCAGCCTTCTCTAAGTTTTGGATAATAATCTCCTGGCATTGATGTATCGGGGCGAGCAATGCCATTGAGTCTGATGGCATTGAATCCGCTAGAATTGAGGTTGTTGGCTTGGCTTTCGGTGTCTTGGCCTTGTGCATTGGTGTGGCAACCTTTCCCTTATCCTTCACTGTAATTCCAGTGAGGTTCCTCCAACCGGCCGACGTAATAGTATAGCCCTTTACCTCGAGGGCAATGTCTTCCTCGGTTGTGGGCATATTGTACCGATGACAAATATTACAAATTAACAATGGGAAGAACAAACCTCCAGCCGCCTTGACGACGAATTTGTATACTTCATTGATGATAATCTGGCCAGCATTAATTTTCCTCCCCAATAGGATAGAATATAGCAATGCCAGGCAGACCTTCGAAACAGTCTCATTGTAGGTCGTCAGCATCAAACTTACCTTGAGGAAATGGTTTCAGCCCTTCACTTGTGGCTTAAGAGCCACTCTCTTAACCGTACGGTGTCCCTTGGAGGACACAATACACTTTGTGCCCGGATCGCATAGATCCTTCAACAATGTCTTGTGCTTGGCATCATTCATGTTAGCAACGAACGCGCCATGCTCATCCTCTCCGTTCAACTTGAGCATAATGGTGATAGATCATTCATCAAATCTCACACAATCACCCCTGATCATTAAAAATGGATTTGAATTGGTAGTTAAATGCGCATAAAATTCACGAACCAGATTTGGAAAGATCTCACTCTTTTGTTGGCAAAACTCTTGACATTTGTGCTTGGTGACGATATCCATGAACTCAGGGGGAAAGACTTGATTTTTCTCAGGGTTGATGTCGAAGTTTCGCTCAAAGAAAAAGGACTTGGAAGCGAAGTGATCTTTTGAATCTCCTTGTTAAAAAAACATCTTGAAGGGTCTAGACAAAGATGCCATGAGAAACCTCGAAGAATTTGCACTTGGTTATGGTCAAGAAAAAGAAAAGATTGAAGCTTGATTTTCTTGTTTATGAAGAGAGAGAGTAAATCGACTAGTTGAAGAATATGAAGTAAAAAGGGTAAGAGGTTTTATGGGCTTTGAAAGACGAAAAGGTGAAGTGTTGCAAAAAAGGTAATTATGACCAGTTTAAAAAGGTAATGATGAAAAAGGTGGCGTGTTTTGGGGAAGGGGAAAAGGGATGATGTGATAAGTATGAAAAGGATAAGTGATAAGGACAGGTTTTAAGGTGATAAGATATGGAGTGATAAGGTAATTAAATTGAATTTAAATTACCTTAATTTTTGGGCGGCTAAGGTTTATTTTTTCTCTTTTTTTTCTCTCATGGTGTGAATTAAATCAAGCTAGGGTAATTTCTTTTCCCCAAGTTACTCTCGCCGCATGCCAAGCTCAATTGCTGACACCATTTCTGGGTGCGACATCATTAAATCCTGCCACTCGTTGAAAACTAATATATCTGTCTGGCACCAAATCTTCATCCACTGAAATGAAACCTTTCAACCCAGTAAAAGAACATCTAAAAATAAAGACTACAAGAAAAAGAAAAACTGATGAAAAAAAAAATTTAAATCCTAAAAACGAAGAAAAACATCTAACCTAATATTTACAAAGTTTCAAACCTGTCGATGGTGTCATGGTATTTCTACCAAGAGAACAGTCTCCTTGGCATTTCTTTGTTGTCCCTCAAAATAGTGCTTTAAGCGCTAGCCATTTACCTTAAAAATTTCTCCAATTTTCACATTCTTGATGTCCACAGCTCCATGGGCACCTGGAAACAATTTAAGTCGTGAGTTAAAAAGAAGAACAAGTTGACCTACCTCGAAATATCTGGGCAAAATTTTCTTGTCATGTCATCGTTTGGTTCTTTCCTTATACAGCTTGGCATTCTCGTAGGCGAGTGCTCGGAATTCTTCCAACTCATTGAAGTCTAGAATCCTTTTTTCTCCCGTTACGGCCCATGCCATGTCAAGTGTTCTGATTGCCCAATAGGCTTTATGTTCAAGCTCCACTAGAATATGGCATGGTTTACCATATACAAGCTTGAAGGGTGAAGTGCCCAACGGAGTTTTAAAGGCAATTTTATAGGCCCACAAAGCATAATCTAGTCTCAAAGGCCAATCCTTTCTCAAAGGATTCACAGTCTTTTCTAGGATATTCTTGATCTGCTTGTTGGAAATCTCGGCTTGCCCATTTGTCCGTGGATGGTAGGCCGTGGCTATCCTTTGTTTATCACATACCTGCACAAAGCTTTAGAAATTAGATTGCATTTAAAACGGGTGCCCTAATCATGAATGATCACTCGAGGAGCACCAGAACGGGTAAAGATATGTTTCTGCAAAAACTTGGCAACGACCTTCGCATCATTTGTTGGCAGGACAGTAGCCTCTACCCACTTGGAAACATAATCGACTGCCACAAGAATATATATATATATATATATATATATATATATATATATATATATATTTCTAAAAGATGGGGGAAATGGACCCATAAAGTCTATTCCCCAAACATCGAATAATCTATCGGCATGATGTTCTGGAACAGAAGTTGATGTTTGCCAGAGATATTCCCAGTCCGTTGGCATGGATCACATGCCTTGATGCAGTCATGAGCATCCTTATACAGTGTAGGCCAATAAAAACTCGACTGCAACACTTTGGCGACAGTCTTTAGTCCATCAAAATGTCCACCATATGGCGCGACATGGCATGATTGCAAAATAGCTTGTTGTTCATCCTCTGGCACACAACGACAGATCACTTGATCGGTACATTGCTTAAATAGGAAAGGCTCGTCCTAATAATACTTCTGAACATAACGCAAAAAACGCTTCCTGGCATTATAGTCCAAATCTGGTGGCATGACATTGCTCACAAAATAACTGACGATGTCAGCATACCATGGCATAGCATCCGCTGCAAGTAAAATCTCGTCCGAGAACTCATCTCTGATAGCTTTAACGTTGTCATCCTCACAGTGATGCTCTAATCGTGATAGGTGGTTAGCTACTAAGTTTTCACTGCCTTTCTTGTCCCGGATCTCGAGATCAAATTCTTGTAGTAGGAGCGCATATCGAATCAATCATGTAATGCCCTGGTTTTAAAACTAGATGTTTTAGACATCGGACCGGACCGGTTGAGAACGGTTCGAATCGCGTACGGTGATTTAAGGAAATCAAGGATCGGGATAGGATAAAAATGTGGAAAAAATTGCTAAAATCCTCTAAAATATGTTTAATAGGTTGGTCAAATCAATTTTACAAAAAGAGTTTCAAAAATGGGACATTTCGAGCAGTGACCAAATTGTAGAGTTTCAAAACTGTGGAAAATGTGATTTTTAAAGGAGAAGCCAAATTCTTAGAATCTTTAGGGGGCTTTATGGCAATTTAACATTTCCTTAATATGACATGTGTTTAAAATGGCTTTTGATTAAATAACTTTAGTTGTTTTTCCTATTTTAATTAATTAATTTGGTGGTTAATGTGAGATTCCATCACGTAACTATCATCTTCTCCTCATTTTCAGCCAAACACTATTTTCATTCATTCCTCTCCAGAATTCTTTTCTCCCGAACACTCTCTTAATATCTCTTAAACAATTTTCAAGAAATCCTTTCAAGTTCTTCAAGATTTTGCTAAGGAAAACTTGTCATTCATTGAGGGAATCAAAGATTGGAGGTAAATCGTGTTCTCAACCTCTAATCAAAGTTCTTTATTGAAATTCCCAAGATCTTTGGCTTCTAATTAATGTTTTTGGTTGAGTTTTCATTATAGGTTTTACTTGAGATCAAAATCTTGTAAAAATATGGTTGAAATCTTGATTTCCAGATTTTGTTTTGTTAAGCTCTGTTATGGACTGATTTTAATTGAGTTTTAAGTTGGTTAGTATGTTGAAGTGAAGTTTTGATATCATAGATCTCGAAATCCTTGAGATCCCTGGGTTTCTTGTTAGCTTTAAGTGAGTTTTTGAGGTGAAATGGTGGAATCTTGCTTGCTCGAGGTATAAGGATGGGTTAGGTTGTTTATTAGATGTGTTTTGGTGTTTATAATGGATTGGAAGTGATGTATGTTGGCTGGGTTTGGTTTAGGAAGCAATCGATTGGGTTTTCGGTTGTTTCGAATGGGTAAATTGGTGTAGTTTGGGTGAGAACCGAGTTTGTGAATTGTTGCTGGTGTTGAAATGCATTTTAATGCATTTAGATCTCTATTTTGATGTTGTGAAAATAGGGGATCTTGATTCGAGAGCAAACGAGGCGTTGTTGGAGGCTCCGAAAGAGTAATTTTCGTGTCGGCGAGCAAGGCTTCATGTATCGATGAGTGGAAATGGAATTTCCAGCTTTATAACGCTTTGAGCATGGTCTTGGGAGCTTAGTTAAAGTTTGAAACACTTAGCTAAGCTCAAGAGTAAGTGATTCGGAAGTCTCTCTCGGAAATGTGTTATGTTTTGCTGAAAATGCACTTGAGTTAATTATGGTTTTGATTACTGTTTTAAAAGCATGTTAGAAGCATGATTAATGCTGGATTTTAATGCCATTATGATAAGGATGCACTAGGTAAGTGATCCTTGGTTTAATATGATAAATGCATATGATGTTAAGCATGTTATGCTTGTGGAAATGGCATTGTATTTATGCTTGTAAAATAGTGGATTATTGATGTTGAATGATTATATTAGCAAGTGATGATGTGGATTTTGGTTCTTGTAATTGGATATAGTTAGCCGGCTAGGATTGGGTGCACCGTGAATAAAGTCGCCTTGGATGTCGAAGGGTTGTGATTGTGTCGTAATCTCCATCCAAGTACCCTAACGATTGAGGCTAAGATCACAACGGTGAATGATTTAATTCCGTGTGTGAATCTTGTGGTTGTGTCCCTACTCTCGTTAGTGGAATTATACAACTACCGATGAGTGATGTGAGGGATTGTGATTGTGCCATTTATCTCCATCATGGGTGTTGAGGGGTTGTGATTGTGCCATATAACTCCACCTTGTGTAGTCCAGTAGTATGTATGAAGCGTGTGAGACAACGCTTGTAATCCGCGTATCCGATTGTATCTTTGAGTTGGTTATGGTTTGGTTTGAGAAATGATCACTTGTAAGCCAATATAATGATGATGACTAAGGGTTAAGCATGAGATGCTTGTGATTATGCTAGAATGCATGTGATGCTTGGTAAAGCATGAGCAAAGGTTTACTTGTTGCTTTTAAAATGATGCATAAGAGCATGTGTTTTAGAAAGTGCAATGATGTCTTGAAAGGGCATGTTTTATGTAAAAACATGTGTTGATAATAGTGTTTTGCCATTTGTGTGAAATGAATTGATGAATGTTATTTAGCGATTCTCACTAAGCTTTGTGCTTACGCTCATTTGTTTCATCAATGTAGAGAACTAGGCATTTGAGTCAGCGAGTAAGCAAGGGGAATCCAAACACTTTGGTCTAGCAAAGTATGTGGTTTTTCTTTGGTGTAATAAGAGGCAATGGGTGGGATTTCTACTCTTGGTTGATTGAGGATGTTGATTATTACTTTGTTCATATGTGGTTTGGTATATTGAGTTGTAATTGGCCTTTGAGGTTTGATTGACGCATGATTGTGGCTTTTAGCTTTTGAATGGTTTTAAAGACTAAGAAGCATGCCTATAGATCTAGTGCTTTCTAGAATGATGTTGTGTTTTAGCTTGTACTTCGTAATGTTGATCTTTGATGCTTAAACATGTTGTATGTATGCTGTGGCATGGATTGGAATGTTTTCAGGGGTGTCTATGAGTGAAAAACAAGCAAAATCTACTGTTGCATGGCAAGGCGTATCGAAACGCCCCTACCTGTTTTGGAATAGAGGCCTGAATTGGCCATGAGGTTTTGGAACGGGTAGGAACGTTTCGGAACGATTTGCTACAAGAAAGGGGTGTTTTGATTCGGGTTTCGGACGCACCTGAGTATCGAAACGGTCAACCTAGTTTCGAAACGACCGTTTCGATACATGGCCTTGTGTTTCGAAACACTCGACCGTTGGAGTTGAATTTGAATTGTTTCAGGTTTTTGTTTCTTACGTTTTAGTTCTTGAGTCTTAAACGCTTAACTAAATGAGTTGGGATGATCCGTTTTAAATGAATTTTGTCATGTTGGCTTATTATATGTTTAATTTTGGATTGATAACTTTAAAACTTGTTTAGTCCTCAAATTTCTAGAAATTTACAAATTAGTCCCTAAAAGATGATCGTATGCAATTGAACCCCTAAATGAGCTCCGTTCGTTGTGTCGCTTTCGCTAAAGTGTTTTGCTATTCACATAGGTTAATAATGTGCATCTAGACAAGTTAAAAAGAAAAAAGGGGTCATCAATCAAGGTTGACTTTCACGAGTTGACTTTGGTTTTCCCCGTGTAATCTTCTTAGTTCGGGTCGGACGTCTAGGCCGGGCTAAGGGGGTTACATTTGTTGGTATCAGAGCCAGGTTTCGAAAGAATTAGGAATGTTGGTATGTGAAATTAATATGTGATGACATTGTTGTTTGAAATGTATGTAATTGGTTGAATTTTGAAGCTTATGCTATGCTGAATTGATGTGAATCGCAAGTGAAATGAATATGATTGCGTGATGATGATGTGATGTTGATATGTGTTGTTTTTGGATGATGGAAAGCATGTCGGGCATGATGTTTAATTGTATGCTATACTATGCTGAGGGAAATCGGGGTGCCCATTGCCTTATTACACTAATCAAATGTTTTTGTAAACTTGGATCCTTGCTTGAAGCTGGCCTAAATGGTTTGATTTGTTTTTATTGTTATGCTTGTTTGAATTAGCACTATGGGTCCGAGGAGAGAGCTGAGGTTGAATACAATAGTGCCTCAGGGCAACCAGGGTGAGCAAGGGGCTGATGTCCTTCCTAGTGGAAATCTACCTCCTCCGCCACCACCTGGAGGTGGGGAGTAGGTGCAGCAAGGACCTACTGGTCCGGGTTTGGGTGATCTAATGTCGCTAGTTCAGGCGATCACCGGGGCGTTTCAGGCTGTTGTTGCCAGAGCGCATTTACAGGCCTCTGCAGCTGGGTAGGCGGGCTTACCATTGGAGAGGTTGAGGAGCCTAGGAGCTGTGGAGTTCTTTGAAATGTCTCTTGAGGCGTCGGAGGCCTGATTAGCGAGTACGATCTGTATCATAGATCAAATGGGATGCAACGATGTGCGCAAGTTGGGATGCGCAATTTCTTTGTTGCAAGGCGATGCCTACAGCTGGTGGACGACTACCACTGCTGGTTTGGAACCCAATGAGGTAGATTGGGAGTTTTTTAGAGGTGCCTTCAAGAGAAAGTATCTGAGGGTGAGATACTTAGACGAGAAGAAACGTGAGTTTATGTCGCTAGCTCAGGGCAATCTTTATGTGGCTGAGTACGAGGTACGGTTTGTACGTCTGAGCCAGTATGCCCCTGAACTAATACCTAGTGAGAGGCACTAATGTGATCGCTTCCGGTACGGGCTGGTATAGGAAGTCAAGACGTATATGTTAGCTGCAGATTATACCGACTTTGATGTGCTTGTGTGTCGAGCTAAAGACATCGAACATAACTTGGGTTTGTCGTCTCGAGGTGTTGGTACTAACTCTGGGAAGAGAGCAGCTGAGTATAGTTCCAGGGGTGGACAGAACAAAAGTGGTCGAGATAGGAGACATCGGCCTGAGTGGAGGCGAGGTGCTCCGGGTCGTGGTGGTCAGGTCCAGAGAGGCCGAGTGAGATCTGAGCAGCACACATGCTGGACATGTGGGTCGAGAGACCATTTGAGGTGAGATTACCCTCGAGCAGCTAGAGAGGTTCAGGCTCCTGTTGTGGTGATAGGGAATACATGTTGGAATTGTGGCTCAGCAGATCACATGAGGCAAGAGTGTCCTTTGTTGGCTGGTGGAGGCCAAGGACGTGCACCTGTTGTGGTTGCACCTCAGAGAGGCCGTGGGCGCGGCCGAGGGAACTTCCAGAGGAGAGACGAAGGTCAGAGAGGCGTTGCTCATGTGGTGGCAGTTCGGCCTGAGGGAGGCGGTCCTACCAGGGTTTATGCTCAGCGCGAGGAGCGCAATGATACCGATGTTATTGCAGGTACCATTGATCTTCAGTCTTTATCATTGCTGGATTTGATTGATTCTGGATCTACGTATTCTTATATCTTGAGTGAGCATGCACATTTTCTTGGTATACCTGTTGAGTTGCTTGAAGTAGAAATGCAAGTGACTAGTTGTTTTGGTGAGACTGTAGTCACTAGGAAGTTGTATAGGAGATGCCTTTTATCTATGCAAGGACATGTTTTTCTTATGGATTTGATGGAGTTACCCTTTTACGGATTCGATGTAATCCTTGGCATGGATTGGTTGACGGAGCATAGAGCGGTGGTTGACTTTGATGTCAAAAGGGTTACTTTAAAGCTTGCCGATGATTATGTAGTAGTGGTAGTAGGAGAGAATGTGTTGGGTTTTTATGTGAAATTCTTGTCGAATGTGATTTTGGTTTTGGAAGTGAACCGTATGATGAGGTTGGGTTGTGAGGCTTACCTTGCATATGTAATGAATCCTGGCACAAAGGATGTGCGTGTGCAGGATATCCAAACCGTTTGCGATTTTTCGGGTGCCTTTCCGGAAGAATTGTCAGGGTTGCCACCAAGCAGGGAAGTTGAGTTTGGTATCAAGTTGTACGAGAATACGACTCTAGTGTCCATTGCTCCTTATCACATGGCACCTAAAAAGCTAAAACAGTTGAAAATGCAATTGTAGGAGTTGTTGGATCGAGGTTTTATCCGGCCGAGTGTGTCACCTTGGGGTGCACCGATCTTGTTTGTAAAGAAGAAAGATGGGACAGTGCGGATGTGCATAGATTATCGGCAACTGAACAAGTTGACGATCAAGAACAAGTATCCCTTGCCTAGAATTGATGATCTCTTTGATCAGTTCCGGGGAGCCTCGGTGTTTTCTAAGATAGACTTGAGGTCATGATATTACCAGTTGAAGGTGAAAGATGTGAACGTACCTAAGACAGCTTTTCGGACAAGGTACGGGCATTACGAGTTCTTAGTGATGTCGTTTGGTTTGACCAACGCGCCTGCTGCTTTCATGGACATGATGAATCGTGTATTCCATGAATTCTTGGATCAATTTGTGGTGGTGTTCATCGATGATATCCTTGTATATTCGCGTACCGAGGATGATCATGATAGACATTTGAGAATCGTTTTGCAAGCGTTGTTGGAAAATCAGTTGTATGCCAAGCTAAGTAAGTGTGAGTTTTGGCTTAGAGAGGTGGTCTTCCTTGGACATGTTGTGTCAGCTGAGGGTATCCGCGTTGATCCGCACAAAGTAAAGGCTGTGATAAGTTGGAAAATGCCAAAGTCAGTAACAGAAGTACGGAGTTTCCTTGGTTTAGCCGGGTATTACCGTAGGTTTGTCAAGGGTTTCTCGAAGATAGCTGCACCTTTGACCAAATTGTTGCAAAAGAATGTTCGTTTTGAGTGGACGGATGCGAGGCAGCAAGCTTTTGAAAAGCTGAAGGAAGCTTTGACGCAAGCTTTTGTTTTGGTACAACCTGAGTCTGGCAAGGAGTTTGTGGTCTATATTGATGCGTCCATTGTTGGTTTGGGTTGTGTGTTAATGCAGGAAGGTAAGGTAGTAGCCTATGCATCTAGGCAGTTGAAGGTGCATGAGCGTAACTACCCTACTCATGATCTTGAGCTTGTGGTTGTTGTATTTGCTTTGAAGATCTGGAGGCATTACCTGTATAGTGAGAAGTGTGTTGTGTTCACGGATCATAAGAGTCTAAAGTATCTTATGTCTCAGAAGGAGTTTAATCTTAGGCAACGTCGTTGGGTGGAGTTGCTTAAGGACTATGATCTGACGATCGAGTACCACCCGAGCAAGGCTAATGTTGTAGTCGATGCTTTGAGCTGGAAAGTGGCCGTGGAATTGAGAGCGATGTTTGCTCGCTTGAGCATATCGCGTGATGGTGGTCTTATTGCAGAATTGCAAGTGAAACTATCTCTGATTTAGATGATCAAAGACAAGCAGTTGCTTGATGATTCCCTTGTTTTGCATGTTCGGGACATTGCGGAGGGTAGGCCTTCGGATTTTAGCTTTAATGATGACGGTGTTTTGTGCTTTGGGAGTCGAATAGTGGTGCCAGATGATGTTGAGTTGAGGCGCACTATTCGGACGGAAGCTCATAATAGTCCTTTTTCTATGCATCCTGGTAGTACAAAGATGTATCGTAATTTAAAAGATGAGTACTACTGGGTGGGGTTGAAAAAGGATGTAGCTGAATTTGTTAGTAAGTGCATGTCGTGTCAGCGAGTGAAGGCTGAACATCAGGTACCTTCTGGGTTGTTGCAACCTTTGAGAATCCTAGAATGGAAGTGGGAAAGAATTACCATGGATTTTGTGTCTGGGTTGCCGTTGTCACCGTCAAAGAAGAATTCGGTTTGGGTGATTGTAGATCGACTCACGAAGTGTGCACATTTTCAGCATGTGCATACTACGTATACCTTGGATAAGTTGGTTGAGTTGTACATAGCTGAGATTGTGCGGTTTCACGGTGTACCAAAGTCCATTGTTTCGGATAGGGATCTGAGGTTTACAGCGCGATTCTGGGAATGTTTGCATCAATCCTTGGGTACATGGTTGAATTTTAGTACTTTATATCATCCTCAGACGGATGGACAGTCGGAACGTGTGATTCAAGTGCTTGAGGACATGTTGAGATGTTGTGTGATAGATTTTCAGGGTTCTTGGGAGAAGCACTTGTTGGTTGAGTTTGCGTATAATAACAGCTACCAGGCAAGTATTCAAATGGCTCCATACGAGGCTTTGTATGAGAGAAGATGTAGAACCCCTCTCTGTTGGGCAGAAGCTAAGCAAAAGTTAATTTCGATGCCGGCTATGTTAAAGGGAACCACCGAAAAGGTGAAGCTCATTTGTGAGCGTTTGAAGGCAGCATCGGATAGGCAAAAGTCTTACGCGGACCTGAAGCGTAAGGAGATTGAGTTCGTGGTTGGTGAACGTGTGTTTTTGAAAGTATCGCCTTGGAAGAAGGTGATGAGATTTGGGCGTAAAAGTAAGCTTAGCCCAAGGTTCATTGGACCTTACGAGATTGTGGAGTGTATTGGTTCTGTGGCATATCGGTTGAGATTGCCTTCAGAGCTGGAAAAGATACATGATGTGTTCCATGTCTCTATGTTGCGGAAGTACAAATCGGATCCTTCACATGTGATGCATGTTGAGGAGATAGAGTTGAATCCTGATCTGTCATATGATGAAGAACCAGTGAAGGTTCTGGATGTGAGCAGTAATGTTCTTCGTGGTAAAACGATAGAGCTTGTGAAGGTGTTGTGGCGACACCGAGGAGTTGAGGAGGCCACGTGGGAAATCAACGCGGACATGCTGAAGCAGTTTCCACACCTTTTTCCTTCAAATAAAATTTTGAGGATGAAATTTCTTAAGTGGGGGAGAGTTGTAACGCCCTAGTTTTGGGCTTAGATGTTTTAGACATCGGACCGGATCGGTCGAGAACGGTTCGAATCGGGTAAGGTGATTTAAGGAAATCAAGGATCGGGATAGGATAAAAATGTGGTAAAAATTGATAAAATCCTCTAAAAATATGTTTAAGAGGTTGGTCCAATCAATTTTACAAAAAGAGTTTCAGAAATGGGACATTTCGAGCAGTGACCAAATTGTAAAGTTTCAAAACTGTAGAAAATGTGATTTTTAAAGGAGAAGTCAAATTCTTAGAATCTTTAGGGGGATTTATGGCAATATAACCTTTCCTTAATATGACATGTGTTTAAAATGTCTTTTGATTAAATAGCTTTAATTGTTTTTCCTATTTTAATTAATTAATTTGGTAGTTAATGTGAGATTCCATCACGTAACTACCATCTTCTCCTCATTTTCAGCCAAACACTATTTTCATTCATTTCTCTCCAGAATTCTTTTCTCCTAAACACTCTCTTAATATCTCTTAAACAATTTTCAAGAAATCCTTTCAAGTTCTTCAAGATTTTGCTAAGGAAAACTTGTCATTCATTGTGGGAATCAAGGTTTGGAGGTAAATCGCGTTCTCAACCTCTAATCAAAGTTCTTTATTGAAATTCCCAAGATCTTTGGCTTCTATTTAATGTTTTTGGTTGAGTTTTCATTATAGTTTTACTTGAGATCAAAATCTTGTAAAAATATGGTTGAAATCTTGATTTCTGGATTTGTTTTGTTAAGCTCTGTTATGGACTGATTTTAATTGAGCTTTAAGTTGGTTAATATGTTGAAGTGAAGTTTTGATATCATAGATCTCGAAATCCTTGAGATCCCTGGGTTTCTTGTTAGCTTTAAGTGAGTTTTTGTGGTGAAATGGTGGAATCTTGCTTGCAAGAGGTATAAGGATGGGTTAGGTTGTTTATTAGATGTGTTTTGGTGTTTATAATGGATTGGAAGTGATGTATGTTGGCTGGGTTTGGTTTAGGAAGCAATCGATTGGGTTTTCGGCTGTTTCGGATGACTAAATTGGTGTAGTTTTGGTGAGCAACGAGTTTGTGAATTGTTGCTGGTGTTGAAATGCATTTTAATGCATTTAGATCTCTATTTTGATGTTGTGAAAATAGTGGATCGTGTAGTTTTGGTGAGCAAACGAGGCGTTGTTGGAGGCTCCGAAAGAGTAATTTTCGTGTCGGCGAGCAAAGCTTCGTGTATCGGTGAGTGGAAATGGAATTTCCAGCTTTATAACGCTTTGAGCATGGTCTTGGGAGCTTAGTGTAAGTTTGAAACACTTAGCTAAGCTCAAGAGTAAGTGATTCGAAAGTCTCTCTCGGAAATGTGCTATGTTTTGATGAAAATGCACTTGAGTTAATTATGGTTTTGATTACTGTTTTAAAAGCATGTTAGAAGCATGATTAATGTTGGATTTTAATGCCATTATGACAAGGATGCACTAGGTAAGTGATCATTGGTTTAATATGATAAATGCATATGATGTTAAGCATGTTATGCTTGTGGAAATGGCATTGTATTTATGCTTGTAAAACAGTGGATTATTGATGTTGAATGATTATATTGGCAAATGATGAAAGTGGAGTTTGGTTCTTGTAATCAGATATAGTTAACCGGCTATAGGATTGGGTGCACCGTGAATAAAGTCACCTTGGATGTCGATGGGTTATGATTGTGCCGTAATCTTCATTCAAGTACCCTAACGATTGAGTCTAAGATCACAACGGTGAATGGTTTAATTTCGTGTGTGAATCTTGCGGTTATGTCCCTACTCTCATTAGTAGAATTATACAACTACCGATGAGTGATGTGAAGGGTTGTGATTGTGCCATTAATCTCCATCACGGGTGTTGAGAGGTTGTGATTGTGCCATGTAACTCCACCTTGTGTAGTCCGGTAGTATGTATGAAGCGTGTGGGACAATGCTTGTAATCCGCGTATTCGATTGTGTCTTTGAGTTGGTTATGGTTTGGTTTGAGAAATGATCACTTGTAAGCCAATATAATGATGATGACTAAGGGTTAAGCATGAGATGCTTATGATTATGTTGGAATGCATGTGATGCTTGGTAAAGCATGAGAAAAAGGTTTATTTGTTGCTTTTAAAATGATGCATAAGAGCATGTGTTTTAGAAAGTGCAATGATGTCTTGAAAGGGCATGTTTTATGTAAAAGCATGTGTTGATAATAGTGTTTTGTCATTTGTGTTAAATGCATTGATGAATGTTATTTAGCGATTCTCACTAAGCTTTTTGCTTACACTCATTTGTTTCATCATGTAGAGAACTAGGCATTTGAGGCAACAAGTAAGCAAGGGGAATCCAAGCACTTTGGTCTAGAAAAGTATGTGGTTTTTCTTTGGTGTAATAAGAGGCAATGGGTGGGATTTCTACTCTTGGTTGATTGAGGATGTTGATTATTACTTTGTTCATATGTGGTTTGGTATATTGAGTTGTAATTGGCCTTTGAGGTTTGATTGATGAATGATTGTGGCTTTTAGCTTTTGAATGGTTTTAAAGACTAGGAAGCATGCCTATAGATCTAGTGCTTTCTTGAATGATGCTATGTTTTAGCTCGTACTTCGTAATGTTGATCTTTGATGCTTAAACATGTTGTATGTATGTTGTGGCATGGATTGGAATGTTTTCAGGGGTGTCTATGAGTGAAAAACTAGCAAAATCTGCTGTTGCAGGGCAAGGCGTATCGAAACGCTCCTACCTGTTTCGGAATAGAAGCCTGAAATGGCCATGAGGTTTCGGAACGGGTAGGAACGTTCTAGAATGATTTGCTACTGGAAAGGGGTGTTTCGGATCAGGTTTCGGAACGCACCCGAGTATCAAAACAGTCAACCTGGTTTCAAAACGACCGTTTCGATACAGGGCCTTGTGTTTCGAAACACTCGACCGTTGGAGTTGAATTTGAATTGTTTTAGGTTTCTGTTTCTTACGTTTTAGTCCTTGGGTCTTAAACGCTTAACTAAATGAGTTGGGATGATCCGTTTTAAATGAATTTTGTCATGATGGATTACTATATGTTTAATTTTGGATTGATAACTTTAAAACTTGTTTAGTCCTCAAATTTCTGGAAATTTACAAATTAGTTCCTAAAAGACGATTGTATGCAATTGAACCCCTAAATGAGTGTTGAGTGTGTAAAAGTTCTATTATTTACACCCTTTTTAACCCATATTTCTGCTGCATCCAAGCATCATTTCATTGCATTTAGGTTAGTTTACAGCAAAACATCACAAATATATAAAAGGCACAGATTCTACTAAAAGATGGTTGTTTTTGCAGGTTGCCGCCATAGTAGACGGAGAAGGCAGGCGCGAGGCAGATAAGCAGAAAAGCTGAACTGGACAAGCAGACAAAGAGGACGATGCTGCCATGGTGCTGCCGTGATAGCAGAGGACGACAGCAAGTTAGTAGAGAAAAAGTAAAGTGGACCTCGATAGATAGAGAAAATTCTGCTCGTCTGTCGTGTGAAAACCATATATTTTTCCAAGCCCCGGATCAAAAGATATGTCAAGCCAAAGCTCAAGGAGAGAAAATCCCAAGAAACAAGGAGGACGGCTGAAAAGTAGGATCCTTGAAGATTAAGTCTTTATTAGAATCATACTTTTAAATAAAGTTGTAATCCTTGTTAACTTAGAATACTTGATCCCAAAGCTTATATAAGGGCATGTATTTTAACCTAGGATAACATATCTCATAACCCATAGCCGATTTCCCCATAACCGACAACAAAAAACCCTCCGTCGTTTACCCGTCGTCGATATGTTCTAAAACCCCCCTAGGGTCACGGGTTGATTTGTAAAGTAGTTGCAAGGGTTGTTTTGTTTTAGGAATTTTCAGTTCAATAAAATAAACTTCAAGTTCTCTTATTTTGGTTATTAATATCTTGCAAGAGCATCGGGAGAGCATTGTAAGGTTATCTATTTACTTAGCATCGGGAGAGTTAAGTATACGAAAGAAATAAGAGCAGGTTCTCTAGTTTATAGTTGAACTATCTCGTGCCTAGGGATAGGGCGAGGTTAAGTGGCTAAAGAAGAATTCATACACATCGGTGTTCATCCTTCGATTCACGCCGGGAGGTATCATCAAGACGTGATCATCGACAGACTTGGACCTAGGGATAGGCCAAGGCAGATCTGGGATTCTTGCCAAACTTGAAAGTACTGAGTTGGTGTGTTTGCTGCCGCGACAATCAACGGACTGCTGCCGCGACAGAACTGGATTTCCTAAACTATGCAATACCTGCACTACTGAGCAATTCAATACCAGCCCATTCTCTCCATCTTGATATCTTTACTCTTTTATTTATGTTTTCTTCAATATTTTCGTGACAACTCTCAAATACTTTCTTTACTTTCGTGCAGTGAACTAAGGTGAAGCTATTAGCCCAATCCCTGTGGAGACGATATCCGATACTTCGTATTACTTTACTACTTGCGTCGTGTACACTTGCACTACCATTGCGATAGACTATTTTACACGCAACAAGTTTTTGGCGCCGTTGTCGGGGATTGGCAACATAACTCTACCTTTCTTTTATTGCACTTTTCGTTTTTGTTTTTATTTTTATTTTTCTGTTTTTCGTTGGTACATTCAACTCTTGCTTTTCACAAGGTTTTCTTGTTTATGCGCAGATCGAATTGAGGTAAAGATCCTGAGTATCCACTAGATCCGGAAGTTGAACGTTCCTTTAATCTTAAGAAACAACTTCTACACCTTCTAGCCAGGAACAAGTACCTTGAAGAACAGCTAGAGAAGATGGCCCACGTTGGAGACGACCCGCCTGCTGGTGATGTGATACCGCCTGTCGGCAACCCTGCCGACGGTCCTGTCGTGACTACATGCTGAACGATCATGTAGAGCTGGAAACCACGCTGCCGGACATTGATGTTGATAACTTCGAGCTGAAACCTGTCATGTTTAGTATGATCAACAATGCCGGGCAGTTTAGTGGTGTTGTTACTGAGGATGCTAGGGAGCATCTCAAAACGTTCCAGGAGATCTGTGGTTCGTTTAGACTTCCAGGAGTTAATCCGGAGATACTGAGGCTTTGGTTATTTCCCCATTCACTGAGGGACAGAGCTAAAACTTGGTGGAATAAACTTACGTCGGGTTCAATTAGAACTTGGGCAGACTTATCTCGTGAATTCTTATCTCGTTTTAATCCTTCGCATTTATCTGAGCGATTACGTAACGAAATTGCTACTTTTCAACAGAAAGATGACGAGCCGATGCACGAGGCCTGGGACAGATTTACTACTCTTCTGCGGAACTGCCCAATGCATGGATTTCCCGTCTGGAATCAGGTAACAAAGTTTTATAATGCTGCCAACTTACAAACTCGTATTCGAATTGATTCAGCAGCAAACAGACTATTATTGGATAAAGATCCGGACGAGGCGATGCAAGTATTGAAAAATCTGGCTAAGAATGAGGAGCAGTTTCCGACAGCAAGAAGAGGGGGTAAATGGGTACTAGCTGTCAAGGATTATGAAGCCGACAGCACGATGAAATCACAGGTAGCATTCCTTACTAAGGCAATGAAAAAGTTATTGAATGATGATGGACAACATGGATTTGCTGTTGAGGAGGTATGTGAAATCTGTGAGGGAAATCATAGTTCGGATGAGTGCCCGATACAGTTAGAAGAGGGAAAATATGTTGGAAATTACAAGCCAAATTATAATTCCAATAACTATAATCCCAATTGGAGGAAGGATCCCAAGTTTTCTTGGAGTAATCCTAATAATGCCCTGAATCCTCAAGCACACAATCAGAATCAGGGAGGACCTAGACTGCTGACGCGACAGCAACTGCCGCCGCAACTGCCGCCGCAGCAGCAACAGCAGCCACCACCTGCCACGAGCAGTATACTGGAACAGACTCTGGCCACCTTTATGTCTCAGACAGGTACTTACATTGAGAATATGAATCAGTTTGTCAAGAAGACAGAGAATTTTATGGATAAAACATAGATGCGAATGACGAATCATGAAGCTACTCTGAAATCCTTGGAGACACAAATGGGTCAGGTTTCCCAACATATTAAACCGAGGCAGACTAGAGGATTCCCTAGCAATACTGAAAATGCTAGGCAGCCCACATATGAGCAGTGTAAAGCTATTACTACTAGGAGTGGGAAGAAATTACCAGGGCCGGAAAAAGAAGCTGAAACAGTAAAGGAACCAGCCTTGGACAAACCTGCCGAGGAAGCTGCCCCGACAGGAAATAAACAGACTGCTGTCGATGAGCCTGTCACGACAGCAGAAGCGACAGGGGAGAAAAACGATGATTTTCGTCCTCAGATTCGTATGCAGTGGGAAGGACGTATTGCTGACTACCGTCCCCCACCACCCTTTCCCCAACGGATACAGCAAGCTAAGCAAGAATCTCAACTTAAAAAGATTTATGATATTTTTAAGCAGGTTCATATTAATATTCCGTTGTTAGATGTCGTTAGGGAGATACCCGGTTATGCGAAATTTCTCAAGGATGTCATGTCAAGGAAATCTAAACTTGGGGAATTCGAAACGGTAAAGATGACAGAAGGTTGCATGAGTATTCTTCATCGGCAGCCACCCTAGAAAAAGAAGGATCCGGGGAGCTTCATCATACCATGTGTAATCGGAAATAAATATGTGGGTAAGGCACTTTGTGATCTTGGTGCTAGTGTTAATTTAATGCCAAAGTCTGTTTTACAGAAATTAGGTATTGGAAAGGCGCGGCCCACGACAGTAACTCTGCAGCTGGCAGACCGCTCTTACGTTCATCCCGAAGGAAAAATTGAAGATATTCTGGTAAGAGTGGATAAATTTATTTTTCCTGTTGACTTTCTTGTTTTAGATTGTGAAGCAGATGAAAATGCACCAATCATCCTTGGGCGACCCTTCTTAGCCACGGGAAGATCATTGATTGATGTGGAGAAAGGAGAACTCACCATGCGAGTGAACGATCAAGAGATTAAGTTGAATGTTCTCTAAGCGATGAAACATGCTGATGTAGACGAGGAATGCAAGGCTATCACTGATGTTACCCTTGATCAACCCTGCATCAGGTCGGGCTGTCACGATATTAAATTTGGTCACTGTCGCGGCAGCCATCTACAGGACTGTCACGACAGCACTGACGACAGCATCGACGATAGCAACTCCTCTGAATCTGATACATCCGATACTGAAGATCAAGAGGAGGCAAACTGGTTAGGCAATCGTCCAGGTAAGTTATTCGAACCTTTGAATCATACTTCGGATAACCATTTAATCCAAAAGCCATCTATCGTTGAACCACCTGCGTTAGAACTGAAGCCCCTGCCAGGGCAGCTAAAATATGCTTTTCTTGGTTCAAATGATACGTTGCCCGTAATCATCTCTTCTAAGTTGCCGCAGGAACAGGAACGGCAGCTAATAGGCATGCTTCGGCAGCACAAAAAGGCGATTGGATGGACGATAGCTGACATTCAAGGCATTAGTCCGGAGTTATGCATGCACAAAATCCTTCTAGAGGAAGATCATAAGCCGACTATAGATGCCCAAAGGCGGTTAAACCATGCGATGAAAGAGGTGGTGCGTAAAGAAATAATCAAATGGTTAGATGCTGGTATTATTTACGCCATCTCCGACAGCAAATGGGTGAGCCCGGTGCAATGTGTTCCAAAGAAAGGAGGAATGACCGTGGTGACCAACGAAAACAATGAGTTAATCCCAACCAGGACTGTGACCGGTTGGAGGGTTTGTATGGACTATCGGAAGCTTAACAAAGCTACCCGAAAGGACCACTTTCCTTTACCCTTTATTGATCAAATGCTTGATAGATTAGCAGGTAAACCTTACTATTGTTTTCTTGATGGTTATTCAGGGTATAATCAAATTGCTATCGCACCGGAGGATCAAGAAAAGACGATTTTCACATGCCCCTACGGAACATATGATTTTAGGAGGATGCCGTTTGGATTATGTAATGCACCCGCCACCTTCCAAAGGTGCATGATGGCCATATTCTCCGACATGGTGGAGGACTTCCTCGAAATTTTTATGGATGATTTTTCAGTCTTTGGGGATGATTTTGAGAGCTGCCTTGGCAATCTACAAAAGGTACTTGAAAGATATGAAAAAGCAAATCTAGTTCTAAATTGGGAAAAATGCCACTTTATGGTGGATGAGGGGATAGTCCTAGGCCATAAGATTAGCTGCCGTGGGATAGAAGTCGACAGGGCCAAGATTGAAGTAATCGAGAAGCTGTCGCCCCCGACCACAGTCAAGGGTATTAGAAGTTTCTTAGGGCATGCTGGTTTTCATCAAAGATTCATTGCAAACTTCTCAAAAATCACCAAGCCCCTATGCCATCTTTTGGAGTAGAACCGACCCTTTGACTTTAATGATGAATGCACTGAAGCATTCAAGGTTCTGAAGGAAAAACTAGTAACAGCCCCAATAGTACAGCCACCAGACTGGACACAGCCATTTGAGATTATGTGCGATGCTAGTGACTATGCTGTCGGGGCAGCACTTGGGCAGCGGAGAGACAAGTTATTTCATGTCATATATTATGCTAGTAAGACACTGAATGATGCCCAAGTGAACTACACCACCACAGAGAAAGAGTTATTAGCTGTGGTGTTCTCCATTGACAAGTTTCGTTCTTACATACTTGGAACGAAGGTAATAGTGCACACAGACCATTCTGCCCTAAAGTATTTGTTCGCGAAAAAGGATGCAAAGCCTCGATTGATACGGTGGATCCTGCTATTGCAAGAATTCGACCTTGAAATCAAGGACAAAAAAGGAACAGAAAATCAGGTAGCAAACCACTTGTCAAGGTTGGAGAAGGGACAGAGTCTATCAATAGATGAGACAAACATATTGGAGACCTTCCCAGATGAGCAGCTCTTTGCTGCCACAATCGCTGCCGCGACAGCCATGGCGGCAGGTAAGTCTTCTGAACTCCCCTGGTATGCTGATTTCGTTAATTTTATAGTTAGCGGAATACTTCCTTCTGATCTTAATTATCAAGCAGGAAGAGGTTCCAAAATGATGTTAAGCATTATTATTGGGACGAACCTCTTCTTTTCAAAATGTGTGCAGATCAGGTTATAAGGAGGTGTGTACCACAAGAAGAACAAGAAGACATACTTCATCACTGCCATGCTTCACAGTATGGAGGTCACTTAGGAGGCAACAAAACTGCTGCCAAGGTGCTGCAGTCAGGGTTCTACTGGCCGACACTGTATAAAGATGCACAACTCTTTTACAAGAACTGTGACAGGTGCCAGCGGACATGAAACATCTCAAGGAGAAACGAGATGCCGCTGCAGAACATACTAGAAGTCGAAATCTTCGACGTTTGGGGGATCGATTTTATGGGACCTTTTCCATCTTCATGTGGCAATTTATACATCCTCCTAGCATTAGATTATGTCTCTAAGTGGGTTGAAGCTATCGCCACTCAAAAGAATGATGCCAAGACAGTCCAAAAGTTTTTACACAAAAACATCTTTTCTAGATTTGGCATCCCTAAGGCGATTATCAGTGATGAAGGGAGACATTTTGACAATAGGGTAATTGCTGCCGCCTTGAAGAAATATGGTGTCAAGCATCGGATCGCGACAGCATACCATCCACAGACCAATGGACAAGCTGAAATATCTAACAAGGAAGTTAAGAACATTCTTGAGAAGATGGTTAAACCAACCAGGAAAGATTGGTCTTTACTCCTCAATGATGCATTATGGGCATATAGGACAGCTTTTAAGACTCCATTGGGCATGTCTCTATACCGATTGATTTATGGGAAAACCTGTCATCTGCCTGTCGAGATAGAACACAGGGCATACTGGGCAATCAAGGCAGTGAATTTGGACTTGGATAAGGCAGGCCAGAAAAGGCTGTTAGATTTGAACGAGATTGAAGAAATACGAACAATGGCCTACGACAATGCAAGAATCTACAAAGAGAAAACTAAGAAGTGGCATGATAAGAAGTTGCTACCACAACAGTTCTGCCCAGGGCAGCTTGTATTGTTGTTCAATTCTAGACTAAAACTCTTCCCAGGGAAACTGAAATCTAGATGGTCTGGTCCATTCCAAGTCGTACAAGTTTTTCCCCATGGTGTCATCACAATTCGATCATTAAAAGACGGGCACCTATTCAAAGTCAATGGACAGCGCCTCAAGCATTATCTGGGGACTGAAGCCCCAGGAATACAGGAAGTGGTTACCTTATGAGATGCCCCACAAGGCATCCCTAATTTAACCTAAATTTTATTTTTTTATTTTTATTATTTGATATTTATTAGGTATTAAGGTTTCTTTTATTTGAATAATGTTTTTATGTTTACTATTTTAGGAAATAAAGGAGGCAAGACGAATAGGAGAAGTGACCCAAGCCCACCATCCATCCATCAGCCCAACACAGTCCAATATTGAAGCCTGACGTTCCAGCTGCCGCCGCAGACACGGAAACGACAGGCTGTCACCAGACTGTCACGGCAGACGCAGAAACGTGTGACAAACGCGTAACAGACGAATAAATGCGTGTCAGACGCGTCAGACACGCTAAAGCTCAACAGTCACCCCGTTATTCACGCCTGCCGTTACAGCTTCAACGGGCAGCTATTTCTTCCCTATAAAACCCCGTTTCATTTTCATTTCACTCACTTCTGTTTATTCTTACTTGCTCTCCCCTTTAGTTTTTCTTTGCTTTCTTTACTTTCACACAACCTTTGCAACTAACATGTCTACTTGATAACTTTAAAACTTGTTTAGTCCTCAAATTTCTGGAAATTTACAAATTAGTTCCTAAAAGATGATCGTATGCAATTAAACCCCTAAATGAGCTTCGTTCGCTGTGTCACTTCCGCTAAAGTGTTTTGCTATTCACATAGGTTAATAATGTGCATCTAGAAAAGTTAAAAAGAAAAAAAAAGGTCGTCAATCAAGGTTGACTTTCACGAGTTGACTTTGTTTTTCCCCGTGTAATCCTCTTAGTTCGGGTTGGACGTCTAGGCCGGGCTAAGGGGGTTACAAATCTCGGCTTGGCATCCTTTTTTCCAAAAGGTATTTCAATGTTGAGTGATCTGTAAAAACAACAACTTTGTTACCTATCAGATAAAGTCTAAATTTATCAAAAGCAAATACAATTGTAAGAAATTCTTTCTCAATTGTGTTATAATTAAGTTGTGCTTCATTAAGTGTTTTGCTGGCATAGTATATGGCATGAAAAACTTTGTCACGTCGTTGCCCAAGCACTATGCTGATGGCATAGTCGCTGGTATCACACATGAGCTCGAAGGGCTCATTCCAGTCTGGTGCCAAGACTATAAGGGCATTAATTATCTTCTCTTTAAGGACCTGAAACGCTCTCAAATAAGAATCATCAAATGCAAAAGCGACATCTTTTTCTAATAACTAGCATAAAGGTTTAAAATTTTTAGAAAAGTCCCTAATGAATCGTCGATAAAAACCTGCATGATCTGGAAAACTTCTTACACCTTTAACACTTGTGTGGGGTGGTAATTGCTTGATTACTTTGACTTTTGTTGGATCAACCTCTAGTCCATTCTTGGTCACCCTGTGCCCGAGAACAATGCCCTCCTTCACTATGAAGTGGCATTTTCCCAGTTCAATACTAGATTTGTCTCAATGCATCTCCTCAAAACTTGCTCCAAACTCAGAATGCATTCCTCAAATGTGTTACCAAACACTAAGAAATCATCCATAAACACTTCCATGTTGTGCTCAATTAAATTAGAAAAAATAGACATCATACAACGTTGAAACGTTTTCAGCGCATTGCACAACCTGAATGACATTATTCTGAAGGCAAATGTCTCATATGGACATGTGAATGTCGTATTCTATTGGTCGTCGGGGGCTATTGCAATCTGATTATAACATGAATAACCATCTAAAAAGCAATAGAAAGCTTTACCTACCAGTTTGTCTAACATCTGATCGATGAAAGGCAAAGGAAAGTGGTCCTTCCTTGTGAATTTATTCAGACTCCTATAAACCATGCACACTCCCCATCCTGTGATTGTTTAGGAGGGAATCAATTCATCTTTGATATTCTTGACAAAAGTCATGCCACCCTTCTTTGGCACGTACTTCATCGGGCTAACCCAAGAGCTATCGGATATAGGATAGATTATTCTGGCATCAAGCCATTTAATAATCTTTTTTTACAACTTCTTTCATGCTTGGTTTAGCCCCCTTTGACCTTAGATAGTCTTGCCATGGTATTCCTCTAAAATAATCTTATGCATGCAAATGGTTGGGCTTATACCTCGGATATCTGCCAAGATCCAACCCAACGCTTGCTTATAAGTTTTTAATATTGCCAACAATCTTTCCTCTTGATCATCAGTGAGATCAGTGGCAATAATCACTGGCAAAGTTGAGTGCTCACCTAGATAGGCATACTTCAAGTGTTCTAGAAGTGGCCTAAGCTCCAACTCTAGTGGTTCCTCGATTGATGGTTTCAGTTTCTTTATCTCTCTGCCAGCCAACTGGAGAGGCTCAAAGTAACTCACATCTTTAGTCTCCAAGGCTGGTTCCTCAGGTTCCTCAAACAGTTCAGTTATATCGTCAAGCATGTTGGCATCACATTTTGTATCCTTGCATAACTATGCCATGTCCAAAGTATAAATGGCCTCAATCATCTCATGTACTTGGCATTCATCTTATTCATCTGCACATTTCAAAGCTTGAAACATATTAAAAGTAACATGTTGGTCATTCATTCGCGTGGTTAGTTCCCCTTTATGAACATCAATAAGCGCCCTACATGTGGCAAGGAATGGCCTACCCAAAATAATTGGCACATTAGTGTCAGCTTTATAATCCAAAATGATAAAATCAGCTGGAAATATAAATTTGTCTACCTTTACCAACACATCCTCAATCTTACCCTTGGGATGTGCATAGGATCGGTCTGCCAACTAGAGTGTCACTGTGGTAGGTCTTGCTTCAATGCCAATAGATAGTGGCATCAAGTTGATGTTGGCTCCTAAATCACACAATGCCTTACCCATGAATTTATTGCCAATTGTACAAGGGATAGTAAACTCCTTAGATCTTTAAGCTTTGGTGGCAATCGATTCAAGATCATGGCGTTGTATTCTTGTGTGAGGGTAATAGTCTCAAACTCTCCCAACTTCCTCTTTTTGGACTAGGTGCCTTTTATGAATATTACATAGTTGGACATTTACTCAAGGGCCTCTACCAATGGAATGCTAATTTGCAATTGCTTAAGAACTTCTAAGAAGCGCTTAAATTGCTTGTCCTGCTTGTGCTTTTGAAGTCTGGCCGGAAATTGTGGTGGTGGATACACATATGATGGCACTGTCAGCTTTGTCGAAGCAGTTTTGTCATCCATTTTGGAATCAGTATGATTTCTGGCCTCAGTCTGCTTGTCATCTTTGTTCACATCATTATTGGCACTGGTACTGGAATCTTGTTGAGTACTGGCACTGGCATGAGTATTGGCATCATTGTGGACATCACCACTGGCATCATTTGTTTTGGCCTTTTCCTTCTCTAATTTCTTTGGCTCGTCTATTGGCACTGGTTTCCCAACTTGGCAGTCGACTGACTACTTGGCAGCCGTTTCTTCCTCACAATGTTTACCACTTCGAAGGGTTATGGCCTTGCACTGCTTATTACCTTTGTGCCGAGCATCTTCAGTGTCACTTGGCAAAGCTCCTTGTGGATGATTGTTGAGTGCATTCGCAAGTTGTCCCATTTGAATCTCTAAATTTCGTATTGAAGCTGTCAGACTATGAACTATGACAACATCTTGTTCTGTGTACTCTGTAAGATTGCCTTCTTGATTGAGTCTTTACCCTTGCTGGAAATTATTTTGAACTCTCGGCGACATGGTATTTTGACAGAATGTTGGCATGGAATTCTGGTTTTGTCTCTGGGTATTCTGGCGTTGTGCAATGTACTGGTTTCCCCATTGGTTTCCCCAAGCTAAGTTAGGTTGCTGCCTCCAGTCTGCATTATAAGAGTTGGAGTTAGAATTATAATAACGTCCAGAATTACCAACGAAATTTACCGACGTAGGATTGGCAAGACATTCATATGCATGGTGGTTCTCTCCACATACTTGTGACTCGTTGCTTTTTTGTAAAGTTCTCACCATACTTGTGAGGTTGGAAATCTCGGCATGGATAGACGTTAGCTCATCCAACTGTAGTTTCCCAATGGCTTTGGTTCCAATCCCAATTCTAGCAACAAGATATTCAAAATCATTTATGGCTATCCTTTTAAGGATGCCAACGGCTTCTGTATAATTTTTGTTAAGCAATGATCCGGCTGCTGAAGCATCAACAACAATCCTTGTCTGTGCGTTCAATCCATTGTAGAAGGTTTGTATCTGGGTCCAATTTGGGAACCCGTGCATAGGACACCTCCTCAATAAATCTTTAAATCTTTCTCAGGCATCATATAGGGTCTCGTCCTCAGCCTGCCTGAACGTAATGATCTCACCACACAACTTGGCAGTGAGCGTCGGCGGCTGGAATTGCGTTAGAAATTGTTGGCATAGATTTGCCCATGAAGTGGCTGAGCCAGGTGGCAAGGAATTGAGCCAATTCTTCGCTCTATCTCTCAAAGAAAAAGTAAATAGTTTCAGCTTCACAGTATCCTCAGACACTCCTGGTTGTTGAAATAATTGCTATATCTCCATGAATTGCTTTAAATGCTGCCTTGGATCTTCAGTCAGTGCTCCATCGAATTGTCCTACATTCAAAAGAGTTGAGATCTTTACGAGTTTAAGTTCGAAATTTGACGCATTTACCTCATTGCCAATGACTCTTGGCATTAAGCCTACGATGTCATGTGTTGATTACTCTCGAATGAGTCTCTCTTCTTCGACATTGTTGACGACATTATTATTATGTAATGGTATTCCTCCATTACCTGGTTGATTCTCTTGATTGTTTTGAACACCATTCACTCCTCTGTTTCCTTGATTTTCGTGATTCATCTCTCGAATCTTCTTTCTCAATCTACGCAAAGGGCGTTCAATCTCGAGGTCTAATGGTCTAGCTTCCCTCTCAGCACGTTTCCTAATAATACACTGGTGAAAACACACATAAAATAGAAACAAGAACAAAACAAGTAAAAACCTAAAATCAATTAAATCCATTGCAATCCCCGGCAATGGCGCCAAAAACTTGTAGAATCTCGGCGTGAATGACTATTTGCTGGCAATAGGGCGTAAAAGATATTGGAAAAGTGTTAACATTATGCCAAGAAAATCTATTGCGTGCAAGTATACACGGTCTACAAGTAATACAACAGTCAAGCTGAGTGTCGATCCCACAGAGATTGCGCTTGGGATTTAATTGCTTTCCAGTTACTTGTCTTGTGAGAAAAGATGTTTTTGATGTAGAGTGGTTTTTGAAAATGAAAAGATAATGAAAATACAGAGAGTAATTAAAACGTTGGCAAGGAATGTGTCTTAGCAAATGACGAGCGTTGGCAAAGAGTGCCTGGTTTTCACGCTATTTGTGCCACGCCAATCTTTAATAAATCATGTCTTGACATTGTTTACCGATCAGACTCAAACGTAGCAATACCTCTTTCGATAGAACTGCCCTAAATTAATCATGGAAAAACCCTTATATGTCTATAGTGAATGTTTTTCCATAAATAAATTTGATTAAGTATCAATCTTTACTCCTAAGGGGTAGATTTCACTTCCGAAGTAAGTTCATCTACTTGAACATCTTCTCTCGAAGCATCTCTCCTCAGTATCTGGCATTTGATCGTTGCCACCCAAGTCAGTTATGATATTGAGTTGCAATAGGCAAACTATGCGAGTGGTCGCTTGGCAGAGTACTTAAAAAGGGAGTGCCAGCTCTTGCTTGGCGGTACACTTAAAAATGCTAATCATGCTAGAAAGAAAAACATTGCTGAGACAGTTACGATTTATTAAAAACTAAACATAACCATAGCATTCAATGCAAACACCCCTCACAAACTATGAAATCAGTTCATGGTGAGGGTATCAACCAAAAAAACCATAATCGTTTTTAACATCTATCATCATTAAAACTAAATGAAAATAAAATGACAACAAAGAGGATGTGCTAGAAGAGGGTTTCTCGATGCAGCTCCTCACAGCTAGGCTCTCGGTCGGATTTTAAACCTTATCCCCAATCACTCTCCTTCCTCGTTCCACTCTCTCGTCAATTTTACTTTGATCGAATTTAAATAGAACTCCATGGATAGCCTAGGATTATCTTGGATTTGAATTTTGAACGTGCAGGGATAAAGAAGGTGATCATCTTATCTGGCGTTTGAATCTTAAGGCTGATCAGATTAAGGTTGACGTCATCGTGCCATTGCTCTTCTTGCATCGCAGCTCGGCATGGTACTGCCACCCGCGCTTGGCACTGCTTGTCAGCTATTTTTTCGAAGATTGATTCAATCCATATTTTCTCGTAGCCTGATCTGGTCCTATTTTTTTAGGGTCAACATCTTCTTGGTCTGGCATCAAATGTTCTTCTTTTGCCGACCGATGAGTGGCATTAAAGGTCTTTCTATGCCAACAACTACTCGGCATCCTCCATGGTGTCGTCTCCTTCTTGGGCTAACCTGTTTCTGATCTGCCATTTGATGTGCCATCAGCTATGCCAACCTGCATAAAGGTGCCAAAAACAACCCTTTACACTGACATAACACTGAATCCTAACTCTTTATGCAATGCATGACTTTACAACCTAAAATACAACTAAATGTACTTAAAAGACAAGGAAGAGCATGTGAAATAAGCATAAAAATTAATACTTTTGTGGTGTCCACACAACGCAATCCCAAGGATCCCCTATTATTGCTAATCATCAACAAATAATTAATTTTACATTACCGAGTTGTTAATACATTATGGAATAATATAGAATTAACATCATTTATTATCTCCATTAATCCATATTTTCACATTTATTAAGATATTAATCAAACCATTAATCTTCCACCTCAATTCCCATCATTAGCTAGCATTATAGGTTATTTAGTTCAATGGGTACCGGTACTCGAACACGAGTATTGGTATGGTACCTTTGGTACCGGTACTCACACGCGTACCGATACTGAAATTGCTTACTTGAATTCTTAAATTCCTTCGAGTACCGATACAAGTCAACCTATATCAGTACGACATCGAACAATGTACCGGTACGGTCTAAGTTCGTACCAATACCTTACTCACTAGTTCATATCTTTAAAATAAACTATGATATTACACGACTTTATTCGATTCCCTATAGCTTATAGAAGGCATTAGAGTTTGTTTGCTAACGCATTTTATTATTTAACCATAATTATCGTATTTATAAATATTTAATCATATATTCATTGGTATTAACCCTTAACCTTAAATTTCCGACAATCTCATCAAACCATTTGAACTCAAGCATAAAAGGTATCATGATTTCTCAATAAATCAAACAAGACATCAAATAATTATACGGGTATTCCACACGCCCCTAAACGGTCTCTAAAGCTCATACGAGTCTCGACATATCTCAAACTCATCATGCATCTTGTAATTTCCATGTCTCACAATACCGATCTCAACACATGCTTATTTTTATCTACATATTTTGCAACCACTAACAAGAAAGGCAATTACACTTTATGGTACTCATGAAGCATTTCGGAGTTCAAGGTGTACTAACCTCAAGCACTAGCGATAAATCCTAATTTGAGCTTTTTGATTACTCCACTTGTCCTGATATTTGATCCAAAATATTCCTCAAATAAACATGAACACAATATGCATTAATTTTTCACATTCACTAACTAATTCACAAGGTTAAATGCATCAATGGACTGCGCCAACGGGCTCAGAACATCGAAAAACCCTCGAGTAGGGTCCCCGAAAAAAGACAATGGTCAGTCAAAAGTTGGCCAAGGGTCCTGTGATCCGGTGTGGCGCAGGTGCACATGAGCTTCGGTGCACCCGCCTACTCGCGGTGGCGGCACATGGGGCCTCCTCTGGTCGTTGGACGGTAGCTGCGAGCTCCAATCCTGTTGTCTCGACGCTGGTGAGCACGGTGGTGCCCTCTATTTCGTGATTTGGCCATCGAAAATACCTTTTTTCAAGCAACCCAAAACTTGCTTCCCTTCACCCCAGCGAACGACCACTTGGTGACCACCGACCGGCTTGTCTCGACGAGCTCTTTCCAACGTTGTCGACAGTGTCACGAACAGATGCTTGGACGGCGGTAGATCGAATTTCAAAACTCCCCATTCACTTTCTCTCCTACTTTTCTATTTTCTCTCTCCTTCTTCACTTTTTTCCTCTCTCCAGCATATCCTCTTCCACTTCCTCCATTATCCATTCTTATTTTTAAATTTCAAACCTCACTATCCCCAATAAAATAATAAACACATAGCATCCTTTTTTATTTCCACTTTAGACTCAATTTTAGGTACTTGTTCAATCTATCCCAATAATCCATTTAATGGACTTCCAAATTTAATTCTCTCAAATTAAATCTTAACTCTTGGAAGATTCAAATCCGGAACCAAGGCCTAAATTATTAACTCGAAATTCGGTCGTTACATTTTATTTAATTAATAATCTCAAAAAATGTTATTTTTTAAGGATACTTCAATCCTAACAATTTTATTTGTAAGAATGTATGAGTTTTATTAAGAGTTAAAAATTAGACATATATTATAACAAGACAACATTAAAAATGTTAACAACGACAATGTTAATAATAATAAATTTTAATTTATTACTAGTTTTTTAAATTGGTTGTTATCTATTTAAGTTTTGTATTGAATACTAATAGTAATATTTAATTATTTATAAAAATTAATTTATATTAGTTGTTTATATTGTGATATGAATAATATGTCGAGTTTAAAGAAACTTGATTTTTTTCCTGTAATCTTGAGTGGGTAATCGAATATAATGATTAATTCCTTTGATTTTCATTTTAAAATAAATTATACTTTTTTAAAAATCTTTGGGTAAAATACTAAAAACATCACTCAACTTTGGTCATTTGACTTATTTTAGTCACTCAACTTTAAAAATGCTCAATTTACTCATTAAACTTTATTTTTTGACCTATTTTGGCCACTTTAGATTATTTTATTAATATTTAAGTATGAAATGACATATTTTATTATTATTAAATATAAAAAATTATTTAAAATAAAAAATAAATTATATTTTATTTATTAATAAATAAAAAGTAATTTAAAATAAAAACCCTAACCCCAAATATCTCAAATCTCAACCACCCAAACTCTCAACCTCCGGCGGCCACCACCCCCTCTGCTACCACCCCCAAACACTCAAGATTTGCGCCAATCATCTAGGTATATTCTCTTCTTTCTTTTTTTCTCCCTAATTTCTGTTTTTTTTCTTCCATTTCTTGATTATTTCTCAATTTTGCAATGTTGCCGACGATGACGGTGCAGGAGCACACTGGAAATGATAAATCCTGCTTATGGCACGCTACTGACTTTGCAGATGGTGAATTGAAAGATGAACTTTTTTGCATTCGTTTTGCATCGGTTGAAAGCAAGTATATTTTACTCTGAAAAAGAAAGAAGAGAAAACACTTCATCGTCGGCGGCGAGCGAAGTTGTCGGTGGCAGTAGAGGGGGTGGTGGCCTCCGGTGAGAGTGATGCCAGTAAGGGTTTGAGAGTTTTGGTGGTTGAGATTTGAGATATTTGGGGTGTTTAGGGTTAGGGTTTTTATTTTAAATTACTTTTTTATTTATTAATAAATAAAATATAATTTATTTTTTATTTTAAATTATTTTTATATTTAATAATAATAAAATATGCCATGTCATACTTAAATATTAATAAAATAATCTAAAGTGACCAAAATAGGTCAAAAAATAAACTTTAATGAGTAAATTGAGCGTTTTTAAAGTTGAGTGACTAAAATAGGTCAAATGACCAAAGTTGAGTGATGTTTTCAGTATTTTACCCAAAATCTTTTAAGCAAAGTCAAGGGTTCAAGTTCTGGCGTTGTGAATGGAGAAATTTAAGTTGAGAAGGTCGCTTCCATAATAAGTTTCTACGATACCCTATTCATATTAATCAAATAATAAATTAGATACATATGGTTAAAAAAATCTTTTATATGAACATTAAATTGACCTTCTAGTAAATCTTTGGGTCATAAATTTTATTCTCAGTCATCCATTTCCCTCATCCAACGATCCAAAAAACGTGTAAAACTTAAAGAGTTTTACATTGTGTAAGTGGATATATATATATATATATATATATATATATATATATATATATATAAAGAGTTAATCGCACCACACGTCCCCAAACTATAACTTTCATTCTAAATTGGTCCCCAAACTTGTGAATATTCTATTTTCATCCCCAAGCTATGACCCTCATTCTAAATTTCTCCTTAAACTTTTAAATGTTACAATTTCATCCTCAAACTATAACTTTCGTTCTAGGTTGGTCCTCAAACTTTTTGAATATTTCAATTTCACCCTCAAATTGTCTTTTATATCACATCATATTGTTACATAATACACATAAATGTTTCATGATACTTAACGATTTTATTAACATAAGATATGATTAGCATATATTGATAATTTGAGGATGAAATTAGAACATTCAAAAAGTTTGAGGACCAATTTAGAATTAGAGTCATAGTTTGAAGATGAAACTGAAATGCTCAAAAGTTAAGGGACCAATTTAGAAGAAAGGTCATAGTTTGAAGCTAAAATTAAAATATTAAAAAGTTTTTTTTTTGAATATGCTAGTGCGATGCAAGAGTAGCATCTGTTCAACTTTCTAAGTCTTTTCAAAGACGGCACACACAGCATGACATTACTGGTGCTCGAACCCGGGTCCTAAGGGATGATAAACATCTACCTTTGCCACCAGGACACAAGAGGATGAGCAATATTAAAAAGTTAATTGATCAATTTAGAATGAGTGTCATTGTTTGGGGACGTGTGATGCAATTATATGAAATGTTAACAATGTTAAGAGAATAAAACAATTGTTTTTAATATTTTGAGAGAACAAATAATTTTTTTTAATTTTCAAGGGATCTAATTATAATTTTCCGAAATTTTAGGGGTTTATGGTCTCCACTAATCATTTAATTTCGCCACTAACAGTGCCAGTTTGTGTAGTGGGTAATTTTCTCAAAATAGTCCTTTTTTGTTAAAGGCTTAATATCAAATAAATGCCCAAATTATTTTATTTGTTCTATTTAGGTTTTTTTGTCCCTTTCAAACGCCCAAATTATATTTTTTTTTGTCAAAATAAGTGTCTCAATTGACTTTAAAATAGGCAAAATGATAATTTAGGCATCTAAAAGAAACAAAAAAAAAGTTGAATAACCTAAAAATGGGATAATTAAGCACTTATTTGATATTAAGCCTTTGCTAAATAAATAATGATTAGACCCAAACCCTAAGACACCCTTACTTTAAAAAAAAAAAATCCTAATCTCAAATTCAAGCTGAAACTATCATAAAAAACATCCAATTTAAGAGCCCAACCTAAACCCAGTTGTCACCATATTAAATCTTCATCAAGTCTATCGGCCCATTTGAATGTCGAATAACCCAATTATATCGGCAGATAACCGAAAGCCATTCACTGTGTTCCGCTCTCAATCTGTCTTGAAGAGGAAGAAAAACCCTCCTAAAATACCCAGAAAGAGTTGAAAACCCAGTTTTTTCAATTGAAGAAAGCTAGCAATTAAGCCGGTAGCGTAGAGGAAAATGTTCAGGAACCAGTACGATACCGATGTGACGACATGGAGTCCGGCGGGGCGGTTGTTCCAAGTGGAATACGCGATGGAAGCCGTGAAGCAAGGCTCCGCAGCGATCGGGCTCCGATCTAAAACCCATATCGTTTTGGGTTGTGTCAACAAGGCCAATTCCGAGTTGTCTTCTCACCAGAAGAAGATCTTCAAAGTCGACGACCACATTGGCGTTGCCATCGCTGGTCTCACCGCCGACGGCCGCGTTCTCTCTCGGTATATGAGGAACGAGTGTATCAACTACGGCTTCACGTATGAGTCACCGCTTCCTGTGGGCAGACTTGTTGTCCAACTTGCAGATAAAGCTCAGGTCTTTTTCATCTCTAGAAATTCTAAATCTTTAAAACTTTTTCTTAAAAATGAAAAATGAGCTCGGGTAATGTTATTTTTAGGGTTTCTTTGAGAAATTGCAATTTGAAACCCTAATTAGCGGGTCTCACAGTTAAAACTTTTGTGTAGGAAACATTTATAGATCAGCTAATGTGGAACTACAAGTAAATTGAACCTCCTATTTGCATTACTGCTGAACTGATCCATGATTAAATTAACATCCAAAGTTCAATCTGGAATAGAGGAAAATGAAATGGGTAATGAGGTTTAGTATCATACAAACAGAAATAAGGTTCAACTGGGGGGATCCCTTTTCTTACAGTTTATGTATTCAATTGTGAGCTAGCTTTACTTGGAAGTGGGATTGATTGTACTTTGCATTATACCTGGCAAACTTGACCTAAGACCCGAAATCGACCCGAGACCCGAAATAAATTGAAACCGACCCGAGACCCGAAATAAATTGAAACCGACCCGAATTTTAGCTAAACCAAAATGGACCCGAACCAAAATAAATAAAAGATATTAATAGAAATAAAGAAAGATAGGATATGAACAGCCGCACAATTCACCAAAAAGTCAAATATATTGGCTTTATAAAGTCATATATATGGTGTAAAAAATTGACCGGCTTAAAAACTTGATTAAAATCAGCCGATTTTCCGCTGACCCGAAATTGACCCGAACTGAATTCAACCGAACCAAAAATCAATCGACCCGAAATGACTTGAATCACAACCGAAACCGAATCTAAACTGAATGACCAGACCCAAAATAACTGAAACCGAAATGACCCGAATCGAACTCGAACTGAATGACCCGTTTACCACCTCTACTTTGCATCAAGTGGCTTGGTCAGATAACAATCTTGCATGTGTTTTTTGTTTCTGACCAAAAACCTCTGTATAGAGCAGGTGAAAGACTGTTCCATAGACAGGCTGATTTGAAAAAGATTGTTGGAGGTTATGAGTGTATTCCAATTACCGTTTTAGTACCCTGTTAATTGTTATGCTGCTGTTAATCCAATGATTGAGAGTATAATTGGATAGAAGCGCAATTGAGGTTTGAACGGGCTAATGGTTTCTCTGCACCCAACGCGGAGAGGTTGACATACCTTTGTGTGCTCAGTTTTAGCTGTGCTGGTGTTATGTGATCAAGTAGCATATTGGCAACTTTTTCATGATTACTTGATCTCTATATTTGTTTATGCTAAAGTTGAGATTGAATGATGTCATGTCTTTGAGATTGGTTATAGTCAGTGGCCGTAAGTTGTGATAGACGATCTATGTTTTCATATGCTTCTATGATTGTAATATAAAAGTTCTGGAAGCCCTCTTTTTTTTCAATCTTTTGCTTTCTTTCCTTACCATTCGATTTGCCACTAGATTTTGTATATTGTTCAATAGTATCAAGGGCATGATCTTAGTTCAATTGTTTATTTGGAGGTTACTTTTAACCCCAATTGAAAGGAACATATTTGATGCTAAATATGTCAACTTCGTGCGGAACACCAAACGTACTAGCATAATAGTTTTATTTGTTTTGTACAAACTGAAAAGGGGAAAGGCTTGTGTTTGGTGGCAGGTCTGTACCCAGCGCTCTTGGAAACGACCTTATGGCGTTGGCCTGTTGGTGGCTGGTTTGGATGAATCTGGGGCTCATCTCTATTACAACTGCCCAAGCGGAAATTATTTTGAGTACCAGGCTTTTGCCATTGGATCCCGTTCACAAGCTGCAAAGACATACTTGGAACGCAGGTTCGAGAACTTTGCAGACTCCTCTCGGGACGATCTAGTCAAAGATGCTCTTATGGCAATAAGGGAAACTCTGCAAGGGGAAACTCTAAAAAGCTCAATATGTACAGTTGCTGTGGTAGGGATTGGGGAGCCGTTCCATGTTTTGGATCAGGAAACTGTACAACAAATTATTGATACCTTTGAGATTGTGGGAGAGCAAGAAGGACCTGCTGCTGAACCCGATGCTGCCGCAGGACAAGAGGCTGCAGCTGTGCAAGGTGCTGCTGCTGCAGATCAGGGTGGTTCTACCGACGAAGGTGTGGCCCCAATGGATATTTAAGGGTACTTAGCATCAGCGCACATCCTCGTCTTTAGATAAGGTTTTCTAACACGAGCTTGTGGATTTGAGTGAGGTAGTGGTAGACATTATTGTGTTGAATATTTCTTTCTTTATTTTGGCAATCTATCTTTTTACCATTGCTGCAAACATGCAAATGACTTGAAACTAAGTTTCAGTTATACTCAAAGATACAATCATTGGTGCTAGCTTACTTTGAATTTTATGAAATTTGATGCGGACGTGAGGAACTGTGAGTGACCCAAACTTTGCATCAATGGCATAAAGATTAAATGATTGTTTTAACGGTGGGCATTTTAGCAAAGTATTAAATGATTGTTTAATCATTTACTTTGTTTTTTATTAAATGAACAGTATTTCAAACGTATTTGAGTTAAAAAAAAAAAAAACATTCGGTAAATCCTTGCAATTCATGGGACATAAAATGCAGCAGCAAAACGGGATGCAATTTGTTTTACATTTTAGCATTTTATTTCTTAATATTGATGCACAAGGAGAAGGGCAAACAAGCATCTCAGCCTCAGGTACAAGGAACATTAGAAATCAAAATACATTTCAACGGTCATGAACTGAGTCTCTGAGCAACCATACAAACAGTGTAGTTTTATAGCTAAAATGGAGCCATGATTCTATCCTAAAACATGTCCGGACATTATTCAGAAAAGAAAAAGAAAAAGAAAAATCATCCCTCTGCATGTACTTGAACATGACAACAATTTTTTCTTGATGCCAAATCAAAAGACTTTTGGAGTAAATAGAAAACAACTTGTGAAAACAAAAAGATCATTTTTGAGAAGACTTTTGTTCTTTATCTGGTAGGACATTGTCCGGAAGAATTAGTTCTGGGGGAGTTTCACGGACAACACCCAGCATTGAGTCATACTCTTCATCCCTACGAGCAAACTTCTTGCGTAGAACTTTCTCAAATTCAATTTCATCAAAGGGCTTTGCATTCTCGGCTGCATGTACCTGTGCAAGGTTGGTATAATTGGTAGCTGACTGGGAAATAAATACTATCTCTTCATCAGTTAGCTTCCTCAGGAACTTAGCTGGATTTCCTCCCCAGACCTGTTAAAAAGCAAAGATGATTAAACACCCAATCATCTAAGGTAAAACTTCTAAGTACATTTTCTCGGCAACTTCTGGCTCAAAATTCTAATTCAAGCAATAGAACCGTCTTATGTATTATACATGTCACCAAAATGTATAGTAACACCTGTTTTATCTTTATGTCAGCTGAACCTAAGTGTTTTCTATTTCTTTCCAAGTTTTCTAACTTCTCATACATGTTTCTAGTTTGTTGTTTTATTCATACATGCTACCATCATAAGAAATGAATGTGCCTTTAATAAACATATAAAACAGTCAGCTCATCAAATATTTTCAAGAACACGGCCATAAGAACTAAGTTCAGAAAAATTGGAGTTTGCAGTACCTCTCCAGCAGGGATCCTTGTATTCTGTCTCACGAGGGCTCCAGCAGCAACCATAGCATGTTTCTCCACAACTACTCCATCAAGAAGTGTTGCTCCCATGCCAACAAATGCTTCATCCTCGACAGTACAGCCATGTAAAACAGCACTATGACCTGTCATTTTCAAAGTTTTAATCATAGCCTATTGATGGAACTTTTTATCCGGTCAATTCAAAATTTATGGCCAATGCCACTTTACTCACCGACAGTAACATTGTTTCCAATGTTGGTTGGTAGCACTTTCCCACTTAGATTAGACTTTGCCACATGCACAAGGGAGTTGTCTTGTATATTAGTTCCAGATCCAACACTAATGCTGTTGACGTCCCCTGTTCAAAGCAAAACTAGGATGATTATCGGAAAAAACTCGTAAAAATAATGTCAAAGAAATAGCCCTAATATCTCTCTGAACAAATTCATATGGGACGAGAAAAATATAGCTTCCTCTGCACATGGCGGTTAAAAGATAGTGTGGTAAGGTGTGATCTCAGGAACCTTTCTCTTCTTGAGATTATAGTACTGAAGAGTCAAAATCAACTACCATACATTAAAAATGTATTATACAGAGGAGATGCCCTACACCTACATTGTAGACAGGATTTGTTATGTGGTATGAGGCTGCAAAAAATCAATCTTCAACTTTCTCATTAGAATAACGAGTAACTGCAGTCACACATTTGGGGCATATACTACCCATACCAGGGGATTTCATTTGAAGGAAGTAAATGATTGTACGAAAGCACCTTTTCCAACCCAAAATTCTATCTCTGACGGTATAAATAAACATCATTTTATAGTTAAGGAGAATGATAAATACTACTAACAATAAGTCTGTTCTGCTGGAGAATAAGTTTTCCATCCTATGCATAGTGGCTGTACTTAAGGTTCTAAGAAGCATGTGGAGTTGCGGACATGAACCGTGTGGAGGACAAGGTATAAGGTACCAGTTGCAAGCATCCCACTTGTATGAAAGCTAAAAGGTTAAGGAAATAGTGATATGCCTAGCAGGGAGACAAAATCTTACATCATTAATAGAAAATAAATTAAAAATAGAATTAATTTATAGTTGAACCCAATAGTTAAACCTACAAGTTACATTCCTCTAAATCAATTGTTAGAAGTTAAAACAATTTATATCGCTCGGAAAGACTAGCAACATTTCTCTGGACCAATGTGATAAACATAGAGATTTGTTAAAATTAAAGCATTAAGAATATGTGCAGAAATAACCTACTTATTCTCACTATCATGGTTTTCAAACTTAAACCATTAATAATACCTAGTTGTTTCTTATGTCACCATCTAAATGTTAATTGGCATAGTCTTAAACCTTTGATATGTTAATTTATAGGCATGAAGTTGGATAGAATTTTAGTATAGACCTGTACAATATTTTCATGAAACAAAAAACACTAAATCGAGTATAAAAGCAAGGATCTTACCCCTTAAAACACACCCATACCAAATCGATGATCCTCTTCCCACCTGAACATCGCCAATGACAGACGCACTAGGGGCTACAAATGCATCCTTGTCAACCAGAGGTGATTTGTCAAATACGTTCATCAAAGTCCGATGCCTAGAAACTAAGAAAAGAAGAAGGAAAAAACAATGAAAACAGTCAGACAGAGAAAAAACCTATCTTTGAACACCAAATGCAGTGATAACAAACAGCCAATTTCCACAAATCAGCAAAGAAAATAACCAGTACAATTACTTCTTTCACACAGAGGCATTCCAATAGTTTCACAACAGCATCAAACAAATGTAAGCTATGAAATGAGAAGAAATAAAAGAAAATATTTGGTAATTGAAATCGGCTGAAGGAAACCCAAAGATTGAATCCATATTAGCAGATATTGGGTTGAAGATGGAACTCACGTTGTTCTTGGAAATAGTAGTTGCCTTGGAGGCGGCAGCCGAGGCGGTCGAGAGCCTGACCGGTCTCGCGAATCCAGAATCCGACGGTGTAAATGGCTTTGCCGAGGCTTCCCATCTTTCAGGTTTGATCGGTGATTTTGGGAAACAGAGGTCGAAATGATGCTCTTAGTCCTTAGACCTTAGTTCAGTGGTAGATTTGGTAGGGTTGAATATTGTGGGCCTAACTCAGCCCAACTCGCTCCGAGTCTGTTGAGTTGAGTTGAGTAATAGGCCAACAATAATGTAAAGAAGTTAAACTTTGGCCTTAATGAATAGACAAATTGTTTGTATATTGTTAGTCTATTAAAATTAGAGTCACTGATATTTGTGGAATGGAATACATAGCAGACGAAAAGCAATAAGCCCTTTGATCAAAAAAAGAAAAGCAATAAGCCCTGCTCCCAAGTCACTGGAGACATGACGGCACAACATCAACAGCACCACTTTCATAACCCTCCTCAACGCTCACTGTTTACCCTCCTTCCTTTAACAACATCATCGCTTTGGTTTCCAGGAACTCAGAACAAAATTAATGTTATTCAAGGGACTTTTCTTATTATCATTATTCATTATAATGAAGTAAGTGCTAGGGAAAAAAAAGTAAAAATGTTTGAGACGAGATTCGAACATGGGTCACATGAGATATATAAATACATGCATATCAAATATTCGATTTAAATGAAAAGAAATTTGAGTTTAAAAAATATTCCAATATTTGATTTTAAAATATTCGAATACTTTTTTAAATCACATTTATTTTCTTTTAAATCAAATATTTAATATTTTAATAAATATTCGTTTTAATTTAAATATGAAAAAGAAAAAATATTTGAATATTTTAAATCGAATATTTTTTTCAAATCAAATATTTAATAATTTCAAATTTTAATTAAATTGAATATATTTGATTTAGTGATATGCATATTTTTTTTATATCTCATGTGACCTATGCTCGAGTCTTCTCTCAAATATTTTTTCTTCTTTTTTCCCTAGTGCTTACTTCATTATAAGACATATATAAAATGGTGTAGTTTATATCACTAAAGGGTAGTTGGCGCAGTGGTTAAGTCTTGGTTTTTTCTCCTTAAAGGTCATGAGTTCAAATCCCACCATGGCCATATTTCTTTCTCTTGAATTGTCCTTTAACCAAGTAGTAACACATGTTGTAATTTAATTAGTTTTATTTAATTAAATTAAAATTAGGACCAATTTGATATTATAAGTAATTAATCGGGACTAAAAGTGTAATTATATAAATTTTACTTTAACTGTCACATCACCTCTCCATTAGATTTTAACGGCCGATGGTCAAAATAGGTCAATTTAAATAGTTGGGTGGTCAAAAAGGTCGCGACCAATAGTTGGGTGGTCACTAGGGTAGTTTTCCCATGAATTAAAAGGTTTCTCAATTAAAAAGATAAACTACAGTAATGTTCACTTATCTTTATCTCGCGCACACTATTCACCGATTTTGAAAATTGACTGTCATGATCACTTACGTTTTCATTTTTTAAACATTTGATTACTCGAATTTTAACTGCCGTTAGACACTAACGGCGTGCTGGCTTGACAAAATAAGAAAAATGAAAAATTACCTAGATAGTCCCTAAACTGTTATTTCATTCCTATTTTGACCACCAAAATAAAAGTAATTTGTGTAATTACACATTTAATCCTCCATATTTATAATTTTTTATTTCTTCTCCCTTTCGCTCATGAATCACACGGACTTTGTTGAGTTGAGGGGTGCTCGATTCGATCAACCGATGTTGCTCACCAAGTGGTGGAGATGTGGAATTTTGGGTGGATGTGGTGTGGAAGCTAAAAAGTAAATGACACAATAATTTTAGAGTGGTTCAACCTTCTAACCAAGGTCTACATCCACTACCTTAGCTTCCTACTAAGGATTTCCAATCAATCCACTATTGATTCGTGCCCTTTTCTAGGCTTAGGAGGAAACCCTTTACACCGATCAAGCTTTCTACCCAAAGCCTTGATCAAACCCTCTTTTACAAAGAGAAAAGATTAGCAAACACAAATCCCTCTAATAGGTGTTTGTTTGCACAATTAAAGCACTCACCCAAAACCTAAAACACTTGAGTAAATTTGACAATTTTGGCTCACTAGTGTTTGTCTATACAAGAATTGACAATTTAAGTACAAAGACTATATTTGATCATTTGTTGATTGACAATTGAAGCATTAACCATATCTTGATGTTTGGAGGTCCCTTTTATACTCCTTGATGAGTTTATAGTCGTTACTAGCCGTTGGGATGAATTGGAGCCGTTGGAGACTTTATTTCCCAAAATAAATGATGTTCTGCAGCCTTCCGTATCGATACACTTGGACTCGTATCGGTACGGTCTTCTTCGAGAACTAGCCGTTGAGCTCTTGTCAGCCTAGGCGTATCAATACGCTTGAGGGCATATCGGTACGGTATGACGTTTAAAAGTCCGTTGGGCAATAGCCGTTGGGGTTGTTGGAAAGGGGATCGGTACGCTTACCAGACGTATCGAAACGATCCCGATTCGTATCGAAACGGCCAAGCCTGTTTCGATACGGGTTTTGGCAGTGACCAAACTGGACAAAAAAGGCATCGATACGGGTTAGACCGTATCGGTACGGGTAGCTTGAAAATGCAAGTTTGGCTATTTTAAATCATGAAAAGCTTTGACAAATACCTTTTAAAATCCCCCAAACATAAATTCAAGTTGTTTGGGCTTAATACAAAATTTTAAATTCTTTTCAAATTAGTCCAAAATATTTTTCAATTATTATATCAAAACATTAGTTCTACAGACTTAACTGCTTCACAATCAGAACTGGCTTTGTTCTTAAAATCATTAATCCACATATTCATTTATTTAAAACAATGCTCCAAAATTATAAATTTCCACAAGTTGCATGATTATACCAAGTAAAAGCATGAGATTTTATCAACCTTAGATCTGTTTGAGAAGTTGTTCCTATGGAACATATGTTTTCTCAAGGGTTTTGCTAATCAGTTTCTCCCATAGCACGATGAGCTCGTTGAAGGAGTAGGTGTTTTTGGGAGTGTGAAAAAGTAGTCATGGTGGCCGGAGATACTGGTTGATGGTAAAAGACAAGAAAAGAGAGGAAGAATGGTTAAAAATTTAACAAAAACACAGAAAAAAGGAAATATGAAATTGAATTATAAAAATGAATTGCAAAGAATAATGGGTAAAAAATATCTTTTTAGTCCATTATCCTTGTATGGCTAATATAGCCCAGTTTAACTAGATAACTAAAACTTGTTACAAATAACGACACTTAACTAATTCATAACCATCTACCAATCAGCTTAATAATACTTATAGTCTAACAGGGAGGGCTAATGAACAGGGTCTTGTTAATTGTTCTCGGGTCATCGACAACTTTGATAGTGTAAGTTTTGATGTCATGTTCATGATTGATAACAGCTACATACGGAAACGGATGCAAATGGTGGTTAATCTCTAAAACTAAGGGTTAATCAAATTTCTGTTTATAGATGCCTTGTTTACCTTTGGGATTTCCATCGCCTAGAATAACAATCTTGTCTCTTGGGTTGGCTGTACAAAGTCGGAAGAAAGTAGCCTGCAAAATTGTTAGAAGCCACCAACGTGTTGATATACCGCCAGGCGGTGCAAAAGATGATCTTGTACAAAAATGAAGAAGAGAAGAAGAATATGATGAGAAAGTAAATTCTTTTATTAAGCGTGTATAGACTAGATACAAGTATGGGTATTTATATAGTGTAAGTAGTTGTTTAACAGCTAATTAACGATTTACATTAACCCTAATAACCTAACTAATTATTCCTTAAAGTCTAATATACCCTTTATATTCAACACTCCCCCTCAAGTTGGTGGGTGAGAAACATCCTTCATTTCCAACTTGTTCATTAAATACTCATGTTGGCTTACTCCAAACCCTTTAGTTAGAATATCTGCTTGTTGATCCTTTGTCGATATATGTTGAGTTTTTCGTGAACAAAATGGCAATCAATTTTTATATGTTTTGTTCTCTCGTGAAAGACCAGCCTTGCAGCAATTTGTAATGCTGCTTGACTGTCACTGTGAAAAATTGTTGGCCCTTCTTGTTTAGCTCCAAGCTCACTTAGCAACCCTCTTAACCAGAAAATCTTAGTTGTTGCAGATGTTAACTCTCTGTATTCAGCTTCAGTTGAAGACCTAGGAATCGTATTCTGCTTTTTGATTTCTAGCAAATTAACAATTCTCCTAATTTTACAAAATAGCCAGTGACTGACTTCCTTGTCATGGGACATGCTGCCCAATCAGCATCACAATATGATGTTAATTGTGAACCACCTTTTGCAGAAAGAATAATTCCTAGTCCTGAATTTTTCTTAACATACCTTACCACACATAAGTTAGCCTCATAGTGCACTTTCTTAGGAGCCTGCAAGAACTGGCTTAGATGTTGTATTGCAAACGTTATATCTGGCCTCGTGTTGGTTAAGTAGAGTAGTCTCCTAATCAACCGTTAATACATTGTTACATCTTCCAAAAGATTATCACCACCTATTCTATCTCCAACTTGACATGCAAACTCAACTGAAGTTAGATTTAAATTCTTCTCCAAATGAGTTGAAGCAATTCTAGCATTTCCCAGCCCTAAGTCAGCTATTAACTCGATAGCATATTTTCTTTGGCTAAGGACAATTTCTTCCCTCGATCTAAGAACCTTAATCCCTAAGAAATATCTTAGCTACCGCAAGTCTTTCATTTTGAAACGTTGGTTAAGAGTTTTTTTCATCTCATCCATCATTTCCTTGTTGTTACCAGTAATCAGAAGATCATCAACGTATACTAACATTATGAACAATTTTTCTCCTTATTTTCTTGTGAACATTGAATAATCGTACAGACTTTGAATGTAACCATTTGTGAGCTTTAAATTTCACTGTCGGGATGCTTGCTTCAGGCCATATAACGACTTTCGCAATCTACACATATGAGTCTCCCCCTGATTGTGAAAACTCTTAGGATGTTTTTCATTAAACCTCTTCATAAAGATCACCTTGCAAAGAAGGCGTTGAACACATCCATTTGGTATAACGACCAATTATTTATAGCAACTAAAGAGATAACAGCTCGAACAGTAACTTGTTTAGTACCATGAGAGAACGTATCTTGATAATCGATCCCTTCTTGTTGGTTATATCCCTTGGCAACCAATCGTGCCTTATATCGTTCAATAGACCCATCAGCATTGTATTTTATTTTGTAGACCCACTTGCATCCAATAGGTTTGTGTCCAGGGGACAAGGAAACTAATTCCCATGTACCATTTGATTCCAACGCTGCAACTTCTTGTTTCATGGCTTGTATCCAATTGTCATCTAACATTGCTTCTTTGCACGTTTGAGGCTCACACGTAGAAGAAACAAAAACAACAAAAGAATGAGTATGAGTAGGTAAATGTGAGTAGGAAACTGAATTAGCAATAGATGTTTGATTTTTTTATTTGGTTTAGTACAAACAAAATCATTGAGACAAGTAGGTTTTCTAGTAATACGAGTTGATTTTCTAGATAAAGATTAAACTTTAGGATCATTAACAACGATAGGAATATCATTACCAATAGGTTGATCAAGTATAGAGATAGAAGTAGCGGTGCCATTAGGGTTATCCAAAACAAGAGGAACATCATTACCAACCGAAGGAAGAGAAGTATCATTCAAATGTAAATTATCAACCTAATTAGTACTATGAATATCAGAAGTTTCAATAGTAACAGATATTAATAGGTAAAGTAGGTGGTCTGTATTCAATGTCTAAAAAATCAATACTAGTATCCGATGTAGGAGAAAATAAGCAGGTATTTTTAACAGGGAAAGCAAAAAGAATTTTTTTTCATAAAAAATATCTCTATTGACAAAGAAGGTTTTAGTTTCTAGATTAAACAATATACAACCCTTTTGAACTAGATAGTATCCCATAAAAACAGAAGCAATAACTTTTGCCGAAAATTTATCTGAATAATTGGTAATAATTGCATATGCTAAACAACCAAAAACACGCAAATGTTTTAAAACTGGAGGCTTGCCATGCAAAATTTGAAAAGATGATTTCCATTTCAAAACAACACTAGGAAAAATATTAATGATATACCATGTATTCACGCATTCCCCCCCAGAACTTAGTAGGTACATTTAACTGAAATCTAAGAGCTCTGGCAATTTCTAAAAGATGACGATGTTTACGCTCAACAACACCATTTTGTTGTGGCATATAAACACAAGAACTTTGATGTTTAATACCATGATCCCTAAAAAACGAATTACTTTCAGTAGTGAAAAATACAGATTCATTGTCACTTCTAACTTTCTTAATGGTTACAGAAAACTGGGTTTGAATGTAGTTAATGAACTGTTTTAAAGTAATAAAAGCATCACTTTTCAGTTTTAGAAACCTAATTCATGTCATACGCGAATGATCATCAACAATGGTTAGAAAAAAATGATGTCCATGCACAATGCTTATGCGATATGAACCCTATAAATCGATATGTATAAGAGTAAAAGATGCATCAGTGCAAGAATTACTTGAGGGAAATAGCTGGCGAGTTTGTTTAGCAAGGGGGCATATGCCACAATCTTTTATTTCAATTTCAACAATTTTGTTACAATGTAATTCAGAAATCTTAAGCAAGGTGTTAATCGAACTATGTCATAGCCTAGCATGCCATATAGGGTTGATACAATTCTTATCATTAACAACAGATAAGCAAGAACTATCAAGAGTTTCAGGAGAAAAACTAGAAACATTGAAGCAAAAATGCTCATTCATAAAAGTACAGAGAATGTATAAACCATCACGTGCACTACTAATCTTCTTCATCTTGCCACTGCAAAGATTCTAAGAAATACAAATGTCATGAAGAAAAATAATAGCACAATTTAAGTACTTTGTATGTTGTGATATAGATATTAAATTAAAACGAAAACTTGGTAAACACAAAACTTTTTTTAAGGTTTTAGTAGAAGACAACCTATAAGAACCAATGTGTGTAACATGAGTGGAATTGTCATTTGGTAGTTGACAATAGAGGAAGAATCACAAGGAATAGGAGACTCTAAACAATTTAAATTGTAAGTCATATGATTTGTTGCCCCTGTATCTAAAACCCAGTCTTGGTTTAGAGAGCTTGATATCATACCTGCCATATGTGCAATTGTCTTGATCACTGGTTCTTTGCCTAAAAGACCCAAAATTTGTTGATATTGTTCTACAGTGAAAGTTGGAACTTGTGTTGGAATAGATTGAGTAGTTGAATTTTCTGAAACAGCATCAACTGTACTAACTGAGTTTGTTGTTGCTTGTCTATTTCTCATTCCAGTCTTTTTGGTAAACCTAAAATCTGAAGGATAACCTATCAACCTGTAGCAAGACTCCTTCGTGTTCCCTTTAACATGAAAGTAATTGTAAACACCATTAAATTTCTTTTTAAATTGGGAATGTCCTTAAGAACCAGCTAAATATTGAGATAAAGAATATATAGCAATTGGTTCTGTGTGAATCTGAGAAGAACTTGCTGAGTGTTGATGCTACCCTTCTTCTTGAACAAGCATATTGTATGCTTGATTAACTGAGGGCAATGGTTTCATTAACAAGATTTGACTTCTTACCATTGAATAGGAATCATTTATTCCCATGAGCATCTGAAACAGCCTCTGTTGGTTGACACGAGCACCATTATCACGAGATACTTCACATTCACATGAAGAAAAAGGAACCAATGCATCATACTCGTCCCATAACAACTTTAATTGAGAAAAATAAATTGAGATTGATGCAAGATTTTATGTGGGAGTAACGATTTCTCGATGTAAGAAATATACCCTCGATCCATCAATCTTATCAAATCTTTCTTTAAGATCTTTCCAAACTACAGAGGCTGTTGAAGCAAAAACTATGCTAACTGAAAGTTCTTGACTCACTGTATTGAGTATCCAAGATAGCACAAGAGCGTTGAATCTATCCCATTGGGATCTTGAACTTTCTGAGACTGAGTCTCTCGTGTACGTACCATCTACAAGACCCACTTTGTTTTTTGCTAATAAAGCAATTCTCATTGATCGACTCCAAAGACTCTAGTTTTCGATGCTTATTAACTGGTGTGAAACAAGAAGCGTTCCAGGCGTGTCTGAAGCATGCAAGTACAATGGGTGATTTGAGTCTATCACCGTTTCCATTGGTTAGCTTGAAAATCCTGGAAAAAAAAAACCAAGAAATTTTAGAAAAGAAACATTGCCGAATCTTTGTTGTATCACGCACACGTAAACATCGTCGGAGAAACAACCGCCAGTGACTCTGATACCATGTTGATATATTGTCAGGCGGTTATTTTTAAAATCACACTAAAGTTGTCAAGAAAACAAGATGACTTTGCTTTGGTTTTGGGACTGAAATGAAAGAAAAGCAAACTTGAGAGGCTTGAGTGAGAAATTAGAGAAGTTGGAGGATGCTTTTTTAATTTTGGGATAAAAATGAAAGGAATACAAACTTGGGAGGCTGTAATGAGAAGTTAGAGAAGTCGAGGGACTGAATTTAAATAAAAATTACAAACTTGTACTAAAACAAAAATTCTTTTTATTCAAATTTAGTCTCCAACTTCTCCAATTTCTCACTCCAACCTACCAAATTTTTATTCCTTTCATTTTAGTCCCAAAATCAAAGCAAAGTCATCTCATTCTCTTAACAACTTAAGTGTGACTCTATGGTAAAAAAAGCTATGGAAGTTGTTAAGATTGTGTGATATCTTCCTCAATCTTATTGAGAACATACGACTAAGACTTTCTTTCCAACTGTATTTCTCAAGACAATATTTATCTGAATTTGCAAAAATACCAAGTATAAATAATTTACATGTTTAGAAGAAAGAGAGAATTAAACTGAAAAACACCAACCTCAACATTCCCAACCTTTTTAATGGCAGATCTGACCCACGGCTGAAATCGCCCACCAATTTTATTTGACTAAGATTTAAATTAAAAAAACTTAAATCGTAATTATACCAAAAATTTTAGGCGAGACAACATCCCATCCCAGTCAATACATGGTTTTGTTTCTGAATGTATGATTGATATTGATGTATTTAAAATTGGTTATGTATTTTAAATATATTCTATATTAAATTTGAACTAATATCATATACCTAAGCTAACACTACATTGATAAAAAGACCTAACTGGTATAATTTGATATTGTAAAGATTAATTTAGAAATACTTTAGGTGCAAATTCCCCGTCCTTAGGTAGAAATTGTTGCAAAAAAATATATTTTATGTAACAAAGTAACTCATGTCAAATTATACAATAATCAAGTAAGTCTTTGTTGTAAATAAAATAAAGAAGAACAAGAATAAGAATAAGATGAACAAAGAGATGAGAGAAAGAGGGAGATTTGTATTATTCTCAAATATAGAATTGTATACAATGCCTTCAATGAATCATCTATTTATAGGCATAAGAAGTACATAATACATTAAACTCTAATTCATGGAGATAATATTCCTAATAATAAATAAATCAAACTCCTTTGATAAAGTTCTAATCATGATAGACATCCACATAGATAAATATTCATAACACTCCCCCTTGGATGTCTATGAAGATAATGTGCCTCGTTAAAACCTTACTAAGATAAAAACCCAGTGGGAGAAAAAAAATTCTTTAGTGAAGGAAAAAGAGTACACACATCTTTGATACGCATAACTTGTTGCCTCATTAAAAACCTTACCAGGAAAACCCATTGGGACAAAACCTCGGTTAAGGGAAAAAGAGTGCAACGCGTATTTACTCCCCCTCATGAAAACATCACAGAAGATCTTTGAATCTTCATAATTTAATCTTGAATATCATTTTTCTAAAGATCGCGAGGGATGAAACTTTGGAGTAATATGTTCCATGATGTATCAACTTTCAAACTGAGATATACATCTTGCTTTATCTTCACACAAGATAGCTTTTATCATATCTTGTAAAAGTAAATCCACATATCTTTTGGATATGTTGGGTCAATAATCTTAGCCAAACACATTTTTTTTGCTTGCCTCGTGCATAACAATTATTTCTACGACATTTGAGGAGGCATCAACGAATGTTTGAAGATCTAAATGTAATGATCTTTGTATATTCATAGATATTTCTTAACCAACTAATATATAGTGCTTCAAGACCAAGAAAAGATATAATTATCTTTATTCACATCCAACAATCTTACAACTATTGGGATACTCAATAGATATGCTCTATTCATATTGAATCTTCTTTAAGATTCTTTCAGCTTATGTCTATTCATAGACAAAAGAAATATATAAAAATGCTCGATCTTCAGGTCGAGATAAACTTGATGTCAAGATTCAAGTACTTGTATTGAAAGTACTTCATGAGTTTCCAATTTGAAGCTCTTTAGGAGTTCTAAAATTATCATAATGGATCTTGATCCAAACTCCTTTATAAAATACATAAGGAAATCTGATCATTCTTATAGTATTTTCTCAATTAGTATTCACTAAGGCGATTATACCAAATGCGCCAAAAATATTCATGAGACATGTTTAAATAAATTTCCTCAGAAATTTCCAAATGCTTATAGCATTTTAGATCCTTCAAGGATAAATATGGATCCACAAATAATCAGACGCATGTAAAATTTTCAAAACTGCCAAAGTAATTGCATCCACCATGAAGTAATTAAAACTTTTCATAAATCACAGTTTAAGTCGTATTTACGACTACTTATTTGTGCCTCACTTGCATTACACCTTTAGGTGTTTGGACTGGTGGTCCAAATACTTCTATTTTAGAAGTTCAAAGCGTCTTTCAACATTGGCCAATTCAATATCTATACTTCTGGATAGATTTTATAAAAGATCCTCGATTTCTTTTTTACTTCTATAGAAGTATTTTATGTAAAATCGTTGTCGACAACTTTCCAATATTCTGGTTCCATTCTCGTAATGACATAACTCATCGAGATCTCTTCAAGATTTCAATCTTTATTCCAGGTACCTGAAACTCTTCAAGAGTTTTATTATTTGTTATGTCTTGGGTCTCTTCAGGAGCACCCGCCTCCAATATATGACCATCTCATATTACTTTCTATTTACGAGAGTTTTGATCATTGGAACCATTTCAACTATCATGCTTCAGGCATGATTTACATTATCTCGCCCTAACATGTACTTTAAACTTAGAGCATTTCAGCTGGTATATGAGACTTAATTACTCTCATTGGGTCAGTAAATATGTCTGGCAGTTGACATGTAATAACATGAATTATCTTATGAACTTCTAGTTCATATACGAGGATCTAGAAAATGATAATTCATTTTCCTCTATCCAGTTGATTATTATCTCCCCCTGATGTTGAGAAAAATCATGTCATAAATGATTCTCCAATTAATGTTTAAGAATTTAAACATAAAAGGAGACTCGTACTCAATATATATTCTCAACCCTTTTATTTACCCATTTTGTGCGTTGTGGTGGAGCAATTCATATTGCACATTCAAAAATCACAAAATGAGAAATGTATGGTTTCTGACCAAAAACCAATCATAACGGGGAGTTTATTATAACTCGTTGGCTTGATGCGTATAAGTGTTGCTATATGGAAACACCATATAAATAATAACTCTTTTGTTCTCATAGTTTAGCTATTAAATAGGAGGAATCCAATTGAAATTTTGCTAAACTATATTTTTCATAATCAATAGGCTTTGTAACAACTGATATAGCCTAAAATATAAATCCACTAGCTTTTCAAGACGAATAGTCTAACTGCATAATCTGAATATTTTTAGAATCAATCTCACAAACTTCTGGTTGTAAGTCGATAAAACAATGTAGATGCATCTACTAAAATCATATAAAACTTTCCACATTTGTGGATATATGGGCCCATATTTCGTTCATATATGCAAGACATACAGTCTCAACTTCAATACAAGAACTTTAAGTTCTAATTCTTTGGTAAGTGGGATCATATATATCCTTTGAGAACAAACAACACAAGAACTTCAGGTTCTTTTAGTAAGTGGAATTTAATCAATTCCTTTAAGCAACACAAGAACTTCATGTTCTTTAATAAGTGGAATTTAATTCATTCCTTTGAGAATAAGCACCACAAGAACTACAGGTTCTTTTAATATATGTGCATGTAAATCTCAATAATTTCTGCACCATTGATCAGGATGGTCTAACCGATCATGCCAACTATATATATATGTGTGCATATATCTCTGAATTTGTAAACTCCTTGTTTACCATAACATGTAATTCAATCTCACTCGTACATGTCTAGTACGACCATTAAAATTGTTCCTTTAAATAGGAATATATTTAGCTCTTTCGGAGCTTTCAATTGAAATTATCTTTTGGTAGTAATATATAGCTCTTCTAGAGCTTTCAACTGACTTTTTGGCTACCAAAACTTATATCAATATTGGCTTATTTCAAATGCCAATTGATAACATATGTTATCTATAATTCCCAAAGGGATAGTTTGCGAACTCATATTGCTCCCCTTATGACTTTGACGAGTATAACGCACTGTGAATATGGAATAAAGTTCCATTTGACAATAACATATTTGCTCAACCAGAGCCTTTTGTGATATTAGTACTTCCGGATATAGTACTCACATTATTCCCTTGCATTTTAATCGAGAAATGCATAATTGTGCACCTTTCAAAATGTGCTTTGTTTCATTTACTTCAGGTAATGAAAATATGTACTTTGTATCATTCACTTTGAGGAATGAAAATATAAAATATAGCACATCATATCAAGTCGGTTATCTATCAGAGATAAACTTTCAAGTGCTCTTCCGAAGTATTGATATTTTAGTACTTTGAGAAATACTACTCATATTTCCCCTTGCATTTAAATGGGAAAAATATTTCTTATGCTTAAGTACAATATGAGTACTTGCATTATCTGCTAGGCATAAATAGCCACAATTCTAGGCATTAATAGCCACAATTCTAGGCATAAATAGCCACAATTCTAGGCATTAATAGCCACAATTCTACGCATAAATAGCCACAATTCATTGTATATTTTATTCCGGAAGTAATCATATTCTTCAAATAATAAATTAACATAAAGCGTAACTAAATAATATGTGAAATAAATAAACATAAAGCAAACTAACATAAATAAATAATAAATAGAACGAATTAACATAAAAAAATAAAATAAAATAAAACCAATTATTCATGTTAGAGGTTATAAGGGAAATAAATAAATGGTAAATTATTCCCTTCAAGGGTTATGAGAAAATTAACAATATCCAATTGAGTTGGACCAATAACGCCATAATTATTTTCTCCATAAACAAATTTTGTTTATATTTTATTTCATTTATCATTCATGATTATGGATAAAGTCCATAATACTTTGGCGTTTGACAAGTACGAAACCAATGGTTTATAACATCACATTGGTAAAAGGATTTCACTTCCTTAGAATGATCTTTATCACTCTTGTCATCCTTATAACTTCGCTACCAGCGGGTAGAAGTATTCTTAAAATGACTATATTTTTCATGTGTATATTCATAGCCTCGACCACGACCACAACTTTTAATGTGATTTTTTATTCCTTTCATAATATAATCTCACATTCACTTCAGGGAATGGAGTAGAGCCAGTGGGCCTTTAAAACCTTTTTCTCATATCCTTATCACAGAGAACAAAGATTTAATCCTCGTACGCGGCATTGTTAAACCTGTCCACAAGGTCCTTTAAAAACCTCCTTTGAGACCAGTAGCCTCGCAGAACGGGATGTCCAGCCAATTATACTTGGATTATATCGAAATTATGTCTCTAATTGAATAATGATTTACCATGTTTGCATTCACTTCAGGGAATGAAATAGATCCAATAATTGCATGGAATAAACATCATGCTTGCATTCACTTCAGGGAATGCCCCATCATTGATAATTGCATGGAATAAACATCATGCTTGCATTCACTTCAGGGAATGCCCCATCATTGATAATCGCATGGAATAAACATCATGCTTTGCATTCACTTCAAGGAATGCCTCCCATAAAACTTTTTGGATCAAGACGAATTTTCGTAACTTGAAATTGGGAGAAGTCTATGGTCGAGTTTTTTGACGAAGAAGAAATATTGCTTTCAAGCAAATATAGACTTTATAATAATCTTCTTGTAAATCCAAAATCATCATGATTTATCGCACTTTAAAATAATAATATAAAGAATAAAAATAAAACCAAAATTTACCGATATTGATTTTTCTCTCGTGGACAATGGAGACATAGCATATGACCGAGATAGCTTCTCATAATCCCTTTATATCACATCTCTTTCCAAGCCATTTAAGCATATCATGTAAAACTCAAAATACGGTTAAAAATATTAACTTTTACCAAATAAAATGACATAAATAATAATATGAAAAATATCAAATATAATCATATAAGTAAAAGTATGAATAAGCATACCGCTAATTAACCCTTTTAGGAATAAGAGAAAATACACGTAATTTACACCAAACGCAACCTCTTCGTCTCTGTCGATTCGTCTTTTGGTTTGTGAGAAGCCACAAATTTATCTCTTTCCAATGTTCGAATAAAATCAAACATACTTCCAAAATTTTCAAAAATTAAAACAAAGTTAAAATATAAAGAGAAAGACAATCGGTAACTAAAAAAAATAAGGAGAAAAAAAAACTTATCTTTGGTTTATTCTATAATCGAATTCTCCCCGGTAACTTCTTTTGAATTATAACGATGAAGGCCTCAGTTGATTAGAGTCTCGTGCTGATAACGTGTTGTAAATAAAATAAAGAAGAACAAGAATAAGAATAAGATGAACAAAGAGATGAGAGAAAGAGGGAGATTTGTATTATTCTCAAATATAGAATTGTATACAATGCCTTCAATGAATCATCTATTTATAGGCATAAGAAGTACATAATACATTAAACTCTAATTCATGGAGATAATATTCCTAATAATAAATAAATCAAACTCCTTTGATAAAGTTCTAATCATGATAGACATCCACATAGATAAATATTCATAACACTTAGGGTCTGTTTGTTTCACTGAAAACTGTTTTCGGAAAATGAATTCTAGAAAATGAATTACAGTTGTTGGAAAACTAATTACAGAAACCATTTTCCGGTGTTTGGATGATGTTGTACAATTAATTTTACACTGTTTGGTAGAGTTTCCTGAAAATTTCATGAACAATCCACAAACAAGCATCGATAATGGTAAAAACAAGTTCCAATCAAAACATGGTTTAATGTTTAGGTTAGTGTTTAGGGTTTAGGATATCATTTATGGTTTATGGTTTAGACTAGTATTTAGTGTTTATGGTAGCATTTAGGGATTAGTATTTAAGGTATAGATTTAGGGTTTAGATTAGTGTTTATGGTTTATGTTAGTGTTTAAGGTTTAGGGTTTAGGTTGGTGGTTAGGGTTTAGGGTTTATGATTTAAGGTTTTATGTTAACATTTAGGGTTTAGGATTTAAGGTTTTATGACAACATTTAGGGTTTAGAGTTTAGTTATTAGAGTTTATGGTAGCATTTAGAGTCTATGGTTAATGTTTAGGGTTTATCATTTATGGTTTAGGATTATATCAGTGTTTATGGTTTAGTGTTTAGTTTTTAGTGTTTAGGGTTTAGGTTATCATTTAGAGTTCAAGGTTTATGTTAGTGCTTAGTGTTTAAGGTTTAGTATTTATGTTAGCATTTAGGATTTAGGGGTTAATGTTTATTGTGTAGGGGTTATGTTAGTGTTTAAGGTTTAACATTTAAAGTTTAGGGTTTATGTTAAGGTTTAGTGTTTAGGTTTTAGGGCTTATTGTTTATATTAGTATTTAGGGATTATGGTTTATGTTGGTGTTTATTGTTTATGGTTTAATGTTTATGTTAGTGTTTATTGTTTATTGTTTATGGTTTAGTGTTTATGTTAGCATTTATGTTTTATGGGTTAGTGTTTAGGGTAAGGGTTTATGCTAGTGTTTGGGGTTTAATATATATGGTTTAACATTTAGGGTTTAAGGTTTATGTTAGTGTTTATGTTAGCATTTAGTGTTTATGGTTTAACATTTAGGGTTTATGGTTTTGTTTTAGGCTTTTGTGTTTATGATATACCATTTAGGGTTTTGTTTTTATGGATCATTGTTTATGGTTTAGGGTTAGGTTAGTGTTTATGGCTTAACATTTAGGGTTTACGATTTTTAATGTTTAAGGTTTAATATTTATTGGTTAATGTTTTATGTTTAAGGTTTAGGGTTTATGATTTAATATTTATGGTTTATGGTTTAGGGTTTAGAGTTTAGGGTTTATGGTTTAAGGTTTAGTTTTTATGTTAGTATTTAGGGTTTAGTTTTTATGTTAGTATTTAGGGTTTAGGTTTTAAGGTCCATGGTTTAGGTTAGTATTTGTAGAGAGAATGAGAGGAAGGAAAGCGACTTACCGAAAATCAATGGGTAAGTCATTTTACACTAAAACAAGGTCTGTTTTCCATTGACTGTAGTTGGTTTTCCGTTGACTTTTCATTTTCCATGAACCAAACAGCGGAAAGCTGTGAAAACGTTTTCAGGAAAACCAATTACAGGGAAACAAACAGACCCTTAAATGAATTATTGTCTCAACCGAACTCTTATTTGAGAATTTGAGATTAAACAAATTTTTAAAATTGAAAAGATATCTCAATTGAGTTATTATTTGAAAATTTTATAAACAAGTTCTAGAGACTTATTTGAACATGAATTTTCAAGTAAGTGTTCGATAAACAACATTTCATTCATAGACTTACTTAATTACTGCCTAATTCGATATTGAATCGTAATTTAGAGACTTTTAATTGACATATCTTATTTAAAAAATAGAAAACAAGTTTTATATTTTTATGATCTATTCTTTTTTTTTTAAATACCATCAACTATGAATTCATTTCTACTAATCAAAGTTTGTTTCTTAAAAAAAATTCTCCAACAATAATAGTATATATCATTCAACGGTTTTTTTCTGACAAATATTATTCAACGTTTGAAACGATATAACGGAAAAGTATTATTTTGAATATACGTTATATAATTTGACATTCCAGAAACTGGATGAATATTCAATATAGAGATTAAATTGGTCAAACCTCCAATTTTCAATTCAATTTATTTAACTTGTTAAATCATGGTTGGATATTGAATTTACATACAGGAATGAAGCTTTTGTTAATAAATATATTGTAACACAGTTGATTAGGGCATTTGCTCTATTCTTCTCAATGAGATCAAATCCAACCAGAAGAATAAAATTTATAGGGCCAATTATTGAGTTTTATTTGCACATAAATCGGTTGTTTAGATTTTTTAACCGGTCTAATTTATATCCGACTTCAATTCTCAAGTTTCAAGCAGTTTATAATAGGTGAGTATTTGATCAAGTCAAGTAAAAAAATTGAATTAATTGAGTTGACCAGTGATATTTTATAATTCAAATTTTATTTAAAAATTTTTCGAGTTGAGTTTATGAAATTCGAGTCAAGTTGTTCGAGTTTATATTCAAATTTAATTGTAAACATTTATAATGTTATAGTACTAATTGATTACAATTTAAACATTTTTCTATAATCACATATGATATATGTATTTCTCCTTATTTTTTATATGTGATATAGAATATCAGACAAACTGAGATATTAGTACGAGAGAAAAAAATAACACGGTTCACATTTTATTGAATGCTACCAACAATATACTTACGGAAACACACACCAACCGAGAATGAAAGAATCCGTGTGAACTATTCGAAATAACAAAGATCCAGTTCGATTTCTTACTTCTCAAACGAAACGCCTGAGGGCTTCTTCCAAAGTGGTGTTTTTCACTTCGGGGTATAGCTCAGAAGCTTCGAATCCGACGGATGGTTCGATGTCGAAGTTGGTGCTGTCACCGTTGACAAAGATGCAGTGACTGAGGGCCAAGAAAATATTGATCGGCATCGGAGACTCTGCATGAATGAATAAGAAAGCATGTAAGATTTGCATGAAATATTGCATGAACATGGATGGACTGAGAGGGGGCTGGAGGGGGAGGTCATCCTTTAAATTTAAAATTCGTATATAATTTAAAAAAATTTAATGTTTTTTCTATTGAAAATCTATTTTCACCCCTCAAATTTTATAAATTTACCCCTTAAAATTTATGGATTTGCGCCCCTAACATAAAGTCTTGTGCTTGTTTCTATGCATGAGTAAATCCAAATAAAGCAGAGGATTTTATCAACCTTGGATCTGTTTGAGAAGTTGTTCCTCCGGAATATATGTTTTCTCAAGTGTCTTGCCGATCATTGTCTCCCACAAGGCGACCAGCTCCTTGTACGAGTAGGTGTTATTGGGAGGCCTGATGAAGAGGGTTTTGTTCAATGTTCTCGGATCGTCGATGGTCTTGATCGTGTATGTTCCAATATCGGCTTCGCGGTTGAAAACAACTGCAAAAAAAATAGTTTAATTTGCGCCATTCATAACACCAAAAATCGATAAATTCTGATCATAAATGCTTATGGTTTACCTTTAGCATTTCCATCGCCTAGGATAACCACCTTGTCTCTCGGAGGGGAGGTGACTCTGGACGGCAACAACGACAAAGATGGAAGAAAGTAGCCTGCGAAGCCGTTGGAAGCAACGTAAGTATAAGGGATCCCTTCGGCCTCGATGGCACGACGGATTTGAGCCTTTACTGCGTACACCGATTTCCCCGGCTCGACAGCATTGTTTAGGTCCGAATCCAACCCGAATTCCGATGGCAAAAATCGCTGATTATGAAAAAAAGAAAAAAAAAAACCACCATTAGAATGGAATAAAGAAATTGAGGAACTGCTAATTTAGCAGCTAAGTTGCTGAAAATCGACCAACCTTAACGTTCCCAGCTTCTTTAATGGCGGCAATGATCTTAACTTGATCTTCTATCTGCTGACCAACGGTTGAAATCACCACGTCAACCTGCTTTATTGCCTTAACCAAACTCTCATGATCGTAAAGATCCCCCTGCATTAAATTCCCATAAAAAGAAGAGAATTTCAGACATGAAATATGAATATGTAAGAGAAGTGAACTGGATCGAAGACTACATACGATCAACAAATGGACCCCCAAGTTCTTGAAGTTGTCGATGATGTTTCCCTTAACAGGGTCGGAGAGGGTGCTCTCTCTTACTAGAGCAAAAGTGGGGTGGCCCTCTTTTGCACTCGCTTCGACGATGAACTTTCCGATGTATCCGGTTCCTCCGATGATCAGAACCTTGCTCTTTCCGGCCATTGTTGTGTTTCTTCAGCTACAGAAACGAGAACTATGTTGGTATAAGAAAGAAAAGAAAAGCCTTCGGATGACAGACATATGATGCACTATTTATAGTTGAAAAACAGGATCTAAACTTGCTACAATTAGCCTTGTTCGTGGAAACTCTGTGCCTATGGGCAGACTTTTCCCGCCAGAATTTTCTTTCTTTTTCATTAGAAGAAAAACGGCTAAGCTACTAGATTGGCCAAAGAATCTTATTATTACCATGTTCTAGGAATTCAATCAGAGTTTAAAATTGGCTTTGAGGATAATTTTGTTTATGTAGCAATTCTAAATTAGTAATTTTCTTCATTTTAATTTCTATCAGTTTATCTCTAGAGTTCTTTAATTGTATTAATCTAGTCCCGTTGTTGATTGGTATAACCGTTATCATCAGTCATCCTTTGTTATGCCATACATTTCACCGTTTGATAATTAACAAGTGGATGTAAATCATCTACCCATTTTCGGTGTCCCTACTTATGTCCCCACACTAAAAATTAGGTTTAGGGTTTTAGGTTAGGGGTTATGGCTAGGGTTTAAGAAATTTACGGTAGGGTGTATTTTTTAAGGTATAGGGTGTAGGGTTTAGGATTTAGAATTTAGGGTTAGGGCTTAAAATTTAATTTTATTGTATTTTTTAGTGTTAGGACATAAATAGGGGCACCGAAAAGGGGAAGATGATTTTTACCCTTAACAAGTGTGAATTAGTATGTTTAAATTAATGTCCTTTAATAAGAAGATGACACGTCAATTTTAATGACATGAAAATACAGTTGACGTATTTTTTTAAATGTGTAATTTAAAAATAAATAACTAATTCAAAATTTTTCTACTCGTTCTACTGCGTCATCAAAATTGACTCGTCATCATCAATATGACAAGACAATTGACAATAATGACTGATGTGTAAGTAGATAATAACCACATGCACATAATTTAATGACTCTGTTATCAAGGACGATCAAATAGTGAGATTGATACAATTTAAGAGTTCAGAAACTGAATTGATGAAATTAAAAAGGAGTGACAATATTGCTGATTTTTAAAGGCGGCCAGCAAATGAGCAATATTACTGATTTAATATTACTGCAAGGACAAAATTATCCTTTTAAGCCTTAAAATTAATATAAAATCTGAATCATAATTTATATAGTTAAGTTTACACATCAATATTGAATTATGATGTTGTAAATACATAAAATAAATTTTATTAGAATGATCGTCTAATAATAAGTTTTTACAGTATTCAATTTAAACTAGTTAGTTAATGAGTTGAATACATAATTTTCTAAAAAAAATAGTTCTTCTATCGAATTATGCTGATAATTTAATTTAGAATTAAGGTGATGTAAAGATTTTTAATTATTTTCATAAAAACATGAAAAATGAAGAATATGGCCGTGGATGTTTGAATATTCTATAAATAAATGTTAGAAGTACTTAATTAAATTAAATTTCGATTTTAATTTTTCCTTCTTTTCCCTAATAATCAAGGACCATGAGTTATTTTCATAAACGGCAGAAATTGACTGGATTGTCATTGAAATTTCTTCGTTTCGGTAGCAAATATAAAGTTGTCGACCACCTGTTATTATCGTAATTATTAAAAAAAATCGCTTAGATCTAGAAAATATTTTTTTTTAAAAACAATTTTTATTTTATGTTTAAAAAATAGAAAATACGTTTGGTTAATAGAAATAAAATTTTATTTTTTAAAATAAAAATAGTGAAAATGTGTTTGGTATTTAGTTTTTCAAAATAAAAAACTTAAAGGTTAAATTAGCACTCAACGAAAAATTAAAAAATCAATTAAGCCCTTATGAACTTTTTACACCCAATTTAGCCATCATAATTCAATTGCAATCAACCAAACCCTCATAATTCAAATTGCAATCAATTTAGCCCTCCCGTAACGTTGACCATTATAGTTTATTGTTAACTCACAAGCAATCATTAAGATAGTGACATGTGGTACACCTAAAAACTCATTAAAATAAATCTAAAAATAACATATTTAAAATTGACCCCTCAACAATTATATACTTTAAAATAGTTTGCTAATTAGTTCCCCTCCACAACTACCGTCTTCACTTCGATCCATTGAAACAACGTGGAGTTTGCATGAGTTGGAGTTAAATCTAACATCTCAAGGTTTCAACATTCATTTTGTTCTAAAAACACGTAATTTTTTTGTTAAGGATTGTTTGTTTTCTAGGTAATTAGTAAAATCCCATTAGAAAACTTGATTCGCATGGATTGGAGGAAGGCTGAGATAGGGGATCTACACCAGCTATGATAGTTCTCACAGTGACAATAACAATGGGGTTTTGGGATTCGAATTAAAAAAACTAATAAAGACCAAATTTATAAAAAACAAAACTATGATTGTTTTGAAATAAAAAATCAGTAAAGAGTCAAATTAGAAAATATTTTTAAAATTTTATTTTTAAAATTTTTTAAATATTTTTTTAGATTTTTTATGGTTTACTGAAATAACACTTTTAGAGTGTGTCAAGCGTTATCATTTTATTAGTTGTCAATGAGTTAATGATCAAATTTTGGTCAACTACTACAAAATGGCTAAATTGAGTGTGTTTCGGCTAATAAGAGTTAAATTGGGTGCAAAAAAATCAATAATGGATTAATTGATTTTTTTTCTCGTTGAGGACTAATTCGATCTTTAAGCCAAATAAAAATAAACAAATAGTTACTCATTAAATAATTAAATTAAAATTTGATTATTAAAAAAATATTATTATAATAAAAATAAAATATAATTAAATAAACTAAAATTCTAAAATTGACAAGATTCGAACCCGGATTAAATAGAGTTAAAATTTTAAAACCTTTTTTATGTTTTCTATTTTTCTAAACCATTTTCAATAAAAATGGTGAAAACATTATTTTTTATGTTTTCAAAATTTCACTCATTCTTGTTTTCATTTTCTAAATTTTCTAAAAATTGTTTTCAAATTTTACAACCAAACATGTTTTCTTCATATTTTTATTTTCCAAGAAAATGAAAATAAAAATGAAAATGCCTTGTAATCTTTAAAACCAAATGCACCAGTTTTTGAATATTTAAATTCGAGTATCACTTTGTATTAATTAATGGGTAACTATTTTATACGACCGATGGTGAAAAAAGTTATCACAATGTTTTAGTTTTAAGATTTAGGGATTCAATTTAGGGTTTAGAAGTTCAGAAATTAGGATTTATAGGATTAAACCTAAATCCCTAACTATATTACCATAAGCATTAAACCCTAACCTATAAACTCTATATTCTAACCATAACCCCTAAATTTTAACCCTATAAATCTATGGCCTTGTTTGGTAAAATTAACTGATAGCTGATAGTTGTTTGATTATTTAAACAAGCAAAATGACATATAAGGACATGATTATATTCAATACTTGTTTGAATAATTTATCAGTTATGAATATTTTGTATCTAATAAATATTAATTAGATTTATAAAAATTATTTTTAATATAAATTTTCTAAACACATTTGAAGAATTTATATATTAATTTATTATTTATATAATTATTAAAAAAATTATATGCACATATAAATATGTGACAATAAAAAAATAGAATTAACTTACAAATGTCGTCATATAAATTAGTAGTAACAACAAATAAGTCCAATATTTAATATGTTATTATTTATATTAAAAATGTTATTATTTAATTTAGGTTATGTGGAGATTTTTGGTAATTGTTAAGGGTAAAAGAGTCATTACAACTCTAATATCAAACCTCTAATCTCAAAAAGCTCATATTAGGAGCTTTTTCAAAATTAGCTTTTTCACCCCAATCCGCTCTTTCAATCCGCTATTTACCAAACATCAATATTAGCGAATTTGACTAGTCAAACCTCTAATTATACCTCAAACCTCTAATTATACCTCAAACCTCTGTTTACCAAACAAGGCCTATATTTTAAATTGAATCTCTAAATCCTAAAACTAAGCCACTTGCAAACAATTATATTTCCACAGTAGTCTATTGAATCTTTAATTATATGTGAATTTTGTTAATTAATTTAAGTATTAAATTTAGTATTTGTAATGATTTATTATAACCGTAACTATTGTAATATACAATTTAATCTACAGTTTAAATTAATTTAGTTATTAAATTAATTATATTGTTAATTCTTTGTACTAATTGTTTTCAATTGTGATATAATTGATTAAAAAAGAAAAATACTAGGCTAATTTACCTCAATTATCCCATTTTAATTATTATTTAACAAAATAATTCCTTAAAATATTATTTATCAAAGTACCATTTATTTTAAATACATATTTTAAATACATAGAACGAAAGTACAATACACCAGCCACACTTTTGAAAAGCGCGCCACGTCAACTGTGGTTTTGAAAAGCACACCAGCCAAGCTTTCTATGTGCTAAAGGATGAAAATAAAAAAAATAAAATATTAAAAATTAACTTTGAGATTTAGCTTCATGAATTATAAAAGTGAAATTGGTTTTTTTTATCATAACAGTATAATTTTATTAGAACGGCAAAAATCATACACAGACTTACTAACATGCGTCTTATTAAAAACTTCTCTAAACCTAAGTTGGAGGAAAAGAGTACGACATGCTAGTAAAAGACGAAAAAAAACTAAGGACCAAAACCACGAGCTAGCACCAACCCCACACCAACCAAACATGCCCATAAAGCTAAGGCGGCTTGCACCAAAACCATGGAACTTGACCCTACACCCTCACTCCCACACAAGCATTGTCACAACTAGCACAATGCTTAAATCCAGTCCTTAAAGTCGCAACAAAACCCAAAACACCCAGCATGGAACCAACCAACAACAATAACCAAACACAAATTCTTCAGGCACAAGATCAAACAACAAAATCATATGCAACATGATCTCAATTGACAACTCGAAATCAAGAAATACGATCCACACCCCCCTTTGCTAGCGTATCCGTAAAACCATTTGCCTACTTATAAATACTGTTAAAACATATACACGGAAGACATGTACAAGCCTCATCAATTTGGCGAAACCAACGCCAAAGTTTTCATGGGAGTTTCTCATGATGTAAAATCTAGGACAACACAACTCTAGAATCAGATTCAACGACAATTGATGACACCGTCCGCCACTCAGACTGTCCCAACAGGTCCAACGCGTATGCTATGGCACGCAACTCAACTTCATTGGAATCCATTTCACCTAAATGACCGGAGAACAACGCCACCACACAACCATTCTCGTCGCGTAGCACCCCTCCACATTTTGTTGGCCCCAGCTTACCACATGCCATTCCATCCACATTAAACTTGAGAGAGTCAGGCATTGGAGGTACCCAAACAATATGTGACCGAGTCGGCCCCGTCATCACCCTCGGACAACACAAACGAGGACACTGCCACCACTCACCTTCAATGACCAAATGTCCCTCCTTAGAAACTTTAACCCAATAAAGCGATCGCAGCTTAATTAAAAAGAATATCTCCTCCACCAACATTCTCTTCTTATTAAATATCAGCTCGTTCCTAGCCAACCAAACAGACCACTGAATAGCCGCAGCACCTGCCAGCCACCACTGACGTGTCAAACCACTGAAACACCCATAATAACACTGCACTGCAAGTCTCCAAATTTCAGCCAAACAACTTAGGACTCGACTCTAGATGCGATTTACGACTCCCCTAGCCCCAGACAACATACATACAACCTTTAACAACCAAGATGTCAACATACAAGGCATTCGAAACGAACAAGGATCATGATTCTAAAACATTCATGCATTTACCAAAAGATGACATACAAAGCACTTTAAGGTTCATGCCTTAACAACCAAAACATATAAGCATTCAAGACATACAACATAAGCAATATTTACAAATCAAACAAGGCATCCAAGAACCAAGCCAACATCAACATACATCAAAGCTCAAATCAACAACACATTTCCCATTGCTTAACTATTACAATCTACAATTTAAAGATCATACTCGAGCTAACCAAAAGCAACACTTGGAGACCTTTCCTTGCCCTTGCCACCCACAAGCTATTGATCTGCATTGTCGAACAAAAGGGAGCGTAAGCATAAAAGCTTAGTGAGGGTAAGCTCATAAAACAAACCTTCGGCAATGTAGGGTTCAAGCACGAGCAAGAATCAAAATAGAATGCATGATCTTACCTCCAATCCTCAAGAGCCAAATATACATGATGCATGAACATATATTCATTTCTATGCCATGATCAACAACTTATAAGTCCAACTCTCGAAGATACATAAGTCAATGTATTAACCACAACATTATATCGATTTATATTGGAAATCAAAATGAAATCTAGTTGTACTTTTAAAGAGTGGAAGATGAGAGCAAGTCGGGAATGTAATTACCTTTCAAAAAGCTCCAAGAATGAAGAAGAAAGAAGATGAAATGGTGAGATGGAGAGAAAAGCTCTCCATTGTCGTGAGATAGCAAAAAATAGAGAATGAAGAAGATGAGCACATGTGTATTTTAACAGAAGGGGTTTTAATTTTGAAAGTTTCATTTATTTACAATTTTGCCATTAATGAGGATAGCCAAAAGAATTTCCCAAATCCATGGAAATTTGATTCCAATTACATTTTGGTCCCACGCGAAAAGTTTGTTTGAGAATTATAAAGACCAAAATATTTCTTTATTATTTTAATTATAAAAATCGGACTCAAAATATTATTTAAATATTATTTTCTCCCGGCCCACAAACCCGGGTGTTACAACTCTCCCCCACTTAAGGAAATTTCGTCCCCGAAATTTATCGGACAGGAAGAGCCACGGAAACTGCTCCTCCACACTTCCCTTTTCTTCTCACCACAACATTCTAACCAACCGATAGACTTACCACGCAACAATAGATATCTGATGCTAAGATCTCAACGGTTCTCCATTGCTTGTCAATTTTAAACTGAACTCAATCTCTTTTACAAACATGGCACAGAACAGATCTGACTCACATTCCCGAATCATAGACACACAGAACGCATCACAAACCTCTTTCTAACTCTGGTGGTAACCGCAACAAATAAACAACAGAACTAGCCCGATTCACAAACTCATACAACATTGTTTGAATACTTGACCCATAACTTTCTCTGACTGATCATCTGACTTCAACAGGTAACCAAACACTATGCAGACGTCTTCAAAAAAATCTAGTTGGGATCTCGAATCTCTATCACCCACTTTCATTAAGAATCTTCCATGGATGTAACAAACTAGAAGAAAACTGATGCTCGGTCTTGACACGCTGGCAAATTATACACTTACTCTCATACTGAACCACATCATCCATCAACTCAATCCAGAATTACTCACCTTCAACCCACAATACGTCTTCATACTATTCAGATGCAATACAAATGAACTGTCGTGTGCTTCGGCCAAAACAATACGTCTCAAAACACTATGTCATTCGGCACAACTATTCTGTCTCTAAAACGCAAAACTCTATCATCTCTGAAATTGTATTTTGAAGGTCTTCTTTCTGCTATGTCTTGCACGTGAGGTGCCAAGAACCTGTCTTGCAACTGTTTCTCTTTAAGTATCTGACTCAAAGTAGGCTTAACATGAAACTCGGCCACAAAACTACTATCATTCGGTAAACTGAATCCGACAAATACATCTCGCAACCCAACTACTAATCTATCAACAAATATAACTCAGAGCATCGGTTACTACGTCCACTCTCTTCGGATGGTACTCAATCTTGGGATTACGGTCTTTAAGCAGTTCTAACAACTCATGTTGTTCAAGTTTCAACCCTTCCTAAGTCGTCAAATATTTCAAGCTCTGATGATAATTGTACATATACTGTGCATTTCTTACTATACATGCTTTGTCTTTAAGTCTTCGAAGCAATTACAACTATAATTAACTCTATGTCTTGTGTCGGATAATTCTTTTCATGTACTTTCTACTGTCTCGATGAATAGGCTACAATCTTCTGTCTTGCATACGCACACAACCTAACCCTACATGTAACGCATCACTATGGTTCACAAATTCTTTCTCTGATATAGGCTGGATCAAGGTCGAAGCTCTCATCAAAGTTTCTTTCGGTTTCTCAAGGGCTCGTTGTCTCGCATCTGACCACACAACTGTACATTCTTCTGTAGCAATCTGTCAAAGGAGCAGCTATCTTCGAAAGACTATTTACAATTCCCTGATAGTAACAATGCTAGACCTAGGAACTATAGATACCTGTCAATGTCTTTGATTTCTTCCAACTCACATCTTCTTCTGCCTACTTAGGATTTACTCTAATACACTCGGTTAGTCTACAAGTCCTAGGAGAACATCTTCATTAACTCGGAGTTCACGTTTTCTCAACTTGGCATACAACTAATTCTCTAATAGGGTCTACAACACTAACTCCAAAGCTTGACATGATCTTCTTCGGTACTTGAATATACTTATGTATCATCTATGAGGACTACTACAAACTAATCAAGGAGTTCAGGAAATATTCTACTCGACATCTCTATAAAAGTAACTAACACACTAGTCAAATGAAACGACATAGCTCGGAACTCAAAGCGATCACATCTTGCCCCAAAAGCTGTCTATGGTACACCAACTTCTCTCACTTTCAACTGGTAGTAAACGGATCTCAAATTAATCTTTGAAAGGACTGGAGCACACCCTAACTGATCGACAAATCACTGATGTTCAGAAACGGATACTACTCAATTACTGTCAATTGTTTCAACTGTCTGTAATCTAAACATATTCTCGTATTGTCATCTCTTTTCTTCACAAATTACACTGTCGTGCTCTAAGATGATGTACTAGGCCTAATGAATCTACGGTCTAACAAAACTCGTAGCTGGTTCTTCAACACCCTCAATTCTTTCGGGAACTATAAGATACAGAGGACCCAAAACATGAACAAACTCGAAGACGGTATCAATAACAAACTCTTCTTCCCTATCAGGAAACAAACCGGCAATTCTTCCAAACACTTTTAGGAAAAACACAAACTATTCTAACATCCCACTCATCACCGACTAATATAAAGATTTCTGGGCGAACCCGTACTCCTCCTTGGTGCCTCAACGCCACCAAGGCCATGCGCGACTTTGACTCTCGTGTGCACACTAATCCTAATGATCGATCATTGTACCCAAGCATACTAGTGCCAATATTAAACACAATCCATAACCTTTCACAACATCATTTCATACCAACTTCCGTGCTTAGCACGTACTCACCATAATCACTATCATGCACAACTCACAATCCAAACCACTTGCATAACAATGCTTCAAACCATGCCTCAACAACATGTATAACACAATATACATATCTACCATAAACACAAGTAAACAAGGGGCATAATGAGCAATTTGGAGTTCAACCAAAAGTTCCCTAAGCTAAGCTTGAGATTAGGCTACCACTCTAATCTCAACTCTTGGTGGGTTTACCAAGCCCAACTCAGGTCCACATGCTTGAACCAATGTTTAAAAACCATTTAAAAACAATAACCACTCACCTTCACCTCCAAGCTCCACTACCAAGCAACCAAGGTCTTCAAGTTTCCGGATTTGTTCCCGAGGCTTCACCAACACAAAATCTCGCTTCTAATCACCTCAACACAATCAAAACAACCTCAAATCAGTTCACCAATTAATGTAGCAATCCAGAACACTATTCAAGCAATAAACACAATATTCCAAGCCAAGAACAACCCCCAAAAACACAAAACTCAGGTAGCCCTCAAACCCCAACCAAAACTCATGATTTCAACCTTTTTAGCACACTCAAATGCTTCCAAAACAGCCCCCCCAACTATTACCCTAACATCAACCCTCAAATTCCAACATAGAACACACCCAAAACTCAACTAAAAACCCTCATAAAACCCTACCAAAACCCAAATTCGGGAATTCTTATAAAACACTTTAAAAATTATATATGTTGGACCATTTGGTTCATAAACACCATATCTAACAATATTAAATCAAAATCTTAAGTTAAAAATAATAAAGATATCATTTTTATTCCAATCTTCCAAAAACCCAAATTCTAAAACTTGAACCAAAATGAAATCTAGTTGTACTTTTAAAGAGAGGAAGATGAGAGCAAGTCGGGAATGTAATTACCTTTCAAAAAGCTCCAAGAATGAAGAAGAAAGGAGATGAAATGGTGAGATGGAGAGAAAAGCTCTCCATTGTCGTGAGATAGCAAAAATAGAGAATGAAGAAGATTAGCACATGTTTATTTTAACAAAAGGGGTTTTAATTTTGAAAGTTTCATTCATTTACGGTTTTGCCATTAATGAGGATAGCCAAAAGAATTTCCCAAATCCATGGAAATTTGATTCAAATTACATTTTGGTCCCACACGAAAAGTTTGTTTGAGAATTATAAAGACCAAAATATTTCTTTATTATTTTAATTATAAAAATCGGACTCAAAATATTATTTAAATATTATTTTCTTCCGGTCCCAAAACCCGGGTGTTACACTAATGAACCTCACATTGATAAGAAACGAAAACTAACATCTAGTCAGGGACAGACTTACAGAGTTACAATTATACTATGAGAGGCTCTTGCCCCCACGCAAGAAATTTTTTACCTTCTAATTATATAATTTTTATAAAAAAATAGATAAATTATGAATTTTCCCTGTACTTTCAAACATTTACGAATTATCTCCAACTCTCAATCTTAGTTTCGTCCTAACTAATTATGCTTATATAAACTAATGTCAATATCATTTTTGCACTTCATAGAGCTAAATCTCAAAGTTGATTCTTAATAGTTTTTTTGTCCAAGACATGGTTAATTTGTTATGCTTTTGGTGAAGGAGTTTCCATCTAGGTGCGTTTTTCGACTGGAGTTTTACGTAGGCAGACCGCGCTTTCAGCTAAGCGCACCTGTTGAAAGACGCGAAGAACATAACATGGTTTGACATTACGTGTTTAAAATATGAGTACTTTGATAAATAATTTTTTGAGAAGATTATTTGTTAAATAATTATTAAAAATGGAACATGGGAGTAAATTAGCCAAAATACGAATAAGTGTTGATTGCAATAATGAAACATATTACTACATTTTAAAATTATTTTTTGTTGTTTTAAATATTTTTTATTGATACGGGAAGCACCTACTACACGCCTCGTTAAAAAACCTCCCTAAGCCTAACGGAGGAAAAAGAGTGCATGTAGTAGCGCTATGATACAAGATAAAACCAAAGATAAAAACCGAGCTTAAAGATCAAACAGCACATGCCGCAAACCTCCTCGACAAGCACACGGAAACGGAGTCAAAGGTGCCTATACCAGCAGCCACAAAACACGCACAAATGCTGGATCCAGTAGTGTCCAACGACTCCATCAACCAAAACCACTCAGCCCTTCCAACACATCATTCGCCATGGCCTCCATGCGTAGGCTATCTCGGATTGCTAATGGAGGATCGAGAAACCTATAATAATCCAATGGTAAGTCCGTCGCAAGCTTATCCGTTATCCCATTCGCCTCTCGTTGTATCCAAGAAAACTTGACATCCCAACCTCTCGATAAAATTCCCGCAAAGTGGCTACGCAAGCTTGAAGTAATCCTCGAAGGCTCCCGCAACATCAAACCATTGTACACCTCCCTATTGTCCGTCTCTACAATAACCTTAGTAAAATCGAGAGCCCACGTCATCGAAAGACCCCCATACACAGCCCATAATTCAGCCTCAAACACAGAGCAAGTAGCTATTTTCTTTGCAAAGCCGAAACGCCAATGGCCATTGGCGTCGCGCCCCAAACCACAACACGAAGCAAACCCTGTTGATGTATTCCTAGCCCCATCCATGTTCAGTTTGATCCATCCAAACGGGGGCTTCCAACACTTCACAGCAGCTCGAGAGGCTAGTGGAGAAGCCAATTCTTGCTCCTGTCGGACACTCGCCAGCAGCATCTCCCTGCAGTGGTGTTGAGCTTGCTGCAACAAGGTCTATTGGGAGTCGGATGCGGCATCAAACACAACTGCGTTACGTCGCTTCCAGGCCAGCCATATCACAGAACCGAAAAGCATGTCCCAATCCCTATGGCAGTGAGCAAACCGCTGTGTATCACTAAGGTTTTCCAAAATCCACTGGTTAATGCTGGAACCGAAAAAAGAATTGACCATATCAGCTTTCACGAGCTGCAACCACACATTCTTGACCGTCATGCAATCGCGAAGAACATGAGAAATATCTTCGACCGCCGCTCCGAAAAGCGTACAACTAGAATTGTTTGCGATGTGTCTATGAACACGCTCCGCGTTTGTCATAATACGCTCATGACAAACCTGCCAGAGAAATAGTTTTATACAAGGCAAACCGCGGAAACTTGCTAAGACCTTCCAAATCGGATCCGCTAGCACAGGGCTTGAGTTAGCACACACCACATACGCTGATTTTACGGTAAAACGCCTAGACGTTTCAAGCTTCCAACCAGGACTATCAGGAAAATCTGACAAAGTTGGTGGTTTGACAGCCACGATACCTTGAACCACATCAGACAGGAGTAAACCTGCAAACGCACCCCAATTCCATTGCCCATCTTGTGCAACCATCTCCTTAACAGTTGTACTTCGATTAACAACATCCTCACCAGGATTAAGATAGCGGCAAAGCGGACCAAACGAATCAACCCCAGCATCCTTCCAAAAATCGACACGTTGGCCATCGCTAATATTCCAAACAAGGTTCTGAACGAGATCAGGCCAAATGAGTTACAATGTATTACTTGAATCCAAAGGCGGTTTGGCTTCGAAATCATGATAAAGCCTAGTTTTAGAAGAAATGCCTCATTTTGGCATTCCATTCTCTTCAGACCCAATCCACCATTGGAGATTGGAGAGCAAACCACATCCTAGTTAACAACATGAGTCCCTCTGCTATCACCACAATGTCCCCAAATGAAGTTCCTTATCAGGCGTTTGATCTCAACATACACATACTTGGGCAATCGGACCGATTGCATGGAATACATAGGAATAGTCGTAAGGACATATTTGGCCAAAATGATGCGACTAGCAAAAGAAAGCATTCGAGCCTTCCAACCTGTCAATCTATCTGCCACTCTTTGAACCAAATATCGATAAGTTCCTTTGGTAATCCTACCATGAATAAGATGGACTCCAAGATATCGACCAAGATCAGAGACACATTGAAAGTCAAACGCTCCACTGATATCCTCCCGGAGAGTAGAATGAATGTTATGGGAGAATAAAATGTTGGTTTTCGAAATGCTTACTTTATGGCCAGAACATTCACAGAATTCCCGCAAAACCCGACTAACGACATCAAATTGGTTAAGAGAAGCTTCCGCAAATAAGACAAGATCATCCGCGAAGAAGAGATGGGAAATCAACGGCCCCTTCCGTTTGAACCGAAACGCCTTCCAACTTCCCTGATTCACCTCGCGTTGAATAGACTGAGCTAATCGCTCCATACACAAAACAAAGAGATAAGGTGACAGAGGGTCACCCTGCCGAATCCCCCTAGAAGGCTGAAAGCTCGTCGTCAGACTGCCATTCCAGAGAATCTGGGTAGATACAGATGATACGCAGCTCATGATAAGAGAACGTAGATGAGCAGGAATATCAAGATCAGCTAGAGTGTCATCAATGAACGACCACTCTAAACGGTCATATTCCTTCTCAAGGTCAACCTTAATCGCAAACCACCCCGTTTTACCTTTTTTACCAAGCATGGAATGAATAATTTCATGGGCGACAACCACATTGTCAATAATTGAACGGCCAGGAACAAAGCTGGTTTTGTTCTCCGACACCCAATTAGGCAGATACAGCTTTAATCTGTTGACCACAATCTTGCTAAGAATCTTGTACACCACAGTACATAAACCAATAGGCCTGAATTGTGCAATCGTCTCAGGAGCCTCTACTTTGGGAATAAGCACAAGAAGAGTTTTGTTTAGATCTAGATCAACCACACCAGTAAAAAAGATACGCTGAATTGTGCTACAAACAACATCCCCCACAGTATCCCAATGATGCTAATAAAAGGATGCATGAAACCCATCCACCCCAAGCGATTTAGATGGATACATTTGGAATAGAGCATAACGAATCTCCTCACGCGAAAGAGGCATCACCAACGCCTCCTTATCCTATTGATCAAGCCCGCAGAACTGACCACGGCAATTGAAATAGTAGCCATTAGTCCCCTCAGAAGAAAAACAATTCGCAAAGAAATCCACTGCTAGCTTCTTCAAGCTTTCCGGATTCGAAATCCAATCGCCACGCTTATCTTTAAGACATAAGATAGTGTTTCGCTTCCTCCTGCCATTTGCAATCGCATGATAATAACGAGTATTTCGGTCACCATCTCTAATCCAATCGCACCTAGCTTTCTGACGCCACATACTCTATTCCGTAGCAAGAATACCATCTAATTCAAGCTTAAGCGAACTTTCCAGATCACTGAGAGTCGTAGAGTGTCTCTGCCCTAGGGCCCTATCAATACCCTTTAAACGAGCTAAAATACGCTTCTTCTTCTTTTCCATATCACCAAAACACTGAATATTCCACTGAGATAAATCTATTCTGAGCTTTTCTATATTCTCTCTATACGACAAGCTGTCCTCTCAAGAATTTTTAAGAAGGGTAGCAAACTCGGCTGAGTTTTGCCAAGCAGGGATGAAACGGAAAGGCTTCTCCACCAAATTTGACACGAAAGGATCCGTTCTCAGGAGAAAAGGGCGGTGATCGGAACCTATTCTATCAAGATGATTAACCAACGTATCCGGATAATTATCAGTCCAAGCCATATTTACCAGACAGCGGGCAAGCCTCTCATACAAGTCTCCCCGCACCTAAGTGAACCGCGGACCTTTAAACTCGACCTCCTGAATAGCATTAGCGAACACAAAGTTTTGGAAATCCTTACTAACACAATGGCGGTGACTCTGTCCCTCACGACGGTCATCAAGATACAAAATGGCATTAAAATCTCCGCCAAGAAGCCACGATTGATTGCCCCCGGGTTTAACCGCAGCAAGCTGATCCCAAAGAAATCGCCTGTACTGAATATGAAGACTAGCATACACAACAGTCAAAAACACAGGACGCGATAAAGACAAGCCCAGAAGATTAAAATGGATAAACTGATTGGGAATAGCAAGAATCTGAACCCTCATATCACCATTCCAGAGTAACCAAATACCACCGCTAAAGCCCTGAGCCTCCACCCAGAACGAGGACTAAAAACCCAGGCGACTAATAATGTGATCTACCCGCATGCCACTAATCCGGGTTTCCAATAACGCAACAATCGACGGTTTATACGACAAGCGAATCCTGTGAAGATGGTCACGAAAGGTGGAGCCTGCGGCTCCTTGAATATTCCATATCAGAAAATTAACCATTAGAAAAACACAAGAGAAGGAAAGTGTAACCCCCTAGACCCGCCTATGCGTTAATACGGATCCTAGGAAGTCACATTAGGGTCACCGGAGCGACCCACGATAAAATTTCAAATAAACAAATTTTGCTAAACCATTTGAAATCATAAATCAAGTTTTGAATTAAAATACAATTTCAAAAAAACATTTAGACAATGAAGCAAAACTCTGATACAAATTATTAATACAAGTTTTAAATCAGAATATAAATAAAAACATGACATACATGCCCCCTAATTATACAGATACCATACTCCACAAGCAAGCCAAAGAAACTCTCATACCGATGTTGACAGCTGCGATAAAGTCGATCTTCTAACCTATGATGGTAAAAACAACGTGAGCTTCGGAAAGCTCGGTAATACAAACTACCAGGAGATGCTAAAGGTGCAAGTAGGTATATGGCAACTTAACATTGTCATGAAGAATTAAGCAACGGTAAGCTCAAATTACGATTCGATAATTCAATGAAGCATTATAAGGAGGTCACAGAGTTGTTCTTTATTTGATCACCCGAACCGTAAGAGGTGGTCTAAAGCCAGAGGTTCAAAAGAGATTCAAATTTCAAAAGTTGAATCAAAGAGTTCAGAGTGGTCCATTAAGTGTGAATTGTAAGTTTGTTGAGGGTTCAACATTGATACATTAATTTAGTAGGGTATGTTTCAGAAGAGGTCATAAAGTTCTATTAATTAACTTAACTACCCTCAACTGAACTCTAAAATGCAATTCGCCCTAAACTGCATACAGAAGGTCTTACCCTAGGCCTGAGGCATAGGAGCCTACCTAAGGGGATGCCTTAGGTCCAAAAAGACTTACCCTAGGCCCGTGGGCGTAGGAGCTTAACAGAAAGGCTTACCCTAGGCCCATTGGGCGTAGGAGCTTAGGTCCAGAAGGACTTACTAGCGCTGAGCCTACAGATCATTATTCATATCCCAGATAATATACCCCAGATGATTTCAGTTTATATATTCAGAAGACAGTACTACAGGAAATAGATATCAAATCTATTTTTATACTAGAAGACAAATATCAAATTTATTTTATTAACATTATTATTATTATTTCGTATTCAAATGTCAGATATCAGATATATTTTTCATATCAGAGGTAAAAAATCAGAGAATTGCTTTCCTTTCGTATTACAATATTATACTTCTAAATTTTAAGCATATGGACTTGGTTTAGAACAAAAAGTATTTACAGATACATGGTACACGCTTAATGGCCCAATTCATTTATTAGAGGTACTTGATAGATATCAGAAAGATGACATTTGACAATTTTGGACTAATTTCAGAACGAGGTCCCTACGAATAGGGGAGTTCGATAAGACGGATCGAATCAACATCGGAAGTTGATGCATCAGAATTATTGGGATTTTAGATATATCGCGAGCAGAATTAAATGTTACAACCTATGAGGGTATTAAGGTCATTTTGACCTTCGGGAGGGGTAAACTGGTAATTTGAACCAACAAGGTGTAAACAGTGATGTACATAATTTATGACTTCTAGTTGCTCGTCAAGTTTCCGAGCCCCTTTGAACTAATCGGAACCCATTAACACCGTGTTTAATATCTCACCAGATAGGTACACTTCAACTATTCATTTCTCAGAACTGACTACGGAGCATAACAACAATAGTACCTTCACCAATCGTCCACTGAACTTATTCTAGAAATTAAGCATATATTCGGATGGTATTTTCCAAGTAGTCAAACATGTGCATTGCACTTGAACTCATTCCAAAACATCGAATGTACCTTATAAGAACAGATCTCTCTTACTATTAGCTATGTACTTTCTCTCAATAAATTGTACACCTTCATATGGTATTCCTCCAATATCCTCTTAGTATAAAAAACGACCAACAGACACGAGTCGTATATTACCATTTCTTGTTTGAGCCATTACATGGTTGGCCTTATATGGAGTTCTCAATTCCATATCTTAGAAATATTCTCAATCATTATAATATCCGAGGGTATTTCAGACAATTCGATGCTCGAAGGTGTTACGATTGTTCAGAGTCTTTTAGTCCTTCCAACTATTCCTTCATTTAAGTTCTCGAGGGTAAAACCATCATTGATCAGTTTGGCACTTGATTTCGAGGATAGATTATTCTTTTTGGTCATTATGGATATTCTGATCAGTTCAGCATTATCAGTATTTTCAAACATTTTAGTCATTTCAAACGATTCAGCAATTTACACAACTTTAACTAATTCAAACATACAATTATTTTCTCGCAAATATCTTCATAGATTTATTCAATTTCAAATAGAATATGAGCAATTTACAATCTCAAAGGAGAAGCCTCGTTACGATGACTTCCCAAGCCAGTTCAAGATTTTCAGAAGAATTAGTTGATATACCGGATCTAGTGTAAATTCTTAAACCACTTTCATTGATAGGCGTATTTTAGTCATTTTCATACATTGGGGCATTTTTGTAATTCATTAGCCAACATAATCAGATTTAGAGATCAAGTACTTTTGTTAATCGCTTATTGAACTCAGAAATCTTTTCGATTTATCAAACCTCTTAATCGAATATATGCCTTGGCCATTAATATTCTTATTTCTTAATTGATCGACATTAGCGAAATTAATCATATGCTCAATCATTGTCGTGCAAGCATTAACCAAATACCAACAAGTTTTGAAAGCATGCAGAAGGTGGTAATGTATTATCTTAACTCCGAGCTGCATCGATCAATTCATGATACCCCATTCGATTGCACACAAACTCGAATTCGACGTCCATCAACAATTCGTATTCAAGGGGCCGTGAATACCTTCAATTACACAAATTCTACTTCAGTTTTTATTTACATTACTTTTAACCGAATAAACAAGCACATATACAAGTTTAGGTTCAAGGTCAGATTCGGAGGCTTTCGGGTCTAAATTTCGCAAAATGGGCATCAAAAACGGACTCGGGACGTCGAAAAACATAAAATAGGAGTTTTCGAAAAATTTTGACTTTTGGTCAACGATCAAAGTCAATGGGTCAAAGTCAACATTGACGTCACTGGTCAACTAGGTTGACTTGGCTGAGTCAACTCGGTCGAGTTGACTCACTGAGTTGGCTCGGACGGGTTGACTCACTAAGTTGACTCGGATGGGTTGACTCGGTCAACGGGTTAGCGGGTCAGACGTCGGGTTCGGGTTGGACACGGGTCGGGTACGGGTTGGGTCGACTAGGCTGACCGGTTCAACCGGTCTAGCCGGTTCACTTACCAAGACCCCAAACTCACCGGAAACTTCACCGGAATACCGCCGTTGACCCTCAAAATTCTCGATTCTTCCGGAAAAACAAAGAGGAAAGCCTTGTTAGTTCAACCCATACAATATATGTTGAAATAAACTCGGAATCGAGTCGGAAATTACCTAGAATGGTGCGATTACACCGGAAAATTGCGTAACTTCGATGAGAGGCTTGCCGGTGTCGGGCGAGCAAACGGTCGGAGGGGTTTTGTTTGCACCAACACGGGGAGCCCGAATCTGGTGGTTGTGTCTCCCACGGACGACGGAGGTGGCTGGAATCGACGAAGATAGGTGGCGCGACCCTTTAGGTTTCTCGCCGAACCTTCCAGGGCTTTTTCACGACGAACGACGACGAGACTCTGTGAGTGGCTGACAGGATCGAGTTTAGAGCACGACGGCAAGCATAACGATGGGAGCGGTGCACGCCACCGACCGGCGGTGGGGCTGATCGGGCCGGTGAATGACGTGGGAGACTTGAAAATTTCCCAGATTCTCCCTCTTTTTTTTTTCAGATTCGATTGTTTTTTTCAAACGGTAGGTGAAGAGTTAATATTATTGAACCAGATTGACAAAAATGTAATTCTAATATTTGTGGTCGCATGATATAACCAAAAGGGGACTTTAGCCCAATGGTTAAGGCTTGGATCCACCAAGCGTAGGTCACGGGTTCAAACCCTTGTAGCTGCACTATTTTTATTTTTTTCTTCATTTTCATTTTTTTGCCTTATTAAATTAGGGGTGTTACAGAAAGAAAGGACCTAATCTACCAACATGATGTTGGCAGACACGGGATTGGCCTCTCCCCCATCGCCAACCTCAACTGATGGTTCCCCAACAATATTGCTGGTAGCCTCCTGCGAGACATGGTCCCCATGCTACTTCTCCACTGACTCATCCAACGTTATAGGAGTAATACATTGCCTTTCCGAGTGGAGATCATCCAACCGATTAGTTACCGATTTAACCCAATCCGATAACAATGCCATAGATGGCATTCGATCCATTTTCTTTCTCCCCCGTGCCTGCGGCTTAACAAGACTTTTGCTGCTTTTCTGAACCCTTTGCACACGTACTTTGCTATTTTTTTGAGTCGCATGAACCTTACGTCCATCGTTGAGGATTGAAATCGCGCTGTGGTTAGGACCCACATTGCCATTTTTGTGTTCGACTACTGTTGGCAGCACCCCTGGAACCGTTTGCGAAATACTCCATTCCGCGTGATTGCTACTCGATCTTGCTTGCAATACAATCTGCTGGGTATTCAAACCCTCGACAACCATAGCAGGTTGGGCGCCACTTGCACCGCGACCCACCTCAATGTGCTGGGGTGAAACATGTTCCCTATCAGATTCATCCACCATCACTTACTTCCCCTTGTTCGAGCCCGATTTCATAGTGTGGGTAGAGTTACCACTCCAACTCTCATCATGCACAGTTTCTAAATTTTCAAGGTTTCGAAGGATATTGAAACGCGATTGAACATTACTATTTCCACCGCTCTTAACTGCATTAACACTCTCTCCCGACTTCCGTGGCCTTCTTTTTCTACTTTCGGCAACCATCCAAGGTCCATAAAGATCAGCATGATCATCATCCTAATTAGAGCTCTTCGAAGTATCCGTTGGTTCCTTTGTTTTTTCCACAATTTTCCTAGCGCGGAAATCCATTGTATGTCCATACACACCACAATGGTAGCAAATAAGCTATAAACCTTCATATTCTATTTTCTGCCGGAAGTTATCAATTCCAATACAGGGAAGCAATGGCTTAGATAAATCAACCATGACAGCAAGGCGAGCGAATTTACCACGTTCGCCAGCAACAATATTGTAATCGACCTTGATAACCTTTACAATGACCTCTACGATACGGCGAAAAAGACTCTTCGAATAGTAGTGAAAAGGCAACCCCGGCAATCGAACCCAGACCACGACCTACGACGGATAAGATTTTGCGGTAGAGAAATCCCTACTCCATGGTTGCACCGTAAGATAGCTCTCGAATATAGTCCATGGTCCAGCAGTTAAGACATGAACGTAGTCTTCTTCCTTTTCCAGCTTTACCAGGAAATATTCATTCTCTAGGTCGATCAACTGAAAGCGACCCACTAACTACAATAGTGATTGAATTCAGTTCCAAAGCACGTAATAGCTGATAGTACGGCCAAGAAGACGTACGATCAGCGCCTTCTCCATGCTGCGATCAACTAATTCATGGACTCTCTTGGAAAACTTGATAGTCGGATAAGGGCCACCATGACTAATAGTAACGTCCTCATCACGAACAATTATTTCCGCCTCAGAGCCACTAGGAAACGCCGGTCCCTTGCTCTCCTTTGTGCCCTTCAGGACGTTAGCATAAGTGTTCAACGACTCAGGTGTAGTAAGCGGATCATCAACTACCATATTAGCATCAGCTGCCCCAGCACTCACGCTCCCATCGTCCTCTAACATGGGATTACCCACCACTTTCATACCATTCTGCACAGTCACATCCTCTCGCTGCTCACTTTCCAGACCAGCGTTCATCATCCTAGTGACGTTAGCTCTCTCAAGTCTATCGGTCTCATACTGTGCTGAAGCCACATGAGTTAACCCCGAACCACCAGGCTCACCTGGCGCTAAACCTAGCAGCGTCTGCACGCCAGTCACCAAACCATGGACCACCCCGGCCTTATCGGTGAGGACAGTCCTTCCTAACCTAGAGGGACGACCGCCAGGGTCCAAGAACCCCAACGACGCCGGCGAAGCCCCACCCACGTTAGGGTTCTGATTTTCAGAACCTTCCTTAACTTCTGTATTATTCGGAGACATAGCCTAGGGTTTTAGAATACTTGCCGTTTTAAATCATGATTGTTGTATTGTAATCTATCGTTTAAAACATATCCGTCGGATGAGATTAAAAAGTTTAAATATATTTTATTTCCTTTATTTTTTTAACATAATATTTAACAAATGAAAAAAAAACTTCGTTTACAGTTTTTTAAACATTACAAGAGTTGCATAACGAAGGCAAAAAAAAAAAACAAATTCTCAATAAGACCGAAATGGTTCTATATGAATCATATAAAAATAAGGTAGTATAGTTTAGTGGGTAAGGTGCAGGCTATCTCCCACCTATCCTTTGATTCAAGTTTTTTTTTAATGTCAACTGATTATTTTCGTCAAACTAAAAAACTATTGTCCGAAAAAAAAACTAAAACACTTCAAGAAAAATAATAAGAATCAAAATAATACACTTGTAAAATATTTGGAGCATATTTAGATATTATACCTTATTTTTCCAATGTTTTTTTATCAATAAAATATGAGTACTTCAATCTAACCGCATATCATGTATTCAATACGTCTCCATATTGATAACATATTGGGTAGAGTTTGGAGTGTGTTTTTTCTTCTTCTATTTCTTCTTCTATTTTTTTTCTCATTTTTTTCTTTTTATTTTTACTTATATGATTCAATTATAAGTATATAATATAAGTATATGTGATGTCGTGCTCACATAATTTTTTATGACTTTTTTATTTTTATATTTTTAAAAAAAATATTTTATATTTATCATACCACTACTACACTCGTACCATATAATTTTAGACATTAATATTTCTCGTCCCCATTTCTATATTGATATCAATGTAACATAATTTTTTTCTTTCTTTATTCTTTCCTTCATGCCCAAAATCAACAGCACATGGGATCTTTAAAATCTAGCACGTCTTTCATGTCATTAGGGTTGTAAAAACAAGTCAGGGCCTGAAAACCTGCCTGAAATCTGCTCGAGTCAGAACCTGATTTGACCCGAGAATTTGATGATCCGAACCCGAACTGTAACTGACTGTTGCTGACCCGAACCCGAGTTGAACTTGTTACTGTAGCAACCGAACCCGATCTGCGTTCGACTGAAAACGACCCGAACCCGAATCTGACCTGTTAATTTTGACCTGAAACCCGACCTACATCTGACTGAAACGAACCCGAACCCGAGACCGACCTGGAAAATTACCTGATATTATCCGACTGAATCGACCCGAGATCCGATTTTACCCGACCTGTTTTGAACCCGACCTGTTAATGGACCCGACATGTCTTGAACCTGAACTGTTGTTGACCTGAACTAATGTAGACCTGGCTAAAAATGTTAAATAATTTAAAGTGTAAATTGTTCATTATAAACTTAATAATTTTTTAGTAGATTATGTTAATTTCATTACTTGGAAAATTTTTATCTTCCATTATACTTAGAAATTTGTCTTAATTTATAACTACATTATGTATAATAAAATTATATACTTAGAAATTTGTTTAAGTATAAAAATATATATTATTTATAATAAAATTATATACTTCAAAGATTTGTCATAATTTTTACTAAGTATATAATATATTAGTAATATATAGATAATATAATATATTAAACTTATTATGCTTTATTATATAATATATATTATGTTAACTTTATTATGTCCATAAATTTTATTATGTTCATAAAATTAAAATAAATACAAAATATAAGTTAGTATTATGTTTAACATAAAGTTAACGTTATTATACTTATATAACATGTGAAACAATTGTCTTTCAATTATATAATGTATTTTAGATGCGTCCCTAAAACCTATAATGTATAAATAATATATATATATATAAACTTATAAGTTATAAGTTATATAATGTATTTATAATATAATAATTAATAATAAATAATAATTAATAATAGTTTGGGCCTTGGGCCTTTGGGCTCATATCCCACCACCCATTTATTTGAGATGTGACCCTAAAACCTATAATGTATATAATATATATAAACTTATAAGTTATATAATGTATTTATAATATAATAATTAATAATAAATAATAATTAGTAATTGTTTGGACTTTGGGCCCATATCCCACAACCCATTTATAATAATTAATAATATCAATAATAAATAATAATTATTAATTGTTGGGCTTTGGACTAAATATTTTAGATGGGCTAAATATAATAATTATTAATAATTATTAATTGTTGGGCTTTGGGCTAAAAATTTTAGATGGACTAAATATTTTGTAGCCCTTTGAATTTTAGATGGGCAAAATATTTTGTGGCCCTTTAAATTTTAGATGTTTTTCATTTAAGTCCTTTAAGTTTTAGTTCAATTCAATTTATGTATTTAAATACATATATTTTATAATTTTATAAATACATATATTTTATATGTATTTATATACATACACACACACATATATATATACATGTACATTATATATTATATATTAACATACATATATTTGTATAATATGTATTTATATACATGTACATGTTTGTATAATATATAATTATATATTGTAATTTATATACATGTAAATACATAAAAATACATACATATACACATAATCACATATATTTATACTTATAAAGTTATTATAATAATTAATCAGTTATATTATATTATAATAATTAATAAATAATATTAAACTATAATATATATGGGCGGGAAAATTTATTTTGAAACCGTCAAATTCCAAAATTGAATTTCAATTTGGGGTAAATTATAAATAAAGCCCTTTATATTATATAAGTTTTTTATTCAAGTCCTTTAAGTTTTAATTCAATTCAATTGAGTCCTTAAAACTTTATTTTTACTTCAAATTAACTCTTATTTATTATTTTTTTCACTATAGTCCATAAAACTTTGTTTTTATTCAAAATTGAGCCTATTATAATCCATAAAACTTTATTTTAGTCCAAATTAGCTCTTATTTATTATTATTTTTTCACTATAGTCCATAAAACTTTATTTTTTATTCAAAATTGTTCATTTCTGGTGAACCTGAATTAACCCGAACTGAAATGAACCCGACGACCTGAAATTACCCGACCTGAAATGAACCCGACCTGAAATGAACCCGACCTGAAATGAACCCGAACTGAAATGAACCCGACCTGAAATTTACCCGACCTACGATTTACCTGCCAATTAACTGATTTTACCCGACCTGTTTTTACCCGATCTGCAACGAGTTTGACCTGAAATGGACCCGACCTGAAAATTGACCCGACCTGAAATGGACCCGACCTGCAAATTACCCGACTGCAATGGACCCGCACCCGACCCGAGTTAAGTCGAAATTTTTTTTACCTGAAATGACATGTATCCGATTTTACCCGACCTGACAGAACCCAACCTGAAACCTGTCCGATTACCTGTTTTTACATCCCTACATGTCATATATGTATACTCTTTTAATATATATATATATATATATATATATATATATATATTTTGAAAAAATCACAATCATTTAATGTATTAAAAAACTCTAAAAGACTTTAGTGAAAAAACACTCATTCAATGAAATAAGCTCTAAACCCTAAAACCAAAACCTTAAACCCTAAACCTTAAACATAAACCCTAAAACTTAAAGTTAAACCTAAACGCTAAACCATATAACAATAAACCTTAAACTCATAACCCTAAACTCTAAACTCTAAACCTAAATCTTAAACCTTAAACTCTAAATCCTAAAATCCTAAAATCTAATCCATTAAATGAGAATTTTTTTTCAATAAAATCTTTTAAGATTTTGTAATACATTAAATGATTGTGATTTTCTTAAATAGAATCTTTGTATTTAATGAACGCTTTTAATACATACATACGTATATAAAACTGATATTGGATTTTGTAGATGGTGTTAAAAAAGGGTAAATCATATATTTCTTCTCAAACTCTGTTATCACTCATATTTTGATCTAAAACCTTTTAATTCATTTATTAAATTACATAACGGTGTTATAATTTAGTATTTATCTTTAAAAATTATGAAATGACCTCAATTTTTCTTTTCATTTTTGTGAAAAATCTTGATTTTGAATTCTCTTTGATTTTTTGACCGTAGACCAATTTTTTCAAATCTCAACGGTGAGGAGCTGAACAGAAATAAAATTAGGATCAAATATTCAGAGGGAAAAATATTTATTAAGCCTTTACATTTAAACTTGTGTGGGGCAAAAACCATATTATACTATTATTTAAACTAAAAGAGACCTCAAATATAATTATACCAAGTGGAGAAAGAGGGGACGAACTATATATATTGATTCCACATTAATCTAACGGCAACAATTGTAGATTAGAGTAGTTTGAGGTTTCATGAGTTTTTAGTTCTAGGTTTGATTTTCACGAGTTTTAAAGAGATTTTGAGAAAAATATAAACTAATGGTGGGAAGGGATGATAAAAGAAGTTTATTGGTGTCTTGACTAATCAGAAAAGACATAGGATAACGTTGATTTTGGTGCCGGCGTGACACAAGGATGAAACTATAAAAGTTAGATATTTGAAAACGAAAATAAAATATAAAAAAATGCGAACGACATGAGACTGTCTTATCAACAAAATCAATCCATATCTAGAAATGTGGTTGTCACACCATTTTCATGTGTGATTTAACACATAAGTGATTAAAATATGAACAATTTAGAAATTTAATATTCAAATTAAAAATTTAAAAAGTTTAATAATTAAAATAAGTGTGAGAATAATGTTTAGCAATGGATTTTATAATTTATTAATATTCATAGATACGAAATACGAGTACAACCAAACAAGAACAACATGGTTCGCATTATGTTGAATGATAGTAATGATAAAAACTTATGAACAACACACACCAACAGAGAATCCGCAAGCCCTCTGCACCAATCCCTCGGTGGCAGTTTCTGAATTATTAGTTCAATAACAAAGATCCGGTTTCATTTCTAGCTTTTTTCTCAAACAAAACGACTAAGGGTATCTTCCACGGTGGTGTATTTCACTTCAGGGTATAGCTCAGAAGCTTCGAATCCGATCTCCGGTTTGATCTCGAAGTTGGTACCGTCACCGTTGACAAAGACCGAGTGACTGATGGCCAACACAATATTGATTGGAATTGGAGACTCTGCAAGTGTTTGATGAAATGCATGAATAAATTACATTTACAAAGCATAAGGTTTCCATGAATAAATCCAAACAAGAGCAGAATATTTCATCAACCTTGGATTTGTTTGAGAAGTTGTTCCTCTGGGACATATGTTTTCTCAAGGGTACTGCCAATCAATTTCTCCCACAGCGCGACGAGCTCGTTGAACGAGTAGGTGTTCTTGGGAGGCCTGACGAAGAGGGTCTTGTTCAACGTTCTCGGGTCGTCGACGGTTTTGATAGTGTAGGTTCCGATATCAGGTTCGTGGTTGAAAACAGCTGCAAAAAAATGGTTTAATTTGCGCCATTCACAACAGATAAACTCTGTGATCATAAATGCTTATAGTTTACCTTTAGGATTTCCATCGCCTAGGATAACCACCTTGTCTCTTGGAGGAGAGGTGGCTCCTGGCTGTGACAAAGTAGGAAGAAAATAGCCTGCAAAGCAGTTAACAGGCACATAAGTGTAAGGGATCCCTTCAGCCTCGATAGCACGACGGACTTGAGCCTTGAGCCCGAATGCCGATTTCGCTGGCTCAACCGCATTATTCAGGTCCACGTCCATTCCAAATTCCGATGGCAAAAATCTCTGATCATTTTTTTTAAAGAAAGAAAGAAAAAACCTTTAGAATAAGACGAAGAGACAATTCTAGTTAGCAGCTAAGTTCCTGTAGATTTCTTTGGTCCAGATTTACCAAAATGTGTTCAACTCTCGTATATTTGTACGATAATGTAAATTTAAAACTGTATAACTTGTGCTACCATACCAGGGCATAGAGGATCCATACCCGAATCCGAGTAAACATAGTTACTTAGAAACATAAATTAACTTGAATTTCCAAAGTAACAAAGACCAGCAAATACAATGATGCTTGTGTCACGGGGCCATTAATGCCCTCACCTCTTCTCAAGGTTATATATTTAGGGCCATCCTTTTCTCAAAAGACATAAGATATAAGACGTCACCGCTTATATATTTCAAATTTTTTTTTTGACTGAGATTAATATTCACATCTCTTACCAGAGGTGACACGTGAATATTACTTACCCAAAAGAAAGACAAACAAATTGAGTAAAAATGAAAACAAAGAAACACCAACCTTGACATTCCCAGCTTCTTTAATGGCAGCAATAATCTTAACTTGATCTGCAATCTGCATTGAACCCACGGTTGAAATCACCACATCGACTTGCTTTATTGCCTTAACCAAACTCTCATGATCGTAGAGATCCCCCTGCATTTAAACGCCCACAGAATCAAAATAAAGTTTTTTTTTTTTCACAGCCATGAAATATGAATATGTATGTGAACTGAAGAACTGGATCGAAGACTACTCACGATCAACAATTGGACCCCCAAGTTCTTAAAGTTGTCGATGATCTTTCCCTTAACAGGGTCGGAAAGGGTGCTCTCTCTTACTAGAGCAAAAGTGGGGTGACCCTCTTTCGCACTCGCTTCGACGATGAATTTTCCGATGTATCCGGTTCCTCCGATGATCAAGATCTTGCTCTTCTCAGCCATGGATGAGTTTCTTCTGCTACGGAAACGAGAACTATGTTGGAACGAAAGAAGGGGATTTGGATTATTTGTTTCTTTGTAGTGGAATTTGACAGACAAGTGATGCCACTATTTATGGTTGAAATGAGAGGAACCTCGGTTGGTGGGAGTGGGAGTTTGGTGTCAAATGTCAATGGTTCTACATAGAGATATAATATAGTCTGAATCTGATTCGAATTCGATTTGACCGGAAAAATATTGATCTAAATTTGATTGAAAAAGGCCGGAATTCGAATCCAAAAAAGGACTCGTGTCCTAATATTTGAATCTGAATCATGTGAACCTCGATATTTTGGAAATTAAGTAAATCTTGCCCTAATCTGTTTCATCTTGGATTGTAGTATTTCAGCTACTAGTTTAATTTTACTCGAACCTAGACTTGGAGTTCATATTTTAAAAAAGAGATTTGTTGGGAAATTATTTGTTGTGTCTTCAAAGACATTTGTTTGAGGTGTCACTTAAAGGGGGGAGCTAATCAGATTTCGGACTTACATTCGGATTATGACTATTTGTTAGATTTATTTTGATTTTGATATAATTTAAATTTAATTTTAAAGGACTAATGTGTAAAAATTTGTAAAATAAAGTTCACGAAATAAATTTGCCAAAAACTTGATTCAATCTTGTCAAAATGGTTTAAAAATGTTTTACTTTGCACCTATATCGAATGTACCTTTTAAAAGTCAACAAATGGTCGAAACTTGAGTTTTTAAAGAAAAGTTTTGAAACCTTTCTCGACAGAATGCCACTATTTTTGAAACCTTATCAAAGATTTCAAAACCTTTATGAAGGTTTTGAAACCTTGCCCCTGTAACGACTAGATTTTACAAATCTCTTCTTAAGGTTTCAAAACCTCTAGTAAAGGTTTCGAAACCTCTGTGCAGGTGAGCATTAAATGCTTGGTTTAATTGGCTTCCAACAATTCCAAACTCCCTCCAAAGTCTCCCAACGGTTAGAAAAGATCAAAAACATATAAAAGGGGTCTCCAAACAGTAATGAAGTAACAAGAAAGCCTATCCAAATTTCCAAGCAATCAAATTCAAACTTGTACTCAATTTTTCTAGTTTTTTGTAAACACTAATGTGGTTCTTCATTGTAATTAATTTCCTAGTGTTTCTTGGGTGTGTGTGAGAGCTTAAACTTTGCAAACACCTTCTTTGTGAGGATTTCTTAGTTTGCTTCTTTGTATTTGTTTTGGGGAAATGATTCAATAGACTTTGGGGTATAAGTCTATTAAATTGTGTAAGGTTACTCCTTATCCTTAAAGAAAAGACAAATTAGTGAATTTGTGAAAAATCCTTAGTGTGGTCACTAAGGTAGTGGATGTAGACTCCATTAAGGGAGTTGAATCATTCTAAATCACCTTGCAATTTCTACCTTTGCAATTAGTATCCACCAATCTTTAAAAATCCAATTCACCCCTCTTAGTTTTATTCGATCGATTGTCACTCTCATCAATTGGTATCAGAGTTTGGCTCATTGGAGGGTCTTACAACCTCTTGAGAAGATCCAAGAAGTGTGCAATTATCTACAAGGTCATCCATGGCTTCCTCCTCCACCATTGAAGCTTGAGGCGATTCTTAACCCATCAACAAGCCTCCCTTCTTTAATGGAGTTAATTATGCTTATTGGAAGAACCACATGAAGTTATTCATTCAAGCTTTTGATCTTGAAGCTTGAAAAATCATCATGAGTGGTTACACCACACCAACTAGTGGCATGGAGACTTGGAGCAATGATGAGAACAAGAAATTCTCTACAAATGCCAAGGCAATGCATCTCATATTTTGTGCTCTTGGCCTGGAAGAATATGGAAGGGTGTCATCATGTTCAAATGCCATAGAAATTTAGGACAAACTTGAAGTGACACATGAAGGAACCAACCAAGTAAAGAGACTAAAATCGGGCACCTCAACCTCAAATACGAAAACTTCAAGATGAATCCCGAAAAAGATATCAAATCCATGTCCGACCGATTCTCTGTGATTGTGAATGGTTTAAAGGGACATGAAAAAGTGATCCCGGAAGATAAACTTGTAAGAAACATGATATACTATCTTTCCGACTTATGGGATTCAAAGAAGACGGCTATCATAGAAGCAAAAGACCTCAAGACTCTCAGGTTGGATGAACTCATTGGTTCACTGCTTACACATGAGATGATGTTCAAAGGGAAGGATGAAAAGAAGAAGGAAGTTGAAAAGAAGAAACTTGGAGTTGCTCTCAAAGCAACAAAAAAAAGAAATTGATTCTAGTGGAGAAGATGAATATAAAGAGATGGCTATGTTTTCCAAGAGATTCAAAAGATTCATGAGGTCCAACAAAGGGAGAAGATTCCAAAGAGAAGAGGGCTTCAAGAATGATATCAAAGAGAAAGATCTCATCATTTTCTATGAGTGCAAAAAATGGGACATATCAAGTTTGATTGTCCCCGATTAAAGAAGAAGAACTTTGAGAAAAAGAAGCAAAAGGCTCATATAGCTACTTGGAGCGATGATGAATCATCCGACGAGGACGAGAATGAAGTAGCCAACTTGTGTCTCATGTCATTTAAGGATGACTCTATGGTAACCTCTAATTCACCTCCTTCAATTGATTATGCTTTTGATGAATTGCAAGAGGCATATGAGGAATTAGCTTTAGAATTTGGAGAGTCAATTTTGAAAAATAGAAAAATCATTTCAAAATTGAAAATTGAAAGTGACTCTCTTTCCAAATCTAATAAGGAATTTGAAAGTAAGGTTGAGAAAATGCTAGTTAAAATAAAAGAATTTGAAAAGAAAAATCAAGACTTGCACAACTTACTTTCAAAGGTCCATGATGATCATCAAAAGGAACTTGACGATCTTAAAGCTTCTTTTGACAAAGTTGGGACAAAAATTTTTAAAAAAGGTGAAAAATTCAAAACACAACTATGTTAGAAAGAACTTTAATGGATATATACATGGTAGTCCACAAAGATCATATAATAGAAAGATAGTCAAAAGCATTTGGGTTCCTAAAGGACTCATTGCTAACAAAGAATATGATCTTTTGTCTAAACGAATACCAAAAGGGACTAGAATATTAGGAATTAACTCCTATTTACCCAAAAATATTTGGGTACCAAAATATGTATAGTTTCCTATTGTAGGCGTGTTGGAGCCATTGTGAGCAAAATAGAGAAATTTGAAAGCTCTAGGCACACTAGTGGAGAGGATGAGGCCTAATCAACTCATCTTAGTTCAAGTGGTAACATTTTTTTACATGCAATATTTACTCAATCATGTTATTTTATATGTGTTTATATGGTTTAAAGCATGTTTGAGAGTCCTCATATGTTGTTTTAGTGCTATTAGCATTGGGGAGTCTTTTGTTGTATGATTTGCTATTCTTGGCCTTATATGCTTAATGTTATGACTTTTGGCCTTAATATTAGCAAAATATGTTTGAGTCAGTATTTTTATGATTTGTGTGCTTACATGCTTATCTTGAATTAAAATTAATTGTTGTTCATGTTTGAGTGACCTTAGTTAAGATTAGTCACTCTTAGCTAAATTTAAATCTTTTAGGATTTAACTTCTGGCTTAGATATTGTAAATTCAAAATCTTTATCTTTAGATGGTGATCGTTTTAGAGACATACTTGTTTGATCTTAGTTCAAAGGGTCTTTAATACCTATAATAATAATATTAAAGTATGTTAGAATGTATTTCCGGGTTAAATCGAGGCTTGTCATTTTATCAATTCTTGACCTAAAGTTTCAAAACCTTCATAAAGGTTTCGAAACCTTCTGGGAATTTCAATTTATAGACCTTACTAGAAAATAGTTTCGAAACCTTTTCAAAAGAGTTTCGAAACCTTCATTAGACCAGGTCGGGCTGGTCGAGTTTTAAGCAAAAAACCCTAACTTTTTAAACACTAACCTTTATCTTTTCTTCATTCCATCCAAAAATCCTTCAAACCCACTAAAAATCCTCTCGAAATTTTTACTCTTTGTTGCAAATTCAAATTTCATCAAGCTTTTGGGTTCTCATCATCATCTTCATCAATCTTTTGAGGTAATCCCATTTTAAAACTTGTCTTTTCTCTCTATTTATTTATTCCGAAATTAGATGATTATTGGGGGTTCAAAATTATGATTTACATGCTTTAACTTTGTATAAATCATGTTTGTTTATAGTTTTTCATATTTTTTAAACATGTTTTTAACAAACCCATTGTTCATCTTAACATTTTTGGAAATTTCAAAAATTTCAATTTATTTTGGGTAATTCGAATTTTTCAAAGAAAAATCAATATTTTGTGCTTGATTCAATGCTTTGGGTTGCTTTATTTATGCTATATATCATGTTTTTTTTTTTGCAAGAGGTATCACCCAATCCATCCTAAATCCTTGTCAAAATTTGTTTAAAGTCTTGCCCAAAAAGTGTTTGACAAAATTCCCCAACCACTTCTTTCAAGCAAAAATTTATTTTTTTAATTATGCCTCATAGAACCATTCCTCATAGAGCCAAACATACTCATGTTGAAAGAGGTCAACATTCCGGTTCTAATCAACCCATCCCTATTCCTAATCCTCAATTTGAGGATCTTTGTTTTAGAGATGATGTTCATTGTAATATATATCTTAGTGTATATGGATCCAAAGAAGTTAGAGCCGAGCGAACCAGACTTAGCCTTTCTTATGTCTCCCGAGAATAACTTTGATCTTTTTGAATTATTCACCGAATGAGAATGGCTTGACTACTTGAGTAGTCCACCTTATACACATCGTAGGTTAGTCCGTGCTTTTCATGCCAATGTCGAATTTATTCGGTCTACTAATGGCACTAATCCTATTATTGGTATTCGATCTTTTCTCATGGGCATCGAGTTTGAGTTAACACCTCAATTAATTGCCAACCATTTAGGTGTTCCCCTTGGTGGAAAATCCAATGAGTATGAGCCTCATAATATTCTTACATTTCTGGATGGTCGCCCCACTCATCTTCCTCTCGAGAAATGTCTCTTTCACCTTCTCACTACTTCGTTTTTTCGTTCTTCTAGCAGAAAAGTCGATTCTATGAGGTTTATTGATTATTGGTGGCTTCGCTAATATCGTGATAGGTCTCGACCCAATATTGCTACTATTATTTTCCTTAATCTCGTAAAAGTCATATCCAACCCCACCTCCTTTTCTCTTCCTTTGGATGTGTGCTTAGCCACATCTTTAGAAATCTCAACATTGATACCTCTCTTGATCTTCAAGTGAAGAACAAGATCAAGATTGATATCAAATCTTGCCACAAAGCTCAATAATATCTTGGATTTAACGGTTGGGTTCACCAAGGAGGAGTAGAGAAGGTCGACTTGGAGGCTCCTGAGGCTCCGGTAAATGAGGATGCACTGGCTCCTATGACTATGGAGTCCATGTTTTCGGCCATGGTCACTCAATTTGTCAACATAGATGCCCATCTTCGTAGTTCTCACGAGGAGACTATCGGGTTGCTTCGTGGCTTGGACGAACGTGTGACATCTCTTGAGCACGATATGCATCTTGTTCGTGGACATTTTTTCCCCTCCTTCATCGCCTCATGATGCACCATATGTTTTATCTTTTATACATTCTGGTATGACTTTATGGTATTATTATGGAACTTTTGCACTTATTTTGATTTAGGCTTCGGTCTTTGTTTTAGACTTTTGTTCTGTTATTTGTTGGATATCTTTTGCCTATGGATTTTTGTTAGATTTTATGATGGACTTTTTCTATGAACATTATGGTTTATCTTGTTATTGCTTTTTGGATAATGCCATATTGCTTTATTGACATTTGTTCTTTTTGTATCTTATTTATCCTTTTTGCTATAACAAAAAGGGGGAGAAAATTAGAATCAAACAATTTCTTTTTCAAATTTCTTAACAAATGTCTTCAAACTTAATTCTCATAGATTTTACAAAGACATTTATTAAGGGGGAGCTTAAGTGGGAGATTTATAAGTTTGATTTTTTTAAAAAAACAAATTTTTACAAAAGGTTTTGTTATATAAAAAGAGGGAGACTGTTAGACTTATTTTGATTTTGATATAACTTAAATATAATTTTCAAGGACTAATGTGTAAAAAATTGTAAAGTAAAGATCACGAAATAAATTTGTCAAAAACTCGATTCAATCTTGTCAAATGTTTTAAAAATGTTTGACTTTGCACCTATATCGAATGTATCTTCTAAAAGTTAACAAATGGTCGAAACTTGAGTTTTTAAAGAAAAGTTTCGAAACCTTTCTGAGCAGAATGCCACTGTTTTTGAAACCTTAGCAAAAGGTTTCGAAACCTTGGCCTTGTAACGGCTAGTTTTTACAAATCTCTTCTTAAGGTTTCGAAACCTCTGTGCATGTGAGCATTAAATGCTTGGTTTTAATGGCTTCTAACGACTCCAAACTCCCTCCAAAGTCTCCCAACGATTATAAAAGATCAAGAACATACAAAAGGGGTCTCCAAACAGTAACGAAGTAACAAGAAAGCCTATCTAAATTTCCAAGCAATCAAATTCAACCTTGTACTCAATTTTTCCATCGTTCTTGTAAACATTAGTGTGATTCTCCATTGTTTAATTTCCTAGTGTTTCTTGGGTGTGTGAGAGAGCTTAAACTTTGCAAACACCTTTTTTGTGAGGATATCCTAGTTTGCTTCTTTGTATTTGTTTTGGGGAAAGGATTCAATAGACTTTGGGGTATAAGTCTATTGAATTGTGTAAGGTAGGGGTGTTCAAAAATACCCAGCCCGAACTACCCGACCCGCCAACCCGTCTTTCCGATTAATTTTTTTTTGGGTATTTATATTAAAATACCCGAATTTTTCAGGCTGGGTACCCGACCCGTAATTTTTTCCAGGTAGTTGGGCTGGGTCATGGCTGAATTTTTTTTATAACCGGGTACCCGACCTGCCTGCTAATTTTAATATTTATATATTTTATATTTTCAATTCTATTTTCACTTTATGTTTCTTATTATTTTTCCCTAAAATTAATTTTAAACCCCTAACTTCTTTTTATACTTGTATTATATACTTTTAAGTTTAAAATTTTTCAAAAATATTTATATTAATTTGTCAATATGAGAGTCGAAAGAAAAATTATGATCAAGATTAATTTTGTTAATACATTCTTTTGTCGATAAACTTTAATATATACACATATCGAAATATTTCTCTCTTAAAACTAACCTCAAATCAATAATTTTTTTGTTTGAAATATATATCATGAAATTTTATGTGTTTTCTATGTATTTTTTTAAAAAATAAATAAAAAAGTAAACCGGGAACCCGATACCTGATTTTACGGGTACCCAAATTTTGCGGGTACTCGGTTCTTATAGGCTGGGTCACGTGTTAACTTTTAGGTACCCGGAAATTTTGGGTACTCGAAAATCCGGGTACCCAAATATGAACAACCTTAGTGTAAGGTTACTCCTTATCCTTAAAGGAAAGAAAAATTAGTGGATTTTTGGAAAATTCTTAGTGTGGTCACTAAGTTAGTAGATGTAGACTCCATTAAGGGAGTTGAACCACTCTAAATCACCTTGCAGTTTCAACCTTTGCAATCTTTACAAATCCAATTCACCCCTCTCTTGGTTTTATTCGATTGATTGCCACTCTCATCACTATTCTACTTGGATCGGACTCGAATTTTGTATATTTAGACTTGGATCGGCCTTGAGATTCGATTGTTAATAGGACCAGATTTGAACCTTACAGAGCCTGTTACAAATCCAATTCATTGTCAGCCCTAGTTCCACATCTATTTTAAATTATATATTATTATTTGAGTTAGATTCAATTGGTAACACTTGTAATACTCGTATTTTGTCCGGGTGTATGCATGTATATATATATATTTCGAATAACTAAGTAATAAATAAACAAAATAAAACAACCCAAAATATATTAAAGGTCCATTTACAAAGCTCGAAATATATTAAAGGTCCATTTTTATTACATAAAACTCAAGTACAAGGCTCGAAACACAAACTTCATCTGCCAACCCAACACAAAAACACAAAACCCATTTGTGCTTTCATTTCCTGCCCAAACCATATACAAATCGGCCCAAACAAACACAAAAAGTCTCTTAGCTCATTTGTGCTTTTTTCTCCCGCCTAAACTAGTCCACGTGGCGAGCCTCCATTCGTCCGTTTCTCGTTCACTCGGATTGACTCTCAGCTGGGAACAACTATCTCTGCCAGCGATGAAGGCTGACATCACCACCCGGTCAGGTATAAATACTTGCAAAAGAGAGAAAAAATGGGTGGTTAATCATTAATGCAATTATTAATGAATCATTAACTGAAGAGGAAGGTGAAGAGACTTACCAGGGTTGGAAGAGGCATTTAGAGAAGACGAACTAGATTGCCATTTGTTGCTGGAAGCTCGCCGGAGTTGCAGAATCACCAAACAGAGGTAATATTCCCCTCTAAGCTCATTATTTGCTATGTAAATCTAATAAAAAACACAAAAGGAGCCACAAATTCTTAATGTCAGTACCTAAACCATTAAAAAACCCTAGATCTTAGAGTGTAAAACCTATCTCTAAGCTTAGTTTCCTAAATTTGAAGTTGAATCCATAAACACGAGTAAGCAACCTAGATCTAAACAGGAGTTTAAATCAAAAACCAAAAACCTAATAGACAATGTAAGATCTAGGTTCGAACAGAAATAAAAAGAAATTCGAAGAGGAAGAGGTCTTATCTTGCCGTCACCGTCACTATGAGTACCGTCAGAGTTGAGATCGGAGTGCTAGGATCCAAGTTGGAGTCGAAAATGATATAAGTGAGTCTACTGGTTTTGGGTAGATAGCTTATGAATGGGAGAAGAGGGTCATTTCTGAAGAAACAATGATTAGATCTAGGTTTAGGATGAAAAATCGAGTGATTTGGGTAGTTTTAGGGTTCCAGCACGACAACCGACAGTGGCGGGAATGGTGGCTGGAAGTTGCAGACGGTGGTCGAAGGGTACGGTTGGTCGGAGAAGGTGATCAGAGTTTGGTCAAGGAAGATGATCGGAGCTTGATCGGAAGGTGGCCAGAAATGACAGAAGGCATTGGAGAAGATGACCGAAAGGTCACCGGTTATCGGAGAAAGAAAGAAGGTGATCGTCGAACAGAAACAAGTCGGAGTAGTGTTTTGGGTTGAATGAAGATCAAAGTGGATTTTGGGGACTGTTCTTGGATTGTTCTAAAGAAAATGGGTACTTTGATCTTTAAAAACAGAAAGTGGAAAGGATTTTTGTGTTTTTGTGGATCAAACAAGTGAAAGTTGATGAACTAGAGAAGAACAAAGCCAGAAATTTGGTTTTTGATCGAGTTAGGGTTATGGTTTTGGGTAATTGGGTGATTGGGTTCAGAGAGATTAGAGAGAGAAAGTGAAGAGAGAGAGAAAGTAAACAGAGGTTATGACCGAGTTGACCCGGTTGAGAAGTGTTTTATAGACGAGTTGACACGTCACCATTTTGGTGCCGAGTTGCGAGTAAGATCCGCACATTTCTATACGAGCACGGATACATGTCTGTAATCCGATCGAGTCAGGGTTGGGGCAAGTTGGGTCAAATTTGGATTGGGCCGTGTAGTTTTGGGCTAAGGTTAATGGATTTGGGTCTCTCTTTTTAGGAAATTATAATTGGGATCTTTAATTTCTCTTTTTTCACAAAATGGTCACTATTTCTTTGTAATCTGGTCCTTTAATTCAGAAATTAATTCAATTCAGTCCTATTCCAGCGTTAATTATTTTTATTTAATTATTTTGTTTTATTATTCAAATTAAATTGTATGCTTGCATTTAAAGGGCATGTAGTATACTTGTTTAGGATATTTAATCATATAGTTAGAAACTAATTAGAGCCTTTGTAGTTTAGTTCCTTTAATAAATCCAATTAAATTGATAGACTAGATAATTGTAGAAAATAAATGAATGCCAAATAAATTTCAATATTCAAATTTGATTAGTGTCTCAATGTAAGGAGATTTTAATCAAAGGAATATTTTAATTGAATATTTAGCATTTCATTTTAACTTAGAATATGAAATCAAGTATGATTAAGTTCAATTAAAATGAAATTAAGATATGAAATAAATGGCTAGTGATATCAATATTTAGGAATATTATTACTTTGGGCCTAAAATTGTAGTGCCCAATCATTTGGGTGTTACCATATTAACCCAAAATTAATAATATTCATAGTTCTTAATTATTCAATTAATGGAGCCTTAATTAGGACTTACTTAAAATGAACAAGACAATAATTGGACATGCATTAAACCTTTTATGTTGAGATACATTTTGAATACAAATTGAAGAGTCCTAATGTATTTGGATGTTTCATGACTTATATTCGTCCAAAATATATTTTCTTACAAAAGGATATTCTCATTCAAAATGGAATCCATTTTACAATTAAAAGACTTAATTAAATTCAGATTAATGTTCGAAATGCCAAAATTCCACGTGGAATTACTAAGGTACCGATAACGAGCGTTTGTAGGGGTGCTAACCCTACCCTACACGTAACTGACTCCCGAACCCAAATTTTATTAAATGAATATAGTGTACGTTTTTTATTGTGTATGGCCTACCAAAGTGGCCGGTGGCGACTCCAAAACGATTTTTTAAGAAAATAAAAGAAATTCGATTAAAAATGGAAAACCCCCTAATTTTAAGATCAAATTAAATAAAATAACCCCAATTTCCAGAACCCTAATCGTCAGACTATTTTTCCGTAAATGGGTCTCAAAAAACGGTCGCGACAGCTTGGCGACTCTGCTGGGGATAAAATTGAGAGTCAGGCCTATTAATTAACTCCACGTGGCATTTCGAACGTTAATCTGATTTTAATTTTTTCTAAAGAATTATTGGATGGATTTTCAGGAAAATGAGGGTAGCTTTTGTGTATGATATATCTGTCATTCATGCATAAACCCTTGACCCGAGCTTTTCACCCTTAAGTGGGAGTAAGACAATGTCCGACGTGGTGCTCTCCAGCTCTGAGTTTGGATTTTTGTCTACTTCCAGTATACTAGCCTTATACATTGTGGGCCCCACGCCTCCGTTATAAGGGACTTATCCTCTCTTTTCCTCTCCTTCTCTCCTCCGCTACAACACCTGAAAAATAAAAACTAAACTAAAATACTATCTTTTCTTAACCAAACATAAAATATCCAATAAAAGCATGGTGAAAGAGAAAATAATGTTATTATGCATGCAATGCGCCTAACTGAGCTTAAGAATAGCAATAATAAGGGCAGGAATGTGTACAAAATATAGAATTCATGGACACTCTACACACGATCATTCCACCTTTCTTTGGTACACATTGTATCGAGCTTGCCCACGTGCTGTTAGAGATGAGATAGATGATTCCGGAATCAAGCCATTTGATGATTTCTTTTCTTACAATCTCCTTCATGGCACGATTAAAACTTCTTTGAGCCTCAATGGTAGGTTTATGATCATCCTCCAAAAGGATTTTGTGTATACATACCGCTGGGCTTATCCACTTCAAATCGGCAATCGTCCACCCTATTTCCCTCTTGTGTTGTCGCATCATATTGATTAAACTTTGTTCATGTTTTGGCTGCAACTTAGAAGAAATAATTACGGGAAATGTGTCGTTGGTTCCCAAATAAACATATTTTAATTTATCAGGAAAATGTTTTAATTCAAGAACCGATGGTTTCTCGATTGAGGGTTTTTCAACCTTTCGTTCCTCTCTAGAATAATTGAGGGGTTCAAAATACTTACCTGGATGAGAGACCGTCCAATGGGATTCCTTAATTTATGCCCTTCAGTTTTTTAGGGTTGGGATGGCTATCCAGAACGATGTCGAGGCAGTCGTCATAGTACCTGCTAAGGCAGTGATCATACTCATTGCCGAGGTAGTGATTGCTGAGGCAGGGTGTATCAATGTCAAAGTTGAATTCAGTCGTTGCTTGCATCATTTGACATTCCTCTTGATCGTCAGCTCGTTTGAGGGTTTGAAACACATTGAGCTTGACTTGTTGGTCATTTAGCCTCATCGTTAGCTCACCTTTTTCCACATCGATCAAGGTCCTCTCAGTGGCCAAGAATGGTCACCCAAGTATGATGGGTGCCTGTTCATATGCCTCACAATCAAGAACAAAGAAATCAGCAGGAGCATGACTGTGGTGGGTCTAGCATTTCCTATTCCTAACTTTTGGAAAACAGATTTAGGCATTAAGTTTGCTTGCTCCCAGGTCACACAATGCCATCCCCGCATAATGATTCTCGATTGCACATGGTATTGTAAAGCTCCTAGGATCTTTAAGTTTAGGTGGTGTTCGGTTGTGTAACATGGCCATACACCCTTCTGTTGTGACAACTATTTCAAACTCCTCTATTCTTGTTCGCCTTGACACCATGTCTTTAAGGAACTTGGCATAATTTGGCATTTGCTCTATTGCTTCCACGAAGGGTATGTTGATGTGGACTTGCTTCAAGATGTTTAAAAACTTCTTAAACGGGTACTCTTGTTTCTGCCGTTTAAGTCTTTGTGGGTGTAACACCCGGGTTTGAGGGCTGGGAGAAAATAAAATAATGGCCCAGTTTCGGTTTTAAAATTTAAAAATGATAAAATATTATTTTGGGCCTCGGGTTTTCAAAACAAATATTTTATGTTGGACTTGTTTAATTTAAAGCCCAATTCCATGGATTTTAGAATTTTTGAGATAGTCATCTCATTAATGGCATACTTGTAATTAAATGGACTTGTGGAATTAAAAACCCAATTTTAATTTTCAAAGAGCTATTCATCATCTTCTTCCCTCTCCACTTCCCCATTTTAACGTCAAAAGCTCTCCTTACCCCAAATCACTATTCCATCATCTCCCTTGCTCATTGTTGGAGATTTTTCAAAGGTAAAACCGTTTTTGACTTGTCCTCCCTTTCCTCTACATGTTGGTACCATTAATTTTCATAAAGCTTGTGGTTTTTGCATTTTGGTGTTTTGAAAGTTTAGATTAAAAATTTTATCTTTGTTGTCTTAAACTTGAGCCTTTGATTTATTAGTGTTAGATAAGATGTTTACAACCTAAAAAGTCCAACATATCCGATTTTTGCAAGGTTTTATGGTGAATCCCGAAATGGGTTTTTAGGGGTATATTTAAAGTGTCAATTTGTGTTTTTGGGATGGTTTTGTGAAAATTGTTGGGTTGATGTTATAGTAACATTGGGTAGGTGTCTTTAGATGTTATTTGATGATTTTTGAGTAGTTATAGTGTTGGTTTGAATGGATTCCCGTAGCTACTGCTGTAAGTGATTTTTGGGAGTGAAAAATGGGAGTTTTTAAGGTGTTTATGTGGGGAAATGAAGGGTTGATGGTTATACTATGTTTGGGTAGTGTTTTGAACATGTTTAAGGGTGCTTTGGATGACTACATTGCTGATTTTTGATGGGTTCTTGTGGAAGTACGAAAATGAGAAATTGAAGAATGAACTTGACTTTGAATTGTAAGAATTGTAGTAGATTTGTGTGTTGGTGTCAAACTTTGGGTTTGTGGCTGATTTTGGGGTTAATGTATAATGGTTAGAAGCAAGAGAAGACAATGGAGAAGCTTCGGGCTCGAATCCGGAACTTGGATGCTTGGTAGGCTAGTCGGCTTCTGGTAATGGAGTGGTCGGTGAGTGGTTACTGTTTTTAAATGGTTTTTAAATATTGGTTCAAGCATGTGGACTTAGGTTGAGCTTGGTAAACCCACCTAGAGTTGGGATTAGAGTGGTAGCCTAATCTCAAGCTTTAGTTAGAAACTTTTGGTTGAACTCCTAATTACTTGTTATGCCTCTTGTTTATTTGTGGTTATGGTAATTATGTATATTGTGTTATACATGTTGTTGAGGCATGGTTTGATGCATTGTTATGCATGTGGTTTGGATTGAGATTTGTGCATGATAGTGATCATGGTGAGTACGTGCTAAGCACGGAAGTTGATATGAAATGATGTTGTGAAAGGTTATGGATTGTGTTTAATATTGGCACCAGTATGCTTGGGTACGAATGATCGATCATTAGGATGTTAGTGTGCACACGAGAGTCAAATTCGCGCGTGACCTTGGTGGCGTTAAGTCACCAAGGAGGAGTACGGGTTCGCCCGGAAATCTTTATATATTAGTCGATGATGAGTGGAATCTCATCGACGGGGCGTGAGGATGAGTGGAATCCTCTCTACGAGAACCGGTGATGAGTGTAATCCCACCGAAGATAATGGTTGTGTTGGAACTGCGTTCCAACTTGTTATCCGCGTATTCGAGTCATAGCTAGGTGCTAATATGATATGAAATGTGATTTCCATTATGAATCGATATATGTTGCGGTTAATACATTGATTTATGTATCTTCGTGTGTGGACTTATGAGTTATTGATCATGGCATAGAGATGAATATATGTTCATACATCATGTATATTTTGGCTATTGAGGATTGGAGGTAAGATCATGCATTCTATTTTGATTCTTTCTCGTGCTTGGACCCTGCATTGTTGAAGGTTTGTTTTATGAGCTTACCCTCACTAAGCTTTTATGCTTACGCTCCTTTTTGTTCGACAATGCAGATCAATAGCTTGTGGGTGGCATGGGCAAGGAAGGGTCTCCAAGTGTCGCTTTCGGTTAGCTCAAGTATGAACTTTAAATTAAAAGATTGTAATAGTCAAGCAATGGGATATGTGTTGTTGTTTTGAATGCTTTGTTGTATGTTGAATTGGTTTGGCTTTGGATGCCTTGTTTGAATTGTAAACCTTGTTTATGTTGCATGTCTTGAATGCTTATATGTTTTGCTTCTAAGGCATGAACCTTTAAGTGCTATGTATGTCCTCTTTATGATAAATGTATGAATTCTTGAGATGCATGATCCTTGTTCGTTTGAATGTCATGTATGTTGATATCTTTGTTGTTAAAGGTTGTATGTATGTTGTTTGTGGCTAGGGAGTCGTAAATCGCATCTAGAGTCGAGTCTTAAGTTGTTTTTCTGCAATTTGGAGACTTGCAGTGCAGGGTATATCGATACGCCTAAGGGCCGTATCGATACGGTCTTTCTCTTCATGACTCAGTTTTGGCTTGGTGTATCGATATGCGGGGGTGTACCGATACGCCCAAATCCCACTGGAAATCTGAGATTTTGGTGAGACTTTGGCGTATCGATACGGGCTCTAAGAGTATCGGTACGGTTTTGTCTCATTGACCGCGAGATGTTGACAGAGGAGGGTGTATCGATACGGTCTCCCCTGAGTTGACTGAAGACAGTTGACTTGGTCAAGGCGTATCGATACGGCCTGCTTAAAAAGGAAAAATGGGTTGTTTTTAATGCGTTGTTTTAGATGGTCATTTTTATATTGCTTGTGTTTCCGCTATCGTGTTTCACATAGGACGTAATAATGCATTTAGACAAGATAAATAAAAGAAATTTTCTAGGGTTGCTAACCGAGGTGGGACCTTAACGGGTTTCACATCGGTTTTCCCCGTGTAGCCTACTCGAACCGATCAAACGTCCAAACCGGGACGAGGGGGTTACATTTGTTGGTATCAGAGCCTAAGATTTCCGAGACCTTGGGCAGGTAAGTGAGGTAAGTTTAATTTTTGTATTGTAATTGCACGGTGGTTGCTTGCCATGTAAGCATGTTGCTTGTTATTCGAGTATGTTGTGATGTGTGATTGATTGGTTGTGAATGTATGTTGTTTTATCGTATGCGTATGTTGCTTGAAGCATGTTGAGTAGAGTCTCATTGTTTCTATTACATCGGAAAAAGAGGTTTTTAAGTGAGGGAATCATACTTGAGCCACTTGGACCCTTTCCTTTGCTAACCCAGTTTGTATGTTAATTTGTTGTTGTTGTTGATTTATTGCTTTTGGGTAAGTTTGAGGCCAAGGCGTGGGCCGTGAATCGGTAAGTAGAAGTTGTGGTTTCTGAAAATGTGGATGTTATTGAGGAAGTTCTTTGCTATAGTTAGGGGAGTATGGTTGTACTGGAGTTGAGGCACAATTGGTTTGTTTGAGTCAGTGTGTATGTGGGCTGATTCTTGTTGGTGAGGGACGATGTGATCGTTTCTAGTATTAATTGGTAAAAAGGAAGTGAAGACCTTTGAGTGAGGTTCAGAGTGGTATCGATGTTACAGTAGATAAGCTCTTGGTACAGTTATGAGTTTGTCCCCTTCTGGTTGATTCTGAGTCTGTACTTCCGCATGTTGTTAACAAGCATGTAAAGTTTGAATGTGCTCGGTGAAGTGTTTGAGGTAGGTATGAGTACCTTAGTTCTTTAGGCGAGATCAAGGTAAGGGTCTCGTGTAGGTAATCTGAAACTCAGAAATGTTAGTTGGTGATCGTTGGGGTTCAACCTATGGTTTTAATACAAGACAGCCGGTCAGTATCCGTGAGCGGGAATCAATTTGTGTGATTGGGCCAGTGTGTGTCCGAGTTGTCTTCCAGTAAGAAGGAGAGACGAAGTCGCTTCTGATATAGTAGAGCTGAGAAGGAAGTCTTGAGCTCTAACTCCAGATTGTTTGGTGGTGGGATGTTTTGAGTCGTCAGAACCGATGTTATAGAACATGTTCTAGCATGATTGTTTGTGTGTGATCAGAATTGAATTTTGAGGTTTCGAGATGCTCTAAGAACGGTTTCGAAGAGTTAGGTTATGTTGAAGAACCAGCCTGAAAACAAGAGGACAGAAGACTATCAGCTGTGTACATGTGAAGTTGCAATTTCTACGGATTCGTCCTTTTGTGTGAGCACGCAAAGAAATTTGATATACTTGTTGAGATCTTCGATGTAGGGACGCATGTGATTAGTCCTTTGTGGTGAGATAGTGGTGGTTAGAAAAATGTACATAAGATGTTTGTTGATGGTTCAGGGTTACGTGATTCTAGTAGATGTGAAGTAATTGTCTTTTTACGGTTTCGATGTAACATTTGGCATGGTTTGGCTCGTAGGACACAGAGCTAGAGTATACTTTGAGACAAAGAGAAAGTTGCCTTGAAGTTGCAGATTTCTGTAAGACTGTAGTGGTAGGTGAGGATGTGAACTTCTTATCGAATGTTGATCCAGCTTTAGAGGTCAAAGATTGATTGAGTTTAGTTGACAGGCTTGCCTAGAAAATGTGATGGATTTGATTTTTGAATGAAGATTAGACCGCAGAATGTTAGAGTAGTTTGTGATATTCCTAGAAGTGTTTGCAAGAATTGTCAGTTTGTCTCCTGACAGGGAAGAAGAGTTTGCTATCGACACCGTCTTCGAGTTCACTCTTGTTTTGTTGCTCTGTATTTTATGGTTCCCGAAATAATTGAGAGTGTTGAAGAATTAACTTCGAGATTTGTTAGACCGTAGATTCATTAGGCCTAGTACATCATCTTAGAGTAAGACAGTGCAATTTGTAAAGAAGAGAGATGACATACGAGAATGTGTTTAGATTTCAGGTAGTTGAAACAAGTGACAGTGAATAAGTAGTATCCATTTCCGAACGTCAGTGGTTTGTTGGTCAGTTGGGGTGTACTCCAGTCTTTTCAAGATTAATTTGAGATCCGGTTACTACCAGTTGAAAGTGAGAGAAGTTGATGTACCGAAGACAAATTTCGGGGCAAGATGTGATCACTTTGAGTTATGAGTTATGTCGTTTCGTTTGACTTGTGTGTTAGCTACCTTTATAGAGACGTCGAGCAAAATATTTCCTGAGCTCCTTGATTAGTTGTAGTAGTCCTTAGAGATGATACATGAGTATATTCATGTAACGAAGAAGACCATGACAAGCTTTGGAGTTAGTGTTGTAGACCCTGTTAGAAAATTAATCGTATGCCAAGTTGAGCAAACGTGAACTCTGAGTCAAGGAAGATGTTCTCCTAGGACATGTAGATCAGCCGAGTGTATTAGAGTAAATCCCAAGTAGGCAAAAGAAGATGTGAGTTGGAAGAAACCGAAGATTGTGACAGGTATCTATAGTTCCTAGGTCTAGCATTGCTACTATCGGAGGTTTGTAAATAGTCTTTCGAAGATAGCGGCTCATTTAACATATTGCTACAGAAGAATGTTCAGTTGTATGGTCAGATGCGAGACAACGAGCCCTTGAGAAATCGAAGGAAAGTTTGAAGAGAGCTTCGACCTTGATCCAGCCTATATCAGAGAAACAATTTGTGAACCATAGTGACGCGTTACATGTAGGGTTAGGTTGTATGCTTATGCAAGATAGAAGATTTGTGGCTTATTCGTTGAGACAATAGAAAGTACATGAAAAGGATTTTCCGACACGAGGCATAGAGTTAACTGCAGTTGTATTTGCTTCAAAGACTTAGAGAAAAAGCATGTATAATAAGAAATGCACAGTATATACACGTATCCTCAGATCTTGAAATATTAGACGACTTAGGAAGGGTTGAAACTTGAACAACATAAGTTGTTAGAACTGCTTGAAGACCATAATCTCAAGATTGAGTACCATTTGAAGAGGGTCAACGTAGTAACCGATGATCCGAGTTATATTTGTTGTAAGATTAGTAGTTGAGTTTCGAGCTGTGTTTGTCGGATTCAGTTTATCAAATGATAGTGGTTTGTGGCCGAGTTTCATGTGAAACCTACATTGAGTCAGAATACTTAAAGAGAAATAGTTGCAAGACAGGTTCTTGGCACCTCATGTGCAAGACATAGTAGAAGGAAGACCTTCAGATTTCATTTCCCAAGATGATAGAGTTTTGCATTTTAGAGACAGAACAGTTGTGGCGATTGACATAGTGTTTTGAGACGTATTGTTTTAGCCGAAGCACACGACAGTTCATTTGTATTGCATCTGAGTAGTATGAAGACGTATTATGGGTCGAAGACGAATATTTATGGATTGAGTTGAGGGATGATGTGGTTCAGTATGAGAGTAAGTGTGTAATTTGCCAGCGTGTCAAGACCGAGCATCAGTTTTCTTCTAGTTTGTTACATCCGTGGAAGGTTCTTAATGGAAGTGAGTAATAGAGATTCGAGATTTCAACTAGATTTTTGATGACGTCTGCATAATGTTTGGTTACCTATTGAAGTCAGATGGTCAGTCAGAGAAAGTTACGGGTCAAGTTTTCAAACGGTGTCGTATGAGATTGTGAATCGGGCTAGTTTTGTTGTTAATTGTTGCGATTACCACCAGAGTTAGAAAGAGGTTCGTAATGTGTTTTATGTATCTATGATTCGGAAATGTGAGTCAGATCTATCCCATGCTATGTTTGTGGAAGACATTGAGTTCAGTTTAAAATTGACATGCATTGAAGGACCCGTTGAGATCTCAGCATCATATAGCTAATGTTGTGTGGTAAGTCTGTCAAGTTGGTTAGAATGTTGAGGTGAGAAGGAAGTGTGGAGGGGCAGTTTCCGTGGCTCTTCCTGTTCGATAAATTTCGGGGACGAAATTTCCTTAAGTGGGAATGGTGGCCTAGGCGTATCGGTACGGGCTCTAGGCGTGTCGGTACGGGTTTATCTCGTTGACCACGAGATGTTGACCGAGAAGGGCGTATCGATACGCTCAAGGGCTGTATCGATACGGTCTTCCTGTGTTGATCGTAGGATGTTGACCTTGGTCAAGGCGTATCGATACCCTTGATTGATGTATCAATACGGCCTGCTTAAAAAGGAAAAATGGGCTGTTTTAAAGTGCTGTTTTGGATGGTCGTTGTTTTATTGTTTGTTTTTCCGCTGTCGTGCTTCACATAGGATTTAATAATGCATTTAGACAAGATATAAATAAAAGAAACTTTCTAGGGTTGCTAACCGAGGTGAGACCTTAACGGGTTTCACATTAGTTTTCCCCGTGTAGCCTACTCGGACCGGTCAGCCATCCAGACCAGGACGAGGGGGTTACAGTGGGAATGGTGGTGGGAGTCGAATGTCCTCGATCCGTTCTTTACTTGGAAATTTAATTTGGGGCATTGGATCTAGTTTTTCAAAATCCTTCTGATCTTCCTCAGCGTTATTGCCAGGCTTTACTGCGGCGGCTTGGTCAGGTTCTGCCGATGCAGTGGGATCTCGCAACGCCGAGGCGGGTATTTTTGCGACAGATGTCTCTTTTTCTTTGGTCTCCTCTTTTTCACTGGCTCGGGATTCCTTTAGCTGTTTTCCACTCCTAGTGTTGATTACTTTGCATTTTTCATGAGTTGCTCCCTTAGCGACTTTAGTATCGCTTGGAAATCCTCCCAGCGGTCTGGAGTTTAAGAATTATGCAAACTGCTCGACTTGAGTTTCTAGGGATTTCAATGTCGCCTCATGATTCTGCATTCGTATCTCCGTCATGTCCATAAAAGCGTCAGTTTTCTTTATAAACTTATCAGTATTAGCCATATATGCACTAGTTTGAGACATAAAATCATTAAGAGAGTTTTCTAAAGAACTAATTGGCATAGGCTGTTACGGCGACAGAGACTGCTGTTGCGGCATAGTTTGTCAAGGCATGTTCTGTTGAAATCCCGTTGCTGGAGCATTATGATTGTTTTGATTGAGTGCGTTGTTGGGGTTGCTCCATGAGAAATTCATGTGTTTCTTCCAGGCCGGGTTGTAGTTGTTGGACGTCATGTTATTGTTCCGATTGTAGTTTCCAACGTAACAGCTTGACTCTGTATTCTGTGGACATTCAGAAGAAACATGGTTACCCCCACAGTTTTCACAAAATAACTCCATTACCTTGACCTCCTGGTGATTATTCTGCGTTTGCATGTTCATGACCAACTTTGTCAAGGTGGCGATTTGGGTTGTAATCGAGTCCGAGGACCCTATTTCGTTTACTGTGGATTGACGTCTGATTCCTCCTCTTCTGGATGTCGAGAATTGATAATCGTTTTTGACCTTCCTATTCAGGATCTCCATTGCTTCCTTAGGTTGCTTGTCTAGGAGTATGTCATTTGCCGAGGCATCAAGCATCATCGTTGTTGCCGTGTTGACAACATTGTAGAACATTGTCACATGTGTCCACAATGGGAATCTGTGTAAGGGGCATTTATGTAACAGTTCTCTGTATCGTTCCGAAACCTCGTACATGGATTCGTCATCAGCTTGTCGAAAAGAGGTGATTTCATTACGCAATTTATTAGTTAAATTTGTAGGATTAAAACGTGCAAGGAAATCACGACATAAGTCACTCCAAGATCCAATTGATCCTACTGGAATGCCATTTAACCAGGTTTTTGCCCTATCCCTTAGTGAATAGGGAAACAATTTCAACCTTAAAATATCCTCATGTACTCCCTGTATTTTGAATGAATTGCAAATCTGCAGGAAGGATTCGAGGGGTTGTCTGGCATCATCAGTTGTTGAGCCGCCAAATTGCCCCTTAGTATTGATCATGTTGAACATAACTGACTTCAGTTCAAAGTGGGCAGCTTCTATCTCAGGTGTGACAACTCCCGGATTTAGTTCGTTAAGATCTTTTTCTAGGTAGTCTCGGACGGTTGGGTTTCGTACTGGAGCAAATTGTATTTGCGGATTTTCTCTATCTTCTGCCGGAGAATCTTGAGCACCATCGACAATTTGCTATCCGTCAACATTCCTATTGTTATTGCCAACTTGACATGCCATATTTTCTCTTATCCTTTTCTTGAGTCTTTGGAAACTAAGATCGATTTCAAGATCAAGGTCGTAGAATGGATACTTTGGGTTCGCCCTGGTCATACACTAATGCAACACCAAAGTTGATTAGTGCTAAAAAAACTAAAAATAAAAGTACAAGAAAATAAAATTGAAAGTTTCTATCGCCAATCCCCGACAATGACGCCAAAAACTTGTTACGTGTGTAAAGTGCCCCGCAATTGTGCAAGTGTACACGTCTCAAGTAATAAATTGATAAGTATTGAGTATCGTCTCCACAGGGATTGACGAAACCTTTAATGTTTATCGCCTCGCACTGAAAAAGAAAGAAAAAGTAAAGAACACAAGTGAAGAGTTGGGTTTTTGGAGTAATCTAATAAACTGAAAATAAAATAAGCCAATAATTAAAAAGTAGAATACTCAAGATGAGAGAATGGGTCGGATTAGATTGCATCGTAGAGTGGAAATCAAATTGACTTGTCTTTGTCTTTGAATGCAATAAACACCAAACTGCCTCGGTAGTGACCTAAGTCCCTGTCATGGCAATAAGTTGTGCTGCCTCGGCAATCCCTTACTAGTCGGCAGACGATGTCCAGGTCCGGCAAAACGTCCTTTGATGGCTCCTTCTTATCTCTAAGTCGAAGCACCGTTGATGAATGAGACTTGAAAATACCTCCCGGCATGAACCAAGGATGAAAACCAACCAATTTCACTCCTCTTTTAGCCTTTGAAACTCTAATTTATTGCTAACCCAAGTTAGCTTCCACCGTTGGGATGAAAACCATGCTTATTCGTTTCTTGAGTTTAATTCTTCCGATATTAAACAAGTGAATAACCTTACAATACTCTCTTCCGATAAGATTGCAATAATAGAATCAATGCCAAGAATAAGCAAACCTTGAACTAAATTGCATTAAAAAACTTAAACAAAGTACAATTGTTTTCTCACAACTACTAAACAAAATAATCCTAACCCTAAGAGAATTTAGAACATGATGAACATGGAAAACGCACAACTAATCCTAATCTCAAGATCTCAATACTCGACTCCCTTCAAATGGTGGCTTGGTCTTCTTTAAATAGTAATAGGCTTAGGGAAAAGTCCTTCTTAGATAGGAAGTTAAGTTGGAATTGGACTTGTCTTCATTAAAGAGGCGAATCTCTTTACTTTATTACATTTTATCCTTTTGGACAAGTTCCATCTTTACCCTTCCTTCCATGCTTTCATCATCTTCCCGAACTCCGATTGCCACACAAAGTATGTAGAAAAATCCAGCATTTTATGCTATTCAAATCGACTACCACTTTGCATGTTTTGCCCTCCGGCAAGTTGATCTGTGCACTGCCTCAGCGGCGGCTATCTGCTGCCTTGGCAGTGGTATGTCACTGATTCTGCTCCATAAGGTTTTATCTTCATGATTCAGCTTTCTTCAGTAGAAAATGTCATTTTTGGCTTGGCTTGATCTGGACCTATCTAGAGCTCGTTCTGCATCATCCTCCCTTTTCTCCTTTGCCCGCTCGGCATCACTTGCCCCGGTAGTGAGTAAATCTGCGCAAGTACCAAACATGCATTAAAATAGTACATTTTTCATTAGATAAACCAAATATATGGATCAAAGAAAAAAACAATGTAATTAATGCATGGAGGGCCATAATGCAGCTCAACTGGATCTAGGTTAAGCAATAATTGCCACGTAAAAAAGGTGAAAACATAGTAATTTTGGACAGTTATCAACAAGTTATGAGTTTGTTGGAGCAACCCGACATCGAGCAAGAGCATGGAGAAGTTATCACACGCTTGCTGCAAGAGCTGGTCAACTTAGGAATTGGAGCTAGCAGTTTCCTGTAGGAAATTTATCTTTTCTTTCTATTCGAAATTTCGGACAAATGGGTGTTTCTAAAAGACTAGTTCTTGAATTCAATGCCTTCTTTCCGCATTCATGCATACATCCATACATTCATGCATTTAAAACTTTATATTATATTGCAAAATAAGAAAAATAAAGGGAAAGTTTAATGATAGTTTGCTTTAAACCGCAATCATAGCACATTCATACGGAACTCGCTTGCGCTCTAAAGCCATGGTTGTGGAAGATAGGATTGCTAGTTTGGAGAATGAACATGTGGAGACACAGAATTGATTTGATAGAATGGGGAAATCTATCAAAGATCACTTCGCCCAGACACAAGAATAGATTATTGGTCAGCTGACTGCCCTGTTAGGACCGAAGTAGTCTGATAAAGCTAAAGCTCCTGAAGATGCTTCAAATGACATGAATGATCAAACTGAAACTACATCTCACATCAGAATGTTGACTAAAAAACCTCCACCTGTGAAGAAGGTCCACATCAACTTGGCAAGGGTGACGCCCAGTCACCCGATGCATGTTGGGGCAAACTTCGGGAATGCTGAAGAGGTCCCAGATATAAATACTTTGAATGAGATAGAAAAGATTTGTGCTGAAATTGAGAGGAAGTATGAAGAGCGTTGCAAAGCCTTAGAAGAACGCTTGTTGGAGTTACATAAATCAAATGAGTTGGGTTTAGGCGTTGCTGAAATGAGTTTAGTGACTGATTTGATACTGCCTCCAAAATTTAAGGCCACAAACTTTGAAAAATATGATGGGACTACTTGTCCAAAGTCCCACCTCACGATGTACTGTCGGAAAATGGCTGCCCATTTGAAGGATGAGAAATTGCTGATACACTGCTTCCAAGATATCATAACTGGTTCAGCGGCCAGATGGTACACGCAACTGAGTCGTGCGAACATACGGTCGTGGAAGGATCTTTTAGGAGCCTTTGTAGAGAACTACAAACATGTGACAGAGATGGTCCTTAGCCGAGTTATGCTGCAGGGAATGGAGCAGAAAAATGATGAAACGCTCTATCAATATTAACAAAGATGGAGAGATGTTGCAGCACAAGTACAACCTCTGCTGATGGAAAATGAGGTTGCCCACATGTTTTTTCAAACTCTAAGAGGGCCACTTTTCGAGAGGCTGATCAGTAATGCTACTCAGAATTTTGCTAATATTGTAATGATTGGAGAATTAATAGAGGTTGCGATCAAGAGTGGTCGAATTGAGAGTGGAGAGAGCTCTCAAAGAAATTATAAGAGGAAGGACAGTGAAGTGAATCATACAAGTACGTATGAGGCTCCGAAGAATGTGACTATTACCTTACCTGAAATTGTAGTAGGAAACTCATAGAATTCAAACAAGAAGGATTCTTGTGGGCCGAGAAATGACAGGATGAATTTTACACCCATTCCGATGATATATGCCGAATTGTATCCCTAGTTTCATGAAGCAAATTTGGTAAGGTCATATCATTTGACACCCTTACAGCCTCTCTACCCTCCATGGTACAAATCTAATGCCCATTGTGAATTTCATGACGAGATACCAGGGCATTCGATTGAGACATGCACGACATTAAAGAAAGTGGTACAAAATCTGATCAACACTGGGATCTTAAAGTTTGATGAGCCAAGCATTGCTGCAAACCCTTTGACAAGTCATGGTGGGAGAGGGATGGATGCTATAGAAGAAGATGATGAAGCAAGACGATTGAAGACTGGCGTGTCAGAAATAAGATCTCCACTGAAATGGGTGTTTGAATAGTTGTAAAATACCAGGATGATTGAAATGGGCATAAAAGTGGAAATGGAGAAACAAACTGAGGTGTATTGTGAGTATCATCAAGAGTGTGGTCATGAGATTAAGTATTGTCAAGAGTTCAGGGACTTGATTCAGAAAATGATGGATACCTGAACATTACCACACATTGCAAAGGGTATGTGCTACTTGGATTCCTAATTGACAACGGATCGATGTTGAATGTTATGCCAATGGTTACGCTGCAAAGGTTGCTCATTGATGATTCTCACATGAAGACATACCAGAATACTGTAAGGGCTTATGATGGAACAACACGTGATGTGTTAGGGAGGATTGAAGTACCCCTGCTGATCGGGATGACAGTTTATAACATATATTTTATGGTAATGGACATTAAGCCTACATACAACTGTTTGTTGGGAAGACCCTGGATTCACTCAGCTGGAGCAGTCTTGTCGTCCTTACACCAGAAGCTCAAATTTGTTATAAAACGGAAACTGGTTAGTGTCGGTGCAGAGGAAGACATTATTGCCTCGATAACCATTGACGTCCCGTACATCTAAGCAGATGAAAATGCCCTTGAATGTTCTTTTCAGGCTTTGGAGTTTGTAAATGCTACCTTTGTTGTTGAGGGTAAGCCCTTCCCGCGACCAAGGTTATCAAATTGTACGAAAATGACAGTGCAGGAAACACTAGGAAGGGGCGTGAAGACGGGAAAAGGACTTGGGAAACACCTGCAAGGACACCTACATCCAAATCTTATTATCATAAAGAAGAACCATTTTGGGCTAGGGTTCAGTCCCAACATGCAAGATTAGCTGAGAGAACTAAAGAAGAGAAAGGAACAAAGGAAAACTCATTTACAAGGGACTGAAACCTCTTATAGACTGGTAACTTCCTTTAACATGTCGAAGATTTTTAAGTCTCGGGGATTTGCAAATGTTGAGAAACAATTGGAAGAGGTTAATCAAGAGGCAGCAAAACTACTTGAAAAAGAGATTTTCAGCAATAACTTGGATGGACTCATCATTGGCGAAATTTTTGAAGGGTTCGACATGGAGAATTTCTGGAACAGATCTGCCCCTGTCTCTCGGGCGTGATGCTGAACAGTTGGACCACCGAATATTTCCTTCTTTTAGCTAAGAATAAAACAGATTAAGTGCCAGGAACCACCTTATAATTTTGCCCGCAAGTATAAAGGATTGTCTGTAAAGAGCCATTATACCCATCCATTTTAATAAAGATGTTTTTCATGCTGATTCACAAATGGCAAACATGTTTTTAATTTTTCACATCCTTTTCAAAATATATTATTATTTACTTTGTAGGCCTTCAACTATCGACTGCATGAATGATCCTAAACCTAATCTTGGAATAGGATTTGAACCGCTAGTGTGTTCAGTCGGAGTCAATGAAGTCGAGGATGAAACAGAATATGAAATCTCTGAAGAATAACTAAGGTTGGTGGAAAAAGAAGACAAGCATATTTTACCTCACAAGGAAGAATTGGAAGTTCTCAACTTGGGGATGGATGAAATCAGAAGAGAGGTAAAAATAGAGACATCATTCTCATTGAAGGAGAAGCAAAAGTTGATTGATCTGCTATGAGAATTCAAAGATATCTTCGCTTGGTCTTATCAAGACATGCCAGGATTGAATACTGACATAGTGGTACACAAGTTACCCATAAGGCCAGAATGTAAATCGGTTCAGTAGAAACTAAGAAGATTGAGGCCGAGAATGGTATCGAAAATAAAGAAATGGGTACAGAAGCAAATCGATGCTGGTTTTCTCGTAGTATCGCAATATCCAGAGTGTGTGGTCAATATAGTCCTGGTTCCAAAGAAAGATGGAAAGGTACGAATGTGTGTGGACAATAGAGATCTGAATAAAGCCAGTCTAAAAGATAATTTTCCTTTGCCACACAAAGATATTCTGGTTGACAATCTGTAGGGACATTCATGGTTTTCCTTCATGGATGGCTTCTCGGGGTACATTCAGATAAAAATGAATCTGGAGGACATGGTCAAAACAACATACATAACTCTATGGGGCACATATTGTTACAAAGTGATGCCTTTCAGATTGAAGAATGTCATAGCACAAGGAAGTTGAAGTTTATGTGGATGACATGATTGCTAAATCCCATACTGAGGAAGAGCACATCCAAAACTTGAGGAAGTTGTTCTTAAGATTGAGGAAATGCCAGTTAAAACTGAATCCTAATAAGTGAACTTTTGGAGTAACATATGGAAAACTCTCGGGGTTTGTGGTCAACAGAAAAAGAATCGGGATAGATCCAGATAAGGTGAAGGCTATTCAGAATTTTCCACCACCCAGCTCACAGAAAGAAGTTCGTGGATTCCTTGGCAGGTTAAATTACGTTTCTCAGTTCGTTTCACAATTGACCGATAAATGTGATCCAATCTTTAAGCTGCTCAAAAAGAATAACCCTGGAGAGTGGAATGAAGAATGCCGAGAAATAAGTCGCGCCAGTTCCTGGAAGACAGTTGATCCTCTACCTGACGGTCTTTGAGAATTCAATGGGTTGTGTGCTGGGTCAACATGATGATACAAGAAAGAAGGAAAGAGTCATTTATTACCTGAGCAAAAAGTTTACTGAATGCGAAGTACGGTACCCGCCATTCCAAAAGTTATGTTGTACGTTGGTCTTGGTAACTCGTAGGGCTAGACAATATATGTTGTACCACGCTACATGGCTAATCTCCCGACTTGATCCGTTGAAATTTATGATGAAAGTGCCGGTGTTGACTAGAAGGTTGGCAAGTTGGCAAATGTTATGATCAGAGTTTGATATTGTGTATGTGAGCCAAAAGGAAATAAAAGGAAGTGTCATAGCAGATTTCTTAGTCAGTCGTGCAGCGGAAGATTATGAGCCCCTAAACTTTGATTTCTCAGATGAGGATGTGATGAATATCTCCGTGATGGAAACCAAAATCCCAGGTGGTGAAACTTGGAAATTATATTTTAATGGAGCAGCTAATGCCCTTGGACGTGGAATTGGAGCGATATTGATTTCTCCAAATGTTGTACATTACTCGTTCACAAGCAAGTTAGAATTTCTTTGTACCAATAATATGGCAGAGTATGAAGCTTGTGTCATGGACCTACGAGCCGTTATTGAAAGGAAGATAGAAGTCTTGAGAGTATATGGGGATTCAATGTTGGTGATCTACCAAGTTCGTGGAGAATGGGAAACAAAGGATGTAAAGCTGATTGAGTACCGAAAACTGATCCTGGAATTAATGAAAGAGTTTGAAGAAATTGCCTTTACATATATCTCCAGGGAAGACAACCAAATGGTCGATGCCTTAGCTACACTGGCTTCGATATTTCTAGCAAATAGGTCGGAAGACATGATGCCAATTCACATACAAAGTTATGAAACCTACGCTCACTATTGCAGCATAGAAGAAGAAGTCGATAAGCATCCCTGGTATTATAACATTTTGCAACATCTAAAGTATCAGACCTATCCTCTGGGGGCAAATGACAATGACAAAAAAGCCATTAGAAGGATGGCTTTAGGATATATACTTGATGGAGAGATTCTTTATAAAAAAGGAAAAGATCAGATCCTGTTAAGATGTATCAACGCCAATGAAGCAAAGAATATCATGGCGAAAGTGCATGATGAAATATGTGGAACACATGTCAATGGATTCTCTATAGCCAGGAAAATCATGAGATATGACTATTATTGGACAACCATGGAAGGAGATCGCATTGAATATGCCAAGAAGTGCCATAAGTGTCAGATATATGCTGACAAGATTAATTCTCCAACAAGACCTCTTCATACAATGAATTTGTCGTAGCCTTTAGTTGTCTAGGCATGGATGTTATCGGATAGATCCACCCTAAAGCCTCTAATGAACACCATTTTATTCTTGTGGCCATAGACTATTTTACCAAGTGGGTCGAAGTAGCTTTTTATGCCAACATCACAAGAACGAAAGTTTGCAAGTTCTTGAAAAAAGATATAATTTGTTGATATGGTTTACCAGAAAGGATTGTAACAGATAATGCCACCAATTTCAACAATAAAGTGATAGCAGAAGCATGTGAGAAATTCAAAATCATTCATCAAAAATTTGTGACTTACCGCCCTAAGATGAACGGGGCAATAGAGGCAGCCAACAAGAACATCAGAAAGATCATATCGAAGACAACATAAAATTACAAAGATTGGCATGAGAGACTCCTTTTTGCATTGTTTGTGTATCGGACATCAATACGAACCTCAACTGGGCAACACTTTATTCTTTGGTCTATGGGACAGAAGCGGTACTCCCCATTGAGGTCAAAATTCCATCTATTCAAGTTTTGTCCGAACTGAAGTTAGAAGATGCGAGATGGCTACAGGTTCGGTTTGACCAGTTATATCTCATTGAGGAAAAGAGGTTGAGGACAATATGTCACATCCAAATGTACCAGAAAAGGATGATGCGGGCATATGATAAAAAGGTGCGCCCGAAGGAATTCCGAGAGTGGGATCTTGTGTTGAAAAGGTCCTACAAATACATCAAGATGACCATGGAAAATAGATGCCTAACTGGGAAGGACCCTGCGTTGTTAAGAAGGCCTTCTCTGGAGAAGCATTAATCTTAGCTAAAATGGACGGCAAGGAGTTACACAAACCAGTAAACCCAGATTCAGTCAAGAAGTATTATGCCTGAAGAAATCAAAAAGAGAATGAAAAAAAATAAGAAAGAAGAAGAAGAAGGAAAACGGAGTGAAAACCAGAAAGGGCGCTCCTGCAAAATGAAAATATATATGGTAAAAACCCGGAAAGGGCGCCTTAGATATCTCCAAAAAAATTGGAGAAAATAAAAAAAAGGTTCAAGATGAAAATCTGCAAAGGTCGTCTTGAAACCAAAGGATGATTTGAGTAGAAAAAAAGTTAAGGCGGCTCAGATAAATGAAGTTAGGCTTCTGATAATCAACACCTCTCAGACACCTGGTATTTTGGAAGAGATTTCACATCTGTAAACATTCTAGACATGTTTGAGGACCGTTGGACATGAGTGCAAGTTTAGCCCTATATTTGGTCGATGGGGTGGTTGTATCCTTCATGCTTTGGATGCCCGGAGATCTGACTTTGTTTCTTGATTTCATTGTTTGCCATGACTATTTCAAACTCTGTTGTATTTCAATTTATACGCTTCAATAAAATTCATGAATTCACTTTCAAGCCTTCTTTTTATTCCAAAGCATCATAAAATGGATGATATGATGAAAAAAGCAGATTATTTCTTGGTATTACTATGTTTTAAAAGTACAAGTGAACCTTGTCACTCTAGGTATTGAAGAAGAGTGTACGAGACGAGATGGTGCAAATTTGAAGACAGACTACAAAGATGTCGACAGAGCCTACCACCCGAAGAACAATGATTTTATCTCTATGTACTTGATGAGATGATCAGAACCACAAGGCCGACAAATTATCATGCTCTTTTGGGTTAGCATCTCAGTCAGGACTGCTTACGAAGACTGGGAAAAGGAAGAATGTTCGCAACCCCATGATCTACTGTTGAGAACCATCATTTTCTAAAAACTCTTGGATTTGGAAAAACTTTAACATTGAAGGATTGAGTATTTGCAACATTTCCAAAACAAGATGACATGATTGGCCCAGACAAGATTTCGTCAACTAAAATACCTTTCCTTTATTTTCTATCAAAAAGAAAAGAAAAAGAGAAGAAGAAGAAGAAGAAGAAGAAGAAGAAGAAGAAGAAGAAGAAGAAGAAGAAGAAGAAGAAGAAGAAGAAGAAGAAGAAGAAGAAGAAGAAGAAGAAGAAGAAGAAGAAGAAGAAGAAGAAGAAGAAGAAGAAGAAGAAGAGAGAAAGAAAACCGAGGTGAAAACTTGAGAAGGCGCCTTTCAAAAAAAGGCCAAAGTGAAAACCTGAAAGAGCACTTTGAGAAAAGCAACATAAAGTGAAAACCCGAAGGGTGCTTTAGAGCAAAGGGACAGAAACGCAGAAAGGAGGTTGTGACGGCCGATTATGAATGTGAGATGGGAGTTAGAAAAGAAGTATCAAAAAGGGTCTTAAAAGGGCAGAAGACGATTGATGAATTTTAGCAAGTCATGGTTCATGCGTCATGTAGAAAATTAGGGTCATGCTAACCCTCATATTTTAGTTGTTTTGACATGAAGTAGATGGAAAAGGAAGGATTACTAATGAGAAGAGTCCACCCTAGCAAATAAGAACTCCTAGTGAGAAGAGTTTGCCCAACAAAGAAGGATTCATAATGAGAAGAGTCTGCCCCAGCAAAGATAGAGCTCTTAATGAGAAGAGTTTGCCCAGAAAATAATGATTCATAATGAGAAGAGTCTGCTCCAGCAAAGAATAGCTCCTAATGAGAAGAGTTCGTCCAGCGAAGAAGGATTCCTAATGAGAAGAGTCCGCTCAAATAAAGACAGAGTTCCCAATGAGAAGAGTTCATCCCTAGCTAAAGAAGGAGATAAAAAAGATTGAAGAATTTCATTATGAGAAGAACAACTTAAAGATTCCATAAACAGATGGCTTGGAAAAAAATCTGTGTCTTTTCAGTCTTTGCCCTATTCATGTTCCACAGCAATGAGCAAAGAGGGAAAATTGTAATACCCGTATTTTGTCCGGGTGTATGGATGTATATATATTTCGAATAGCCAAGTAATAAATAAATAAATAAACCAAATAAAACAACCCAAAATATATTAAAGGTCCATTTATAAAGCCCGAAATATAAAATGCCCAAAAATTACAATCTAGAGTCCATTTTTATAAATCAAATGCTCATTTTTATTACATAAAACCCAAGTACAAGGCCCGAAACACAAACTTTATCTGCCAACCCAACACAAAAACACAAAACCCATTTGTGCTTTCATTTCCCCCTAAAACATATACAAATCGGGCCAAACAAACATAAAAGTCTCTTAGCCCATTTGTGTTTTTTTCTCCCGCCTAAACTAGTCCGCGTGGCGATCCTCCATTCGTCTATTTCCTGTTCGCACGGATTGACTCCCAACTGGGAACATCTGTCTCAGCCAGCGATGAAAGCTGACGTCACCACCCGATCAGCTATAAATACCTATAAAAGAGAGAAAAAAGGGTTGTTAATCATTAATGCAATCATTAATGAATCATTAACTGAAGAGGAAGGTGAAGAGACTTACCAGAATCGGAAGAGGCATTTGGAGAAGACGAACCAGATTGCCATTTCTTGCCGGAAGCTCGCCGGAGTTGCAGAATCACCAAACAGAGGTAATATTCACCTATGAGCTCATTATTTGCTAAGTAAATCTAATAAAAAAAACACAAACAGAGCCATGGATTCTTAATGTTAGTACCTAAACCATTAAAAACCCTAGATCTCAGAGTGTAAAACCTATCTCTAAGCTCAGTTTCCTAAATTTAAAGCTGAATCCATAAACAACAATAAGCAACCTAGATCTAAACATGAGTAAGATCTAGGTTCGAACATAAATAAAAAACAAAATTCGAAGGGGGAGAGGACTTATCTTGCTGTCAAAGTCACCGTGAGTACCGTCGGAGTCGAGATCGGAGTGTTAGAATCTAAGTCGGATTCGAAAATGATATAAGTGAGGCTACTGATTTTGGGTAGATAGCTTAGGAAAGGAGAAGGGGCCATTTCTAATGAAATAGGGATTAGATCTAGGTTTAGAATGAAAGATTGAGTGATTTGGGTAGTTTTAGGGTTCCGACACGGCGGCCAGCGGTGGTGGAAATGGTGGCCAGAAGTAGCAGATTGTGGCTGGAGGATACGGTTTGGTCGGAGAAGGTGATCGGTTTGGTCGAAGAAGGTGATCGAAGTTTGGTCGGCGAAGATGATCGTAGCTTGGTTGAAAGGTGGCCGGAAATGACAGAAGGCATTGGAAAAGATGACCGGAAGGCCACCGGGCATCGAAGAAGATGACCGGAAGGCCACCGGTCATCGGAGAAAGAAAGAAAGAAGGTGATCGGTGAATAGAAATATGCCGGAGTAGGGTTTTGGGTTGAATGAAGATCAAAATGGATTTTGGGGATTGTTCTTGGATTGTTCTTAAGAAAATGGGTCCTTTGATCTTTAAAAACAGAAAGTGGAAAGGATTTTTCTGTTTTTGTTGATCAAACAAGTGAAAGTGGATGAATTGGAGAAGAACAAAGCCAAAAATTTGGTTTTTGATCGAGTTAGGGTTATGGTTTTGGGTAATTGGGTGTTTGGGTTTAGAGAGTTTAGAGAGAGAGAAAGTGAATAGAGAGAGAGAGTGAACATAGGTTATGGCCGAGTTGACCCTGTTGAGAGGGATTTTATAGACGAGTTGACACGACACTGTTTTGGTGTCGGGTCGCGCGTAAGATCCGTGTGTTTCTATACGGGCACGGATACAGGTCTGTAACCCGATCGAGTTAGGGTTGGGGCAATTTGGGTTTAATTCGGATTGGGTCATGTAGTTTTGGGCTAAGGTTAATGGGTTATGGTCTCCTTTTTTTAGGAAATTATAATTGGACTCTTTAATTTCCCTTTTTCACAAAATGGTCATTATTTCTTTGTAATATGGCCCTTTAATTCAGAAATTAATTCAATTCAGTCATATTCTAGCGTCATTTATTTTTTAATTGTTTTGTTTAATTATTCAAATTAAATTGTATGCTTGCATATTTTAAAGGGCGTGTAGTATACTTGTTTAGGAAATTTAATAATATAGTTAGAAACTAATTAGAGCCTTTGTAGTTTAGTTCCTTTAATAAATCTAATTAAATTGATAGACAAGATAATTGTAGAAAATAAATGGAGCCTTAGTTAGGACTTACTTAAAATGAACAAGACAATAATTGAACATGCATTAAACCTTTTGTGTTGAGATACATTTTGAATATAAATTGAAGTGTCCTAATGTATTTGGACGTTTCAAGACTTATATTCGTCCAAAATGTATTTTCTTACAAAAAGGATATTCTCATTTGAAATGGAATCCATTTTACAATTAAAAGACTTAATTAAATTCATATTAATGTTCGAAATGTCAAAATACCACGTGAAATTAATAAGGTACCGATAACGGGCGTTTGTAGGGGTGTTAACCCTTCCCTACACGTAACTTACTCCCAAACCAAAATTTTATTAAAAGAATCTCTAGTACGCTTTTTATGGTGTCCGGCCTACCAAAGTGGCCGGTGGCGACTCCAAAACGATTTTTTAAGAAAATAAAGGAAATTTGATTAGAAATAAAAAAAATCCTAATTTCAAGATCAAATTAAATGAAAAAACGTCGATTTTCAAAACTCTAATCGTCAAGCTTTTTTTTCCACAAACGGGTCTCAAGAACGGTCGCGACAACACTATTTAATTAGATTTATATTAATTTAAGATTATTAGAGTGAGTGAATTTAATGATCGGGATTAAATTAGAATTATCGAATGAGTAATTCATTTATCCAAAGTTTTGTTCTTTAAAAATTTAGCTCGATAAATTGAACAAATATCTCGATCTTTAAATAAATTCATAATCAAATTAATTTTAGGGTTAAATATTGGGATAGTCACTTTTGTTTTCCCTCAATATAGAATTGGTCACTAATTTTGAAAAACGACCTATAATGTTTAGTTATTAAATAGGAACAATTTGGGCACCTAAAATTTAAAAAGGATATACTTTGGGCACCTAAAATTTAAAAAGGGTATACTTTGGGCACCTAAAATTTAAAAAGGGTATACTTTAGGCACCTATTTTTCATTTAAGTCTTTACAATATTATTGTACTAATTGATTGTAAAGCTTTAGGGTTGAAAATGAATTTTTTAAAAAATTCAAGGGTGAAATTATAAAGAAACCTTTTCAGTAGTGACCATAATGTTTATTTTTTAAAATTGGGGAGCAGAAATGTACATGGGATAAACTTTAATGGCCATTGCAGTAGTTTATCGTTATTTTTTTCGCTGCTAGATCAGCAAGCCGTCAATGTTTAACGGCAACAAACGGTTGAATGACCAAAAGTTTACGCCCCGAAAACGTAAGTGACTTTAATGGTCGTTTTTTAAAATCGATGACCAACACAGTAATGAGGGAAACAAAAGTGACTATGTCAATAGTTAATCATTGATTTTGAATTTAGATCTGGATCTTAATAAAAGTATATAAATGGTTGCATGAATAATCTGATAGATTTTTAGATCCAAGTATTTTAATAAAGAGAGGAAAAAAATTTAAGACGGTCATTTAATTAGGATCTAAATAATATTTTCCTCAAACTTCAAAATAAATTAACTTTAAGAAAAATCCATCTCTTTTGACATTTGAAATCTCATTTGTTAATCAAATCCAACCAACGGACGAAAGAATGTTTTTTATTTTCTTTACACATTCTCATATTTCCCAACTTTAATGATTTAAAATATATTTTTTGTATAATTCGTACAAAAAAAAGAAAAAACCATATGTCTACCGCGCTCTCCCCAAACCTAGAAAGCACCGCCGCCTTGAGGAAGAATCGCCCGACGAAGGCAGTCCTGGTAACCGGCCTGATGGCCTGAACCCCAATAGTAACCCCTCCTCCACTACCATCCCTAAACCTCCGTCCTACAAAGACTCCTTAATGCATGGCAATCCGTTAGATCCTCGTGAAGATGATGATTGTTTCGATGATGACGACATCGAGCTTATTGAGGGTGATGTCATTCGTTCTGTTGAAGATGGCCTTATACGCATTGACTTTTCTGATAGGGTTCAGGAACTGTCGGAGAAGTGTTTCGATCTCACTGTGGTGGTCAAGCTCTTAGGCAGGCGTATTGGCTATACGACTCTCAGAAACAAACTTTACGATCTCTGGAAGCCGAAGCAAGCCTTCCGACTCATGGACATTGAAAACAATTATTTCTTGGCATCATTCAAATCAAACTCGGATCTCCTCCATGTTCTCACTAAAGGTCCGTGGACCATTTTCGGACATTACCTAACCGTCGAGCCATGGTCTGCAGATTTCCAAACGTCCCAGCCGTTTCCTACCAACATTTGGTCCTGGATTCGTCTTCCGGGTTTACCGGCTACCCTATACAAACGCAGCCTTATCACTACCATCGGGGAATGTATTGGTCTTGTGATCCGAATTGATTATCAAACGGAGAGTGGTCAAAGAGGGAGATTTGCGCGTATGGCCGTCAAAATTGACCTCCGAAAGCCGCTCATCTCTAAGATTGTTATTAATGGTAATGTGCAAATTGTGGAATATGAATCTCTCCCGATTGTTTGTTTCGGCTGTGGTAGATATGGCCACTCACAAGACAACTGCCCGGACGCTACGAAAAACCCTACTGACACTACCCCAGCCCAGCACAGCGAACCAGTTGACCCTTCTAAAGCCTCTACCAGCACGACTTCCCCAACAAAGGAAGACAATGCCCCTAACCCCGATCTTACGACTGTCCCCAACCCATCTTTTGGACCTTGGATGCTTGTTGAAAAGCGCCAACGACGACCACAAAAAAAAAACCACTGATACCCCTGCCCGCCAAGCAAGTGGTATTTTCACTGCTTCACGATTCAACCCGATATATGATGTTGAGAGTGAGAAAACGGACGAGCCGGCAAGCCCTGGTCCCTTGCACTTTGGTGCACAGACGGTGAATGAATCAAACAACCAGAACTTGCGACACAAGTATAAATCTAAAGGAAAAGGCTTGAGCTCTAATAAAACGAGCAAAGCAGTCCATGTCCGTAAGCCTTTGACCCTTGCAGATTTTCCAATCCTTGGTCGGACCCCAACCCGCACAGCACCACCCCAGGCTGCTACTACAGCTCCCTCAACGTCCCCCCTTGACGTCACCAAACACTCATCGATGGTCCTGGGAGAAAACCAAGATCCTAATGTGCCCTGTGCCCCACTCGCCCCGGATATAGCTACCAATCAAACGATGCAGCCTCCCATTGGACATCCACCGGAGGCCACTGCTAAATGTGCTAACATGGCCCTTGACAGCCCCCATAATGTAACGCCTCTTGGAGATGCTAACATAGCCTATACTGATGATAATAGCCACGACCATGGCGGCGACCGGGTAATTGCCATGTTAGAATGATGCCCCCTCCCTTGCCGCACATTCTTTTTATGGATATTAAGATCTTTAGTTGGAACGTACAAGGCTGCGGACATAGGCGTTTCTTAACCGCTGCCAAACAACTCCTTCAGGACAATAAACCGGACATGGTTATCTTTATGGAACCTCGCATTAGTGGACGCAAAGCGGACTCCGTCATCTCTTCTTTGGGTTTTCCGAATTCTCATCGTGTGGAAGCTGTTGGCTTTGCCGGTGGTATTTGGTTAGCTTGGTATGATACTGTTAATGTTGAAATCCTTTTGAATCACTTTCAATTCATACACTGCAGGGTAACGGCGAAAGGTGATAGCCACTCTATCCTCGCCACTGCAGTCTATGCTAGCCCCCGCTCTTCGTAACGGAAAATTCTTTGGCCGCACCTACGACGTCTTGCCACTACCATTCATTCGCCTTGGGTTTTGTTTGGTGACTTTAACGCAACTCTTGCTTCTTTGGAGAGAAAAGGTGGTGCTGCTACTTCTCGCCCAAGCAAAGACTTCCAAGCCTTCGTCTTTGATCTAGGCCTTCGGGACATGGGTTATTCTGGCCCTGAGTTTACGTGGATAAAGGGAAACACACACGTGAGGCTTGATAGATTCATCTGCAATAGCTACTGGGATGAAACTTTCCCTGAAGCTAGTGTTGAACATCTTCTACGTCTCCGTTCGGATCACCGCCCTATCCTCCTAAGTGTAGGGCACACTGTACGTCACTCCACTCCTGGCCCCTTCCACTATTTTACGGGATGGCAATCGCATGAGGATTTTGAACGCATGGTAAGGGATAATTGGAAGGCCTCATCATCTTTGTCCGAAACTCTTTCTAATTTCGCTAAGGCAGCGGATGTGTGGAACAAGACAACTTTTGGCTATATCGGCACAAAGAAAAAACTGCTTATGGCGCGGCTTCGAGGTATTCAAATCTCTTTGGCCTCCCGTCCCTCGCGGTTTTTACGTAATCTTGAAGAAGAGCTCCTTATTGAACTTGAGCATCTCCTCGACCAAGAAGAACTGTTGTGGCGCCAAAAGTCTAGATCGGATTGGATTGTTGAGGGCGATCGCAACACTAGATATTTCCATCGACGGGCAACTATTCGTAAGCAGAAAAATAAAATTACTTCCTTGAAGTTACAAGATGGAACGTGGTGTGATGATGATGCTATCCTTCAAGAGGAGGCCACCCGCTTTTATGAATGTTTATTCTCGCGAGATACAAGCCCGACCGATTCCTTCACTAGCACAGTGACGTATCCGATGATACATTCTGATATTATGCAACGCCTACATGAGGTACCTTCAAGTGATGAAATCCATGCTGCCCTTCAAGCTATGGCTCCTCTTAAGTCTCCAGGTTGGGATGGCCTCCACGCTGAATTTTTTCAGCGGCAATGGCCCACTGTTGGTTCCTCCATCTGCGGTATGATACAGTCTATTTTCCGAGGAGGAAGTATTGATCCCTAAGAAGGACAAGCCTGAAGCGTTTACTGATTTCCGACCAATCAGCTTGTGTACGGTCCTGTATAAGCTGGTTACTAAGGTGATTGCTTGCCGTCTTAAGCCTTTATTTCCGCTGCTTATAGGCCCGAACCAGTCTAGTTTCATTGCTGGCCGGTCAATAGTCGATAATATCATTATCAACCAAGAAGCTGTCCACTCGATGCGAGCTTCAAAATCAAATCTCGGATGGATGGCGATCAAAGTGGATTTGGAAAAAGCTTTCGATAGATTGCAATGGGATTTTATTGATGACTCTATGGTGGCTGCGGGTTTCTTGACTGAATTGCGTAGGATTATTATGGACTGTGTCTCATCATCTAGCATCCAAATCCAATGGAACGGCAAGCTCTCTAGGGCCTTCAACCCGTCACGTGGTATCCGGCAAGGCGATCCCTTGTCTCCATACCTTTTTGTTCTAGCAATGGAAAGGCTTGGTCACTTAATTTCTGGTTCGGTGCAACAGGGTCATTGGCATCCTTTTCGTTTTATCCGGAATGGTTCACCCTTGTCGCACCTCTTCTTTGCCGACGATCTTATCCTTTATGCTCGTGCGGATATTCAGCAAGCCCACCTCATAAACGAAATCCTCATGTATTTTGGAACTCACTCAGGACATCGTGTGAGCAAGCCAAAAACTCATATATATTTTTCTCCCAACACCAAGCTGGATTCGCAGCAAGCAATCAGTGCTTTTCTTGGTTTCCAACGGGTTGAGTCCTTGTGGAAATACTTAGGTGTACCAGTTCAGCACCAACGCCTCAAATGTGCGGAGTTTGATTTCTTACTCGCCAAGGTGAAGGAAAAGCTGAGTGGTTGGAAGGCTCGGACCCTATCTATGGCCGGCCGCATTACTTATGCGAAATCGGTACTAAGTGCAATTCCTATCTATTTCATGCAGTCCACTATGCTCCCTAAGAAGGTTTGCCACTCGATCGAAAAACAAATCCGTCAATTTATTTGGGGCTCAACTTCCACAGCCGCGAAATCCTCCCTAGTCAATTGGGAGGCTATTTGTCAGCCTATGGGATGTGGAGGCTTGGGCTTCCGACGCTTGCATAACTTCAATATGGCTTTCGTATTGAAACTTGGCTACTTGCTCGTTACTAAGACAAGCTCTTTATGGGTTACTTTCTTGCGAGAAAAGTACAGGATGATGGCCCCTTGTCCTTTGTCGATCTCCCGGGCGAATTGTTCTCCCCTTTGGAGGGCAATCGCATCCGCATGGCCGACTCTCCGCTCTAATCTTGCTTGGTCCTTAGGAAACGGCAACTCCATCGACATTATGGAGGATTGTTGGCTGCCGCGTCTAGGCATTTTACGTGATCATCTCTTGGATGCATCACGGGTTCCAACCTTTGCTGATTTGCTGGGCGAGGATGGTGACTGGGATCCCTCGCTATTGTCCTCCTTCTTTGCACCGGATGTAATACCTCATGTCATGAGCACGAAAGCCCCCAACCCTCTTGACTCGCAGGATGTGCTGATTTGGCGACCCTCCAACAAGCATAATTTCGAGATCTCCTCAGCGTATACACGACTGGAAACAGGTTTATGGGATGCCGTAAATCCAGTTTGGCGCGCAATTTGGCGTTTACAGGTTCCCCAACGCATTCGCCTTTTTTTATGGCTGATATTTAAAGGCCGTCTGATGACCAACAATGAGCGATACCGGCGCTCCATTGGGCATTCTCCTTTGTGCCCTCGTTGCCAGCAAGCTCCTGAAACCCTCGCCCACGCCCTCTGCGACTGCCATTTCTCCAAAGCTTTATGGTTGATCTTTTTCCCACGGAATCATGACAGTTTTTTCACCACAATGGATGTTTGTGACTGGCTGCAGCAGAACATATCAAGCATGGTTTCCTGCGATGACAACGGCACCCCTTGGAACTTTCTTTTTGCATCTACTTTGTGGCAGGTATGGAAAGCTAGAAATGAACATGTATTCAATGCTTGCATTCAGCATCCCTCGTCGATCCATCAGAGAAGCGTTACTTGGGCTTGGTATTATAACGAGTCTTCAACAAGACAAGCAATGCGTTATCCACAGGTTGATTGTATGCTCCCCTGGCATCGTCCTCCTAGGGGCTGGGTCTGTCTAAATGTTGACGCCGCGGTTAATTCAAGAAGCAGCATGGGATCCGTTGGTGGTCTCATCCGCGATGATGAAGGAAGTTGGATTACAGGTTTCTCTCGCTACATGGGATCTGTTTCGACGCACGATGCCGAGTTATAGGCAATCTACATTGGTTTGCAGGTAGCCTGGGCTAATGGTTTCACTCTTGCGGAAGTACAATCTGATTGCTTAGAGGCTGTCAAAGAAATAAAAGACAGCAGAGCGAATGACAGCAATAATCCGTTAGTCCGAGCTATAGTTCGCATCATTCGCAATGGTTGGGTTGTAGAAATCAAATGGATCAAACGCTCAGGGAACATACCAGCAGATTTCCTTGCAAAACATGCCGATATCTCCACTTTCGCCCTATAGATTCTCAACGACGTACCGCCTTTATTATCGGATCTCCTAGCAAAGGACATGACTAGTTCTTGTGTGTCTTCTTAGTTGTTCTTTCTTTCATCTTTTAAATCAAAAAAATATATATATTTTTTGTTATGAATATTTATTTATGTGGATGTCTATCCTGATTAGAATTTTATCTAAGGAGTTTGATTTACTTTATCATTAAGAATATTATCTCATTTAATTAGAGTTCGATGTAATATGTACTTCTTATGCCTATAAATAGATGAATTGATGAAGACATTGTAAACAAGTATATATTTGAGAATAATACAAATCCCCCTCTTCTTCTCATCTCTTTGTTCTTTCATTCTTGTTCTTTGTTCTTATTATTGTTCTTTGTTATTCTATTCGCAACACATTATCAGCACGAGTTTGCTCGAAAGATTTTGGTGCTCTTCGTTCGAATCCCAAAGAAGTTACTGAAAAAATCAGATCGTACTTTGAACTGAAGATAAGTTTTTTTCTTTATTCTTTTTAATTACTAACTGCCAGCATCTTATATTTTAATTTGTTCATTAACTTTTGGTGATATATTTTGAAGGTTTAAGCGAGCTATGAATTTTGAAGCTGCTCGTAAACACCAATTGAGATTTCAGGCTACACAAAATCTGATGCTCGTGGTTTAAGCTAATGAACGACTTACATTGGTTTGCTTTCTTTGACTACTTTTATTTTTATAAATTGAAAAAGGAAAAACTCAGTTTTAGACAAAAAAATAATTAAAATTATGGTGCAATTAGTTAAAATAAACATATATATTATTTATGAAGAAAAATTGTTTTCTGTCAATGAAGTTGTGAAACCTAGATTTTTAATATAAAAAAAACATCTATCTTAAGGGTAAATTGTGGCCTTAGTTCTTAATAGTTTAGATCATTTTAGTTTGATCCTAATTGTTTTGTTTTCTACACCCTTAGACATTATGCTAACTTATGATAAACAAAAAAATATATAAACGCGTCATTGTTATACCTTGTAACTCCCTATACAACTATGTTTAAGAAACAAAAACAAAAAGAGAGTATTATGCCACAAATTCTCTAGTTTCTAATATATTCAGTTCAGTCTATATATATAGATCTAATTATTATGGTTTCATATATGTTTAAGTTTGACACAATGGTTAAACTTGGAATTAAATATCAATATTTGTTTATCTTATTTTATTGATAAGAGTTTATATGTTTAGAGTTTTACATAATATGTTTAAATGGGTTGAAAAAAGTCATAGCTTCTCCGAAGATAAAATCTAAAGAGGTAAAATTACTAGATTCTGGGGAGAATTAACGGTTTGGCAATCCATATCGCAACTTCCTTCTCAATCTGTTAAGGTATTAATCTTTTCTTTTAAATTATTAATAAGAGTTTTTCTTATAATATGTTTGTTTGATTGGATTTGTTTCGTTTACCTAAAGTGAATGAAAGAGTTGTTATAAAATCTATATTTGCTTGAAAGTAATATTTCTTCTATGTCGAAAAACTCGACTATAGACTTCTCCCAAGTTCACGAAAATTCGTCTTGATCCAAAAGGTTTTATAGGAGGCATTCCCTGAAGTGAATGCAAGCATGATGTTTATTCCATGCAATTATTGGATCTGTTTCATTCCCTGAAGTGAATGCAAACATGGTAAATCATTATTTAATTGGGAACATAACTTTGATATAATCCAAGTATATTGGCGGGACATCCCGTTCTGTGAGGCTATTGGTCTCAAAGGAGGTTTTCCAAAGGACCTTGTGGACTGGTTTAACAATGTCGCGTACAAGGATTAAATCTTTGTTATCTGTGATGAGGATATGTTAATAAAAACATACTCCACTTTTCACGACAAATAATGTTGTCCTTAGACACAATATCATGAAAAAGGGTTTCAAAGGCTCACTGGCTCTACTCCATTCCCTGAAGTGAATGTGAGATCATATTATGGAAAGAATAAAAGCCACATTAGAGGTTGTGGTCGTGGTTGAAACCATGAATATAGACATAGGAAACATTGCATTTTAAGGATACTTCTACCTACTGGTGGTGAGGTTATAAGGATGATAAGAGTGATAAAGATCATTCTAATGAAGTAAAATTATTTTTATTAGCAATGTGATGTTATAAACCATTGGTCTCGTACTTGTCGTACGTTGAAAAATCAACAATCTATGATGACGATTTATGCTCATCATAAGCATAAGATATATTTTTCCATTTAAATGCAAGGGAATAATGTGAGTATTATATCTCAAAGTACTGAAAATATTGATGCTCTAGAAGAGCAATAAATTCTTGAGAGAAAGCACACTACGAAAAGTGCATAATTGTGAATATTGCAATAATTACCGCTAATGGTAATAATATCGTCACCACTAGAATTGGAAATTTAAGAGAGCAAATATGAGTTCGCAATATCCTTTTGGAAATTATAGATAACATATGTTATCAATTAGCATTTGATATAAGCTATTGTGGATATAAGTTCTGGTAGCCAAAAGTTAGTTGAAAGCTCTAGAAAAGTTATATATATTGCTACCAAAAGATAATTTCCATTGAAAGCTCCGAAAGAGCTAAATATATTCCTATTCAAAGGAACAATCTTGATGATCGTACTAGACATGTATGATTGAGATTGAATCACATGTTACAGTAAACCAGAAGTTTACGAAATTCAGAAATATATATACACACGTGTATGTAGTTGGTATGATCGGTTAGACCATCCTCATCAATAATGATGCGAAAGCTATTGAGATTTACATGCACATATATTAAAAGAACTTGGAGTTCTTATGGTGCTTATTCTCAAAGGAATGGATTAAATTCCACTTATTAAAGAACGTGAAGTTCTTGTGTTGCTTAAAGGAATTGATTAAATTTCACTTACTAAAAGAACCTGAAGTTCTCGTGTTGTTTGTTCTCAAAGGATATAGATGATCCCACTTACCAAAAGAATTAGAACTTGAAATTCTTGTACTGAAGTTGAGATTGTATGTCTTGCATATCTGAACAAAATATGGGCCTATATATCCACAAATGTGGAAAGTTTTATATGATTTTAGTAGATGCATCTACATTATTTTATCAACTTACAACCAGAAGTTAATGAGATTGATTCTAAAAGGATTCATATTATGCAATTAGACTATTCGCTTTGCAAAATCTTGTGGGTTTATATTTTAGGTTATATCGGTTGTTACAAAGCCTATTGATTATGAAAAATATTGTTTAGCAAATTTTTAATTGGATGCCTCCTATTTAATAGCTAAACTGTGAGAACAAAACATTTATTATTCATAGTGTATTTCCATATCGCAACACTTATACGCATCAAGCCAACGAGTTATAATAAACTCACCATTATGATTTGACTTTTGGTCAGAAGTCATATTTCCCATTTTTTAAATTTTTGAATGTGCGATATATAGTTGAATTGCTCCACCATAACGCACAAAATAGGCAAGTAAAAAGGGTTGAGAATATATATTGAGTACGAGTCTCCTTATATGTTTAAATTCTAAACATTAATTGGAGAATCATTTATTAGATGTTTTTTCTCAACATCAAGGGGAGAGAATAATCAGCTGGATAAAGAAGGAAATGAATTATCATTTTCTAGATCCTCGAATATGAACTAAAAGTTCATAAGATAATTCATGTTATTTCATGTCAACTGTTAGACATATTTACTGACCCAATAAGAGTAATTAAGTCTTATATACCAGCTGAAATGCTCTAAGTTTAAATTACATATTAGAGCAAGTGGATGTAAATCATGCTTGAAGCATGATAGTTGAAATGGTTCCAATGATCAAAATTCTCGTAAATGAAAAGTATTATGAGATGGTCATATATTGAAGGCGGGTGCTCCTAAAGAGACCCAAGACATAACTAATAATAAAACTCTTGAGGAGTTTCAGGTACCTGAAATAAAGATTGAATCTTGAAGAGATCTCGATGAGTTATGTCATTACGAGAATGGAACCAGAAAATTGGAAAGTTGTCGACAACGATTTTACAAACAATTTTACATAAAATACTTCTATAGAAGTAAAGAAAGAAATCAAGAATCTTGTATAAAATCTATCCAGATGTATAGATATTGAATTGGCCGATGTTGAAAGACGCTTTGAACTTCTAAAATAGAAGTATTTGGACCAGCAGTCCAAACACCTAAAGGTGTAATGCAAGTGAGGCACAAATAAGTAGTCGTAAGTATGACTTGAACTATGATTTATGAAAAGTTTTAATTACTTTATGGTGGATGCAATTACTTTGGCAGTTATGAAAAATTTTACATGCGTCTAATTATTTGTGGATCCATATTTATCCTTGAAGGATTTAAAATGCTAGAAGCATTTGGAAATTTCCGAGGAAATTTATTTAGACATGTCTCATGAATATTTTGGCGCATTTGGTATAATCACCTTAGTGAATACTAATTGAGAAAATACTATAAGAATGATCAGATTTCCTTATGTATTTATAAAGGAGTTTGGATCAAGATCCATTATGATAATTTTAGAACTCCTAAAGAGTTTCAAATTGGAAACTTATGAAGTACTTTCAATACAAGTATTTGAATCCTGACAGCAAGTTTACGATACCTGAAGTTCGAGCAATTATATATATATATATATATATTACTTTTTTGTCTATGAATAGACATAAGCTGAAAGAATCTTAAAGAAGATTCAATATGAATAGAGCATATCTATTGAGTATCCCAATAGTTGTAAGATTGTTGGATGTGAATAAAGATAATTATATCTTTTCTTGGTCTTGAAGCACTATATATTAGTTGGTCAAGAAATATCTATGAATATACAAAGATCATTACATTTAGATCTTCAAACATTCGTCGATGCCTCCTCAAATTTTGTAGAAATAATTTTTATGCACAAGGCAAGCCAAAAATGTGTTTGACTAAAACCATTGACCCAACATATCCAGAAGATATGTGATCTACTTTCACAAGATATGATACAAATGCTATCTTGTGTAGAGATAATGGAAGGTGGATACATCATGGAAAATATTACTCCAAAGTTTCATCCCCTACTATCTTTAGAAAATAATATTCAAGTTTGAATTATGAAGATTCAAAGATCTTCTGAGATGTTTTAGTGAGGGGGAGTAAATATGCGTTGCACTCTTTTTTCCTTAATTGAGGTTTTGTCCCAATGGGTTTTCCTAGTAAGGTTTTTAATGAGGCAACATGTTATGCATATCAAAGATATGTGTACTCTTTTTCCTTCACTAAAGAATTTTTTTCCCACTGGGTTTTTTTTATCTTAGTAAGGCTTTAACGAGGTACATTATCTACATAGACATCCAAGGGGGAGTGTTATGAATATTTATCTATGTGGATGTCTATCATGATTAGAACTTTATCTAAGGAGTTTGATTTACTTTATCATTATGAATATTATCTCATTTAATTAGAGTTCAATGTAATATGTACTTCTTATGTCTATAAATAGATGATTTGATGAAGACATTGTACACAAGTATATATTTGAGAATGATACAAATCTCCCTCTTTCTCTCATCTCTTTGTTCTTCCATTCTTGTTCTTTGTTCTTATTATTGTTCTTTGTTATTTTATTCACACCATTTTTCTTTTTTTATATAATTTTGAATATATTTACTATTGTTAAATATTATTCTTAATTTATTAAAATAAATCCCTAATGAGATGGCAAGGTGGTGGCTTTCACAAGGGGGAAGCATAGTGTTGCATAGGACAAGATGGAGGCGATCATCAAGTTGCAGGGGTCGTGCATCTCCGGTGTGTATCACTTTTTGTCGTAAATTAACCTTTCAGTTTGGACTAACATGGTTTACGCCAGATTTTTTAGCAACAAAGTAGGGTCTTAGATGTATTTATACCACGTAAGAGGACTTTTGATGGGATGTGTTTTGGTTTTATTTAGGTGACCTCAGATCATGATGCACGACGGTGTATTGAGAGGATTCATGGTTACTGGGTGTTTGGCTCAAGGGTGAGGGTTGCAAAGTATCATGTCCGTGACTCTTATTGGAAGAAGAAGAGTTTACAGCCTTTACGTGTGGTATGGGAGCAGTAGCTAGACGAGGGCAGAATCTCTCTAGTCATTCAATGAGGTTGTTGCACCATTGGCAATCTGTAAGTGGGGTGGTCGATGAGAACAAGAAGCGAGTTTTGGATTCGTGTGTGGTGGGATGGTGTAGGTTCAACGCGTTGAGGCTGTAGGGACTTTCGTTGTTACTATTGTCAAGTGCTATGATTTTGATTTTTTATTATATTGAATCGAGATGAGAAATGTTGGACCATGATAAGTTCAACAAATGGTTCAGTCGAGTTGAGAATTGGTCGTCTAACATTCGAGTTGATCGGCGACTAGTATACAATGTGTCGATTTATGCGTGGTCTCACGAGACTTTTTGGCATCTTGCAGATCTTTGGGGCGATTTGGTGAGTATTGATGATTCATTGCTAGATTTTCGATCGTTTGATAATAGCACTTTGCAGGTGATGACAAAGTGCATGTCGCATATAGATGAGGTGGTCGACCTTATGGTGGACGATCAAACTTATGAGATCCATGTGCGTGAATTTGATACGGTGCTAGTGTCGAACACTCATTGTAATTATGAAGAGGAGTTTGAGTTTGATAGTGGTTTGAGCGATGACGGAGGCGAAGTTGTAAATAGTAATATTATGAGAGAATGTGTTGCTACAATGGTTGGTGATGCTGAAAATCAAATTGGTGACGCTAGTATTGAAGATGGTGAAGGAGGATATGTAGGTGGACAGGTTCCAAAAGGTGTTGAGCATGATGGTCATGAGGGTAGTACAAGCAGGATGATAAAATGGCAATATAATAGTTTATGGGAGGATTTTTGTACAAGTGATATGCAGCCGATTGGGATGGATCCAATGCTTGAGGTTGATGAGGTGTAAGAGTAGAGAAGGTTTTGTGCCAACGAGTGTGAGGGGACAAAGGAGAGTGGTGCATTGAGATTGCGTATGGACTTGCCTTAGATGCAATTGTTGGTTGTGTAGATCGCGCTACAAAGGTTTCCGGTGTTGTGGTTTCCTTGGCGGATGTTGCTTAGTGTAAGGAAGCTAGGTGTTGTTTTGGATTCGATGTATGTATTAGATGTGGCTCCGTTTTTTGTTGAGGCAGATGTAGGAGTTGTGGTTTCAAAATGTTGAGTTGTGAGGAGCTCGATTCGTTCAACTGATGTTGCTCACCAAGTGGTGGAGAGGTGGATATTTGGGTGGAAGGGTTGTGGAAGCTAAAAAGATAATTGACACAATGATTTATAGTGGTTCAACCTTCTAACCAAGGTCTACATCCACTACCTTAGCTCCCCACTAAGGATTTCCAAACAATTCCACTAATTGCTCTTCCCCTTTTCTAGGCTTAGGAGGAAACCCTTATACACCGATCAAGCTTTCTACCCAAAGCCTTGATCGAAACCCTCTTTACAAAGAGAAACGATAAGCAAACTTAAATCCCTCTAATAGGTATTTGTTTGCACAATTTAGCACTCACCCAAAACCTAAAACACTTGAGAAAATTTGACAATTTTGGCTCACTAGTATTTGTCTATACAATAAATGACAATTTAAGCTCTAAGACAATTCTTTATCATTTGTTGATTGACAATATGAGCATTAGCCTTTACTTGATGCTTGGAGGTCCCTTTTATACTCCTTGATGAGTTTATAGCAGTTGCTAGCCGTTGGGGTTGAATTGGAGCCGTTGAGGACTTTAATTCCCACCATAAATGTAGTTCTGTAGCTCACCGTTTCAAAACGCTCGAACCCGTTTCGAAACACCCTTTAAGTAGAAAGAGTTGTTGCAGTCTGACAAGGCACCCGTTTTGGAACGCCCCTGGCCATTTCGGAACATGTATCGAAATGCTTTAGACCCGTATCGAAACGCCCTGCATTTAAATGTTAGTTGGGAAATAGCTGTTAGGGTTTATGACCGTTGTGGTCGAAGCCACGTAGGCGTATCGAAACGGTATAGCCCATTTCGAAACGCTGGGCAAAATCCTCATCTAGGGAAAGCCCATTTCGATACCAGTATCGAAACGTTTTAGCTACTAGAATACACCGTATCGAAACGCCCTAAGGTGTTTCGAAACGCCTAGACAGTTTTGTGTGGTTTGGCCTTTGAACACATATAAAACCCTTTGAAAATGTCCCTAAACATAGTTTCAAGTTATTTGGACTTTGGAAATCGTGTTAAATACTTTTTAAATCAGTCCAAAATATTTTTCAATTATTATATCAAAACATTAGTTCTACAATCTCCCCTTTTTTGATATAATAAAACTATCTTGAAAAATTGTTTGAGATTCTCCCCTTTAACTTTAAACATGTGAATAAGAGATTAAATATTTGAAATCAAATAAAGATCCCCCTTATTCATTTGAAAATTCTATTTTTCAAACCATTTCTCCCCTTTTTGTTATATCAAAAAGAACTTAAAACATTAAGTTCAAAATAACAAATAGATGTAAAAATTGACAAAAATAAGAATTTGGTTTTAAAATGGCTCCCCCTTACTCAAAGCATCATTAAAAATGTTAGTCCAACATAAATGATCATCTAGTTGACTTAAATAAAAATAAATCAAATAAATTCAAAAGCAACTAGATTTTACCACACTTGAACTCAAGGTAGAATGTGAAGCCTTCCTTCTTCAAGTGTTCTTCCTTAGTGTGCATGGAGCTCCCCCTCAATGTTTGACTTGTTGAACATCTCCATCACACCTAGCAAAAGACAATCAAGTAATTTTTGGTATCCAAATTGCTTTAGATCCATGAACATTAGTAGCACAAATTTTAGTCCCCTTAGGAATCCATTTTTCAATGTCATCCTTTTTAATTGAAGTGGTTAGTCCTTTTGGGACCCAAACACTTCTAAAACATTTTTCTTTTACAAATCTAGGGGCACTAGATTGCCTTACATAAAAATTTGGTTTTCCAAAATTATTTTTCTTTTCAAGCTCTTTGGAAATCAAATCTTTTTCTTCTTGAACTTTTTGAAGCAAATTTTGTAAATCAAAACATTTTAATTCAAACTCTTCAAGTTTTGCTTCAAGTTCAAATTTGGTTTTAGAAATCAAATCATTTTGAATTTTTAACTTTGAAATCAATTTATTGTTTTTCAAAATGTGATTTTTAAACTCTAAAACCAAATCATCATAGGAATCTTGTAATTCATCAAAAGAGTAAGAACATGAAGTAGATGAATTAGAAGTTACCCTTGAATCTTCTTCGATGGCCATAAAGCAAAGGTTGGCTTGTTCATCGTCGGTGGAGTCCTCATCACTCCAAGTAGCCACATGTGCCTTCTTCTTATGGCTTGAAGTGCTTGCCCTCTCATTTTTCTTGGACTCTCGTTCAAGCTCTCTCAAAGCTTTCTTCATAAACGAGGCACACTTCTTGAAGAGATGAACTATCTCTTCTTCTTCATCCTCCTTTTCACTTGAATAGACATGATTGCAAGTGGAGGATTTGAGAGTCACGGCACTTACGTTGATGCCTAGCCCTTTGATTTTCTTCTCTCATAGCTCTAATTTCTTCCCTCTTCTTCTCATCTTCTTTATTCTTCTTCATGATTTGATGAGTAAGGAGTGACCCCATGAGTTCATCAAGCTTCAAAGTCTTCAAATTCTTTGCTTCGATAATGGTGGTCCTCTTTGAGTCCCAAGACTCGGGAAGAGAGTAGATGAGATTTCGAACAAGCTTTTCTTCCGGGATGGCTTCTTCATAGCCTTTGAGACCATTGGTGATAGTGGAGAACCTATCAAACATCTTCTCGGTGTTTTCTTCCAAATCCATTTTGAAGTTCTCATACTCTAAGGTTAGGAGCTCAATCTTTGTCTCCTTGACTTCATCGGTCCCCTCGTATGTGACTTCAAGCTTGTCCCATACCTCCTTGGCACTCTCACAAGAAGACATCTTCTCATAGATGGTTGGGCCAAATGCACAAAACAAGATGTGCAAGGCTTTGCAATTAAGCTTCATCTTCTTGTGATCGTCGGCACTCCACTCCGCTTTGCTTCGTTGAGGCACGAACGGACCATCTTCAACTATGTCTCATAGCTTGTAGTCTCTTGATTTGATGAAGAACTTCATCTTTGTCTTCCAATGGGCATAGTGGGTTTCGTCAAAGAAAGGTGGTTTGTCGATTAATTGTGTCATTTGAGCCGGTTGATGAAATAGTGATCGAGCTTACCGGATCTTCTCAATAGGATGTGAATCCCCTTCGATTGAGCCAAGCTCTGATACCAATTGTTGAGTTGTGAGGAGCTCGATTCGTTCAACCGATGTTGCTCACCAAGTGGTGGAGAGGTGGATTTTTGGGTGGAAGGGTTGTGGAAGCTAAAAAGATAATTGACACAATGATTTATAGTGGTTCAACCTTCTAACCAAGGTCTACATCCACTACCTTAGCTCCCCACTAAGGATTTCCAAACAATTCCACTAATTGCTCTTCCCCTTTTCTAGGCGTAGGAGGAAAGCCTTATACACTGATCAAGCTTTCTACCCAAAGCCTTGATCGAAACCCTCTTTATAAAGAGAAACAATAAGAAAACTTAAATCCCTCTAATAGGTATTTGTTTGCACAATTTAGCACTCATCCAAAACCTAAAACACTTGAGTGAATTTCACAATTTTGGCTCAGTAGTGTTTGTCTATACAATAAATGACAATTGAAGCTCTAAGACAATTCTTGATCATTTGTTGATTGACAATATGAGCATTAGCCTTTACTTGATGCTTGGAGGTCCCTTTTATACTCCTTGATGAGTTTATAGCTGTTGCTAGCCGTTGAGGTTGAATTGGAGCCGTTGAGGACTTTAATTCCCACCATAAATGCAGTTCTGCAGCTCACCGTTTCGAAACGCTCGAACCCGTTTCGAAACACCCTTTAAGTAGAAAGAGCCGTTGCAGTTTGACAAGGCACACGTTTCGAAACGCCCCTGGCCATTTCAGAACACGTATCGAAACGCTTTAGACCCGTATCGAAACGCCCCGCATTTAAATGTTATTTGGGAAATAGCCGGTGGGGTTTATGACCGTTGTGGTCGAAGCCACGTAGGCGTATCGAAATGGCATAGCCCGTTTCGAAACGCTTGGCAAAATCCTCATCCAGGGAAAGCTCGTTTCAATACCAGTATCGAAACGTTTTAGCTACTGGAATACACCGTATCAAAACGCCCTAAGGTGTTTCGAAACGCCTGGACAGTTTTGTGTGGTTTGGCCTTTGAAAACATGTTAAACCCTTTGAAAATGTCCCTAAACATAGTTTCAAGTTATTTGGACTTTGGAAATTGTTTTAAATACTTTTTAAATCAGTCCAAAACTTTTTTCAATTATTATATCAAAACATTAGTTCTACGCAAAACCAACTCGGATAGAGCTCATTGTAGCCACGAAAGTGGTGAAAGGTAAAACAAACTAGAGGTCAATGTAGAAAAAAAATTCTATGTTAGCAGTTCGTGACTCTAATTCTCTTTCGAATTTTTAGCGTCAACAGTTGTTGGAGTTGGGTAAGCTAGTAGGGGTCTCGACTATTGGGAAAGAGGATGAGATAGTGAAGGAAATTACAAAATCTCTTGGTGGAAAGGATCGTTGAAAGGATTTTGGAGTTCCTTGCATTCCCAAGATTTTGGCATATGGGGTGTTTGGTTCATCAGGTGTTGGTTGCTATGAGTTAATAATATCTTGTGGAATTAGGCACCGAGTAGATTGGTTAGTGTGTTCTTGCCTTGGTGTTTTGTTTCTTTTATTGCGGCTTGGTGTTGTGTCCGTTTCGTATTGACAAGTTGTACTCTTTTCCATTGTAGGTTTAGGAAGTTTTTTTAATCAAACGCTAGATTTTATTAAAATAATGATAAGAAATACACAGATAAGCATACCCTAAAATATAAAAATAAACGTAGAAAGGCAAAGAGTATGCAAACATGAATAGCAAATTTAAATCTTTTCATAAAATCTTCATCAGCGTTCTTCAAATCTACCACCATGGTGAAATCTTGGAGTGCTCACTGGAAGAGCGCAGATCATTGAATTACTCCAATCAACAAAAAGAGAGAAAAACGTCTTGGTTATCTCCACGAACAATCAACCTACGCAATGTTGTGCGGTAAGATTCAACTATAACATACACCAGGTTGTAGATGTCTTCAATATCAGCGTGTCATATGGGCAGACAAAGAACGTGCCATAACGGCATCGATGAACAAGCCAAAGCAGCCGACGAAAAACAAAAAATAAAAATAAAGAAACAAAAAAGAAGAAGAAAGTGTCGTTGGTAGACGGCCAAAGCTGCCACTATTAGCTTGAAAAACTTAAAAACTACTAAGTAATTCCCAAGAAAAAGATAACTGTTGCAGAGAAAATGTGAAAGTAAAAAAAAGTGAGAGTTTGGAAAGAGTATTGAGGTTTTTAATGAGTATATAATATTTATATGATTTTGTTCCTCTATTAAAATCATATTTTCTGATAAAAAAAAATTAATTTATTTATTTTTATACAAAATGATAAAATAGCCATTTTTTGTCTCAACATTAGTAAAAGACAAAATAATTGGTATCAATTTGATTGCTTCGTTATTTTTTGTTAATTGATTCAATTTGATAAAATAAATAAATATTTAAGTGCCAAAAGAAAAGGTTGAATGATTAAAATGATTTATTTTAAAAAATGAGAGGGAAAAAAATACTATTAGACCTTAAAAGATCTTGGTATGAAAGCAAATAGAAAGCTAGACCAAGAACGTGAGAAATTTAAAGAAAAGGGGCCAAAAATATCGTTAAAAACTTTGAAAATCATGGTATGAAAGCAGACGAATCTTGACACGTCATCTTGACAGCGAAGTCTCAACTGGCTGGATTAGGTAAATGCAAATACTCCTTTAAAATTAAGGAAACAAAATCGATCTAGAAGATCGGACGAACTTGGTCAATATATTATTTCAAATACATTATATTCTAGATGACCGGATGAACTTGGTCTATATATTTTGTTCAAATACATTTGTCTATTTCTGGCAGAAGAATAAAGATTAAAGGGTAAAGTATTAAAAATATCCTTTTGTTTCATGAGTCTTCACTTTTGGTTATTGGTTTTGAAAAGGTTACAATTCAGTCGTTTGTGTTATCAATTTATCACATGTTAGTCATTGAGTTGTTAACTTCTGTTGGTTTGACGAGGTAACACATTAGGAAAATTGATTGTTTTTTAATTGGATCACTGAGTTTTAGATAGAATATTTGTTCCATGAACTTTAGATGAAGTATTGTTTTAACTCTTAAAATTTAGGTAAAATGTCAATTTGACTTATGAATTCGACCAAAGTCTTTCGCAGCTGAAAACCACTCAACATCATCGCTGGTCACCATCGGCCATTGTTATACATGACCGCTGGATCCCAAAAATGTTAATTCACTCTTTTTTGGAATTGTGAACGTGAATTTGATGTCCATTTCATTGAAAATTTTCTCGAACTCAACTATTTTAATGTAGAAATCTTCGACTTCCTTTAAAATTAAAGCATAATAATAAATTTGTCATTAATATTCAGAGGATACAAAAAATCTAAATCTATATCCTAATCAAATCTATAATTTTTTTATAATATTGTTATGATATATATATTTTTGTTATGTTTACAATATTAATTAAAAATTAATATTTATAAATTAAGGTTATACATCTATAGTGCTTATAATTATAATATGTTTGGCGTTGTCTATATTAAACATTTTTCACCAATTGCGGTAAGAACAATCAAATTTTTCATCAAATAAGGGAATGTCATTTCAAAAAAGATTATTACTAAAATAATCTTTTTCACAAATTAAACGACCTCTTAAATTATCTTTATGCATGCCATTGAAACGTTATCGGTTCAATGAGTAAAAGTAAATTTTTATGAAATGAAAGTAATTACTTGCGGTAATTTATCCAAATTTTAAATATGAAATGTTAAATTTATTAATTTTTTTAAAATTAGAACTAAATTAAAAAAATATATAAGCTTTAGATATTAAATATGATATTATTAGATCATGTCACCATCATTCATCCATTTTAATGACTAATGAAATATTTATAACAATTTTTAATTAAATAATTAAATTAAAAATTAAAAAAAAAAAAACTCGTTAGTACTAAACTAATAATTAAATGATTTGTATGTATCTTACCTACAACGTAAAAGAATGTCCTTTTCAAGAGACGACAACAAACAACTATACCAACAATCAAAACTATTTAATCTATTGCCAACCGTAGCAAATAACACTAAATTGTTAGGAGCATTCGTGCATAGCATAACTTTTAAATTTTCATATAATTTAATTATTTTTTATATTTTCTATTAATAATATAGTTTCATTTCCCTTAAAATTTATAATTTCACACCACTAAATTTCTAATATAATTTAATAAATGTCCGTACCCCTACCTAACACAAATCATGTGTCCCTGATCATTAATACATCCAATCAAACTTTAACATCAAAGTTTTATGATCCCTATTTAAATTCGTAGTTGTTCATTCCAACAATATTTTTTTTTAAAATTCAAAAATAATTTTTATTTTTAAAAATATAATGTGCCTTACTAATGCACCCAATACTTATTATTGAAGTACATTTGAACCTAAAAACAATGTCAGTACCAACCGAGTTAAGGTCCGATCATTTTATTGGATCAAAATTATCATTGTAGCTATGTGAATGAACACATTGGGTTATCGAGAGAGAAAATTTTGAGATAGTCAAATTAATGAATCATATTTTATTAACCTAATCCAATTTGATTTTTTTCAAATCGAGTGAAAAGAAATGAAATTTGATTTGAATCAAGCCGAATAAATTTATTCGAGTTAAATTAAAAAATTGATCAAATTAAAATATTATCGACAATATAATTAAATTTTAAGTTTGAGCACATAAACTTAAGAACATATAAATTTAAAACTATTTTAAAGCTTTTTTATAATAAAAGGGAAAGACATACGCTAGATAAATGTCGCGCTAGCGATTACAATCATTATGTAGTAAAATTAAAACTTCGACGCAGGGTTTAAAAATAAATGAGGTTCAAAGCTATCTTTTAAAAGCAGCTTCGCCATCGCATCGACAATCTTATTGCCTTTTCTAAAACATGTGCAAACAGTTTTTAATATATAAGTGTCATTACATGGTAGTATCTTATCATACTTTTTTAACACTTTGACAATTCACACACACCGTGCACCCATAAGCACTCAAACCCAGATAGATATGATTTTTTTTCATTGGAATCGCTTATCGAGAAAAAATGTAAAATAAACATGTTATGGGGTTGGTTAAGGCCCAAATTCCAAATCAAGTTAGGTAGGGTAACAAGATATTTTAGGCTTGGTTACCATCCCAAACAATCGTGAGTGTTTAGAACGGTTGTCCCACTTTGTTGCAATAATTAATTGCACCAACTATTATGAGAAGTTTATTTAGCTTAAGAAACAGACTTAAGAGGGACTCAAGTTTCGGTTGGTCCACAGGGTTGTGATAATGATTGCCCACTCCCACCATTCAACTTGTATTGTATTTATACATAGGTTAAGAGTCTCGATAGTATAAATATTGTATTAAAGAAATACCATTGAAAATTGATTAAAAAATAAGGATAAAAATGACAACGTTTAAGGAAAACATAAGGATTCGAGAATTTTGGGACGTTCGGAGAGTGGAGAAAAAATAATTTACTTTTATATAAGTTAATATTTTACAATTTTTTAAATATCTTTATGGTTATAATTAAAATTTTATATAATTTATTGTATATTCAAAATTGAAAACTTGCATAAATTATCAATTGACCCATAATCCAGCATGTGGGTCCCTACTAGCCCTGCAGTTGCGTGCGTTAAGATGAGCCCAAATTTGGATACTTTCTGACTAAAAAAGTTAACCGAGTTGTTTTCAGATACAGGATGGGTCCGTCCTACCACTCAATGTTGGTGGTGGACCGGTGGTAATGATATTCTTGGAAAAACATTTGATTGAATGGAGTAAAATAATTTTAAATTAATTGAACTAATTTTATTTTATAATTTAAATTATATTTATGAAATTTAAGTTGAGTCGAGTCATTTGAGTTTATATTTAAATTTAATCATAAATTTTTATAATATTATGTTACTAATTAATTTTAATTTAAACAGTTTTTTATAACTATATATATATATATATTTTTTCAAACGTGATATACATATGCATGTGGAGTTAATGGACTCGACTCAACTTAAAAACTAGTCCAACAATTATTAAAAATCTTAAATTATTTGATGTCACATCTTACAACTCAAACTTAAAAAAATTTGAGTCGAATTTTTCACATCGAACTGAGCCAAAAAATTCAATTTTTAATATGTCGACTTTTACTTACCGTTGCCTCAAATGACTAACCATCAGCTTCTTTTTTTTAAGGAAAACAATTTACGAGTACTTAAACTTCTAACAATTTTTAGGCTAAATGATTAAAGTTGTTAGTTGACATCCTCCTCTCTTTCTTAGGTTGTGGGTTTTAAACTATGGATGAGTATGGTCGGATTTTCTGCCCACTCAGACCCGGCCCAAAAATAAACACCATAAACCCGCACTCGACCCGAACATATTTTTTAAAAAACCTGACCTGACCTGACCCGACCCAACCAAAAAATAAATATACTAAATCCGACCCCGACCCGACCTATATAAAATAAATTAAATTTAGGGACCTAATTATAAAAAAATAATTTCAAGGGACTTAATTGTAACAAATTATAATTTAAAGGACTAGATTATAAATAAAAATTTAATTTTAAGGATTTAATTATAAATATATACATATATAAAGAGGGTATTATTATAAATATCTCTAAAAAATTTAAGGGAAAATTACACTATTAGTCCTGAGTCGGGTCAAATATTTTCCACCCTAAACTCAAACCCGACCCGAATTTACGCTTAACAAAAATTCGACCCGACCCAAACACGGTTTTTCATTAAAAAATCTAACACGGTCGGACCGGACCAGGTCGGAACCCGTCGGGTCCGGGTAAAATCTCATCCCTATTTTAAACCCATTAGGGGGCGTTTGGTTCACGGAATGTAAGATTACCTCTGGGAATATGATTACCGGAATGTAACATTACCTGACATATTACTGGGAATGTTACATTACCTTGTTTGGTTCATTTGGCAGGAATATTGGATTGTAGTGTTTGGTTGGAGTAATATAAGATTAATTGGAAGCAAAATTTACTAACTTGTCCTTATGATATATTTTCTTTTTAACAAGTTTAAATTTTAATCATTAAATTAAAAATATTTACACAAAAATTTATAGAACTATTTTCGTTACATTACCTAAAATTTGCAAAAAAAAAAAACAAATATTTATAATATAATTAATCTTATTAAATTATTTTTAAAAAATATTTTATATTTATATACATTTATCCTTTTTTAATTTTTTTTGAACATCAAAATATTAAACGTTTAATATGCTTAGATTTTTAATTTTTTATTACTTTCGACCATTTATCAAAAAAATTAAAGTAAATAATAAAACAAATCTAAAAGTAGTAAAAATGATAAAAATAAATTAACCTACTGAATTTTTAAGATAAAAAATATCTTATAAATCAAATAACAAAATTAATAACATCAAGTCTTAACGCATTCAGTCTCAAGCAATATACAATCTCATCATATAACCTTAGAAACATCGTAAATACAATATTAATAAAATGTACTATTAAATATTACAAAATTATCTAAATATATACAACACCATTTATATATTAAACTAATATTAAATATAAATATTTAATAAATTTACACCATAAATAATTAGTTACCTAATTAAAAATGCAATAAAGGATCAACATGAACATAATTCATAATCATAAGGGTAATATTGTCCAAAGGGGAAGGAATTGTATAATACCTAAGAAAATGAGGGGAATAGCATTCCCACCATTTAAGGGGAAAAGAGCAACTCTTGGGAAAAGAATAATACCTCATAGTGGGAATCCTCCTAAACCAAACATGGGAATGTAAGTCTGGAAAAGATTATTACCCCTGGTAATCATCTTTTCCGCGAACCAAACACACCCTTAGGGGTAAATTTTTACTTCTCATTCCTCTAAGTAGAAATTGTTCCAAAAAAATAATATATTACAATAAATATGGTCTCAAACGTCTATAAATCAATGAAGGAATATAAAAGCAAGTCTCCAAAGCTTCTTCAACAATAAGACAAATATTCTAAAGCATTCAATCACAAATCCAACGTCTTTAAGCTTTTATTGTAAAATTTTTATAACCCACTTGAATGTTCCTCATTATAATTTTCTTTTTCATTCAAGTGTTGGGTTTAGTGAGCTTCAATTGTGCAAACACATTACTTTGTGAGGTTTTCAAGGTATAAGTCTAGGATTAGTAAGGTTATGTTCTTTAGCATAAAAGGAAAGACAAATTAATGGTTTGTGAAAATTTTTAGTGTGAATAGCTAAAGTAGTGGATGTAGACCTTGTTGAGAAGGTTGAACCACTCTAAGGTAATAGATGTAGACTTTTCACCAAAATTTTTTAATTGTTAATCCACCATTTCTTAATCATCCTCATTGATTGATCAACTCAACAAAATATATATACATATACATACATATATATATATATATATATATATATATATATATATATATATTATATGATTGAACCACACTAAATATTAGATATTTATGAGTGTGATTTCCGCCACGCTTTTTCAATGAAAAAATAATGACTTTTGATACACTAATTGTAAAGAATTATACAAGCTAAGTAAATATATTTGGTCGGTTGGTCAAGTTGCTCATTTTTGTTCTCTCATTTAGGATTAAAATTAAGATTTGTCAAAAAAAATATACAAGATTATCTTTCAAAAACAAAAGCTAAACCATTAACTATATAACCTTAAATTCTAACTCCAAACGAAAATATAAATTTCTAACGATTAAAACAGAAAATGTTGTGTATTATAAAGACTACACACAGTGGCAGATCCAAAAATATTTTTAAGGGTGATCACATATTTATTAATATCATGTTCGATTCAGTTCGTTTATTATTTAATATGTTCCGGCTTTGTTCTTTTAAATTTTTCGAACATGTTCATTTATATATGTTCGCGAACATAAATGATTAAGTGTAAATAAGTTAACAATGTTTATTTACAACGGTGTAAATAAGTTATCAATGCAAACATTAGTAAATAAAAAAACAACGATGTAAATAATTTGTTCACCCTAACTTTATGGTGGATCCGCCACTGTGGTTAATACATATATAATTTAAAGTTGGTTTAAAAAGCAGAAAATAATGTTCTATGTTACAACCTATAGAGACAGAGACGGGGGCGTATGCAGGCCTGGGCTTACCTAGGCCTTGGCCCGCCCCATGCCCAATTTTAAATTTTACAAGAAAATTAAAAATAAAAAGTTAAAGTATTTTGTATCGTTCTTTTTTGAGTTTTTAATTTTTTGTTCTCAAAATTAGAGTGAAAATTAGGGGTTTTATCGTTCTTCTTATTTTTTTCAGTTTTTAAACTCTTGTTCACAAAATCAAACTGAAAAGTAAGGGGATTTTATCGTTCCGTTTCATTCAATCAGGTAAGCTTTCAAATTTTTCTTCTAGTTTTTGTTAAGTTTTCTCTCTTTGTTTTAATTTTAGCTTTTAGATATGATTTGGTACGGTGCAAAACAATCTCTAATTTTTGTTATGTTTTCATGCTTATGTTATTTTTTCAGTTTTCATGTTTATGTTCTCAAAATTAAGCTGAAAAGTGAGTGCTCTTATCACTTCTTCTAATCGTTTCAATCAGGTAAGTTTTCTATTTATTCTTCTAATTTTGTTCTAGTTTTTGTTAAGTTTTCTCTTTTTTTTTTAATTTTGATTTTATATATAATTTGGTTGGGTGCAAAGCAAACTCTAATTTTTGTTATGTTTTTATGTTTTTTTCTTTTTTCAGTTTAATTTTCATGTTTATGTTTTCAAAATTAAGCTGAAAAGTGAGGGCTCTTAATATCATTCATTCTAACCGAGATAATTGAATCAAAACTAGGATAATCTGTGATTATTCATAAATTCAATTGAAGTTAATTATTGTAACATTAGTGATTCTGTGATTGGCAAATCAATTTTTGGTTACTGGTTTTGAATTATATATATATATATTTATATATTGAAAGATAGTTTTATGATACAATCTATTTACTTGAATAGTTGAATTAGAATTACTTATAAAAATTAAATTTCTCGTAGGATTAGAAAAATATCAAAATTATCTTTCTAGAATGAAAGTGTTGCTGTTAAATGACAATAAAATTAACCATATGATTGTTGTTCTTAGTTTCTTCTAAATTATGGACCATAATTTATATTTTTATTGTGCCTTTGTTATCATGGTTCTTTGTTAGGGGTGAAAATAGGATGTTAGGTATGAACCTTGATTATCTTGCTTATTTTGTCTAGGTTGAAATATGAAGAGAAAGACAATAGATTCTTATTTTTCAAAACTGAAACCCACACCAAAATCAAATGTTAATGCACCTACTGAAACAATTGTTGATGCAACTCAAGGGACATCTACTCAGGTTTTAGATGAGGAACCTTCAAACACTTATAGCGATATGTTTACAATTAATATTGATACTCCTTTTATGCGTGATCCAGCTTTGCGTAAGCCAATTAATAGTTATCCGTCAGAAGAGCGAGAAGAAATTATAGAGAAATTCATAAATTATGGACCTTATCAAATTCTTATGCTTGAGTATTCTAAACCTGGTCCAGATGATCATCCTCGACGATTTCAATCCATATGGTTCAAAACCTTTAATTGGCTGGAGTATTCACCGACTACTGATGCTGCTTATTGTTTTCCGTGATTTTTTTTGAAAAAAAAAACTATTCGGAAAATTCGGTTTAGATACTTTTACAGCACAAGGATTCAAAAATTGGAAGAGGATTGGAGGGAAAATTGTACATTTGAAACGCATATGAGAAAAGATATTAACTCAGCTTATAGATATTCTGTACAATGTTGGAAAGATTTCAAGAACCCAAAAAGTCATATTGATACTGTACTTGAAAATCTAACTCTAAAACAGAATGCTGATAACCATTTACGGTTAGGTGCTTCAATAGAAGTTGTACGGTGGCTCACATTTCAAAAATGTGCATTTAGGGGGCATGATGAGAGTGCTAAGTCGAAAAATCAAGAAATTTTTTTAGAAATGTTAGAACTCCTTGCTTCTTATAATAAGGAGATACGAGACGTTGTGCTAAAAAATACTCCACAAAATGTACAATAAATAGCTTCATCCATTCAAAAGGAAATTTTGCATATCTTTGCTCAAAAAGTGCAAAAAAAAATTCGCAAGGAGATCAACGATTCAAAATTTTGCATAATTATCGATAAATCTCGAGACATATCTAAAAGAGAACAAATGGCTATAGTCTTAAGATTTGTTGATAGAGATGATATTGTGCGAGAACAGTTTTTACAGTTAGTACATGTCAAAGACACAACATCAAAAACTCTCAAAGAAGATATTTCTACAATTTTATCTAACCATGAGTTGAGCATTGCAAATCTTCGAGGCCAAGGATATGATAGAGCAAGTAATATGCGAGGTGAATGGAATGATTTACAAGCTCTATTCATGAAAGATTGTCCTTATGCCTATTATGTGCATTGCCAAGCACATTAACTGCAGTTAGCTCTCATTGCCGCTACAAGAGAAGTATCTGAAGTTCATGATTTTTTCAAAGATTTGATGTTTATTGTGAATGTTGTCAGTTTTTCTTCTAAGCGTCATGATGAATTACAAGATAGCCAAATAGTCGAATTGGAGCACTTAATTAAAATTAAAGAGATAGAGACTAGAACGAGGTTAAACCAAATTGGCACTATGTAACGTCCCGGAGATACTAGGTGGAGTTCTCATTACAAGTCAATTTGCAGTGTCTTAAGGATGTACAATGCGACTCGTTCTGTTCTTGAGAAAATAGCCATTGATCGCCGAGCCACATACTCTCAACGTGGGGATGCTAATTCTGCTCTTAAAAAGTTGTTAACTTTTGATTTTGTATTCATTTTACATATGATGCAAAGACTTATGGGATACACAGATGCACTTTGTCGAGCTTTGCAATATAAGTCACATGATATTCTAAATGCAATGGGTTTAGTTGATGCCACAAAGTCTTCAATTTTGGAATTTAGAGATAGTGATTAGGAAGGTCTTCTACAAAAAGTACTCTTATTTTGTAATAAACACGTCACTCTCACTCTGGTTCCTGATATGAATGCTACTTATTCTGATATAATTCGATCTCGACGTAATAAAGACATTTTTTTAGTGGAGCATCACTATAGAGTGGATGTGTTTACAGCCACTATGGATCAACAACTGCATGAACTAAATAGTTATTTTAGTGAGCAAACAACATAGTTGCTTATTTTGAGTATGGCTTTGAATCCTTCAAGTGGTTATAAGTACTTCAATGTGAAAAAAATTTGTCATCTTGCAGAGAAATACTATCCCAAAAACTTTTCTGAACATGAAAAATATCATTTGAAGTATGAACTTGAGCTATTTTTTCGTGACGTTCCTAATCACGTGGAGATGAAGAATTTGAGCACCATAACTCAATTATGTCGAAGTTTGTCAGAAAGTGGAAAATCCTTTTCATATCCCCTTGTTGATAAATTGATTCGACTTATTTTGACTCTTCCTGTTAGTACTGCAACAACTGAAAGAGCCTTTTCAGCAATGAAAATCGTCAAGACAAGTCTACAAAACAAGATGGAAGATGACTTTCTTTCGAATTACTTAATTGTGTACATTGAAAAAGAAATTGCTGAAAAATTTACCATTGACTCGATCATAGATGATTTTGATTTTATGAAAAGGAGGAGAGTTCAACTTAATCAATGAAGATAACATATTTTGATTTGTATGTTTTTGAACTATGTAATCATATTATTTTTGAATATATATATATATATATATATATATATATATATATATATATATATATATATATATATATATATATATGGGTCATGTTATATTAGCTTTGTGTTTCTATATGTTGGCCCAGCCAATACTATTTTCCTAGATTCGCCATTGGACAGAGACCTATATAACATCTTCATGATATGGACAATTTTATGCAAACATTTGTTTACCTCTAATATCGTGGGGATTTGGTATAATCTTGCATAACAAATATGAGAAAAATATACCATTCACACTAGCCACAAAAATAAATTAGTGAATAAGAAATCTGCAAATTATAATTTGCAAAGCAATGTGATAAATAATACCTAGAAGGCTTCAATAAATCTAAAATAATCCAATTTATGTCGATTACTAATTTATACTCAATCAATAAAAAAGCAAGGTTAAAATCAATGCATTTGTTAAATTGATTCAACGAAATTAGTATAAAGAATCATTAATTCATAAAGTCATATTTCATATTCTACTCTCAATTAATGTAATCTCTAACTCAAAACTCGAAGTTAGAAAAGGTAAACAACAATTCAGTAAATATTTAATTATTCTATTCTTATTTGACATTTATATTTTTATAGTTGTAAGGAACATAAATTTCATGCATTTTTTGGTGCCTATATTTATGTCCCCACACTAAAAACTCATGTTTAGGGATTATGATTAAGGTTTAAGGCTAGTGTTTAGGATTAGAGTTTAAGGAATTCAGGGGCAGGATGTATTTTTAAAGTTTAGGATTTAGGTTTAAGGTTTATAATTTGATTGTTTAGTGTTAGGGCATAGAAAGAGGCACCGAAAAGAGGCATATTATTTATATCCAATTGTAAGATAAAGAACAAAAGCTCTTGAACTCTTGAAATCTTGTAAATGAATTGAGCTCAAATGAATTGTTTGTGGACTCCCAAAAAGAATAAGTTACTACTTACGAACATCTTTAGTCAGTTTTTATTATAATTTATATGTGGGCAGATAAACAAAATTTTATAAATTTCAAGGTGGGTACAAATGAAATTCTAGGGTGGGCACCTTCAAAATAATAAATAATTAATAGGAGAAAATTTAGATTTCAGGGTGGGCACGTGCATACCCTAAACATAATGTACATCCGCCATTGACTACACAACAAACAGAGGCAGATAGTTGAGAGGACCATGACCTTCCAAACTTTTGAACAATTCACATTTGATCCTCAATTTTTTTTTAAAAAATAATTTGCCCTTTAAAAAATTTAAAATTCTTGTTAAGTTTATTTTTTAAAATATTTTGTATTAAGTTCTCTTTTAAAATTTTTAAAATTCTCATTAAGTATTAAAAATTGAAAATTTTATTTAAACCCTTAAAATTTTAGATTAATTTTTTTAATTTTTTTTTAAATATTATAAATAAACTTCCACAACTTATTTTTATCAAGATTCGACCCTAACAACGTACACAAGAATGTGCATCGAATAATTTTCCATTATAAGAACTCTTGCATTTGAGAAATTATATTATAGGTAATTCCCGCCACCTAGGATATGGGACCATCCAATTAAATTTTTACATGTCATTAATTTTTTACATGTCATCCTCCATAATCCAAGTCATCTTTAATTTTTTAACCCTAAAAATTAAACATAAAATATTAAAAAGTAAAATTAAAAAAAATAAACAACATTCTCTTCTAATTACAGTCGTCTCTCTCAAATCCCCAATTATTTTCCAATTCTCTATCGTTTCCAACAAGCCTTAAAATTTCGGACAGCGAAGCTGCGCGATCATGAATGTGGCGAAGGAATCAGTGGCTGAGATTAAACGCAAAGTTGATGCTTCCACTGACGTAGTACTTGGTAAGGACGTTTTCTTGCTTTCTTTGAAACCTGGTTTTGATGGGGCCTTTGCTATGGGTTTGGTTCTCGTTATTTTAATGAAGAATCATCATCTGAATTTAAGAATTTGCTATGGGTTTGCTATGAATTTAATAATTTGCTATGGGTTTACTATGAGTTTAAGAATTTATAAAGTTGATGTTTCCACTGACGTAAAATTTGGTTCTCGTTCTTTGCTATGGGTTTGCTTCCACTGGCGTAGTACTTGGTTCTCGTAGTAATTGGGATTGTTTTCAATTTTAGAATTTGGAGTTGGTTTAGAGGTTAGAGAAAAGAGTATGAAAAAGTTGAGTTTTTCTGGGATTTTACAGTGGCATGGTTTGGAAATTGGGTGAATTTGGAGTTTGTTGATAGATTGAAGAAAAAAGTTGAAGAAATTGATTCAAAAGATCAAAACAAAGTAGTTATTAGTGCAGAAGGTACCCCAAACATCAATTAGTGGCCGTACAGAATCAGTAGTTTTTATGGAGGAAGATGAGCCTAAGGAATGGGTTGCACAAGTGGAGCCCGGTGTTTTAATCAATTTCTTCTCATTTCCTGTAGGAGGGAATGATCTGAAATGAATTCGATTCAGGTACTGTATTCTGTATATATGATTGTGAAGGTTAGGATTTGTCTCGATGTGATCACACGATTTTCGTTTTTGTTTTGAAACTGTAGTCATATTTGTGATGTACACTTTGGTATTTACTTTTCAAGTGTTCATATTGTTTTGTTTTGGAATTGTCTCCTTGTGGTTTGGTTGCCATTCTTGGCTCTTTGTTTGATACTAGGGGTTCTATTCATTGGTTTGCAATTGTATGCAGTAACTATGTTGATGGTGGTAATTTGAGCCGGGCATTTTGACATTATCCTTCATCATTTCATGTCTGTGTTGTTGTCTCACTAAATTTTAGTGAGAGACTTTGTGAGTGAAATTTTGTATCCCATCATTGAATTGGCCCCGGATTCGAGTCTCTTTTAATGGATTGACCCACTTGACATTATATATTTTCTTGCATTGCTAGTGATTATGCAATAGTGAGGACAATATGTTGTTTCTCATGGCATTATAGCCTTTGTGTTTGCTTAATGGTTCATGAACTTTTTAAGGTTCATGAACATTCTTCATCGAGACTTGAAACCTGGGAACCTCCTTTTCAATGCTAACTGTGACCTGAATATATGTGATTTCGGGTTGGTACGAACCAGTAGAGACAACGAACAATTCATGACAGACTATAGAGTATGTTGTCACCCGCTGGTACCGTGCACCGGAGCTCCTACTCTGCTGTGATAGTTATGGGACCTCCATCGATATCTGGTCAGTCGAATACATCTTTACCGAGATTCTTGTCTCTGAGACAGTTGGTACATGATTAAATTACTGTAAATATTCTTATTTGTAGAAAAAAAAATAATGGAAGTATTCTAAGTTTAAAAGTATTATTCTTGTCAATTTCAGTTGACAAAAGTTTGTTGACAGTATTTTACTCTGTATTTGAACTATTAGAAGGTTATATCAAACTTTTCTTTGGATAATGTAGTTTCCTACGATTGGTCATGTAGTCAGTTTTACTTCACTGTTGCAATATAGTTGCTCTATACAACAATAATGAAAAGATTATTGAAAGAGCTCGACTATTCATGCTCATTAAAAATTAGTAATCTCTCGTAGTTATGGTGACAGTTTATATATTGACCAGTTTAATAAATTTGGGGGTCGAATAGACATACGAAAATTTGATCTTGCTAAGGAACATGTACCTTACCAATCGTTGTGAGGCAAGGACTTTGGAGAGGACGCTAGAAATTTTAAGAGACTCAATAGTGTTTGTAGGTCATTTTAAATTATTGTGCTATTATAATAAATCTAATTTATACAAAGATCAAGTCATACGATTGAAGATCAAAAATCATATATCAAACATGTATCTTGTTTATTTGTATGAATGTTAAAATATAAATAAAAGATGATTTTCACCAGAACATTTAGCTTATCCTTGTATAATTAACTTAAAAGATAAATTTTTTTTGAAACTCTAATAAAATATAAAGTTTAAGGTATTAATGTAACTCCATGAATGCCGAATTTCATTTTTGATCCAAATGTTCACATGGGAAGCTTTAAACCTGCATCATTTGAACAAAAAAGTTAATATTTAATTTTTATATAGAGCAAAATTAATTCCAAATAAAAGAAAATAAAGTATGAAATAACAATATAATTTTTTGTGTAAAATAAAATAACTAACCTATGATTATAGTTTTGGATTTGGATGTCCTTCACTATATTTGTAAGATTCCTATGATTAATGAACATATAAAATTAAACTTGAAAAAAATAAAATCTCTTCAATGAAATACTACAATGAAATCATATATTTACCTGAATATTTGGTGTAAAACCGAAGTTATGTGCATAAAACATGTTTGATTCATTCATTCTCCATTCATTAGATGTCTACATTAAAAATAATCTAAATTGATTAAATTTGAAATAAAAAAGATAGTTACTATGATTTTGAGTTAAAAAATACCTGACTCAAATTTACAGTAGTTGTCGCATTATTTTGTTGCACAATTCTATGGGGAAAGTTAAGTGCATCAGAGTACCAGCTACTACCTTGACCCTGAAAAACAAAAATTAAAAAATAAATTTATTTAAATACATTTTAAGAATACTTAATTGTAAAATTAGTATTATAAGTAATTACCGCATTAAAAAATTGCATTGTGTTCTGGTAAGGAGGTCTATAAATATTGCTTGTTGACATTAACGCCGAAGGAATAACCTATAATTAAAAAGAAAATTATAATAAACTGTAAAAATAATTGTCAAAGATAATATAGTACCAATTAATTTTATACATACAAAATTATCATGATGTGGAGTGGTACCAACAGAAGCATTTAAAGACTCTCCAATTGCCGATTGCTTCATTTTTTCTGTAAAATACTTAAACTTCTCAAAAACAATATAATTTAAATATAAAATAAATTTAAACAAAAAATTATAAAGTCTTACTTTGTTTGTTTGACGTGGATGCTTTTGATTTTCTTTTCTCAAGATGGCCTTTAAGTCTAGCATTAGAAACCCCTTTTGGCCTAACACATGGAAGATTTAAGACATGAAAATTATCATTCGCACATCTTTTCATAATCTCATCATCATTCTTCGGAAATTCTTCAATTAGCGATCTTCTTACATTCCCTAAAAAAATCATTACCAAATATATTAAAGTATATAAAAATTTATTACATTTTATAAGTATATATCACTTACTTGCTTGCGTCATTACTTTTGATACTTCTGCCTTATCTTTCTTGAGCTCAAAATCTTTGATACTACTAATGTGAAACAAATATTTTAATTTTGATATAACTAAAAACCTAAGGACTAAATTAAAAGTCAAAACGAATTTTAAGTCCTAAAAATATCCCCATATAACTTTTATATTATGCCTAAGTTAAAAACATACTTTTCCAATTATTTTTCTAAGTGTTTCAAGTCAAAACAGTGGTTTTCACGTACCCGTTCCGAAACGGCCTCAAGGCGTTTCGAAACAGTTTCACCACTGTCGACCACCGTTCCGATACGAGTATCGAAACACTTGGAAGCGTTTCGAAACGGCTCGCCTCGTTTCGAAACTGTTCTTCATGTTGGATTTAAAAAGGGGTTAAATTATTTCAAATATTTCAGATTTTTAAATATATAAGGGGTGTTTCGAAACGGCATATGCCCGTTCCGAAACGACCCTTTGACAGTATCCATTCCGTTTCGAAACGGATCAATACCGTTCCGAAACAGGGGCTAGGTTTCAGTTTAAAAAATATGACCGTTGTATGTCTTAACTGATTTTATCAAAACCGTTAAGGCGTTTCGAAACGGTCTAGGACCGTTCCGAAACGACCCTTTTACAGTGGCAAAACCGTTCCGAAACGGCCCTAAGGCGTTTCGAAACGGGCTCTTAAATGCACCCCAACGGCTCTTTCTATTTTAGTCCGTTCCGAAACAGGTTTCCCGTGTTCCGAAACGGGTTGGTGCAGACAGCATTAATGGTGGCAAGAGAGGGTTCCAACGGCTCCATTTATGTTCCCAACCACCCAAACGGCTAGAAATCAATGAGAAGGTATAAAAGGGACATCCAAAAGCATCAGCAACAACTATTGAACTTCAAGCAAACATCCAAACATCAAATTCAAGCATTAGAGCAAAAATTCCAAATTTGTGTAAAATCCCAATTTGTGTTCTTCATTCATATTTTGTAAAATTGGGTTGAGTGCTTGTATTGGGGCTATCATTTGTATTGAGAGATACCTAATTAGCCTACAAATTCCTTTGTTCTCTTGTGTGAGGGTTGGGTTGATTTTTGGGTAGAAAAATCAACCGATATTGTAAAGGGTTGCCTCCTTATCCTAGAAAAGGGGAAGATCAATTTAGTGAAATTGTTGCAAATCCTTAGTGAGACTAAGGTAGTGGATGTAGAGTTCATTTGGAACTTGAACCACTCTAAATTCCTTTTCCTTCAATTTTAAATTTGCCAATTTCCACTACAATCCTTCAAATTTCCAATTCACCCCCCTCTTGGTAAATATCGATCTTTCGATCCACTCAACAATTGGTATCAGAGCTTAACTCTTTGAGGATTAACAACCACAAGAGGAGATCCTTGGAAGAGTGTGATCATCAATATATCAAGAGATGGCTTCAACCTCCGGTTCCGGCATGTACGAGTCACAATCAACCACTAAGCCTCCTTTCTTCAATGGTGACAACTACTCCTTTTGGAAGAACAAAATGAGGCTATTCATCAAGTCAAGTGACTACCTTGTATGGGATGTCATTGAGGATGGGCCATACATTCCATTGAAGCAAGATGGTGAAGGCAAGATGGTGTTGAAGAAGAAAGCCGAAATGAGTGAAGAGGAGAGGAAGAAGATTCAAGTCAACGATAAAGCTCTCCACATGCTTTTTTGTGCTTTCGGTCCGGACATCTATTCAAAGGTCTCTTCCATTGAAAATGCCAAAGAAGTGTGGGACACACTTGAGACCACTTATGAAGGCACCAATGATGTCAAGGAAACTAAGATTGGACTTCTCAATCTTAGTTATGAAAATTTCAAGATGGAGCCCGATGAGACGGTGTCAAAGATGTTTGATCGATTCTCCACAATTGTCAACGGGCTAAAGGGCTATGGAGAGATCATACCGGAAGACAAGCTTGTCCGGAAGCTACTCTATTCACTTCCCGAAGCTTGGGATGGGAAGAGAACCGCCATCATCGAAGCAAAGAACTTGAAGACATTAAAGCTTGATGAGCTTGTGGGTTCTCTCCTTACTCATGAGATCATGAAGCAAGGAAGGGAAGATGAGAAAAAGAAAGAAGAGAAAAGAGTAGAGAAACTTGAAGTTGAAAAGAAGAAGAAGATGGGAATAGCTCTCAAGGCTAAAGCTTCACAACTTGATGAGAGCTCATCTAGTGATGAGGACGAACTTGAAGAATTGGCTATGATAGCCAAACGATTCTCACGATTCATGAGGTCCAACCGGGGTAGAAAAATCCAAAGAAAAATGGACTTCAAGAGCAAGAGCAAAGAAGAAGGAAAGGATCCCATCATTTGCTATGAGTGCAAACAACCCGGCCACATCCGTTCGGAGTGCCCTCAACTCAAGAAGAAGAGCTTTGAGAAGAAGAAGAAAGTCAAAGCCAAACTTGCTACTTGGAGTGATGAGGAGTCATCGGAGGATGACGAACAAGAAGTGGCCAACCTTTGTCTCATGGCACTTGAGGAAGATTCCTCCTTGGTAACCTCTAACTCATCTACTTTAGATTTTTCATATGAAGAGTTAAATGATGCATATGATGAGTTACAAGAGGTATATGATGAATTAGTTGAGAAGTTTAAGGAGTCGGTCATTAAAAACAAGAAAATCATTTTAGAGCTAAATGAGAAAAATGACTCACTCACTCTAGCTAATTCTAAATTTGAGAAAAAGATTTTAGGATTAAAAGATGAACTTAAATTCTTTCAAGATGAAAATGTTGATCTTAATAATCTTTTATCTCAATGCAATAGTGAACACCAAAAGGTGTTAGGTGAGCTAAATGAGCTCAAAAAGTCCTTAAAAAATGTTGGAAGTGTCAAACATGAAATAGGAGAATCATCTAGAACACACCAACCTAAGAAAAGGACTAATTACTACAAACAAGGTGGCTACCCTAGACATAGTAAAGCTAAAAGAATTAGAAGTGTATGGGTTCCTAAGGAACTTGTAAAATCTAATAATATTATTGCTATGTCATCTTGGATTCCTAAGGGAACCAAGGTTTTGGGAGCTAACACTCATGGACCCAAAATGATTTGGGTACCAAAAACCAAGGTTTAATATCTTTGTTTGTAGGGGGAGCATTGCTACAAGGCCAAAGCACAAAGTCAAAACTCATGGTACCTTGATAGTGGATGCTCGAGACACATGACCGGAGACAAGAGTCGATTCATAGATTTAAAGCCAAAAAGTGGAGGAGTAGTAACATTTGGTGACAACTCCAAATGCCACATTAAAGGTATTGGCTCCATAGGTAATCACTCTACCATTCTCATTGAAAATGTCTTATATGTCGATGGTCTTAAACATAATTTATTGAGCATAAGTCAATTGTGTGATAAAGGATTTAATGTTTTATTTGATAAAAATGGATGCAAAATTGTTGACATTAAATCTAATAATATTATGCTCATAGGTCATCGCATAGGAAACATATACATGGTGCATTTAGATGACATACATACATCTCATGCATGTTTAGTTGCTCAAAATGAAAATGATGCATGATTGTGGCATAGGAAGCTAGGACATGCTAGCATTAGTGTTTTGGAAAAACTAGTCTCTTTAAATCTAGTTAGAGGTTTGCCCAAAATTAAATTTTCAAATGACAAAATTTGTGATGCATGCTCTAAGGGTAAACAACATAAGTCTTCCTTTAAATCCATTAATGATGTTTCTACTAGTAGATGCTTACAATTAATTCACATGGATTTATTTGGGCCAATTAGGACTATGAGCTTGGGTGGTAAATCTTATGCATTTGTGTTAGTTGATGATTTTTCTAGATTTACTTGGGTTCTCTTTTTAAGTACTAAAGATGAAGCTTTGGAAAAATTCATCACATTTTCAAAATTAACCCAAAATGATCTTGAACTTAGAATTTCACACATTAGAAGTGATCATGGAACCGAGTTTCAAAATTTAGGGTTTGAAGAATTTTTGAATGAAAATGGTATTAGCCATAATTTTTCGGCTCCTCGAACTCCTCAACAAAATGGGGTAGTTGAGAGGAAAAATAGAACTTTACAAGAAATGGCTACAACTATGCTTTGTGAACATAATTTACCTAAATATTTTTGGGCGGAAGCTACAAACACCGCTTGTTATATTGTAAATCGAGTAATGATTAGGCCAATTTTAAAGAAAACACCTTATGAGATTTTAAAATCCAAAAAGCCTAACATTAGCTATTTTCACCCTTTTGGGTGCAAGTGTTTTGTTTTAAATAATGGAAAAGACAACTTAGGTAAATTTGATGCAAAAAGTGATGAAGCTATTTTTATAGGTTACTCTTTAACCTCTAAAGCCTATCGAGTATTTAACAAAAGAACTTTAGTAGTAGAAGAATCCATTCATGTTGTATTTGATGATAACCTCCTTCCTAGGAAGGATTCTTGTGATGATGATGATGTAGGAATCATAAATGCCTTTGATGGAGGTCAAACTTCAAAGGAGGATGAGATTCAACCAAAAGAAGAAGACACACAAGATCCACCTCTTGAAGCCTTGAAGGACTTGGCTATTGAGGAAAAGGAAGTGAGCTACCCAAGGGAGTTGAACTATGTCAAAGATGGTGAAATCTTGGGTGATCCATCCAAGGGGGTAACCACTCGTTCTTCTCTTAAATTAATGAACCATGTTGCATTTATCTCATGCATAGAGCCTAAAAACATAAAAGAAGCATTGAAAGATGACTTTTGGATTATGGCTATGCAAGAAGAGTTAAATCAATTTGAGAGAAGTAATGTATGGACATTAGTTGATAGGCCTAGTAATCAATCTACAATAGGAACTAAATGGGTCTTTAGGAACAAACTAGATGAGAGTGGTAACATTGTGAGAAATAAAGCTAGACTTGTAGCACAAGGTTACACTCAAGAAGAGGGAATAGATTTTGATGAAACCTATGCACCCGTAGCTAGAATGGAAGCCATTAGGATGTTGCTTGCATATGCATGTTATCATAATTTCAAGCTTTTTCAAATGGATGTTAAAAGCGCATTTTTAAATGGTTTTATAAATGAAGAAGTGTATGTGGAACAACCACCGGGTTTTGAAGATTCAAAATTTCCAAATCATGTTTTCAAACTTACCAAAGCTCTTTATGGTTTAAAACAAGCTCCTAGAGCTTGGTATGAAAGGCTTTCAAACTTTTTAATTGAAAAAGGTTTTGAAAAAGGTAAGGTGGACACTACACTTTTCATAAAAATGTATAAAAATGACATTTTAGTAGTTCAAATTTATGTTGATGATATAATTTTTGGTTCTACTAATGAATGTCATTGTCAAGAGTTTGCTAAGCTAATGCAAGGTGAATTTGAGATGAGCATGATGGGGGAGCTCTCATTTTTTTTGGGACTCCAAATCAAGCAAAAGAAGGATGGCACCTTCATCAACCAAGCAAAATACATAAAGGATATGCTCAAGAAGTTTGGCTTGGAGAATGCAAAGCCTCAAGCCACTCCTATGAGCTCATCTACAAAGCTTGACAAAGATGAAGGAGGTAAGTATGTTGACTCTAAACTTTATCGTTCTATGATTGGATCTTTGCTTTACCTTACCGCAAGTAGACCGGATATCTTGTTTAGTGTTTGCTTGTGTGCTAGGTTTCAAGCTAGTCCTAGAGAGTCTCACCTTATAGCCGTTAAAAGAATCTTTAGATACCTTATAGACACTCCTTGTTTAGGCCTTTGGTATCCTAGAGACTCTACCTTCAACCTACATGCTTATTCGGATGCGGATTATGGGGGTTGCAAAATTGATAGGAAAAGTACTTCGGGAACTTGCCAATTCTTAGGTAGTATGCTCATATCTTGGTTCTCTAAGAAACAAAATAGTGTAGCCTTATCTACCACCGAAGCCGAGTACATATCCTTAGGGAGTTGTTGTGCTCAAGTCCTTTGGATGAAACAACAACTCTTAGATTATGGAATTAGAGTTGGAACCATACCCCTAAAATGTGACAACACTAGTGCAATATGCTTAACTAAAAATCCCATCCAACACTCAAGAACCAAACATATAGAAATAAGGCATCATTTCATTAGAGATCATGTCCTTAAGGAAGATGTGGTTATAGAGTATGTAGACACCTTGAATCAATTAGCGGACATTTTTACAAAACCTTTAGACAAAGAGCGTTTTTGGTCCCTTAGGAGAGAGTTAGGTCTAGCTAGCCTATCTTGACCTTTTAGGACCTCTTTTGTGCTTAAATATGCTTGATTTTGTGAAATGCCATGTTGATGTGTTTAAACTCCTAATTTCATCCATGCTTATAGTTAGGGGGAGTATGTTTATGCCTACATATGTTTTGCCTGCTCATTCATGACATTTATGCATGTTAGGCCTCTTATAAGATCATTTTTCTGCATTTTTAGAGCCTCATCTGCACTTCCAGGCCCAGGTGTATCGAAACAGGTGAACCCGTTTCGATACGGATACCTTAAATCAAGTTCTGAGAAGAGGGCGTTTCGAAACGCCTAATAGCGTTCCGAAACGTTTTTGATTCTGCCAAGGGGGTGTATCGGAACGCGTTCTGATACGGGTCAAAGAGAGTTTCGATACGGTCAACTGCGTATCGAAACGTTCTGTTTATGGTTTTAAAATGGTCAAAACCCTAGCCGCCCGTTCCGAAACGGTCTTGACTGTTCCGAAACGGCATCGCGGATTGCTATATCTAGGGCTTTTAATGATACAAATTTACTTTTTTATCAAACTCTAAAACCCTAAACCGCCTCCCTCTCTATAAATACCCTCTCAAACTCCTTGATTTTCACCAAATTGTGAGGGGTTTTAATCTTCAACTCAAGTCTAAGCAAGTTTCATCAATCTTGTGCAAGGATTTCTTCAAAATCATCCAAAATCCCAAACTAAGGTATTTTTTAAAATTTTTCTCTTTTCTTTCAATTCATGTTCGAATCTTAGGTTAGAAAATCTTATTTTTGTATAAATTATACGTTTTTGTTGTGGGTTTTCAAAATCTTGTGAAAATTTTTTTTAAATCCCAAAATTTTTGATTCGAATATAAAATTTTTCAATCGTTTTTTTTACACTGTTTTATTTTAATTTTGTTTTCAAAAACCTAAGTGGGATTTCTTATTGGATTGATTTTAATTATCAATGCATACACTCAATTTTAAAACACTTGCTTAATGTTTTTAGATGGCGGATCAATCGAACAAAAAGCGCAAGGCCGTTCAATCCGGTGAATCGAGCATTCGTCCGAATCTCACTCTGCTTTTTCAGAAATCCTTCAAAACTTCGGAAGCACGTGCTCGCTTTGCTTATGTCAAGGATTTCGCGGTTCGTAAGGAACGTGTTATCGATCTTGAATTCCTCAATTCCGAGCGATTCCTTTTTCGTTATCTTCCTCGTTTGGATGAGTGGAATCTCATGGATTTCTTGAGCCTTCCGGATGTTTGCTACAAAAATATGGTACTCATCTTTTACTCTAATGCTCACTTTCTTTATGATGAGTCCAAAACCGAGATCATAGGGATTGAGTCATCCTTGCTAGGCAAAAAGGTTGTTATAAATGTTAAACTTTTAGAGTCTGCTCTTAAACTTAAAAATGAGGGTCTTGAGGATGAACGCCACTTTGGCACTTTCACCGGGAAAGCTCTTAACCTTGATGTGCATGATCGTGTTCTTCACTTAATGGTCTCTTGGTTTATTCGCCCTTCCGGCGGTAAATATTCCCATATCTGTCAACGAGATTATTTTTGGTTAGAGTGTTTCCGTAGGGGTGAGCGCCCAAATGTCCCTAAGATCATCTTTGCCGAGATTGTCAATAATATCAAGCTTATTGACACAAATGAGTTGACATCCTTCACTTATGGCATTGTCTTGAGCGCCCTATTTCACCATCTCGGTATTGATTGTACCTACGACTCTCCGGAACCTCGCAAGACCAAGATAGGTGAATCATCCCTTCGCAAGTCCGGGTTCCATTATGTGAATGGTATTTGGGAAAGAGTTGATAGAGAAGCGGATCCTCCTCTTGTTGCTCCTCCACCGCAAGTTCAAGCCGCGAACAATGATGCCCTCACGGCTTTCCTTACCGAGCGTTTCAATGCCTTGGACTCTCGGTTCGATGCTTTGGACACTCGCATTACTTCGAGCTTTGAAACAATGGGCAATCGTTTGTCGAATGTCGAGGATCGTCTTAGTTCTCTTGAAACTTCTCATTCCAACTTGGATCTCTCCTTCTCCACTCTCTATGGGCAATGGACGAAGTTTCAACGTTCTCAAGCCAAGGACGATGACGATGAGGATGACGAGGATGATGATGACGAGGCTTAGGATCTTTATATCATATCATATTATTTATGCTTTTTAGGATTTAGATTGCATCTTATGTTTTATCATGTTTTAGGACCTATGCTTATGGTTATTTTATTTTGGGATTTTGTTGTTCGAATTATATTGAACTTAATGTTTTGAATTATGTTTTGGATATTTTGATTATGAATTTATGGTTGCTTATTCTTGCTTATTGGTACTAATCTTTTATCTTCTCTATGAGCTTATGTTATTCCTTTTGATCTAACAAAAAGGGGGAGAAGAAATTTAAGAGCCACAACACTAAAATTCGTTTTTAATTTTTAAAAGGTTTAATCTTCAAATCAAAATTATTTTAAAAAACCTATCTTAAATTAAGGGGGAGTTAGAATATTTTCAAAACTTTCAAAATTCTCAAAAATTCTAACTTTGGTTTTGTTATATCAAAAAGGGGGAGATTGTGAAACAAATATTTTAATTTTGATATAACTAAAAACCTAAGGACTAAATTAAAAGTCAAAACGAATTTTAAGTCCTAAAAATATCCCCATATAACTTTTATATTATGCCTAAGTTAAAAACATACTTTTCCAATTATTTTTCTAAGTGTTTCAAGTCAAAACAGTGGTTTTCACGTACCCGTTCCGAAACGGCCTCAAGGCGTTTCGAAACAGTTTCACCACTGTCGACCACCGTTCCGATACGAGTATCGAAACACTTGGAAGCGTTTCGAAACGGCTCGCCTCGTTTCGAAACTGTTCTTCATGTTGGATTTAAAAAGGGGTTAAATTATTTCAAATATTTCAGATTTTTAAATATATAAGGGGTGTTTCGAAACGGCATATGCCCGTTCCGAAACGACCCTTTGATAATAGCCATTCCGTTTCGAAATGGATCAATACCGTTCCGAAACAGGGGCTAGGTTTCAGTTTAAAAAATATGACCGTTGTATGTCTTAACTGATTTTATCAAAACCGTTAAGGCGTTTCGAAACGGTCTAGGACCGTTCCGAAACGACCCTTTTACAGTGGCAAAACCGTTCCGAAACGGCCCTAAGGCGTTTCGAAACGGGCTCTTAAATGCACCCCAACGGCTCTTTCTATTTTAGTCCGTTCCGAAACAGGTTTCCCGTGTTCCGAAACGGGTTGGTGCAGACAGCATTAATGGTGGCAAGAGAGGGTTCCAACGGCTCCATTTATGTTCCCAACCACCCAAACGGCTAGAAATCAATGAGAAGGTATAAAAGGGACATCCAAAAGCATCAGCAACAACTATTGAACTTCAAGCAAACATCCAAACATCAAATTCAAGCATTAGAGCAAAAATTCCAAATTTGTGTAAAATCCCAATTTGTGTTCTTCATTCATATTTTGTAAAATTGGGTTGAGTGCTTGTATTGGGGCTATCATTTGTATTGAGAGATACCTAATTAGCCTACAAATTCCTTTGTTCTCTTGTGTGAGGGTTGGGTTGATTTTTGGGTAGAAAAATCAACCGATATTGTAAAGGGTTGCCTCCTTATCCTAGAAAAGGGGAAGATCAATTTAGTGAAATTGTTGCAAATCCTTAGTGAGACTAAGGTAGTGGATATAGAGTTCATTTGGAACTTGAACCACTCTAAATTCCTTGTCCTTCAATTTTAAATTTGCCAATTTCCACTACAATCCTTCAAATTTCCAATTCACCCCCCTCTTGGTAAATATCGATCTTTCGATCCACTCAACAACTAAGTTTGTCAATTCTTCCTCCACTTTCAAGTCACCTTCGTATAAAATCTTTTGACAAAGCTCTCTTGTTTTTTCGCTTTTTTGACTTTTAACAATAAAGTCATAAGCAAATCGAACCATACGATTACGAAATACACTCTCAATGTCAGCCTCAGTAGTGTGTTGCTGTGAGAACTCGTCAATTTTATCAGCATGCACAATCTTCTTAGCATCTTTAGTCCATCTTTTGGAGATGTACCGCTCATGAATTTTCTTGACATTTTTAACACTGAGAATTCGCAAGGCATGGGAACAAAGATATTGACAAAAATCATACTTCTTACAAGTACAACAAATCTCCATAGTAGACATGTTAAATTTGACTGTCCGTATTCTTGAAGTATTTTCTTCCATCCCCACTTCAAATGTATAAATTGTATCATCTTGAGCAACTTCTCTCCATGTTAATGAAATCCCATCAAGAAATTCTTTCTGAAAGCGCTTGAATATTTCATGAGTATACACTTTCGATCCATGAATCAAAATACCACAATTTTTAATTGTACGCGTAACTGACCCATTTTTGCATTGAAAATCTTTCTCACCTTCAGAAGAACGCCATCTTGCAACTAAGTTCTCAAACTCTGAAATAAATTCCGTAAGAGAAGTAGTGGCCTTCGAAATACCATGTAAAACATTATTTGTAACTTCAGCCCTCTGAGAAGATTTAATTTGAGAAGAAAATATATCAATGCTAAAAGCAGTACTCCATTTCTCACGACATTTATACAAACCTTTCAACCATCTATGGTCGTGAAGCTTATAGTCATTCATCATTTTTGTCCAAGTTTCCTCAAATTCTATCTCTGATTCACAACCTTGCATGCATTTATGAAACAAAGCATGAAATTCTGCATTTGAATTAAGACTACCAAGATGTGAAGGTGCATTCTTAGAAATATGCCATAGACATAATCTATGACGTGAATCAGGAAATACCTCTTCAATCGCTTTGCTAATTGCATGATCTTGATCTGTCATTATGATTTTTGGAGATTGATTTCCCATTGATTGCAAGAAGGACTTGAACAACCATGCAAAAGAAGCGGCTGTCTCGTCTAACAGAAAAGCACAAGCAAACATAATAGTTTGTCGATGATGATTAATTCCCACAAAGGGAGCACAAATCAAGTTATACCTATTGGTACGATAAGTTGTATCGAAAACCACAATATCACCAAAACAGTCATAATCAATTCTTGATCTACCATCTCTCCAAAAGAAATTTGTCATTCGATTTTCTTGATCCACTTGAATTGTGTAAAAGAACATTGGGTCTTCACTTGCTCTTACCTTGAAGTGGTTAAGTAAGCTTTGACCATCTCCAACTTCAATATTCATCATCTTTTGTTTATTCAGATAATTATAGCAATCTCGCTTTGTAAACCCAATATTTTCAGATCCATATGCTTCCTTCGACATGTAAGAATAAACATCAGTAGGACGTATCCCACTGCTAACCATTGAACTAATGACATTACCTTTGGCTGTCGGAAGAGATCTCGCAGACCTAAGTAAATGTCTTTTAGAAGGAGTTGCCAACTCATGATTATGCTCAGAAATAAAACGAGTGACTGTCCAAATATTGCCTTGCACTGTAAAACGAATCATCGCTTGACATCCAGTTCTAGTTTCTAACTTATTAAATTGCTTCACATTGATATCACCTTCAAATTCTTTGAAACCTTCTTTAGAACAAAAATAATCTTTGCAACGAATAATATTGGTGCCAGAAACATACCTGTTTCTACCTCTTCGAACACTAAAACCCATACCATGAGCATAATCTTTATAAAAATTGTAAGCTGCTTCTTCACTATCCATGGCAACTCCCATTAAATTCACATTTTCTTTTTCTTTTCTTTCTAAGAAATTCAAATTATTTGATCCCTCCTTCTGCATATTTGCAAAAGAATTTATCGTATCACCGAATAGCATTAGCACTATATTAAAAAGTATGAAAATACATATATTAATATAAATATCATAATTTATCATCCAAATCATCATAGTTAATTTTCAATTCTAAACGGTTGTTATATACAATTAAATATAACTTGAAATAACAATGTAAAATCCCCCAAAAAATCCTAAATTCACCCAACTTTCAAACCATGCCACTGTAAAATCTCAGAAAAACTCAACTTTTTCATACTCTTTTCTTCAACCTCTAAACCAACTCCAAATTTTAAAATTGAAAACCATGCCACTGTAAAATCTCAGAAAAACTCAACTTTTTCATACTCTTTTCTCTAACCTCTAAACCAATTCCAAATTCTAAAATTGAAAACCATCCCAATTACTACGAGAACCAAGTACTACGCTAGTGGAAGCAAACCCATAGCAAAGAACGAGAACCAAATTTTACGTCAGTGGAAACATCAACTTTATAAATTCTTAAACTCATAGTAAACCCATAGCAAATTATTAAATTCTTAGCAAACCCATAGCAAATTCTTAAATTCAGATGATGATTCTTCATTAAAATAACGAGAACCAAACCCATAGCAAAGGCCCCATCAAAACCAGGTTTCAAAGAAAGCAAGAAAACGTCCTTACCAAGTACTACGTCAGTGGAAGCATCAACTTTGCGTTTAATCTCAGCCACTGATTCCTTCGCCACATTCATGATCGCGCAGTTTCGCTGTCCGAAATTTTAAGGCTTGTTGGAAACGATAGAGAATTGGAAAATAATTGGGGATTTGAGAGAGACGACTGTAATTAGAAGAGAATGTTGTTTGTTTGTTTTTTAATTTTACTTTTTAATATTTTATGTTTAATTTTTAGGGTTAAAAAGTTAAAGATGACTTGGATTATGGAGGATGACATGTAAAAAATTAATGACATGTAAAAATTTAATTGGATGGTCCCATATCCTAGGTGGCGGGAATTACCTATAATATAATTTCTCCTTGCATTCATTGCTTGTGGCTTAAAAAATCATAATGACCGACCGGCTTGTGCCTTGCACATGTCCGCTTGAAAAACAAAGTAATTCTAGAAAAGACACGTGGTATAAGGTGAGAAGCTGGATATCATTCATACTTGTTAATTAGGTAAAATTTCTTTTCACCAACTTTGTCGTTGCATCTTGCAGGGGTAACTCTAGGGTGGTCTAATTAAAATGAGGTGAATTTACAGAAATTCTTATAGTAATGGTAATAATTTATGTTATAATATAAAAATTTATAGTTATACAAATTCTTACTTAAATCAAAATTTACACAAATTTTTACTAAGTTGATAAGAATTCATGTACTTACCTAAATTATTATCCTCCTTACACAAATTTTTACAAAAAATAGTAATAATTTATGTATCTGGCTCATTTTACCCTCCTTTCACCGTTTTTGTCATCGATTGTCGTCATCAATTCCACCATTTTGGTTGTCGGACCCATTCAGCCATTTCTCCTAATGTATTGTCGTTGAAAATCGACGAACGGTGTGCCCATCGAACGATTATTTAATATTCGTCGTTTAATGTTCGACTGGTACATCATTTGCCGGTTTTCGACAACGACACATTGAGGGAAATGACCGGTTGGGTTCGGCGACAACGATCGTTGGTGGCAGCGGTGAAGATTTGGGGACTATTTTAGAAAATTTTAAAATTTTAAGATTTTTTTTGAAAAATTTTAATTTATTAAAAACAAAAATGAATTAAAAGAAATTATAAATTAAAATATAACACATGTCAAATTTGTATTAGTTAATGAATTTTTGTAACGGCAGTTAACTACGAGCACCTAAAATTATAACGGATGAAACGTTAGACACCTAATTTTATAAAAATAAAATTTAGCATCTAAAATTCAAAAGTGATATAATTTGGGCACTTATTTTTTATTTAAGCCATTTAATTAAAACAAAACTCGGAACCTCATAGATTTAGTTCTGATCAATACTTCAGCCTTTTCACTGTATTTCTGGTTCTTGTTTGTAATACAAGTCAATGCCAAATTATGATTCAAAGATTAACCTTACAACTTACTTAGCCATTAATCTTGATTTTGCAGAGAGCAGTAGGGAGATCAATTGTAGCACCTTTGCAGTCTGGTTAGTGTCCCTTGTTCATCATATTAAATGACATAAGTTTTCGGATTCGGATTCGAATATAAGAACGTATACAACACTCATCTCGAATATGGGCAAAACGACTTGTATTTTAAAGTATAGATGAACAAAGTACTGCATATTGCAGTGAGAAATTTGCACCCATTTTTGGTGGTATTGAATTAAGATTTTAGCTATACCTACCACCCATTTTTCTTTATTATATTTTGCAGGCTTGTTTCTGAGCCCATGTTTAAGAAACCCTGGTTTTTGTTGGGCAAAGGCATGGAGCTTGATCTCATATATTTCCCTCCATACTCCATTGATGGAGGTGAACAATGAAAAGGCTAACATAATCGTATCGAACGTATGTAATCATATCCGATACTCATATTCGAATCTAAGTTGTACTTGCGGTTTGCAACTATATATCTGGAAACCAAAAACTAAGTAGCAGTCTATTTAGAAAACAAACCCCAACAGGATCAAAATTCATGGCTAATACACCTAAATATGGAACATAAACCCTATCCCTGGAGCAAAAATCAAATCAGAAGGAAAGTCAATGTAGGACCTTTAACAAAAGTCAATGTAGTAACTTTATTAATGATGTCACAAAATGTGTCGGACACAGATACGTTAAGAAAAATAAAAATCGGAACAACATAGGCCAATAACAGAGAGAAATGTTACCTGCTGCCGCTCAAAATTGCCAAAAGCACCTCAGCTCCATCTTTTTGCATTTGCATCCTTCAAGAATTTAATCACAGGAATAACATGACTATTTGAAAAGGTCAAATGCCGGGCCTTATCACCGTCTTCTAGTAGTCCTTTGACATTCTGAACAGCCTTGCCCTGCGAATTCCAAGAATGTTGATCAAGTTCCGAAAGAGATGCCGCATGAATGCCGTAACCACTTGAAGTGCTTGAAGAGTGATGCTGGTGTATTCGACTATTGGAATCTGCAGCAACCTTAGGCATCGTTGCATTTCCTCTCCAACAAATCTAAACTCGAATTAGTACTCACCACCGAGTCATGTGAGACACTCCCTATTTCAAGTCGCAAGCCAAGCACAGAACTAACAAGACTAGGAAGGTTGATGTAAGGAAATCAGTGAAGGAACTGATTTTGCATGTTGAGGAACATTGATTCCGTGCCTCGAAAGCCACTTTGAAATAAGGTCTTTCATTGCCAAATTTAGTGTTAGGGACAACTGCTGCAACCTTGTATTAGTCACAGGGCACATCTGGTTGCCTTCATTAAACCACTTTTCGATCCAAACTCGTTCGAAAGTTTTCCCGGAAGCAATAATTACAGGATCATACAGCAATCTCATAGAGATTCGGCATATGAATTGCGCAGGAGGCATGGGAATGTGTAAGTCATTACCTGAAGTCCCATCTCCTTCTTCTTCTTCATCTTCCACCAATGGAAAAAAGCTCTCTTCTTCTATGTTTTTCGATTGGAGTTGCCAAATAAACTCCCCATGTTTTTTCAGAAGATACAGGAGATAATTCAAGATACGCCTTTTGTTTGGATTCGTATCCCGGACTCTTCCAAGCAGTTTCTTGATAGATCTTTTCTCTATCAAAAGAGCAAAAGGAGATGTAATGCTCAGTCTCAAAGCTGCAAGTCGAAGAGCCTCGATTTCAGAATCGATTTTGGAGGCTGATGCAGATATGCCATGTTCAAGCAATGCAAGTATAACTGCTCCAGCATCATATTCAGAAGGCTCTAATGGAAACTTTGCACTTCTAAGTTTCTCTATAATTCCAGATATCTGTAAATAGTAATTTTCTCTTTACTTATTGATCAAGGAAAGGGCAAAAAAAACTGCAGATAACCAACAAAAGTTTATATATATATATATATAGGAACCTTATATCAAGTGTTATTACAAACCTTTTCAGCCAACAACGGTGGAACCATTTCTTGAACCTCATCCATGCAAACCTCCAAAGTTCTCCGAATTTTTTCGCACCTCAAGAATATAGCTTTTGCTGTAATTGCCTAAATAGTTGATAAATGCAACTGTTATACAAATAATTTCAACACCAACCTGATAATTTATGTTAATATCTTACTGACTAAACAGGGCAGTGCCAGGAAAAATCTTGTTTCATGCATATTCAGACATGAATGGGGAATATGGCTCTCCAAGGAATCTTCAAATACATAGGAAAACATTGAACGTACCTGTGTCGGAAACATACCTGTATTTGATTTTTACACCCGAGTTCGAGTGACGAAAAAAGAAAATGATATGCTAACAAGGGAATTTGTTTCATAATGAAACAACAACCTGGGACCATGGTATCAATGCCTAAATTCAGCAGAATCCTTTCATGCACATATTTTATTTCTTATACAAACAGAAAAGTAAAGTTCAAGAAGTACCAAGTAGAATTTGCTGGATTCAGAACAGTGCTGGATTAGTAAATTGGCTTTATCCATTGCTGATTGCAATGAGCATAATGCATGCAGTCCCGGTGTGCATCGTGGCCGAGCCGACTCGAGAGCTGGAAACATGTGCGAAATGCAATCAACGAGTTTCTTGAGCTCCAAGCACATTAACCGATGTACCTGCATCGATTGGCGACAGTGAAGTAAACAAACATGAAATTTTCTTGATGGCAAAATGAAACCTTATTGTGTAACACTAGCTTATCGAAGCCGAAGAAGGGGGAATAAGAGGCTGGATCAAATACGGAGATAGTTAAGAAATCTGCTATAGTAAAAGCCCTGTCGAAGATCTGGGACTACGTTAAACTCTGATTCTTCTTGGGAAATTTAAGCCAAGGAAATATGGTCCAAAGCTGAAAAATAAGCAGTGAGCATTTACCTTAATGGAGCTGTAATATGGAAGATCAACACTCTCAGCAGCACCAAGCTCCATATCATAAGAGTTTCCTAACCCTACACATATTTGAATTACAGTTACATGAATAGTTCCACCAATTATTTTACCAATATTGCAGAATCTGTTAAGTACAAATATATATTGAAAAGAATCAAAACCAGAAGATCTTTGATGGGGCAAAACAAATAAACAGATGAACAGAATCAAACCAGTTCAACAGTGTATATGCAAGCAAGCAAAAAACAAGCTCTTTGAGAACTTGAAAATCAAGGAAATGACATGTTTCATGCTAGTCGCTGCTTACAAGAGTTTAAATATAATCAAAAAGAAGACTTGGCCGGTTACTCTACTGGCAAAAATCTCAGCAACTCCATTAAAGAACCAAGATAGAAACATAGGGATGAACAGTGTTAGACTAACAAAGGAAAGAGTGACCTGTGACCACAAAGAAACTAGGTTTGTTCTTTCATGAAATAGCATTCGTTGCACACTTGTACAGTATGTACGGTCATGGATGATAACATGACAATTATAATCATTATAATTAATTTTTGGTTATTTTAACAAAAGAGTTAATATTAAGTTATGTTCAAGTAAAATTATTGTTTACTTATAGGGCATTAAATGTATATATATATATATATATATATACACAAAAGTTTCTTACGTCATCTAAACCTTATAATATGAAATGTAAAGCTAGTATCTTGAGAACCAATCAAATTCCAAATGCGTTCAACAGCAGTTACCAATCAGCAACCTCGAAACGCATTGACTTCAGCATGGGGTTAAAACGACCTACGTGTCAGCTAGGGTTATTGGTGGAAGACCAATGCAATCAAAGACAGAGACTGGTGTTTTCATTTTGGGGCAAACCAAAACAATGACATGACACTGTGAAACGAAAGAAACCGGTGTGGTTCGAAACCTTTGCACCCACAAGACCATAAACATCTCCACCACTGTGTCTATGCTAGACTGAATAAAAACAAATCGAAATTGTTTATGGTATGCATTTTCTCTCAAGTTAGTATCTAAAAATTTTTTATTCTTAAATTAGTATTTGAATTAGGCATCCTCTTATAAGCTGGTACTTCAAGAATTTTTGCTTCCAAGTTTGTACTTGAACTAGACACATTCTCCTAAGTTGATACCAAAACTTATACATTTTATCAATTTGATCCTAATTCGAAATAATTCAATGAATTTAACCCTCTATTTAAATTTCTGATCAATTTACTATTTGTTATTCTCCTATAAATGTTATATCACTTTCCTGTTATAAAAAATGTTAACAGTAACTTGATGTTGTTTTATAGTTGAATGCAGTTATCCCATTGTTGTTTTGATCCGTTAAGCTTGTTTTGATTAGTTTCACACAAAAAATGACTAAATTGATCGTGTTTTTAAATATAAAATGTTAAATTTATTGAATTGTTTCGGATTAAGATCAAATTGATAGAATGTATAAGTTTTGAGACTAATCGTGTTAATAAAAATATCAAAATAGTGGATGAAATTAAAGTTCGGGTACCAAAATGGGAGTAAAAATTCTTTAAGTGTCAACTTGGGAGAAAATACCTAATTTATGTACCATTTTGAGAACAAAATTTCTTTAGGTGCCCGGAAAAGTCTAATTCAAATACAAAATGTATATTTAAGCCACTCTAAAACTTTTGACCAAAATGTAATAGGGTAATCACATTCACAATGATTTCTGATAATAAGATTTTTGAGATGTAATACTATTACTTACACATTATTAAGAATGTTATATTATCTTTTATGATTTATTTAGCAGTAGTATAAAATCGTAGTATTCAGTTAGCGAAATATAAAATTATCTTAAATCAAATTTTATTTTTTATTGTAATATATTTTCTTTCAGCTAAAGGGGTATTTTTGACCCGAGTTAGACCCAAAAAATTAATTCAACTTTTGACAAAAAAAATGGACTAAATTAGATCCCCAGTTCGCAAATTGCATCAAATTAACCCTTTGACCGACGTTGACCGTTATAGTGCTGACATGTCAGTTAACGGTGCTGATGTGGCGGCCAAGTGTTGAGTGTATAAAAGTTCTATTATTTACCCCCTATTTAACCCATATTTCTGCTGCATTCAAGCATAATTCATTGCATTTAGGTTAGATTACAGTTATACATCACAAATATATTAAATGACACAGTTTCTACTAAAATTGGTTGCTTTTGCAGGTTGCTGCTGTAGCAGATGGAGAAGCAGGTGCTGGGCAGTGAAACAGAAAAGCTGGAACTGGATGAGCAGTCGAGGGGGACGATGCTGCCATGGTCGCTGCCATGGCAGCCAAGGACGACAACAGTTTTGAGGAGAAGAAGCAAAGTGGACCTCGACAGAAAGAGAAAATTAAGCCCGTCTGTCGTGGAATACCATTCTATTTTTCCAAGCCCTAGATCAGAATGAAGTCAAGCCCAAAGTTCAAGGAAGAAAACTTCAAGCAAGAAGGAAGGACGAATTAAAGATATATTCTCTGAAGATTTAGTCTTTAATAGAGTTGCACTTTAATTTAAACTTGTATTCTTGCAATATTAGAAAACTTGAACCCAAGGCCTATATAAAGGCATGTAATTCGACCTAGGGGGATATCATCTATCTCTAGCCTTCTTCCCAAAACCCTAGCCGTTTTCCCCTTCTCGACATGTTCTAAATTCCCCTTAGGGCCACGGGTTGATTTGTAAAATAGTTGCAAGGGTTGCTTTTGTTTTAGGAATTTTCTGTTCAATAAATTAAACTTCAAGTTCTCTTATTCTGGTTATTAACATCTTGCAAGAGTATCGGGAGAGCATTGTGAGATTATCTATTTACTTAATATCGGGAGAGTTAAGTATACAAAAGGAATAAGTGTGAGTTCTCTAGTTTATAGTTGAACTATCTCGGACCTAGGGATAGAACGAGGTTAAGTTGCTAAAGAAGAATTCAACAACATCGGTGTTCATCTTTCGATTCACGCTGGGAGGTATCATCAAAGACGTGTTCATCGACAGACTTGGACCTAGGGATAGGCCAAGGCACAACAGGGATTCTTTCCAAGCTTGAAGTACAAAGTTGTGTGATCGCTGTCGCGACTAACAACAGACCGCTGCCGCGACGGGTGCTGCCGCGACGGGGACGAAAATAAAGCAGATTTTCCTAGACTTAGCAATACCTACACTACTGAGCAATTCAATACCAGCCTATTCTCTCTATCTTGATTACTTTAATTCTATTTTCCAGTATTCTTTATTATTTTCGTGACAACAACTTAAACCATCACTTTCGTGCAGTAATTCAAGGTGAAGCTATTGGCCCAGTCTATGTGGAGACGATATCCGATACTTCAGTATCACTTTACTACTTGCGTAGTGTACACTTGCACTACATTGCGATAGACACTTTTACACGCAACAAGTTTTTGGCGCCGTTGCCGGGGACTGGCAACATAATTTTACCCTACTTTTTACTGCATTTGTTTTATTTTTCTATTTTACTCGGATTGTCCAACCTATACCTTTCACAAGGTCTTTTGTTTGCGTATGCGCAGGTTTCAACGGAGGAAGGAACCTGAGTACCAGTTAGATCCTGAACCCGAACGAACGTTCAATCTCAAGAAAAGAGTCCGTTACCTCGTTAAAAGGAACGAATATTTGGAGGAACAACTTGAAGCAATGGTGAACGAAAGACATGAAGAAAGAAGGGACAACCCAAGGAATCTCCAGGATAACAACAATCATGTCGGAGATGGAGGGATCGATCCACCTGTCGTCGACCCTCATGTCGCTGCCGCACGCCGGTCATGCCGAGACTACATGCTCAATGATCATGTAGAACTAGAAACCACCCTGTCAGATGTGGATGTTGAAAACTTTGAGCTGAAACCTGTTATGTTCAGCATGATCAACAACGCTGGCCAATTTAGTGGTGCTGCTACAGAGGATGCCAGGGAGCATCTGAAAACGTTCCAGGAAATCTGTGATTCGTTTAGACTACCAGGAGTTAATCCGGAGATACTGAGGCTTTGATTATTTCCTCATTCGTTGAGGGACAGGGCAAAGACTTGGTGGAATAAACTTACGCCGGGTTCAATTAGAACTTGGGCAGATTTAACTCGTGAATTCTTATCTCGTTTTAATCCTTCACACTTATCTGAGCGATTACGTAATGAAATTGCTACTTTTCAACAGGAAGATGACGAGCCAATGCACGAGGCCTGTGACAAATTTACCACTCTTCTAAGGAACTGCCCAATGCATGGATTCCTTGTTTAGAACCAGGTAACAAAATTTTATAATGCTGCCAATTTACAAACTCGTATTAGAATTGATTCAGCAGCAAACGAATTACTGCTGGACAAAGACCCAGATAAGGCCATGGCAGTATTGAAAAATCTGGCGAAAAATGAGGAACCGTTTCCGACAGCAAGAAGAGGGGGTAAACGAGTTCTAGTTGTAAAGGATTATGAGGCCGACAGCTCATTGAAATCACAAGTGGCATATCTCACTAAGGCAATGAAAAAGCTCTTGAACGAAGATTCACAGCCTGTATACTCTGCTGAAGAGGTATGCGAAATTTGTGAAGGAAATCACAGTTCGGAGGAATGTCCAATACAGTTAGAAGAGGGGAAGTATGTTGGGAACTACAATAAGCCGAATTATAATTCCAACAATTGCAATCCCAACTGGAGAAAGGATCCCAAGTTCTCTTGGAGTAATCCTAATAATGCTCTGAATCCTCAAGCACAGAACAATCAGAACCAGGGAAGACCTAGATTGCTGACTCGGCAGCAACCGCATCAGCAGCAGCAACAGCCACCAGCTGCCACAAATAGTATACTGGAACATACTCTGGCTACGTTTATGTCTCAAACATGAACCTATATTGAGAACATGAATCACTTTGTCAAGAAGACAGAAACATTCATGGATAAAACAAAGATGCGGATGACCAATCATGAAGCTACTTTAAATTCATTAGAGACGCAGATGGGTCAGGTTTCCCAACATATTAAACCAAGGCAGAATGGAGGATTTCCTAGCGATACTGAAAACGCTAGACAACCCACACATGAGCAGTGTAAAGCCATCACTACTAGAAGTGGGAAGAAACTACCAGGGCCAGAGAAGAAAGATGAATCAGTTAAGAAACCAGCCTTAGATTCATCTGTCGAGGAAGCTGCCCCGACAGGTAACAAACAACATGTTGTCGATGAGTCTGTCACGACAGCAGAAGGAACAGAGGAGAAAAATGATGAACCTAAACCTCCTCAGATTCGTATGCAGTGGGAAGGACGTATTGCTGATTATCGTCCCCCACCTCCTTTTCCTCAACGGTTACAAAAATTGAAACAAGAATCACAGCTTAAAAAGATTTATGATATTTTTAAGCAGATTCATATCAACATTCCGCTGTTAGATGTCGTTAGGGAGATGCCCGGTTATGCCAAATTTCTCAAGGATGCCATGTCGAAGAAATCCAGACTTGGGGAATTTGAAACAGTTAAAATGATAGAAGGATGCATGAGTATTCTGCACAAGCATCCACCACAGAAGAAGAAGGATCTTGGGAGCTTCATCATACCATGCGTAATCGGAGACAAATATGTGGGTAAGGCACTTTGTGATCTTGGTGCTAGTATAAATTTAATGCCCAAATCTGTTTTTCAGAAATTAGGTATTGGAAAAGCTCGGCCCACAACAGTAATTCTGCAGCTGGCAGACCGCTCTTACGTTTATCCAGAAGGAAAAATTGAAGATATTCTGGTAAGGGTGGATAAGTTTAATTTTCCTACTGACTTTCTTGTCTTAGATTGTGAAGCAGATGAAAACGCACCAATCATCCTGGGGCGACCCTTCTTAGCCACGGGAAGATCACTGATTGATGTGGAAAAAGGAGAACTCACCATGAGAGTGAACGATCAAGAAATAAAGTTGAATGTTCTCCAAGCAATGAAGCATGCTGATGCAGAAGAAGAATGCAAGGCTATCACTGAAGTTACCCTTGACCAACCCTGCATTAGGTCGGGCTGCCACGACATCAAAATTGGTCACTGCCTCGGCAGCCACTTAGAAGACTGTCATGACAGCACCGACGACAACAACTCATCAGAATCTGATACTAAAGATCCAGAGGAGGTAAACTGGATATGCAATCGTCCAGGTAAGTTATTCGAGCCTTTAAACTATACCTCGGATAACCATGCAATTCAAAAGCCATCAACTGTTGAGCCCCCTGTTATAGATCTTAAGCCCCTGCCAGGGCAGCTTAAATATGTTTTCCTTGGTTTAAATGATATGTTGCCCGTAATCATCTCTTCCAAGTTGATGCAGGAACATGAACAACAGTTAATAAGGATGCTGCAGCAGCACAAGAAGGCTATTGGATGGACGATAGCTGATATCTAAGGCATTAGTCTGACATTATGTATGCATAAAATTCTTCTAAAGGATGATCATAAGCCGACTATTGATGCACAAAGGCGTCTGAACCATGCTATGAAAGAAGTGGTGTGAAAAGAGATAATCAAATGGCTAGATGCTGGAATAATCTATGCCATCTCAGACAGCAAATGGGTGAGCCCGGTGCAGTGTGTTTCCAAGAAAGGAGGAATGACTGTGGTAACTAATGAAGACAATGAGCTAATCCCAACCAGAACTGTGACCAGTTGGAGGGTTTGTATGGACTACCGGAAGCTTAACAAAGCTACCCGGAAGGACCACTTTCCTTTACCCTTTATTGATCAAATGCTTGTTAGACTAGCGAATAAACCTTACTATTGTTTTCTTGATGGTTACTCAGGTTACAATCAAATAGCCATCGCACCGGAAGATCAAGAAAAGACGACATTCACATGCCCTTACGGAACTTACGCTTTTAGGAGAATGCCTTTTGGACTTTGCAATGCACCAACCACCTTTCAAAGGTGCATGATGACAATATTCTCCGATATGGTGGAGGATTTCCTAGAAATCTTTATGGATGACTTTTCAGTCTTTGGAGACAACTTTGAAAGCTGCCTAGGCAACCTACAAAAGGTGCTCGAGAGATATGAAAAAGCAAACTTGGTTTTGAACTGGGAAAAATGTCACTTCATGGTGGATGAAGGGATAGTCCTTGGCCATAAAATTAGCTGTCGTGGCATAGAAGTCGACAGAGCTAAGATAGAAGTAATCAAAAAGCTGCCGCCCCCCATCACAGTTAAGGGAATCAGAAGTTTCTTAGAACATGCTGGTTTTTACCGGAGGTTCATCGCAAACTTTTCGAAGATCACCAAGCCCCTATGCCATCTTCTGGAGCAGAACCGCCCCATCGACTTCAACACTGAATGTACTGAGGCATTCAAGGTTCTGAAAGAAAAGCTGGTAACAGCCCCAACAGTACAGCCACCAGATTGGACACTGCCATTTGAGATCATGTGTGATGCTAGTGACTTTGCTGTCGGGGCAGCACTTGGGCAGCGGAGAGACAAAATTTTTCATGTCATATACTATGCCAGCAAAACACTGAACGACGCCCAAGTGAACTACACCACCACAGAGAAGGAATTATTAGCTGTGGTATTCTCCATTGACAAGTTTCGTTCTTATATACTTGGAACGAAGGTCATAGTGCACACAGTCCACTCTACATTGAAATATATGTTCACGAAAAAGGATGCAAAGCCTCGACTGATATGTTGGATCCTACTATTGCAAGAATTCGACCTTGAAATCAAGGACAAAAAGGGGACAGAGAATCAAGTGGCAGATCACTTGTCAAGGTTGGAGAAGGGAAAGAGTCTACCAGCAGATGAGACAAACACATTGGAGACCTTCCCTGATGAGCAGCTGTTTGCTGCCACAATCACTGACGCGACAGCCATGGCGGCAGGTAAGTCTTCTGAACTCCCCTGGTACGCTGATTTCGTTAATTTTTTAGTTAGCGGAATAATTCCTCCTGACCTTAATTATCAAGCTAGGAAGAGGTTCCAAAATGATGTTAAGCATTATTATTGGGACGAACCTCTTCTTTTCAAAATCTGTGCAGACCAGGTTATAAAGAGATGTGTACAACAGGATGAACATGAAGATATACTTCATCACTGCCATGCTTCACAGTATGGAGGACACTTGGGAGGTAATAAAACTGCTGCCAAGGTTTTGCAGTCAGGATTCTATTGGCCGTCACTGTATAAAGATGCTAAAATATTCTACAAGAATTGTGATAAGTGTCAACATACGGGAAACATCTCAAGGAGACACGAGATGCCGCTACAGAACATTCTTGAAGTCGAGATCTTCGACGTGTGGGGGATTGATTTTATGGGACCTTTCCCATCCTCATGTGGAAATTTATATATCCTCCTGGCAGTAGATTATGTGTCTAAGTGGGTTGAAGCAATCGCCACCCAAAAAAATGATGCCAAGACGGTTCAAAGGTTTTTACATAAAAACATTTTTTCCAGATTCGGCATCCCTAAGGCGATCATCAGTGATGAAGGGAGGCATTTTGACAACAGGGTTATAGCTGCTGCCTTAAAAAAGTATGGTGTCAAACATCGGATTGCAACAGCATACCACCCTCAGACCAATGGACAAGCTGAAATATCCAACAGGGAGGTCAAGAACATTCTTGAAAAGATGGTTAAGCCAACTCGGAAAGATTGGTCTCTACACCTCAATGATGCGTTATGGGCCTACATGACAGCGTTCAAAACTCCATTGGGAATGTCTCCTTATCGGCTGATTTACGGGAAAACGTGCCACTTACCTGCCGAGATAGAGCACAGAGCATATTGGGCAATCAAGGCAGTTAATATGGACTTGGAAAAGGCAGGGCATAAAAGGCTACTTGATCTGAACAAAATTGAAGAAATTCGGACAATGGCCTATGACAACGCAAGAATCTACAAGTACAAAACCAAAAAGTGGCATGACAAGAAGTTGCTGCCACGCCAGTTCTACCCAGGGCAGCTTGTGTTGCTTTTTAACTCTAGGTTGAAACTCTTCCCAGGGAAGCTGAAATCTAGGTGGTCTGGCCCATTCCAAGTAGTGCAGGTTTTTCCCCATGGTGCCATCACGATCAGATCTTTAAAGGACGGGCACCAGTTCAAAGTCAATGGACAGCGCTTGAAGCATTATCAGGGTACTGAAGCCCCAAGAATGCAGGAAGTGGTTACCTTAGGAGATGCCCACCTGACATCCCTAATTTAACCTAAATTTTATTTTTAATTATTTTTATTATTTATATATTAGGAAATTAGATTTACTTTATTTTTAAAATAATGTTTTTATTTTTATTGTTTTTAGGAAATAAAGGAGACAAGAAGAAAATGAGAAGTGAATTCAGCCCAACATCCTTCCATCAGCCCAAAAAGCTTAAAATTTGGAGCTTGTCGTTACAACTGTCGCGACAGACGCGGAAAATACAGGTTGTCGACACGCTGTTGCGACAGATACGCAAACGCGTAACAGACGCGCAGCAGACACGGAAACGCGTGACAAATGCGTCAGAAACCGCGTAACAGCTGGCTCCGTTATTCGCGCTTGCCGTTACAGCTCCAACGGGCAGCAAACTCTTCTCTATATAAACCCCATTTTACTATTCATTTTTCACTCACTTCTACTCTTCTTGCTTGCTTTCTCTAGAAATATTTACTTGCTTTCATTTTTCTTCTTACAACCCTTGCAACCATGTCTTCCAGAAACACCCGCAGGAGTGCTGCTTCAGGCTCCACCCCGACAGCATCAACCCCACGATCTTTCCAGATACGAGACATGTGGGAGGAGAGAGGATTCATCTACACTTCCAAGGAGGGGAATTTGGGACTGCAGCCGTTCATTGCTAGAAAAATCAAGGCCCTGCAGTGGCAGATTTTTGCAGAACAACTAGAGGAGATGAACGTATCTCTGGTCCGAGATTTCTATGCTGCAATCAGCAGTAGAACTGCGACAGCAGTCACCGTGCGAGGGAGAGAGGTGCCCTTCGAGCCAGAATACATCAACACCCTGTACGAATTTTAAATGGGCAGCAACGAGGATGGCCACCAGCAATTTCTGGATACCTTAGACCCAGTTGCCTACGATGCTGTCATGGAAGAACTCACGGATGAAGGTACTCAGTGGAATACAAATCCTAAGAACCCGAGGACGGTGAAGAGAACTCAACTCCTCCCGAAGGCCAAACTATGGAACGCTTTCATAAAAAAGCGAATCATGTCATCCTCGCACAATACCACTATCGACCAACCTAGGTTAGCCCTCATTCATTCTATTTTGCATGAGAGGCCTATTAATGTGGGCAGCTACATCCGGGAAAGTATTTTGGAGTGTGCACACCGGCCGAGAGGACCACTCTACCTCCCCTACCTCATCACAGCCCTTTTCCGTGGCCATCATGTACCTGAAGCTACCACCGATCTAAGAGTCCAAGGGAAGGGATGGACCGACAAGAATATACTCAGCTTGATGAAACTGACTGCTGCCACCCCGCTGTCATCTTTCGACCCCACTGCCACGGCAGCAGAGACGACAGAACCGACAGACACTGAACCTGCTGCCACGAAAGCCAGTCAGCCCACAGTAGCAGCAGCTCCGGCCGATACCTCCTCCCAGATCCTTGCTGCCATACAGAAGATGGAGGAACGACAGCTCGGCCTTATGAGCTTCATCAGGGATTTCACTACAGCCACGGTACAATTCATTCAAACTTCTCTTAATTTCCCTGATGCTGTATTTCCTGCCTTCCCATCCCATTATTTTGCTGCACCCACCCCTGCCCATACCCCTACACATGCTGCCACACCCAAGACACCATCTGCAGCATCCACACCGACCTCTGCCACGACAGCGGCAGGCAGCAACCGCGCAGCTGATACCTCTGCCCGTGAAACCAAGAGAATAATGCCCTCAGAAGAACTCGATGCATTCATAGCCGGTTTCTCCTCTTCCTCAATTTGGGAGGAAAGCGAAAACGAACCCTCTGTTAAGAGGAATCTATCCAAAGAGTTCACACCGGTAAAACGACAGAAGAGAATGGTAGATAAGAACAAGAAGGATAGCGACAATATCAGCGGCAGCAGCAGTGACAGCAGCAGCAGCTCGGAGGTACAGGTAGTAGAGAAACCCCCTCACATCTCCCCTACCCGAATTCAACCTCCAAGGGAGGCCAAAATGAAGAACACATCCGTGTCCCCCATCCGCCAGCCAGTCAAGAAGGCCCCTGCCCGCCAACAGATCCGACTGAACAGCAGCAGCGACGACATCGCATAAAATTTAAGTTTATTACCTTATTTTGTTGTCTGCCTTTATATATTTTGTGATGTACTTTTCTTTTCCTTTAATTGTCATTTGCATTGAGGGCAATGCAACCCTTGAGTTTGGGGGTGGCATCCCTCCATTAATGGAGTCTTATTTAGTTTTAAAATTGTGTCTTTTAATTATTTTATTTTTGCTACAAAAAATTGAAATATTGAAAATTTTGGCTTAAGTCTTTGAACTGAACTTACCTGCCATGACAGCTCTGTCATGGCAGTGCCTTTAGGATAGTTTTAGGAGCAGTTTAGAGCCTTTCTATAGTTCAGAAATTTAAACACCATTTGTGATTGTTATACTGCCTAGAACTCTACTAGTTAACTAGAATAGGAAGCTTAGCACTTGAATATCCCCTAGAGGTGCCTAACACTGGCTCTAGGAAAAGAAGTTTAGCAAAATAGACTCAATAGCCCTAGAGGTGCCCGAAACCGGCTCTAGGAAGTTAGCTAGAGGTGCCCGAAACCGACTCTAGTGAAACTTAAGCTTAAAAAAAATAAAATCGAGTCTAAACAAAAAAATTAAAGGAGCATAAGAAGTGCCTTCAAAAAGATAAACTTTGGCATAAAAATTTAAGTTAGAGGCTGAAATATTCTAGTGAAACTAAGAGAGTCTTGGCATATAATTGTTCACAAGCATGCACACACTGCACGAGGACTATAGCAAGATTTCAGACGAATCCTAAATTATCCGACAAGGTGCTGCTGTCAATAGAGAATGAATGAAGGGTAAGGGAAAGTTCAATGTTTTAAGCCAAAACAAAAAAATATTTATTTTTCTTTTAGGTTTGAATTGCTTGAGGGCAAGCAAAAACTTGAGTTTGAGGGTGTGTTGAGTGTATAAAAGTTCTATTATTTACCCCTTATTTAACCAATATTTCTGCTGCATTCAAGCATAATCCATTGCATTAAGGTTAGATTACAGTTATACATCACAAATATATTAAATGACACAGTTTCTACTGAAATTGGTTGCTTTTGCAGGTTGCTGCTGTAGCAGATGGAGAAGTAGGCGCTGGGCAGTGAAATAGAAAAGCTGGAACTGGATGAGCAGTCGAGGAGGACGATGCTGCCATGGCCGCTGCCATGGCAGCCAAGGACGACAGCAGTTTTAAGGAGTAGAAGCAAAGTGGACCTCGACAGAAAGAGAAAATTAAGCCCGTATGTCGTGGAATACCATTATATTTTTCCAAGCCCTAGATCAGAATGAAGGCCAAGCCAAAGTTCAAGGAAGAAAACTTCAAGCAAGAAGGAATGACGAATTAAAGATATATTCTCTGAAGATTTAGTCTTTAATACAGTTGTACTTTAATTTAAACTTGTATTCTTGCCATATTAGAAAACTTGAACCCAAGGCCTATATAAAGGCATGTAATTCGACCTAGGAGGGGATACCACCTATCTCTAGCCTTCTTCCCAAAACCCTAGCCGTTTTCCCTTTCTCAACATGTTCTAAATTCCCCTTAGGGCCACGGGTTGATTTGTAAAATAGTTGCAAGGGTTGCTTTTGTTTTAGGAATTTTCTGTTCAATAAATTAAACTTCAAGTTCTCTTATTCTGGTTATTAACATCTTGCAAGAGTATCGGGAGAGCATTGTGAGATTATCTATTTACTTAATATCGGGAGAGTTAAGTATACGAAAGGAATAAGTGCGAGTTCTCTAGTTTATAGTTGAACTATCTCGGACCAAGGGATAGGACGAGGTTTAGTGGCTAAAGAAGAATTCAACAATATCAGTGTTCATCCTTCGATTCACGCCGGGAGGTATCATCAAAGACGTGTTCATCGACAGACTTGGACCTAGGGATATACCAAGGCACAGCAGGGATTCTTGCCAAGCTTGAAGTAAAGAGTTGTGTGATCGCTGCCGCGACTACAACAGACCGCTGCCGCGACGGGTGCTGCCGCGACGGGGACGACGATAGAGCAGATTTTCCTAGACTTAGCAATACCTACACTACTGAGCAATTCAATACCAGCCCATTCTCTCTATCTTGATTACTTTAATTCTATTTTCAAATATTCTTTATTATTTTCGTGACAACAACGTAAACCATTATCTTTACTTTCGTGCAGTAATTCAAGGTGAAGCTATTGGCCCAGTCCCTGTGGAGACGATATCTGATACTTCAGTATCACTTTACTACTTGCGTCGTGTACACTTGCACTACATTGCGATAGACACTTTTACACGCAACACCAACGATGATGATGTGACAATACACGTGGGAAGATGATGTGACTGAGGGGTTGAATTGATTTTTTCAACCAAATTCGAGAGCATAATTGATATTTTTGCCGAGTTCAAGGGCACAAAAGATTAAGTTATCAAACTTCTAATTAATACCAGTTATGCCCCTGAACTCAACAAAAAAATAATTATGTCATCGAATTTAGTTAAAATAATCAATTCAAACCCCTTGCCACGTTATCATCACACGTGTACTGTCACATCATCACTGTTGACTCAACATCATGGACTGCCACGTCGGCACTGCAATGATCAACATCGGTCAAAGAGTTAAATTGATGCAATTTGTGAATTAGAGGGCCTAATTGAATACATTTTTCATCGAGTGCTTAAATTAATTTTTTGGGTCAAACTCAAGGGAAATAAAATACCCCTTTAACCTATTTTCTTAACAAGTTAAAGTTTCAATATTAAATTGAAAATATGCATGAAAATTCATTAAACATTTTCCGTTACTCTATTTAAATTTTACAAAAACTTTATATTTAACGTATTAATAATATAATTAGTATATTAAACAATATTTTTAAAATTTCATATTAGTAAATATTTTTTTATAACAAAGTATACTTATATTGTACTTTAAATGCTAAAACTATTTTTTTTTTGTTAAAATATGCTCCTAAAGTTTACATCGTTAATTTTTTTAAAATTAAAAACTTAAATAATTTTTTTACACAAAAGTTTATTTTTTCAGAAAATTCTAAAAATTTTTAAATTTTACAAAACAACTCTCAAATCCCTAAAATTTCCCAAACACAAACCCTAAATTGTTGCTGCTTCCGCCACCGATCGCTACCCCTAAGCAGAACCCTTTGGTCGCCAAACTTAGGAAGTCATTTCCCACAACACAACATCGTCGAAAACGTCGAACAGTGTGCCAGCCAAACATTTAATAAATATGTATAAATATCATCTAAATATTTTTAATGGTCTAAAGGTAATTACAAAATAGTATCTGTTCATACATATTTTTAACCCTTTGACAATGGACATACACCTTTTAGACTAAGCGATTTGAACCTGTATCTCCTAAGATGAACATCATCCGCTATTCTACTGGGACACTTGTTGAATTCAATATTATTTAAATATTAAACTAATATGACATAAAAATATTTAATAAATTTACAATAAATGGATCAATACGAAGAAATCCCATCATTTCAGGGACAACATTGTTTAAATTGACCGAAATTGACAAATATCTAAGATAAAATTCATTCCAAAAGGATTGGTAGGCGAATCATTGAATCAATATCCAACATGACAAAACAGCCACAACAGTGTACCATTCCACTCCATTTGTAGCTTCATGAACATCAACAGCATCTGCTGACCCTTATCTTTTGGGCATTTTGGTGAACTCTATGGTACATCAGTCTAATTTAACGTAAAAAAATGTACAATCGAAATATTAAAAATATGAAACTTAAAATATTACACATACAATCGAAATATTATACTTTTTAATAACATTTTAAGTTGATGGTAAATTTCAAAACTCATAGACAAGTTCCGAAATTTAGCGTGAAAAAATATTTGAGTAACATTTTAGGTTGCAGCCTTAAATGTTATATTTTTATGACATTTTAGGTTGGTAGTAAATCTCAAAACCCATAAACAAGTTTCGAAACTTGTCCCGAAAAATATTTTAAGTAACATTTTAATTGGTGTAGGTAACATTTTTAATTTTTGTATTTTCTAACATTTCGGTTTTAATGTTTTTTTAATTAGGTTTAAAATTAAGGTGATGCACCTCAAACACATCCCGCAAGTCAGAGTAGATACAATCCAAGCACATGAAAACCATGTTTCAGATTCCCTTAAAGAGTGGTCCTAATGCAATAAATATTGAAATGAGTGGATGTATTAGATATTTGAGTGGAGTAGAGTAGTCCAAGTGCCCAAAAGACACTGGTCTTCTTGCTATGGCATTCAGTGGAATGGACTCTGGGGCATAGGCATTTAAACCCACACAAACAAATTAGAAGAGTTCAGATCATAAGGTTTTCCACAAGGAAACTGGACACAACCCTTCACTTACTTCATATGTATGAACAATATCAACCCAATGACCAGGCAATTTGTCTAAATATCCCCCACTCATTTTGAACAGATGAAGATATCTCAACATAAAAGATGTAAGTAAATCAGTTATGTTACCTTCCTTTGTCTTGTTTGAGGAAAACACAGTTGGACTCGAAACAGTAACTGCAACGGCGTGTGCTTTTAGAAACATATTCAGCAGGCAAAGCTTTTGCCTTTAGGTGCTATATGACAAAGAAAAACACGTTGTTTGATTACATAATCCCATTGATCTTTCAAGGTGTTGAGTTTGATCATTCCACAGCTACAGCTTTGCTGCTACTAGCTTTGTTCAAACCTTTTGTGCTCAAACTTCATTTTCATGAAATACTTGTGTTTATCCTTAGGTATGGCAATTTTCTCCGGATCCGACGGATTCTAATCCGACCCGATTCGATAGGGGCGATTTTTTTTTTTTAAATTTAAGTTCAGGGCGGGTTAGGTTTAAGTAAAGATGTAGTCGAGGTTGGGGCGGGTCGGGTTTAAGGTGAAAATTTCCTATATATTTTAAATATTTTATTATATTTACATAATTGCCATTCATTATATATAGATATTTTGGGTCAAATTTTCCTAACCCTTTCATTTTTCTCTACTGCCGCTTCATTCACTTTTCCATTTTTAATTTCCCTCCTCTTCTTCTGCGCTTCTTCCATTCTTTTTCTTTTCATTTGGTTTTTATTTTTCTTTTGTTCTTCTTCCATCATCTTCTTTCATTTGATTTTAACTTTTTCTTATCTTCATTCATCTTTTCATCCAATCTCATTTCATTTCATTATATTTTTATTTCTTTTGTTATATATATATATATATATATATATATATATATATATATATATTGCTATTGCATGTTTATTTTTGGTTAATAGTTTTTATTGTTTGTCTTAATCTTGGTATTTTTCTACTCCTATTCTTTAGATTTCTCTACAACACAGATTATAAGAAAAAAGTAATTTTGTGTGTTTTCCCAGATTATTTTTATGAGAAAAAAATACTTGTTTTGAATAATAATAAACATGAGAAAAAGTTTGTGTTTTTGTTTTGAGTATTTCTTAATGCTAATATTTTGTATGAATATTTCAGTTTTTTTAAACTTTTGTTTGTTTAATGAGAAAATCTGGGATGAAAAATAAAATCAGAGGGAATCTTTAAAAAATCGGGTCAAATCAGAAACGAGTTTAAAGTTCAAATCTCAGGACGGATAAACAAATATTATTTCCTTGCGCGGGTCGAGGGCGAGTGGAGTTTGCTATGTTTCGAATCGGGTTTGGAGCGGCCAAAAATTCACCCGCCTTGTCCCGTTGCCATCCATATTTATCCTACACCTAAATACGAGGATTTGATTGTCAAAAATCCTCCAACTATATGAGAAAATTTCTAGAATTTAACCATACATGTATCCGATCTTTACGTCTGAGTCAGAGTAATATAGCTGTAGGGGTGTTCATGGTTAACCGTTGTAGAATTTTGGTTAACCATACATATTATCTTTAGATAGAGGCGGTTGCTTTAAGCTATCGGCGGAGCTACGGCCCCCTAAAATTTTGAGAAACTCGAATTTTGCTCTTAAAATTTTTGAAAATTTTAACTTGCCCTCTCAAGATTTTTAAAAATTCATATTAAATTTTAAAAGTTTGATTATTTTTAATTAAATTCCCTCTTAAAATTTTAAAATTTTCTTGTTAAATCTCTCAAAATTATTAAAATTTTTTATTTAATCCTCCAATTTTTAAAAAAAATTAAAGTTGACCCCTTAAACTTTCACTCCTAATTCCGCCACTGTCTTTAGACATTATCATCTAAGAACAAAACCTAAACCTACAGATTAATTGTTGTAGTATGTTGGTTAACAATTAACACCCTTGAATATAAGTTACTAAAAATGGTGCAGCCTACATTAGGGGCAACTAGTTTTTGAATTTTTTAGGTGGATTCAAAATCCTACCAAGTTGGAAGAGTGGTGGAAACTTTGTTTTATTGGTTTGGAAGGAGGGTGGTGATTGAGGAAATTGATGAACCCTAATCAAACAGTGATGGACGCTAATTATTGGTAGAAATTGTGCATTGGATGGTTATATGCGATCAGAGTCGATTCTGAAATTTTAGTGACCCAAGGGCGAATTTAAAAATTAGGCCTATAATAATAATTATTGTAAAAATTGAATTTTAAAAGTGAGTCCCAAGATTAAGCATTAAAAAATAGGTCTCTAATAACAAATATTTTTTTAAAAAAATGTGCCCCTAATAACAAGTATTGAGAAAACACTTGACTCCTAATAACAAATATCAGGAAATTTAATTTTATGAGTATATTCTTAATAACAAATACCGAGAGAGAAAATTTTGGCTTCTAATATCAAGTGTTAGAAAAAATTAGCTCTAATAATAAGTATTGCAAAAATAAATTTTAAGTGTATATGCCTAATAACAAATATTAGAAAAAATTAGGCCCCTAATAACAAGAATTGGGGAAAATATTTGAATCCCTAATAACAAATATTGAGAAACCGAGTTTTAAGAGTAGACCCTTAATAATAAATATTGGGAGAAAAATCGAGTCTCTACTAACAAGTATCGGAAAAATTAGTGCCTCAGTAACAATTATTGAAAGATATTACACATCTAATGCAAGTATTGAGGAAAATAGGACCCTAATAAAAAATATTTGAAAATAATAATAATTTTAGGGTAAACTACATAAATGACCACCATGCTATTGGAAAAGTCGCGATTTAATCACCTTACTTTTTTTCGAAGCAATTAAACCATCATACTATTAAATTGAGTGCACTTTGACCACCAGCCGTTAGAGGTTAACGGAAGGGTGACGTGTCAGTTAAAAAAATAAGGGTATAATTACACATTTGATCCTTACTATTTACACATTCTTTTAATTTAGTCATAATTTTAATTTAATAAAATAAATTATCATGTAACGTGTCACCACCTGATTAAAGGAAGAAAATCATAAATACAATTAAAAGGAGTCAAACCCACGTCTCCCGTTGACTTACCATAATACCAAATGCTATTTTATGATCTTATTCCTGCAATATATTTGTTAAAGTGAATTATAATATTTCGTAGTGGCATGAAATTCCTAGAAGCTAATAGAAGACTCAAGAGTGTGAGAACAAGGTTAAAAAAGGATTATAAAATGATAGTAAGGTTCAAGGCTAGAAAGAAACTTCAATTCATTGACCTTAGAAGGCAAGACTAACTATTATGCAAAAAGACAGAGATACAAACAGATAGAGTGGGGTCCACTATACACGCACATTCACACTTTAGAAACATGCTCACACAAACATATACATCAAAGATAAGATAGGAACAAATAAAATTCATGATTTCTATTTCAGAGTATCATTTCTGCAACAATTGAAAAATAAATAACTTACTCACGGTCTTTAGGCCTCCAGACCTTCACCTTGAAACCGACGAGATTCTCACCGTACTCCATAGAATCAGAAGCCTGAAAAAGAATCAGCATAAAAATGAAATTAATTATCTCCAGAAGAATCATATGTGATATCATTGCTTCAACTATATTCAGATTGCAGAGCACTCAAGAACATAGTTGAATAAAGGGTTTGCTACAGATATATTTAGCCTATATCCACCATTTTTTATAATGCAGACAAAGCACAGTTGAATAAAAAGTTTACTACATGCAATGGTTGTGCAGCAGAGAATTGGGTTGGTGGGGTTTCTAGGAAGGAGTAATTACTACATTGCAGGATTATTGTTTCTAAGGAAACACAAAATTAGAACATCACAGAAAAATAAAATTGATGTTAAATGGCTCTTGAAAGATAAAGGGTGTAACCCCCTTAGCCCGGCCTAGACGGTTGACCCGAACTACGAAGATTACACGGGGAAAACCAAAGTCAACCCGGAAGTCAACCTTGATTAACGACCCTTTTTTTTTCTTTTTAGATCTTATCTAGATGCACAATAACCCTAAGCGTACTCTTGAGAAACACATACGTGAAAAGCACAACGATCAAACCATGGTAAGGGACTCAATTGAACAACATACAAAAGTTAGGGACCAAAGTGTAAATTCTGGAAAGATGGAGGACTTAACTGATTTTTAAGTTACCAAAATCAAATTAATCATATTACATGCTTCCCTGTCAAATTTCACCTTAAACGGACATCTCAAACTCAAGCAATTGCAAGTTCGATTTTTAGGACCAAAACGTAAAGCTTGCAAACCACAAAACCATTCAAATCAGTGCCCAGCGGTCATCTGTTTCAGAACAGGGTTGACCGTTCCGAAACGCGGGTTTGTTTCGAGACCTGTATCGAAACAGGGCCTGGCAGTGGCCAAAACGTTTCAGAACGGCCATATCCGTTTCGATAAACGAAGGCCATTACAGGCCCCCGTTTCGAAACGCTAGTGCCCGTTCCGATACGGACTGCCCAAAAAATGCATAATTTGCTGGTTTAAAACACAATTAACCACTCAAATGCATCCTAAAGACTTCCTAATCATACCAACAAGTCATTATGCATATGAGGTACATGTTTGCAACATTAAAACACATTCATGACATCAATTAGGGAAATCCACAAGTCTATAGGCATGCATCCTAATAACCAAGCCAAACAACCATTAAAGCATCAAAGCAAGCACCAAAATGGCCATTTACAAGTCCAAGTCATTTAAGGCATCATACCACAACTAGGGAGTCCAAAACATCTCCAAAATCACATTCTAGGTTCCCATTGCCAAATATCAAAAACTAATAATGTTGTGAAAAAAAAGTCACCATACATGAGCTTAGTCTTCCCTTGGATTCTTAGCCTCCTTGCTGCCCACAAACACCTCAATTATCTGCATTATTGGTTCAAGAGAGAGAGCGTAAGCACAAATGCTTAGTGAGCATGCTCTAAAGAAACAACACAATAATGCATTTTATAAAACACCTTTCACAAGGCCTTTTCAACACATAACATCATTTCTCATGCAACAATGCATACACAACAAGCATCTCATGCTTAAATAACATCAACATGTCATATTGGCTTCCAAGTGATAAACCATAACCATTTTCAACATAAAACACAATCGGATACGCGGATTACAAGCGTTGTCCCATACGCTTCATACACACTATCGAGCACACAAGGTGGAGTTTACCGGTACAATCCCAACCCCTCAACACTCGTGATGGAGTTTAACGGTACAATCACAACCCCTCCACATCACTCATCGGTAGTTGTATAACATCACTAACGAGAACACAAGACACTCAACACAAGATCCACACATGGACTTTTAACCACCATTGTGACCTTAAACATCTCGTTAGTGTACTTGGATGGAGTTTACGGTACAATTACAACCCCTCAACATCCAAGGTGACTTAATTCATGGTGCACCCAATCCTATAGCCGGCTAACTATATCCGATTCAAGTACTTTAAAACCACACATCACTTGCCAATATACATCATTTATCATCAATAATCCACTGTTTTAAAGCATTAATCAAAGCCATTAAACCTTCATGCATCACTATGCATCAACCACAGTTATCAATATCAAACCAAGGATCTCTTACCTTGAGCATCCTTCAACACATGGCTTTCAAAACCAGCATTAATCATGCTAAAACATGCTTTCAAAACAGAATTTAAACATGCAAATTAAATACATTGCATCCAACCATCTCATGGTTCATCTAAGAGAGAGAGTTCTCCGAAAACTTACTCTTGAGCTTAGTTAAGTTGATTAGACTTAAGCTAAGCTCCCAAACCTTCAAACATTCATTACAAAGCTGGAAATCCCAACTTCACTCACCAATTCTGTTTCGCAAGCTTGCCAAAACGCCGTTCAAGCCTCCGGATCAACACCACAAGAATCCGAAGTTGTCTCCCCTGTTTTAAACACATCAAAGCAGAGGATTAATGCATCATCATGCATTAAAATCTTCAGTCAATACACCTAACTCGCTGCTCTCACCAAAATTATCATTTCGGTTACCAAACACAACCGAAATCACCTCCAAACTCTTCCTCAAGATTACCCAGCCAAGATCCATCACTTCTAAACATTCCTAAACATCAATTAACATCCAAAAGAACTTAAACTCGTCCTTATACCTCCAGCTATAACAGAACACCAAGATCACCCCAAAAACCACCATTTTCATAAGCAAAAACTTAGGAAATTCAACCTATTCGGGATTGCATTGATCAAACCTCAATTACACATCAATAAACATCCAAAATACATTAAAAGGCCATCTCAAAACAGAGCCCAAACAATCACCACGAATTTCTTCAAGATTTGTTCCAAATCTTGAGTTTTAAGCCAAAATCAAGATTACAACATTAAAACCTTTTATAAAACTTAATTTAAGGATTGAGAACTTGGGAATTTCAGTAAAGAACTGAGTATTTAGAGGAGAAGAACATCCTTACCTCTAAATGTAGATTTCTCCTTGATTAGAGCCAAAATCCTTGAAAATTCAATAAGCAAATGAAGAGGATTTGATGTAATAAGGATTAGGAATCAATTGATGATTGAAACCTCATCATTTAGTGTGAAAATCAAAATAAATGTTGCTGTAGAAATGTGTTTGGCTGAGACAATTTTGAGAGAAAATGAGATGAGAAAGTTTTTAAGAAAGTTAGTTATGAAAAGCTAAAATATGGTTTCCCTCTTTTCCTTTAATTAATTAAACATTAAATGAATCATTAAAATCTAAGAAAAATCTGGAGAAATCCTTCCTTGGGTAAATTATCTCCTTAAAGATTCAAAGTTTCAATCCTTACAAAACAGTCACCACTGAACTTTACAAAAACTACATTTTAGTCACTATTTCGAAATGTTGCACTTCCAAACCTTATTTTGTAAAATTGATTTCACCACTCTCTTATATATATTAAAAGAGGATTTTTAGATATTTTTCCATATTTTTAATGCATCTCAAACTAGGCTTTCCCTAAAACCTCCTTTTACATTCGAACCGAAAATCAGATCGGTCCGGTTCATACCCTAAACTTCCAAGCCCAAAATTGGGGTGTTACAACTCTCCCCCCTTAAGAAATTTCGTCCTCGAAATTTACCTGGAGGAAAGAGATACAGAAACTGCTTCATCATGTCATCCTTTCGTTCCCACGTGGCTTCCTCAACACCACGATGCTTCCACAACACCTTTACCAACTCAATGGTCTTGCCTCGAAGAACTTTACTGTCTGAATCTAGAATTTCCACTGGCTCCTCATCATAGGTCAAGTCTGGATTCAACTCCACTTCCTCCACAGGCATAATATGCGAAGGATCCGATCTATACCTCCGAAGCATAGAAACATGAAACACATCATGAATCTTTTCCAACTCTTGCGGTAATCTCAGCTTGTACGCAACATGACCCACACGCTCAATCACCTCATATGGTCCAATGTACCGAGGGCTCAACTTACCCTTTCGACCAAACCTCATCATCTTTTTCCAAGGCGAAACTTTCAAGAACACACAGTCACCCACTGCATACTCAATCTCCTTACGCTTCAAATCCACGTAAGATTTCTGTCGATCAGAAGCTGCCTTCAATCGCTCACAAATGAGCTTCACCTTCTCGGTGGTTCCTTTCAACAAAGCTGGGATTGAAACCAACTTCTGACCTATTTCAGCCCAACAAAGAGGAGTTCTGCACTTCCTCCCGTACAAGGCTTCATAAGGTGCCATTTGAATACTTGGCTGGTAGCTATTGTTGTAAGCAAACTCCACTAAAGGCAAATGCTTCTCCTAAGAGCCTTGAAACTCAATCACACAACATCTCAACATATCCTCCAGCACTTGGATAACACGCTCAGACTGTCCATCCGACTGTGGATGATAAGAAGTACTAAAATTCAGCCGTGTACCCAATGCCTGATGTAAACACTCCCAGAAACGCGATGTAAACCTCGGATCTCTATCCGACACGATCGACTTTGGCACACCATGCAGCCGCACAATCTCAGCAATGTACAACTCTGCAAGCTTATCCAATGTGTACGTAGTATGCACAGGTAAAACATGAGCACACTTCGTAAGGCGATCCACAATCACCCACACCGAATTCTTCTTTGATGGCGACAAAGGCAAACCAGACACAAAGTCCATGGTAATCCTTTCCCACTTCCACTTAGGAATCCTCAACGGTTGCAACAACCCAGAAGGAAACTGATGCTCAGCCTTAACTCGCTGGCAAACCATGCACTTGCTCACAAACTCAGCAACATCTTTCTTTAATCCCACCCAATAGTACTCATCTCTAAGATCACGATACATCTTAGTACTACCAGGGTGCATAGCAAAAGGACTACTATGAGCTTCAGTCAGAATAGCACGCCTCAACTCAGCATCATTGGGCACTACTATCCGACTCCCAAAACATAAAACTCCATCGTCATTAAAACAGAAATCCGATGGCCTATCCTCGGCAATATCCTGAACATGTGGCACCAAGGAATCATCCAACAGCTGCTTATCCTTTATCAACTGAACCAAAGATGGTTTCACTTGCAACTCAGCCACAAGACCTCCATCTCGTGAAATGCTCAAACTGGCAAACATAGCTCTTAACTCCACTGCCACTTTCCTACTCAAGGCATCCGCTACAACATTAGCTTTGCCCGGATGGTACTCGATCGTCAGATTGTAATCTTTAAGCAACTCCACCCAACGTCGTTGCCTAAGATTCAACTCTTTCTGAGACATCAGATACTTCAAACTTTTATGATCCGTGTACATCGTACACTTCTCACCATACATGTAATGTCTCCAAATTTTCAAAGCAAAAACCACCGCAGCTAACTCAATGTCATGCGTAGGATAATTGCGCTCATGCACCTTCAACTGACGCGATGTATAAGCCACCACCTTACCCTCTTGCATCAACACACACCCCAAACCAATGTAGGATGCGTCACTGTACACCACAAACTCTTTCCCTGATTCAGGCTGAACCAAGATAGGAGCTTGCGTCAAAGCTACCTTAAGCTTCTCAATAGCATGCTGTCTCGCTTCTGTCCACTCATACTTGACATCCTTCTGCAGCAACTTCGTCAAAGGTGCAGCAATTTTTGAAAATCCATCCACGAACCTCCGATAGTATCCTGCCAAACCAAGGAAACTACGAACTTCATGAACAGACTTAGGAGGCTTCCAATTCATCACTGCCTCAATCTTTTGAGGATCAACACGAATCCCCTCAGCAGAAACCACATGACCAAGGAACACCACTTCTCTAAGCCAGAATTCACACTTACTCAGCTTAGCATAAAGCTGATTCTCCAACAAAGCCTGCAACACAATCCTCAAATGCCCATCATGCTCCTCCTTAGTACGAGAGTACACAAGGATATCATCAATGAACACCACAACAAATTTGTCCAAGTATTCATGGAATACTCTATTCATCATGTCCATAAAAGCTGCAGGAGCATTTGTCAAACCAAATGGCATCACAAGGAACTCTTAATGCCCAAACCTCGTTCTGAAGGATGTCTTTGGCACATCCACATCCTTCACCCTCAACTGGTAATAACCTGACCTTAAGTCAATCTTAGAGAACATAGCCGCTCCCCGAAATTGATCAAAAAGATCATCAATCCTCGGTAATGGATACCGATTCTTGATAGAAGACTTATTCAGCTGACGATAGTCGATGCACATCCTCATAGTGCCATCCTTTTTCTTCACAAACAAAACCGGTGCACCCCAAGGTGACACACTCGGCCGAATGAAACCACGATCAAGCAACTCCTGAAGTTGCGTCTTGAGCTCCTTCAACTCCTTAGGTGCCATTCGATAAGGAGTAATGGACACTGGAGTTGTGTTTTCATACAGCTCAATTTCGAACTCCACCTCTCGATTAGGAGGCAACCCAGGCAACTCCTCCGGAAACACACCAGGAAACTCTCACACAGTCCCGATATCTTGGACTCGCAACTCCTTAGAGCTAGGATTCATCACAAAGGCTAGATAAGCTTCACACCCTTGTCTCAGCATCCGGCTCGCTTCCAATGTAGACACAACATTGGCAAGAAACTTCACATTCTCACCAACCACCACTACCTCATAATCGTCCGCAAGCTTCAACGAAACTCGCTTGTTCTCAAAATCCACCACAGCTCGATGTTCAACAAGCCAATCCATACCAAGGATTACATCAAAACCATAGAATGGAAATTCCATGAGATCAACATGAAAAACATGATTTTGCACAACCAAGGGACATCTTCTATACAACTTCCGTGTCACAACAGTCTCACCAAAGGAACTAGTTACACGCATACCAACATCCAAAGACTCAACAGGTAAACCAAGCAATCGAGCATGTTCACGCAATATGTATGAGTGTGTAGATCCAGAAACAATCAAGGAAAGTAATGACAAGGATTGCAAAGTGAAGGTAACTGCGATCACATCCGTGTCATTCCTCCCCTCTCGCTGAGCATACACTCGAGCCTGGCCTCCACCCTCAGGTTGGACAGCCACCACATGTGTCACATTCCTTCCACCATCGTCTCTGCGCTGGAAGTTACCACGGCCGCGCTCACGACCTCTCTGTGGTGCAACAACACCAGGAGCACGTCCCTGACCACCACCGGCCAACAAAGGACACTCCCTCCTCATGTGGTCTGCCGAACCACAATTCCAACACGAATTACCGATCACTACCACAGGAGCCTGAACCTCCCTCGCTGCTCGAGGACAATCACGCCTCAAATGACCACGCGAATCACACGCCCAGCACGTGTTCTGATCAGCTCTCACCATGTCTCCCTGAACAGGCGCACCATGCCCTCCACTACCACGCCTAATAGAAGACTGATACCTCCTATCTCGTCCTCTCTTGTTCCGTCCACCACCGGAACTATACTCAGCAGCCCTCTTGCCCGAGCCAGAACCAGCACTCTTGGAAGACAAACCCAGGTTCTGCTCAATGTCCTTCGCCCTACTAACCAGCACATCAAAATCAGTGTACTCGGAAGCAAGCATAAAGGTCTTTATGTCCGTCACCAAGCCATACCGGAAACGTTCACACCTCTCCCGCTCATCAGGAATAAGCTCAGGTGCGTACTGACTGAGACGGACAAACTGGATCTCGTACTCAGCCACCGTCATGCTTCATTGTATAAGGGACATGAATTCTCTTTTCTTTTCATCCAGGTATCGCACACCTAGATACTTCCGCTTGAACGCATTCAAGAAGAACGTCCAAGTCACATCAGCATCCTCCATTCTGGAGACAGTAGTCATCCACCAGGTATACGCATCATCATGTAACAGTGATACCACACATCCTAACTTCTGCACATCATTGCAGTTCATCTGTCCCAATATCCTCTTGGTACTTTCCAACCAAGATTCGAAACCCTTAGTAGACAAACCTCTGAACTCAATCCCTCCCAGACGGCGCAGACGTTCCAAAGGTAATCTCGCATTCGCATCACCCTGATGCCCAACTCTGTGAGCTCCAGCTACTGCCGCCTGAAAGGCTCCAGCAATAGCATGTATCAACACTGTCATGTCAGGAGCAGCTTGCACCTGCCCAGCTTCAGGTCCAGCGACCCCAGCACCAACACCAACACCAGCTCCATCACCTCCCGCACCACCACCACCGGGCGATCCACCACCGGGAGGAGGAGGTATATCCACAACATTATCAACATTGTTCTCATTCTCGTTCGGAGCCATAGCTCGCGTATTAATTCTCGTCTTTCTACGAGGTCCCATTCACTAAAATAATGCACTAACACAAATGCAATAAACATAATTAGGCTCAACAAGGTAAGAAATCCAAGCACTCAAGCTCATTTTCCAAAAAACAAATCATTTCATTAGTTTTGATATGGCAATGGGTTCCTCTAACTGCTTCAACATAGCATAGCATCACAATTGCAACATACTTTACAATTCACACATCAAACTTCATTTAAAAGGCATATCATTCAATCATGCATACATCACCCACATAACCATTCCCGTTTACTCGAGAACTCAGCTCTGATACCACCAAATGTAACCCCCTTAGCCCGGCCTAGACGGTTGACCCGAACTACGAAGATTACACGGGGAAAACCAAAGTTAACCCGGAAGTCAACCTTGATTAACGACCCCTTTTTTTCTTTTTAGATCTTATCTAGATGCAAAATAGCCTTAAGCGTACTCTTGAGAAATACATACGTGAAAAGCACAGCGATCAAACTATGGTAAGGGACTCAATTGAACAACATATAAAAGTTAGGGACCAAAGTGTAAATTTTGGAAAGATGGAAGACTTAACTGATTTTTAAGTTACCAAAATCAAATTAATCATATTACATGCTTCCCTGTCAAATTTCACCTTAAACGGACATCTCAAACTCAAGCAATTACAAGTACGATTTTTATGACCAAAACGTAAAGCTTGCAAACCACAAAACCATTCAAATCAGTGCCCAATGGTCATCTGTTTCGGAACAGGGTTGACCGTTCCGAAACGCGGGTTTGTTTCGAGACCTGTATCGAAACAGGGCCTGGCAGTGGCCAAAACGTTTCGGAACGACCCTATCCGTTTCGATACACGAAGGCCACTACAGGCCCCCGTTTCGAAACGCTAGTGCCCGTTCCGATACGGACTGCCCAGAAAATGCAGAATTTGCTGGTTTAACACACAATTAACCACTCAAATACATCCTAAAGACTTCCTAATCATACTAACAAGTCATTATGCATATGAGGTACATGTTTGCAACATTAAAACACATTCATGGCATCAATTAGGGAAATCCACAAGTCTATAGGCATGCATCCTAATAACCAAGCCAAACAACCATTAAAGCATCAAAGCAAGCACCAAAATGGCCATTTACAAGTCTAGGTCATTTAAGGCATCATGCCACAACTAGGGAGTCCAAAACATCTCCCAAATCACATCCTAGGTTCCCATTGCCAAATATCAAAAACTAATAATGTTGTGAAAAAAAGTCACCATACATGAGCTTAGTCTTCCCTTGGATTCTTAGCCTCCATGCTGCCCACAAACACCTCAATTATCTGCATTATTGGTTCAAGAGAGAGAGCGTAAGCACAAATGCTTAGTGAGGCATGCTCTAAAGAAACAACACAATAATGTATTTTATAAAACACCTTTCACAAGGCCTTTTCAACACATAACATCATTTCTCATGCAACAATGCATACACAACAAGCATCTCATGCTTAAATAACATCAACATGTCATATTGGCTTCCAAGTGATAAACCATAACCATTTTCAACATAAAACACAATCGGATGCACGGATTACAAGCGTTGTCCCATACGCTTCATACACACTACCGAACATACAAGGTGGAGTTTACCGGTACAATCCCAACCCCTCAACACCCGTGATGGAGTTTAACGGTACAATCACAACCCCTCCACATCACTCATCGGTAGTTGTATAACATCACTAACGAGAACACGGGACACTCAACACAAGATCTACACATGGACTTTTAACCACCATTGTGACCTTAAACATCTCGTTAGTGCACTTGGATGGAGTTTACGGTACAATTACAACCCCTCAACATCCAAGGTGACTTAATTCACGGTGCACCCAATCCTATAGCCGGCTAACTATATCCGATTCAAGTACTTTAAAACCACACATCACTTGCCAATATACATCATTTATCATCAATAATCCACTGTTTTAAAGCATTAATCAAAGCCATTAAACCTTCATGCATCACTATGCATCAACCACAATTATCAATATCAAACCAAGGATCTCTTACCTTGAGCATCCTTTAACACATGGCTTTCAAAACCAGCATTAATCATGCTAAAACATGCTTTCAAAACAGAATTTAAACATGCAAATTAAATACATTGCATCCAACCATCTCATGGTTCATCCAAGAGAGAGAGTTCTCTGAAAACTTACTCTTGAGCTTAGTTAAGTTGATTAGACTTAAGCTAAGCTCCCAAACCTTCAAACATTCATTACAAAGCTGGAAATCCCAACTTCACTCACCAATTCCGTTTCGCAAGCTTGCCAAAACGCCGTTCAAGCCTCCGGATCAACACCACAAGAATCCGAAGTTGTCTCCCCTGTTTTAAACACATCAAAGCAGAGGATTAATGCATCATCATGCATTAAAATCTTCAGCCAATACACCTAAGTCACTGCTCTCACCAAAATTATCATTTCGGTTACCAAACACAACCGAAATCACCTCCAAACTCTTCCTCAAGATTACCCAGCCAAGATCCATCGCTTCTAAACATTCCTAAACATCAATTAACATCCAAAAAGAACTTAAACTCGTCCTTATACCTCCAGCTATAACAGAACACCAAGATCACCCCAAAAACCACCATTTTCATAAGCAAAAACTTAGGAAATTCAACCTATTCGGGATTGCATTGATCAAACCTCAATTACACATCAATAAACATCCAAAATACATTAAAAGGCCATCTCAAAACAGAGCCCAAACAATCACCACGAATTTCTTCAAGATTTGTTCCAAATCTTGAGTTTTAAGCCAAAATCAAGATCACAACATTAAAACCTTTTATAAAACTTAATTTAAGGATTGAGAACTTGAGAATTTCAGTAAAGAACTGAGTATTTGGAGGAGAAGAACATCCTTACCTCTAAATGTAGATTTCTCCTTGATTAGAGCCAAAATCCTTGAAAATTCAATAAGCAAATGAAGAGGATTTGATGTAAAAAGGATTAGGAATCAATTGATGATTGAAACCTCATCATTTAGTGTGAAAATCAAAAGAAATGTTGCTGTAGAAATGTGTTTGGCTGAGAGAATTTTGAGAGAAAATGAGATGAGAAAGTTTTTAAGAAAGTTAGTTATGAAAAGCTAAAATATGGTTTCCCTCTTTTCCTTTAATTAATTAAACATTAAATGAATCATTAAAATCTAAGAAAAATCTGGAGAAATCCTTCCTTGGGTAAATTAGCTCCTTAAAGATTCAAAGTTTCAATCCTTACAAAACAGTTACCACTAAACTTTTCAAAAATTACATTTTAGTCACTATTTTGAAATGTTTCACTTCCAAACCTTATTTTGTAAAATTGATTTCACCACTCTCTTATATATATTAAAAGAGGATTTTTAGATATTTTTCCATATTTTTAATGCATCCCGAACTAGGCTTTCCCTAAAACCTCCTTTTACATTCGAAACGAAAATCAGACCGGTCCAGTTCAGACCCTAAACTTCCAAGCCCAAAATTGGGGTGTTACAAAGGACCTCAATGATGGTTAAATGCAGAAAGAGGCAAGATCTCAGGAATATTCAGAAGACATCCAACATGAGGATTAAGAAGAAAGCAAGAAGTAATAAATGGCCTTTAAATAGAAAAAAATGATGATCAAGGATGCAAGAATGGAAGAGTTCAAACTCACAAGGATCATCAAAGGTCACCTATAATGATGGCCTATGTTACTCAGACTCAGGTGAGTGTCAGAAGCAAGTATGTGAATTACAGTGTGTTAAACTTAAAGCGACAGTGGAAGAGTTTGAGAAGATTACTTTTTTTATACTAAAAACGGTTTAAGCTGACACAACATGAGAATGACAATACATATAAACGTCTGTAATTGGATAAAAAATATGTTAAAAAGGCTTGGAATCTGTAAAATTCATTGATTAATATGATTACAAGCAAGCCCAAGAGGAAGACTTTAAGCAACAAATTTTCATGATGCGCCGTGTTCTTTTGAATTTCATGCCACTACGAAATATTATAATTCAGTTTAACAAATATATTGCAGGAATAAGATTACAAAATAGCATTTGTCGTTGTGGTAATCCAGCACTTCATGTTTTTGGGAGACACGAGTTTGACTCCCTTTAATTGCATTTATGATTTTCTTCATTTCTTCCTTTAATCAGGTGGTGACACTAATTAAATAATAATTTATTTTATTAAATTAAAATTATGATTAAATTAAAAGAATGTGTAAATAGTAAGGACCAAATGTATAATTATACCCTTATTTTTTTAACTGACACGTCACCCTTCCGTTAACCTCTAACGGCTGGTGGTCAAATTGCACCCAATTTAATTGTATGATGGTTTAATTGCTTCGAAAAAAAGTAAGGTGGTGAAATTGCGACTTTTCCAATAATATGGTGGTCATTTATGTAGTTTACCAAAAAATTTAAGAGTAGGCTCTTAATGACAAGTATTGATAAAAAAATGAGCACACAATAACAATGTTAAAAAATTGGATCCCTAATAACAAGTATTGGAAAAAAATGGACACCTAATAACAAATATTAAAAAAAATTGAATTTTAAGAGTAGACCCCTAATAATAAATATTTGGAAAATTGAGCTCATAATAATAAGTGTTGAAAATTTGGGCCCCTAATAACAATTATTGAAAAAATTGGACCCTAATAACAAATATTAAAAAATTAAAATTTAAGAGTAAACCCCTAATAATAAATATTAAAAAATTAAACCATAATACTAATATTATAAAAAAAGAGCCTTGGGCGAGCGCCTCTCTCACCCATGCTCAGGGACGACTCTGTCTGCAATCACGTAATGTTTCAAGGGAACAACGACCTTGTAAACTGGGAGGAATACAACTTATTGAAAAGTAGGGGAAGAGGACCCGAAAAGGTCAAGGTTTGAGTCTTAACATTGTGAATGGAGAAAATTAGATTAAGAGGATCATCTCATAATAAATCTTTACAGTACCCAATCTAAATTAATTAGTTAATAAGTTGGACACATGTAGTTAAAAAAAAAAACAGGGGAGGGGAACCCCGGAAATTATCAACGTACTACACAACCCACGTAGTTAATCTGGTGATATATTATGCCTAGAAAGAAGCTTACAATATTAGCCATAAAGAAGGAATTGATTTGAACTATAAATAATTATCCATGAATGAGGAACGTTAACCTGACTCAGTTGTATAATAGAAAGAAATGGCTATGAATCCTTCTGGGAAATACATTGACTAAAATCCTATGGGACCGAGTAAATAAAACACTCCTAAAAGCAGAAGATGCTATGAATAATATTAGATGTATTTTTATTTTGATTGCAATATAGTTTATCCAAAAAAAATTAGTAAAAAAGCGTAAACTAAACACATATTTGAATATTAATGACATACGAGACTAGTCACTTGAGCTTATACAAAGAAAATGTTAAATGTTGTAAAACCTAATTTGATTTTGATGTAACAAATTGTCTAAGGACCTATTTGTAAAATTAAATAAATTTTTAAGTATTCTAAAGTCTCACAAATTGACAAGCATTTGAACCAAAACAGCTTCAAAGTCAAAATGTTTTTAACCTACAAAATTTTTCTAAGTGTTTCTAAGCTAAACTATACATTTAAGCCCAGACGTATTGATACGCCTTAGTCGTATCGATACGGTTTTACGTATTGAAATTTCAATCGACAAAGGCTTATCGATACGCCTTAGTTGTATCGATACAATTTTACGTTACTAGAATTTTAATCGACAAAAGCGTACCGATACAGTTACACCTGTATCGATACAATATTAATTATGGGCTTACTTTTAGGCTTTAACGTACCGATACGGTTAACCCCGTATCGATACGATTAACCCCATATCGATACGGTTTGGTTTGATTCAATATATCTTTGCATTTAATAAAATAGTTGTTACTTGTCAGTTATGGAATTAACAATTTTCAAACGGTCGTTGGACCGTATCGATACTCCCCTATAGTGTATCGATACACTTTTTGCTTAAGTTTTACTCAGAATTCCAGTGAGCAAAATATGTACCGATACAATCATTACGTATCGATATGCCCCTTATTTTACACTATAGCCGTACCGATATGCCTTCCCGCGTATCGATACGCCCCTGTTAAATGTACACAACAACTCTTTCTTCTTTGAGACATGTATCGATACAGTGGGCAACAGAAGAGCATTTATTGCGCCAAAATTGCAGCCCAACGACTAGATTAATGATCTCAACCACCCAAACGGCTAGAAATCAATGCAAGGATATAAAAGCAAACCTCCATAGCCACAACAACAACTATTGAACCTATTTGCAACATCTAAGCATATATCCAAACCCTTGAGCTTAAAAGAGTCAAATTACTGTACCCCACTTGTTGTAATTTTCATTGTATACATTTCTTTCAAGTTTAGGGAGAGTTTGTTTGTAACTTGGGCAACATATCAATCTTGTGAGAGATAATCTTAAGTTTGCCATTTCTTCTTTGTAAGTAGAGTGTCTTAGTTAATCTTTGGGTAGAAATATTAACCGGTTTGTAAAAGTTACTTCCTAATCCTAGAAAAAGGGAAGAATATCTAGTGGATATTGTTCAAAAATCCTTAGTGGGGGCTAAGATAGTGGATGTAGAGCTTGTTCGAAGCTTGAACCACTATAAATTGCATTGTCTTCACTTTTTACATTTTCAATTTGCTTCATTCCACTTTAAAAACTCAATTCACCCCCTCTTTACCAATTTCGATTCGATTGATCCACTCAACAATTGATATTAGAGCTAAACTCTTTGAGGGACTCAAATCCACAAGAGGAGATCCTAGAAGAAGATAAATTGACCACAAACCAAAGCCATGACATCTACCTCCGGGCCAAACTTGTACGAGTCACAATCCATCATCAAACCACCGTTCTTCGACTAGGATAACTACCCATTTTGGAAGAACCGAATGAGGCTCTTCATCAAGTCTAATGACTACTCCCTTTGGGATGTAGTAGAAGATGGTCCGAACATTCTTATGAAAATAGATGGAGAAGGAAGAATCATTCCAAATACCAAGGTGGAGATGATAGATGAAGATAGAAGATAACTACAAGTAAATGACAAGGCTTTACACATCATCTTTTGTGCACTTCGACCCGATATGTATGCAAAGATGTCGTCTTGCACAAGTGCGAATGAGGTGTGGGACAAGCTAGAGACCACCTACGAGGGCACCAACGATGTAAAGGAGACCAAGATTGAGATTCTTAATTTGAGTTGTGAGAACTTCAAGATAGAGCCGGATGAGAGAGTCTTCAAAATGTTTGATCTGTTCTCCGTAATAGTAAATGGTCTCAAGGGCTTCGGTTAGATCATTATCAAAGACAAGCTAGTTCGGAAGCTTCTTTACTCTCTTCTTGAATCATGGGATGGGAAGAGAACCGCAATCATCGAGGCTCAGAATATGAAGACATTGAAGCTCGATGAGTTGGTGGGATCTCTCCTTACTCATGAAATCATGAAGCAAGGAAGGGAAAAAGAAACTAAGATAGAAGAGAAAAGAGTGGAGAAGCAAGAGATAGAGAAGAAGAAGAAAGGAATTTCTCTCAAGGCTTCTAAAGAGGAAAGCAATTCTAGCGAGGATGAATTTGAGGATAAGAACAAAGAAGAGAAGGATCAACTTATTTGTTACCCTCAACTCAAGAAGAAGGCTTTGAGAAGAAGAAGAAGCTCAAAGCCCACGTTGCTACTTAGAGCGATGAAGAATCATCATCCGATGAAGAGGAGCACGAAGTGGCTAACCTTTGCCTTTTGGCTATTGATGATGATCCTAAGGTAAACCCTAACTCATCTACTTTTTATTTCACCTTTGATGAGCTTCAAGATGCATATGATGAGTTGTAAGAGGTTTACAATGGGTTGGTGGAAAAGTATAAGGAATCGGTTTTGAAAAAAAAAGAAAATGATTTCTGATTTAGAAACCCAAAACGATTCCCTTTCCAAAACCAACTCAGAACTTGAAAAGAAGATTTTGGTTTTACAAGATGATCTAAAATATTTTCAAAATGAAAATATCGATTTAAACAATCTTCTTTTAAAAGTCCATGATGATCACCACAAAGTGGTGAATGAGCTTAAAGCTTCTCTTAATGTAGTTGGGAAACACGATTTTGAAAAAACAAGTTCTTCAAAACCCAACTATGTGAAGAGGAACTTTAATGGCTACAAATAAATAAGCTCTCAAAGACATCCTAAAGGTAAAAGAATTAGAAGTATATTAGTTCCTATAGAACTTGTAGTTTCTAATAATATTCATGTCATTGCTTCTTGGATTCCTAAGGGAACCAAGTATTTGAGATGCTAACTCATATGGACCCAAAATGATTTGGGTACCAAAAATCAAGAACTAATCTTTGTTTGTAGGGGGAGCATTGCTACAATGCCAAAGCTTCACGTTAAAACACTTGGTACCTTGATAGTAGATGCTCAATACACATGACCGACGACAAGAGTAGATTCATGGAGCAAAAGCCAAAGAGTGGTGAGTGGTGACATTTGGTGACAACTTCAAAAGCCATATTGAGGGTATTGGTTCCATTGGTAATATCTCTTCTATTCTCATTGAAGATGTCTTATATGTCAATGGTCTAAAGCATAATTTGTTGAGCATTAGTCAATTATGTGATAAGGGTTTTAATGTTCTTTTTGATGTTAATGGTTGCAAAATTGTGAACATTAAAACAAATAAAATAATGCTCATTGGTCATCGCATAGGTAACATATATATGGTGCATTTAGATGACATTCATGCATCTCATGCATGTTTGGTTGCTCAAAATGAAAATGATGCATGGTTATGGCATAGGAAACTAGGGCATGCTAGCATAAGTATTTTAGAGAAATTGGTTTCCCAAAATCTTGTTAGAGATTTACCTAAGCTAAAATTTTCCTTAGATAAAATTTTTTATGCTTATGATAAGGGTAAACAAAAACGAACTTCGTTTAAATCCATTAATGATGTTTCGACTAGTAGGGTATTACAATTGATTCATATGGATCTCTTTGGGCCTAATAGGAAAACTAGCTTGGGTGAAAAATCATATGCGTATGCTTTAGTTGATGACTTCTCTAGATACACTTGGGTTCTCCCTTTAAGTACACAAGATGAAGCTTTAGAAAAGTTCATCACATTTTCAAAAATTACTCAAAATGATCTTGGTCAAAATATTTCTCATATTAGAAGTGACCGTAAAACGAAATTTCAAAATCTAGGTTTTGAGGATTTTTGTAAAACTAATGGTATTAACCATAATTTTTCCGCACCTCGCACTTTTCAACAAAATGGGGTAGTTGAGAGGAAAACTCGTACTTTAGAAGAAATGGCTAGAACCATGCTTTGTGAAAACAATTTACCTAAGTATTTTTGGACGGAAGCCAACAACACCGCTTGTTATATCATAAATCGAGTAATGATTAGGCCAATTTTAAAGAAAACTTCTTATGAGATTTTAAAATCAAAGAAGCCTAACATTAGCTATTTTCATCCTTTTGGATGCAAGTGTTTTATTTTAAACAATGGAAAAGATCTTTTAGGTAAATTTGATGAAAAAAGTGATGAATCTATTTTCTTAGGTTATTCTTTAAATTCTAAAGTGTAACCCCCTCGTCCCGGTTTGGTCGGATGACCGGTCCGAGTGAGCTACACGGGGAAAACCGAGTGAAAACCCCCTTAAGGATTCCCCCTCGGTTAGCAACCCTATTTTTTTTTCATTTTAACTCTTGTCTAGATGAGTATTAAATCCTAAGTGATCATACAGCGGAACAACATTTACGAAACAATCAAACGAACTCAAACTAACATGTTACAGCCCAATTTTAAACTTAAACAGCAGGCGGTATCGATACACCTAAGGGGTGTATCGATACCCCTTGACTAGGTCAACTGGTCAGAGTCAACCCGTGGAGACCGTATCAATACGCCCAAGGAGTGTATCGATACCCTCCCCAACGGTTGATTTCCCACGGTCAACGCTAAGATGACCGTATCAATACGCCAGAGGCCCGTATCGATACCGAAATGGACAATAGCTCCAGTGACCAAAAAGGTATCGATACGCCCCCTCGCGTATCGAAACACGAGGCCTGAAACAAGAAGGCCGTATCGATACGGGACCAACCGTATCGATACCCCTGCACTGCAAAACTCCCCAAACTCAGCTAAATCATACAAGACTCGAACCTAGATGCCATTTAAGACTTCCCTAACCCCAACCAATCATTTATACAACATTTACAGATCACTATTTAGCCATACAAGCACCCAACATGTGCATACATCAAGAAAATCATGCAATTGCTCATAGAAGACATTTAAGCATTCAAGTCTCATACCCCAACACTCAAACATAAAGGCAACCTCAAAGGCACATGACCAACACACAATGTAAACAATTTAGACATGGTTACAATCCAAACATAGCATCATTAAGCCAATCAAAACAACATAATTAAGGAGTCTAAACATGCTCCTAAACAACCAACAATAGCACAAATCAACAACACCTATCCCAATGTTTAACTATTACATTCTATCACTTAAAAATCATACATTGAGCTAACCATTAGCGACACTTGGAGACCTTTCCTTGCCCTTGCCACCCACAAGCTATTAATCTGCATTGCCGAACAAAAGAGAGCGTAAGCATAAAAGCTTAGTGAGGGTAAGCTAGTAAAACAAACCTCGACAATGCAGGGTCCAAGCACGAGCTACAACCAAGATAAAATGCATGATCTTACCTCCGATCCACCCGAGCCATAATTACAAATGATGCATGAACATATATTCAATATCTTGTCATGCTCATCATGATTAAATCCACAACATATGAAATCACATATATTAAACCATATTAGCAACACATCCCAAATCACATTGGCTCACAATTAATCACATATTGGCAACATAAACCACAATCCGTATTGGCACCTAGCTATGACTCGAATACGCGGATAACCGTTGGATCTCACATCCAACAACACAACCATTACCTGACGGTGAGATTACACTCATCACCGTTCACGCGGAGGGGATTCCACTCATCCTCACGCCTCATTTCACGCGGAGGGGATTCCACTCATCCTCACGCCCGTCGATGGGATTCCACTCATCACCGTCGAATATATATATAAGAAGATTTCCGGGCGAACCCGTACTCCATCTTGATGACTACCATCATCAAGACGACGCGCGCATTTTGACTCACATGTGCACACTAAACATCCTAATGATCGATCATTTGTACCCAAGCATACTAGTGCCAATACTACACATTTCATTAATCTATCACAATATCAATCCATAACAACTTCCGTGCTTAGCACGTACTCACCATGACTCACCGTCATGCACAAACCACATTTCCATGCCTAGCATGTACTCACCATGATCCTCGGATCATACAATCACCTCATAACATCATTACACATGTCAACACTGCATGCATCTCAATAACACAAATATCACGTCATATTTCATACATATGTATATCTCTATCACATCTATCATCAACATGCATGTAACAATGCATTAAGCCATGCCTCCACATACATGTATAACAACATAAGCATAACCACCATAAGCATGATTAAACATGAGGCATAATTCAACACTTTAAAGATCAACCAAGGTCTCTAACTAAAGTTTGGGATTAGGCCACCACCCTAATCCCAACTCTAGGTGGGTCTACTAATCCCAACCTAGTTCACATGCTTGAACCAACACTTGAAAACCATTTAAAAGTATTTAACCACTCACCGCCCTTCCTTAGCAACCGAAGCAAATCTCCTACGAACCCGGATTCGGTCCCAAAGCTTCTTCGACGATCCCTCTTGCTTCTAGCCAACCAAAAAACACAACCAATAGCCACAATCAATACTATTATTCAATCAACACATAACCTTTGAATTCAAACCAACTTCTTCCAAAATTTCAAACCAAATTTAATCCCCAAATATCTCAAATTCGTACTCCCTACAACCCTAGCTGAAAACTCCACTTCCAAACATCCAAATGACACCCAAAAGGCCCCAAATCACCTTCCTAATACACCTAAACCAACAGCCCTTCAATTTCAACCTTAAACCTCCCAAAAACCCAAGTTTTGACACCTTAAAATTTGCTCTAAAACCTTACTTCGGATTTTCATCAAAATTCAACCAAATTAAGATATGTTGCACCTTTTAACATGAATAAACAAAGCCCCAACTCAATTTTGTAAAACAAAATGAAAACCCCCATAAAAACCCAAACTTGAATCAAACCCTAATTTTCAAAACTTCATATCTTTGAAATCTAAAACCATGGGTAGATAGAGGATAGAAAGGAGAGTAAGAAAATGATTTTACCTTTCAAAAACACCTTGAATTGAGGTTGCAATCCAATGGAATGGTAACCAAGCTTTGAGAGGGTTTTGGAGAGGGTTTGGGGTGTTTAACATTAAAGATGGGAAAAGATGAGAAAGATGACAACTTTATTTTATAGTTGTCTTGCTTTTTAAAACTTTTGGGTCCAATTACAACATTGGTCCCTCCCCTTTTTACTAGAGCTCAATTGGGCCTTTATTTAAGTTGAATTGATTCAATTAAATTTTTATTGACTCGAACTATAACCCGGCTAACTCCTAACCCCAAAACACGGGCGTTACAACTCTCCCCCACTTAAGGAAATTTTGTCCCCGAAATTCATCGAACACGAGGGCCACTGAAACTGCTCCTTCACACTTCCCTTTTCTCTTCTCACTACAACATACTCACCAACTCGGTAGACTTACCACACAACGATAGATGTCTGATGCCAAGATTTCAACTGATTCTTCGTTGTACGCAATTTCAAACTCAACTCAATCTCTTCAACAAATATGGTACGGAACAGATCTGACTCACATTCCCGAATCATAGATACACAAATCACATCACCAACCCCTTTTCTAACTCTGGTGGTAACCGCAACAATTAAACAACTGAACTAGCCCGATTCACAATCTCATACAACACTGTTTGAACACTTAACTCATAACTTTCTCTGACTGATCCTCTGTCTTCAACATGTAACCAAACACTATACAAACGTCTTCGAAATTATTCTAGCTGAAATCTCGAATCTCTATTACTCACTTCTATTAAGAACCTCCCACGGATGTAACAAACTAGAAGAAAACTGACGCTCGATCTTAACACGCTGGCAATTTACTCACTTACTCTCATACTGAACCACATTATTCATCAACTAAATCCAGAAGTACTCGTCTTCAACCCACAATATGTCTTCATACAACTCAGATGCAATACAAATGAACTGTCGTATGCTTTGGCCAACACAATACGTCTCAAAACACTATGTCCATAGGTTCAACTATTCTGTCTCTGAAATGCAAAACTCTATCATCTCTGAAACTGTATTCTGAAGGTCTTCCTTTTACTATGCCTCGCACGTGAGGTGCCAAGAATCTGTCTTGCAACTGTTTCTCTTCAAGCATTCTGACTCAATGTAGGTTCAACATGAAACGCGACCACAGGAATACTATCATTCGGTAACTGAATTCGGCAATTACAACTCGCAACTCAACTACTAATCTAACAACAATTACAACTCGGAACATCGGTTACTACGTTGACTATCTTCGGATGGTACTCAATCTTGATATTACAGCCTTCAAGCAGTTCCAACACTTTATGATGTTCAAGTTTCAACCCTTCCTAAGTTGTTTAACAATTCAAGTTCTGATAATATGTACGTACACACTGTGCATTTCTTACTATACAAGCTTTGTCTCTAAGTCTTCGAAGCAAATACCACTGTAATTAACTCTATGTCTCATATCGGATAACTCTTCTCACGGTCTTTCAACTAACTCGATGAACAAGTCACAATCTTCCGTCTTGCATAAGCACACAACCTAACCCTACATGTAACACATCACTACAGTTCACAAGCTCTTTCTCTAGTATAGGCTGGATCAAGGTCGAAGCTCTCTTCAAAGTTGTCTTTCGGTTTCTTAAGGGTTCAATGTCTCGCATCTAACCTCACAACTGAACATTCTTCTGTAGCAATCTGACAAAAGAGCAGCTATCTTCGAACGACTATTTACAAACTTCCAGTAGTAACACTGCTAGATCTAGAAACTATAGGTTCCTGTCACAGTCTTCAATTTCTTCCAACTCACATCTTCCTCTGTCTGTTCAAGATTTGTTCTAATACACTCGGCTAATCTACATGTCCTAAGAGAACATTTTCCTTGACTCGGGGTTCGCGTTGCATAACTTGGCATACAACTAATTCTCTAATAGGACCTGCCACTAACTCCATAGCTTGTCATGATCTTCTTCGGTACTTGTATATATCCATGTATCAACTAGGAGAACTACTACAACTGATCCAGGAACTCGGGAATTATTCTACTCAACATCTCTTACAAAAGTAACTAATATGCTAGTCAAACAAAGCGGCATAACTCGGAACCCAAAGCGATCATCTCTTACCCCTAAAGCTGTCTTCGGTACGTCAACTTCTCTCACTTTCAACTGGTAATAGTCAGATCCCAATTTAATCTTTAAATAGATTGAAGCACACACTAACTGATCAACAAATCACTGACACTCGGAAACGGATGCTAATTATTCATTGTCACTTGTTTCGACTGTATGTAATCTGAACACATTCTCGTACTGTCACTCTTTCTTCTTCTCAAATTACACTGTAGAACTCTGAGATGATGCACTAGGCCTAATGAATCTGAGGTCTAACAAGTCTCGAAGTTAATTCTTCAACATTCTCAATTCTTCCGGAATTCATAAGTTACAGAACAAACAAAACAGAAGCAACCTCGAAAACGGTCTCAATAACAAACTCTTCTCCTCTAACAAGAGGTAAACCGACAATTCTTCCAAACACTTCTAGGAAAAGAAAACACAACTATTCTAACATTCTGTGGTTTAATCTTCATTCAAAATCAAATCCATCACAATTGCTAAGCATGCCTGTTGACTAACTCAACCAATCTTTGACCTCTAAAGCTGGATTAATCATTCGAAAAGAAGTTCGCATCCCCACCTACTACTACAGTCTCACAAAAATCTGCAACTTCAAGGCAACTCTCTCTTTGTCTCAATGTATACACTAACTATGGGCTCTTCAGGCCGAACCTTGTCAAAAAGGTACATCAAAACCGTAGAAAGACAATCACTTCACACCTACTAGAAACTAGTAACTCTGAACCACCAACAAACATCTTCTGTACATCCTTCTGATCACTACCATCTCCCAAAAAGGCTAGTCACATATGTCCCTACATCTAAGGTCTCAACCAGGATATCTAATTTCTTTGCATGCTCCCACAAATGGACGAATCTGCAGAGATTGCAACTTCACAAGTACACAGTTGTTAGTCTCCGGTTCTCTTGTCTTCATATCGGTTCTTCAACAAAGTCTGACTCTTCTAGACTGTCCTTAGAGCATCTCGTAACTTCAAGATTCACTTCTGATCACACACAAACAACCACGCCGGAATACAACCCAAACGCACCCTGACCCGATCACACAAATCGATCTCCACTCACGGATACTGACCGGCTGTCCTGTGCTAAAACCGTAGGCCGAACCCCAACGATCACTAACTAGCATTTCCGAGTCTCAGATTACTCATACAAAACCCTTACCTTGATCTTGCTAAAAGAACCAAGGTGCTCACGCCTACCTCTAACACTTCACCAGGTGTATTCAAACTTGCATACTTACTAACGATATACAAAAGCACGGATTTAGAATTAACTGGAGGAAACAACTTAATACTGTACCAAAGGCTTATCTGTTAAAACATCGACACCACTCTGACTCCCACTCATAGGCCTTCACTTCTTCTTGCCAACTAATACCAGAATTGATCACATCGTCCCTCATCCACAGGAATCAATCCACATACACACCGTCTCAAACGGACAAATGGTACCTCAATTCTGGTACAACCATACCTCCCTAACTAAGGTGATGGACTCCCTCAACATCGTCCGCCTTTTCTGAAACTACAACTCCCACTTACCAATTCAGGGCCCACTCCTTGGCCTCAGACTTACTAAAAGCAATAAATCAACAACAACATCAACAGTAAATTAACATACAAACTGGGTTAGCAGAGGAAAGGGTCCAAGTGGCTCAAGTATGATTCCCTCACTTAAAAATCTCTTTTTTGATGTAATAGTAGCAATGGGACTCTACTAAACATGTTTCAACCAAATCAACACGCATACATGCTCAACCAAGCATATAACAAGGCATACTTGCTAAACAAGCAAACATATGCGTACGATCAAACAACATACATTCTCAATCAAACAATCATACATCACAGCATACGCGGATAACAAGCAACATGCTTACATGGCAAGCAAACACCGTGCATATCAATCATAAAACACAACTTACCTCACTTACCTGCCCAAGGTCTCGGAAACCTTAGGCTCTGATACCAACAAATGTAACCCCCTCGTCCCGGTCTGGTCGGATGACCGGTCCGAGTGAGCTACACGGGGAAAACCGAGTGAAAACCCCCTTAAGGATTCCCCCTCGGTTAGCAACCCTATTTTTTTCATTTTAACTCTTGTCTAGATGAGTATTAAATCCTAGGTGATCATACAACGGAACAACATTTACGAAACAATCAAACGAACTCAAACTAACATGTTACAGCCCAATTTTAAACTTAAACTGCAGGCGGTATCGATACACCTAAGGGGTGTATCGATACCCCTTGACTAGGTCAACTGGTCAGAGTCAACCCGTGGAGACCGTATCGATACGCCCAAGGAGTGTATCGATACCCTCCCCAACGGTTGACTTCCCACGCTCAACGCTAAGATGACCGTATCGGTACGCCAGAGGCCCGTATCGATATCGGAATGGACAGTAGCTCCAGTGATCAAAAAGGTATCGATACGCCCCCTCGCGTATCGAAACACGAGGCCTGAAACAAGAAGGCTGTATCGATACGGGACCAACCGTATCGATACCCCTGCACTGCAAAACTCCCCAAACTCAGCTAAATCATACAAGACTCGAACCTAGATGCCATTTAAGACTTCCCTAACCCCAACCAAACATTCATACAACATTTACAGATCACTATTTAGCCATACAAGCACCCAACATGTGCATACATCAAGAAAATCATGCAATTGCTAATAGCAGACATTTAAGCATTCAAGTCTCATACCCCAACACTCAAACATAAAGGCAACCTCAAAGGCACATGACCGACACACAAGGTAAACAATTTAGACATGGTTACAATCCAAACATAGCATCATTAAGCCAATCAAAAACAACATAATGAAGGAGTCTAAACATGCTCCTAAACAACCAACAATAGCACAAATCACCAACACCTATCCCATTGCTTAACTATTACATTCTATCACTTAAAAATCATACATTGAGCTAACCATTAGCGACACTTGGAGACCTTTCCTTGCCCTTGCCACCCACAAGCTATTAATCTGCATTGCCGAACAAAAGAGAGCGTAAGCATAAAAGCTTAGTGAGGGTAAGCTCGTAAAACAAACCTCGACAATGCAGGGTCCAAGAACGAGCTACAACCAAGATAAAATGCATGATCTTACCTCTGATCCACCCGAGCCATAATTACAAATGATGCATGAACATATATTCAATATCATGTCATGCTCATCATGATTAAATCCACAACATATGAAATCACATATATTAAACCATATTAGCAACACATCCCAAATCACATTGGCTCACAATTAATCACATATTGGCAACATAAACCACAATCCGTATTGGCACCTAGCTATGACTCGAATATACGGATAACCGTTGGATCTCACATCCAACAACACAACCATTACCTGACGGTGGGATTACACTCATCACCGTTCACGCGGAGGGGATTCTACTCATCCTCACGCCCGTCGATGGGATTCCACTCATCACCGACGAATATATATATAAGAAGATTTCCGGGCGAACCCGTACTCCATCTTGATGACTACCATCATCAAGACCACGCGCGCATTTTGACTCACGTGTGCACTCTAAACATCCTAATGATCGATCATTTGTACCTAAGCGTACTAGTGCCAATACTACACATTTCATTAATCTATCACAATATCAATCCATAACAACTTCCGTGCTTAGAACGTACTCACCATGACTCACCGTCATGCACAAACCACATTTCCATGCCTAGCATGTACTCACCATGATCCTCGGATCATACAATCACCTCATAACATCATTACACATGTCAACACTGCATGCATCTCAATAACACAAATATCATGTCATATTTCATACATATGTATATCTCTATCACATCTATCATCAACATGCATGTAACAATGCATTAAGCCATGCCTCCACATACATGTATAACAACATAAGCATAACCACCATAAGCATGATTAAACATGAGGCACAATTCAACACTTTAAAGATCAACCAAGGTCTCTAACTAAAGTTTGGGGATAGGCCACCACCCTAATCCCAACTCTAGGTGGGTCTACCAATCCCAACCTAGTTCACATGCTTGAACCAACACTTGAAAACCATTTAAAAGTATTTAACCACTCACCGCCCTTCCTTAGCAACCGAAGCAAATCTCCTACGAACCCGGATTCAGTCTCAAAACTTCTTCGACGATCCCTCTTGCTTCTAGCCAACCAAAAAACACAACCAATAGCCACAATCAATACTATTATTCAATCAACACATAACCTTTGAATTCAAACCAACTTCTTCCAAAATTTCAAACCAAATTTAATCCCCAAATATCTCAAATTCGTACTCCCTACAACCCTAGCTGAAAACTCCACTTCCAAACATCCAAATGACACCCAAAAGGCCCCAAATCACCTTCCTAATACACCTAAACCAACAGCCCTTCAATTTCAACCTTAAACCTCCCAAAAACCCAAGTTTTGACACCTTAAAATTTGCTCTAAGACCTTACTTCGGATTTTCATCAAAATTCAACCAAATTAAGATATGTTGCACCTTTTAACATGAATAAACAAAGCCCCAACTCAATTTTGTAAAACAAAATGAAAACCCCCATAAAAACCCAAACTTGAATCAAACCCTAATTTTCAAAATTTCATATCTTTGAAATCTAAAACCATGGGTAGATAGAGGATTGAAAGGAGAGTAAGAAAATGATTTTACCTTTCAAAAACACCTTGAATTGAGGTTGCAATCCAATGGAATGGTAACCAAGCTTTGAGAGGGTTTTGGAGAGGGTTTGGGGTGTTTAACATTAAAGATGGGAAAAGGTGAGAAAGATGACAACTTTATTTTAAAGTTGTCTTGCTTTTTAAAACTTTTGGGTCCAATTACAACATTGGTCCCTCCCCTTTTTACTAGAGCTCAATTGGGCCTTTATTTAAGTTGAATTGACTCAATTAAATTTTTATTGACTCGAACTATAACCCGGCTAACTCCTAACCCCAAAACACGGGCGTTACATAAAGTTTATCAAGTTTTTAACAAAAGAACCTTAGTTGTAGAAGAGTCTATACATAGGGTTTTCGATGATAACCTCCTTCCGAGGAAAGATTCTTGTGATGATGATGTAGGGATCATTGAAGCCAATGATGGTGGATGAGGTTCCAACAAAAGAAGAAGAAGCACAAGATCCTCCCATAGAAGCTTTGAAGGATATGAATCTTGGTGGAAAGAAAGTAAGCTACCCAAGGGAACTCAACTATGTCAAAGATGGTGAAATCTTTGGTGATCCATTCAATGGGTAACAACTAGATCCTCTTTTAAATTGCTTAATAATGTTGCATTTATTTCATGCATTGAGCCTAAAAATATCAAAGAAGCATTAAAAGATGATTTTTGGATATTGGTCAAGCAAGAAGAGCTTAATTAATTTGAGAGGAGTAAAGTTTGGACATTAGTTGAGAGACCTAGTAATAAGTCTACTATAAGAACTAAATGATTCTTTAGAAACAAACTAGATGATAGTGGTAACATAGTGAGGAACAAGGCTAGACTTGTTGCTTAAGGTTACACTCAATAAGAGATAATCGATTTTGATGAAAGCTATGCACCCTTAGTTAGAATGGAAGCTATTAAGATGCTTCTTGCATTTGCATGTTATCATGAATTCAGGCCTTTTCAAATGGATGTTAAAAGTGTAATATTAAATAGTTTTATTAATGAAGAAGTGTATGTTGAACAACCACCTGATTTTGAAGATCCAATTTTTCCAAACCATGCTTTTAAATTAACCAAATCTTTATATGGTTTGAAACAAGCTCCTAGAGTTTGGTATGAAAAGCTTTCAAACTTTTTGGTTGAAAATGTTTTGAAAAAGGCAAGGTGGACACTACACTTTTCATTAAACAAAATGGCAATGACATTTTAGTAGTACAAATTTATGTTGATGATATAATCTTTGGTTCTACTAATGAGTTTTATTGCCAAGAATTTTCCAAGCTAATGCAAGGTGAGTTTGAGATGAGCATGATGGGGGAGCTCTCATTCTTCTCAGGGCTCCAAATCAAGCAAAGGAAGGATGACATCTTCATCAATCAAGCTAAGTACATCAAGGATATGCTCAAGAAGTTTGACTTGTAGAATGTGAAGCCTTAAGCCACTCCAATGAGCTCATTAATTAAGCTTGACAAAGATGAAAGAGGTAAGTGTGTTGATTCTAAGCTTTATCGTTCAATGATTGGTTCTTTGATTTACCTTACCACAAGTAGACTCGACATTATGTTTAGTGTTTGCTTGTGTGCTAGGTTCCAAGCTAGTCCTAGAGAATCACACCTTATAGCCATTAAGAGAATCTTTAGAAACCTTAGAGACACACCTTGTTTAGGCCTTTGGTGTCCTAGAGACTATTCCTTTAACCTACACGCTTATTCCGATGTGCATTATGGGGATTGTAAGATAGAAAAAGTATCTCTGGCACTTTCCAATGCCTAGGTAGTGTGCTCATATCTTGGTTCTCTAAGAAACAAGATAATGTAGCTTTATCTACCACCGAAACAGAATATATATCGGTCGAAAGTTGTTGTGCTCAAGTCCTTTGGATGAAGCAACAACTTCCAGACTATGGAACTGGTGTAGGTACCATACCCCTTAAGTGTAACAACACTAGTGTCATATGTCTCACTAAGAATCCCATCCAACATTCTAGAGCCAAGCACATAGAGATAAGACATCATTTTATTAAGGATCATGTCTTAAATAATGATGTTGTTCTAGAGTACGTTGATACCTCAAACCAACTACCGGATATTTTTACAAAACCATTAGACAAAGAGCGTTTTTGTACTCTTAGGAGAGAGTTAGGTTTAACTAGCCTAGCTTGACCTTTTAGAGCCTTTAAGTGCCAAAAATTTGCTTGATTTTGAATGATGATCATGTTTATGTTATTTTACTTCTTGATGCATCTATGCTTGTTGCTAGGGGGAGTATGTATATGTTTTAGTCTATAAACTTTGCTCACTCTTCATACACATGCATTTAGAATCGATTAAATCTAATTTTTGAACTCCATTCAGCTCAAAATGCATTTCTGGCAAAGGAGTATCGATACAGGTAACATCGTATCGATACGGGTTGCTAAATGGGCTTCGATACAGTCTTAATTGTATCGATATGGTCACGCATATCGTTACGGTATGAAAACCGTACCGATACGGTGGATCAATACGCCACGTCAGCGTATTGATACGGTCAGCCGCTGGGGCTTTAAACGGGCATTAAAAAGAGAATCCCACTTTAATTAAAAACACATCTTCCTTTTTCTCTCAAACCCTAGACGATTTTGGGCTATAAACCCCCCTCAAACCCTTTGATTTTGCACATCAAACCTAAAATTCTTTGAGGGTTTTTCATCAACACATCAAGGCTAAGCTTTGCTATCAAATTGGTGCATTTCTCATCTCCTCATTCATCCAATTTCATAACTCAAGGTATAAAACTCTTTTTTCTTCTTCTTTTTTTAAATTTTCATTTAATATTATTTGTTGTTTACAATTAATTTTTGTATACATAGTATATTTGTAGTATGAGTTTTAAATTTTTTTCAAAAACTCTTTGAAATCTAAAAGTTTCTGATTCGAATATAAAAAATATATTGTATATTTTTACACTATTTTTTAAAATTCTTTTTACCAAAATTTATTTTTATACTTGTATATATTTTTAACCTATAAAATATAGTGTTTTCCCAATACCTTAAATTATTAAAATATTTATTGGATCGAATATGATGATAATTGCATACATTGTTTTCAAATTGTTTTTGATGCTTTTAGGTTATCATGGGACTTAAAAAGAGACCAAGAAAAGAATTGCATTCTAGTTCTTCACATCTCAATCCGAAAAAATGAGGGTATTACTAAATCAAATCTTGGTTATATCATTCAACATAGTTTTCAATCACCCTCGACTTTGGCCCATTACAAACAATATCAAGCCTTTTCTATTCGGGGTGAGATAGTTGTTTCAATCCCTTTTCTAAATTCAAAAAATTTTAAAATCAAATATTTTGGGTTGCTCCGACAATGGAAATTCATGACCTTTTTAAGTATACCTCCGGTTTTATATAGAAATCTTGTTTTGATTTTCTATGCAAATGCCCGATGCATCCATGATCAAGCAAGGGAACACATAATTGCTATTGAATCCTATCTTATGGGCAAGAAATTTTGAATTGACCAAACTGTTTTATGTAGTGTTTTTTGTTTTGAAAATTTAGGGATTGATGATAAACACTCTTTGGGACATTCTCAACTTGGCTCCGTAATCGTTCTTGACGCCCATGATCGTATCCTTTGTCATTTCTTGGTGGCTTCACCCTTTCGGTGGCAAGTTTTCTATTATCGGCCAAGTGGATGTCTTTTGGCTTTGTTGTTGTCGTGAGGGTAAGTGCCCAAACCTTTGTCAAATTATGTTTGCCGACTTGGCTTATCTTGTTCAACACCATCACACTAATCAAGTCAAGTCTTTATTCTATGGCACGAGCTTGAGTTACTTGTTACATTCCTTGGATATCGATTGTTCGCATGTTGCCGTCGAGCCTCTTGGCAAACTGATCGATGAACATTCCCTTACTCGTGCACACTTTGAATACATCAACCATAAATGGGTTCATGTTAATCGACCTCCTCCTCAAGACTAATGAGCAATTCACCTCCTTAGGGACTAATATTGCTTCTTTAAATACAACCATAAATACGATATTTGCAGCCATTGATACACGCTTTACCTCGTTGGAAGATCGAGTCAAGGCTAATGAGCAACAACAAGCCTCCATGGATGTCTTTCTCACCGCTTTCCATGGTGCTTGGCTTAATGCTCAAAACTCTCAAGCCAATCACAACGATGATGATGAAGAGGACGAGGACGAAGATGATGAGGATGATTACTCTTTGTGCATCTCATTTCATATCATATCATTTAGGGTTTCTATTTTATTATGCACATGTGTTCTATGTTTAAGAACCCTATGCTTTGATTTATGTTTGTTTTTAGGATTTGTGTTTGGATTTAAAGTTTGAAGTTATTTGAACTTATGTTGTTTTTAGGATTTGTTGCTTTGATTATGCTTTACTTAGTGCTTTATTTCTCTATATCTTGTCTATATCCTTGGTTATGTGCATTGATTTTGATATAACAAAAAGGGGGAGAAGTGTAAAAACATAAAATTTTACAAACTTTTAAAAACCAATCTTAAATTAAGGGGGATTAAACTTTTCAAAGTTTTTAAAATACTTAAAAATTTACTTTGGTTTTGTTATATCAAAAAGGGAAGAGATTGTAAAACCTAATTTTATTTTGATATAACAAATTGTCTAAGGACCTATTTGTAAAAGTAAATAATTTTTTAAGTATTCTAAAGTATCACAAATTGACAAACATTTGAACCCAAACAACTTCAAAGTCAAAATGTTTTAACCTACAAAACTTTTCTAAGTGTTTCTTAGCCAAACTATACATTTACTCCTAGACGTATCGATACGCCTTAGTCATATCGATACTATTTTACGTTACTGGAATTTCAATCGACAAAGGCGTATCAATACGCCTTATTTGTATCGATACTGTTTTATGTTACTAGAATTTCAATCGAAAAAGGCGTATCGATGCGCCTTATTCGTATCGATACGGTTTTACGTTACTAGAATTTCAATCAACAAAAGCGTACCGATACAGTTACACCCGTATCGATATAATATTCATTTTAGGCTTACTTTTAGGCTTTATCGTACCAATACGGTTAACCATGTATCGATACGGTTTGGTTTGATTCAACAAATCATTGCATTTAATAAAATAGTTGTTGCTTGTCAGTTATGGAATTAGCAATTTTCAAACGGTCGTTGGACCGTATAGATATGCCTCTATAGCGTGTCGATACACTTTTTGCTTAAGTTTTACTCAATATTCCAGTGAGCAAAATCCATATCAATACGATCATTGCGTATCGATACTCCCCTTATTTTACACTATAATCGTACTGATACGCCTTTTCGTGTATCGATACTCCCCTTATTTTACACTATAATCGTACCGATACGCCTTCTCGCGTATCGATACTCCCCTTATTTTACACTATAATCGTACCGATACGCCTTCTCGCGTATCGATACGCCCCTCTTAAATGTACACAATGGCTCTTTCTTCTTTGAGACAGATATCGATACATGCCTTCGTGTACTGATACAATGGGCAACTGAAGAGCATTTATTATACCAAAAATACAACCCAACGGCTGGATTAATGATCTCAACCACCCAAACGGCTAGAAATCAAGGCAAGAGTATAAAAGCAAGCCTCCAAAGCCACATCAACAACTATTGAACCTATCTGCAACATCCAAGCATATATCCAAACCCTTAAGCTTAAAAGAGTCAAATTATTGTAGCCCACTTGTTGTAATTTTCATTGTATACATTTCTTTCAAGTTTGGGGAGAATTTGTTTGTAATTTGGGCAACATATCAATCTTGTGAGAGATAATCTTAAGCTTGCCATTTCTTCTTTGTAAAGAAAGTGTCTTGGTTAATCTTTGGGTAGAAAGAGTAACCAGTTTGTAAAGGTGACCTCCTAATCCTAGAAAAGGGGAAGAATATCTAGTGGATATTGTTCAAAATCCTTAATGAAAGTTAACGTAGTGGATGTATAGCTTGTTCGAAGCTTGAACCACTATAAATTGCATTGTCTTCACTTTTTACAATTTCAATATGCTCACTTCCACTTTAAAAAGCCAATCCACCACCTCTTGGCCAATTTCGATTCGATTGATCCACTCAACAAGTACTCAATCAAAAGACTCAAACAAAAGATACATACGAACAGAGTTGATTGCTTCGAAAAACAAACTACAAAAGGGATCAAACTATTGAAAGACCACCGATAACCAAAAATTAGAGCCGAATGTCCATCCACGAACACAAACCACATATCCAAATCCAATCCGAAGGTCCAAAGCATAGAAGATCACCTGGATAATTAAATAAGTGTCATATTGATCAGTCGAGGTGATGTCAAGATCTAACCCTAAAAAATAACAATCAAACCGTGAATGAAGACTAAAAATGTGCCAAAAGATAAAATAAATGGATATGGAGGTACGAGCCCGAGTCGGAGTTATTTTGGAGGAATGTTGTTAAAGCTAAATACGAAGGACGGTCGAACGCCTTATTTCCTTCTAATCTGAGTAAGTCCAATAAATCATGGATATGGCGGGGCATTACCTCACCCCTCTCTTCTAGTTTTGATCAATTTATTCAAAATATTCATTTTGTCATGGGGAATAGAGATATTATTAACTTTTGGTCGGATGTGTGGACTGGCAACTCTATTCTTAAGGAAAGATTTCCAAGAATATTTGCTTTAGCTATTAAGAAACAAGGGTCAATATCTGATTTTGGGTTTTTTGTTCAGAACTCGTATACCTGGGAAATCGCGTTAAGGAGACGGCTCTTCAATTGGGAGGTGGCAGTCTGGGACGAATTTATTAATGTTATCACTGGTTCTTGGCCGGGAGTGTTGGACAAGGATTGCATCTAGTGGAAGGCATCGTCAAGTGGCATATATAGCTCTAAATATTTCTGTAACTGTGTTCTACGTTACATTTAGAGTCAGAGCAGTTATGGAGGCTGGTGTGGGTTAATTTGTCACACCCAAAGTAGAAAATTTTGTGTGGAGACTTATGCACGGTAGAATTCCAACTAAGGTAGAGCTATCTAAGCGCGATACGAATCTTCATTTATCCTTGTCTTGTGTATTCTGCCTTGTGTATTCTGCGATATTTCTGATGAATCAGTTAATCATTTATTTTGTGAATGTGTCATTGTTTGCAGTGGAGGATTTATATGTTGGTGAGGATAGGCAGGGGCCCACCTTGAAAACAATTCCTTACTAAATATTCATTTTTTATGTAGGTGCCCACCCTGAAAATTATTTAGGCCCACTCTAGACTCGTTTAAATTGGAGTGAACATGTTGGATGGAACATATTATATAATGCAGAAAATTGTGGGTTTTAAATAATAATTATCCCTTTTTAAAAAATAAACAAAAAGAATAGTACTTTTTCTGTTGTCTTTTCTAAAAGTCTAATTCCCCAAACAACTGAAAATAGCTTTCGTGTTCTCTTTTTTTAAGCGTATCCTGCACGATTCTTCCACCCAATTCTCTGCAAAAACAAATAATCATGCTTCCTTCAAATTAAAATTTAATCGCTAACAGAGATATTCTCCCAATCCATTTATCGCCAATTGACCACCGCTATACACTATCGGGTTTGATTCTCGCCTGCGCGCTGCGCCATTCACCTTTGCCTTTTACAATCAAGGTATATTACTCTTGTATATCTTACTCTTGCTGCTGGGTGGATTTGATTTTATTTTTTCAACCCAATTTGGTGTGTTGGTGGTAAAAATGCTTAATGCTTTGCAATTTTCTTTCAAGTTTCAATGGAGTACTGGAAATTTTTTTAAATAATTTTAGGAACAAATACAATGACCTTATTAGTTATTAGTTGTGAAACTTTATGTACAATGATATTATTTGAATTAGAATTTACAATATAACATGGTTATACTTAGTTTTATGTTTAATAATTTATCCAGCTAAATACATTGATGTTCACTTGTCTTTATATTACAACAACTCAATGTTCAAAGGTTTCACTTTAAATGTTTGTCATGTTTGTTAGTAACTATCAGTCATCAATATTTTTAATTGCCTTTATATTACAACAATGTTTACATTTATAGTAGTTTGATATTTTTAATTGCCAATTAACATTTATGAACTCTTCCACAAATAAATGCAAATGCATACAACACACCATTTCATTATATATTTTGTGTGTCTTTTTATGTAACAACTCAACTTAATTTAAGTTTATTTTTTTGTTTAGGCATGTATAAATATTATAAAAGAAAGACAACCGAGCTAGAGAATTCATGTTCGGTAAAGAAATTTTTTTACAACTTGACTTGAAAAATCTTCAAGGGAATCTCGGAAAAAAGACCAAAGATTATAGAATATCATCCTAATGATCATAAAGAACTTAGAAGAGCTTTTGTTGAAAGGTCGTTGCCAACCAAAGGAACACAAGTTTTCCAAGAAGAAGTATAATGATAAATTACGAAGTTTCAATCCTAAGTGGTTTGAAGAGCATAAAAGTTGGTTAGAATATAGCGTATCCAAAGATGCAGCATTTTGTTTACATTGTTACCTTATGAGACCTGAATCTAAAGGAGAGCAAGGGGAGGTGATACATTTGTTGTTGATGGATTTAAAAATTGGAAAGATAAGAGCAGATTACAACTTCATGTTAGAGGTCCTAATACTGCTCATAATGTAGCCTGGAGAAAATGTGAAGCCCTAATGAATCAAAAACAACATGTTGAAGTTGTCATTACGAAGCAATCTAATCAAGCCAAACAAGAATATCGAACTCATCTTACAGCTACAGTTGATTGCGTTCAGTTTCTATTACGATAAGAATTGGCTTTTCGTGGACATAACGAGTCTCATGATTCTTGTAATCAAGGTAACTTTCTAGAGCTTTTACAGTTTCTTGCTACTCATAATGAAACTGTTAACAAAGTTTTTAAAAATGCTCGTGGCAACCTTAAATTAATAGCACCGACTATACAATAAGATATTGTTAGTGCAGCTGCTAGTGAGACTACTTGTGCAATTATTAATGATCTTGGAGATGAATTTTTTACTATTTTAGTAGACGAGTCTCGTGACATATCTGTTAAAGAGCAAATGACTATCGTTTTGCGCTATGTTAATAAGAAAGGAAGAGTTGTCGAACGATTTTTATGTCTTGTTCATGTTTCTAATACTTCTGCTGCTTCACTTATGAATACTCTTGAAGATGTGTTTGCAACTCATGAATTATGTTTTTCAAGAATAAGAGGATAAGGTTATGACGGAGCAAGTAATATGCAAGGGAAATTTAATGGGCTTAAAAGTTTGATTTTAAAAATTAATGAGTGTGCTTTTTATGTTCATTGTTTTGCGCATCAGCTTCAATTAACACTTGTTGTTGTTGCTAAAAAACAAGTTGAAGTTGCATTTCTTTTTAATTTGGTTTTTAGTGTGGTTAATGTGGTTGGTGCTTCATGTAAAAGAAAATAAATTCTTCAATCTAGTCAAATGGTTAAGGTAAGAGAAGCATTACAAAGTGGTGAAATCTTTAGTGGTCGTGGATTAAACCAATAAGCTGTTATAAATAGAGCTGGAGATATTCGTTGGGGTTCACATTATAAAACTGTTGTTAACTTGATGAAATTAACACTATGTTTTCTTCTGTGATGGATGTGCTTGAAATTATTGAGGAATATGGAACACACTCAGAGCAAAGAGCCGAAGCTTGTATGTTGTTGAGTTCTTTACAGTCTTTTGAGTTTGTGTTTAATTTGCACTTGATGAAAAATATATTGGGGGTTACTAGTGAATTATCTCAAGCATTGCAGCGAAGTGATCAAGACATTGTGAATGCTATGCAGTTAGTTAGTGTGTCCAAGCAACGATTACAAATGCTGAGAGATGTGGGATGACAATCTTTACTTGAAGAAGTTTCTTTGTTTTGTGAAAAGAATAACATTTAGGTTCCAAAGATGGAAGATGTATTTGTTGTTCCAAGGAGGTCTAGGAGAAAAGTTCACGAAGTTTTAAATTTGCATCATTTTCAGGTTGAATTGTTTTATCATGTGATTGATAGGCAACTTCAAGAGCTTAATAATCGTTTTTCTGAGACAAGTACAAAATTGCTGCTTTATGTGGCTTGCTTGAGTCCAAAAGACTCGTATCTTTTTTTTATAAGAAAAAGTTGATTCGTATTGCTCAGTTTTATCCTTATGAATTTTTTACAGGGGACCTTATGTTGCTTGATTATCAGCTTGAAAATTATATTGTTGATGTTCGTTCAGATAACAGATTTTGTGATCTAAAAGGACTTTATGATTTATCTGAAAAAATGGTTGAGACAATGAAGCATATTGTGTACCCACTTGTGTACTTACTATTGAAGTTGGCTTTGGTTCTACCGGTTGCAACCGCAACAGTGGAAAGATCATTCTCGGCGATGCACTTTATAAAGAACCGACTGCACAACCGTATGGGAGATGAATGGTTGAATGATTGCTAAGTTACTTTTATTGAGAAAGATATGTTTGATAATGTTGACAATGAAAAAATCATACAACGATATAAAAAATGAAGCATAGAAGGGAACAATTATAAAATTTATTTTTAGTAATATTGATTTGTAAGACTTCTTATTATAATTAGAATATTATTAATATTTATCTTAAAAATTTTGTGTTATTAACATATGTGCCCACCCTCAAAAAAATTTCTACATCCGTCACTGGTTGTTTGGTCACTGTGGAAAAGATGGTGTCAAGTATGGGATATTTCTTTCATGCTTCCAAACAATCCGAGAGATTTACTTCTCATTTGAGCGAGTTGTTCTACTGCATTTAGAGAGGATTCTGTCTGGAGGTTAGGCTTTTTTGGCATAGTGTGTATTGTGTGGTTGTGTCGTAATGAAGGTGTGTTTAACGGTAAATGGTTCACAGTAGAGCATATGCTTGAACTATTAATCCTTAGGGTGAGCTGGTGGGTAAAAGCTATTGTTTCAATCTGCGTTGTTCGGAACTTACCTTCAGTTCTAAAACAAGTTTCCACTGTTGCTAGCTGCATTCCCCTCCGCTGCAAAGGGAACCTTAAGTTCAATGTCGACAGTGCTGTCAACGGGAGCTTTGGTGGCATATTAAGAGACCACGAAGAGAGATCGCTTATGTTTTCTCTACTACTGCGGAATTGCTCGCAGTGTTGGAAGCGTTAAAACTATTTCACTCATCTCGGTGGGCAAACTCGTTAAATTTATGTATCGAAAGCGATTGCAGTCCGGTGGTCAGGTGGCTCCTTAGTCCACACACTGCCCCAGTTTCGTTTAGACGGCTTCAATTGCAGGTTTTGACTGGTTCATCGCCTGTATTCCGAGAGATTCCAACACTTGTGCTGATAACCTGGCTAAGAGGGGTATTAATCTAGCAGAAGATTTTATCTATCTTGCAGCTGGATAAGCCCAGCACTGTTTTCGTTTGTATGGCTCTTCTTAGGTGAATGGTTCTTGTTGATAGATTGTGCTACCGGTAATCCCATTTCGATTTCTATTTGCAATTTTGGTGATGTATTGTCTTGCTTTGGGGTGCAAGAATTTCGTTTTTTTCTTGAGTTTTGGTTTTTTTTAGGAGAATAAGGAGGTTGATGTCTAGGAACCCCATTGCATTATGTTTCCATGGGACTGGTTTTGTAATGAATTCGATGTGGGTACTCTTTTTTCTTCATACAGGCTTAGGGAGTTTTTTTTAAGGAGGCTCAAGTCGAAGTCTTGTCTCGATATGAATAAAATCATATATTTCCGATCAAAAAAAATAGAAGAATACGTGCCATAAATTAGAATTTCTTATTAGAAACTAGAAAAATAATAAAGATAAAATATAATAACGAAAAAAATAAAAATAATTACCAATGGCCGACAACCAATACCGAAATTAGTTACTCCACCGATAGCCAAAGAAAAAGATGAAGCGAAGTTTGCTGCTAGAATGAAAAACCTATCTAAATATTTAGAGATAAGAAAAACTTATCCAAAAAATTGTTATACAAATGTACAAACAAACAATTAACGTGTATTCAAAACAATAAATGATAGATAACATAATACTTAAGGTTTTATTATTAAATTATAAGTTTTAACAGAAAAAAATAATCAAATTGAATTTAGATTAAACTAACTCAAAGTCAAAAATATCTTATCCGCCTAACTTAATCCACAATCTGATATAATAAATAGGATAGTAATGAACCAGCCTAATGTAAAAAACATTAAAATTCGCTATCATTTTTAAATTAATGAGTGTAACTTTGATTGTAAACAAGCATATATTGTCTGAGTTATGAGCTAATAACTCATCCAACTAGTGGGGATAGCTTGTTTAGCTACTAAAGCTACTAACACCTAAATAGATACATTGATCTAGGTTTAACACATAAATTAAATGCCTTATTGAACGGATATGTTTTCTGTGAATTGTTTTATTACATTTTAATATTTAAATTTAATTGAAAGTTAAATATTATTCTATTAAATTCGGATTATTCAAAAGATATGTAAGGAAAAAATTAATTCGAAGTGTGTAAAATATCCACAGGTCCAAGTAAGACCCGACCAGTTCGAACATTCACGTCGCCCACGACGTGCGAGCGCGCGCCCCAACCCAAATGGGTTTGACAAGCTTTGATTCGCATCCCAAGTGGGTTGGTGTATTTAAACCATTTCTAAGCTTGTTATCCCACCCATGTGGGATGTGGGGTTTTTATTTTCCTTTACACAGTTCACAACGTCCTCACTTTGAGCATCAATTTCTCATTCATTTCTCAACCGTTTTGAGCATATGAGATACGGCTGTAAAGATCTCATGGAGTAGAATATAAATTAATAAATTCATCATTCAAACCTCTACCTTTACCACTAAAAAATATGGCTCAAAATTTCCAAATTCTCACATTTTTCCAACACTTATTTCTCTTTCGTTTCTGCTAAAAATCCGAATCAATAGCTTTATCATATCCATCTTCCTCTTCATTCATCCCCCAAGGTAATATTTAATGGCATCAAGCCTTTTCATTACACATGATTCTAACTCCTACTCGACACCAAAGCAAAACAAGCAATTCGAAAAGGCACTAGCGGTGTACGATAAGGACACCCTCGACCGGTGGCAAAAGGTGGCGGCGGCTGTGGGTGAGAAATCAGCCGAGGAAGTAAGAAGGCAGGTATGAGATACTAGTGGAGGATCTCATGCATATTATATTTCATCAAATCCTCTAGCATTTCATGCATGATGAACCTTTTCATCAAATCCCAAAGTATTCCTTTTTGGGTTAACTTTATGTTGTTTTCTATAATATTATATTTCATCTTCCTATGAAAATCTAATCCTCTTTTCTTTAGATCACATGCACATGGTTCTCCTATATATAATTCAAAGAGCTTTAAACCCAATATCATAAAATAAACAAGCCCAGCCAGTGCATGTCTGACCCAACCCATTTCTTTAACCAACAATTTTACATTCCTCTAACCCAACCCATTTCTTTAACCAACAATTTCACATTCCTCTAACCCTTCATTAATGATCCCTAGACCTACTCTTTAGCGTAAATTTGATTTGAATTCTTGTATCACAATCGCATGTGATTAAAAGAATGGAGCACAAATTGTTCGTCAAATGACAGTAATGAAGAAGAAGAAGAGCAGATAAAAAAAATATTTAAAAGATGAAGAGAGAACTCAACCATACCTCTGGCTCTACCTTCTGAGCTATATCCCCGTTGTGTTTTAGATTTATAAACTCATCTGAAAATATTTTTAAAATTATTTATTACTCTGTCTATGGATTATCGAACACATTTTAACGCGATTTGAAGAAGTGTGAGGTGATTATCCACCTCCTAAGAGTTCAAGACACTCAATTTCTTCAACTTATCGTGTAGCTATTACTTCAACTTATATTTTTGTGTTTCAATATAATCACAAAAGTAACTATATTGTTTCAAAATTTGAGTTTTAGACAAAAGTAAATTTGGTTTTTCTTTTACGAAAGAAATTATTGTCATCAAACACATTTAAAAGTTAATTGTTAAAATTTTTATTCAAAAAAATCGATAATATTATTTTATTTTAGTCAAAAAATTAATACTCCATTTATTGAATATTCAAGCTCGTTAAATATATGAATTTTTTTTTGGTGAAATAGTACGATTACATTAACGAGTAACCATACACAGAAAGTGTTACCACGTGCCTCATTACCAACCTCCGTAAACCTAGTCGGAGGAAAAGAGTACACGTGAAAACACAAAATTCATAACCAACGAGATAAACTCAGACCAAATAATAAAGATAATACGAAACCATCACAATGGTCTCAATCAGATTATTAAATATTCAAGCTCGTTAAATATATGAATTTAATTAGTCGAAATTTTTAAAAATTAAAATAGACTATTGTTTATTATTTAAATATATGAATCAATTGTCAAAAAAACATATTCTAATATCAAATTTATTAACCAATTTTTTCATTTTGATCATATTCCCGATACACAGTTAAATCATATTTAAATTAATTTTTTTAACGAGGATTATGGATGTGTGCTCTTTTTTAAGGGAAATAATAAAGTCCGAATTTATTTTAAAAATATCAGATTTAAATTAAACAAAATAACCGAAACAAATGGAACAAACACAAATTTGAAATGATTTTTTTCAGGTATTCTTAAAATCGAAATGATCTCATAGTTTAACGAGTGTTTGGTTATTATGAACACAACCAGTCGCCTAGCTATGAACTTGCCATAAGTTTCTCTTCTAAAACGTTATAAATTGTTCATAATTCCAGTCTTCAAATCATCAATCACATTTCAGTGAATAATTTCATATTCACATAAATAAATAAATTCATTACTCTCTCTTTGCTTTTTTTTACCAAAACCAAAGAAAATTCAAAAAAATGGCAAAGATTGCTTTAGTTATTGTTTTGATCTCCATGATCATGATTCACTCAGTTCATTCCGTCGTCGGCGATGCTGCAACTGCAGTTACATCCACACCGGCAACAGGCGCAGCAGACGCTAAGGGAACCGCTGCACCAGCTGCTGCCGGGCCATCAACAGAGAAAAAAGACTCTTCCTCATGGACCAACTGGGCCAAGGCCAAGATCAAGTGAGAAAAAATCATGGAAACCAACATTATCTTAATTCTAAAAATTTTATAAACGCATTTGTTATTGTTTTTATTTTCTTTATGTGTACATTAACTTGTGTCGTGTCACTACGTTTAGCGGTATCGAGAAGATGTTCTCTTCATCTTCATCATCGTCGGCACCAGCACCAGCACCACAACCACAATCTGCAGCCACAGTTGCAAACACGGTTCCAGCCGCAGGAAATATTTGATTTGAAGCTGTCACCACAAATGAGATATATTGTGTATACAATCAAATCTCAAAGCATATCAATGAAATAATTTGAAAGTAATTCAATTGGTTAATAACTAATTGAATTACTTCCAAATTATCCTCCGATAATGATAGTGTTTGGATTGGGGAATCACTGTTATTTTATTCATTTTCTGGTTGATCTATTGTTTTTTTTTCCTTTCATGCAGTTCGAATTTGTAATTAATTATAAAACCAATATTATTTTTCCAATTACTTGAATAGTACTATAACTATTCTCTCTTGTGATTATTTTTCCTTTTTTTTATTTTATATACACCATGTCCATGGGTTAAATTGCTGCATATAAAAAAGTAATATATTAAAAGTGTCTTTATTAAACTAGTAGACCCTATTTAACTAAGCTCTTAAATTAGTGAATTACAGAGTTTGATTAAACGACAATAATGACAGTAGAGTTGTTGGGGAAACAAAATTCCATGACAAATATGCTCGAGGCTCCTTTTTCTGTGAATGAGATCAAAGATGCTATCATCAGCTGTGACGACTTGAAAGCCCCTGCCCCAATGGATTTAACATCTTTTTCTTCCAAAAAAATTTGGGATTTAATAAAAAAAAACCTCCCAAAGGTTTTGGAAATTTTCACCCGAATTAGGAGCGAGAGGTGTTCGAAAACAATTCAAATCTAGATAGCTGAAAAGTAGGCCAATTTAATTTTTTTTCTTTTTTAAAATAAGAACTAAACAATGATCAATAAAACAATTTCTAAATAGATATCTTCACTATAGCAATTAAATTTTGATTATTAAGAAATCTATTCGGTTCTAATCCTTAGCAAATAACGCAATTTAATCAACATATTTAACTCTTATAACTATGATCTCTTCTCTAATTAACTATCTCAATTATCAATTACAAGATTTTTATTCAATTCAAATAGTTTACAAGCAATCCAAGTGACTAGCTTTCTCATCTATATAAAACTTTTTACACAATTCGAACCCATAATGGCAATAGGTATATCAATTTCACTAAACTTTTAAGGATTATACTCGTTTTATTTATTATCATATGATCTCATAACAAGAGGCATACATGACTATAATTCATGCTTATATCCATAACATATATACAACAAAAAAGGATTATCATGCCTCTACATAAAACACCATGAAAATAACATTTACAGTCTCACGGTGTTCAAAAGAAAGTCACCGTCCTACCATTCAATGCACTCATCTTAAATAAAGTTTAAAGATCATCATGATGCAAAGAACCAAGACCACAATGCAAGATCCTAAGCTACCCACTATCATCAAAACATGTCATCAATGTTCCTTCACTTGAATATATATAGCTCCAAGGATTAAGAAACTCTAACAGATCGATCTTGAATTTTGAGAAGAATAACAACAAGAGGTGATAAGTACATAAAGATACTTAGTTAGGTAATGCTATTTGTTAATTTCAAGTTTAACTTAAAGATGACCAAGTAATACATACATGCACATCAATCGTCCAATTCATAACAAGGATAGGTACATCACACCATTTGATTTCTATTACCATTTGCTAGACATGATCGATTCAATTGGAACAATTAATGTAATTCTACTTCAAATTCATACAAATTAACATCAAATTTCAATTCGACCCACACCATATTCATAAGAAACAATTCAATGCATGACCTTTATTATATTAACCAATTCAATTAATAACAAAATTCATATAATTAAATTTAGCCTCGGTACCTAGTTAATTCAAAGGTATACGAGTCATATATTTCAAGTAGATATATTAAGTATTCGAAACAAGAAGGTGTCTTCTACACCCAACCAAGTCAATACACATGGTATCTATCAAGTCAATGCCATAGGCTTCTAAAAGGAGATAATTATATCATCATCAAGATAGTACACTTGGTACTTTAGCAAGTCGAGCTCTAGACTCTAGGCATACCATACTACCTAGGAATAATTAGAACCAGGGTCTTTGTTTCACACTCCTTAATTTGTTCTTTTAATTAATTGAAGAGAAGACAATGCAAGCGATAGTAATTAACCATCATATAGTCATACTTCTATTCAATTCTACCAATTAAGTACTTACTCTCCATTACACACTTTGACTTCTAGACTATAATATACCAAAATAACTCAATGCATAGAAACAATGCATCAATTAATAATCTAAGGTAACAATACAAGCTCAATCGAAATTATATATATATATATATATATATATATATATATATATATTCACCCAATTCAATTAAATAGCTATATCAATACATAAGTTTCTTTAATTTGAAGATCCAATTTCCAGCCTATATATATATATATATATATAGCCTTCTATATGATCATCAACAAGCATCAATTACACAAACAATCAAGGATTCACAAGAAAACACCTTTCCAATCATCCATAAGTTTCAATCAAAGCATTCAATTGTTAATTTAAGTTATTCTTTCCTAGTTACCAAATATATATTAATCCGATTTTATAATTGAGGCAAATTATCATGATAAATTGGTTAGAACCTAAGTTCTAATCATACACAAACAATACTCCTAGATATTCTTGAATTTGGATGCCTTTGAGAGAGTCCTTCTTGCTTATTGAGGTGCCTTCTTCGAAACCCTAATTCCTTTGTTCTAGTCCAATGCATTCCAAACAATAAACATAGCTTAATATCTTCTTTTAGAAGACAAATCTTAAATTACAAGCATCAAATGGTACATGATTAGTCATTGCACTATTTCGGACAGTTTGCAACCCCTATATTGGTTGGCTTATAACTTTTTATCCGTAAGTCAGAATTGTAATTATCATATATCGTTAAAAAGCTTACATAACTAAATTTAAGACCATAAAAAGTTTATACTCAAATTACTTCCCAATTAAAGCAGTTTATTCATTAAAGTTGAGCCAAAACAGTGTTTTAAAACTGCTCTCAATTATTAAAGCATTCTAAAATAGTTCGATTAATCTAATTTCTACACTAATTCAACTAATTCTTTTTTAGGGCACAACATATCTTATATTAATTGAATTCATGTACTGAAATTAGCTTCAATTAATTCATATAAGCCCTTCAATTTAATTCATTTTTTCCAAAATAGTCCTTATTAGCTTATTTTACATCTAACACATTTAATTAGCTTACATCCACTGCTAATTAATCTTCTAATTTCTTCTTTTATTTACTCCTATTAAATTTTTACTCATTCTTAATATTTCCAGCTTCTAATTTACCCAATTAACTACTAATTTTTCAATTTGATTGTTCCAGTCCCTATACTTTCCATTTTTCCTTTTTGAGTTCTTAGCTTCGATCTAACATCAAATTCACTATTCCCATTATATTTTTCCTCAAATTAGCATCTCTATCTTTTAGAATATATCTCCCAGAATGATTTGTTCCTACATGAATTTTTCTAATTTCAATTGCAAGTCCTCCAATTTTCAAGACTTCCATATACCATAATATTAAGGAAAAGCTTAAGAATTCTTCTATGATCCGACTAACCCCAAATTCAATAACCATTTTTGCAAGACCAGTCACTTCTATCACACAATCTTTGAACTACTATAACTGAATTTCTCAACTTGTAAAACCTATGTTTGATTTTGATATAATTAAATCTTTAAGGATCAATTTGAAAAACTTAAAATTGTTTTATAAGTCCCTTAATAAGTTTTAAATCACCAACACCTTAACACTGATTTGAAAAACTCAAACTCAAAATATTTTCTAAGTGTTCCAAGGCAAAACTATTGAAAATCGTCCAGGCGTATCGATACGCTTCCAGCCGTATCGATACCTTTTTTACAAAGTTGGCTACTGCCGTAACACGTTTCGATACACACTTAACCGTATCGAAACAGATTCAATCTGTATCGATACGCTCCTTCCTAAAAGTCTAAAGAGTTTGAATGGCGTACCGGTACGAGTTCACCCGTATCGATACGGTTTTAATGAATTTTAAATTCAAGTCGTTTTAGATATTTCGATTGTTGGTGTCAGTTATTAGGTAACCATATTTTAAATTGGTAGTTGACCCGTATCGATACGGTAAACCCTCGTATCAAAACGGAAATCAACAGTGAGCTAAGTTGAGAAAAAGGTATCGATACGGTCTTAGCCGTTTCGATACCCCGTATCGATACGCTTACGTGCGTTTCGATACCCCTTATTTATTGCACACAACGGCTCTTTCTTTTCTGAGACAGGTATCGATACGGCTCCCCGAGTACCGATACGGGTAGCTGTAGAAGTGCATTTATGGTGGTGAGAGAGGGTTCCAACGGCTCTATTCAAGTTCCCAACCACCCAAACGGCTAGAATTAATAGAGAAGGTATAAATTGAAGTCCTTTGAAGGTCAGCAACAACTATTCAACCTACAAGCATCATCAAAGCAAAAATCCAAACCCTTGAGCTATTCAAAGTCAAATTTTTGTACCCAACTCTAGTGTTTGTCAATTGTCAATTTGTATTGTGAGTTTGAGGTGATTGAAATTGTAATTGGGTAGACAATTATCCTTTGAGAGGAATCATTTGAGTTTACCACAACTTTTCTTTGTAATTTGAGTGGATTAAGCTTTGGGTAGAAAGCTTAATCGAATTTGTAAGGTTACCTCCTCATCCAAGAAAAGGGGAAGAATTCAAGTAGTGAATTGTTTGAAAATCCTTAGTGGAAACTAAGGTAGTGGATGTAGAGTTCATTTGGAGAACTTGAACCACTATAACTACTTATGTCAATTTTATTTTTCACTCATTCTTCCCACCAAAATTTTAATTGCCAATTCACCCCCTCTTGGCCATTTGCAATTGTTCGATCAACTCAACAATTGATATCAGAGCTACACTCATTGGAAGGATTACAACCCTCTTGAGTCGATTCTAGGAGAGTTTGATCAACAACTAGTCAATCAATGACATCCACCTCCAACTATGAGTCCCAATCCACTACCAAGCCACCATTCTTCAATGGGGACAACTACCCATATTGGAAGAATAAGATGAGGCTTTTCATCAAGTCTACCGACTACATGGTGTGGGATGTGGTTGAAGAAGGTCCATACATTCCCATGAAGAGAGATGGAGAAAGACTCGTCCCAAAGGTAAAAGCCGAGATGACGGATGATGAAAGAAGAAGGATGCAAGTGAATGACAAAGCTCTCCATGTTATATTTTGTGCACTTGGTCCGGATATCTACTCTAAGGTGTCTTCAATCGAAAATGCCAAGAAGGTTTGGGACACCCTCGAGACAACATATGAGGGAACTAGTGATGTCAAGGAGACAAAGATTGGGCTACTCAATCTAAGCTATGAAAACTTCAAGATGGATCCCGATGAAAGTGTCTCCAAGATGTTTGATCGATTCTCGGTCATTGTCAACGGATTGAAGGGGTTCGGCGAGATCATCCCCGAAGACAAACTAGTGAGAAAATTGTTGTACTCTCTTCCGAAGTCATGGGATGGCAAGAGAACGACTATTATTGAAGCTAGAGATTTGAAGACTCTCAAGCTTGATGCTTTTGTTGGATCTCTACTCACCCATGAGATTATGAGGAAGGGAAGAGAACAAGAGAAGAAAATAGTTGAGAAGAAGGAGGTTGAAAAGAAGAAAGTGGGAATCGCTCTAAAAGCTTCACATCAAGAAAGCGATTCAAGTGAGGATGAAGATGAGGAGATGGCCATGTTGGCCAAACGATTTACTCGGTTCATGAAGTCAAATCGTGGAAGAAAGTTCATTAGAAAGGGAGACTTCAAGAGTAAGAGCAAGGAATAGGAGAATGACCAAATCACTTGTTATGAATGCAAGAAACCGGGTCACATCCGTTCTGAATGTCCTCAATTGAAGAGGAAGAGCTTTGGGAAGAAGAACAAGCTCAAAGCTCAAATAGCCACTTGGAGTGACGATGAGTCATCCGAGGAAGTGGCCAATGTATGTCTCATGGCCATTGATGATGAACCAAAGGTAAACTCTAACTTATCCAATTTTGATTTTACTTTTGATGAACTTCAAGATGCTTATGATGAATTGCAAGAGGTTTATGATGAGTTAGTAGGAAAATACAAAGAATCCATTTTGAAAAACAAGAAAACCATTTTCGATTTGAAAAATCAAAATGAGACTTTTTCTAAAGCTAACTCCGAATTGGAAAAGAAAGTTTTGTTTTTAGTAAATCTTTCAAATGATTTTAAAACAAAAAATCTTGAACTTGAAAAACTTCTTTCCGATTTTCAAGATTATCACACAAAGGAAGTGGATAATCTTAAAACATCTATTGCTATTGGGAAAAACAATTTTGAAAAAGGAAATCATTTTAAATCCCAATATGTAAAAAGCAAACCTTTTATTCCTAAACAAAGAAATTTTAATAAGCAATCTAGAGGTCAAAGAGTTAGGAGTGTTTGGGTTCCTAAGGAACTCATTGTTTCTAATAACTTGAATGCTATTGCTTCTTGGATTCCTAAGGGAACCAAAATTTTGAAGGCTAACACTCATGGACCCAAAATGATTTGGGTACCAAAAATCAAGGCCTAATTTCTTTGTTTGTAGGGGGAGCATTGCTACAAGGCTAAAGCTTCAAGCAAAAATTCTTGGTACCTTGATAGTGGATGCTCAAGACACATGACCGGTGACAAGAGTAGATTCGTGGAACTAAAGCCAAAGAGTGGTGGAGTGGTAACTTTCGGTGACAACTCCAAAGGCCACATTGAAGGAATAGGCTCTATTGGTAATCACTCTTCTATTTTCATTGAAAATGTTTTGTATGTCAACGGTCTTAAGCATAACTTATTGAGTATTAGTCAATTATGTGACAAAGGTTTTAATGTTTTATTTGATAAAAGTGGTTGCAAAATTGTAAACATTAAAACAAATCAACTAATGCTCATTGGTCAAAACATGATGAACATGACTCATGGCTTTGGCATAGAAAATTAGGACATGCTAGCATGAGTGTCTTAGAGAAATTAATTTCCCTTAATCTAGTTAGAGGTTTACCCAAACTTAAATTTTCTAATGATAAAATTTGTGATGCTTGCTCAAAGGGTAAACAACATAGAACTTCTTTTAAATCCATAAATGATGTCTCTACTAGTAGATGTTTACAATTGATTCATATGGATCTTTTTGGGCCTATTAGAACAATGAACTTGGGTGGAAAATCATATGCTTTTGTGCTTGTAGATGACTATTCTAGGTTTACTTGGGTTCTATTCTTAAGTACAAAGGATGAGGCTTTAGAAAAATTCATCACATTTTCTAAAATAACTCAAAATGATCTTGAACTTAAAATTTCTCACATTAGAAGTGATCATGGAACCGAATTTCAAAATCTAGGTTTCGATGAGTTTTTAAATGAAAATGGGATTAGCCACAATTTTTCCGCACCTCGCACTCCTCAACAAAATGGGGTAGTTGAGAGGAAAAATCGAACTTTAGAAGAAATGGCTAGAACCATGCTTTGCGAAAATAATTTACCTAAATATTTTTGGGCGGAAGCCACAAATACCGCTTGCTATATTATAAATCGAGTAATGATTAGGCCAATTTTAAAGAAAACACCTTATGAGATTTTAAAATCTAAGAAGCCTAACATTAGTTATTTTCATCCTTTTGGTTGCAAGTGTTTTGTTTTGAACAATGGTAAAGAAAACTTAGGTAAATTTGATGCTAAAAGTGATGAAGCTATTTTCTTAGGGTACTCTTTAAACTCTAAAGCCCATCGTGTATTTAATAAAAGAACTCTAGTAGTTGAAGAGTTTATACATGTTGTTTTCGATGATAACCTCTTTCCGAGGAAGGAATCTTGTGATGATGATGATGTAGGAATCCTTGATGCCATTGATGGAGGACAAACGTCAAAGGTGGATGAGATTCCAACTAAAGATGAGGATACACAAGATCCACCTCTTGAAGCCTTGAAGGACTTGGCTCTTGAGGAAAGGGAGGTGTCTTACCCAAGGGAGTTAAACTATGTCAAAGGTGGTGAAATCTTGGGTGATCCATCCAAGGGGGTAACTACTAGATCCTCTCTCAAATTAATAAATCATGTTGCATTTCTTTCCTACATTGAGCCTAAAAATATTAAAGAAGCTTTAAAAGATGATTTTTGGATTTTGGCCATACAAGAGGAATTAAATCAATTTGAGAGAAGTAGAGTTTGGACATTAGTTGAAAGGCCTAATAATCAATCTACTATAGGTACAAAATGGGTTTTTAGGAATAAATTAGATGAAAGTGGTAATATAGTGAGAAACAAGGCTAGGCTTGTTGCTCAAGAAGAGGGAATTGATTTTGATGAGACTTATGCACCCGTAGCTAGAATGGAAGCTATGAGGATGTTGCTTGCATTTGCATGTTATCATAATTTCAAGCTTTTTCAAATGGATGTGAAAAGTGCCTTTTTAAATGGTTTTATAAATGAAGAAGTGTATGTTGAACAACCACCGGGTTTTGAGGATTCAAAATTTCCAAACCATGTGTTTAAACTTACAAAAGCTCTCTATGGTTTAAAACAAGCTCCTAGAGCTTGGTATGAGAGACTTTCAAATTTCTTAATTGAAAAGGGTTTTGAAAAAGGAAAGGTGGATACTACACTCTTCATAAAAAGATATAACAATGACATCTTAGTAGTTCAAATTTATTTTGATGATATCATTTTTGGTTCTACTAATGAGTGTTAATGTAAAGAATTTTCTAAGCTAATGCAAGGTGAGTTCGAGATGAGCATGATGGGGGAGCTCTCATTCTTTTTGGGACTCCAAATCAAACAAAGGAAAGATGACACCTTCATAAATCAAGCTAAGTACGCGAATGATATGCTCAAAAAGTTTGGCTTGGAGAATGCAAAGCCTCAAGCCACTCCTATGAGTTCTTCCATAAAGCTTGACAAAGATGAAGGAGGTAAGTGTGTTGATTCTAAGCTTTATAGATCCATGATAGGTTCTTTGCTTTACCTTACCGCAAGTAGACCGTATATTATGTTTAGTGTTTGCTTGTGTGCTAGGTTTCAAGCTAGTCCTAGAGAATCACACTTAGTTGCCATTAAGAGAATTTTTAGATACCTTAGAGACACACCTACTTTAGGCCTTTGGTATCCTAAAGATTCTTCCTTTAGCCTTCATGCTTATTCGGATTCGGATTATGGGGGATGTAAGATAGATAGGAAAAGTACTTCCGAGACATGCCAATTCTTAGGTAGTATGCTCGTATCTTTGTTCTCTAAGAAACAAAATAGCGTAGCCTTATCTACCACCGAAGCAGAGTACATATCCTTAGGGAGTTGTTGTGCTCAAGTCCTTTGGATGAAGCAACAACTCTTAGATTATGGTGTTGAAGTAGAAACCATACCCCTTAAGTGTGACAACACTAGTGCCATTTGTCTTACTAAGAATCCCATCCAACACTCTAGAACTAAACACATAGAAATTCGACATCATTTCATTAGAGATCATGTTTTGAAAAATGATGTTATAGAATATGTTGACACTTTGAACCAATTAGCGGATATATTTACAAAACCTTTAGATAAAGAGCATTTTTGGTCCCTTAGGAGAGAGTTAGGTCTAGCTAGCCTATCTTGATCTTTTAGGACCTCTTTGAACTTAAAATTGCTTGATCTTGTGAAATTGCATGTTTTGTGTGTTGCATCTCTTGAAAATATCCATGCCTATAGTTAGGGGGAGTATGATTCCATTAAAATATGTTTAGAACGGTTCATTCATCATTTGCATACCTTTATGAGATGTTAAAATCGAGCCTATGGTTGTTCTTTAGGCCTAAAGATGTATTTCTGGGCATAGGGTATCGATACGGTTCTGCGCATATCGATACATGTTCTTCATTGAGCTTCTCGGACTTCATTTTTGCCTTAAATGGGTATCGGTACGGTTAAACCCGTATCGATACGAGCTTCAATTGTTTTGATACGGATCTCATCCGTTTCGATACGATTCTCCAACGGGCATTTTTAAGGAAATGACGTTTCTACCCCCGTATCGATACACGTATCGATACTCGATTGCGCAGACAACTTTTAATTTGGCATTTAATGTCTTCAACTTTTACCAAAACTAAAATTCTTCAGACCCTAAAAACCCTAGCCGTTTTTGCCTATAAAAGGGCTCTTCCTCCCTCATATTTTCACACCACAACTCAAAATCTTAAAGAGGTTTTCCATCAAGCAAAGCTCTAAGATCCTTCTCATCAAATTTGTGCTAGATTCTCTTAAATCCCTATCAAGGTAAAATTCTTTCTTTTTCTTTTTCAATATTTTTTTGTTTTGTTTTGTTTTGTTGTTTTTGTTTTGTTTTTATGTTCATCTTTTTAACAAAAAATTTGTTTTCCAAAATCTTTTCTTCAAATTTTATTTTAATTTTTTTACCTTGATTCTTAACTTAAATGAAGGAATCTAAATACATGATTTTTTTTCTCTTAGTTCATGGCACCCAAGGAATCTAGGAAGAGATCAAGGGTTTCTCAAACCGGTGAATCATCCAATCTTGGAGTTGTTGCACGTCCGAACTACACTCAAATCTATGAACACTCTTTTGAAAACCCCGCGGCTCTCGCATATTTTCATCAATTCGAGAACTACAAGATTCGTGCGGAAAGGGTAATATCCATTCCTTTTCTTAACTCGGAGCGTTTCAAATTTGAATATCTTCCTTTGCTCCAACGTTGTAATTTCATGGATTTTCTCTCAATTCCCGGTTTTTATTACTGACTTTTAGTTTTGATCTTTTACACTAATGCCAAATGTTGTTCTCGCAATGGGGTTGTTACCGCCATTAGTTCTTATCTCATGGGCAACAAAATTATCCTTGATGTCAAATCCATATGTGAAGTTTTTAATTTGGAGGATGAAGGCCTTGAAGATGAGAATGCTTTAGGCCATGTTCTTAGTGGCTCCGTCACCGCCCTAAATGCTCAATATCGGATCCTCCATTTGATGGTGTCTTGGTGGTTTAGGCCTTCTGGAGGAAAATACTCTACCATCCGTCAAGTGGATGATTTTTGAATCCGTTGCTTCCGTGAGCGAAAGCGTCCCAACCTTGCTCGAATCATGTTTGCGGAGATCGTCTATCTTGTGTAAAATCGCCACACCACTCTCGTCACCTCTTTTACCTATGGTACGACCTTAAGCTATTTCTTTATGAAAAAGGATATTGATTGCTCGTTTGACTACCCAACTCCCCTCACCGATCCTATTGATGAACGACCTCTTGCACGGGGTAAGTTCCATTATTTTAATGGTAATTGGGTACGTCTTTCCGAGCTACCACCCGAGGCCGCGACAATATTTGAAGAACCTCACGGTGATAAAGCTCCTCCACCTCCTCCTCAACCCTCCATGGATGCTCTTATGACATTCCTCAATGAGAAATTCACCAGGTTGCGCACGGATATGGGAAATCGTCTTATCGCTCTTGAAACAACTTTTGACACAAGGATGACGAACATGGAGAATCGCCTAACCTCTCTTGAAAGCGGTCATAACTCTTTGAATATTTCCCTCTCCGCTTTCCATGATGAATGGCACAATAGCATGAGGAATGATGATCCAATTGGAGTTGACGATGAAGATGATGAAGAAGGCGATGATGATGCCTAGAAGCTTCTCCTTGCATCTCATGCATACCATCTAGGATATTTCTATTTTATGCATATTTGATTTATGTTCTTAGGTCTAAGTTTGCTTTTCTTTTGAACCTATGCTTTGATTTTATGTTTTTTTGTTGGATTTTTAAGATTGATGCTATGCTTAATAATATTTATGTTGCTTATTTATACCTTTGCCTATGTTATGCACTTATATCTTGTCTCAATATTTTTGATCTAACAAAAAGGGGGAGAGAAGCTAGCTCACAAACACTTTAAAAATTTTGATTTCAACTTAAAAGTCACCTAGCTTATATTAAGGGGGAGTTAACTTTACAAAGTTTTTCAAAGTGTCAAAAATTTTAAGCTTTAGTTTTGTTATATCAAAAAGGGGGAGATTGTAAAACCTGTGTTTGATTTTGATATAATTAAATCTTTAAGGATCAATTTGAAAAACTTAAAATTGTTTTATAAGTCCCTTAATAAGTTTTAAATCACCAACACCTTAAAACTGATTTGAAAAACTCAAACTCAAAATATTTTCTAAGTGTTCCAAGGCAAAACTATTGAAAATCGTCCAGGCGTATCGATACGCTTCCAGCCGTATATCGATACCTTTTTTACAAAGTTGGCTACTACCGGAACACGTTTCGATACGCACTTAACCGTATCGAAACACCGTATCGAAACAGATTCAATCTGTATCGATACGCTCCTTCGTAAAAGTCTAAAGAGTTTGAATGGCGTACCGATATGAGTTCACCCGTATCGATACAGTTTTAATGAATTTTAAATTCAAGTCGTTTTAAATATTTCGACTGTTGGTGTCAGTTGTTAGGTAACCATATTTTAAATTGGTAGTTGACCCGTATCGATACGGTAAACCCTCGTATCGAAACAGAAATCGACAGTGAGCTAAGTTGAGAAAAAGGTATCGATACGGTCTTAGCCGTTTTGATACCCCGTATCGATACGCTTACGTGCGTTTCGATACCCCTTATTTATTGCACACAACGGCTCTTTCTTTTCTGAGACAGATATCGATACGGCTCCCCGAGTACCGATACGGGTAGCTACAGAAGTGCATTTATGGTGGTGAGAGAGGGTTCCAACGGCTCTATTCAAGTTCCCAACCACCCAAACAGCTAGAATTAATAGAGAAGGTATAAATTGAAGTCCTTTGAAGGTCAGCAACAACTATTCAACCTACAAGCATCATCAAAGCAAAAATCCAAACCCTTGAGCTATTCAAAGTCAAATTTTTGTACCCAACTCTAGTGTTTGTCAATTGTCAATTTGTATTGTGAGTTTGGGGTGATTGAAATTGTAACTGGGTAGACAATTATCCTTTGAGAGGAATCATTTGAGTTTACCACAACTTTTCTTTGTAATTTGAGTGGATTAAGCTTTGGGTAGAAAGCTTAATCGAATTTGTAAGGTTACCTCTTCATCCAAGAAAAGGGGAATAATTCAAGTAGTGAATTGTTTGAAAATCCTTAGTGGAAACTAAGGTAGTGTATGTAGAGTTCATTTGGAGAACTTGAACCACTATAACTACTTGTGTCAATTTTATTTTTCACTCATTCTTCCCACCAAAATTTTAATTGCCAATTCACCTCCCTCTTGGCCATTTGCAATTGTTCGATCAACTCAACACACCTCAAGGTTCGAATCAACTAATAAGCATGCCAACATTCATAATTTCCATAATCAAAGCTAATATCAAACATAGCTTGGAACAAGGAACTCACCAAGCTTTTCTTTAAATTTTTCCAAACCAAAATGAACTTCATGAAAGAGGGATATGGAGATTCTCCATGGATTTTCAGCCAAGCTCCAACTATTCTCTCTCTTGGTTGCTTAGCCGGTTAGGAGAAGGGTTGGTGGTGATGACAAGTTGTCACTCACCAAGCTTTGGTTGGACTAATTTGCCCTCCTTAATTGGCTCTTAAGAGGTAAGATAGTGGAGGGGCAAATTTAGGGATGGCAAAAATACCCGGCCCCGACCCGACCCGAGGTGCCCCGACCCGACCCGGCCGGGTATTTTTACTAAAATTTCGGGGATCGGGGCGGGGCGGGGCGGGGCGAGAAAAGCTTGAAGTCGGGGCGGGGCGGGTTCGGGTATTTGATAGAAATTCCCCGCCCCGCCCCGCCCCGGTATATTTTTATATTTTTATATATATTTTTATTATATTTATAAAAAATATCATTATATTTAAACATTTTTATGTGTTTTAAAGTTGTTTTTTGTTTTTGTTTTGGTTCGTACATTTTGTAAAATTTGTTTAGATGTTGTTCAAGTTTTAATATATTCGATTCTAACGGTCAATGATTCAAGTTTATTCTTTTAAATATGTAGTTTAACACGTGATAATTTAAAATTAGTTTTATTTTATTTTCTTATATAAGTTTGAAGTCCTTTGAAATCATAATTTGTGATTGTGGTGAAAGATTGATCGAATCTAACATTTACCGTCGACGAAGATCAATTTTTTTTTAATTTTTCGGGGCGGGTCGGGGCGGGGTCGGGTTTAAAGGTTATTGTATCGGGGCGGGTCGGGGCGGGTAAATTAATATTTTAATTCGGGGCGGGGCGGGGTCGGGTATAGTATCTTATAGGTCGGGGCGGGTTCGGGGCGGCCAAAAACCCGCCCCGCCCCGCCCCGTTGCCATCCCTAGGCAAATTGGGTAGTTTCGGGTTTGAGACATGCAAGTACCCATAATTTAATTTTACTCAATTGGCTCCTAATTTATCCCATTCGGTCATTTGCCATTTATTCAATTTGATCCTTAGTGACCGAATTACCAAGTAGTTTATCAATTAGTTTAACTTTATTATTAGTTAATAAGTCCAATTATCACTTAGGTACATTTGAGGGTGTTATAGGGAAGCTGGGTAAAACATCAACACTTCTTTTATTGCCCTCATCCCTAAGCTGGACTGCCCCACATCCTTATCGGAATATCGCTTAATCGCTCTTGTTAATTCACTTTATAATATCATTTCAAAGGTTCTTTCTAGAAGATTAAGAAGTGTTATGGAGTCCCTTATTAGCAATACTCAATGTACCTTCCTGAAGGGGCAGAAAATCTCCAACGAGATTCTGATAGTTAAAGAAGTATTACACACTCTACAGCATGGATTCGAGAATATGGGAGGGGTGATCCTAAAACTAGACTTCTCTAAAGCCTTCGATTGCGTAAGATGGGACTTGCTCGATATGATTCAACAAAAGATGGGCTTTGGGATCAAATAGAGTGAATGGATCAAAGAGTGTATCTCTACGACAAGAGTTTCGGTTTTATTAAATGGCTCTCCCACCAATGAATTCCTAATGAAGAGATGTTTGACTCATGGTGATCCCCTTTCACCTTTCCTCTTCATAATGGTCACCCAAGGTCTTCATCTTCTGCTGGAGAGGGAAATTTCCAAAGGGTCAATTGTGGGCATCCAAGACGTGCTCCTTAAATTTTCCATATCACACCTTCAATTCGCCGATGAAATCATCATTTTCCTTCGTCCAGAGTTTTCACACTTCAAAAATGTCAAAAAAATTCTCTGATGTTTGGGGTGGGTGTTGATCAAGCAGATCATATCCTTCTGGCCAAAACTTGTGGTTATTCAATTGGCAATCTCCCTATCACTTACTTAGGGATCCCTTTAGGAGCCGATCCAAAGAGAATCATTACGTGGGACCCAGTGGTGGTCAAATTTAGAACCAAATTATCATATTGGAAGTGTAGATCTCTTCCATTCTCTAGAAGGGTCGTGCAATTAACCCAGTTCTCTCGGCACTGCCCCTTAATATATGTCTCTGTTCGAGGTTCCCAAATTAGTTCTTCAAAAATTGACATAATTCGTAGGAATTTCCTTTAGGGTTCCTATTGTGAAAGCAAAAACTTAGCAAAGGTTAATTGGAAGAAAATTTGTCTTCCCAAGAAGAAGGGTGGTGCTGGTGTAATTGATTTGAAAGGTAAGAATAGGACTCTCTTAGCAAAATGGGGTTCGTGTTTAGCAACTGAACAAGATGTTTTATGGAGAAAAATCATCGATCACAAATACGACAATGATATCTGTAGATGGAGATTTCAACCTGAAGTCCGCCGAAATGCCTCGATTTCTTAGAAAGGTATTGTTAAAAACCTATCTCATAGTGAAGTTGACTGCTGGATGAATAAAGAATCATTTATATTGTAACTAGGAGATGGTAAAATTATTCTACTTTGGGAAGATACTTAGTGAGATAGTACTCCATTTTGTGCAAAATTTCATAGACTTTATAGATTAGTTTTGTCAAAAGGTTTTACGATTTTCAACATCTCTTGTGATGGCTAATGGGAGGAGATTAATTGGGATGTTCTCTTTACTAGACCTCTCATGGATCGTAAATTTCATATAGTTGACTGCATCAAGTTGTTATTAAATCATATGTTAGTTAAGCAATATAAACCTGGGCATATAATCTGAATTCACAAAACTGCTAGAATTTTTTCTGTTAAAAAACTGTCAAAATTACTTGTTTATGCAGGGATTGCTGATTCTTCCTTCAATTATGATCTCATTTGGAGTCTAAAGGTTCCCCCAAAAGTGAAGTCCTTCATATGGTTCCTTAAACTAAACATAATTCCTACTAATGAAATTCTTAAGCTTCGAGGCGTCTTGGCGGATGCAACTCAATGTGCTTGCTCTTTGTTTGGTTCCGATATTGAAAATGCATATCATATTTTTCTCAATTGTCGTTTTGTAGTCTTATTTTGGAATTTGATTTGCAGGTGGTGGAATATTCAATGGACAAATCCAAGATTAGTGGATGATCTTCTTGATTTTTGGTTATCATCTCATGTGACGGGAGCCATTAAATTTGTTTGGCTTATCTTTGTAGCTACTTTAATCTAGATTACTTGGATAGCAATGAATAAAAAATAGCGATAACAAAATGAACTTCAAAGACATGGCCTTCTTTACTAAGATGCGATCTTTTATCTAGTGTATGGTGGTTAATGAGGATAGTCTCTAGAATTAGAGCGGCTGGTGGGATAATACAAGGAAATGCATTCTTTCCAATAGATTAAATGCAAGATCTCCTCATCCCTGGATTCCCCCAAGGCTTGGTCAGGTGTTGCGTGTAAGGGTGCACTATAAATGATATGCAAATGGTGCAAGTATACACATTGAACAATTAATAAAGTGATGAGTGAGTATCGCCTCCACAGGGATTGGAGTTAAATTAAGTCAAGTTCAAGCACTCAAAACAAAAACTAAATATAAATGAAAGAGTTGATATGAGCAAGTGAAGGAAATGTTATAGCAAAAACAATAATGAAAACTATAGTTGAGTAATAAGACTTTGCACATCCTCGCATGTGTATGAAACTCTCAAATGGGATGACAGGATGGGTTTATCAAGGATTCCTATGCCTAGTTCTCATGAATGTATAACACTTTCTAGCTTATATTATGCCTGGCAGAGTTTACTAAGGTGTTTCTAAATTATCTCTAGCAAGAAACTTGACAGCCAGAATGCTACTGCAATAACTCTCAGTGTGACTTGCTCATATTCCATTGGCAAAGTATTGTCACCTCGTTGATCTTGCATGTGGTCGTGCAATTGTCGTGGCAACTCTAGATGAGAGCAATCTACAAATTCCTGCTTCATTATCAGCATTGTTGTAATATGCTAGGCATCAAGTTCCTCAGAATCTGGTGTAGTATTACTCATCTTAGCCTCTCTGAATGTTGTTGTTGCGTATAAAAGTGTCTATCGCAATGTAGTGCAAGTGTACACGACGCAAGTAGTAAAGTGATACCAGAGTATCGGATATCGTCTCCACAGGGACTGGGCCAATAGCTTCACCTTGAATTACTGCACGAAAGTAAAAATAATGGTTTAAGATGTTGTCACGAAAATAATAAAGAATACTGGAAAATATAATTAAAGTAATCAAGATAGAGAGAATGGGCAGGTATTGAATTGCTCAGTAGTGTAGGTATTGCTAAGTTTAGGAAAATCTGCTATGTCGCCGTCCTCGTCGCGGCAGCACCCATCACGGCAGCGGTCCGTTGTTTGTCGCGGCAGCGATCACACAACTCTATACTTCAAGCTTGGCAAGAATCTCTGTTGTTCCTTGGCCTATCCCTAGGTCCAAGTCTGTCGATGAACACGTCTTTGATAATACCTCCCGGCGTGAATCGAAGGATGAACACCGATGTTGTTGAATTCTTCTTTAGCCACTTAACCTCGTCCTATCCCTAGGTCCGAGATAGTTCAACTATAAACTAGAGAACCCGCTCTTATTCCTTTCATATACTTAACTCTCCCGATATTAAGTAAATAGATAACCTCACAATGCTCTCCCGATACTCTTGCAAGATGATAATAACCAGAATAAGAGAACTTGAAGTTTATTTTATTGAACGGAAAATTCCTAAAACAAAAGCAACCCTTGCAACTACTTTACAAATCAACTCGTGGCCCTAGGGGGAATTTAGAACATGTTGAGAAGGGGAAAACGGGTAGGGTTTTGGGAAGAAGGCTAGAGATAGGCGATGTCCTCCCCTAGGTCGAATTACATGCCTTTATATAGGCTTTGGGTTCAAGTTTTCGAATATGGCAAGAATACAAGTTTAAATTAAAGTACAACTCTAATAAAGACTAAATCTTCAGAGAATATAGCTTTAATTCGTCCTTCCTTCTTGCTTGGAGTTTTCTTCCTTGAACTTTGGGCTTGGCCTTCATTTTGATCTAGGGCTTGGAAAAATATAATGATATTCCAAGACAGACGAGCTTAATTTTCTCTTTCTGTCGAGGTCCACTTTGCTTCTTCTCCTCAAAACTGCTGTCGTCCTTAGCTGTCACGGCGGCGACCATGGCAGCATCGTCCTCCTCGTCTGCACGTCCAAGCTCTGATGCAATCCTGCCCAGCGCCTGCCTCTCCATCTGCTACAGCAGCAACCTGCAGAAACAACCAATTTCAGTAGAAACTGTGTCATTCAATATATTTGTGATGTATAACTAAAATCTAACCTAAATGCAATGACTTATGCTTGAATGCAGCAGAAATATGGGTTAAATAGGGGGTAAATAATAGAACTTTTACACACTCAACACACCCCCAAACTCAAGTTTTTGCTTGCCCTCAAGCAATTCAAACCTAAAAGAAAAATAAATATTTTTTTGTTTTGGCTTAAAATAGTGAACTTTCCCTTACCCTTCATTCATTCTCTATTGACAGCAGCACCTTGTCGGATAGTTTAGAATTTGTCCGGAATCTTGCTATAGTCCTCGTGCAGTGTGTGCATGCCTGTGAACAATTATATGCCAAGACTCCCTTAGTTTCACTAGAATATTTCAGCCTCTAACTTGAATTTTTATGCCAAAGTTTATCTTTTTGAAGGCACTTCTTATGCTCCTTTAATTCTTTTGTTTAGACTCGATTTTATTTTTTTAAGCTTAAGTTTCACTAGAGCTAGTTTCGGGCACCTCTTGGGCTATTAAGCCTGTTTTGCTAAACTTCTTTTCCTAGAGCCAGTGTTAGGCACCTCTAGGGGCTATTCAAGTGCTAAGCTTCCTATTCTAGTTAACTAGTAGAGTTCTAGGCAGTATAACAGTCACAAATAGTGTTTAAGTTTCAGAACTATAGAAAGCTCTAAACTGCTCCTAAAACTATCCTAAAGGCACTGCCACGATAGAGCTGTCACGGCAGGTAAGATCAGTTCAAAGACTTAAGCCAAAATTTTCATTTTTCTTTGTAGCAAAAATAAACTAATTAAAAGACACAAATTTAAAACTAAATAAGACTCCATTAATGGAGGGATGCCACCCCCAAACTTAAGGGTTGCATTGCCCTCAATGCAAATGACAAAATAAAAGATAAAAACAGTACATCACAAAATATATAGAGGCAGACAACAAAATAAGGTAAGAAACTTAAATTTTATGCGTTGTCGTCGCTGCTACTGTTGAGGCGAATCTGTCGGTAGGCAGGGGCCTTCTTTACTGGCTGGCGGATGAGGGAGGCGGATGTGTTCTTCGTTTTGGCCTCCCTTGGAGGTTGAATTCGGGTAGGGGAGATGTGAGGGGGTTTCTCCACTACCTGTACCTCCAAGCTACTGCTGCTGTCACCGCTGCTGCCGCTGTCACTTCTGCTACCGCTGATACTGTCGCTATCCTTCTTGTTTTTATCAGCCATTCTCTTCTGTCGTTTTACCGGTGTGAACTTTTTGGATAGATTCCTCTTAACAGAGGGTTCGTTGTTGCTTTCCTCCCAAATTGAGGAAGAGGAGAAACCGGCGATGAATGCATCAAGTTCTTCCGAGGGCATTCTTCTCTTGGTTTCGCGGGCAGAGGTATCAGCTGCGCGGTTGCTGCCGGCAGCTGTCGTGGCAGGGGTTGGTGTGGATGCTGCAGACGGTGTTTTGGGTGTGGCAGCAGGCGTAGGGGTATGGGCAGGGGTGGGTGCAGCAAAATAATAGGATTGGGAAGGCAGGAAATACAACATCAGGGAAATTTAAAGAAGTTTGAATGAATTGTACCATAGCTGTGGTGAAATCCCTGATGAAGCTCATAAGGCCGAGCTGTCATTCCTCCATCTTCTGTATGGCAACAAGAATCTGGGAGGAGGTATCGGCTGGAGTTGCTGCTGATGTGGGCTGCCTGGCTTCCGTGGCAGTAGGTTCAGTGTCTATCGGTTCTGTCGTCTCTGCTGCCGTGGCAGTGGGGTCGAAAGATGATAGCGGGGTGGCAGCAGTCAGTTCCATCAAGCTGAGTATATTTTTGTCGGTCCATCCCTTCCCTTGGACTCTGAGATCGGTGGCAGCTTCAGGTACATGATGGTCGCGGCAAAGGGCTGTGATGAGGTAGGGGAGATAGAGCGGTCCTGTCGGCCGATGTGCACACTCCAAAATGTTTTCCCGGATGAAGCTGCCCACATTAATAGGCCTCTCATGCAAAATAGAATGAATGATGGCTAACCTGGGTTGATCGACAGTGGTATTGTGCGAGGATGGCATGATTCGCTTTTTTATGAAAGCGTTCCACAGTTTGGCCTCCGGGAGGAGTTGAATTCTCTTCACCGTCCTCGGGTTATTATGATTTGTGTTCCACTGAGTACCTTCATCCGTGAGCTCTGCCATGACAGCATCGTAGGCAGCAGGGTCTAGGCTGTTCAGAAATTGCTGGTGATCATCCTCGTTGTTTCCCACGTAAAATCCGTACAGGGTGTTGATGTATTCTGCTTCGAAGGGCACCTCTCTCCCTCTCACGGTGACTGTTGTCGCGGTTCTGCTGTTGATGGTAGCATAGAAATCTCGGATCAGAGATACGTTCATCTCCTCTGGTTGTTCTGCAAAGATCTGCCACTGTAGGGCCTTGATTTTTCTAGCAATGAATGGCCGCAGTCCCAAATTCCCTTCCTTGGAAGTATAGATAAATCCCCTCTCTTCCCACATGTCTCGTATCTGGAAAGATCGTGGGGTTGATGCTGTCGGGGTAGAGCCTAAAGCAGCACTCCTGCGGGTGTTTCTGGAAGACATGGTTGCAAGGGTTGTAAGAAGAAAAATGAAAGCAAGTAAATATTTCTAGAGAAAGCAAGTAAGAAGAGTAGAAGTGAGTGAAAAATGAATAGTAAAACGGGGTTTATATAGAGAAGAGTTTGCTGCCTGTTGGAGCTGTAACGGCAGGCGCGAATAACGGGGCAAGCTGTTACGCGGTTTCTGACACGTTTGTCACGCGTTTTCGTGTCTGTTGCACGTCTGTCGCGACAGCGTGTCGACAGCCTGTATTTTCCGCGTCTTTCGCGGCAGCTGTAACGACAGGCTCCAAAATCTGGGCTTTTTGGGCTGATAGAAGGATGTTGGGCTGAATTCACTTCTCCTTTTCTTCTTGTCTCCTTTATTTCCTAAAAACAATAAAAATAAAAACATTATTTCTTAAAAATAAAATAAATATAATTTCCTAATATATACATAATAAATAATAAAATAAATAAAAATTAAAAATTTAGGTTAAATTAGGGATGTCAGGTGGGACATATCCTAAGGTAACCACTTCCTGCATTCTTGGGGCTTCAGTCCCCTGATAATGCTTCAATCGATGTCCGTTGACTTTGAATTGGTGCTCGTCTTTTAAAGATCTAATCGTGATGGCACCATGGGGAAAAACCTGCACCACTTGGAATGGGCCAGACCATCTAGATTTCAGCTTCCCCGGGAAGAGTTTTAACCTAGAGTTAAAAAGCAACACAAGCTGCCCTGGGCAGAACTGTCGTGGCAGCATATTAGAGTTTAAGTAAGTGTTGCATGTTTAGAGTGAGTGCAGCTAGATGTTATGTATTGCACCACATAGGATCGTTCTCACCTTGGTTAGTTAGAGCCTGTTAGGTTTGTTAGAAGGCTAACTAATTAACTGAGTGAGTAGCCTGTATATATACAAGGCTGGCCTTCTCTAAAGGTATTACAGTCACATAAATAAAATGAAGAGCTTAGACTCTTTTCTCTAAAACCGTTTTCTTCTCTAATATTCTTTCATGGTATCAGTCGCCAAACTCTCCTGGGATTCTGCTTCATTTCTTTTCTTCTTGTGATTGCAACCTTAATCGTGCTTTCTAGTTGCTGTTGCGTTCATCGTTTCTGCATGTCGCAAGGATTCCTTTCTGGTATGTGCTCTGTTTGGATGGATAATGAGTGCGTTTCGATGATCTTTGCATGCTCTGGTTTCGCAGCTTAAGTGTTGCTTCAACTCTTCGATCTCTATTTTTAGGAATCTGTTTGTTTGTTTGCTAGGATTTCTACTCGTGGTGATATATTTGATTTGAGTAGATTAGTGAACTGTTGTCAAGATTCCTTAGATCGTGAGTTGAATCTCGTTGTATTTTTGCGTTTTAATACATCGAGATATCACATTTCTTCTTGTTCTTTGATTGATATTCTGTTGTGGATCTGGTCTTTTGGCTAAAATGGTTCAAGATAATGCTTCTGCCTCTACTCGTTCTGAAGAATCTTTCAGTTCTTTAACTGTTCAGCATATTCCTAAGCAAGATATTGTGAAGTTGACTGATGCAACTTATATAGTGTGGAAACATCAAGTTACTTTAATCATTGATGGCTATGGTCTTATGGATTTCATATCTGATAGCTTTGAGCTGCCCTCTCAATACATACAAAACTCTTCAGGAATGCGTATTGAGAATCCTGATTTTGTTGCTTATCGTAGACAAGATAAACTACTTGCCTCGTGGTTATTATCCTCTGTGAGTGCTGATGTTCTTCCGAATCTCACCAGTTGCCATACCACCAAGACTATTTGGAGTACAATTACTCACTTGTTTTCTGCTCGTTCGACAGCAAAATCTTCAGCCTTGAGGCATAGTTTGCATACACAGAAGAAACTTGGTTTAACTGTTAATGAGTATTTAGCTCAGATCATATTGATTTGCGATACTCTTAGTGCTGCAGGTTGTGTTTCACTGAGCAGAAACATGTTCTTGTTGTTCTTGCTGGGCTTTCTATGGAATTTGAATCTGTCATTGCTATTGCTTCTCGAGAGGTTGTAACACTTGAAACGCTTACTGACATGTTGCTTGACTGTGAGGCAAGACAAAAGATGTTCATGCAAGAGTCTTTGCCTATGCATGCTAATGTTGCAGTTCATCATGGGCATTCACATGGTGTTGCTGCAGGTCCAGTTGTTCAACATGTCTCTTCAGTTGTTCCACATGGGTCTTCTGTGCCACATAATGATATTGCAGCTGGGTTTCTAGATGATGGTCATACTGCTGATTCTAGAGGTTATGTTTCTAGCTTTCGTGGACGTGGGCGAGGGAGAAATAACTATAGTAAGCCACAATGTCAATTGTGTGGTAAGTTTGGTCACACTATACTGAAGTGTTATCGTCGTTTTGATCAGAATTATCATGGTCCTGCTGCGTCTACTGGGGATTCTCAAAATGATGGGTCTCAGCAATATACGAGTGGGTATGGTTCATGAGGATATAATCAGCCAACTTATGTGGAAGCTCATGCTCAGGCTTATAGCCATCGTTTCAGTCCTGCGCCCTCTAGGGTTTCTCCTGGTCCTGTTGCACCTCTGCAGCCTCGTGCTTCTTCTCCTGGCGTTGGGTTTCCTTATTCTTCCAATGCTGGTCGTGGTCACTTTGGAGGTTCGTATATTCCATCTTTTACAGGAGATTTTTCAGCTAATGTTTGTGGAGTACCTAACTCTAGTGGTGGTAATGTTGGTGTTACTTCCCTAACCTCTTCCCCGTCCGCTTCATTCTTCTCCACGTCCTCCTCTATTCCTGCTTCTGCTGAGGGTGTGTGGTATCCTGATTCTGGTGCCACACACCACATTACGCAAGACAAGTCTCATCTTCAGACGAGTGTCTCATACACAGGTAAGAATTGTCTTCTTATGGGTGATGGTTCTGGTGTTTTAATATCTCATATAGGGGATGGTTATCTTCCTGCGCATGGTAGATCTTTGCTTCTACATAACATTCTACATGTTCCACATATTCAAAAGAATTTGCTGTCTGTGTCACAGCTTGTTAGGGATAACGATGTGGTGTTTGTTTTTCATGTTAATGGTTGTTTTGTCAAGGACTCTCAGACTCAGAGAATTCTTCTTGAAGGGAAGCTCACTCCTGAGGGTTTATTTGAGTTGGCGGTACCTGGTAGTGCAGGTTCAACACCTCTTTCTCGTGTTTCTGATTTTTCTGGTGATTGTGCACTGTCTGCTGCTTTGTCTGCCTCTGTTACAACATCTGATGATTTTGCTCTATGGCATAAACGCCTCGGTCATCCGTCTAGTGATGTTTTACGAGATGTGTTACGTACTTGCAATATTGTCTGTAATTTGAATAAGCTTTCCAATGTATGTTGTGCATGTTTACAAGGGAAGGCACATAGACTTCCATTTTCAGCTTCTTTTACTGAATATAAGTCTCCTTTTGAGCTTGTTGTTTCTGATCTTTGGGGCCCTGCTCCTGTATCTTCAAAAGGTTTTTTGTATTACGTTTCGTTTATCGATGTTTTTAGTCGACACACTTGGGTATATTTACTCAAGCGTAAATCCGAGGTTGTGCAATGTTTTTTTAATTTTCAGAAGTTCAGTTTGGTGCTACGATCAAAGCATTTCAAACCGATGGCGGAACTGAATATCTACCATTGTCAAATTGGTTTGTCACTCATGGTATCCAACATCGTGTTACCTGTCCCTATACGTCTGAGCAAAACGGCGTGGCTGAGCGGAAGCATCGTCATGTGGTTTAGATGGGGTTGGCTCTTCTTGCTCAAGCTGCCTTGCCCTTGAAGTTTTGGAGCCATGCGTTCGTTACAGTTGTTTATCTAATTCACAGACTGCCTACCAGTGTCCTACAGGGCAAGTCTCCTTATGAATTTTTGTTTCAACGTCAACCTGATTACAAGGCTTTTCGAGTATTTGGGTGTGCTTGTTTTCCATTCTTACGACCTTTTAATAAACACAAGCTTGATTTTCGATCACGCAAGTGTTTTTTCTGGGCTATAGCCCGAGTCACAAAGGTTATAAGTGTCTTGATGACACTGGTCGTGTTTTTGTATCCAGACATGTCGCTTTTGATGAACATGTATTTCCCTATTCCTCGAAGTGCTCTGTTGAGGATGTTCCTTCTCCGTCTGTGTCCTCTCTTCCGTTACTTGTGAATACTTCTTCCAAACCATCCGGTTGGGCTGGGCCTGGAGTTTCTCGTACATCATTTGATGTTACTCACAGTGACTCTAGTAATGTGGCTGATCAGGATCTTCGGTGTCCTGATGTTTCTATGCATACTGCTGATCTGCATTCTCCTACTACAAGCACTGGTGGTTCTTCTTTGGGTTTGGATTCTCATCCTTCTCCTACTACTGAGGTTGTGGATTGTCTTCGCACTGATGTGGGACCTACTGATCCTCCAGCAGTGATACCTGTGACTACACATATTGCTCCTACACCTATTGTTGAGGATTTGCGAATCACTGACATGGGGTCTGTTGTTCCTACTACAGTGGTTCTTGTGACTAATTCCAGGTTGGATTCTTCTATTTCTCCTACCATTGAGGTTGGAGTTTCTCGTACTGTGGGTTGTTCAACTGCTGCTCCAATTGAGTCTTGTATTTCTCCTATACATGTGCCTACTGCTGCTGTTAGGTTTTCTGTTGATGATGTGGATGTGCCTCTCACGGGTGTTGAGGGTGTGCATAATGCTTCTTCTTTATCCTCGCAAACTGTGTCGTCTCATGTTGCGTCTGCTGAGGATGCTTGTGTCGTTCCTAACCCTAATTCTTTGTTGCATTCAGAGCCTGTTTCGTCTAGTGGTTTTTGTTTTAACTCGGATGGAGGCCTCTTTCCTCTTGATTCTACTATCTCTGAAAGGGTTGCTGTTGATCCTTCAGGGTCAGACGAGCCTGTTAATCTTGTGACAAACAAACATTCTATGATAACGAGGGGTAAAGCTGGTATACGTAAGCCTAAAGCTTTTCATGCTCATGTTGTTTCTTCTGATGTTGAACCTCGTAATATTCGAGAAGCTATGAAGTCACCTCATTGGCAGGCTGCTGCTCGAGAAGAGTATGAAGCTCTTGTGCGAAACAATACATGGACGTTGGTTCCTTTACCTGTGAATCGCAGTGCTATCAGTTGCAAATAGATTTTTAAAATCAAACGTAACCCTGATGGAACTATTGCTCGTTACAAAGCTTGGCTCGTGGCTCGTGGTTATTTGCAGGAACCTGGAGTTGATTTTACAGAAGTTTTTAGTCCCGTAGTCAAGCCAGTCACGGTTCGTACTATATTGTCATTGGCTGTTACAAAGGGTTGGATGTTGAGGCAGGTTGATATCAACAACGCCTTCCTCAATGGTGATCTTCTTGAGGAGGTGTACATGAACCAACCCCCTGGATATGAGCAAGGTTCTGCTGACTTAGTGTGTAAGTTAAACAAGGCAATTTATGGTCTTAAACAAGCCCCTCGGGCTTGGTTTGAAACTCTTAAACATCATCTTTTGTCATCTGGGTTTCGTGCTAGCAAGTCAGATTCATCTTTTTTTATTTATGGCAGTGAGCATGATTCTATATACTTGCTTGTTTACGTTGATGATATTATCATCACTGGTTCAAACACTACTGTTATTAATGATATTGTGCTACAGCTTAATGCAGCATTTTCTCTTAAAGATTTAGGTGTTCTTCGGTATTTCTTAGGGATTGAGATCAGTTATGCTTCTGATGGCAGTATCTTGGTTAGCCAAAAGAAATATATTACTGATCTTTTGGCTCGTTGTGGTTATGGTGATGCCAATAGTCTCCCTACACCTATGGTGACAAGTTGCAAATTGTCTCTTCAGGATGGTTGTCCTCTTGACAATGCTACGGAGTTTCGAAGCATTGTTGGTGCTCTTCAGTACATTGTCATTACCCGTCCTGAAATAGCTTTTGCCGTTAACAAGGTTTGCCAATTCATGCAAACACCAACTGATGTCCATTTACAAGCTGTTAAACGGATTCTTCGATATTTGCAAGGGACCTCTGATTTTGGTCTGCGGTTTTCTGCTCACTCTTATCTTAATATTACTGGATTTGCAGATGCCAACTGGGGAAGTGACTGTGATGACCATCGGTCTACGTCGGGGTTTTGTATCTTTTTTGGTGGCAACCCTGTTTCTTAGGGCTCTCAAAAACAGCCTGTGGTTTCCCGCTCTACCGCTGAAGTGGAATATCGCAGTGTGGCGTGTGCTGCTGCAGAGGTCATGTGGCTTCAATCTTTGCTGCGTGAGCTTGGTGTTTCATCCGATGGTGTTCCTGTTCTTTGGTGAGATAATACCAGCGATGTGGCCGTGTCTGCCAATCCAGTGCTGCATTCTAAGTTTAAGCATGTGGAGTTGGACCTCTTTTTTGTTCGTGAACAAGTTGCTGCTGGTCGTCTTCAGGTGAACGAGATTCCAGCTTACGAGCAGGTGGCTGATGTGTTTACTAAACCATTGTCTGCTCCTTCGTTTCATCGGCATCGTCTCAAGCTAGTTGTTGTTGAGATTGGTTGTGCTTTGCAATTGCCTACTGCTGCTTCTTTTTCTATGTAAGTACTGTCATGTTGTTTCTTTTATATTGTGTTTCTTTTTGTGTTCTCTTTTTCAGGTTTGTCAAGTTGGAATTTGCAAGGGGAATATTAGAGTTTAAGTAAGTGTTGCATGTTTAGAGTGAGTGCAGCTAGATGTTATGTACTGCACCACATAGGATCGTTCTCACCTTGGTTAGTTAGAGCTTGTTAGGTTTGTTAGAAGGCTAACTAATTAACTGAGTGAGTAGCCTGTATATATACAAGGTTGGCCTTCTCTGAAGGTATTACAGTCACATAAATAAAATGAAGAGCTTAGACTCTTTTCTCTAAAACCGTTTTCTTCTCTAATATTCTTTCACAGCAACTTCTTGTCATGCCATTCTTGGTTTTGTCCTTGTAGATTCTTGCGTTGTCATAGGCTATTGTTCGAATTTCTTCAATTTCGTTTAGATCAAGTAGCCTTTTCTGCCCTGCCTTTTCCAAGTCCATATTAACTGCCTTGATTGCCCAGTATGCTCTGTGCTCTATCTCGACAGGTAAATGACATGTTTTCCTGTAAATCAGTCGATAAGGAGACATTCCCAATGGAGTTTTGAATGATGTCCTGTATGCTCATAACGCATCATTAAGGTGTAGAGACCAATCTTTCCGAGTTGGCTTAACCATCTTTTCAAGAATGTTCTTGACTTCCCTGTTGGATATTTCAGCATGTCCATTGGTCTGGGGGTGGTATGATGTTGCAATCCGATGCTTGACACATACTTTTTCAAGGCAACAGCTATAACCATGTTGTCAAAATGCCTCCCTTCATCACTGATGATCGCCTTAGGGATGCCGAATCTGGAAAAAATGTTTTTATGTAAAAACCTTTGAACCGTCTTGGCATCATTTTTCTGAGTAGCGATTGCTTCAACCCACTTGAACACATAATCTACTGCCAGGAGGATGTATAAGTTCCCACATGAAGATGGGAATGGTCCCATAAAATCTATGCCCCAAACGTCGAAGATCTCGACTTCAAGAGTGTTCTGCAGCGGCATCTCGTGTCTCCTTGAGATGTTTCCCGTCCGTTGACACTTGTCATAGCTCTTGTAGAAGATTTGAGCATCTTTATACAGTGACAGCCAATAGAATCCTGACTGTAGAACCTTGGCAGCAGTTTTGTTGCCTCCTAAGTGTCCTCCATACTGTGAAGCATGACAGTGATGAAGTATATCTTCTTGTTCGTCCTGTGGTACGCATTTCCTTATAACCTGATCTGCACAAATTTTGAAAAGAAGAGGTTCGTCCCAATAATAATGCCTAACATCATTTTGGAGCCTCTTCCTGGCTTGATAATTAAGGTCAGGAGGAATTATTCCGCTAACTAAGAAATTAACAAAATCCGCATACCAGGGGAGTTTAGAAGACTTACCTGCCGCCATGGCTGTCGCGGTAGTGATTGTGGCAGCAAACAGCTGCTCATCAGGGAAGGTCTCCAATATGTTTGTCTCATCTATCGGTAGACTCTTTCCCGTCTCCAACCTTGACAAGTGATCTGCCACTTGATTCTCTATTCCCTTTTTGTCCTTGATTTCAAGGTCGAACTCTTGCAGTAGCAGAATCCAACGTATCAGTCGAGGTTTTGCATCCTTTTTGGTGAACAGATACCTCAGTGCAGAGTGGTCTGTGTGCACTATGACCTTCGTTCCAAGTATATAAGAACGAAACTTGTCAATGGAGAATACCACAGCTAATAATTCCTTCTCTGTGGTGGTGTAGTTCACTTGGGCGTCGTTCAGTGTTTTGCTGGCATAGTATATGACATGAAAGAGTTTGTCTCTCCGCTGCCCAAGTGCTGCCCCGACAGCATAGTCACTAGCATCACACATGATCTTAAACGACAGTGTCCAATCTGGTGGCTGTACTATTGGGGTTGTTACTAGCTTTTCTTTCAGAACCTTCAATGCCTCAGTACATTCAGCGTTAAAGTCGAAGGGTCGGTTCTGCTCCAGAAGATGGCATAGGGGCTTGGTTATCTTTGAGAAGTTCGCAATGAACCTCCGATAAAAACCAGCATGTCCCAAGAAACTTCTGATTCCCTTGACTGTGGTGGGCGGCGGCAGCTTTTCGATCACTTCTATTTTAGCTATGTCGACTTCTATGCCACGGCAACTAATCTTATGGCCAAGGACTATCCCTTCATCCACCATGAAGTGACACTTTTCCCAGTTCAATACCAAGTTTGCTTTTTCACATCTCTCGAGCACCTTCTGTAGGTTGTCTAGGCAGCTTTCAAAGTTGTCTCTAAAGACTGAAAAATCATCAATAAAGATCTCTAGGAAATCCTCCACCATATCGGAGAATATTGCCATCATGCACCTTTGAAAGGTGGTTGGTGCATTACAGAGTCCAAATGGCATCCTTCTAAAAGCATAAGTTCCGTAAGGGCATGTGAATGTCGTCTTTTCTTAATCTTCCGGTGCGATGACTATTTGATTGTAACCTGAATAACCGTCAAGAAAACAATAATAAGGTTTACCCGCTAGTCTATCAAGCATTTGATCAATAAAGGGTAAAGGAAAGTGGTCCTTCCGGGTAGCTTTGTTAAGCTTCTGGTAGTCCATACAAACCCTCCAACCGGTCACAGTTATCAGACAAATAAAAGAAACAGAGGAAAGAGAAGGAACGAAGCAACCCATCACACTCACCTCAGCCCAAGAAGCCCAATGGTAACAAGGTTGTCGTGACAGCCAGCCACCAGCTGTCGCAGTAGACGCGCACAGACAGCTTGTCACCATGTTGTCGCGACAGACACACAGCGGACGCGAGAAAAACACGGAAACGCGTGACAGCTGGCTCCGTTTTTCATGCCACTCATTACAGCTTCAATGAGCATAATTTCAGTTCTATATAAACCCTCACCCACATTTCATTTTTCACCCAATTCTCTTCTCTCTACATTGTTTCTGAATATTTTAGCTTTTCAGTATTTTCTTTGCTTTCATTTCTACAGTACCCTTATGATGACAATGAGATCAACCTGAAGAAGTGTTTCCTCCACCTCTGCCGCGGTAGTATCCACTCCCACACATAGCAGAATTCGTAGAAGGTTCACCTCAGCAGAAACGGGGAAAAGATATTATGAATCTTTTCAGAAAAGAGAAATGTGAAAGGAAAGGGGTTTTACCTACCTAAAGAAGACCGGAGATCTAGGACTAGAACGTGCAGTTCCCTCCTTTTCTAGAAAACCTTCTTTCTGCCCCAACACCTGTCGCCACCCCCAAGACGGTCACACCAACAGCTGCCTCCGCCTCGCCATCTGCCACGGCAGGAGCCTGCGACAGAAGGTCTGCATCTCCTTGAGAAGCCAAGAGAAAGGAACCACTGCTAGAAATTGATCCGAAATATTTCGAAGGTTTCTCCTCCTCTTCAGTCTGGCAGGATGACTCAGACTCCGAACCTTCTATCGTCCGTAAAATAGCCAAGGACTTCCCTTCGATGAAGAAAAAGAAGCTGGATATCGATGTATAGGGACCCTGCCGCGACAGAGAAGACGACATCAGAAGCAGCATCAAAAGCGACAGTGAGCTTGAGATTCTGGACAAAGCTCCAAAAGTTTCACCTACCAAAATCTAGCCACCTCGAGAGGCAAAGAAGAAGGTAGCCTCCTCCTCTGCTACAAAAGAAACTGTCTGCTGACAGCTCCGCATCGACAGTAGCAGCAGCGACGATAGCACTTCAACTTAAGTGTTTTTACTCTTTCTGTCGTCTGAGCTTTTATTTGAAATTTGTGATGTTTGTTTTTTTTATATTTCTGTTTGTCATGCATTGAGGACTATGCAACCCTCGTGTTTGGGGGTAGGCAGTCATCCTTTTATTAATGAACTTATTTCATTTTATGTTTCATTAATATTTATTCTTGTGTCTAAAAAAATTGGCTTAAGTTTATGAACTTCTGTTATCTGTCGCGGTACTTACTGTCGTGATAGTAACTTTAGGATGTTTTAGGAAGTATTTAGAGCCTTGATATAGTTCTGAACTCTTAAAAACACCTTTGTGACTTATATGTTGTTAAGACTCTGTTAGCAAACTTAGAATAAGAAGCTTAGCCACTTGAGTTAGAAAGAAAACTTAGATTCAGTTTACTCCTAGAGGTGCCTAACACTGGCTCTAGGAAAATAACTAGAAGTACTCCTAGAGGTGCCTAACATTGGCTCTAGGAAATTAAACTAGAGGTGACCAAAACCGGCTCTAGTAAAAATAGAAAAACTTTAGAAGAAAACTAGATGTGCCTGAAATTGGCTCTAGTTAAGAATTATTTTTGAAGTAAAACTCAAGTAAGTTAAGTAACTATTCTGGTTGCTAAAGAAAGTAACTATTCTGGTTGCTAAAGAATCTAAGCTCATATTTGTTCACAAAACCTGCACATACTCACACGAGAATTATAGTATTGCTCCGGATAAATCCATAAACATTCAAAGAGGTATTGATCTTGATAGTGAAGGTGTTGTAGGTAATGGTTGTTCATTGAATTAAGCCAAAGCCAAAAAGATTCATTCGTAGTTAGATTGCATTTGCTTGAGGACAAGCAATAACTTGAGTTTGAGGGTGTGTTGAGTGCATAAATGTTCAGAATTTTAACCCTCATCTACCCATATTATTGATGCACTCAAGCATGTTTAGTTGCATTTTAGGATAGATTTTGCATTAACATCACAAATGGATAATTATTGCACAGATTCTACTGATTTCGATCAATTCTTGCAGGTACCTGTCGTGGCAGCATCCAGGGCAGCAGAGGAACAGAAGATATTTGCAGAGCTGGAGTGAAAGGTTAAAGAAAATTGCCTCAAGCATACACATCGAACAAGTAATAAAGTGATCAGTGAGTATCGTATCCATAGGGATTTGAGGTAAATTAAGTCAAGTTCAAGCACTCAAAACAAAAACTAAATATAAATGAAAGAGTTTATATGAGCAAGTGAAGGAAATGTTGTATCAAAAGCAATAATGAAAACTGGAGTTGAATAATAAGACTTTGAACGTCCTCATACTTGTATGAAACTCTCAAATGGGATGACAGTTGTGTTTATCAAGGATTCCTATGCCTAGTTCTCATGAATGTCTAACACTTTCCAACTTATACTATGCTCGACACAGTTTACTAAGGTGTTTCTAAACTATCTCTAGCAAGAAATTTGACAGCCATAATGCTACGGCAATACCTCTCAACGTGAACCCTAACAAGCTACTTATCGATGAAGTTCTACTCCTTTTAGTCATTGAAACTCTATCCTTATCTCTAAGGTGGGTTAAGGTTTTGCCTCTCAGCATCAAACCCTATTTTCTACGTAGATCTAAGCTTAACTCTCTCGAATGTTAAGGTATCAAACACCTAAGTAAAGGCTAACTCTAGAAAGCTCTTACAAACTTAAGGCAATAAAACAGTGAACAAAGCATATAAAGAACTGAAAAATAATAGAACATTCATAAAAAAAACTAAAACATAATCATCTAAAACAAACCCAAGCCACTTAAGGTTACTTCATGGCTAGGTAAACATCATCCATAATCATATGTTTTAAACAACCAATTTCAGAATAAAAATCCAAGAATAAAGAGCAACTAAGAGTAAAGAAAACTCTCAAGTCGCCTTGGACTGTCGTGAACTACCCTAAGCTTGTTGTTTCTCTCAAAGGCCAACAAGATCAACCCTTTGGAGCTTCAACAATGGATGACACCAAGATGAAGAAAAAGGAAAGTGGTCACCTTTTCTCCTCTCTCTCTCTCTCTCTCTCTCTTAGCTCACAAAGCACCTTTTTCAGCCCCCCTTCAATATGGGTGTCTTGTCCTATATATAGTGGGGGCTCCTAGGGTTTTGTGCCCTTAATTTCTTGTGTGCCCTAGGGAATATTGTAACCCCCTAAACCCAGCCTAAAAGAAATGGGTCAAATTTAGGAAGTATCGATTGGAAACTTGTCCCTCAAGAAATAATTTAGGTTAAAATATTTTGTAATTAAAAAGAATCGATTAAATAAGTAAAACTCAACAAATATTCCGATTAAAATAAAACTCAATCTTTTGAACGATGTTCTGATAATTAATTAAAAATTCGAAAGTAACTTCATAGATGCATGCATTTAATAAAACCCAAATTAAAAACAGTTCCAATGTCCATATTACACAAATATCCCAAAATATATTAAAATAGTAATTCTGAGGTAACAGAAAAGTTCGTACTGAATAGTAATTTATCTGAATAAACAAGAGATGCTCCAAGTATCGATTGCCTAAAAAGTCTGAGATATCTGAAAAGTAAAAACTAAGGGTGTAAGCTAAAGAGCTTAGTGTGTCTCTAAAGTGCAACGAAAACAAAACAAAAACAAAACAATATTTTATTTTCTGATAAATACTTTTCTGAAAACACAATAAAACTGAATCATGATGTTATGATGTCTGGAGCACATGAATCATAGTACCCATCTCCGATACACCGAAAAGTAAGGTTCCCCAGAACCTACTTTCTCCATCGTCACCATCCGAAGTGGAACTCAGCTCGAAGGGTGGAACCACTGATCCGAAGCGAAATTCAGCCTAAAGGGTGAAACCACTGAACTTCCCCTATCAAATCCCAAACCATATACCCACAATGATATGATGCATATTTTAAAATCCGAGTCTCATATGAAACTTGAATTATGAAAATTCAAGTTGCACATACTATAAATCTGATGTTTTACGATTCCGAAAATTTGATATTTCACTTAAATCACAGTATGACATGTTATGCATGATGTCTGAAAACATTCACCCAATCACAACGGAGTATGCACACAAATGTACAAAACATTTACTTATATTAATACTAGAAAAGCACATAAAATTTATAGCAGAGAAAGAAACGCACAAGTTTATAAATCAGGAAGAGACACACCTTAAGCAACAGAAGCTCTAATGCCGAGAAAAGCGCATCTCATGCTCAGATCTAGCTGAATCAGGACCTACGAAGGTATGAATACTATATTAGTATTTATTACTAACACTAAACCACCGACTAAAACACTGAAAACTGAACTGAAGATATACTCACGTGGAGATCTCGGAGAACGTGTACGGTCGGTCTGAACAACTGGAGGTCACTCGTCGGCCTCGAAGACGTTATCTCCTGAACATGTGAATTTTCGGCATCAAATTCTGAAATCCATAACTCAACCAAATTTTATGAATAATTAATTGAACTTAGCAAAACGGAGTTTCGGGTTTGAATTTGACAAAACAGGCAACGGGTACGGGCTCAGGATGTCGAAACAGGTCAAGAGGAACGTTTCTAGAAAAAGTCAACTCTTGGTCAACTCTGGTCAAAGTCAACTGGTCAAACATGTTCAAGGTCAACGGTCAACTTAGGTCAAAGTCAACTTAGTCAAAGGTTAGATCTGGTCAACAGACAAGTCAAAGTCAAACGAGTCAAAGAGTCAAAGTCTGGTCCGGTTCAGTTCATAATTGGTTCACTAGTTAAGGGTCCGGTTTAGTTCAGGTTAGACGGTTCACTCAATTGGTCCGATTTACACAGATCTGGCTCAACACCGGTTGGCTCACATGGTTTGGGATCAACCAAGCACACAATGCCCACTTCTGATATGTTCTCAAAAAGCTTGGGCAAAACTGTTGGCCCAACACTTACCCTCTACAACCCATCAGAACAACCCAAAGCCCAACACCCATATCCAAACACATCAAGCCCAACAATACACTTTACCACAACCAAGCTAGGGTTTCCAGAACCTTTGACGGCGGCAGCAAGCTCAACGAACGGCGGTGGCGATGACAAGGAACCAAGCCACCCGGTTGTGGCTAACTCTACGAACAACAACGACCGATGAACAAACGGCGACGACCGATGAAAGAACGGCGGCGGTATGAAACTAACTGCAAGGGAAAACGTAACGCTTTAACAGAAATACAACCCCCAACTCAAAATCACCAGAACATAACCAGAAAAATACGTTCAAGGCTTACCCACACACGATCGGAGCGGCGAACAACAGTGTGGGGACGAACGGAGCAAGGAAAATGAGCTGTTTCCCTTTGACTTAGCACAAACAAAAGATGATGCACGGAGGAGCGGCGAAGCATGATGGTGCAACGGGAGATTCGAACCGGTTCACAACCTTTTGTCACAAACAACGGTCAACGAGGGAAAGCCAAAGGTCGGGGTTTAAACGTACGACGGTGGTGGTCACGATGGTGGTGCGAACGGCGGAGGCAGACGGACCAATGAAATTGAACAGTTTTAGATCGTTTCCGAGCAAATGGCCGGCGATAGAAGATAATGGTTGGGTGGGTTTTGATCGAATGGCGAAGGGGATCTAAACGACGGTGGCGACTTTCTGAACGGGAAAAGCTAACTCTCTCGACGGGGCTTGATCGGAGCAAGGGTGAGAGAGAAAACCGAAAGGTGGATACTCAGGGAGAGTGCGGCTGCAGGAGTAAAAAAACTCAAGAGTCTGAATAACACAAATAATAGGGTTTAAACTAAAAAGTTCTGTAAATCGCAAGAGAAGGGCCCCAACTTTTCCCACTTAACATAATAGCTCCGAAGTTCTAATTTTCACACACAAAGGTCACTAAAATTTTTAATTATGCTCAATTAGACCACAACTAAAAATTAGGGTTTCATATTATAAATTCCCAAATATTAGGGTTTTTGAATTAGGGATTTCAAATTTTAGGTTTTTCGAATTAGGGGAATTTTGGGGTGTTACAACTCTCCCTCCCTTATAAGAAATTTCGTCCTCGAAATTTCCAGACTTAACAAAAGATCCCAAAACCAACTGAACATTCATAACTTTCCCATTCTGAATTCATGATATATCATAACCGAAATTACTGAAACATAGAACTGAAAATGGAACCAAAACATATTAAGATGTACCTTCCATGTCATCATATATACCATCGTATCCAACACGAGCTCCGATTGGATGTACTGAACTTGGACGTCTAATCTCGGATCTAGCTGATCCACCACCCGGAGCATGTCTACCTCTACTAGCAGTACCTGAAGCAACTGACCTAAATTGTCCTCTATCTCGGTGAGGTGTCTGAACTGATGCATGACTCTGAATCTGAACGGATGAACCAGTAGCTGAACGTGGACAATTCTTTAAGTAGTGACCTCGAGAACCACATCTTAAACACGTTCTATTCATCAATCTGCACTCTCTGTTATGCTCTTTATTGCAAAAACCACATACAAAAATAGGCCGACGAACTTTTGAACTACCTACGCTGCCAGACGGAACTGTCGATACTGCAGGTCTTACATTCTGCTAACTCTGAGGAACAAACTCATCCCTAGGTCTCTTTCCCAACGAGCTGACAAAACTTTGTTGTACAAATGTGTCCGGTTGCTTCCCGACTTGATCAAATTATGAAGTTCCTCTTTTTCCATTTGTGAAATTTATCCTCTCAGAAGTTTTAGCTCGATCAACCATGTCGTTGAATACTTTATCATGATGTGTTGCAACATCTCTTTGAATCGATAGTCGAAGTTCCTTAAAAAATCACACTTATCTTTCTTAGTCACAACTAACTCAGGAGCATACTTGACCAACCTCCAAAATTCCATCTCATAATCATTTACCGACTTGTTATTCTGTTTCAAATTCATAAAGTAATCTTAACACTTCGCTACGAGCTCGGCTCCTACATATCGATCAGTGTTCTCAATATCAAGTGAGTTATCACTTCCGATCTGATATCTTCCTAACAATGGTTCTCATCAACATGTAACTTATTCTGAATTCTGCTTGCCCAACAGAAGGCGGGTGATCACTACCAGAAGTAGGAGTACAGTCTCGATCACGACCTCGAACAAACGATAGATTAAGAATCCTACACGGTGGCATAATGAACTATATACCAGAAGCTAATGACCTAGAGTCAGAATCGGTACTGGAGTCTCAGATTTAAAACACATTGAAATCGTTGAAGTCAAAATCACATAATACCATAATATTTTTTTAGGAAATTCACATTCGTCCCAAAATATTTTAAATGCATGCAGAAGTCGAAAACATTTTGAAAACAACTTTTGTGAGCCTCACAGTCCGAGGGTTGAACCTAAGCTCTGATACCACTAAATGTAACCCCCTAAGCCCAGCCTAGAAGAAATGGGTCAAATTTAGGAAGTATCGATTGGAAACTTGTCCCTCAAGAAATAATTTAGGTTAAAATATTTTGTAATTCAAAAGAATCGATTAAATAAGTAAAACTCAACAAATATTCCGATTAAAGTAAAACTCAATCTTTTGAACGATGTTCCGATAATTAATTAAAAATCTGAAAGTAACTTCATAGATGCATGCATTTAATAAAACCCAAATTAAAAACAGTTCCAATGTCCATATTACACAAATATCCCAAAATATATTAAAATAATAATTCTGAGGTAACAGAAAAGTTCGTACTGAATAGTAATTTATCTGAGTAAACAAGAGATGCTCCAAGTACCGATCGCCTAAAAACTCTGAGATATCTGAAAAGTAAAAACTAAGGGGTGTAAGCTAAAGAGCTTAGTGTGTCTCTAAAGTGCAACGAAAACAAAACAAAAACAAAACAATATTTTATTTTCTGATAAATACCTTTCTGAAAACACAATAAAACTAAATCATGATGATATGATGTCTGATGCACATGAATCATAGTACCCATCTCCGATACACCGAAAAGTAAGGTTCCCAGAACCTACTTTCTCCATCGTCACCATCTGAAGTGGAACTCAGCCCGAAGGGTGGAACCACTGATCCGAAGTGGAATTCAGCCCGAAGGGTGAAACCACTGAACTTCCCCTATCAAATTCCAAACCATATACCCACAATGATCGATGCATATTTTAAAATTCGAGTCTCATCCGAAACTTGAATTATGAAAATTCAAGTTGCACATACTATAAATCTGATGTTTTACGATTCCGAAAATCTGATATTTCACTTAAATCACAATATGACATGTTATGCATGATGTCGGAAAACATTCACCCAATCACAACGGAGTATGCACACAAATGTACAAAACATTTACTTATATTAATACCAGAAAAGCACATAAAATTTATAGCACAGAAAGAAACACACAAGTTTATAAATCATGAAGAGACACACCTTAAGCAACAGAAGCTCTAATGTCGAGAAAAGCGCATCTCATGCTCAGATCTAGCTGAATCAGGACCTACGAAGTATGAATACTATATTAGTATTTATTACTAACACTAAGCCACCGACTAAAACACTGAAAACTGAACTGAAGATATACTCACGTGGAGATATCGGAGAACGTGTACGGTCGGTCTGAACAACTAGAGGTAACTCGTCGGCCTCGAAGACGTTATCTCCTGAACACATGAATTTTCCGAATCAAATTCTGAAATCCATAACTCAACCAAATTTTATGAATAATTATTTGCACTTAGCAAAACGAAGTTTCGGGTTTGAATTTGACAAAACGGGCAACGGGTACGGACTCAGGACGTCGAAAAAGGTCAAGAGAAACATTTCTCGAAAAAAGTCAACTCTGGTCAAAGTCAACTGTTCAAACATGTTCAAGGTCAACGGTCAACTTAGGTCAAAGTCAACTTAGTCAAAAGGTTAGATCTGGTCAACAGACAAGTCAAAGTCAAATGAGTCAAAGAGTCAAAGTCTGGTCCGGTTCAGTTCATAATTGGTTCACCGGTTAAGGGTCCGGTTTTGTTCAGGTTAGACGGTTCGCTCAATTGGTCCGATTTACACAGATCTGGCTCAACACCGGTTGGCTCACATGGTTTGGGTTCAACCAAGCACACAAAGCCCACTTCTGATATGTTCTCAAAAAGCTTGGGCAAAACTGTTGGCCCAACACTTACCCTGTACAACCCTTCAGAACAACCCAAAGCCCAACACCCATATCCAAACACATCAAGCCCAACAATACACTTTACCACAACCAAGCTAGGGTTTCCAGAACCTTTGACGGCGGCGGCAAGCTCAACGAACGGCGGTGGCAACGACAAGAAACCAAGCCACCCGGTTGTGGCTACGAACAACGATGACCGATGAACGAACGACGAAGACCGATGAAAGAACGACGGCGGTACGAAACTAACTGCAAGGGAAAACGCAACGCTTTAACAGAAATACAACCCCCAATTAAAAATCACCAGAACATAACCGGAACCATACGTTCAAGGCTTACCCACACACGATCGGAGCGGCGAACAACAGTGTGAGGACGAACGGAGCAAGGAAAACGAGCCGTTTCCCTTTGACTTAGCGCAAACAAAAGACGATGCACGGAGGAGCGGCGAAGCATGACGGTGCAACGGAAGATTCGAACCGGTTCACAACCGTTGCTCACAAACAACGGTCAACGAGGGAAAGCCAAAGGTCGGGGTTTAAACGCACGACGGTGGTGGTCACGATGGTGGTACGAACGGCGAAGGCGGACGGACCGGGGAAATTGAATGGTTTTAGATCGTTTCCGAGCAAATGGCCGGCGATAGAAGATAATGGTTGGGTGGGTTTTGATCGGATGGCGAAGGGGATCCGAACGACGGTGGTGGCTTTCTGAACAGGAAAAGCTAACTCTCTCGACGGGGCTTGATCGGAGCAAGGGTGAGGGTGAGAGAGAAAATCGAAAGGTGGATACTTAGGGAGAGTGCGGCTGCAGGAGTCAAAAAACTCAAGAGTTTAAATAACACAAATAATAGGGTTTAAACTAAAAAGTTGGGTAAATCGCAAGAGAAGGGCCCCAACTTTTCCCACTTAACATAATAGCTCCGAAGTTCTAATTTTCTCACACAAAGGTCACTAAAATTTTGAATTATGCTCAATTAGACCACAACTAAAAATTAGGGTTCCATATTATAAATTCCTAAATATTAGGGTTTCTGAATTAGGGATTTTAAATTTTAGATTTTTCGAATTAGGGGAATTTTGGGGTGTTACAAATATTCCCTTCACATGTGTGGCACAGCTGGCTGGTGGAATCAAGTGTGGGGGTTACAAAATATCTTCACCTTTTTTCTTCTTGTGCGCCTAGCAATACCGTCCAGAATGCCGCAGCATATTGCCCTGCATTGCTCCATAACTATCCTGCACATCACCACATCAAAACAAACCTTCCTTAAGCAGCACCAATTTCATACATATAAAATAAACCAAGCAAACACCACTATATGCAACTATATGAACTAAATTCAATCTATATGCAATGAAATGGGCTTAAAACCAAACAATAACCTAAGTAAAAAGGCATGAAATGTATACTTTTTACAAGGTTATCACCAGGTAAAATTCAACGTTGATGGTGCTTTTGCAGAAAACTCAATTAACTGTGGTAGGATCCTTCGTATCAAATCTGGGGCAATCAAAGCTATGTTCTCCGGTCCTGTCCCTAGTGTTAGTGCAGACTTCGCAAAACTAATAGCCATGAAATTGCATAAATCTTCCTAGAGGCAAATTGGTTGGGAATCACTTACTTAATAGTTTAATCAGACTCTCAAGTGGATTTAAATTGGCTTTCTTCTATTCCCTCGAGACCCTGGAAGTGGTGGACTACCTTTGAGGAGATTGATAAATTGGTGAACTCCATAGTGAAGGTTGAATTTAAGTACATACAAAGAGAAAACAATGTCATGGCTGATTATCTTTCTGAAGCAGGGCGAAGGAGGCATGTCCTTTTCAATGTTTTGTGGTAACAAGGTCTTCACATCAATGCTACTCTGTCTCAAGGTGTTTTCGTCAAAGTTATTGTCATTTAGTAAGTATTAATTTACAGTTTTAACGAGGAGTCAAGTGTTTTGTATTTGCTTCCATGACTGTTTTTCTTTTTCAGGTTACTTATCGAACTCAACTCAATTTTTTGTAATTTTCCTTGCATGTGTAGTACTCTTTTCCTCCATTTAGGTTTAGGGAGGTTTTTAATGAGGTTCACATTCAGGGTCATGGCAAATAATCTTTAATAAATAACTTATTTGCCATGCAAAAAAAATATTAAAACTCAAAATTGAGTGACAATGTCTAATTTATCTAATATTTAAATTTATAAGACTTAAATTTTCATTACATCGGAAAATTGAATAGACCAAATTAAAAAAATTCGAGAATTTAATTAAAAATATTCAAAAAAGTAATATTTAATATAAATTTTTAAAAATTTGAGGGGGACAAATTAAAATTTATAGAAAAATTAAAGGGTCTAGTATGGATATTTTAAATTGTTGCAGGGGCCAATGCCCCATTGGGTCCTCATTACTCTCCGTCACTGAATACACACATGGGCGGAGCCACATGGCCCCATGGGTGGTCAAATGACACCCCAAAATTTGTTAGGAATTTTTTTCTATATAATTTATATATAAAAATATTTAAAAATAAATAAATAACACTCATTTATAAATAATTGACGCATCTTAATTACATTACAAGAAAAATAACATCCCTTAAATAATTTTCTGGCTCCGCGCACGCGCGCGCACACACTCTGTCTCCGCCCTTATGCGCGCGCATACACATGTGATATATATATGTTATGGGGGATTGAGAGACTCGACTTGATCTTGAAAACTGGTTCACTAAAATTCAAGTTGTTCGAATTTCATTTTATAACTCGAACTTTATTTGAATTCTTTTAGTCGAGTTGAATTTATAAAATGATCAGTCGAGTCCTGACAAGTCGAGTATTTTTATATCGAATCGAGTCAAATAATTCAATTTTTCAAATCGAATCAAGTTTTGCACATCTAATCCAAAGATAATTTCAAATCCAAATACAAATGCAAGATTCATATAGAAACGTTTTCTATGAATTAAAATTGTGAATTCAATAAATCTGGCTAAGCATACCTCAGACAGAGTGTGCAATAATGTTAATAAAACCAACTTAAAAGTACAATGAAACAAGAGCCCGCATGAAATGAACTCACCAAGTTATACCGATCACCATTACATATGGCTAAAGATAATATTATGACGGGGTTAAAATCAAACACTGAAAAGTGCAAAAAATTATTAAATATTTAAATTTAAAAATTAAGATGATAAAAGAAGTTATCCAATTAAGATTTAAATTAAAAATAACCTAAAACTTTATTATACTAAATTTTTTAAAAGTGACAATAATATTCCCGACTAATACATGGCTTCGTCCCTGAACGAGACACTCATTTGGTAGTAAGATTGTAAATGAGACGAGATAGATCGTGAGTTATTTGAGTTTGACTCGGTCAACACTCGATTCGATTGGACTCGATTAGAGCTCGAACTCAGCTCGAGTTTTTAACGAGCCGAGCTACTTGATACCCGACTCGAAAAGCTCACGAGCTATTCAAAAATATAATATGCTATTTTCGTCTCGAATTCTTAACTAGTAGAGCTCATCACTATCTCGATTTGTTTACACCCCTATTTGGTAGCTTTGCTGCCCCATTTTCATATTTCTTTTTGTGAAGCAATGGGTAGCACTGGCACAGATGAAATGATGAGAAAGAGACTAGCATTATAACCGGAAAGAAGAACATATACTAATACAAGTGCTGAATTAGCCAAGAGATAAGCAAGGCTTTTACAATGAAGAATTATACAACATTTAAGGCCAGCTCCTTTGTCAACGTCTGGTTTAATCTTCTAGCTACGCTGCCCCTTGTATACATATATAATGCCATTATGATGATGAAGATTTGTTACGGATCCTGGGGCGGCTTCTTCACGTTCTTGTTGTTGTGCATCCAGACCTTGAAAACCTGCCTTTTCACGCCGTACTCGGCGCAAAACTTCTCCACTTCGTCTTCATCTTGTTTGTTGATTCTCCAGCCCAGTTTCTCGGCTAATTCCAACATCTTTTCCTTCTGTTCCTGCGTGAATTTAGTTCTGAATCTCTTCTTTGATAAAACGTAAGGGGGTGCCGGCGGCATTCCCTCGGGATTGGACTGGTACATGTTGAGATCCTCGCTCGAAGACTCGGTACCCCCTCCGCCTCCGAATGCTACGTTCATCGGTGCAATCATTGCACTGGGTGGACTTGTGTGAATCGAATACTTTTGTTGGTGGTGGTGGTGCAGCATGGTTGGAGATGGCAAAGGCGGAGGCAGCTGAAGAGGGTTAAGCATCAAACTTCTTCGACCGGGATGATTTCCCCCGAATTGTTGGGTCTCGCCATCGACCTCTTTGCGGTGGAAGTTACGGTGGCAGTCGCAGGCGGCACATTTCAAAGCTTCGAGCGTCCCGTCTTCTCCACTAGGCATGAACTCGCCGCACCCATCGTAAACGTTCCCGCCGATGCTGGCAGCGTGGTTCTTGAGACACTCGCGGTACCTGACGACGCCAGGCGATGCCTTGGCGACTCGATCCGGGTGCGGAGATCTCCCGAGATGACCGAACGAGTGTTGTTGCCTCTGCGGACGATGAACATGGTCTAGGGTTTGAGTGCAAGTAAGAACAGCAGCACCATTATGATTCCCATCTCGAACCGGCGACTTAATATCGTGCTCATCACCTCTCACCTCCATAATTCAAGAAATATAATGTCCACAAAACAGATAAACAAAGCTAGAAAAACGGAAGCTCACTATTCAACTATCCATCTAAAAACTTAGAAACGTTTTTTTTTCTTCAAAAGAGACGATGATGATGCAAGAAGCTTATCTAGATAAGTTGTTGTTTTCCTTTCCCCCCCTATATTTCTCCCGATATTCTGCATTATTCAGCCAAAACCCATCGACCCATACCGCTAATTTCAACCGTTACAGCATCTGTAATAAGCTGAGAGATAAAAGAGAGAGAGAGAGAGAAATCAAAACCAATATCTTGAAACAAAAAAACAAAACAAAAGACATTAAAGTTGAAATGGGACCAAAGTCAGAGAGAAAGAAAGGAAGAGATGACCAGAAAACAGCAGGAAACGGCAGGAACTGGGACTGGGCACAACACACGGCTTTAAAATTAAGACAGCATGAAATCAGTGTGCAAGAAATAGAGGGGGGTGGAGAATGGAGATTTAGGGTTTGCTTCGGTGCTGCCAACAAGCGACAGCTTGGTTGCTTGGCGAGGGTAAAGAGTCAATCTTTGGAGACAGGAGAGAGAAAGGGGGGAGTTTTGGTGTTAAAAAACATAAACAGAAAGAGAGAGGGAGAGATTCTGATGAGATTAAAGGAGTGTTTCTCTGTACAAAACAACCGACAACGTCATGTTCATCCCTCTCCCACGCCCTGCCACATTCGGGTCCCACTCTTACTCTTCATTATTGCCCTTTTAACCCCATTATAATTCTCTATGGTTTATGTATTTATATTCAATAAAAAATCAGAGTTTTATTTCTTTATTATCATTTTAGACTAAACTTCATCGACATCTGATATTAAAGTGAGATAACGGTGGCGTATTCTGATATTAAAATTTGACGGATTTAATTATTTTTTAAAACTATTAGGGTTTATTTAAATTTTTTAAAAAATATTTTCTGAAATTTTGGGCACAAGTTCCAAACAAAAATCTAATTTCTGGTGCTCCAATTTATGCTTCAATACTAAAAAAAATTAAATCTTAAACTTTATAAATTAAATCTGATACTCTAAATCTTAAACTATTACTATAACCTTAAATCATATTTTTAAGGTAAACTACAACGGAGGTCACTTAATTATGGGTAATGTTACATTTGGGTCACTCAATTATTAAAAGTTACATTGGGATCACTCAATTATGGGTAATGTTACATTTGGGTCACCAAATTATTAAAAGTTATATTTGAGTCACTCAATTATGGGTAAGGTTATGTTTGGATCACCCTTCATATATAAAAAAGTACATCAATTTAGTCATTTTTTTCTTTCAAATCACTTGTATACCCTTGTTAACATTAGAATACTTCATTTGAAATCATTATGAAGGATGACCCAAATGTAACATTGCCCATAATTGAGTAATCCAAATGTAACCTTTAATAATTGAGTGACACAAATGTAACTTTACCTATAATTGAGTGAACCAAATGTAATTTTTAATAATTGAGTGACCCAAATATAATATTACTCATAATTGAGTGACCTTTATTGTAGTTTACCCTATTTTTTAATGTAGAAACATAAATTCTCGACACCAAATAGAATACATGATTTGTATTCTCAAGTCCCCTTGATTCCCATTACCATTTTCCTAAAAAAAATACAACTTTGATATAATGGTATGGAAGAATTTTACAACTTTTAATTGAAAAAAAAAAGGATTTTAAAAAATTTGAATTTTTTTAATAGTTAAATATCTTGAAAATTAGATTTAAATCTCATCACATGATATTTATAATAATTAAACTCAAAAATATTTATAATGATTAATTTTATCTATTAATTATAAAATTTAACGCCATTATAATTTATAATTTCAATATATTAAAGTGAGCAATTTAAAGAAAGTAATCATGGTAAAATACATCAGGAAAGTCTAAATCAAAAAAAAAAAAACTACAACGTAGTTCACTCAATTATGGTAATGTTACATTTGGGTCACTCAATTATTAAAAGTTACATTTGGGTCACTCAATTATGGGTAAGGTTACATTTGGGTCATCCAATTATAAAGGTTTCATTTAGATCACTCAATTATGAGTAAAATTACGTTTAGGTCACCTTTCGTTTTTTTAAAAAAGTGCATCAATTTATGTATTAGATTAATTAATGATTTCAAATGAAGTACTCTAATGTTAACGAGGATATACACGTGATTTCAAAGAAAAATGACTAAATTGATGTACTTTTTTAAATATGAAGGGTGACGCAAACGTAACTTTACCCATAATTGAATGATCTAAATGTAAAATTTAATAATTGGGTGACCTAAGTGTAACCTTACCCATAATTGAGTGACCTAAATTTAACTTTAATAATTGAGTGACCCAAATGTAACTTTAATAATTGAGTGACCCAAATGTAACCCTACCCATAATTAAGTGACCTCCGTTGTAGTTTACCAAAAAAAACTAAACCTATTAACATTTTATCTACTACAAATATATTATAGTTAAAAATGTTATGTTCTATTAAAAATATTATGTTTTACGCATCTATCTATTATCACACATTAAAATTTATTCTAAACTTATATTCAATTTTTTTTAATATGTTGGTGCGATTACAAGGTAGTATCTATTCAATTTTATAGCCTTTTAATAACGTACACACACCGTACACATATAATACTCGAATCCGGATCACCTGTATGAAATACATCATCCTTTACCACTGAGGCCACTCTACATGTCTAAATTCAACATGACCTATGAACACTAAATACAACATGACCTATGAACACTAAAATCAAATAGTTTTGTCCAACATGTCTATCAAAATATTTTCCCAACTAAAATATGTCCGGTCTTTGCACTTTTATGTTCTTTTAATCTAACATTCTATAATTTTAATTTAAAAATTCAAATCCAATAATAACCGGTGTTAATATTTTTTTCTATTTTTTTATGTGACATTATGAAAAAAAAAGAAAAATATTAACTTAAAAGTCGGTGAAAATAGTGTAATATTACGCTTACTTTTTTTTCAAAAATGTTGCACTCCCAAAAATATTTTTCAATATATTTGTATTTTTTTACAGTGATTTTAAACTCGGATTACTTACTATCCGAGTATGAACATTGTTTTTTTTCATTAAAAATTAAAATCTCTTGGAAAGTAAGCCGAGAATGAACAATAAAATCTGAATAATCATGGAAGATTAAATCCTCTATTGTTCATAGTTGAATTATATTTAAGCCGGTTTGAATTTTTTAATAAAAAACACTATTTATACTCGAATTGCAATTCGAGTTTAAAATCACTGTAAAAATGCACTAAATTAAAAAATAATTTCAGGAGTATAACATTTTTATAAAAAAAATCTTAAGTGCAATATTGCAGTCATTTCACCCTTAAAAGTAGTGTAACGAAAACAATAAGTTGTAATAATAACATAATTCTAATAATGTTAACCGAACTTTATTTAAAAAACAATTGAATTTAAAATCAACCAAACTCATGATACAATAGCTGACAATAAATTTCAGGTTCGATCTGGTACAGTTTTTTCTCAATACTCTTCTCATATAAGAAGAAGAAAGTGAAGACAAAAGACTGAATTTTTAAAAACAAAAGTAGAGAAATTAAATTTCAAATGTACGATGAATACCATACTTTAAATATGTATATTAATATTTACCTACTAACTTTAGATTATAATAAATAAAAGAAAAATGAATTCAGTAATAGTGATAGGTGTGTACCATAAAGAAACATTGTGAAAAATGTAGGCACTTGAGCTCCCTCCCTCAAATGAGCAAACAGAGAGTTAAAAGTACAGTGACTCCCCTTGGTGCGACATACCTTTGCTTCCTCCATAATCCTTCCCCCAAAACCTCAACTTTTCTTAATAACCCAGCTTTCCCCAAACTAATAACCAAACACCTGTTCCTGCTGTAGAAGAGAAAAAAAGAAAGAAAGTTTGGGTATGGGTCCACAGTAAGATTCGTTGTCTTGTTGCCAAGAGTATAGTCTATAGTCTATACGGGTCTTGAATGATGATCAAAGAGCTTAATGTCTGGCAACACCAACCAGTACCACGCTTGCCCCCAAGCAACGTCTTTGCCTTTCCGTGATGCAATCGATGGCTTTCGTTTGTCTCTCTGTGGTTTTTGCGTCGGTACTTGATTCCACACTGTTCATGCATATATAAATATGTGTGTGTGTGTGTTGCAGCAGTACTGCTGCTGCTGATTCAACCAATGGTTTATTTGGAAGTCGAAAGAATGCACGACTTTTATCATGTTCTTGTTTTATCACCTCACCTGCTTTGTCACTCTGGAAATTTGCCCATTTGCTTCATGTTTCATGTCATTGATTTCCCTATTCAATCCCTTCCCCTTTTCCTTATTTACGTCTTCTCTTGTCACTGTCGACAATCCTAATCATATTTACTTGTATAAACCTATACCCATTATTAAAATTTTGACTGAATTTAATGTTACATTTTGAACCAATCGTACAAATAAAAATCATATGTCCTTTTTTTGTGTTCTTATAAATGTCTCACCAATGATTTAATGTCACATAATTTTATTAAAATTTCTTTTCTTTTCTTTTTTTGTCATTTCGATTTTCAGGGCTTAGCTCTGACTAATCTGGACCGACCTGCGTCGCACACATGCTTTTGGTGGGTGGGCCTCCCAGCAAGAATTTTCTGCATACACAAGACTCAAACTCAAGACATGCTTAAGCGATACCAACACCCATTGATTAAAATTTCATTTCTAATAAAAACTATTAGCATAAAATTTTAAAGGGTAAACTATATAAATGACCACTATACTATGATTTTAGATTCAATTTGACCACTATACTTCTAATTGAAGCAATTAGACCACCATACTAATAAAATGGACTCAATTTGATCACCTTCTGTTAAAACCTAACAAAATGAGTGACTTGTCAGTTAGTTAAAATTTGAATAATTACACATTTGGTCATCGTTATTTATACTCTATCAATTTGGTCCTAATTTTAATTTAATAAAATAAAATAATTATTTAAGCGGACTTTAATTATTTTTATTTAATTAATTTCCCCTTCAATCAGGTAATGACACATGCCACTTGATTGGAGATGAAAAAATGGATGCAATGAGATTGCCCCAAAAAGGGTTCAAACTAGGGACCTTAGAATACACGTGATGGGTGCTTGCCATTGAACAAGCACATTTTTGTGATATGATGTATAGCTTTTGATATATGTCTTAAATGGTTGTTAATGCCCAGAAAAACGAAAGCAAAGAAAATGACCTTGGGTATATTTGAACTAAGGACAATGTAGCGCAAAGGGTGTGTGCTTACCACTGGGTCAAGTACATTTTCATGATATAAAGTACAACATTTAATATAAATCTCATATAATTGTTAATGCTTGGAAAAAGGAATGAAATGTTGTTTTAGGAAACTCGAACATAACATATTTATGATGCATAAAAACATCTAACCCAATTAAATAAATCTAATAATTCAATTAAATTTAACAATATTTTAGATGTATTTAAATTATAGTTAGTGCACGGTTTTAAGAAAATTAAAATTATAGTTTAGTTTTGTTAAATGAATTTAATATAATTTTAAATTTTTTTATTTTAAACTGTGCACTAAATATAATTTAAAATAGATCTAAAATATTGTTAATTTTAATTGAATTATTAGATTTATTTAATTGGTTTAGATGTTTTATGCATCATAAGTATTCATGTTCGAGTTTCTTAAAACAACATTTCCTTCCTTTTCCAAGCATTAACAACTATATAAGATATATATTAAATGTTGTACTTTATATCATAAAAATGTACTTGGTTTAATGGTAAATACATACCCCTTGCACTACAATGCCCTTGGTTTGAACCTACTTAAGGCCATTTTATTTGCTTTCATTTTTTGGGTATTAACAACTATTTAAAACATATATCAAAAGCTATACCTCATATCACAAAAATGTGCTTGGCCCAGTGTTAAGCACCCACCACATGCATTTCAAGGTCTCATGTTTAAATCCACTTGGTGGTAATCTCATTGCTTTTATTTTTCCATCTCCAATCGAGTGACACGTGTCATCACCTGATTGGAGGGGGAAATTAATTAACTAAAAATAATTAATGTAACTCCCTCGTCTCGGTCTGGCCGGATGACTGGTCCGAGTAGGCTACACGGGGAAAACCGAAGCGAAACCCGTTAAGGTTCCCCCTCGGTTAGCAACCCTAGAAAATTCCTTTTTAAATTAATCTTGTCTAATGGCATATTGTTACTTAAGTGATCAGGGCAGCGGAAAACAACAAAGAAGAAACACAATCGAAACCAACACAACAAGTTACAGGGTCCATTTTATCATTTTAAAGCAGGCCGTATCGATACCCTAAGAGAGGGTATCGATACGCCTTGACCAAGGTCAACCCCTTCAGTCAACACAGAAGGACCGTATCGATACAACCCTTGAGCGTATAAATACGCCCTTCTCGGTAAACATCTCATGGTCAACGGGATACACCCGTACCGATACGCTAAGACACCGTACCGATACGTCAATCACTCACCAAATTCTCAGAATTCCAGTGAGCAAAGAGCGTATCGATACACACCTGTGTATCGATACCCCTTGCCGAATCTGTGTCCCAAAGTGTAGGACCGTATCAATACGACCCTTCAGCGTATCGATACACCCTGCACTGTAAGACACGAAATTGCAGCAAAACAACTCGAAAACCAACTCTAAATGCATTTTGAGACTTTCCTAATCACACTCAATCATACGTACAACACTTATCAACCAAATCTAATCATACGAGGCACTCAACATGGACATACATCATTCAATCATGGAAATCATGGATTCATTCAAAAGAAGGCAACAATCACTTTAAGGTTCATGCCTTAGCAACTAAAACATGTAAGCATTCATGACATGCAACAAAAACAGGGTTTACAATTTAGACAAAGCATTCAAGAGCCGAACCAACATTAACATACATCAAGCTCAAATCAACAACACCTATCCCATTGCTTTACTATTACAATCTACAATTTAAACATCATACTTGAGCTAACCAAAAGCAACACTTGAGGACCTTTCCTTGCCCTTGCCACCCACAAGCTATTGATCTGCATTGTCGAACAAAAAGGAGCGTAAGCATAAAAGCTTAGTGAGGGTAAGCTCATAAAACAAACCTTCGACAATGCAGGGTCCAAGCACGAGCAACTACCATAATGAAATGCATGATCTTACCTCCGATCCACGAGAGCCAAATTAAACATGATGCATGAACATATAATCAACATTATGCCATGCTCAACAACTCGTAGGCTCAACTTACAATGACACACATATCAATGTATTATTAACAACATATCTCAATGCGTATTGGAAAACTCATATTGGCATGTGCATATAATCTCATATTGGCACCTAGCTATGACTCGAATACGCGGATAACATGTTGGAACGCATTTCCAACATAACCATTACCCGCGGTGGGATTACACTCATCACCAGTTCTCGCGGAGGGGATTCCACTCATCCTCACGCCCCGTCGATGGGATTTCACTCATCACCGACTAATATATAAACATTTCCGGTGGAATATTACATCACCGTACTCCTCCTTGGTGCCTTAACGCCACCAAGGCCACGCGCGACTTTGACTCTCGTGTGCACACTCATCCTAATGATCGATCATTGTACCCAAGCATACTAGTGCCAATATTAATCAAATTCCATAACCTTTCACAACATCAACTCAACATAATTTCTGTCCTTAGCACGTACTCACCATGATCACTATCATGCACGATTCATAAACCAAACCACATGCATATATCAACGCATCATATCAAGCCTCAACAACATGCATAACACATTATACATAGCCAACACAAACACAATTAGACATGAGGCATAATAAGCAATTAGGAGTTCAACCAAAGTTTCCTAAACTTAAGCTTGAGATTAGGCTACCACCCTAACCTCAACTCTAGGTGGGTTTACCAAGCCCAACCTAGGTCCACATGCTTGAACCAATGTTTAAAAACCATTTAAAAACAATAACCACTCACCTTCACTTCCAAGCTCAATTACCAAGCAAACAATCACCTTCAAGCTTTTGGATTCACTCCCGAGGCTTCACCAACACAAGCTCTTGCCTCTAAACAACCTCAACACAATCTAAATAACTTCAAATCAGCCCAAGCATCAAGGTAGCTAACCCGGAATACAATTCAAACATCAAACACAACATTTCAAGCCATGAACAACTCACAAAATTACCAAACCCGAGCAGCCCATAAACCTCAACCAAAACTCATGATTTCAACACATTTAACACTTCCAAATGCTTCCAAAACAACCCCCAACTATTACCCTAACATTAACCCTCAAATTCCAACACAAACCATACCCAAAACTCAACTAAAAACCCTCCTAAAACTCCACCAAAACCCATATTTGGGAATTAGCATAGAACCATGTAAAAATCAACTATGTTGGACCTTAAGGTTCACAAACATATCTAACAATATTAAATCAATAGCTTTGATAAAAACCCATAAAGTTCCATCATTTAACCCAAACTTTCAAAAACCCAAATTACAAAATACATAGTTTTAGTGAAATCTAAAGATACCAAAATGAAGCGGAGACCAAGGCCAAGTCAAAAACACAATTACCTTTTGAAAAGCTCCAAAGATGAAGTTGAAAGGGGATGAAATAGTGAAATGAAGAGAAACTCTCTTTTTTGTCGTGTAAATGGGGAAACAAGGGTGGAGAAGAAGATGACAAGGCTCACTTTAGTGAAAAAGGGGTTTTAATTTTGAAAGTCCATTTATTTACCCTTTTGCCATTAATGAGATGGCAATTTCATCTATTTACAAATTCCATGGAAAAGGTGTTTCAATTAAATTTTGGTCCAACATAAAATGTTTGTATTAAAATATGAGGACTAAAATAATACTTTATTATTTTAATTGTAAAACCGAGACTCAAAATATTATTTAAATATTATTTTCTCCCGGCCCCCAAACCTGGGTGTTACAACTCTCCCCCACTTAAAGGAAATTTTGTCCCCGAAATTCACCGAACAGGAAAAGCCACAAAATCTACTCCTCCACACTTACCTTCTCACCACAACATACTAACCAACTCGTAGTCTTACCACACAACATTAGCTATCTGATGCTACGATCTCAACGGGTCCCTCAAGGCACGTCAATTTAAAACTTAACTCAATCTCTTCGCAAACATAGCATGGGACAAATATGATTCACACTTCCGAATCATAGATACACAAAACACATCACAAATCCCCTTTCTAACTCTGGTGATAACCGCAACAGATAAACAACAGAGCTAGCTCGATTCACAAACTCATACAGCAATGTTTGAATACTTGACCCATAACTTTCTCTGACTGATCATCTGACTTCACATGTAACCAAACACTATGCAGACGTCTTCAAAAATCTAGTTGGGATCTCGAATCTCTATTACCCACTTTCATTAAGAACCTCCCACGGATGTAACGAGCCAGAAGAAAACTGACGCTCGGTCTTGACATGCTGGCAAACTATACACTTACTCTCATGCTGAACCACATCATCCATCAACTCAATCCAGAAGTACTCATCTTCAACCCGCGATATGTCTTCATACTACTCTGATGCAATACAAATGAACCGTCGTGTGCTTCGGCCAAAACAATACGTCTCAAAACCCTATGTCAATCGGCACAACTATTCTATCTCTGAACTACAAAACTCTATCATCTTCAAAGCTGTATTCTAAACGTCTTCCTTCCACTATGTCTTGCACGTGAGGTGCCAAGAACCTGTCTTGCAACTGTTTCTCTTTAAGTATTCTGACTCAAAGTAGATTTTACCTGAAGCTCGACCACAAAACTACTATCATTTGGTAAATTGAATACGACAGACACAACTCGCAACTCTACTACTAATCTATCTACAACATAACTTAGAACATCGATTACTACGTTAACTCTCTTCGGATGATACTAAATCTTGAGATTACGGTCTTCAAACAATTCTAACAACTCATGTTGTTCAAGTTTCAACCCTTCCTAAGTCGTCTAATATTTCAAGTTCTGATGATAAGTGTATACTGTGTATTTCTCACTATACAAGCTTCATCTCTAAGTCTTCGAAGCAAATACAATTGTAATTAACTCTAAGTCTAGTGTCGGATAATTCTTCTCTCGGTCTTTCAACTATATCGATGAATAAGCCACAATCTTCTGTCTTGCATAAGCACACAACCTAACTCTACAGGTAACGCATCACTATAGTTCACAAATTCTTTCTTTGACATGGCTAGATCAAGGTCGAAGTTCTCTTCAAAGTTTCTTTCGGTTTCTCAAGGGCTCAATGTCTCGCATCTAACCACACAAACTGAACATTCTTCTGTAGCAATCTGTCAAAAGAGAAGCTATCTTCAAAGGACTATTTACAAGCTTCTGATAGTAACATTGCTAGACCTAGAAACTATAGATTCCTGTCACAGTCTTCAATTTCTTCCAACTCACATCTTCTTCTGCCTACTTAGGATTTACTCTAAAACACTCGACTAATCTACATGTCCTAGGAGGACATCTTCCTTGACTCAGAATTCACATTTGCTCAACTTGGCATACAATTAATTCTCTAATAGAATCTACAACACTAACTTCAAAGCTTGTCATGGTCTTCTTCGGTACGTGAATATACCTATGTATCATCTATGAGGACTACTGCAACTGATCAAGGAGCTCAGGAAATATTCTACTCAACATCTCTATAAAAGTAACTAACACACTAGTCAAACAAAGCGGCACAACCCAGAACTCAAAGTGATCACATCTTGCCCCGAAAGCTGTCTTCAATACTTCAACTTCTCTCACTTTCAACTGATAGTAATCAAATCTCAAATTAATCTTCGAAAGGACTGGATCACACCCTAACTGATCGACAAATCACTGATGTTCAGAAAAGGATACTAATTATTCACTGTCAAAGTTTCAACTACCTGTAATCTAAACACATTCTCGTATTGTCATCTCTCTTCTTCATACATTGCACTATCATACTTTAAGATGATGTACTAGGCCTAATCAATCTAAGGTCTAACAAATCCCGTAATGGATTCTTCAACACTCTCTATTCTTTCGGAACCATAAAATACAGAGCAACAAAACATGAGAAAACTCGGAGATGGTCTCAATAACAAACTCTTCTTCTCTGTCAAGAGACAAACCAAGCAATTCTTGCAAACACTTTTAGGAAAAACACAAACTATTCTAACATTCTGCGGTCTAATCTTCATTCGAAAATCGAATCCATCACCTTTGCTAAGCAAGCCTGTCCACCAAACTCAATCAATCTTTGACCTCTAAAGCTGGATCAACATTCGATAAGAAGTTCACATCCTCACCTACCACTACAGTCTCACAGAAATCTGCAACCCGAAGGCAACTCTCTCTTTGTCTCAACGTATACCCTAGCTTTTTGTTCTACAAGCCGAACCACGCCAACTGCTACATCGAAACCGTAAAAAGACAATTACTTCAAATCTACTATAATCACATAACCATGAACCATCAACATACATCTTCCATACATCTTTCTGACCCCACTATGTCACTAAAAAGAACTAGTCACATCCGTGTCCCTACTTCTAAGATCTCAACAGGGATATCTAATTTCTTACATGCTCACACAAAAGATGTATCCGCAGAAATTGCAACTTCACATGTACACCGCTGATCGTCTTCGGTCCTCTTGTTTTCAAGCTGACCCTTCAACATAACCCTACTCTTCAAAACCGTTCTTAGAGCATTTCGAAACCTCAAAATTCAGTTCTGATCACACGCAAACAATCATGCTTGAACTTGCTCTACAACATAGGTCCTGACGACTCAAAACATCTCAATACCAAACACCCTGGAGTCAGAACTCAAGACTTCTTCCCAGTCCAACTATATCGGAAGCGACTTCATCTCTCCTTCTTGCTGGAAGACAACTTAGACACACACTGGCCCAATCACACAAATTGATTCCCACTCACGGATACTGACTGGCTGTCTTGTATTAAAACCATAGGCCGAATCCCAACGACCACCAACTAACATTTCTAAATTTCATGTTACTCACACAAGGCCCTTACCTTGATCTCGCTAAAAGAACTAAGGTGCTCATACATACCTCTAACACTTCATCGGGCACAATCAAACTTTGCATGCTTGCTAACACATACGGAAGTACAGATTCAGAATAAACCGGAGGGAACAAACTCAAAACTGTACCAACGACTTATCTATTATAACATCGATACTACTCTGAACCTCACTCACATGTCTTCACTTCTTTTAACTAACTAATACTAGGACCGGTCTCATCGTCCCTCACCAACAAGAATCAACCCACACACACACTGACACAGGCAAACAAATTGTACCTCAACTCCGGTACAACCCTACTCCCCTAACTATAGCGATGAACTCCATCAACATCATCCACATTCTCAAATACCAAAACTCTCACTTACCAATTCACAGCCCACTCCTTGGCCTCAAACTTACTAAAAAGCAATAAATCAACAACAACAACAATAAAACATACAAGATTGGGTTAGCAAGACAAGGCTTCCAAGTGCTCAAGTATGTTCCCTCATTTAAAATCCTTTTTCGATGTAATAGTAGCAATGGGACTCTAAACAACATAATTTAAATAAAACAACGAGCATAACTTGATACACAAGCAATCATGCTCAAAAGGCCAGCAAACACCGTGCATATCAATCATAAAACACAAATTATCTCACTTACCTACCCAAGGTCTCGGAAACCTTAGGCTCTGATACCAACAAATGTAACCCTCTCGTCCCGGTCTGGCCGGATGACCCGTTCGAGTAGGCTACACGGGGAAAACCGAAGCGAAACGCGTTAAGGTTCCCCCTCGGTTAGCAACCCTAGAAAATTCCTTTTTAAATTAATCTTGTCTAAAGGCATATTGTTACTTAAGTGATCACGGCAACGGAAAACAACAAAGAAGAAACACAATCGAAACCAACACAACAAGTTACAGGGTCCATTTTATCATTTTAAAGCAGGTCGTATCGATACTCTAAGAGAGGGTATCGATACGCCTTGACCAAGGTCAACCCCTTCAGTCAACACAGGAGGACCGTATCGATACAACCCTTGAGCGTATAGATACGCCCTTCTTGGTCAACATCTCGTGGTCAACGGGATACACCCGTACCGATACGCTAAGACACCGTACTGATACGCCAATCACTCACCAAATTCTCAGAATTCCAGTTAGCAAAGAGCGTATCGATATACACCCGTGTATCGATACCCCTTGCCGAATCTGTGTCCCAAAGTGTAGGATCGTATCGATACGACCCTTAGGAGTATCGATACGCCCTGCACTGTAAGACACGAAATTGCAGAAAAACGACTCGAAAACCAACTCTAAATGCATTTTGAGACTTTCCTAATAACACTCAATCATACGTACAACACTTAATAACCAAATCTAATCATACGAGGCACTCAACATGGACATACATCATTCAATCATGGAAATCGTGGATTCATTTAAAAGAAGGCAACAAGCACTTTAAGGTTCATGCCTTAGCAACTAAAACATGTAAGCATTCATGACATGCAACGAAAACAGGCTTTACAATTTAGACAAAGCATTCAAGAGCCGAACCAACATTAACATACATCAAGCTCAAATCAACAACACCTATCTATTTGCTTGACTATTACAATCTACAATTTAAACATCATACTTGAGCTAACCAAAAGCAGCACTTTGAGACCTTTCCTTGCGCTTGCCACCCACAAGCTATTGATCTGCATTGTCGAACAAAAAGGAGCGTAAGCATAAAAGCTTAGTGAGGGTAAGCTCATAAAATAAACCTTCGACAATGCAGGGTCCAAGCACGAGCAACTACCATAATGAAATGTATGATCTTACCTCCGATCCACGAAAGCCAAATTAAACATGATGCATGAACATATAATCAACATTATGCCATGCTCAACAACTCGTAGGCTCAACTTACAATGACATATATATCAATGAATTATTAACAACATATCTCAATGGGTATTGTAAAACTCATATTGGCATGTGCATACAATCTCATATTGGCACCTAGCTATGACTCGAATACGCGGATAACATGTTGGAACGCATTTCCAACATAACCATTACCTGTGGTGGGATTCCACTCATCACCGGTTCTCGCGGAGGGGATTCCACTCATCCTCACACCCCGTCGATAGGATTCCACTCATCACTGACTAATATATAAACATTTCCGGTGGAATATTACATCACCATACTCCTCCTTGGTGCCTTAACGCCACCAATGCCATGCGCGACTTTGACTCTCGTGTGCACACTCATCCTAATGATCGATCATTGTACCCAAGCATACTAGTGCCAATATTAATCAAATTCCATAACCTTTCACAACATCAACTCAACATAACTTCCGTGCTTAGCACGTACTCACCATGATCACTATCATGCACGATTCATAAACCAAACCACATGCATATATCAACGCATCATATCAAGCCTCAACAACATGCATAACACATTATACATAGCCAACACAAACACAATTAGACATGAGGCATAATAAGCAATTAGGAGTTCAACCAAAGTTTCCTAAACTTAAGCTTGAGATTAGGCTACCACCCTAACCTCAACTCTAGGTGGGTTTACCAATCCCAACCTAGGTCCACATGCTTGAACCAATGTTTAAAAACCATTTAAAAACAATAACCACTCACCTTCACTTCCAAGCTCAATTACCAAGCAAACAATCACCTTCAAGCTTCCGGATTCACTCCCGAGGCTTCACCAACACAAGCTCTTGCCTCTAAACAACCTCAACACAATCCAAATAACTTCAAATCAGCCCAAGCATCAAGGTAGCTACCCGGAATACAATTCAAACATCAAACACAACATTTCAAGCCATGAACAACTCCCAAAATTACCAAACCCGAGCAGCCCATAAACCTCAACCAAAACTCATGATTTCAACACATTTAACACTTCCAAATGCTTCCAAAACAACCCCCAACTATTACCCTAACTTTAACCCTCAAATTCCAACACAAACCATACCAAAAATTCAACCAAAAACCCTCTTAAAACCCCACCAAAACCCAAATTCGGGAATTAGCATAAAACCATGTAAAAATCAACTATGTTGGACCTCAAGGTTCACAAACAACATATCTAACAATATTAAATCAATAGCTTTGATAAAAACCCATAAAGTTCCATCCTTTAACCTAAACTTTCAAAAACCCAAATTACAAAATACATAGTTTTAGTGAAATCTAAAGATACCAAAATAAAGAGGAGACCAAGGCCAAGTCAAAAACACAATTACCTTTTGAAAAGCTCCAAAAATGAAGTTGAAAGGGGATGAAATAGTGAAATGAAGAGAAACTCTCTTTTTTGTCGTGGAAATGGGAAAACAAGGGTGAAGAAGAAGATGACAAGGCTCACTTTAGTAAAAAAGGGTTATAATTTTGAAAGTCCATATATTTACCCCTTTGCCATTAATGAGATGACAATTTCATCTATTTGAAAATTCCATGGAAAAGGTGTTTCAATTAAATTTTGGTCTAACATAAAATGTTTGTATTAAAATATGAAGACTAAAATAATACTTTATTATTTTAATTATAAAACCGAGACTCAAAATATTATTTAAATATTATTTTCTCTCGGCCCCCAAACCCGGGTGTTACAATTAAAGTCCTCCAATAAGGTACATGTCACCACCTAATTAAATAATTACTTTATTTTATTAAATTATAATTATGACCAAATTGATAGAGTGTATAAATAACAAAGGCCAAATGTGTAATTATATAATTTTTTATTAACTACCACGTCACTCATTTTGTTAGGTTTTAACGGCAAGTGGTCAAATTGAGTTTATTTTAATAGCATGGTGGTCTAATTGCTTCAATTAGAAGTATAGTGGTCAAATCAAATCTAAAACTATAGTATAATGGTCATTTATACACTTTACCCAATTTTAAATGTGTTGGGTTTTTATGTCCTCAATTTCCTTCGACCGTTCTAGCTCGCAAAGTGTAGAGAAGTTGGATTTTTGGGTGTTTTAGTGGGAGGTGAAAGATAGACAATTGACACAAGGATTTATAATGGTTCGAACTTCTAACAAGCACCTACATCCACTTCCTTATCTCCCCAATAAGGATTTCAACAAATTCACTATTAAATTTCTTCCCTTTTTCTAGGCTAAGGAGGCAACCTTTACACACTCAAAGCTTTCTAACCCAAAGCTTGAGTAAACCCTCTTTACAAGAGAAATTCTAAAGCAAACTTGAAATCCCTCTAATAGGTAATTGTTTGCACTATTTAGCTCTCACCCAAAACCTAAACACTTGAGCAAATTTAACAATGTTTAGCTCACTAGTGTTGTCTATACAAGAAAATGAACAATTAGGCTCTAAGATAATTTCTTGATCATTATGTTGTTGACAATTGAAGCATTAGTCTTCTCTTGATGCTTGGAGGTCCCTTTTATACTCCCAATGGAGTTTGTAACCGTTAAGGATCGTTGGGGTTGTTTTGGAGCCGTTGGAGACTTTATTTCCCACCATAAATGCTATTTTGCAGACGTCTGTTTCGAAACACTCGACCCATATCGAAACGACCTTCTTCAGAACTAGTCGTTGAAGTTTGATGCAGTAAGCCATATCGAAACGTCTCTTGTCATTTTGGAACACTCTTGATCTGTATCGAAATGGTAGCAACCCTATTTCGGAACGTGTGACAGTTGAGCTGCAATTTAAAAAGCCGTTGGGAAAATAGCCATTGGGGAGGTTTTGACTGTTGGGTGTATCAAAACACCAAATGGGTGTTTCGAAATGAAGACCCTCTGTATCAAAACGGGCATGCCCTGTTTCGGTACGAGTTTTGGTAGTTTCAAAATGTTTCGATACAGGTCCCCTTGTTTCAAAATGGATACCTTGAAAACTCTGGTTTGGTTACTTAAAACGTTTCAAACATTGCCAAAACCATTTAAAAACATCCACAAACTTGTTTGGACTTGAAGACACTTTTGAATAGACCTGACAAACTTGACCCGAGAACCGAAACCTGAACCGAATTACCTGAACCCAGACCCAAACCGAAACCGAAAATCAACACGAAATTGACCCGAAATCTGATCCGAAATTTGATCCGAAACCCGAAATAAACTGAACCAAAACTGAACCGAATTTAGTTGAACCGAATGGACCCGAACTGAATAGATCCGAACTGAATGGACCCGAACCGAATAGACCCGAACCGAATGGACCCGATTAATAGAAATAAAGAATAATAAAATAGGAACAGCCGCACAAATCACTAAAATGTCAAATATATTGACTTTATAAAGTCATATATAGGGTGTAAAAATCTGACCAACCTAAAAGTTTGATTAAAAATGACTGATCTTTCATTGAACCGAAAATAACCGAACCGAAATCAACCGACCCGAAATGACCCGAAACACAATAAACCCGAACCGAAACCGAACCGAAACCGAAACCAAATCTGAACCGAAAATATCAGACCCGAAATAACCGAAACCGAAATAACCCGAATCGAACCCGAACCGATTGACCCGTTTGCCACCTCTACTTTTGAAATCTTTTCAATTTAGTCCAAACTACTTTTCAATTATTATATCAAAACATTAGTTCTTCAATCTCCCCCTTTTTGATATAATAAAACTATCATGAGAAATTGTTTGGGATTCTCCCCCTTCAAGTTTAAAATTTTGAATAAGAGATTTAAAAATTGACAAGTAATTAAAGCTCCCCGTTATTCATTTGAAAATACAATTTTTCAAACCAAACTCTCCCCCTTTTTGTTATATCAAAAAGAATTTTGGTTTCAAATGGCTTCCCCTTACTCAAAGCATCATCAAAAAGTGTTAGTCCAACACATTATAATCTAGTTGAATTAAAACAAAATAAATCAACTAAAACAAATAAAACAACTAGATTTTACCACACTTGAACTCAAGGGAGGATGTGAAGCCTTCCTTCTTCAAGTGTTCTTCCTTGTGTGCATGGAACTCCCCCTCAATGTTTGGACTTGTTGGTCATTCTCCATCACACTTAAACAAGACAATCAAGTAATTTTTGGTATCCAAATTACTTTGGATCCATAGACATTAGTTGCACAAAGTTTAGTCATCTTAGGAATCCATTTTTCAATTCCATCCTTTTTAGTTGAAGTACTTAGTTCTTTTGGGACCCAAATACTTCTAAAAACTTTACCATTTAAAAATCTAGGGGCACTAGAATATCTTATATAAAAATTTGATTTTCTAAAATTATTTTTATTTTCAAGCTCTTTGGAAATCATTTTTTCCTCTTGAACTTTATGAAGCAAATTTTGTAAATCAAAACATTTTTGTTCAAACTCATTGAGTTTTGCTTCAAGTTCAATTTTGGTTTTAGAAATCAAATCATTTTGAATTTTCAAATTTGAAGTCACTTTCTTGTTTTTCAAAATGTGATTTTTAAACTCTAAAACCAATTCATCATAGGAATCTTGTAATTCATCAGAAGAATATGAACATGAAGTAGATGAATTAGAAGTTACCCTTGAATCTTCTTCGATGACCATAAGGCAAAGGTTGGCTTGTTCATCGTTGGTGGAGTCTTCATCACTCTATGTAGCCACATATGCCCTCTTCTTATAGCTTGAAGTGCTTGCCCTCTTCTTCTTCATTGATTCACGATCGAATTCTTTCAATGCTTTCTTTATGAATGGGGCACACTTCTTGAAGAGATGAACTATAACTTCTTCTTCATCCTCCTCCTCGCTTGTATCAACATGGTTGCACTTGGAGGTTTTGAGAGCAATGACACTCGCATTGATACCTAGCTCCATGAACTTCTTCTTCCCCATCTTTCTTATCTCTTTCTTCTTCTCCTCCTCTTCTTTGTCTTTCTTCATGATTTGATGAGTGAGAAGTGACCCCATGAGTTCATTAAGCTTCAAGGTCTTCAAATTTTTGGCTTCAATGATGACAGTCTTCTTTGAGTCCCATGACTCGAGAAGAGAATAAGTAAGCTTTCGGACAAGCTTTTCTTCCAGAATGACTTCTCCATAACCCTTGAATCCATTGGTGATGGTGGAGAATCAATGGAACATCTTCTCAATGTCCTCTTCCGGAACCATTTTGAAGTTTTCATACTCTAGGTTGAGGAGGCTGATCTTGGTCACCTTTACTTCCTTGGCACTCTCGCAAGAAGACATATTTTCATAGATGTTGAGGCTAAGTGCAAAAAAGATGAAGTGCAAAGCCTTGCAATTTAGCTCTATCTTTTTACGATCGTTGACACTCCACTCCACCTTGCTTCTTTTTGGTATGAACGGGCCATCTTCAATGATATCCCAATGCTTGTAGTCTTTGGATTTGACAAAGAACATCATCCTCGTCTTCCAATATGCATAATTTGTCCCGTCGAAGAAAGGTGGCTTGTCGATGGATTGCGCCATTGAACCGGTTGATTGAGATGTTGATCGAGCTTGCCGGATCGCCTCAATAAGGTGTTAATCCTCTTTAATTGAGACAAGTTCTGATGCCAATTGTTAGGTTTTTATGTCCTCGATTTCCTTCAACCATTCTAGCTCGCCAAGTGTGGAGAAGTTGGATTTTTGGGTGTTTTAGTGGGAGGTGAAAGATAGACAATAGACACAAGGATTTATAGTGGTTCGGCCTTCAAAAAGCACCCACATCCACTATCTTAGCTCCCCACTAAGGATTTCAACAAATTCACTATTGAATTTCTTCTCTTTTTCTAGGATAAGGAGGGAACCTTTACACACTCAAAGCTTTCTAACCCAAAGCTTGAGTAAACCCTCTTTACAAGAGAAATTCTAAAGCAAACTTGAAATCCCTCTAATAGGTAATTGTTTGCACTATTTAACTCTCACCTAAAACCTAAACACTTGAGCAAATTTAACATTGTTAGCTCACTAGTGTTGTCTATACAAGAAAATGAACAATTAGACTCTAAGACAATTTCTTGATCATTATGTTGTTGACTGTAGAAATAATGTTTTGATATAATAATTGAAAAATGTTTTGGACTAATTTGAAAAGAATTTAAAACTTGTCTTTAAGTCCAAATAACTTGAATTTATGTTTGAGGGATCTTAAAAGGTTTTTGGCAAAGTTTTTCATGCTTTAAAATAGCCAAACTTGAATTTTCAGGTTGCCCGTACTGATACAGTGTAACCCGTATCAATACCTTTTTTCCCATGTTTGGTTACTGCCAAAACCCGTATCGAAACAGCAAACCATTTCGATACAGAGAGGGATCATTTCGATACGCCTGGTAAGCGTATCGATCCCCATTTTAACAACCCCAACGGCTAGTTTCCCAACGACCTTTCAAATGTCATACCGTACCGATATACCCTCAAACGTATCGATGCGCTTAAGATGGCAAGATCCCAACGGCTAGTTTCTGATGAAGGTCGTACCGATACGAGTCCACGCGTATCAATACGGAAGGCTATAGAACAACATTAAAGATGGGAAATAAAGTCTCCAACGGCTCCAATTCAACCCCAACGGCTAGTAACGACTAAAAACTCAAAGAGGAGTATAAAAGGGACCTCCAAGCATCTAGTAATGGTTAATGCTTCAATTGTAATACAACATATGATCAAGAAATTGTCTTAGTGCTTAATTGTCATTTCTTTGTATAGACAAACACTAGTGAGCCAAAATTGTTAGATTTCTCAAGTGTTTTAGGTTTGGGTGAGAGCTTTATTGTGCAAAAAAATACCTATTAGAGGGATTTGAGTTTGTGTATTTTTCATCCCTTGTAAAGAGGGTTTGATTAAGGCTTTGAGTAGAAAGCTTGATCGGTTTGTAAGGGTTTCCTCCTAAGCGTAGAAAAGGGGACGAATAATAGTGGATTGATTAGAAATCCTTAGTGGGAAGCTAAGGTATTGGATGTAGACCTTGGTTAGAAGGTTGAACCACTATAAATCATTGTGTCCTTATCAATTTTAGCTTCCACACCTCTTACACCCAAAATTCCACTTCTCCACCACTTGGCGAGCAAGAACAGTTGAAGGAATCGAGCACCGTAAATCCCAAAAATTGGTATCAGAGCTTGGCTCAATTGAAGAGGATTAACATCCTATTGAGAAGATCCGGCAAGCTCGATCAACATTTCAAACAACCGGCTATATGGAACAATCCATCGACAAATCGCCCTTCTTCGACGAAACTCACTATGACCATTGGAAACAAGGATGAAGTTCTTCATAAAGTCAAAGGACTACAAGCTATGAGACATAGTAGAAGATGGTCCGTTCATGCCTCAACGAAGTAAAGCGGAATGGAGTGCCGAAGATCGCAAGAAGATGAAGCTTAATTGTAAATCCTTGCACATCCTCTTTTGTGCTTTTGGCCCAACCATCTATGAGAAGATGTCTTCTTGTTAGAGTGCCAAGGAGGTATGAGACAAGCTTGAAGTCACGTACGAAGGAACCGATGAAGTAAAGGAAACCAAGATCGGCCTTATCAACCTAGCGTATGAAAACTTTAAGATGGATCCGGAAGAGAACATCTAGAAGATGTTTGATAGATTCTCCAATATCACTAATGGTCTCAAAGGCTATAGAGAAGCCATCCCGGAAGAGAAGCTTGTCCGAAAGCTCATCTACTCACTTCCCGAGTCATGGGACTCAAAGAGGACCGTCATCATCGAAGCTAAGAATTTGAAGACCTTGAAGCTTGATGAACTCATGGGGTCACTTCTCACTCATCACATAATGAAGAAAAACAAAGAAGATGAGAAGAAGAGGGAAGAAATTAGAGCTATGGGGGAGAAGAAGCTTAAAGGGATTGGCATCAACACTAATGTCGTTGCTCTTAAATCCTCCACATGTCATCATGTTGATTCAAGTGAAGAGGAGGATGAAGAAGAAGAGATAGTTCATCTCTTCAAGAAGTGTGCCCCTTTCATGAAGAAAGTCTTGAGAGAGCTTGAACGAGAATTCATGAAAAAGAAGAGGGAAATCACTTCAAGCCATAAGAACAAGGCATATGTGGCTACTTGGAGTGATGAAGACTCCACCGATGATGAACAAGCCAACATTTGCCCTATGGCCATCGAAGAAGATTCAAGGGTAACTTCTAATTCATCTACTTCATATTCATATTCCTTTGTTGAATTACAAGATGCCTATGATGATTTGGTTTTAGAGTTTAAAAATCACAATTTGAAAAACAATAAAATGATTTCAAAGTTGAAAATTCAAAATGATTTGATTTCTAAAACCAAACTTGAACTCGAAGCAAAACTCTAAGAGTTTGAACAAAAATGTTTTGATTTGCAAAATTTTCTTCATAAAGTTCAAGAAGAAAAAGATTTGATTTCCAAAGAGCTTGAAAAGAAAAATAATTTTGGAAAATCAAACTTTTATGTAAGACAATCTAGTGCCCCTAGATTTGTAAACGGTAAATGCTTTAGAAGTATTTGAGTCCCAAAAGGACTAACCACTTCAACTAAAAATGATGAAATTGAAAAATGGATTCATAAGAGGACTAAATTTTGTGCTACTATCGTCTATGGATCCAAAGCAATTTGGATACCAAAAATTACTTAATTGTCTTTTGCTAGGTGTGATGGAGAGTGATCAACAAGTCAAAAATTAAGGGGGAGCTCCATACATACAAAGGAAGAACACTTGAAGAAGGAAGGCTTCACATCCTCCCTTGGATTCAAGTGTGGTAAAAATCTAGTTGTTTTTTTCTTTTATTTGATTTATATTTTAATTTCAACTAGATGATCATATATGTTGGACTAGCATTTTGATGAAGCTTTGAGTAAGGGGAAGCCATTTTAAAACCAAAATTCAAAATTTTTGTCATCTTTTCAAACCTCCTAAGTTATTTTGAACTTAATGTCTTTTGAATTCTTTTTGATATAACAAAAAGAGGGAGAAATGGTTTGAAAAATTGAATTTTCAAATGAATAAGGAGGAGCTTTAATTGATTTCAAATTTGGGGGAGCTTTAATTGATTTCAAAATTCTCATCTCTTATTCACATTTTTAAACTTAAAGGGGGATAATCCCAAACAATTTTCAAGTTGGTTTTATTATATCAAAAGGGGGGAGATTGTAGAAATAATGTTTTGATATAATAATTGAAAATGTTTTGGACTAATTTGAAAAGAATTTAAAACTTGTCTTTAACTCTAAACAACTTGAATTTATGTTTGAGGGATCTTAAAAAGTTTTTGGCAAAGTTTTTCATGCTTTAAAATAGCCAAACTTGAATTTTCAGGTTGCCCGTACCGATACGGTGTAACTCGTATCGATACCTTTTTGCCCAGGTTTGGTTACTACCAAAACTCGTATCGAAACAAGCTTTTCCGTTTCGATACAGAGAGGGATCGTTTCGATACTTCTGGTAAGCATACAGATCCCCATTTTAACAACCCAAACGGCTAGTTTCCTAACGACCTTTTAAATGTCATACCGTACCGATACGCCCTCAAGCGTATCGATACGCTTACGCTGGAAAGAGGCCAACGACTAGTTTCTAATGAAGGTTGTACCGATACGGGTCCATGCGTATCGATACGGAAGGCTGCAGAACAACATTAAAGATGAGAAATAAAGTCTCCAACAGCTCCAATTCAACCCCAACAGCTCCAATTCAACCCCAACAGCTAGTAACGGCTACAAACTCAAAGAGGAGTATAAAAGGGACCTCCAAACATAAAATAATGGTTAATGCTTCAATTGTAATACAACATATGATCAAGAAATTGTCTTAGTGCTTAATTGTCATTTCTTTGTATAGACAAACACTAGTGAGCCAAAATTGTTAGATTTTTCAAGTGTTTTAGGTTTGGGTGAGAGCTTTATTGTGCAAACAAATACCTATTTGAGGGATTTGAGTTTGCGTATTTTTCATCCCTTGTAAAGAGGGTTTGATTAAGGCTTTGTGTAGAAAGCTTGATCGGTTTGTAAGGGTTTCCTCCTAAGCGTAGAAAAGGGGTCGAATAATAGTGGATTGATTGGAAATCCTTAGTGGGAAGCTAAGGTATTGGATGTAGACCTTGGTTAGAAGGTTGAACCACTATAAATCATTGTGTCCTTATCAATTTTAGCTTCCACACCTCTTACACCCAAAATTCCACTTCTCCACCACTTGGCGAGCAAGAACGGTTGAAGGAATCGAGCACCGTAAATCCCAACAATTGGTATCAGAGCTTTGCTCAATTGAAGATGATTAACATCCTATTGAGAAGATCCGGCAAGCTCGATCAACATTTCAAACAACGACTCTATGGCGCAATCCATCGATAAACCGCCCTTCTTCAACGGAACTCACTATTCCCATTGGAAGACAAGGATGAAGTTCTTCATAAAGTCAAGGGACTACAAGTTATGGGACATAGTAGAAGATGGTGCGTTGATGCCTCAACGAAATAAAGCGGAATGGAGTGCCGAAGATCGCAAGAAGATGGAGCTTAATTGTAAAGCCTTGCACATCCTCTTTTGTGCTTTTGGCCCAACCTTCAAAGAGGTAGGCTCTGATACCAATTGTTGAGTGGATCAATAGATTGATCAATGTCAAGAGGGGGTGAATTGGGCTTTAATAAAATTGTTGGTAAAAATGATAGCTAAAATGATGAACAAAGGATTTTAGAGTGGTTCAAGTTCCAAATAAATTCTACATCCACTACCTTAGCTACCACTAAGGATTTACAACAATTCACTAATTTGTTCTTCCCCTTTTAAAGGCTTAGTAGGTAACCTTTACACAACCGGTCAAATTTTCTACCCAAAATTTGACCAAACCCTCACAAGTGAACAAAGAAGAAATTAGGCAAGAAAGATATCTCTCAAATACAATATTGCCCCTTTCAATACAAACACTCAACCCAAATTTGAGATAGAATAGAAATTGAATACAACACAATTTGGGGTTTACAAGAAATTGAAAAATAAGTACAATGAGCTTGGATTTTTTCTTGGATGTTTATCTTTGATGCATTTGTTGTTGGTGGTCTTCAATAAGCTTTAATTTATACATTCTCTATCAATTCTATCTGTTTGGGTGGTTAGGGTATTGATTATAGCCGTTGGGACCCTCTCTTTCCATCATAAATACACTTCTGCATCTATCTGTATCGGTACACGAAGACCCATATCGATACTTGTCTCAAAACAGAAAGAGTCGTTGCACATAATAAAGAGGGCGTATCGAAACGCGTGTAAGCGTATCGGTACGGGACAGGGACCGTTTCGATACGGCTAAGACCGTATCGATACCTTTTTCTCAACTTAGCTCACTGGAAGTCTCCGTTTTGATACGCAGTACACCGTATCGATACGGGACAACTACCACTTTAAATATTAGTTACCTAACAACTGACACCAACGGTCGAAAATATTTAAAGCTCTTCGAATTAAAAATTCCGTTAAAACCGTATCGATACGGGTTGAGTAGTATCGGTACACCATTCAAACTCCTTCAGTTTTTACAGAGGGGCGTATCAATACAGATTGAATCTGTTTCGATACGCTAATGGGCGTATCAAAACGCGTCTTTCCAGTAGCCAACTTTGCAAAAAAGGTATCGATACGGCTGTAGGCGTATCGATACACCTGGACGTTTTTCAATACTTTGGCCTTGGAACACTTAGAAAATATTTGGAGTTTGAGTTTTTCAAATCAGTTTAAAGTGTTGGTGATTTATAAATCATGTAAGGGACTTAGAAATCTATTTCATGTTTTCAATTTAGTCCTTAACATACTTAGTTATATCAAAATCAAACATAGGTTTTACAATCTCCCTCTTTTTGATATAACAAAACCAAAACTTGAAAATTTTGATACTTTGAAAAACTTTGCAAAATAACTCCCCCTTAATATTAGCTAGGTAACTTTTAAGTTTGAAAATCAAAATTTTTAAGTGTGAGCTTCCATCTCCCCATTTTTGTTAGATAAAAAATAATTGAGACATTATATAAAGTGCATAAATAGGCAAAAGGTATAAATAAGCAACATAATATCATTAAGTTCAAATAAAAGATAACATCAACTTAAAATCCAAATAACAGAAAATCAAAGCATAGGTTTTAGAATAATGCAAACTTAGTCCTAAAAACATAAATCAAAGGTGCATAAATAAATATCCTAAATGATATGAATGATATGCAAAGATAGGCTACTATGCATCTCCATCGCTTTCTTCATCATCCTCTTGAATTTCATCATCATTCCTCCTAGTTTGACGCCATTCGTCATGGAAAGCAGTGAGGGATTTGTTCATTGAGTTGTGATCGCCTTCAAGGGAAGTGAGTCGAGTCTCCACATTCTTCATTCGATCTTCAAGGCTTGTAAACCTTGTATCAATAGCGGTAAATCCAGAATTCATCACTTGATCGATTAAGGCCATTCCAGTGCGCAAACCCGTGAATTGCTCATTGAGATAAGTCATGAGGGATTCCATAGAAGGTAGAGGAGGAGCTTGAGGAACTTGATTAACTTGAGGATTAACATAATTTTTCGCGGCCTCACTAGGGAGCTCGGATAGACTAAGCCAACTACCATTAAAGTAATGAAACTTACCCCTTGCAAGAGACCTTTCATCGATAGGATCGGTGAGGGGAGTCGGGTAGTCATGCGAGCAATCTATCTCCTTTTGTTGGAAGAAGTAACTCAAGGGTCTTACCATAGGTGAAGGAAGTGACGAGTGTAGTGTGGCGATGTTGCACGAGATAGACAATCTCCGCAAACATAATTCGAGCAAGGTTCGGACGTTTTCTCTCATGAAAGCATCGAATCCAAAAAACATCTACTTGGCGGATAGTGGAATACTTCCCTCCCGAGGGCCTAAACCACCAAGAAACCATCAAATGGAGGATTCGATCCTGAGCATTAAGGGCAGTGATGGAACCACTTAGGACATGGCCAAGAGCATTCTCATCATCATAGCCTTCATCCTCCAACTTAAACACATCACAAATGGATTGAACATCTATAGTGACCTTTTTACCCATAAGATGAGAATTAACGGCCGTAACAACACCATCTCGATTGCACAACACTTAGCATTAACATAAAAGATCAAAACTAAGATGCGAAAGAAAAATTCGGGAATTTGGAGAAAATCTATAAACTTCCATTCTTGGAGCAAAGGTAGATATTCAAATTTGAAACGCTCTGAGTTAAGAAAAATAATAGAGATTACCCTCTCCGGAAGAATCTTATAGTTTTGAAATTGGCAAAAATAGGTGAGTTCTCCGGGGGACTTAAAGGAGTGTTGATAGATATGAGTGAAGTTCGGGCGAGCACCACCTCCGGTATTGGATCCTTCACTGGCTTCACTAGTACGTGTTCTCTTTTTAAGGGGTGCCATGAACTAGAGAAAAGATTAAAAACAGTGTATGCATTAAGTTTTCTTCATTCAACTCATTGACAACCAATAATCAAGGTTAAAAAAATTTGAAAAGAGATTTTGATTTGAGAAGACAAAGCAAAAACAAAAGAAATTTTGAAACGAAAATTAAAAGTAAAAAGAAAGAGTTTTACCTTGATATTGATTAGAGAGGAATGAGAGAAGAGCTTAGCACCCAATTGATGAAAAGCTTAAGAGCTTTGCTTGGTTTTGAAAACCCTCTAGAGATTTTGAGTTGTGGTGTGAAAATATGAGGGATCGAGAGGCTAGTTATAGAGTGAAAACGGCTAGGGTTTCTAGTGTTTTGAGAAAATTCAATTTTGGTAAAAGTTGAACTCTTAAATGCCAATTGATAGTTGTCAGCGCAATCGCGTATTGATACGCCTGAGGGTGTATCGATATGGGGGTAAAAACGTAATTCCATTTAAAATGCCCGTTGAAGGTTCGTATCGAAACGGATGTAATCCGTATCGAAACGATTGTTTCTCGTATGGAAATGGGTTTAACCGTATCGATACCCGTTTTAGGCAAAATGTAATATGGGAATCTAATACAGTACTCTTATCGATACACATAAGGTCGTATCGATACCCTATACCCAGAAATACATTTTAGGCTTTAAGAACAACCAAAAGCTCGATTTTAACATCTTCTAAATGAATGCAAATGATGAATGAGCAGTTCTAAGCATATTTTAACAGAATCATACTCCCCCTAGCTATAAGCATGGATATTATCAAGAGCTACAACACATTAACATGCAATTTCACAAGATCAAGCAATTTTAACTTTAAAAGGGTCCTAAAGGGTCAATGAAGGCTAGTTAGACCTAACTCTCTCCTAAGGGACCAAAACGCTTTTTATCTAAAGGCTTTGTAAAGATGTTCGCTAGTTGGTTTAAGGTGTCAACATACTCTATAACAACATCTTCCTTAAGGACATGATCACTAATGAAATGATGCCTTATCTTTATATGTTTGGTTCTAGAGTGTTGGATGGGATTTTTAGTCAAGCATATGACACTAGTGTTATCACACTTAAGGGTATGATTTCAACTTTAATACCATAATCTAAGAGTTGTTGCTTCATCCAAAGGACTTGAGCACAACAACTCCCTAAGGATATGTACTCAGCTTCGGTGGTAGAAAGAGCTACACTATTTTGTTTCTTAGAGAACCAAGATATGAGCATACTACCTAAGAATTGACAAGTTCTCGAAGTACTCTTCCTATTGATTTTACACCCTCCATAATCCGCATCCGAATAAGCATGAAGGTTGAAGGTGGAGTCTCTAGGGTACCAAAGTCCTAAACAAGGAGTATCTCTAAGGTACCTAAAGATTATCTTAACGACTATAAGGTGAAACTTTCTAGGACTAGCTTGAAACCTAGCACACAAGCAAACACTAAACAAAATATCCGGTCTACTCGCGGTAAGGTAAAGCAAAGATCCAATTATAGAACGGTAAAGCTTAGAGTCAATACACTTACCTCCTTCATCTTTGTCAAACTTTGTAGATGAGCCCATAGGTGTGGCTTGAGGCTTTGCATTCTCCAAGCCAAACTTCTTGAGCATATCCTTGATGTACTTTGCTTGATTGATGAAGGTGACATCCTTCCTTTGCTTGATTTGGAGTCCCAAAAAGAATGAGAGCTCCCCCATCATGTTCATCTCGAATTCACCTTGCATTAACTTAGCAAACTCTTTGCAATGACACTCATTAGTAGATCCAAAAATAATATCATCAACATAAATTTGTACTACTAAGATATCTTTTTTATACCTTTTTATGAAAAGTGTAGTGTCCACCTTACCTTTTTCAAAACCTTTTTCAATCAAAAAGTTTGAAAGTCTTTCATACCAAGCTCTAGGAGCTTGTTTTAAACCATAAAGGGCTTTAGTAAGTTTGAAAACATGATTTGGAAATTTTGAGTCTTCAAAACCCGGTGGTTGTTCTACATACACTTCTTCATTTATAAAACCATTTAAAAATGCACTTTTAACATCCATTTGAAAAAGCTTGAAATCATGATAACATGCATATGCAAGCAACATCCTAATGGTCTCCATTCTAGCTACAGGTGCATAGGTTTCATCAAAATCTATTCCCTCTTCTTGAGTGTAACCTTGTGCTACTAATCTAGCTTTATTCCTCACAATGTTACCACTCTCATTTAGTTTGTTCCTAAAGACCCATTTAGTTCCTATAGTAGATTGATTACTAGGCCTATCAACTAATGTCCAAACATTACTTCTCTCAAATTGATTTAACTCTTATTGCATAGCCATAATCCAAAAGTCATCTTTTAATGCTTCTTTTATATTCTTAGGCTCTATGCATGAGTTAAATGCAACATGGTTCATAAGTTTAAGAGAAGATCTAGTGGTTACCCACTTGGATGGATCACCCAAGATTTCACCACCTTTGACATAGTTCAACTCCCTTGGGTAGCTCACTTCCTTTTCCTCAATAGCCAAGTCCTTCAAGGCTTCAAGAGGTGGATCTTGTGTATGCTCTTCTTTTGTTGGAATCTCATCCTCCTTTGAAGTTTGTCCTCCATCAAAGGCATTAATGATTCCTACATCATTATCATCTTCACAAGAATCCTTCATTGGAAGTAGGTTATCATCGAATACAACATGTATAGATTCTTCTACCACTAAAGTTCTCTTGTTAAATACACGATAGGCTTTAGAGGTTAAGGAATATCCTATGAAAATAGCTTTATCACTTTTTGCATCAAATTTACCTAAGTTGTCTTTTCCATTATTTAAAACAAAACACTTGCAACCAAATGGATGGAAATAGCTAATGTTAGGGTTTTTAGATTTTAAAATTTCATATGGTGTTTTCTTTAAAAGTGGTCTAATCATTACTCGGTTTACAATGTAGCAAGCGGTGTTTGTGGCTTCCGCCCAAAAATATTTAGGTAAATTGTTTTCACAAAGCATGGTTCTAGCCATTTCTTGTAAAGTTCTATTTTTCCTCTCAACTACCCCATTTTGTTGAGAAGTTCGAGGAGCCGAAAAATTGTGGCTAATGCCATTTTCATTTAAAAACTCTTCAAACCCTAGATTTTGATATTTGATTCCATGATCACTTCTAATATGAGAAATTCTAAGTTCAAGATCATTTTGGGTTAATTTTGAAAATGTGATGAATTTTTCTAAGGCCTCATCTTTAGTACTTGAAAATAGAACCCAAGTAAATCTAGAAAAATCATCAACAAGTACAAATGCATAACATTTACCACCCAAGCTAATATTCCTAATAGGCTCAAATAAATTCATGTGAATAAGTTGTAAACACCTACTTGTAGAAACATCATTAATGGATTTAAAGGATGACTTATGTTGTTTACCCTTAGAGCATGCATCACAAATTTTGTCATTTGAGAACTTGAGTTTGGGTAAACCTCTAACTAGATCTAGGGAAACTAGTTTTTCTAAAACACTAATTCTAGCATGTCCTAGTTTCCTATGCCATAACCATGCATCATTTTCATTTTGAGCTACTAAACATGCATGAGATGTATGTATGTCATCTAAATGCACCATGTAAATGTTATCTATGCGATGACCTATGAGCATAATATCATTTGATTTAATGTCAACAATTTTGCACCCACTTTTATCAAATAAGACAGTAAATCTTTTATCACATAATTGGCTTATTGTCACGCCTCACCAGGTCGAACCGAGACAAGCTGAGGGGCACACCCGCAAGGGTGCACCGAGCAGCACCGATGTGCCCCACCTAGGTGCGCAACGCGCGCCCAAAGAGCTCCATCTAAAGGCACTCGTGCCAACAAGGAAAAATGAGATGCCTTAGAGATTTTAAGGCCAAGGTTGATCCCAAAGAAGGATCTAGAACGACCCAGGGTGCTCCAAACGTTTCCACACAAGACCAAGGGGTTCCAGAAGCTTCCACAACCATCTAGGCTCACCCGGAGGAACCTAGAAGGCTTGAGACAAGTTGGGAAGGCTCAAGACAAGTCCGGAAGGCTCGGGACAACTCCGGACATCTCCGGAACATTCTAGAAACCTATAGACATATGTAGAACTATAGGAGTAATCTAGAATAGTAGAGATGTAAATAGATAAGTATGGAGTTCTTTAGAAATATCTAGGCATCTTAGATATTTTAGGAAGCAAGATCCTAACCGTTGGATCAAATAAATCTTAGCCGTCCATTTAGGAGGAATGAGCCTATAAATAGGGCCACCTCCCTCATTTGTAAATCACCTAAGAAGTCTCTCTCACTAGTAAAGTTCTCTTGTAAAGCTTCCATTGCTTAATACAAGGTTCTTTCCTTGTAAACACTCTTGCTCCTTTGTTTTGCCATAGCGTTGCGCGAGAAAGGCTGACTAGCATCGTGCCGAATGTGCTAGTGCCGCACGGATTTGAGCTTGAAAGAATAAGTCTGTGACAGTTGGTATCAGAGCAAGTTCCGATCGCTTGGGAGCATGGTCAAGACCAACAAGAACCAAGTTTCTAGCCCGTCTGAGACCGAGGTCACGCATGACCAAGGTGGGCAAGAAGTAAAGGGTGACCCTGAGGCCTCGTGCCAAATCCAAGGACATACTCTCTAGCTTGGAGTCGCGCCTTACTCGCTTGGAGGAAGGCGTATCGGGCATGGATGCCCACGTGGACGACCTTCAAGAGCGGATTGAAGGCCTCGAGACGGAGGATGCTGAGATCCACACAGCCGTGAGGGCAATAAAGATCAAGCTAGAGGAGTCCTTGCGCGCGGAAATGGGTGAAGTACGCGACACACTTTTGGGAGAGCTCACAAAGGTACGTGAGCTTTCCAACGTGAACTTTCCAACGTGTATGCTCAACTAGAAGCATTGCAAGGCGACCTTGCCTTGTGCAAACGTGCTATGGCAGTCGGGCCAAGCACCACCGTGGAGGCTAGAAGGGTGGAGGTGCCCAAGCCTCAAACTTTTTCAAGGACACGCAACGCCAAAGAAGTCGACAACTTCTTGTATGGCTTGGAGCAATACTTAGAAGTCGTTGGCATCAGGGAGGATGCCTCTAGGATCCAAACTGCGACCTTATAGCTCACCGACACCGCCATGATTTTGTGGATGAGAAGGCGTCTCGATGTCGAGAGAGGTACGTGCACCATCTCTACCTTCAATGATTTCAAAAGGGAGCTCAAAAGACAATTCTATCCGGAGAATCCTGAGGATGAGGCAAGAGCTCGCCTTCGAAGGTTGAAGCAGTCGGGGAGCATCCAAGATTACGTGAGGGAGTTCACTAGTTTGGTGCTCGAGATACCCGATCTGTCCGAGAAAGACTCGCTCTTCTACTTCTTAGAAGGTCTCCAAAGTTGGGCCAAAACCGAGCTAAGGCGAAGGGGAGTCCAAACCCTTGTTGATGCAATTGTCGTGGCCAAGAGCCTCATCGACTACTCGGGCCACAAGGAGGCCACCCCTAAGCCGAGGGATGAGAAGAGCGGTCATGTTAAAGGAGGGGAAGATAAGGGCCAACATAAGAAGGGCCATCGAGAAAGCCACTCTCCAAGGCACCGAGACTCGTCCCCTTGGAAGACCAAGGACAAGGGTAAGTCCAAGGAGTTCCAAGGTGCGAGGAAGTCACCACCAAGCAATTGCTTCATTTGTGATGGTAACCATTGGACGCGTGAATGCCCACAACGCCAAGCCCTTAATTCACTCCTAGCCAAGCACCGAGAAGATAGTGACACCAATAGTGGCGACGAGGGTGCACAAATGGGATCCGTGCAACTCATCTCATCACTTCGATCAGTGGGGGACACCAAAAGGAATGAGGGAAGTTCCACCCCCAAGGGTCAAGACACCGAGGGACTTAAGCCAAGGTCAATGCTCAACGTGGAGCACAAGGGTAACCAGCCAACTTCAAAGGCCAAGGGTAAGGCTGAGTCACCGACCAAGCTTGCACGGGGTAAGCAAGGTGGCGTCACTAAGGTCAAGTCCACGAGAGGGAATCATGGCAACACAAAGGCTAAGTCCGATACGAAAGCGTCTTGTTGCCTTCATCAGAGGGGTTGATGGTAAGGCACAACTAGATACGATCGCCCAGGATCAAGCTGCCAAGCCGAGGGTGAAGACGAGGAAAGCTAGGAGCCGAGGGAGGCACACCAGCAACACCCCAACAGCTCGACCGAGACGCGACGAGGGCGTCGCGAGATCGGGTGGGGGAGGATGTCACGCCTCACCAGGTCGAACCGAGACAAGCCGAGGGGCACACCCGCAAGGGTGCACCGAGCAGCACCGATGTGCCCCACCTAGGTGCGCAACGCGCACCCAAGAGCTCCATCTAAGGGCACTCGGGCCAACAAGGAGAAAATGAGATGCCTTAGAGATTTTAAGGCCAAGGTTGATCCCAAAGAAGGATCTAGAACGACCCAGGGTGCTCCAAACGTTTCCACACAAGACCAAGGGGTTCTAGAAGCTTCCACAACCATCTAGGCTCACCCGGAGGAACCTAGAAGGCTTGAGACAAGTTGGGAAGGCACAAGACAAGTCCGGAAGGCTCGGGACAACTCCGGACATCTCCGGAACATTCTAGAAACCTATAGACATATGTAGAACTATATGAGTAATCTAGAATAGTAGAGATGTAAATAGATAAGTATGGAATTCTTTAGAAATATCTAGGCATCTTAGATATTTTAGGAGGCAAGATCCTAACCGTTGGATCAAATAAATCTTAGCCGTCCATTTAGGAGGAAGGAGCCTATAAATAGGTCCACCTCCCTCATTTGTAAATCACCTAAGAAGTCTATCTCACTAGTAAAGTTCTCTTGTAAAGCTTCCGTTGCTTAATACAAGGTTCTTTCCTTGTAAACACTCTTGCTCCGTTGTTTTGCCATAGCGTAGCGCAAGAAAGGCTGACTAGCATCGTGCCGAGAGTGCTAGTGCCGCACATATTTGAGCCTGAAAAAATAAGTCCGTGACATTATGCTCAACAAATTATGTTTAAGACCATCGACATACAAAACATTTTCAATAAGAATGGTAGAGTGATTACCTATGGAGTCAATACCTTTAATGTGGCCTTTGGAGTTGTCACCAAATGTCACTATTCCTCCACTTTTTGGCTTTAAGTCCATGAATCTACTCTTGTCTCCGATCATATGCCTCGAGCATCCACTATCAAGGTACCATGAATTTTGACTTTGTGCTTTGGCCTTGTAGCAATGCTCCCCCTACAAACAAAGATATTAAACTTTTGTTTTGGTACCCAAATCATTTTGGGTCCACGAGTGTTAGCTCCCAATAGCTTGGTTTCCTTAGGAATCCAAGGTGACATAGCAACAATATTATTAGATTTGACAAGTTCCTTAGGAACCCATACACTCCTAATCTTTTTAGTTCTATTATGTCTAAGGAAGCTACTTTGTTTGTAGTTATTAGTCTTTCTCCTAGGTTGGTTTGTTTTAGATGATTCATCTTTTTCATGCTTCACATTACCAACATTTTTAAAAGACTCTTTGAGCTTGTTAAGCTCATCTAACACCTTTTGATGTTCACTATTGCATTGAGAAAGAAGTTTATTTAGGTGTACATTTTCATATTGGAAGAATTTAAGTTCATCTTTTAAACCTAAAATCTTTTTCTCAAATTTTAAGTTAGCTTGAGAAAGTGATTCATTTTTATCATTTAATTCCGAAATAGTTTTCTTATTTCTAATGGCTGACTCTTTGTACTTCTCAACTAACTCATCATAAACCTCTTGCAACTCATCATATGCATCATGTAATTCATCAAATGTAAAGTCAAAAGATGATAAGTTAGAGGTTACCATGGAGGAATCATTCTCAAGTGCCATGAGGCAAAGATTGGCCACTTCTTGTTCGTCATCCTCGGATGACTCCTCATCACTCCAAGTAGCAAGCTTGGCTTTGAGCTTCTTCTTCTTCTCAAAGCCCTTCTTCTTGAGTTGAGGGTACTCCGAACGAATGTGACCAGGCTTTTTGCACTCGTAGAATATGATTTGATCCCCCTCTTCTTCTTTGTTTTTACCCTTGAAGTCCATTTTTCTTTGAATTTTCCTTCCTTGGTTGGACCTCATGAATCGTGAGAATCTTTTGGCTATCATAGCCAATTTTTCTAAATCATCCTCCTCACTAGAAGTGCTCTCCTCTTGTAATGAAGCTTTGAGAGCCACTCCCATTTTATTCTTCTTTTCTACCTCTAGCTTCTCCACTCTTTTCTCTTCCTTCTTCTTTTCATCTTCCCTTCCTTGCTTCATTATCTCATGAGTAAGGAAAGAACCCACTAGCTCATCAAGTTTTAGTGTCTTCAAGTTTTTGGCCTCAATGATGGTGGTTCTCTTTGCATCTCAAGATTCAAGAAGTGAGTAGAGTAGCTTCCGGACAAGTTTGTCTTCAAGGATTGTCTCTCCAAAACCCTTAAGCCCGTTGACAATAGTTGAGAAGTGATCGAACATCTTTGACACGGTTTCTTCGGGCTCCATCTTGAAATTCTCATAACTAAGATTGAGAATTTCAATCTTGGTCTCCTTCACATCATTAGTTCCTTCATAGGTGGTCTCTAGAGTATCCCACACTTCCTTGGCACTTTCAATGGAGGAGACTTTGGAGTAGGTGTCGGGACCGAAAGAACAAAAGAGCATGTGAAGAGCTTTGTCATTAATTTGGATCTTCTTTCTCTCATCTTCACTCATCTCAATCTTCTTCTTTAGAACCAATTTTCCTTCATCATCCCTCTTCAAAGGAATATAGGGACCATATTCAATGACATCTCAAACAAGGTAATCGTTGGATTTGATGAAGAGGCGCATCTTGTTCTTCCAAAATGGATAGTTGTCACCATTGAAGAATGATGGTTTTGTGGTGGATTGAGATTCGTACATGCTTGATCTGAAGGTAGATGCCATGGCTTGATTTTTGGATGATCACACTCTTCCTAGGAACTCCTCTTGTGGTTGTTAATCCTTCAAAGAGGTAGGCTCTGATACCAACTGTTGACTGGATCAATGGATTGATCAATGCCAAGAGGGGGTGAATTGGGCTTTAAAAAAATTGTTGGTGAAAAATGATAGCTAAAATGAAGAATAAAGGATTTTTGAGTGGTTCAAGTTCCAAGTGAATTCTACATCCACTACCTTAGCAATCACTAAGGATTTGCAACAATTCACTAATTTGTTCTTCCCCTTTTCAAGGCTTAGGAGGTAACCTTTACACAACCGGTCAAATTTTCTACCCAAATTTTGACCAAACCCTCACAAGTGAACAAACAAGAAATTAGGCAAGAAAGATATCTCTCAAATACAATATTGCCCCTTTTAATACAAACACTCAACCTAAATTTGAGATAGGATAGAAATTGAATACAACACAATTTGGGGTTTACAAGAAATTGGAAAATAAACACAATGAGCTTAGATTTTTGCTTGGATGTTTATCTTTGATGCAATTGTTGTTGTTGGTCTTCAATAAGCTTCAATTTATACCTTCTCTATCAATTCTATCCGTTTGGGTGGTTAGGGTATTGATTATAGCCGTTGGGACCCTCTTTTTCCACCATAAATGCACTTCTGCAGCTATCCGTATCGGTACACGAAGACCCGTATCGATACCGGTCTCAAAACAGAAAGAGTCGTTACACATAATAAAGAGGGCGTATCGAAACGCGTGTAAGCGTATCGGTACAGGAAAAAGACCGTTTTGATATGTCTAAGACCGTATCGATATCTTTTTCTCAACTTAGCTCACTGGAAGTCTCCGTTTCGATACGGGGTACACCGTATCGATACGGGACAACTACCACTTTAAATATTAGTTACCTAACAACTGACACCAACGGTCGAAAATATTTAAAGCTCTTCAAATTAAAATTTCCGTTAAAACCGTATCGATACGGGTTGAGCCATATCGGTACACCATTCAAACTCCTTCAGTTTTTACAGAGGGGCGTATCGATACAGATTGAATATGTTTCGATACAATGTTTCGATACGCTAAGGGGCGTATCGAAACGCATCTTTCCAGTATCCAACTTTGCAAAAAAGGTATCAATACGGCTGGACGCGTATCGATACACCTGGACATTTTTCAATACTTTAGCCTTGGAACACTTAGAAAATACATGGAGTTTGAATTTTTCAAATCAGTTTAAAGTGTTGGTGATTTATAAATCATTTAATGGACTTAGAAATCTATTTCAAGTTTTCAATTTAGTCCTTAACATACTTAGCTATATCAAAATCAAATATAGGTTTTACACAAGCAAACAACAATAATTAATGGCGGCAGATGGAAGAGTCGAACGTTCGAATCCATTATTGATTCCACCAAACATGAAAGCTTCGACAGTCGAATTAAACTGATTGGTATTTCAAGGGCCTGAGCTAACTTGGACAACGAAATCAAGTCGCAGTGGTCGGTAATGGGGGTGCCTTTGATAAGATCATTTCTGGAAAAGAGAGAAACCACTAAGGAAGCAGCAAAGGAAGACACACCACCAGAGAGCCATATTGACGGAGTCTCGTCGAAAGATGGAGCCAAAGATCTTGTAACCTAGGAGAAGCACCAGACCGCCTACAGACAAAGAAACCGCACAACCTAAGCCTCCTCAAAAAAAATCCAAAGAGAGAGGAGGCAGAGAAAGAAGAGAAAATGAGAACATTTTCTTCCGTCGCCCATTGCTCCTCCGAGCAAAATTGATCCCGATCTAAAACCATGGTCGTCGAGGACGAAGATCTCATCGAACAAGTCGAAGAAGTAGATAGCGAAGCACCAACCACCAGAGAAAGAAAATTAATCGAGTTGAAAGAAGAGAAAAGAAAAAGGAAAAAAGAAAGAGGATGAGAGGACAACCGTCGGTAACGACAGCGGCTGGCGGTCACAGAGCATACAAGGGTTTTGAAAACCTTAGAGGGAGACGAGAGTTATTTTTAGGGTTTTTAAGTTTGGTAGGCGAGGGAATTGCCCTAAAACTAAGTACAAATATTCAAGTAAAAAATAATATAAGAATAATATCTGAACCACAACATCAAGTGATTATCATATTTACAACAACAAAAATACTGTACGAATAAGTCAACCGCTAAATTCTCACTCTAACCACTGCAACCTCTTTTTTTTACTTAGTCGATGATGACATTATTTTTGGTGTTGATCATCAACCATTGGTAATCATTCTTTTTCCTTTACTTTGTTATATTTCATCTATGCTTTTTCTCTCTAGTTTTTAGTAAGAATAATTGTACCTTTGTGACATGTTTTCTTCTGTCTTTTGGCACAATTTCTGTATTCTTTTTGGTCGTTTGACCGTTATTTTCTTTTTATTTCTTCTTGATAAAGATGACACTTATTTGGTTATCAAGTTGATATTCTCTGCTTTGGACCCTCGAGTTGGATTTTAAATACGCGCTCACAATCATCTTTTTTATTCGCGATTGAGCTGTAATATTGACTGTTTTGACAATGTGATTTATCTTTATATGCATCTTTATGTTAGTGTTGATGGTTTTTACCCTTCATCGTCGATCATTGGGTTGTTTGTATATTTATTTTGTTTGAGTCTTTTGATTAGGTTTTTATCCTTTTTCCTGTATGATTCTTTTATTATTTAAGGTAAACTACAATAGAGGTCACTCAAGTATGGGTAATGTTACATTTGGGTCCTTTAATTATTAAAAGTTACATTTTGGTCACTCAATTATGGGTAATGTTACATTTGGGTCATCCAATTATTAGAGGTTACACTTGGGTCACTCGATTATGGGTAAGGTTACATTTGGGTCACCCTTCATATTTTAAAAATATATCAGTTGTGTATTAGATTAATTAATAATTTTAAATGAAGTACTCTAGTGTTAACGAGGGTATACAAGTGATTTGAAAGAAAAAATGACTAAGTTGATGTATTTTTTTAATATGAAGGGTGACCCGAATATAAGCTTACCCATAATTGATTGAACCAAGTGTAAGCTTTAATAATTGGGTGACTCAAATGTAACTTTTTCCCATAATTGAGTGACCCAAATGTAACTTTTAATAATTGGGTGACCTAAATGTAACCTTACCTATAATAGAGCGACATCTATTGTAGTTTACCCTATTATTTAAGTGGGTAGTTTCTTGTTTTAATGGTTACATGAAAGTGTTCAGATTATGTATTTAGTTTACTCTAATGACTGTAAATAGACCTGACAAACTTGACCTGAAACTCAAACCGATACCCGATTTTGACCCGAACATGATGATCCGAAGTTGACCCGAAACCCGAAATAAACCGAACCGAAACCGACCTAAATTTTTTTGTTGAACCGAAATGGACCCGGACCGAAAGTTGAACCGAATATTGACTCGATTTTAACCCAAAATTTAAGGTAAAATAAATGAATAATTTATTTTTAATATTATCTATTTTTAAAAATATAATAAATAATAAAATGAAGTATGTTTTATTATCTTTTTGTACTATACCATGGAAGAGACTGATGCTATTGTCAAAATTGTGGTATAATAACATTTTATGTCATTTTGGCTAAAAATTAAATCTTAGAAATTAAAATGAACAAAAATATCATTATATTAAATTAATACACTAAATTACAAAGATTAGTTAATTTCGACTAAAAGTAAATTTTTAGAGACTAAATATCACTACGGGGAGGGGATTTATATATCCGAAGTCTAAATTGTAGGGATACTTGTGACTAAATTAAATTAAATTAAACTAAAACTTAAAGTTGAATATTAGTACTAAAATGTACATTTTAAATGCAGCATGACCTAAAAAGTAATTAATCTCTAGCTTAAAAAATTGGTGGCTTATTTCCCTCCAAAATTTTGTCTTTTCACTCCCTATTTTTACCAATTGTTTCTTTTTCTTTTTTTTCAATCTAGTTTTAAAAAATGGTAATTTATTTTCCTCCAAAATTTTGTCTTCTCCCTCTCTATTTTTACCAATTGTCTTTCTCTTTTTCTTAATTTAATTGAGTTTCAATTTAGATTAATTTAATTGAAATTTCATATTTAATTTTAAAATTATTTTAATTATGTCCATGATTTATGCTTCTAGATTTTAGTTAGCTCAATTAGATCTTAAGTTTAATAAATTAATTCATTTAATACATCATTATTATTATTATTATTATTATTATTATTATTATTATTATTATTATTATTATTATTATTATTATTATTATTATTATTATTATTATTATTATTATTATTATTATTATTATCATTATTATTATTATTATTATTATTATTACATATAATAAACTTTGATTTAATATACTTATACACAAAATTTTGATATAGATACATGAAGCTTTGATTTAAATATTTAATCAAATTCAAATGTATATATTAACAAGTTGAATCAGAATTAATCTCATACACAAATAACTCTAAACTAAACCTCAAACCCTAAACCCAACTCAAACTAAATTGATCCGATAATTCAAATGTTGACCCGACCCGAAATTGACCCGAACGACCCGATTTTGACATGACCCGAAAACAACCGATCTGATTTTGACCCGATCCAATACCCGAACCGAACCGAATCTAAATCGATTCTAGATAGACCCGAAACGACCCGACCCGACCTGACCCGAACCGAACCTGAACCAAACGACCCGATTGCCACCTCTAACTGTAAACTCTCATTGTAATTTTGGATATTTCTTCTTTTTAATCAACTATAAAATTAACAGCTTTTATTAAAAAAAATACTATTAAAATAACTTCTTAATTAAAACAATCCATTTGAGATAAGTCTACCCTAACAAAACAATGAGTAACCTTATTAATATCCCACCAGATCCAATGAAAATATATGTGCTGAAAAAGTAACTGAACATCCATCAACTTAAGGGGCAACGACAAAATAAAACCTGAAAGAAAAAAATTTTAAAAAATTGAATAAGATAATTAAATATTTTTATCTTATGATATTTTTATATGATTTTTGAATAAAATAATTAAAATACATTATTTAAGAATCAAACATAAGAAAAAAAAAGGAACAAGGGACAGTCAAGCGTGAATTGAAGAAAAAAAAAGGAAGAATCGTCCCAAGAAAAAAGAGAGAGGTCGTCCGCGTTTAAATAAAATCATACTCACATTGATAAAAAAAAAAATCAAACATAAGATTAATAGATTTATATACCATTCTTTACCATTAAATTTGTAGTCAATTGTTAAATAAATTCTTATAAATTTATTTTATTATATAAAATTTTATTTTTCATCCACACCACAATATAATATATAAATATATTGAATTCTAAACCACATTTTCATTTTTCAACCATATTTTATATAATGTCTATATTATGTATAATGCTCTCAAATCTTCGGGTAGGAGATTATTATATTTAAACATATTCAGTCATAAACTTTAGAGTATTACAATAATAATATTGTCAAATAAATTAAGATTCCATCGACATCTTTCATATTTTTATCGATATTCTTTTTATTTTCAATATTTATTAACTTTAATTCAAGGGGACCATTTGAGGGATGTTAACTAATCAAAGATTCAGTTGTAGCTTTTTTACAAGTGGACAAGAAGATGAAACCATCTATTTTATACAATCAAAACATCAACATCGACTAATCAAGGATTATCCATGTTTGTTTTTTTATAAAAATAAAATAAAATAAATTTGTAAGGACCATTTTTACCTACAAATACATATCTAAAATCCTTAAAACTGACCAGCACAGCCGGCTGAAGGACGATACTTTTATTTTATTTATATTAATGTGCAGGCATAAAATCATTAGAGGGATGAACTCAACAAGTGTCTCAGTGAAAAAAGGAGATGATGTTCATTTTAAAAGACATGAGTTCAAATCGTTTTGTTTATAAGGTGTATGTGTATTGTTAAAGAACTAAAAATATATATGAAAAAATACTACCTTATAATCACCTTTAGAGCATTCAAAAAAATCATTAAATGGGTACATAAGATAAAAAGCAGATTCATATATTACTTTTTAACTGATAATTTTTATATTGAAACCAACTATCTATATTTAACTTGATAAATATTGCATAAAAAAGAATTATAGGGTAGCTAATAAGGTTGCATAATTTCGAATTAGATCACCTAGAATTTATTTTGGCGGATGTATTGTATGATGCTATTAATGATTCAATAATATAGTGAGTTTTATTTCAAAAAAAAACACAATAAATTAAAATTATTTTAGTAATAATCATGTTGAGAGAATTTTTAACTTATTTAGTAGAACTTTAGAAGCATGAGAAGTGTTATTTGTCAAGTAATTGGTTAAATCCTAATAGTTGTTATTATTTGTGTTAGGATTTTGTCTTTCGCATAAAAAATTATTAGATAAATTCAGCTCACCACGTTACATGTGATTTTAATCAATAATGTTCATTTGTCTTATTTTTAGGGGTTAATAGTAAAAAAGGTGTCCGACCTATACCTTTTTTCCAGTTTAATGCTTAATTTTTTTTTCGGGCCACTTTGGTGCCTAGCGTTTCATTTCGTAACTCAAATTAGATTTTTTCATCAACGGTCGTTAAATTTTTTATCCAATAAAACACAACACGTGGTCTGCTTATTTATTTATTTATTTATTTATTGAATTTCTTTAAAACATGAACTTCTTAGAAAACCTAACAGTTTCAATTTCTTTCAATCAAACCCTCAAATCACATCTCCCTCACCGTCCAACATCCCCAACGCCAGTGCTTCACCATTCACCACTCAAGTGTTGTGTATCTCACCGTTCAACATCCCCAACCCTCTAATCGTCTGCTAGAAGCTCAATCGGTCTTTTTTCTTCATTGTTGGATGTTCGTTGACGGAGCAATTGACAGTTCATTTGTCGACTTTCGACGACGGGATGATGGGATTTTCAGCAGGATCGTCCCTGGGCCAGGGTAATAAGGCAACGACCTAGGGCCCCGCCTTGCCATGGCCCACACCCAAATATGTTAGCTGGAGAGTTGATGTGAGTTTAACGAATTTTGAGGGTCCATGCAAATTGAGTAAATCCTTCAAGGTTAGAAATTGGAATAAAGTTGGTTGCATGAGGCCCACAACATTATTATTATTTTTGGATAATTCATTATTAATTTTTTATAACCGTTTGAACTTTAAACCATTGTTTTTTTAAATTACAACTTAACTAAAATTACGAGTAATCTAATTCCATGTATTGTACCATTAGTTTTTATTTCTATAAAAATAACTGTTAGTTTGTAATTAGTATAGGTTTTAGGGTAATTATCAAGGTTTTAATAATAATTTATTTTTTATTTTTAATAAGAACAAAAAATTTAAATAGACCTATAAATAATCCTTGTATTGTTCTTGTTATTAACATCTCAATTTCTCCTCAATTTTCTCTCTTTCTTAAAATTTATTTTTCAATATTTGTTATTAGAGGCCTAATTTTTTTCAATGCTTGTTATTATGGACATACTCTTAAAATTAAATTTTTTTAATACTTGTTAGCAGGGACAAAGATTTAAATAACGATCCGCAACCACAACAATGATCGTTATATAACGATAGCAAAATCGTTCGAAACCACGATATCTGCAACTGTTATGTCCGCAATCACAATAAACACAACGTGGCTGAAAACGCGAATGCAATCGTAATTTAAATTTCTAATTAGGGGCCCAATGTTTTTATTTGCCCTAGGGCCACCAAAATTTCAGAAACGTGTCTGGTTTTCAGTCGTGTGGGGCCGATAAAGGCAAAAGTGGTCGATGGTGGTTGAATCGGTGGTGGGAGGGGAAGAATTTAGGATTTAAGTTTGGAGTTTTAGAGAACTTAAAGATTTTGAGTTTTTTATTTTTAAAAAATACTAAAAATATGCTACGTGGGTAGTTATTTAAAAGTTAACATGAAATGGACATACCTTATTGACTCGGAGCAAAGATGACATAATGAGTCAGATTCATCTTATAATGTTTTCTTCCACACTCTCCCGAAAACTGTTGCTAGTTCATAGAGCCGAGAGCATCTCGATTATCGAATACAGATACACACAAACTTGAAAAAATTTGTGCACGGGTGGTTACAAAAGACAAACCTAATTGAGGATAATACCAACAGTTGGGATTCAATCATCTACATAAAATAACATAGTTCTCTCAAATGAGTTAAAAGTTTCGTAGTTAAGCTTTTCTTTAGTTTAATTATAATAAAAAATCAATTAAATCTTCATTAAAATTTACATCTAACTGAGTCTTTATAACTATGAACTTAATTAATCATATCTTTTCGTTACAGTTGACCACATTGACCATTACTTTTTTTTGCTAACATGGATGGATCTTATTGTGATGATACATGTCATCCACATTGATGACTCACTTATTAGATGATGACAAATAGTGTTAAATTCTGTTAGGCTTCTATAACTGATTTGTAACAGATCTGTTAAGCTAACAGTCCCATTTGTAACATGCTAATGTCATGCCCATTGGGCCAAGTCCAATTAATGAAAATATCAGATCACTTTTCTTTCTCTCAATTTCTCTCTATTTTTCTTATTATTCTGCTTAACCTAATACTGTCGTTCGTGCCTTCTCTCACGTCAATCTCCCCCTCCTTCTCACAATCGTCACCGATTGTCGTTCATCACTGGTTCATCGAAATCTAACATGGTATCAGAGCTACACCGATTTGGATGCATCGTTGTCAATTTTGCACACCGATTTGGTTTTGTTTGAGTTCTTTTGCGGTGAGATCTCCTTTTTTGAGCACATGTGATGTTGCACATCTTCTCTGATAAAATCACTCCTTTCTTTGAGTTACGATCTACTGAGATACATAATATTTTCTTAATATGATCTATGTTTCAATTTACAATCTGCTTCTAATTTGTGTTCTAAACCTGAGTTGAATTGATCAAATCTTGATTCATGTTGTTCTTTCGATCTGCTGATTTTGACCTAAGCCTGCATTGAGTTTCTCAAGTCTGGAATTCTGTTGCACATGTTTATGTTGTTTTTGTGGTTCGATCATATGCTTGTGTTCTGATTGACAATAACTGTTACCATATTTGCATTTCTTGCTCTCATCTTTAAATCATGGTTGGTGATGATGTTAATGGTAGTGGAAATGATAATCTGCCTACTGATAATGTCTCAAATGAAAATTTGACTGCTGTGAATAATGCTACTGACAATGCCTGGTATCCAGAGTCTAGAGCCACTCATCACCTCACAAATGACTTCAACAACTTGCAAGTTGGAGCAGCTTACCCTAGCTCAAGTAATGTTCAAGTAGGGAATGGTAATACTCTCCCCATTAAGTTTTCTAGTCAATCCTCATTTCTTCAAAATAATAGACAATTTAATTTAAATAAACTCTTATTTGTGCCTGGTATTACAAAGAACTTACTCTCTGTCTCTAAGTTCACTCAGGATAATGAAGTTTCTCTTAAATTCTATCCAAAGTATTGTCAAGTCCGAGATCTTCACACAAAGAGAGTTATCCTTCTTGGTCAAGAGCATAATGGTTTGTATAGCTTGGGAGGTTTAATACAACATCATAATACTATTAATAGTTCTAATAATGTTCATTGTCATTTAGCTTCTTGTAATAATGTCTCTACTGATATTTGGCATAAGAGACTTGGACATCCATCCTTAGATGTTTTACATTCTGCTTTATCCAGTTGTAATGTTTCATTTGTTAAAAATAAAAGTACTACTACTACTACTGGTTTGTGCAAAGCTTGTCAATTTGGCAAAGTTCATAAGTTACCCTTTCCCACTTCACACACCGAGTACACTAAACCTTTGCAATTAGTTGTAGCTGATGTCTGGGGCCCTACACCTATAAGCTCAAATGGTTATAAGTATTACTTAGCTTTTACTGATGCCTTTACCAGATACACATGGGTCTATTTTTTGAAACTGAAATCTCGGGTTAAAGAAGCTTTTATTTAGTTTCACAAAGAGGCTGAAAGACAACTTGGAGAGCAGCTGAAGATTCTGCAAACAGATTGTGGTGGAGAATTCATGGCCCTTAAAGCTTACATGCAAGGTCAAGGCATTGTTCATAGACTTTCTTGCCCCATACATTTGAGCAGAATGGTTTGGTTGAGAGGAAGCATAAACACTTGGTGGAAGTGGGACTCACTCTTCTGGCTCAAGCTTCTATGCCTTTAAAATTTTGGTATGATGTTTTCTCTTGTGATGCCTTTCTCATTAATAGGTTGCCCACTAGGGTTGTTTCTAATATATCTCCTTCTGAGAAGTTGTTTCATAAAAAATCTGATTACAATTTACTAAAAGTTTTTGGTTGTGCCTGTTTTCCTTTACTTAGACCATATAACAAACATAAATTACAATTTAGATCTGTGTCATGTGTCTTCCTTGGCTTTTCTCCTGTTCAAAAAGGGCATAAGTGTCTTGATGCTTCTGGAAGAGTCTTTGTGTCTAGACATGTCAAGTTTGATGAAGCTATTTTTCCTTTTGAGAAGTCTACTCTAAATTTAAAGGAGTCTTATGTGTTAGTCTCTTTTCTTTCTGATTTAGGGGATGAAACCCTCAATCCTAAACAAACTTGCTCTCAAGTTTCCAGTGTCCCTCCTGCACCTATATATTACACACCTATCTAGCACACATCTCAAACCTTTCCCACTTTTAACAAATAGAGTTCTCTGTCTTCCTCTCCTCAAGTGGTGTCTGCTCCTTCTGTTCATTCCCCTATTGCATCTCTTTCACCATCTGTCATTCATAATTCATCTATTTCACCTTCCCATGCATCTCTTTCACCATCTGCCATTCATAATTCACCTATTCCACCTTCCCCTACATCTCTTTCACCATCTGCCATTCATAATTCACCTATTCCACCTTCCTCTGCATCTCTATCTTCATTGGTCACTTCTACTTCACCATCACCCATCTTACATTCTTCCATGCCCCCTGAGGTTCCATTGGTTACTTCCACTATTGGTACAACTATTCAGAACTCTCATCCCATGGTTACTCGAAGCAAAGCTGGGATATTTAAACCCAAAGCCTATCTGGTGCAAGATGCTGCACAAGAACCCTTAGATGTGTTTGAAGCTCTTCAGACACCTTGCTGGAGAGATGTAGTCCATGATGAGTATTTAGCTCTCTTGAAAAATGAGACATGGGAGCTGAAACCCTTGCCTGAATCTTGAAGACCAGTGGGCTGCAAGTGGCTTTTTAAAGTCAAGAGGAAACCAAATGGCTCAGTTGACAGATTCAAAGCCAGGCTGGTAGGTAAGGGTTACTCTCAGACTGTGGGCTGGGATTATAGAGAAACTTACAGTCTTATGGTACAATCGTCCACCATTAGGATTGTTCTTGCTACTGCTGTTGCAAAGAAATGGCCACTCAGACAAATTGACATTAACAATGCATTCTTAAATGGGGAATTGACTGAGGAAATATATATGTCTCAGCCACCTGGGTTTGAACAATATGGCCCCAATGGAGAAGAACTAGTATGCCACCTTAGGAAAGCCTTGTATGGCCTCAAACAAGCCCCACGGGCCTGGTATGATACACTGAAGGGATTTCTTGTAGCGACACTTGGGTTTAAGGCCTCAAAAAGTGATACATCCTTGTTCATCAAGAACAACAATAACAATTGCTTACTCTTAATGGTGTATGTTGATGACATTGTCATCATAGAAAAAAGTGATGAGGCTGAGGTGAATACTGTTGTTCAGTCTATAAACTCTGAATTTTCATTAAAAGACTTGGGTCAAATAGAGTTTTTTCTTGGCATGGAGGTCTAATCTCTGTCTGATGGGCTTTTCTTGGGTCAAAAGAAGTATGTTATGGATCTTCTCACTAAGGCTATATGTTGTCTTCTCACCCCACTCCCACGCCTATTATTGTCACTCCCAAGCTGCAGCAGGGTGATGATTCAGCTTTCTCAGATATACATCTTTACAGAAGCATTGTTGGAGGCTTACAGTATGTCACTTTGACTAGGCCCGATATAGCCTATGTTGTTAACAAAGTGTCTCAATACATGAATAGTCCATCTGAGAGTCATTGGTGTACTGTTAAGAGGATTCTTTGTTATCTTTGTGGCACCCTTGATTATGGTTTGTTTTACAAACGGTCAGAGGCTCTTGAACTGGTTTTCTATGATGATGTAGACTGGGCATCGTCTGTTAGGGATAGAAGATTAACCTCGGGATTTTGCATCTTTCTAGGTGGTAACCCTATTGTGTGGAGTTCAAAGAAATAGAGTGTAGTATTCAGGTCTACTTCTGAAGCTGAGTATAGAAGCTTAGCTAATTCAGTCTCTGACTTGGTATGGGTTGAGAATTTTTTGTCTGAAATTGGTAGTCAGGTTGTGGGAAAACCAACTGTCTGGTGTGACAACTCCTCTACTGTCTCCATGGCTGCTAATCCTACTCATCATGCTATGATTAAACATGTTGAAATTGATGTTCATTTTGTTCGAGAACGAGTCCTTGCAGGACAACTCTGTGTTAATTTTGTTCCATCTGCTGAGCAAATAGCTGATGTCTTGACCAAACCTATTCCCCCAACTGTGTTTGATCATATACGTGCACGAATGGGAGTAGTTTCTCTTGCAGTTGTTCAAGGAAGAAGAGAACCGGGAAGATATTAGATGATGACAAAATAGTGTTAAATTATGTTAGGCTTCTATAACCGATTTGTATCAGATCTGTTAAGCTAACATGCCCATTTGTAACAGGCTATATATGTCATGCCCATTGGGCCAAGTCCAATTAATGAAAATATCAGATCACTTTTCTTTCTCTCAATTCTCTCCATTTTCCTTATATTATGCTTAACCTAATACCGCCGTTTGTGCCTTCTCTCGCGTCAATCTCTCCCTCCTTCTCACAACCGTCACTGGTTGCCGTTCATCACTAGTTCGTCGGAATCTAACATCACTTGATTTTTTTATTTGATGTTAAGGGATTAATTGATTATTTTGTTTGATGTTAAGGGTTTAATTAGTCTATTTCTTGAAAGTTTTTGTTTTCTTTGAAATTAATCTCCTAATAATTGTATACTCTCATATACTTTTTTTAATTTTTTTAATATTTTTATAATGTTATATTTTTCCCCAAATTTTACAAAATTTTTTATAATTAAGCCCTTAATATCAAATAGAATAATTACAGACTTGAAAGCTACCCTCGACATGTTTCATCGATATGAGATTACCGAAGATTAAAAGTAATAGAGACACTAATTGATTAAAAGTGGGCCAAGCTCTGGGGAGAAATTGGGTTGGATTCACAAGTTGGGCATGTAGGAAGTCAGTCAATGATTTTTTTTCAAACGAAAATGATATTGAAAACGTATGATTGAACCTAAAAAATCGGGTTTGGAGGAGTAAAGTAAGAGATTCACTAATTGACCAAGTGATTAAGGATGTTCATGTTGTATTATCTTGTATGGGTTCAAATATAATATTTATTTAGAGAATGTAATATTTTACTATTTAATCAAAAATAAAAAAAAGTAAAGTCAGTCTTTGAAATCGTTTTGAGCCTCTCATGATGATATAGCCAATGTTTCGTTGTTAGATTCAGATTTCAAGAATCGAAAGAAATTAATGCCTCAAGAGGCGAAAGAAACCATCAATTTGGAATATATGTTACATGTAGCTATGCGAGTACAGACTTGGAATGTATGTGGCTTGTAATCCATTGGTTATTCGCACCTTCCTCTTCCCAAACCACCTTAATGCCCCACGACTCGTGGTTAGAGGCAACTAAGCCATTTAAAAAGTATTAAAATTTCGATCGACAGCTTTTAAGAAAAAATGGACAACGTGAGCATACGCCGCCAGTCGGGTTTCACAGTATTTGTTGACAACGTGAGTAAGAGGATACATCATGGCACGCTAAAGGAATCATTCATGACCTACGAGATAGTCATAGATGTTTATGTGGCACTAAAGAATCATAAGAGAAGAGTTGAGCCGACCACTTTTGCTTTCGTAAGATTCAAGTCCGGGGAAGAGGCGAGTCGAGCAGTGGTTAAAGGAAACGACAGATTGATGGATGACTTTCGTATCAGGGTATCCATAGCAAAAGTAATTGATCAAAGAACAATAAAGGCCAAGATGATGAGGACAAAAAAGAAGATAAGCAGTTGGGCTTTAAGGGATGAAAGAACGTTCAAAGTTGTTCTGTTAGGAGCCAATAATCCGACCAAGGAGTCTTGTTCAGGTGTGGTTTCCAAAGGAGAATACGTAGGTAAAATTGCGAAGGCAGTAACAGTTGTAACAGAGGTAGAGGAAACGCCAGAAGAGCGGGGGGTCACGCAGAAGGAGGAGGTGGAAATCCCTAAAGAAGAAGTAGATTGGAGGAAAGTCTGTCTAGTTGCACAACTAAAAAGGGTGTATAATCTGAAAATGATTCAAGACGTACTAGTTTCAGACGGTTATACAGTAAAAGTAAGCCTTTGGTTTGGGCTCCTGGTTGTTATTCAGTTCTAGACACCAGATACACTAAAAGGGTTTTGGAAAAAGAGAGGCGAAATGTTACAACAATGGTTTGATGAGCTAGATATGTTGGAAGGTTTCGATGGGAAAAGAAAAGTCAAAGTTTGGGTGGTGATGCACGATGTTTCGCTGCATGTGTGGAGTCCGACGTTCTTCCTTATCATCGGTAGGAAATGGGGATCGGTGCTGAAAAATGATGATGATACCCACAATCAAAATCGTTTTGATGAGGCAAGAATTTTGTTGGAAGTTCAAAAAGTTTCATAGATTCCAGATAGAACTGTAATCCTCTTCAATGGAAATTGTCTGGAAATCAAAATTCGAACGGAAGAGTTTGACAGTGACCAGAGATTCATTGACGACCAGTCACCTTTTAATTTGAATGAGGATTATGAAAACGTCGATTTGGATGGTGAGCCATGCATTAATGTGGGGAATGTTGAAAGACAGCTGGCCGAGGACTGTCGAAGCCGCACAATGGGTTCCAATGAGGTGGAGGGGGAAAGTCAGAGTGGGTTCACGCCATCCAAGGAAACTCATACATGAGGTCTCGTTTCAGTTTCGATTGCAGTTGGGTTAGTAGAGGTCTTTATTGTATCTGGTGATGGGCTGACAATTATGGGCCGTAACCACAAGATTGGGCCAAACCAAGACACAAGGGAGTGGGGCGAGCTCATGTCTGATCCATCAATCTCAAACGGATCTAGGCTTCAAGATGTCCCTGTTGCGGAGCTGGAAGTCGGCGAGCAACATGTGTCAGGCAAACCAGTTTCGTTTTTCCCTTCAGGACAACACCAGGCAAGCAGAGAAGCGACTACGACCATAAAGGGAAGGAAAAAAGTTTTGCAATCGGAGAAGCTCCAAACAAACTAAGTAGGAGGATAAGGGAGCCAAAGGGTCGAAGCAAGATGAAGAAAAAACATGCAAAGAGGAAAATATCTACATTATCGGATGGACCTTCACCGGGTGAAACCACGAGAGCCGGCCATGCCAATTCCGCACTTAGGTTTCTCGGGTGGAAATTGATGAACCCAGAAGCTATGGAGGCAGAGGCTACACTAGAAATCAGGCAGAATTTGGGAGTACAATTTAAAGAACAAAAGGAAATGGTGTTGGACCAGCTAATAGAGTTGAGGCAGCTGAAAGGAGTTAAGTTATACAGGGTATATCAATCTAACCCTTCATGTTTATTACTTTTTGATATTGAATTTCTCAATACTAACCTGGAATGTGAGAGGATTGGGAAAACCTGAAAAGATCAGGGTTGTTAACCGTGTGATAAATCCTCAAAAACCCATGTCACCTTTCTACAAGAATCAAAGTTAGATGATGTGAAGTACTGTACTGCAAAACGTTTAAAAGATAATACATGCTGGGATTTGGCTTTCACTCCAACTGAAGGTTCTTCGGGGGCATAATTACACTCCGGGACTTGAATTTCCTTGGTGTGGAGAACATAATCATTCAAAATAGAGTAATTGTGTTTGATGGTACAATCCTATAATGCAATCTGAAAATTGGGCTCATAAACATTTATGCTCCAAACGACCAGGGCGAAAGAAGGGAGTCATGGATCCATCTAAAAGATCTAATCGAAGCCTTAGGGGTTCCAATTATCTTGAGGGGTGATTTCAATACTGTAAGATCACCTGCATAAAAGTTTGGTGCGACAAGGATGAATTCGTCTATGAGACACTTTGAGAGTTTCATTCTTGATTGCAACTTGGTGGATTTACAGTTAAAAGGGGGAATGTTTAACTGGGTTAGAGGTGGGAATTCAGTATATGCAAGCAGGATTGATAGATTTTTGCTATCACCGGAAGTGTTGCCAGTGTGCCCTCAATTGACTCAAGTATGCCTGAAGAGGAGTTTATCAGACCACAACCCTATGTTGATAAAAGATGACGAAATTCAGAAAGGCCATCAATCGTTCAAATGGTTCTCTTTTTGGCAGATGGTCCAAATTATGTGGACTTGGTAGTATCGACCATCGGCTGTAAGAAAAGGGTAGGTATTGGCGCACTATTGAGAGAGGTAAAAGATGTGTCCAAAAGTTGGGCAAAGAAGATGCGTAATGCTGAAGGCACTTCCACAGTTGAAGTTGAAGACAAAATTAAGATATTGGAGTCATCAGTTTTATCTAATGGGAGTAACCTAGCAGTGTGGAAAGAAATAAAAGAACTCAAAGCAGCTCTTTGGAAGATATATAGGAAAGAAGAAAGGGAGTGGCTACAAAAATCAAGTTTGAAATGGTTCCAAGAGGGAGACATTAACATGAAGCTCTTTCATTTGATGGCATCGTGCATAAGGAATGGTAATTTAATATCATCAATTCGAAAGGGAGATGAGGCTCCCAATCGAAGCAATGAACATTAACCTTAAGATGTTGGAGGCAAATTCAGCTGCCAAGATCGAAGCTCCATTCACAGAGGCAGAGGTGTGATCTGCCATAGCTTCAGTTGATGGTTCGAGGGCTCCGGGGCCTGATGGGTTTAACCTTGATTTCTTTAAAAAGTTTTGGGTTCATTTGAAGATGGGAGTAATGAATTTTTTCACAGATTTTTACAAAGGGAAGTTATCTGATATGTCAATTAACCATTCCTTCATTAATCTTATTCTAAAAACTAAAACCGCGGTTGGCATAGAGGATTTCAGACCCATTTCATTGGTTGGGAGCTTGTATAAAATTCTAGTCAGAGTCCTCTCAAGAAGACTGGCCGGTTGTATATCGTAAGTGGTGGGGGAACAACAGTTCACCTTCATTCATGGCAAACAAATCGTGGACTTTGCCTTAATCGCGAATGAAATTGTTGATATGTTGAAGCGAAACAAGAGAGAGGCGGTGATTTTCAAAGGTGATTTTAGAAGGGCTTACGATACGGTTGATTGGAACTTCCTGGATTTTATAACGGGCAAAATGAGGTTTGGAAAAAAACTTAGAGAATTGAATTTAGCTATGTATTTCAACTCCGTCGATATCAATTTTGATAAACAGATCTCCTTCCAACAGTTTCAGGATCAAATGAGGGCTACGACAAGGCTACCCCTTATCTCCACTATTATTCAATCTGATAGGGGAAGCGCTCGGTTCATTGTTTTGTAAAGTTGCCGAAAAAAACCTAATAAGGGATGTTAAAATGGGTAATAGCGAGGTTGGCGTGAGCCATATCCAATTTACAGACGATCTAATTGTCTTCACCGAAGCAAACGAAGCATCGATTCGTAATATTAAGCGCATCCTCATAATTTTCGAGATTGCTTCTGGACTGTCTCTTAACACCAAAAAAAAACAAACTTTACGGGGTGAAAATGCCAGAAAATAAACTCCAAAAGTGGTGTAACGACATAAACTACGGCTGGGGCAAATTACCAACAAAATACTTGGGAATGCCACTGGGATATCCCCACAATTTTATTGAACTTTGGGATCCAATTTTAAGGAAATTTGGAAGCAGACTAGAAGGGTGAAAAGGGAAATTCCTGTCTTTCCATGGTCGTCTAACCTTAGTTAAAGCAGTGCTGAGCAACTTACCGTTGTGCTACTTGTCTTTGTTCCAAATGCCGACATCAGTTGTGAATAAACTGAATAAACAGATGGCTCAATTCCTATAGGGGGAAAAGGATGGAAGAGCCATTCATTGGATAAAGTGGGATACACTTTGCTTGCCCATTTCGAGAGGAGAAATAGGCATGATGGATCTAAGAATAAGGAATCGGTCTCTATCAAACAAGTGGATGCGGAGATTCGGCAACGAAAAGAATAGTATGTGGAGAAAAATTGTGGCGGTAAAGTACGGGTACGATCAGTACTCTCTAGTTCCAAAGAAACTTGCGGGTAGGAAAGTATCTTGGGTACGTAGGAACATCACTAAACCTCTATCGTGTGCTGAAGATGTGTACACAAAGAATATCATATTAGCTTTTGGGGATGGGAGTTGTATAGATTTTTGGAACGACCCTTGGACAATAGTTTCATCACTCAGAGAGTCATTTCCAAGAATATATTCTTTAGCAGTGAAAAAATGGGGAAAGTCTTGGATTTTGGCTCGATGGTGAATGGAACTTGGACTTGGAACATTGAATTACGGAGAAGATTGTTTGAGTGAGAAATTAACGTTTGGGAGAATTTCTTAGCTACTATTAATAGTGCTGTCAAATGTATGCAAGGAGTAGACACTGTCAGATGGATTGGCATCTCTAATGGATTTTATACACCAAAAGCTTATTGTGCGAGTTTTAACGCAGGTGAAGGTATATCAGACACCACATGGAAGAAAATATGGTCAAAGATAGCACCTCCAAAAGTGGAAGCATTCATGTGGAAGGCTTTTCATCAGCGAGTCCCAATCTTTACAAAACTTGCTAAATGCAGAGTAATTAGATCTGAGTCAAACAAGTGTGTGATATGCTGCATAAAACTCGAGACTATAAACCACTTATTTTTTCATTGTAGCATCTCATGGGGAATCTGGCAGCGTTGTTGCAGGCTATGTAATGTTTTCTGTACAATGCCAGAAGATTTAAAATCATTGTTTACGCAGTGGTTAAATCTTTCGATCAAACAATCTCAACTGTAGGTCTAGACCATGATGTTCTATAGCATTACTTGGACTCTATGGTTGTGCAGCAATGAGATCATATTCAAGAAGAAAGGTTTCAGTGAGGAGCAAATATTTGATCTAGCCCTGCTTCGAGTTGGGCATTGGTGTGCAAGCAAGTGGCCTGGATCCTTTTCATCTGTAAACGTCTTCATTAGATGCTCATATGCTGTCACTATTAATGAAAGCCAAGTGAAGAGGTTGAAAGCGAGTTCTTGGGTAGCACCAGAAACGGGATGGGTAAAATTCAATGTCGATGCTGCCGTGGTGGGGAGTTTCGGAGAAGCTGGCACTGGTGGAGTACTCAGGGACGATAAAGGGAAGATATTGCTACAATTCTCAAAGTCGATTGGTACTACTGATCCAAAGTCTGCTAAATTGAGAAGCATATTGGAGGCTTGTATGATGTTCTCGGTGTCAAGGTGGAGAGGTATAAGGTGCCTAATTATCGAAACTGATAGCTTACTGGAAACTAATTGGATACAGAGACCGACAACGACACCATCTTGTTTCACGGACTTTGTGAACAAGATTGTAGAACAAGGCTCGGGATTTAAATGGAAGATTGCCTTCGTGTACAAAGAAGGGAACGCTGCTGCCCATCAGCTAGCAAAGTAGGGAATTGGGAGAGTGTCTGATTTTGTATGTTTAACCTGAACGCTGAGCCTTGTGTCAAGAATGTGCAACAGGGGTAAGTTGCTCAAGTTTATACTAGTTATTGGAGGAAGTTGCTAAAGTCTGTAATAAGGCATAGATGAAACCATTAAGCATTACATTGTTGGGGGGAGTGTAAAATGAGATATTGTGAGATTTAAGGGAGATCTGACGTGTAGTGAGTTTTTGTTTGGCTATGACCTATTCGTAGGTCTCGGGTTGTATATCGGATCGAATTTATATGAATAAATTTGAGCACTTTTTTCCCCTACTTAAGTTTAGAGGGGGGGTTTTAACGAGACTCGTTTCTTAAAAAAAAAGAAAAAGGGAAGAAGGCAGTCCAACATTTTATAAGGAAAAGCAATTGTTATATGGTGATGTTGCAAGAAACCAGAATAGATGAGGTATCAAATCTCGTGGTTCGGAAGGTTTGGCGTAAGGACAAGTTTGATTTTATCTTTGCGCCATCGGTTCGGAAGTCGAGAGAACGTTACTGATTTGGGGAGAAAAATTTATTGACCAACTAATTTGAGTCAGGTAGTATAGAAAATCATCTTTACAAATTTTTTTATTTATAGTTTCTAACTTTTAATTTTTGACTTCGCTCCTGATTTTACAAGTTTAGACAATTATCTTTATATGGATAATTTATAAATAAATTTATATGTTTTACTAATCAAAAGTAAACATTTAAATACAATTCAATATGATATAAAGAAGATGTTCTAAACTTGTAAAATCGGGGATGAAGTCAAGAATTAAAAGTTAACGTAGCTAAAAATAAAAATAAATAAAATAGATATTGACTTTAACTTACAAACTTTACCACCAAGATAACCATTTTACAATATTAGAACAAATAAAATAAATTATAATTTAAAATTTAAAATTTTGCATGGGCTAAATTAAAACAAGAATGGACTATAGAGGTGGACCACAGGGTTCAAGCCCCTCTCAGCCCTGGCTTTGCCCATGCATAAATTAATGTCATCGGAAGTTTTTTTTTAACGATAGTCGTCGGGAGATTAAAATCAATTAACTTTGTTTCAACAGTTTATGTATTTAAACCCACGATTAACGATAAAAGATTTTTTAGCTTTTACAGGTGATATTATCCCATGTCATATATCTTCAATTAATATTTAAATAAAAAATGCATAACAATAAATTAAGGTAACTTTTAAAGATCAAATAATTCTAGCATCTCTACATGAATACTTTGGGTTAAAGCAAGTGATGATCCTTGGGGACCAAGTTTTAGAAAAATTTGGGCCAGGCTGAAAGCAATACTCCCCTGTTTCTTTTTTTCATATTTGTCATATATACACATATATTCATTCAATGTCTACCATTTTTTCCATAAAAACCATTTCTTTAGTTGGCGTTGCTGAAAGGGTTTAAGGTGTTTACATATTTAAATCTGGCTAGGGTTCTATAAATCCCAGCAAACCCATCGACTAAACCATTCTTTCTCCAGGTTTCACCATGTCAGGCTTCACATTCTTACAGCCAAGCAAGAAAAGAGCCATAGACATGGAAAACAACCAAGTTCCAAGCCACGACATTCTTGAACTAATCCTAAGCAAAGTTCCCTTGAAATCACGCACAAGATTCAAGTGCGTATCAAGAGCCTGGAACGCTTTGATCACCGATCTCCGCCGTTCTCACCCTCCCACCACCGCCTCCGGCCTCGTTTTCTCCTTCAAGAAACCTTCAAGGAACCCAATTTACCAACTGAATTTGCTTGAAGTCGTACAAGACCAAACCGACAGCTGCTTCATGCAGAGTTCTCTCACGCATGATCTTCCTTGGTTGATTGATTCTTGCAATGGGTTGCTCCTGTTCGGTGCAAAATATGGCATTTCTTTAACATATCTTGTTTCCAGTCCCATGAGGAATCAATGGCTGAAACTCCCTCCTCCCGGCCATGGTTTCTCGGCCCCAGTTTCTACAAGTCTAGCCTTTGATGGCGCTCTACAACACTTTAACGTGATATGCCAGTTCTGGGAAGACGCTGATATCAAGAACGGGACTCTAAAGTATCAGCTTTTCTCGTCACAAGCTTGGGAATGGAGGGAATATAATGGAAGAATACCCAATTCTGCTTTATGGAACAGTAAAGATTTCAACACCGAAGAATGGTATTGCCCGAGTCTTTACCGTAAGGGACAAGTATATTGGATTTGGAGCCTTTATTTGCTGGTTTTCAATGTAAAGAAACGATCTTCCGAGCTCATGGAATTACCCAAGACGAAGCCTTGTTTAATGTCTTTGTATTGTGGGAATCCGAAAATCATCTTTGCTACTGTGATTCAACTTATGTTGGATTCTATATATGGGAACAGATGGAAAATGTCAGCAATGGTTGCGGATTGATGTGGCGGCTCAGGCATTACATTCGAATCGATGAATTGGTATCGAGAAATCACCCCGAGGATTTGGTGTTTTTAATCTCGCCTGTTAGTGTTAAGCCTTGTGGTTTTAATGAAGATTTGCAGGTTTTGTATTTTCAGCTGCCTGGAACCATCCTTGCTTACAGTTTCGAGACGAGGAAAGCGGTGAAAGTGCAGTCTGATAGTGCAATAGGTCAGAGTTTCCATGATAATGCGTTACCCTTTTTGTTCAACGCCGTTGATTTGCATGGAATCTAAGTCACACAAGTTCTTGTTCTGCTGGGAACATGTCTGAAACTATGTTAGATTGAGAAAAATGAAGAGTCGGATCAATGATCGAACCAATCTAATCTTCATGGTATGTTTTCCTCTCAAGTGTTTTACAGGGCATGCAGAGTTGTTTGGTTTTACAAGTGATTTGCAGATGCTGTTTTACAAGTGGTTTTAGAGTCCTCCAAATGTAAGAATCCTGTACTTTTATTCAATCTTCATATTCTGGTGTGGTGTCTCAAATTTTGATTTTGTGTTGCTTGTTTTCAAACAATTACAAAGATTGCAATGTTGCTGGATTCTATTTTCCTGCAGACCACATGGCCAATTCTGAGTAATTCCTTTTCCAAACAGAAATGAACAGTGACAAATCCACAAAATTATCATAAATTGAATAAGAAATTCTAAAATTTCATTCTCCGTGAATTCTGAAATTTCTTTTATTATTTACATCTTTATTTAAATAAAATCAAAATATTTCTTTAAATTAAATTTTTATTTATAACTTAATAATTTGTCGGAAAATAAATCGTAAAAATGTGAATCTATTTATTTAAATATTAACTTATCTAGTAAGTTTTACCAAAAAATTGAGAAATATATTATATTTTTTGTTTTATTCTCTCTTATCTTTTTCAGAACACATTGGAGATAAATTATATAGACTTTTTAGGGTCTGTTTGATTCATTAAAAATTGTTTTCGAAAAATGAATTCTGTAAAATGAATTACATTTTTTGTAAAACTAATAACGAAAACTATTTTCAGATGTTTAGATGAAACTATGTAAATCATTTTTCGTTGTTTGGTAAATTTTTTGAAATTTTTAAGAACTTATTTTTAGTGAAACAAACATACATTACAAGAAATTTATTGATTTTTATTTTTTTATTGAGCTAGTTTTATTGCTATAAAATTAAATTTTGTAAAATTTTAAATATGTATATTACAATGTTTTTATATAAGCACTTGTCACTAGACCTGGCAAACTTGATCCGAGACCCGAAACCCGAACCGAATTACCCGAACCGAAACCCGATTTTGACCCGAACATGATGATTCGAAGTTGACCCGAAACCCGAACCGAACCGAATCGAACCGAAAATTTTTGTTGAACCGAAATGGACCCGAACCGAAATAGACCCGAACCGAATAGACCCGAACCGAATGGACCCGAACCGAATGCTACCCGAACCGAAAGCTGAACCGAAAGCTGAACCGAATATCGACCCGATTTTAACCTGATTTTGACCCGATTTTAACCCGAATATCTATTGTTAACAATATAATAAATAATAAAATGAAGTATAGAAATTTGAGATCTTGGTGACCAATTTTATAATTTCATCATAAAATATAGCATAAAATTGAAATTGTAGACTAAATTGACAATTTGGAAGTGGAGAAATTTGAGAGTCCAATGATCAAATTTGTAATTATATCATACAAATAAATAGGGGTCAATTTTGGCTAAAAATTAAATCTTTGAAATTAAAATGAACGAAAATATAAATATATTAAATTAATAGACTAAATTACAAAGATTAGTCAATTTCAACTAAAAGTAAATTTTTAAAGACTAAATATCACTACGGAGAGATGATTTGTATATCCGAAGTCTAAACCGTGGGAATACTTGTGACTAAATTAAATTAAACTAAAACTTAAAGTTGACTAAAATGTAACATTTTAAATGCAACATGACCTAAAAAGTAATTAATCTCTAGCTTAAAAAATTGGTGGCTTATTTCCCTCCAAAATTTTGTCTTTTCTCTCTCTATTTTTTCTAATTGTCTTTTTCTTTTTTTTTTCAATCTAGCTTAAAAAATTGGTGGCTTATTTCCCTCCAAAATTTTGTTTTTTCCCTCTCTATTTTTACCAATTGTCTTTCTATTTTTCTTGATTTAATTGAGTTTCAATTTAGATTAATTTAACTGAAATTTCACATTTAGTTTTAAAATTATTTTAATTATGTCCGTGATTTATGCTTTTAGATTTTAGTTAATTCAATTAGATCCTAGGTTTAATAAATTAATTCATTTCATACATTATTATTATTATTATTATTATTATTATTATTATTATTTTTATTATAAACTTTGATTCAATATAATTATACAAAAAAAATTATATGGATACATGAAGCTTTGATTTAAATATTTAATCAAATTCAAATGCATAGATTGACAAGTTGAATTAGAATTAATCTCATACATCAATAACTCTAAACCCTAAACCATAAATACTAAACCTCAAACCTTTAACCCAACTCAAATCAAATTGACCCGAAAATTTAAATGTTGACCAGACCCGAAATTGACCCGAAATTGACCCGATTTTAACCCGAACCGAAAGCGACCCGAACGACCCAATTTTGACCCGAACCAAAAGCGACCGATCCGATATTGACCCGACCCGAAAACAACCGATCCGATTTTGACCCGATCCAATACCCGAACCGAATCCGACTCATCACAGACCCGAATTAGACCCGAACCCGAACCGAACCGACCCGAACCGAATCTAAACCGATTCTAGATAGACCCGAAATGACCCGGACCGAAACGACCCGAACCGAACCCGAACCGAATGACCCGATTACCACCTCTACTTGTCACTCAATTATTTTCATGATTGTAGATAACATGAATAACTTATGTTGAATGTGTTGCTTCCATACCTACGTTGAAAAGGAACAAGATTGATATTTATTAGTCTCATGTCACATTAAACAATAATATTGTCAAATTACATAATTGTACATCACATTAAAAAATAATATCATTTAAATACATGATTAATATTTAATATTACATTAAAATTACACACTTTTAATTTTGGGTAAACTTTTGAAGTCAAATTTTTTTATGCTTATTTTTTTTTTAACCAAGAAAGATTTAGTTTCGAATTTATTTTTCGCTAAAAACAATAACCATGACTATGTATAAAAAAGTTTAAATTTTAATAAACTCAACAATACAAAAACCACATTCCATAACAATTTGTAATATTCAGAAGATAAAAAACTCAAATACAATAACAATTTTTAAAACCAACCAACTTATAACATAACATTTTCAATACCTAAAATCCTTCAAACATAATAATCTTAATATCCAACAACCTTAAAATATAATAATCTCAATATCCAACAAACTTAAAACATTACAATTTCAATGTTTAACGTACATAACATAAATGTAATCAACCTAAGTTCTGAATCAAATTAATGTTTCTAGCCATATAATCCCTCCACATAGCTTGCGCAACTTCATCTCTCTTACCAACTCATTCTCTAGCTTCTTCTCTCTCTTCTCGCATAGTAATAATTGGTACTATCAAATTAGACTCGATTTTCTCATGTAATCCTTCAATAATTAAATCACTAGGATCAACTTTCATTATATGATTATGAATGATAGTACAAGCTAATACTATATCTACTTGTGTTCGAAAATCCCAAAATGGTTCAGCATCTAACACACGAAAACGCTTCTTTAAAATCTAAAGACTCGGTCAACAATGGTTCGTAGTGATGAATGACAAAGATTAAAGAATTCCTTTGCTTGTTTTGGACGATGATCACTAAACTCTTTTAAATAATATCGAACACCACGATATGAAGAACTAATTTTATTTCAGATGCCATATCCAGCATCAGCAAGATAATATTTACTTACAAGTTGACAAAATGTTATTATACTTAATACAATTTTAATTGAACTGTTTTGTATTATTAATGATAATTGTTACCTTCAGGAATATTAAATCCCCTTGAACGTCTAAGTACATCAGTTAAAATACGAGAATCATGTGCACTACCTTCCTAACCAGCTAAAATATAAACAAATTTCAAATCAAAGTTAATGACAGTCAATGCATTCTGTGACATTCTTTCTTTACGGCTACTAAATCTTCCTTGAATGCTAAGTGGGACAGATGCACAAACATGAGTTCTCATCATGTAATTTAATGAGTAGTTTATATAATTTCAAAATAGCTCTCAACACAATCTTAAAGTAACGATAAATTGTCTCAATTGATTTATAATATTTTAATCCAATCACTCAAAATTTTACACTGTGACTAATTATATGTAAAAATATGACCACTTGCTCTCTAACATTCACCGATCTACTCAAATGTAACAAATTATTCCTGGTAAGAATGTCACACAAATTAAAAAAAAAAGCAATTGCTCTCATTCCTATTATACTAATACAATTACGGTCACCTCTATATAAAATACTATTGATATAATTTTCTCTTTCACAATCTCAATTCACATAACATTGACGAATTATTTACTTTTTTAGATTTTAATTTTTGAATCAAAAGTGCCCCAATAGCTAATGCTGAAGCAAGGGCTCCCACTATTGCGTTACGAATAGAATAATAATCTATCTACAAAGAAATAATAACTAAATATATGGATATTTCATGTTTCTTTTATTTTACTAATTTGATTTTCTCTAAAATGTTCTAATATAGACATAAATAATAATAATAATACTAATAATAATAATAATTTACAAGAAAAAATAATGTAAATTTGATATAAATACATGAATAAAAATTAAACTATTCTTCAACCAATTTTCTAATTTATCCCAGTATAGAATCAAAATCATGATAATTGATTCAATGATGAGAAAACAATACAATTTTATATTATTTTTAATAGAACACTAGTGTTTATTTCTATCCCTCATCTAGATCATGTTTCTATCATATTAATTCAAACAGTCTCCTAAACCTAACCAGCCAATTCAAAATGCATCTAACAAATAACAATAAGTTCCAACAAGTTTTAATAGAACACTATTGTTTATTTCTAACCAAATTTTCAATTATTCTTTTTGCTTTTATCCTTATTCTTATGTGTATTTTAATTATAAAATACAATTAAGAGATAACAACTACATACAAAGTTGACATATATTGTGTTGCATACAAAATAAAAATAAAACCATCAAAGTCAACTCACTCCCAACATCAGTGTTCCATCTTGCACTATACCAAGACAAATAACGAGTGAAAACCTTATTTATATTTGAGTGTCAAATTTGCTTTGGGTATTAGATTTTCTTACAAATTTTTAACTTTATCCACATCTAACCAATAGAGCATCTTACTATGTTTAAGTGTCAATTTTTATGTAGTTAGGGGTTGCTATATTTTTTATATCTTATGTTTGAGTGAAATGATGAAAGGAAATAAAGAAATTTAAGAGTTACAAATAAATTTATAAATATCAAACAAAAATAGGGAAGAATGTAAGAAAAAAATTAGGGCAAAAAAATTTCAGAGAATTGACGAACAAAATATCAAAGAAAAACACAAAGAAGATGAACGAAAAATCAAAGAAAGATTATATAGGATAAAGGAAGCATATTCACCTAAATTATCGATGATGTCAATGGAGAGAGGCAGGTGTTAGTGTCGTGCTAAGAGAGTTTTTTTGAGTTGAAGAGAAAGGATAGTGTAGTTTATTTTACAAAAAGTAAAGGGATAAAACAAACTATATAAAAACAAAAGAGAAAGTTGTTGACTCGTAGTTTCAATTACGTTGACTCACTTGTTTTACATGAACCAAACATAGAAAAATACGAAAATTAAATTCTAAAATTACAATTATGTGAATCAAACACAGCCTTATTAAAATATTTATTTTTTGTTCATATTTTATTATCATTGTATACTAGATTAAAACCTCAATAATGATCGGGGATTTAATTTTTAATAAAATATATATTTAATTAATTAGTAGTAAAAATTATGTTTAAATTATATATTTTTAAAAATAATAGTATTTTATTTATAAAAAGTTGTGAAAATAATAATATATATTATATTCATGATTTTTGAAAACATAAGTTTTTATTGTGTCAAGTCAGCACACCGTGAGTTGTTTAACGATAATTAATATTCGAGTGACTAAATGTGTAACACCCGGGTTTGGGGCCGGGAGAAAATAATATTAAAATAACGGCTCGGTTTCGGTTTTAAAATTTAAAATAATAAAATATTATTTTGGGCTTCATATTTCCAAAACAAACATTTTGTGTTGGACCAAAATTAAATTGTATCACATTTTCTATGAAATCTACAAACAAATGTAACCCCCTCGTCCCGATCCAGACGTTTGACCGGTCCGAGTAGGCTACACGGGGAAAACCGATGTGAAACTCGTTAAGGCCCTACTTCGGTTAGCAACCCTAGAAAATTTCTTTTATTTATATCTTGTCTAAATGCATTTTTAAGTCCTATGTGAAACACGACAGCGGAAACACAAGCAACATATCAACGACCATCCAAAACAACACTTTAAAATAGCCAATTTTCCCTTTTTAAGCAGGCCGTATCGATACACTTGTCAAGGGTATCGATACGCCTTCACCAAGTCAACTGCCCTCAGTCAACTCAGGGGAGACCGTATCGATTAGCCCTTGGGCGTATCGATACACCCTCCTTGGTCAACATCACACGGTCAACGAGACAAAATCGTACAGATACGTTTAGAGCCCATATCGATACGCCAAAGTCTCACCAAAATCTCAGATTTCCAGTGAGCTTTGGGCGTATTGGTACACCCTTGTGTATCGATACACCAAGCCAAAACTGAGTCCTGAAGAGCAAGACCGTATCGATACGGCCCTTAGGCGTATCGGTACGCCCTACACTGCAAGTCCCCAAATTTCAGCCAAACAACTTAAGACTAGACTCTAGATGCGATTTACGACTCCCCTAGCCACAAACAACATACATACAACCTCTAACTACCAAGATATCAACATACATGGCATTTAAAACGTACAAGGGTCATGCAACGAAAGGATTCATACATTTATCAAAAAGAAGACATACTTAACACATAAAGGTTCATGCCTTAGAAACAAACATATAGGCATTCAAGACATAAAACATAAGCAAGATTTACAATTCAAACAAAGCATCCAAAAGCCAAAACAACATTAACATATATCAAGCTCAAATCAACAACACCTATCCCATTGCTTGGCTATTACAATTTACAATTTAAAGATCATACTTGAGCTAACCAAAAGCGACACTTGGAGACCTTTCCTTGCCCTTGCCACCCACAAGCTACTGATATGCATTGTCGAACAAAAAGGAGCGTAAGCATAAAAGCTTAGTGAGGGTAATCTCATAAAACAAACCTTCGACAATGCAGGGTCCAAGCACGAGAAACTACCATAATGGAATGCATGATCTTACCTCCGTTCCACATGAGCCAAAATATACATGATGCATGAACATATAATCATCACTATGCCATGATCAACAACTCATAAGCCCAACACACGAAGATACATATATCAATGTATTATTAACAACATATCTCAATCAATATTGGAATCACATTTCATATCATATTGGCACCTAGCTATGACTCGAATACGCGGATAATAAGTTGGAACGCATTTCCAACACAACCATTACCTTCGGTGGGATTACACTCATCACCGGTTCTCGCGGAGGAGATTCCACTAATCCTCACGCCCCGTCGATGGGATTCCACTCATCACCGACTAATATATAAAGATTTCGGGGCGAACTCGTACTCCTCGTTGGTGTCTTAATGACACCAAGGCCACGCGCGAATTTGACTCTCGTGTGCACACTAACATCCTAATGGTCGATCATTGTACCCAGGCATACTAGTGCCAATATTAAACACAATCCATAACCTTTCACAACATCATTTCAAAACAACTTCCGTGCTTAGCACGTACTCACCATGATCCTCGAAATCATGCAACCACCCCATAACATCATTTCACAAGTCATCACTACATGTATATCATCAAAAATATTATCACATCATATCTCACACATATGTATATCCACATTATACCTATCATCAACATGCATATGACAATGCATCAAAACATGCCTCAACATACATGTATAACAACATATACATAACCACCACAATCTCAATTAAACATGAGTCACCAACATCAAATAGAGTACAACCAAAGTCTCTAACTAAAGCTTAGGATTAGGCTACCACTCTAATCCCAACTCTAGGTGGGTCTACCAATCCCAACCTAGTCCACATGCTTGAACCAATTGCTCAAAACCATTTAAAACATTTTAACCACTCACCTTCACCTCCAAGCTCCACTACCAAGCAACCAAGGTCTTCAAGTTTCCGGATTCACTCCCGAAGCTTTACCATTGTCTTCTCTTGCTTCTAATCATCTCAACACAAACAAAACAACCTCGAATCAGCTCATACAACAATGTAGCAACCCAGAACACCATTCAAGCAATAAACACAAGATTCCAAGCCAAGAACAACCCTCAAAACATCAAACTCGGGCAGCCCTCAAACCCCAACCAAAACTCATGATTTCAACCTTTTTAGCACACTCAAATGCTTCCAAAACAGCCCCCAACTATTACCCTAACATCAACCCTCAAATTCCAACATAGAACACACCCAAAACTCAACTCAAAACCCTCCTAAAACCCCACCAAAACCCAAATTTGGGAATTCTTATAAAACACTTTAAAACTCATACATGTTGGACCTCATGGTTCATAAACAACTTATCTACCAACATTAAACCAAAAGCTTTGTTAAAATCTCATAAAGTTACAACCTTTAGCAAAAACCTTGAAAAACCCAAAATGTGAAATACATAGCTTTAATGGAAACTAATGGTACCATAATGTAAAGAAAGACAAGACCAACTAAAAAATGCCATTACCTTTTGAAAAGATCCAAGGATGAAGGTGAAAGGGGATGAAATGGTGAAATTGAGAGAAAAGCTCTCCCTTGTCGTTGGAATGAAAATATGGAGAATGAGGAAGATGAGCACATGTCTATTTTAACAAAAGTGGTTTTAATTTTGAAAGTTTCATTTATTTACTGTTTTGGCATTAATGAGATGGCAATTTCATTTGTTTGTAGATTTCATAGAAAATGAGATACAATTTAATTTTGGTCCAACACAAAATGTTTGTTTTGGAAATATGAAGCCCAAAATAATATTTTATTATTTTAAATTTTAAAACTGAAACTGGGCCATTATTTTAATATTATTTTCTCCCGGCCCCCAAACTCGGGTGTTACAACTCTCCCCCACTTAAGGAAATTGCGTCCCCGAAATTTATCGGACAAGAAAAGTCACTGGGACATGCTCCTCCACACTTTCCTTCTCACCACAACATACTAACCAACTCGGTAGACTTACCACCCAACATTAGCTATTCGATGCTAAGATCTCCACTGGTTCTCCATTGCTTGTCGATTTTAAACTGAACTTAATCTCTTCTACAAACATGGCACGGAACAGATCTGACTCACATTCCCGAATCATAGATACACAGAACACATCACAAACCCCTTTCTAACTCTGGTGGTAACCGCAACAAATATACAACAGAACTAGCCCGATTCACAATCTCATACAACACTGTTTGAATACTTGACCCATAACTTTCTCTGACTGATCATTTGACTTCAACAGGTAACCAAACACTATGCAGACGTCTTCAAAAATCTAGCTGAAATCTCGAATCTCTATTACCCACTTTCATTAAGAACTTTCCACGGATGTAACAAACTAGAAGAAAACTGATGCTCGGTCTTGACACGCTGGCAAATTATACACTTACTCTCATACTGAACCACATCATTCATCAACTCAATCCAGAAGTACTCATCTTCAACCCACAATACGCCTTCACACTACTCAGATGCAATACAAATGAACTACCGTGTGCTTCGGCCAAAACAATACATCTCAAAACACTATGTCAATCAGTACAACTATTCTGTCTTTGAAATGCAGAACTCTATCATCTCTGAAACTGAAATATGAAGGTCTTCCTTCTATTATGTCTTGCACGTGAGGTGCCAAGAACATGTCTTGCAACTGTTTCTCTTCAAGTATCTGACTCAAAGTAGGTTTAACATGAAACTCGGCCACAAAACTACTATCATTTGAATAACTGAATCTAGCGAATAGCTCACAACTCTACTGTCAAACTAATAACAATTTTAACTCGAAGCACTGGTTACTACGTTGACTCTCTTCGGATGGTACTCAATCTTGAAATTACGGTCTTCAAGCAGTTCCAACAACTTATGTTGTTCAAGTTTCAACCCTTCCTAAGTCGTCTAATATTTCAAGTTCTGATGATAAGTGTACATATACTATACATTTCTTACTATACATGCTTTGTCTCTAAGTCTTCGAAGCAATTACAACTGTAATTAACTCTATGTCTTGTGTCAGATTATTTTTTTCAAGGTCTTTCAACTATCTCGATGAATAAGCCACAAATCTTCTGTCTTGCATAAGCACACAACCTAACCCTACATGTAATGCATCACTATAGTTCACAAATTCTTTCTCTGATATAGGCTGGATCAAGGTCGAAGCTTTCAGCAAAGTTTCTTTCGGTTACTCAAGGGCTCGTTGTCTCGCATCTAACCACACAAACTGAACATTCTTCTGTAGTAGTCTGTCAAAGGAGCAGCTATCTTCGAAAGACTATTTACAATTCCCCGATAGTAACAATGCTAGACCTAGGAACTATAGATACCCGTCACAGTCTTCAATTTCTTCCAACTCACATCTTCTTCTGCCTACTTAGGATTTACTCCAATACACTCGGCTAATCTACATGTCCTAGGATAACATCTTCCTTAACTCGGAGTTCACGTTTGCTCAACTTGGCATATAATTAATTCTCTAATAGGGTCTACAACACTAACTCCAAAGCTTGTCATGGTCTTCTTCGGTACGTGAATATACCCACGTATCATCTAAGAACTACTACAAACTGATCAAGGAGCTCAGGAAATATTCTGCTCGACATCTCTATAAAAGTAACTGCACACTAGTAAAACAAAGCGGCATAACTCAGAACTCATAGGACCACATCTTGCCCCGAAAATTGTCTTCGGTACTTCAACTTCTCTCACTTTCAACTAGTAGTAATCGGATCTCAAATTAATCTTCGAAAAGACTGGAGCACACCCCAAATGATCAACAGTTTTCTGACACTCAGAAATGGATACTAATCATTCACTGGCAATTGTTTCAACTGTCTGTAATCCAAACACATTCTCGTATGTCATCTCTCTTCTTCACAATTTGTACTGTCGCACTCTAAGATGAGGTACTACGCCTAATGAATCTAAGGTCTAACAAATCTCGAAGTTGATTCTTTAACACTCTCAATTCTTTCGGGAACCATAAGATACAGAGCAAACAAAACAGGAGCAAACTCGGAGACGGTCTCAATAACAAACTCTTCTTCTCTATTACGAGACAAACCGGGCAATTCTTCCAAACACTTTTAGGAATAACACAAACTATTCTAACATTCCGCGGTCTAATCTTCATTCAAAAATCAAATCCATCACATTTGATAGGCAAGCCTGACAACTAAACTCAATCAATCTTTGACCTCTAAAGCTGGATCAACATTCGATAAGAAGTTCACCTCCTCAACTACTACTACAGTCTCACAGAAATCTGCAGCTTCAAGGCAACTCTCTCTCTGTCTCAACGTATACCCTAACTCTATGCTCTACAAGCCAAACCATATCCAATGTTACATCGAAACCGTAAAAAGGAAATTACTTCACATCTACTGGAAACACATAACCCTGAACCATCAACAAACATCTTTCGTACATCTTTCTGACCACCACTACCTTACCAAAAGGACTAGTCACATGCGTCCCTACGTCTAAGATCTCAACAGGTATATCAAATTTCTTTGCATGCTCACACAAAAGGACGAATCCGCAGAAATTGCAACTTCACATGTACACAGCTGATAATTTTCAGTTCTCTTGTTTTCAGGCTGGCCCTTCAAGATAACCTAACTCTTCAAAATCATTCTTAGAGCATCTCTAAACTTCAAAATTCAATTCTGATCACACATAAACAATCATGCTTGAACTTGTTCTATAACATCGGTCCTGACGACTCAAAATATCCCACTACCAAACAATATGAAGCTAAAGCTCAGGAATTCCTTCTCGGCTCAACTATATCGGGAGTGACTTTATCTCTCCTTTTTGCTGGAAGACATCTCAAACGCATATTGGCCTAATCACACAAACTGATTCCCGCTCACGGATATTGATCGACTGTCTTGTATCAAAACCATAGGTCGAACCCCAACGATCACCAACTAACATTTTTGAATTTCAGATTACTCACACGAGACCCTTACCTTGATCTCGCCTAAAGAACTAAGGTACTCGCACCTACCTCTAACACTTCACCCGGCACATTCAAACTTTGCATGCTTGCTAACAATATACCGAAGTACAGATTCAAAATCAATCGGAGGGAACAAACTCAAAACTGTACCAAGGGCTTATCTACTGTAACATCGATATCACTCTGACTCTCACTCATGGATCTTCACTTCTTTTCACCAACTAATACCAGAATCGGTCTCATCGTCCCTCACTAACAAGAATCAGCCCACATACACACTGACGCAAACATACCAATTGTACTTCAGCTCCGGTACAATCATACTTCCCTGACTATAGCAACGAACTCCCTTAACATCATCCACATTTCCAGAAACTACGGCTTCTACTTACCGATTTACGGCCCACGCCTTGGCCTCAAACTTACCAAAAAGCAATTAAATCAACAACAACAACAATTTAACATACAAAATGGGTTAGCAAAGGAAAGGGTCCAAGTGGCTCAAGTATGATTCCCTTACTTAAAAATTTATTTTTCCGATGTAATAGAAGCAATGAGACTCTACTCAACATGCTTCAAGCAACATACGTTCACAATCAAACAATCATTCATCACAGCATACTCGAATAACAAGCAACATGCTTACATGGCAAGCAACCACCGTGCAATTACAACACAAGAATTAACTTACCTCACTTACATGCCCAAGGCCTCGGAAACCTTAGGCTCTGATACCAACAAATGTAACCCCCTCGTCCCGGTCCAGACGTTTGACCGGCCCGAGTAGGCTACACGGGGAAAATCGATGTGAAACCCGTTAAGGCCCCACCTCGGTTAGCAACCCTAGAAAATTTCTTTTATTTATATCTTGTCTAAATGCATTTTTAAGTCCTATGTGAAACAAGACAGCGGAAACACAAGCAACATATCAACGACCATCCAAAACAGCAATTTAAAACAACCCATTTTCCCTTTTTAACCAGGCCGTATCGATACACTTGTCAAAGGTATCGATACGCCTTGACCAAGTCAACTGCCCACAGTCAACTCAGGGGAGACCGTATCGATACAGCCCTTGGGCGTATCGATACACCCTCATCGGTCAACATCACACGGTCAACGAGACAAAACCGTATCGATACGCTTAGAGCCCGTATCGATACGCCAAAGTCTTACCAAAATCTCAGATTTCCAGTGAGCTTTGGGCGTATCGGTAGACCCCTGCGTATCGATACACCAAGCCAAAACTGAGTCCTGAAGAGCAAAACCGTATCGATACGGCCCTTAGGTGTATTGATACGCCATGCACTGCAAGTCCCCAAATTTCAGCCAAACAACTTAAGACTCGACTCTAGATGCGATTTACGACTCCCCTAGCCACAAACAACATACATACAACCTCTAACTACCAAGATATCAACATACATGGCATTCAAAACGTACAAGGGTCATGCAACGAAAGGATTCATACATTTATCAAAAAGAAGACATACTTAACACATAAAGGTTCATGCCTTAGAAACAAACATATAGGCATTCAAGACATGCAACATAAGCAAGATTTACAATTCAAACAAAGCATCCAAAAGCCAAACCAACATTAACATATATCAAGCTCAAATCAACAACACCTATCCCATTGCTTGACTATTAAAATTTACAATTTAAAAATCATACTTGAGCTAACCAAAAGCGACACTTGGAGACCTTTCCTTGTCCTTGCCACCCACAAGCTACTGATCTGCATTGTCAAATAAAAAGGAGCGTAAGCATAAAATCATAGTGAGGGTAATCTCATAAAACAAACCTTCGACAATGCAGGGTCCAAGCACGAGCAACTACCATGATGGAATGCATGATCTTACCTCCGTTCCACATGAGCTAAAATATACATGATGCATGAACATATAATCATCACTATGCCATGATCAACAATTCATAAGCCCAACACACGAAGATACATATGTCAATGTATTATTAACAACATATCTCAATCAATATTGGAATCACATTTCATATCATATTGGCACCTAGCTATGACTCGAATACGCGAATAACAAGTTGGAACGCATTTCCAACACAACCATTACCTTTGGTGGGATTACACTCATCACCGGTTCTCGCGGAGGGGATTCCACTCATCCTCACGCCCCGTCGATGGGATTCCACTCATCACCGACTAATATATAAAGATTTCGGGGCGAACCCGTACTCCTCCTTGGTGCCTTAACGCCTCCAAGGCCACGCGCGAATTTTACTCTCGTGTGCACACTAACATCCTAATGACCGATCATTGTACCCAAGCATACTAGTGCCAATATTAAACACAATCCATAACCTTTCATAACATCATTTCAAAACAACTTCCGTGCTTAGCACGTACTCACCATGATCCTCGAAATCATGCAACCACCCCATAACATCATTTCACAAGTCATCACTACATGTATATCCTCAAAACAATTATCACATCATATTTCACACATATGTATATCCACATTATACCTATCATCAACATGCATATGGCAATGCATCAAAACATGCTTCAACATACATGTATAACAACATATACATAACCACCATTGTCTCAATTAAACATGAGTCACCAATATCATATATAGTACAACCAAAGTCTCTAACTAAAGCTTAGGATTAGGCTACCACTCTAATCCCAACTCTAGGTGGGTCTACCAATCCCAACCTAGTCCACATGCTTGAACCAATTGCTCAAAACCATTTAAAACATTTTAACCACTCACCTTCACCTCCAAGCTCCACTACCAAGCAACCAAGGTCTTCAAGTTTCCGGATTCACTCCCGAAGCTTTACCATTGTCTTCTCTTATTTCTAATCATCTCAACACAAACAAAACAACCTCGAATCAGCTCATACAACAATGTAGCAACTCGGAACACCATTCAAGCAATAAACACAAGATTCCAAGCCAAGAACAACCCCCAAAACATCAAACTCGGGCAGCCCTCAAACATCAACCAAAACTCATGATTTCAACCTTTTTAGCACACTCAAATGCTTCAAAAACAGCCCCCAACTATTACCCTAACATCAACCCTAAATTCCAACATAGAACACACCCAAAACTCAACTCAAAACCCTCCTAAAACCCCACCAAAACCCAAATTCGGGAATTCTTATAAAACACTTTAGAACTCATACATGTTGGACCTCATGGTTCATAAACAACTTATCTATCAACATTAAACCAAAAGCTTTGTTAAAATCTCATAAAGTTACAGCCTTTAGCAAAAACCTTGAAAAACCCAAAATGTGAAATACATAGCTTTAATGGAAACTAATGGTACCATAATGTAAAGAAAGACAAGACCAACTCAAAAATGCCATTACCTTTTGAAAAGCTCCAAGGATGAAGGTGAAAGGGGATGAAATGGTGAAATGGAGAGAAAAGCCCTCCCTTGTCGTTGGAATGAAAATATGGATAATGAAAAAGATGAGCACATGTCTATTTTAACAAAAGGGGTTTTAATTTTGAAAGTTTCATTTATTTATTGTTTTGCCATTAATGAGATTGCAATTTCATTTGTTTGTAGATTTCATAGAAAATGAGATACAATTTAATTTTTGTCCAACACAAAATGTTTGTTTTGGAAATATGAAGCCCAAAATAATATTTTATTATTTTAAATTTTAAAACTGAAATCGGGCCATTATTTTAATATTATTTTCTCCCGGCCCCCAAACTCGGGTGTTACATGGAGTCTTCATCACTTCAGGTAGCCACATATGCCTTCTTCTTATGGCTTGAAGTGCTTGCCCTCTTCTTCTTCATGGATTCTCGTTCAAGTTCTTTCAAGGCTTTCTTCATGGAAGGGGCACACTTCTTGAAGAGATGAACTATCTCTTCTTCTTCATCCTCCTCTTCACTTGAATATACGTGATGGCATGTGTAGGATTTGAGAGAAATGGCATTTGTGTTGATGTCAAGCCCTTTGAGCTTCTTCTCCCCCATAGCTCCAATCTTTTCCTTCTTCTTCTCCTCTTCTTTGTTTTTCTTCATTGTTTGGTGAGTGAGAAGTGACCCCATGAGCTCATCAAGCTTCGAGGTTTTGAGATTTTTGACTTCGATGATGGCAGTCCTTTTTGAGTCTCATGACTCGGGAAAGGAGTAGATGAGCTTTCGGACAAGTTTCTCTTCTGAGATGGCTTCTCCATAACCTTTAAGTTCATTGGTGATGGTGGAGAACTTATCGAACATCTTTTCAATGTCCTCTTTCGGATCCATCTTGAAGTTTTCATACGCTAGGTTGAGGAGCCCGATCTTGGTCTCCTTTACTTCGTTTGTCCCCTCGTATGTACCTTCGAGCTTTTCTCAAACTTCCTTGGCACTCTCACACGAAGACATCTTCTCATAGATGTTAGGGCCAAAAGCACAAAAAATAATGTGCAAGGCTTTGCAATTAAGCTCTATCTTCTTGCAATCTTCGGCACTCCAACCCGCCTTGCTTTGTCGAGGCACGAACGGACCATCTTCTACTATTTCCCAAAGCTTGTAGTCCATTGACTTTATGAAGAACTTTATCCTTGTCTTCCAATGGGCATATCGTGTTTCGTCGAAGAAGGGCGGTTTATCGATGGATTGCGCCATTGAGCCGGTTGTTTGAAATGTTGATCGAGCTTGTCGGATCTTCTCAATAGGATGTTAATCATCTTCAATTGATCCAAGCTTTGATACCAATTGTTGGGTTTTTAGGTGCTCGATTCCTTCAACCGTTCTTGCTCGTCAAGTGGTGGAGAAGTGAAATTTTTGGTGATAGAGGTGTGGAAGCTAAAAAAGATAAAGACAAGATGATTTATAGTGGTTCAACCTTCTAACCAAGGTCTACATCCACTACCTTAGCTTCCCACTAAGGATTTCCAATCAATCCACTATTGATTCGTCCCCTTTTCTAAGCTTAGGAGGAAACCCTTACGAACCAATCAAGCTTTCTACCCAAAGCCTTGATCAAACCCTCTTTACAAAGAGACTAAAATAAGAAAACTCAAATCCCTCTAATAAGTATTTGTTTGCACAATTAAGCTCTCACCCAATCCTAAAGCACTTGAGCAAATATAACAATTTTGGCTCACTAGTGTTTGTCTATTACAAGAAATTAAACAATAAAGCCCTAAGACAACTTCTTGATCATAGTGTTGTTGACAATTGAAGCATTGATCATTACTTGATCCTTGAAGGTCTCTTTTATACTCCTTATTGAGTTTGTAACCGTTACTAGCCGTTGGGTTGAATTGGAGCCGTTGGAGACTTTATTTCCCATTTTAAATGTAGTTCTAGAGCCTTCCGTATCGATACACGAGGACCCATATCGATACGCTCTTCTTCAGAAACTAGCCGTTGGACTCTTACCAGCCTAATCACATTGATACACTTGAAAGTGTGTCAGTTCAGTATGTCATTTAAAAGACAGTTAGGAAATAGCCGTTGGGGTTGTTAAAACAGGGATCGGTACGCTTAAAGGGCATATCGAAACGATCCCTTTCCGTATCGATACGGTCTCACCCGTATCGGTACGGGTTTTGGCAGAATCAAAACTTGGGCAAAAGTGTATCGATACGGGGTATACCGTATCGGTACGGGCTTGCTGAAAAGTCAAGTTTAGCTATTTTAAAGCATTAAAAACTTTGCCAAAAACCTTTTAAAATGTCTCAAACTTATTTTCAGTTACTTGGACTTAAAGACATGTTTTAAATTCTTTTCAAATTAGTCCAAACATTTTTCAATTATTATATCAAAACATTAGTTCTACAAGAATATTTGAAGAAATCAAAAACACTAATCCTCAAGGTAAAAACTCAAAAATAAAAGCACTCATGAAGACCTTATTCATCACAATTCATCCACACCTTTAAATATTTTAAGTACCAATACGTTGGAGGCGAGACCAAAACAACCCCTCTTAAAATTAGGACAAATAACGAGTGAAAACCTTATTTATGTTTGAGTGTCAAATTTTCTTTGGGTATTAGATTTTCTTACAAATTTGAAATAAAGAAATTTAAGAGTTACAAACAAGTCTATAGATATCAAACAAAAATAGGGAAGATTGTAAGAAAAAAAATTAGGGCAAAAAAAATTCAGAGAATTGACGAACTAAATATCAAAGAAGATGAACGAAAAATCAAAGAAAGATTATATAGGATAAAGGAAGCATACTCACCTAAATCATCGATGGTGTCAATGAAGAGAGGCAGGTGTTGGTATCGTGCTAAGAGAGTTTTTTTTAGTTGAAGAGAAAGGGTAGTGTAGTTTGTTTTACGAAAAGTAAAGGGATAAAACAAACTACATAAAAGCTAAAGAGAAAGTTTTTGACCCGTAGTTTCAATTACGTTGACTCGCTTGTTTTACATGAACCAAACATAAAAAATGCAAAAATTGAATTTTAAAATTACAATTATGTGAATCAAACACAGCCTTATTAAAATATTTATTTTTTGTTCATATTTTATTATCATTGTATACTAGATTGAAACCTCAATTATGATTGGGGAATTCATTTTTAATAAAATATATATTTAATTAATTAGTAGTAAAAATTATGTTTAAATTATATTTTTTTAAAATAATAATATATTATTTATAAAACGTTATGAAAATATTATTAACATATCATACTTAATTAATTACAATTCATTTTTCAAATTTAGAGTTAAACATAAAGTTAAAGATATCACACTCAACCTCCAATTTTTCTTTTCTCTATTTTATCTTTGGTTAGCAAGTTTTGCTTCTTGAGCTAATTTAGGGTTAAGAATCTAACCAAAATTTTATATTGGATCATTTCTTCTTTTTTCGTAGTTATTCAAAATCCAACACATATTATAAGATACATATTTTTTCGGCATGGGTGGACCGTGGCCTAAGTAGGTCATATTCGCCCATGATTTTGGGAGAATGTGTTTTATTTTATATTATTAGATAAATTACATAAAATAGTCCTCCAACTATATGACACATTTTTGTTGAGTCATTCTACTAAGAAAAGCTACAAAATAGTCACTCAGCATTAAAAAATAACAAACTAGTTTGTTCCGTTAATTTTTTGACAAGAGATGATGTGTCAGTTAATATAAATTGGTGTAATAACATAGTTATCCCTCATGTTTTACACTTATTTTAATTTGATCCTAATTTTGAAATTAAGCAACGTAAATTTAATATTCTATCAATTTAGAACATCTTTTCTATTTCTTCTCCCTCCACCACCTTCCTCCATCACTTGTTCTTTGTTTGGTTGCGAATAAAATTTTGTTGAGTGGATCAATTTAATGTGATTTGGTCAAGAGGGGGGAATTTGGCTATTTAAAATTTAAGGGAGCAAAAAGGAAATTGAAAAATGAAGGTTAAAGCAATTTATAGTGGTTCAAGCTTCTAACAAGCTCTACATCCACTACCTTAGCTCCCACTAAGGATATTCAACAACTTTCACTAGATGTTCTTCCCATTTTCTAGGCTTAGGAAGTAACCTTTACAATTGGTCAATTTTTTTACCCAAAGATTAACCCAAAAGACTCTCTTTTACAAAGAAAAATTTGGCAAATGAAAATATCTCTCACAAGATTTAAAATTTTGCCCAATTACAATCAAAACACCCTCCCAAACTTGAACTAATGATTATCAAAATGATTACAACAAGTTGGATACAAGATATAGCTAAAAAGAGGCACAAGGATTTGGATTATAGCTTGGATGTTGCAAGTAGGTTCAATAGTTGTTTTTGAAGCTTTGGAGGCTTGCTTGTATACCCTTGCATTGATTTCTAGCCGTTTGGGTGGTTGAGGTCATCAATAGAGACGTTGAAGCCTTTATTTCTCACCAAAACTGCACTTTTACACTTGCCCGTATTGAAACACGAAGGCCCGTATCGATCCATGTCTCAAAAGAGAAAGAGCTGTTGCAGGTAATAAATATGGGCGTATGGAAACACTGGAACGCGTATCGAAACGCTATAAGGAGTGTAATCACTAATTTTGTCCGAACCTTGAACCCCTTTAATTTTTGTTAGTCTAGACTTACATCGGGCTATTGAGACTAAGAAAGAAAAAGGAAAAAGAAAAAAAGAATATATATATATATATGTCATGTCTTATTAGTATCATCATATATTATAACTTGTTTAATTATTGTTGTTATTATTCTTTATTCATTTATTACTATTATTACCTTATATTATTATTAATATCTTGATATAATATTATAGCTATCGTAAATGCTATCGTCATGTTCATTGATACCTTATTATTATTCTACTATTGCTATCCTAGTTATTATTATTATTATATAACATTTATTCTTGTTGTTAATATTTTTACACTATTATTCTTATATTATTTATTGTTTTCGATTATTACATTGTATTATTACTTGTTTTCATTAGTATTATGTACTACTATTACTATTATTATTATTATTATTATTATTATTATTATTATTATTATTATTATTATTTATTCTGTTACTATATTATATTATATTATTATTTTCGGATATAACTAGTATTATTATCATAATTAAAAATAAAACATAAGAAAATAAATAAAAGCCCACTTTGATTAAAAATAAATAAGAGTCCAAAAATACAATAAGCCCAAATCATATATAATTTAATAACAGCCCAATAAAAAGCCCAACACCAATCAAACTAAAAAACCCTAATTGCTTGGTGTTTCTTTCTGTAGTCGCCGCACTCCCACAACCGTCGGACCGAGGGCTTGATCAACGGCCCATATCGACCCTGGTAAAAACCCTAAAGATGCTAACGTCTCAAATCGCGCTGATCACGTCCAGTCGTCCGATCGTAACGGCGTTGAACGGCCAGGATAGGCCTTTCGCACGAGTGTGATGCACGCGCAACGCCTAGACTTCCCCACGCGCGACGTTTTACTTCCCACGCGCGCGTGCCATCACTGCCCGACGCACCCAGTCGTTCTGACTTCTCTTCCACTCGCTCGTACGCCTGCAACCACGCCGTGTCCCTCTCGATTGGTCTCATCCGACAAACCACAGAAGAAAATAGAGGGTCAGAGGTATCCAAAAAAAGCAACCACGACATGCATTAAATCGAAGCAAGACAAAGCACAAAAAGTCAACCATTTCTTTTTTATATTTGAATGTAATATCGGGATATAAATCCGAACTCAAACCATTGTAGAAGGGAGCTTTTTATAGAGAGAAAAAATCAATAACATCAAGAGCCTTCTGAGGTAGTTGATGATTTCGATTCAATTGCATGCAAATAAAAAAATCAATCTAAAAATAATAATAAAAAGAAAAGTTTTTTCGATTTAACCTTTCGAAAGCCAAATCCCCTTTCCGTTTCTCAAGCCGGGTCGACAATAAGCCCATCGACGTCCGTCTTGGCGGTCACCGGGGTGAGCCGTCCGAGTTGTAAGCAGGTTTTCTTTTTAGGGGTTTCAAATTAGGGTTTTCGAAAGAGAGGCCTTCGGTTATAGGGTTTCAAAAAAGAGGGGGATTTTTTTGTACTCGCCGGTGTCGAGTTTGCGGTGACCGGTGAAGGTTTCCGGTCCCGTTCAAGAGAGGGGAATAGCTCTTGGGTTTCGGGGTCGAGAAAATAAAATGGCAAAAGGGGAACTATTTCTTTAAAACGCATTTTTATAGTATATTTGTGTTTTAAATTTGGTTTATTTGCCAATTTAGTCCCTCCATGCTTTGAAAATGACCCTACGGGGGCTTCCGCATTCTGAAATCATGCCCCAGGTCCCTTAAAGTTTTTTAAAACTTTCAATCTCATCCCTAATCCGGTTTTAATATATTTCGAATGGGTTAATAGCCGTTTTGGCACCTTCAGATTTTTGCCTCATTTCAAATTGGTCACTAATCATTATTTTAATTGCCCTTTCTAGCGGTTTATTTACGCGTTTAATCCTAAAGTTCGCATGTGTTTGCATTTTGACTTTCTCGTTGCTTATGATTTAATTCGGTTCTAATATATTTTTTAGAATGATTAATTAATCCTACATTTCTTATTAATGCTACATGTTTTTATATATACTTAAAATGGTGCGATAATAGACGTGTGCATATTCCATTTGACTATGCATATAAATTTTTTTTTTCTTCTTATCTCGTAATTTTATAAGCATGTACGTTTATATGTTGTCCCATATGTTTTATGTTTACTTTAGTTTACATTGAGTTCGTATGCCCTTTTTTTATTTTGATTATGTTATAACATGCCATATATCGTGTGCCTCTATCTCTCCTAGTTAATCGTATAAATCTATGTTTTGTAAGTTGCATTCGAATTATAAATTGCAATGCAAATTTTTTTTATTCGGGAGTGAGCAAGACCATTACCAGTCGTAGTGGTGGTGGTTCGGACGTTCTCTCTCGAATATTAAGGCTTTTAAAATTCACTCGCCCGTATAACCAAATTTCGATACGATTCGTCACTTTAATTCGCAAATTTAATATTAATTAAGCGGTAGTATTTTTGGTACCGATTTCCGGGCATGACGGTGGTGCTCATTCTTCCCCGCGTGTAACCGACTCCCGAACCTGTTTTCAAAAGAAAATCTCTGGTTTAGTTTTCAGTGTCCGGTCTACCATTTTCAAATGATCGGTGGTGACTCCTCTATTTTTTATACAAACCCGACTAAATTTTCAAAACCCATTAAAAACCCGGTTCCTCCTAGTGACACGAGGCACCTGTATTTTTGATTTTTTTTTAGTCGCAACAAGGGGTCGTATTGAAACGGCTTTGGCCGTACCGATGCAATTTTTCTCACTTGAGCTATTGCTATTTTCCATATCGAAACGACCCTAAGGCGTACCGATACATGTCAACTGTTTTTTAAAAGTTGCTCTTTCCTAATAACTGACAAGTAACGGTCAAAAATAATAAATGCTAAGATTTTACAAATCTTTTAGACCGTATCGAAACAGCTAGGCCGTATCGATACGAGATGCCTAAAATTCTTAAACCCAAAAGAAGGTTGTATCGAAATAGCATAAGCCGTGTCGAAACAGTTTCTTCCAGTTGCCAAATAAAGTTTTGGCCGTATCGAAACCATGTACATTTTTTTAAAATTTGGCTTAAAAACACTTAAAAAATTTTATAGGGTTTAAGTTTTAACTTTAAAAAATAATTTGGGCTTAAAATTACTTATCAATAGTGAGTGAATTGTGAGACTTTAAAATACTGAAAAATTTATTTACATTACAAATAAGACCTTAAAAACAATTTGTTATATCAAAATCAAACGTAGGTTTTACAAATTTGAATTGCTATTATTTTTTATTTTTCTATTTCATTTTTTGTTTATAATTCCTCCGACTTTAGTCCATATATATGATGACAAATTGACCGACCCTCTTATAAGCCACTTAGTTATATGTTTAATAATAAGAATGTCACTCATCTTCTAAAACTAAACATTTAGTCACTCAATTATAGGTTTAGGAACAAACATGTCACTTTTAAAAAAAACAACAATTAAATCACTTAATTGTATATAGGAACAAACATGTCACTCAATTAAAATTGTAACAAACAAGTCACTATGTCATTAAAGTTGAAACAAGGGCTTGGTATAATAATAATTTTAGCCCCTAAAATTTATGCATTCTATTAATTTGGTCCTAATTCAAAATAATTTAATAAAATTAACACTTCAAATTTAAAAATTCTATTAATGAAGTAATTGTGTCTGCTAGTAGGTGTCGTTAAAGTATAATGAATTTATTTCATTAGTCTGTTGATTGTTTAGAGTGAAGTGATTGTACCTGTCGAGCTATCACATTTGTTGATTACTGAACTAATGGACAATAGCATGGAGTGTGGTCGAAGGGTGTGTCATGATGGTGTAGTGTCGAGATTTTTAAATATGGAGGGTTAAATTTATTGAAGTATTATGAATTATGATCAAATTAATAGAATGCATATGTTTTGGAGACTAACTTTGTTATTATACCAAGTTGTTGTTTCAATTTTGATGACATAATGACATGTTTGTCATATGTTTTGAGTTGGCATAGTGAAAAAAAAAGGTAAATTACCTAGATAGTCACAAAACTATTATTTTACTCCTATTTTGACCACTGAAGTAAAAGTAATTTGTATAATTACAAATTTAATCTTCATATTTACACATACAATGAATTTAGTCCTAATTTTATAATTTAGTCTAATATTTATTATTATTGATAATATTTATTATTTAAATATTAAATTTTAATAAAAATAAAATAAAAACATATTATATTATATTATATTTAATAAACCATCTTTTTACTCGAGTCAAAAAACGTGAACCAGTAAAAACATGAATTTTTTACTAAATAAAAATATTATGAAATATTAAATAAAAATAAATTTAAATAATTCAAGTCTATTTGTCCAATTTAATTAATTCAAGATTATACATTTTTTCTTATAGCATTTTAGATGAATATACCCCCAGCATACTGAAGTGAGCCAAGAAGCATAATTTTTTTTAAATAAAGCTTTAGTCGACGTCTTAATTTAAACATAAAGATTCATGATTTTTGAAAACATAATTTACCTTTTTTTATTGTGTCAAGTATCACACCGTGAGTTGTTTAACAATAATTAATATTCGAGTGACTAAATGTGTAACACCCGAGTTTTGGGGCCGGGAGAAAATAATATTAAAATAATGGCCCGGTTTCGGTTTTAAAATTTAAAATAATAAAATATTATTTTGGGCTATATTTCCAAAACAAACATTTTGTGTTGGACCAAAATTAAATTGTATTTCATTTTCTATGAAATCTACAAACAAATGTAACCCCCTCGTCCCGGTCTGGACGTTTGACCGGTCCGAGTAGGCTACACAGGGAAAACCGATGTGAAACCCGTTAAGGCCCCACCTCGGTTAGCAACCCTAGAAAATTTCTTTTATTTATATCTTGCCTAAATGCATTTTTAAGTCCTATGTGAAACACGACAGCGAAAACACAAGCAACATATCAACGACCATCCAAAACAGCACTTTAAAACAGCCAATTTTCCCTTTTTAACCAGGCCGTATCGATACACATGTAAAGGGTATCGATACGCCTTGACCAAGTCAATTGCCCTCAGTCAACTCAGGGGAGACCGTATCGATACAGCCCTTGGGCGTATCGATACACCCTCCTCGGTCAACATCACACGGTCAACGAGACAAAACCGTATCGATACGCCAAAGTCTCACCAAAATCTCAGATTTCCAGTGAGCTTTGGGCATATCGGTACATCCCTGCGTATCGATACACCAAGCCAAAACTGAGTCCTGAAGAGCAAGATCGTATCGATACAGCCCTTAGGCGTATCGATACGCCCTGCACTGCAAGTCCCCAAATTTCAGCCAAACAACTTAAGACTCGACTCTAGATGCGATTTACGACTCCCCTAGCCACAAACAACATACATACAACCTCTAACTACCAAGATATCAACATACATGGCATTCAAAACGTACAAGGGTCATGCAACGAAAGGATTCATACATTTATCAAAAAGAATACATACTTAACACATAAAGGTTCATGCCTTAGAAACAAACATATAGGCATTCAAGACATGCAACATAAGTAAGATTTACAATTCAAACAAAGCATCCAAAAGCCAAACCAACATTAACATATATCAAGCTCAAATCAACAACACTTATCTCATTGCTTGACTATTACAATTTACAATTTAAAGATCATACTTGAGCTAACCAAAAGCGACACTTGGAGACCTTTCCTAGCCCTTGCCACCCACAAGCTGCTGATCTGCATTGTCGAACAAAAAAGAGCGTAAGCATAAAAGCTTAGTGAGGGTAAGCTCATAAAACAAACCTTCGACAATGCAGGGTCCAAGCACGAGAACCTACCATGATGAAATGCGTGATCTTACCTTCGTTCCACTTGAGCTAAAATATACATGATGCATGAACATATAATCATCACTATGCCATGATCAACAATTCATAAGCCCAACACACGAGGATACATATATCAATGTATTATTAACAACATATCTCAATCAATATTGGAATCACATTTCATATCATATTGGCACCTAGCTATGACTCGAATACGCGGATAACAAGTTGGAACGCATTTCCAACACAACCATTACCTTCGGTGGGATTACACTCATCACCGGTTCTCGCGGAGGGGATTCTACTCATCCTCACGCCCCGTCGATGGGATTCCACTCATCATCGACTAATATATAAAGATTTCCGGGCGAACCCGTACTCCTCCTTGGTGCCTTAACGCCACCAAGGCCACACGCGAATTTGACTCTCGTGTGCACACTAACATCCTAATGATCGATCATTGTACCCAAGCATACTAGTGCCAATATTAAACACAATCCATAACCTTTCAAAACAACTTCCGTGCTTAGCACGTACTCACCATGATCCTCGAAATCATGCAACCACCCCATAACATCATTTCACAAGTCATCACTACATGTATATCATCAAAACAATTATCACATCATATTTCACACATATGTATATCCACATTATACCTATCATCAACATGCATATGACAATGCATCAAAACATGCCTCAACATACATGTATAACAACATATACATAACTACCATAATCTCAATTAAACATGAGTCACCAACATCAAATAGAGTACAACCAAAGTCTCTAACTAAAGCTTAGGATTAGGCTACCACTCTAATCCCAACTCTAGGTGGTTCTACCAATCCCAACCTAGTCCACATGCTTGAACCAATTGCTCAAAACCATTTAAAACATTTTAACCATTCACCTTCACCTCCAAGCTCCACTACCAAGCAACCAAGGTCTTCAAGTTTCCGTATTCACTCCCGAAGCTTTACCATTGTCTTCTCTTGTTTCTAATCATCTCAACACAAACAAAACAACATCGAATCAGCTCATGCAACAATGTAGCAACTCGGAACACCATTCAAGCAATAAACACAAGATTCCAAGCCAAGAACAACCCCCAAAACATCAAACTCGGGCAGCCCTCAAACCCCAACCAAAACTCATGATTTCAACCTTTTTAGCACACTCAAATGCTTCCAAAATAGCCCCCAACTATTACCCTAACATCAACTCTCAAATTCCAACATAAAACACACTCAAAACTCAACTCAAAACCCTCCTAAAACCCCACCAAAACCCAAATTCGGGAATTCTTATAAAACATTTTAAAACTCATACATGTTGGACCTCATGGTTCATAAACAGCTTATCTATCAACATTAAACCAAAAGATTTGTTAAAATCTCATAAAGTTACAACCTTTAGCAAAAACCTTGAAAAACTCAAAATGTGAAATACATAGCTTTAATGGAAACTAATGGTACCATAATGTAAAGAAAGACAAGACCAAGTCAAAAATGCCATTGCCTTTTGAAAAACTCCAAGGATGAAGGTGAAAGGGGATGAAATGATGAAATGGAGAGAAAAGCTCTCCCTTGTCGTTGGAATGAAAATATGGAGAATGAAGAAGATGAGCACATGTCTATTTTAACAAAAGTGGTTTTAATTTTGAAAGTTTCATTTATTTACTGTTTTGCCATTAATGAGATGGCAATTTCATTTGTTTGTAGATTTCATAGAAAATGAGATATAATTTAATTTTGGTCCAACACAAAATGTTTGTTTTGGAAATATGAAGCCCAAAAGAATATTTTATTATTTTAAATTTTAAAACCGAAACCGGGTCATTATTTTAATATTATTTTCTCTCGGCCCCCAAAACCGGGTGTTACAAAATGTTTAAAAACGAAAACGTAAGTGACTACAATATTAATTTTTTAAAATTAGTGAGTTAAATGACACTTGCTAAAGATAAACGACCATCTAAGTAGTTTACCCTCAATTAAAAGTTTGTGAGACCAAGTCAATATGCTAACAGCCTCGTGGCGGGATAATGTAATCATTTCAAAAAAAAATGCCACGACATTTTCATTGCTTTATTTTATTATTTTCTAGTTATTTATTGTTAAATATCAAATAACTCGAGTCACTTTCAAATAAGAATAACATTTTAAGAAAAAATATCTAGATAGTTTCAAACAATATAATTCATTTAATAAATATAATAACATGATTATTAATATATTACAATGAATTTCTGTATATCTAATTTCGATCAGTTAGTTAATAAATCATATAACAGTGATTGTGTTATGAATATTTATCTGTGTGAATGTGTATGGTGATTAGAACTTTATCTAAAGAGTTTGATTTACTTTATCATTAGAAATATTATCTCATTTGATTAGAGTTCAATGTAATATGTACTTCTTATGCCTATAAATAGACGATTTGATGAAGACATTGTACACAAGTCTATATTTGAGAATAATACAAATCTACCTCTTTCTCTCATCTCTTTGTTCTTCCATTCTTGTTCTTCCATTCTTATTATTGTTCTTTGTTATTTTATTTACAACACGTTATCAGCACGAGTTTGCTCGAAAGATTTTGGTGCTCTTCGTTCGAATCCCAAAGAATTTACTGAAAAAGTCTGATCCTACTTTGACCTGAAGATAATTTTTTTTTCTCTTTATTTTTTTTTAATTACTAACTGCCAGCATCTTATATTTTAATTTTATCTTTAATGTTTGGTGATATATTTTGAAGGTTTAAGCGAGCTATGAATTTTGAAGTCGCTCGTAAACACCAATTGAGATGTTAGGCTACACAAAATCTGATGCTCGTGGTTCAAGCTAATAAACGGCTTACCATTGGTTTGCTTTCTTTGACTTGCTTTTATTTTTCTAACTTGAAAAAGGAAAAACTCAGTTTTAGACCAAAAAAATAATTAAAGTTATGGTGCGATTAGTTAAAATAAACAAATATATTATTTATGAAGAAAAATTATTTTATGTCAATAAAGTCGTGAAACCTAGATTTTTAATATAAAAAACATCTATCTTAAGGGTAAACTGTGGCCTTAGTTCTTCATAGTTTAGATCATTTTAGTTTGATCCTGATTGTTTTCTTTTCTACACCCTTAGGCATTATGCTAACTTATGATAAACAAAATAAGTATATAAACGCATCATTGTTATGCCTAGTAACTGCCTATACAACTATGTTTAAAAACAAAAACAAAAAGAGAGTATTATGCAACAAATTCTCTAGTTTCTAATATATTCAGCTCAGTGTGTGTGTGTGTGTGTATATATATATATATATTATGGTTTCATATATGTTTAAGTTTTACACAATGGTTAAACTTGAAATTAAATATCAATATTTGTTTATCTTATTTTATTGATAAGAGTTTATATCTTTTGAGTTTTACATGATATGTTTAAATGGGTTGGAAAAAGTCAAGGCTTCTTCGAAGATAAAATCTAAAGAGGTAAAGTTGCTAGATTATGGGGAGAATTAACGGTTTGGCAATCCATATCGCAACTTCTTACTCAATTTGTTAAGGTATTTGTAACTCCCTCGGCCCGGTCTAGCCAACAGACCAGTCAGAACGGGTTACACGGGAAAAACCGAAGCAAAACCCACTAGGCCTCACTCCGATTAGCAACCTTATTTTTTGTTCTTTAATTATCTTTTCTAAATGTCATAATTAACCCTAGGATAGGAGACAACAACAGATATGCGGATAAAGATGTGATCGAGCAGAGGGCATACATTAATTTAAATTTACCATATAGTTGTCAGTCAATTGCATGCACACGGGGCAAAACCATCGTAAAGGACATATATGAACTCAACAATGAAACATGCAATCTTTAGGGACTAAAACGCAACGTTCAGAAACCTTCAAATGTGTCAATCAAGTGTTTTAACTGCTTGCGTTTCAAAACAGGCTTGCCCGTTTCGAAACGCGGGTTCTATTTTAAAAGTGAGAACAAGTCGTTCCGAAACGGTCCCACCTTTTTTCGGAACGGATGCTTCCAGTGACAAAACGTATTGGAACAGGTTCCGAAATGGGGGCTCACAGTGTCGAAGCGTATCGAAACGAGTTCTAAAACGGGGGGTCACAGTGTCAAATCATATCGAAACGGCACCACCCTCGTTCCGATACGAGTATCCCTAGAGCTACAACCGTTCCGAAACCGTATCAATCGTTTCGAAACACTTGCATACAGATTGGCTCGATATCCTACTTTGACACCTCCAAACGTCCCCAAACTTGTCCTGAATCAACAAAAAACCATATAGCAACATACCATACATACATTCTAGATGCAAAAAGTCCTAATCACAACATTAGACATGAATTCAAGCAACAAATTGGATTTCAAGCCCTAAGCTCACATGAACACTTAGGTTTTAAAACACTAACAAGTCAATATGCTTAGCAATCCATACAAGGCCACATCAAGTCTCAATTTATCATAGTATCATCTTTTAAAACATGCTAGAAACATAAACAAACCATAGTAAAGAAGTTTAAACACCAACTCCATAACATACAAATCTAGCAATCTCATTGTCTAAGTGTTATTAAAAAACATAAATCATACTTGAGCCAACTAATAACTCCGAGAAACCCTTCCTTGCCCACTTGCTTCCGAAACCTCTAACGGTTTGCATTGTTGGAAAAGGAGAGAGCGTAAGCTTAATGCTTAGTGAGCGGAGCTCTAAAACACCACAACAATACATTTTTTAAAACATAAATCTTAGATTTAAAGCAAAACCATTTAAGGAAAGACGTAATGAAACACAATCATCACAATACATGGTATGCACATGCATAACCAAAAACCTGGTGGGACTACACATCACCGTTCAACTAGTAGTTTTCTGATGGGACTACACATCACCTTACTCTTCCACTAGTCACTACCGGTGCGACTACACATCACCGTAGTAACGACAACCATCACGTGAGGCTCGACACCAACAACGACTACACAACAACATTAACGAGAGTAAAAACAATCATAAAACATCACCACGACACACATATTCATGAAAGCCGAAAATCAACCAACAAACGAGGTTAGATGAACTTACTCTTGGGTCTAGGTTAGTCTTTAAGACTCCACCCAAACTCACATACCTTCATTGAACATAAATAAGGTTCGAAAACAGTATCCACTCACCGATGAAACCCAAACGGAAGCCGAAACACCGATCTCAAGCCTCTTTAGCACCCGGTATCGCACCTGAAGCACCCGAACCCGATTCCTCTGTTTTAATCAATCCAAATCATATTATTAAGACACTAATACACTTGTAAACCAGCAACAACCCGGAAACTAAATCTTGCAACCAAAACACATCGATCCGAACATAAATTTCATCCAAACTCCACCATTTTCGTTCTAAACAAACCCCACGCTGAACTCATCCATTTCAACCATCAAAACACATCCAAAACCATCTAGAACCATTCCCCAACATCAAGAGAACCACTACTCACGTTTTCAACCTAAAACCAACCCAAAAACCCAACCTTTTCAACCTAAAAATCTCATTTTTATACCCATTTCGGGTTTCCCACCAATACCCATCATTTTAACATTTTTAAGACACCCAAATATGATCAAAAACACCCTTAAACGTTACATTAGAAAACACATAGAAATACCCATTTTCTCAAACCCAACACCAAATCAAAATGCATTTTAATGGCTTTTAAAAGAGGGTTTTAAAGAACACAAGCTAGATAATGTAAAAACTGGAACAAGGAAGAGATTACCTTCAAAAATATTGCTTGGATGAGTGATTTGAGCAATGGAATATTGGTTTAGGGTTTTAGAGATGTTTTAGTGGAAAAGGGGGATTTTGGAGAAGATTACATCTTTTTCAAATTTCATTTCCTTATTCCCTTTTTACTCAAAATTCTCATTCTCAAATTCATTAATGGTATTTTTGTAAATATTGACATCTTTTATAAAATCATCATTTTAAATCTAATTTTAACCCGGACTAATCCTAGATTATAACCGATAAACTCTCGGGCCCTAAACCGAGGCGTTACAGTAGTAATCTTTTCTTTTAAATTATTAATAAGAGTTTTTTTATAATATGTTTGTTGGATTAGATTTTTTTCGTTCCCTTAAGTGAATGAAAGGGTTGTTATAAAATCTATATTTTCTTGAAAGCAATATTTCTTCTATGTCAAAAAACTCGCCTATAGACTTCTCCCAAGTTCACGAAAATTCGTCTTGATCCAAAAGGTTTTATGGGAGGCATTCCCTGAAGTGAATGGAAGCATGATGTTTATTCCATGCAATTATTGGATTTGTTTCATTCCCTGAAGTGAATGCAAACATGGTAAATCACTATTCAATTGGGAACATAACTTCGATATAATCCAAGTATATTGGTTGGACATCCCGTTCTGCGAGGCTATTGATCTCAAAGGAGGGTTTTAAAGGACCTTGTGGACTGGTTTAACAACGTCGCGTACGAGGATTAAATCTTTGTTATCTGTGATGAGGATATGTTAATAAAAACATACTCCACTTTTCACGGCAAATAATGTTGTCCTCAGACACAATATCGTGAAAAAGGTTTCAAAGGCTCACTGGCTCTACTCCATTCCCTGAAGTGAATGTGAGATTATATTATGGAACGAATAAAAGCCACGTTAGAGGTTGTGGTCGTGATTGAAACCATGAATATAGACATGGGAAACATAACATTTTAAGGATACTTCTACCCACTGGTGGTGAGGTTATAAGGATGATAAGAGTGATAAAGATCATTCTAATGAAGTAAAATTATTTTTATTACCAATATGATGTTATAAACTATTGGTCTCGTACTTATCGTACATTAAAAATCAACAATCTATGGTGACGATTTATGCTCAACATAAGCATAAGATGTATTTTCCCATTCAAATGCAAGGGAATAATGTGAGTATTATATCTCAAAGTACTGAAAATATTGATGCTCTAGAAGAGCAATAAATTCTTGAGAGAAAGCACACTATGAAAAGTGCAGAATTGCGAATATTGCAATAATTACTGCTAATGGTAATAATATCGTCACCACTAGAATTGGAAATTTTAAGAGAGCAAATATGAGTTCGCAAAATATCCCTTTGGGAATTATACATAACATAAGTTATCAATTAACATTTGAAATAAGCTATTGTGGATATAAGTTCTGGTGGCCAAAAAGCCAGTTGAAAGCTCTAGAAAAGCTATATATATTGCCACCAAAAGATAATTTCCATTGAAAGCTCCGAAAGAGCTAAATATATTCATATTCAAAGAAACAATTTTGATGATCGTACTAAACATGTACGAGTGAAATTAAATCACATGTTATGGTAAACTAGAAGTTTACGAAATTTAATAATGTATATACACACTTGTATGTAGTTGGTATGATCGGATAGACCATCCTGATCAATAATGATGCGAAAGCTATTTAGATTTACATACACATATATTAAAAGAACTTGGAGTTCTTATGGCGCTTATTCTCAAAGGAATGGATTAAATTCCACTTATTAAAGAACGTGAAGTTCTTGTGTTGCTTAAAGGAATTGATTAAATTCCACTTACTAAAAGAACCTAAAGTTCTTGTGTTGTTTGTTCTCAAAGGATATAGATGATCTCACTTACCAAAAGAATAGAACTTGAAGTTCTTGTACTAAAATTGAGACTGTATGTCTTGCATATCTAAATGAAATATGGGCCCAAATATCCACAAATGTGGAAAGTTTTATATGATTTTAGTAGATGCATCTACATTGTTTTATCAACTTACAACCAGAAGTTTGCGAGATTGATTATAAAAGGATTCAAATTATGCAATTAAACTATTCGTTTTACAAAAGCTTGTGGGTTTATATTTTAGGCTATATCGGTTGTTACAAAGCCTATTGATTATGAAAATTACGGTTTAGCAAATTTTTAATTGGATGTCTCCTATTTGATAGCTAAACTTTGAGAACAAAACATTTATTATTTATATGGTATTTCCATATAGCAACACTTATACGCATCAAGTCAACGAGTTATAATAAACTCTCCATTATTATTTGACTTTTGGTCAGAAGTCATATTTCCCATTTTTGAATTTTTGAATGTGCGATATATAGTTGAATTGCTCCACCCTAACGCATAAAATGGACAAGTAAAAAGGGTTGAGAATATATATTGAGTACGAGTATCCTTTTATGTTTAAAATCTAAACATTAATTGGAGAATCATTTATTAGATGATTTTTCTCAACATCAGGGGGAGAGAATAATCAACTGGATAAAGAAGGAAATGAATTATCATTATCTAGATTCTCGAAAATGAACTAAAAGTTCATAAGATAATTCATGTTATTTCATGTCAACTGCTAGACATATTTACTGACCCAATGAGAGTAATTAAGTCTCATATACCAGCTGAAATGCTCTAAGTTTAAATTACATGTTAGAGCAAGTGGATGTAAATCATGTTTGAAGCATGATAGTTGAAATGATTCCAATGATCAAAATTCTCGTAAATGAAAAGTGTTATGAGATGATCATATATTGGAGGCAGGTGCTCCTAAAGAGACATAAGACATAACTAATAATAAAACTCTTGAAGCGTTTCAGGTACCTGAAATAAAGATTAAAATCTTGAAGAGATCTCGATGAGTTATGTCATTACGAGAATGAAACCAGAAAATTGGAAAGTTGTCGACAACGATTTTACAAACAATTTTACATAAAATACTTATATAGAAATGAAGAAAAAATCGAGGATCTTATATAAAATCTATCCAAAAGTATAGATATTAAATTGGCCGATGTTGAAAGACGCTTTGAACTTCTAAAATAGAAGTATTTGAACTAGCAGTCCAAACACCGAAAGGTGTAATGCAAGTGAGACACAAATAAGTAGTCGTAAATACAACTTGAACTATGATTTATGAAAAGTTTTAATTACTTCATGGTGGATGCAATTACTTTGGCAATTATGAAAAATTTTACACGCGTCTAATTATTTGTGGATCCATATTTATCCTTAAAAGATTTAAAATGCTAGAAGCATTTGGAAATTTCTGAGGAAATTTATTTAGACATATTTCATGAATATTTTGGCGCATTTGGTATAATCGCCTTAGTGAATACTAATTGAGAAAATACTATAAGAATGATTAGATTTCCTTATGTATTTTATAAAGGAGTTTGTATCAAGATCCATTATGATAATTTTAGAACTCCTAAAGATCTTCAAATTGGAAACTCGTGAAGTACTTTCAATACAAGTACTTGAATCTTGACATCAAGTTTATCTCGACCTGAAGATCGAGCATTTTTATATATTTCTTTTTGTCTATGAATAACATAAGCTGAAATAATCTTAAAGAAGATTCAATATGAATAGAGCATATCTATTGAGTATCCCAATAGTTGTAAGATTGTTGGATGTGAATAAAGATAATTAAATCTTTTCTTGGTCTTGAAGCACTATATATTAGTTGGTCAAGAAATATCTATGAATATACAAAGATCATTACATTTAGATCTTCAAACATTCGTCGATGCCTCCTCAAATCTTGTAGAAATAATTGTTATGCATAAGGCAAGCCAAGCCAAAAATGTGTTTGGCTAAGACCATTGACCCAACATATCTAGAAGATATGTGATTTACTTTCACAAGATATGATACAAATGATATCTTGTGTAGAGATAATGGAAGATGGATACATCATGGAAAATATTACTCTAAAGTTTCATCCACCGCTATCTTTAGAAAAATAATATTCAAGTTTGAATTATGAAGATTTAAAGATCTTCTGAGATGTTTTCATGAGGGGGAGTAAATATGTGTTGCACTCTTTTTCCCTTAACCGAGGTTTTGTCCCAATGGGTTTTCCTAGTAAGGTTTTTAATGAGGCAACATGTTATGCGTATCAAAGATGTGTGTACTCTTTTTCCTTCACTAAAGAATTTTTTCCCCACTGGATTTTTTTCTTAGTAAGGTTTTAACGAGGCACATTATCTACATAGACATCCAAGGGAGAGTGTTATGAATATTTATCTATGTGGATGTCTATCATGATTAGAACTTTATCTAAGGAGTTTGATTTACTTTATCTAAGGAGTTTGATTTACTTTATCATTAGGAATATTATCTCATTTAATTAGAGTTCAATGTAATGTGTACTTCTTATGCCTATAAATAGATAATTTGATGAAGACATTCTACACAAGTCTATATTTAAGAATAATACAAATCTCTCTCTTTCTCTCATCTCTTTTTTCTTCCATTCTTGTTCTTTGTTTTTATTATTGTTCTTTGTTATTTTATTTACAACAGATTGAACATAAAATACATGTTACTGAATTTTATTAATTGATCAAATGATCAATGATATTTATGTTATCTTATTTTGTATAAATTCAAATCTAAATATTTATTTTGAGAGTATAATTATCTTTATTCAATAAAAAATACTTTTTATTTGTAGATTTAGATTCCATATATAAATTAAATAAAGGTTTAATGATATTTCGAAGTCTTTGAGTTCTTTTAAAAAAAATCCTTTGTCATTAATTTATTTGCAATTCTTTTCACTCTCAAACTTCAATATGTTTTATCAAATTAAATTAACGATTTTTTAATATTTTTTATATTTTTTATAATTTTAAAATTTATAATTGTTATGAATATTTATCTATGTGGATGTCTATTATGATTAGAACTTTATCTAAGTAGTTTGATTTATTTATTATTAGGAATAGTATCTCTATTAATTAGAGTTTAATGTATTATGTACATCTCATGTCTATAAATAAATGAATGCATTGTACACAATTCTATTTTTTATAATAATATGAATCTTCCTCTTTCTCTCATCTTTTTATTCTTTTATACTTGTTCGTTGTCCTTCATTATTTTATTCACAACACGCTATCAGCACGAGACTCTAATCAACTGAGATCTTCATCATTCGAATCCAAAAGAAGTTACCGAAAAGAATGAAGTCGATTATAGAATGAAACTAAAGATAAGGTTTTTTCTCTCATTTTTTAGCTATTGATTGTCTTTCTCTTTATATATTTTTTTTGAAAAGAATGGAAGCATGCTTAATCACGTAGAATTCAATCTCGCTCAAAGAATTGATCTCTCAAGCGACCCAAATCTATATCAAGGGGATCGTGGGGAGAAGATGATTATCTTGAGTATATTTACAGATAAGTATATTTTTTATAAATTCATGATATATAATATGGTGAATGTTTTTTTATATTTTATTTAACCATATTTTAAGTTTTACATGATATGCTTAAATGGCTTGGAAAGAGACGTGACGTAAAGAAATTATGAGAAGTTGTTTCGATCATTTGTTATGTCTCCATTGTCCCCGAGAGAAAAATTATTATCGGTAAAATTTATTTTTTCTCTTTAAATTTTGATTTTTAGTGTGTGATAAATCATGGTGAATTTCAATCTATAAAAAGATTGTTATAAAGTCTATATTTGCTCGAAAGCAATATTTCTTCTTCGTCGAAAAACTCGACCATAGACTTCTCCCAATTTTAAGTTACGAAAATTCGTCTTGATCCAAAAAGTTTTATGGAAGTCATTCTCTGAAGTGAATGCAAAGCATGATGTTTATTCCATGCGATTATCAATGATGGGGCATTCCCTAAAGTGAATGCAAGCATGATGTTTATTCCATGTGATTATTGGATCTGTTTCATTCCCTGAAGTGAATGCAAACATGGTAAATCATTATTTAATTAGAGATATAATTTTGATATAATCCAAGTATATTGGCTGGACATCCCGTTCTGCGAGGCTACTAGTCTCAAAGGAGGTTTTTAAATGACCTTGTGAACTGGTTTAACAATGTCGCGTACGAGGATTAGATCTTTGTTCTCTGTGATGATGATATGTTAATAAAAACATACTCCACTTTTCACGACAAATAATGTTGTCCTCATACACAATATCATGAAAAAGGTTTCAAAGGCCCACTGGCTCTACTCCATTCTCTGAAGCGAATGTGAGATTATATTATGGAAAGAATAAAAGCCACATTAGAATTTGTGGACGTGGTCGATGCTATGAATATAGACATGGAAAATATGGTCATTTTAAGAATACTTCTACCCACTGGTAGTGATGTTATAAGGATTACAAGAGTGATAGAGATCATTCTAAAAAAGTGAAATCCTTTTTATTACCAATGTGACGTTATAAACTATTATCGTACGCTAAAAATCAACAATCATTGAATGATAAAGGAAAGAAAATAGAAGCAAATTTTGTTTACGAAACATGATGAAGATGATATTGGTCCAACTTTATTTGGACATTGTTGGTCCAACTCATCTGGACGTTGTTGATTTTCTTATAACCCTCGAAAGGAATAAATCATCTTCTAATTATTCTCATAATTTTGAAGGGGTTATTTATCTTTTTATTTATTTTTATGTTTATTTACTTTACACACATTAATTATTTATGTTTTATATTTATATTTATATATTATGATATTTAATTATTTTATTTAACATGATTACATGTCAAATACTGAAAATATTTCACCATTTAAATACAATGGAACAATGTGAGTACTATATCTCAAAGTACTGAAAATATTGATGCTATAGAAGAGCAATAAATTCTTGAGAGAAAGCACATTATGAAAAGTGTAGAATTGTGAATATTGCAATGATTACCACTGGTGGTAATAATAGCGTCACCACTAGAGTGAAAATTTTAAGAGAGCAATATGAGTTCGCAAAATATCCCTTTAGGAATTATAGATAACATGTGTTATCAATTGACATTTGAAATAAGCCAATATGGATATAAGTTTTGGTAACCAAAAAGTCAGTTGAAAGCTTTAGAAGAGCTATATATTGCTACTAAAAGATAATTTCAATTGAAAGCTCCGAAAGAGCTAAATATATTCCTATTTAAATGAACAATTTTGATGGTCGTACTAGACATGTATGAGTAAGATTGAATTACAAGTTATGGTAAAGAAGAAGTTTACAAATTCATAGATATATACACACATATATATAGTTGGCATGATCGGTTAGACCATCCTGATCAATAATGGTGCATAAATTATTGAGATTTACATGCACATGTATTAAAATAACCTGGAGCTCTTGTGGTGTTTATTCTCAAAGTAATTGATTAAATTCTACTTATTAAAGAATATGAAGTTCTTGTGTTGCTTAAAGGAATTGATTAAATTTCACTTACTAAAAGAACTTGAAGTTCTTATGTTATTTGTTCTCAAAGGATATAGTTGATCTAACTTACCAAAAGAATTAGAATTTGAAGTTTTTGTGCTGAAATTGAGACTGCATGTCTTGCATATTTGAACAAAATATGGGCTCATATATCCGCAAATGTGGAAAGTTCTATATAATTTTAGTAGATGCATCTACATTGTTTTATCAACTTACAACTAGAAGTTTGTGAGATTGATTATAAAAGGATTCAGATTATGCAATTAGACTATTCATCTTGCAAAAGCTAATGGGTTTATATTTTAGGTTATATCAGTTGTTACAAATCCTATTGATTATGAAAAATATAGTTTAGCAAAATTTCAATTGGATGCCTCTTATTTAATAGCTAAACTATGATAACAAAAGAGTTATTATGTATTTGGTGTTTTCATATAGCAACACTTATACGCATCAAGCCAACGAGTTATAATGAATTCCCCGTTATGATTGGTTTTTGGTCAAAAGTCATACATTTCTTATTTTATAATTTTTGAATGTGCGATATGAATTGCTCCACCACAACGCACAAAATGGGAAAATAAAAAGGGTTGAGAATATATATTGAGTACGAGTCTCCTTTTATGCTTAAACTCTTAAACATTAATTGGAGAATCATTTATGACATGATTTTTCTCAACATCAGGGGAATATAAAGATCAGCTGGATAAAGGAAAATGAATTATCGTTATCTAGATCTTCGTATATGAACCAGAAGTTCATAAGATAATTCATGTTATTACATGTCAACTGCCAGACATATTTACTGGCCTAATAAGAGTAACTAAGTCTCATATACCAGCTGAAATGCTCTAAGTTTAAATTACATGTTAGAGCAAGAGGATGTAAATCATTCCTGAAGCATGGTAGTTAAAATGGTTCCAATGATCAACATTCTTGTAAATGGAAAGTAATATGAGATGATCATATATTGGAGGCGGGTGCTCCTGAAGAGACCCAAGACATAACTAATAATAAAACTCTTGAAGAGTTTCAGGTACTTGAAATAAAGATTGAAATCTTGAAGATATCTCGATGAGTTATGTCACTACGAGAATAAAACCAGAAAAATGAAAAGTTGTCGACAACGATTTTACAAATAGTTTTAAATAGAATACTTCTATAGAAGTAAAGAAAGAAAACGAGGATCTTCTATAGAAATCTATCAAGAAGAATAGATATTGAATTGGCCAATATCGAAAGACGCTTTGAACTTCTAAAAGAGAAGTATTTGGACCAACAGTCCAAACACCTAAAGCTATAATGCAAGTGAGGCACAAATAAGTAGTCGTAAATACGACATATTATAATTTATGAAGAATTATAAATATTTCATGGTGGATGCAATTAATTTGGCAGTTATGAAATATATTGCATGCGTCTAATCATTTATGGATTCCTATTTATCCTTAAAAGATTTAAAATGCAAGAAGCATTTGAAAATTTCTGAGGAAATTTATTTAGACATGTCTCATTGAATATTTTGGCGCATTTGGTATAATCGCCTTAGTGAGTACTAATTGAAGAAATACTATAAGAATGATCATATTTCCTTATGCTTTTGTAAAAGGAGTTTGGATCAAGATTTATTATGATAATTTAAATATTATTAGAACTCCTGAAGAGCTTTCAAAGCATTTGGTTATTTAATGAAAGGATTTGAGAAAAAAATCTTGAGATGTGGTTTTGTCTCGACCTAAAGATCGAGCACTTAAATATGCGCTTTTGTCTATGAATGGACATAAGTTCAAAGAATCTTAAAGAAAATTCAATATGTATAAAGCATATCTATTGTAAGATCGTTGGATGTGAATAAAGATAATTATATCTTTTCTTGGTCTTGAAACACCATATATTAGTTGGTCAAGAAATATCTATGGATATACAAAGATCATTACCTTTATATCTTCAAATATTCGTCGATGCCTCCTCAAATCTTGAAGAAATAATTATTATGCACGAGGCAAACCAAAAATGTGTTTGGCTAAGACCATTAACCCAACATATCTAGAAGATATGTGATTTACTTTCACAAGATATGATACAAATGATATCTTGTGTAGAGATAATAAAAGGTGGATACATCATGAAACATATTACTCCAAAGTTTCATCCCTCGCGATCTTTAGAAAAAGTATTCAAGATTGAATTATGAAGATTCAAAGATCTTCTGTGGTGTTTTCATGAGGGGGAGTAAATACGCATTGCATTCTTTTTCCCTTAACCGAGGTTTTGTCCCAATGGGTTTTCCTGGTAAGGTTTTTAATGAGGCATCATGTTTTTCGTATCAAAGATGTATGTACTCTTTTTCCTTCACTAAAGAATTTTTTCCCACTGAATTTTTATCTTAGTAAGGTTTTAATGAGGCACATTATCTTCATAGACATCCAAGGGGGAGTGTTATGAATATTTATCTATGTAGATGTCTATCATGATTAGAACTTTATCTAAGGAGTTTAATTTATTTATTATTAGGAATATTATCTCTATTAATTAGAGTTTAATGTATTATGTACTTCTTATGCCTATAAATAGATGAAGGCTGTAACCCTCTCGTCCCGGTCTGGTCGGATGACCGGTCCGAGTGGGCCACACGGGGAAAACCGAAGCGAAACCCGTTAAGGCTTCCCCTCGGTTAACGACCCAAAAATTCCTTTTAACTTTAATCTCATCTAGATGCATATTTAATCCCTATGTGAAGCACAAAAGCGGAAGATACAATCAACGAAACATTTACCGACCAAACAAACACGAACAGTCCATTTTACTTCATTTTAGCAGGCCGTTTCGAAACACCTATAGGGTGTTCTGAAACGCCCTGACCTGGTCAACGGGCCTGGGTCAACCATAAGGTGACCGTTCCGAAACAGGGGTGACCCGTATCGGAACGACCTTGACGGTCAATATCTCGTGGTCAACGAGATTTGACCGTTTCGGAACTTCAAAGGCCCGTTTCGGAACGGCTTCATCTCGCCAATTTCTCAAAATTCCAGTAGCGAAAACGTTCCAGAACGACCCTCATCCGTTTCGAAATGGCAGGCCATTTACACATGGGCCGTTTCGGAACACGGGGACCCGTTCCGAAACACCCCCTGTCTGCAGATTTTTCTGGGCTGTTTTGAGGCACAAGGATGCCCCAAAACACCTCCAAAACATCAAGCAACATCAAGACAAGATAGCCTAAGGCCTAACAACCATGCAATCATGCTTCAACAATATTTAGACATGTCTAATACCAAAGCAACAATCCACAACATGTATTCATTCCAACTATATTCAAGCACAAGTAGAAACTCTTAAGCATAGGCCAACATATCAAGCAAGCAAAAAGGACATAAGTTAACATTCATCATGGCTACACAACCATGCATAAGCAATATATATAAAGGAGTCTACACATGCTCCTAACAACCAACAACAACCAACACATCCCATTGCTTAAACTATTACTTGTCTTAGCAAAAACCATACTTGATGAACTCAAGTCCAAAACCACACTTGGAGGCCCTCCACTTGCCCGAGCAACCCACGAACTAAGGATCTGCAATGTTGAACAAAGAGAGCGTAAGCAATAATGCTTAGTGAGGGTAAGCTCTAAAAACAAACCTCAACACTGCAGGATCCGAGCACGATCTAGCCAAGCAACTCACATTACCAAGAGTCCACAAGATATAGATGCATGAGCAATATATCACATATATGCCATAATCATGAGCTCAACACCACCATACATGTAATCACATTTAAACATCCAAACAGCTCATATATCACAACACATTGATACACATATCAATCCACATTGGCACCTAGTTATGACTCAAATACGCGGATAGACACGTTGGAAACTCATATCCAACAACCACATTACCTCGGTGGGATTCCACTCATCACCGGTCTCGCGGAGGGGATTCCACTCATCCTCACGCCCCGTCGATGGGATTCCACTCATCACCGACTATATTTAAATACCATTTCCGGGCGTACCCGTACTCCTCCTTGGTGACTCAACGCCACCAAGGCCACGCGCGACTTTGACTCATGTGTACACACTAACATCCTAATGATCGATCATTTGTATTTAAGTATACTAGTGCCAATATTTTACTCATTCCACATTACTCATTTCAATCATTCCCGTGCTTAGCACGTACTCACCATGGACACAACCATGAACCATCACCATGCATGCTTTAAGCAATACAATCCATGCCTCAATTCACCTGTATAAAACAATATACATAAGCATTCATAACACAAGACATACGAGGCATATACATTCATGCATTCGAGTTCATCCAAAGGCTTAGATCAAGATTAGGATTAGGCTACCACCCTAATCCTAACTCTAGGTGGGTCTACCAAGCCCAACCTAGTCCATATACTCGAACCAACCAATTTAAAACCGTTTAAAACAATTAACCACTCACCTAAGCTTCCTAACTCAAAGACCAAGCAAGCGCAACCTTCAATTCTCCGGATTCACTTCTGATGCTTCACCGATGCCCAAACTTGATTCTAACCAAACCCAAACACAAACAAAACGTCCACAATCAATATATCATCAATGGAATTAACCCGGATTAACATCAACAAGCATCCAACACTCAACACAAGCCCAAAACAGAATTTTCGAGTAGCCTACTTAACCCACCGAAATCTTCCATTTCAAGCCTCCAAACAAGCCTCAATTACATCCAAAATGATCCTCATATATCATACTACCTACAGCCCCCAACAACCAACCTTAAACAGCCCCAAAACACCCTTTAGAACCCTCTAAAAACCCTCTCAAACCCAATTCCGAAAATTGCCCCAAATCATTTGAAATTCATATATGTAGTATCATTTGGCCTCTATACACCATTACTAAACATATTAGATCAAAACATTTAACTTTGCAACATAAAGACACCATTTTTAATCAAAACATTCAAAATCTCTATTTTCTAAAAACTTCATGAAAATGAAAATAAAATGTACTTTTGAGAAGAGGGAGGTGAGGGGAGTTCAAAATTACCTTCACCTTTAAATTCGGAGTTGAAATGAAGAAGCTTTGGGAATGGAATAGTGAATGGAGAAGAGAGTTTGGTTTCCCGTTGGTGTGTTCTTGGAGAGGAAGATGAATAGTAGGGAAGTGAGTGTTTATTTGGCATGTGAATTATTTTAGGGCTCAAAGGACTACTTTGCCCTTAATGAAATAGATTATTCACAAGAATATATTTTCCATGGTCATTTGGGGTTTTTAATTCCAAAACTTAGTCTATCATTAATTTAATTAATTTGAAAGCCAAACCCGGACCATTATTTAAATCATAGAACCGAACCCAAGATAATATCAAAATATTATTTTCACCTAACCCCTAAACCCGGGTGTCACAAAGGCATTGTACACAATTCTAGTTTTCGATAATAATATGAATCTTCCTCTTCCTCTTCCTCTCATCTCTTTATTCTTTTATACTTGTTCGTTGTCCTTCATTATTTTATTCACAACAATAATGATTTAAATTTATTTTTTACAATTGTTTTATCTTTACACACAAAAACAAAATAATTGAGGTTAGCATTAGCAAAAAAAAAGTAAAATAGTGGTAAATCTGAGATTGGTATCCCTCAGAATCTGAAATCTCTTATTATGAGTTGTGTTTCTTCGGTTACTACTCAAGTGCTGTGAAATGGTGGTAAATCTGCTGTGTTTAGACCGTCTCGCGGTATTCGCCAAGGAGACCCCCTATCGCCGTATTTATTTGTTTTATGCATGGAAAGATTAGCGCATGCGATTCAACGGGAGGTGGATAATGGGAATTGGAAGGCTTTCAGTTTCCGTAGACATGGGCCGCTGGTTTCTCATCTCTTTTTTGCGGATGATCTCGTGTTATTTGCTGAAGCATCTTTAGATTAGTTTGATGTGATTAGTCGGGTGCTCAAAGATTTCTGTGATTGCTCGGGGCACAAAGCTAGTATTTCGAAGACGGACATCTTTTTCTCTAGCAATGTATACATGGCTTTGCAGGAGGATATCAGATGTTCTTTCGGGTTTCGACGGGTGACAAATCTGGGTAAGTACTTGGGGGTACCGCTTATACATGGGCGTGTTACTAAGGAGACTTACAATTATTTGATCCAGAAGGTATCGGATCGGCTTGCTGGGTGGAAAATACGTTGTCTTTCTTTTGCAAGGCGGGTGATTCTTGCTAAATCGGTTCTCGCTTCTATCCCAATGTACACTATGCAATCAACTAGATTGCCGAAGAGTGTTTGTGACACGATTGAGAGGATTATTCGTAATTTTGTCTGGGGCCATAGCTCTGCTTCGCAGAATGTGCATGCGGTGAGTTGGGATACAGTTTGTTTGCCTGTTTCGCGGGGTGGTTTGGGTCTGAGGAAGCTTGCTGGACAGAATGAAGCTTTTCTTTTAAAGCTTGGTTTCGCGTTTGTTTCGGAACCTCACAAGTTGTGGGTTCGCGTTATGCGTTCCAAGTACAAGCTGCAGGGGCCTGTGACGTGGGTTCTATCGCGAAATACTAGATCATGGTTATGGAAGGGAATTTGCTTGGTGTGGGAGGATGTGCGGAATCATTTGGTTTGGAATATTGGCGATGGACGTAGTACTGATTTCTGGGATGATACGTGGGTTGCTAGCTTCGGCCCTCTACGAGCTCACCGGCTGAATGACGCGGGGGGAGCTCTATGCTCTATGCCTATCCGTGAGATGGTGGGCGCGGATGGGCAGTGGAGGTGGGATGTGTTTGGTGATGTGTTACCGCCGGAGGTGCTATGGGGATTACACGCGATACGGACGCCTTTGGGTAGTGAGGGTACGGACCGCCCGGGATGGTCGCTAGAGGAGTCGAGGAGGTTCTCGGTGACGTCTGCGTATGCCCTGCGAATGGGGTCGGCCGGTTTGGATGGGGAGCGTATCTGGGAAGTGATTTCTAAGTTCGACGGTTTGCCGAGGATTCGGTCTTTCTTATGGTTAGTGTGCCATGGTAGAGTTTTAACGAATGTCGAGAGGGTGCGTAGGCATATTGCGGATGACCCATCTTGTCCCATTTGTGGGGAGGCTAGTGAAGATATTCTGCATGTTCTCCGGGAGTGTATCGAGACCAAAACAATGTGGCTTAATGTGGTGAAAGAGAGTAGGGTGCAGCAGTTTTTTGCCATGGATTTAAGGAATTGGGTGATGCTGAATTTAACCAAACCGTCATGGTTTCCTAAGAGCGCCGCTAATTGGGAGCTTCTGTTTGGTGCGGTGGTGTGGCTGGCCTGGCGCCGTCGCAACCTGTGGGTGTTCCAGGCAGAATCGGCAAGCTGGGCCAGCTTGCTGCAGCACGGGCAGCAGCTGTGCATGGAGATGGTTGCTGCAAGGAGCCTCACGGTGCAGCAGCGAAATGCAGCAGCTAGCGGTGTGGGGGGACATAGGTGGTCGAAACCGGCAGCAGGGTGGGTTAAGGTAAACGTGGACGGGTCGCGTCATGTGTCTTTGGGGTTTGCGACGTGTGGCGGCGTTGGGCGAGACGATGTTGTGGGATGGCGTTTTGGCTTCGCTAAGAAGATTGGTATTTGCTCAATTTTTTATGCCGAACTTTGGGCGGTTTATGAGGGGCTTGCAACGGCATGGTCTTTGGGTTTATCTCGTGTTATAGTTGAAACGGATAACAAGGAGGTGTATGAGGGGTTGAAGGCGGGAGAGGTCTGGCGAATTTCCTCTTCGCTAAGTAGTCACCTTGCGGAGATGATTGGTAGGGCTTGGGAGGTGAGGTTTACATGGGTTCGGCGGGAAGTGAACAAGGTCGCGGATAAGCTTGCAAGGGTGGCGAGGAACTTGCCGTTGGATTACTATAGATTCTTAAAGCCGCCGGTCGAGGTTGGTGATCTTCTTCTCGATGATTGGGGGTGATGTTCCGTAGTTACTCCTAGGGGTTCTTATTTAGTTGGTGTTTGTTTTGTTTTTCGTTTCCGATGTATCGACTATCATGAGCACTCTTTTTCGTCCATTAGGTTTAGGGAGGTTTTTTAATGAGGCTCATGATTATCGCCCTTTTCCTCAAAAAAAAAAGTTAAAGTCAATCTAACAAATTTATTACTTCTTTCGTCAGTTAGTTTAACTTGACAAAAAAACTAAAAATTTAATTGTCAAAGGAGACTAACATTATTTTAAGGAATAAACTATTTTTTTAGTTTGAGGATAAAAAATACCACTAGAATGAAATTCAATTCCATGTAAACAATTTAAAGTATTTTGTAACACAAATAATTTAAAATAAATTAATAATTAGCAATATTAAACAAATTAATATTTTAAGTAACAATAATTATGCTTTATAAGATAAATAAAGAGAAAAGACAATAAAAACCCACAATCATTAAAAATTGTATAAAATTTAAAATAAACTAATTATATCAACCAATCATTTCTCTAAACAGTCAAATAAAAGAACTAGTTGTTATAGAATGAAAATATAATCATACCTGTAAAGATAAAAAAAACAATCAAATAATTTAAAAAAATAAAAGAATAAATATTATTGCCTACCGTGAAAGATAAGCATCATCAATAGTAACATAATAATAGAATATGATAAAAAGTTGACAACTAGTTCTATCATAACTTAAACAATATGTATCTAAGATGATTGTAAACAACTATCAAAATGTGAAAACTAACATGAGGTTATAAAGCAAAGGTAAGTCAACAAATTATCTAAATAACTAGGGGTGTTCATTTTCATGTACTCAGTTTTTGGGTACCCAATTTTTCAAGTACAAATTCATCTGGGTATTACATGTCTCGGCCCGCTTTAATTGGGCACCCGAAAAATCAGATAATATGTACAATGTTCACATTTTTTATTTATATATTTTTAAATTTAATTTTTAAAAAAAATCACATAGTAAACACACAAATTTAAAAGTTTATAATACATAATTCAAACACAAAAATTTGTGATTTGAAGTTAGTTTTAAGATGAATATTTGGATATATATATATATATATATATATATATATATATATATACATGAAAGTTTATCACCGAAAAGATATTAAAAATATTAATCTCATTTTTTTCTTTCGAATCTTGTATTAATAAAAATATATTTGAAAATTTTAAAACATTAAATACATAATACAAACATAGAAATAATTTAAAATTTTAAATTTAGGTTTGGGTAAAAATATTAAGAACCTAACATGAAAATTTAATTTAAAACTAAAAAATCAATATATTAAAAGTATCGGATCGGGTTGTGTACTCGATTATCAAAAAACTTTGGCCCAAACCCAGCCCAACTACCCGAAAAAAATCTCGGGTCGAGTATCCAACCCGATCAAGTATTTTTTTTAGTAAAATACCAGTATTTTTATTTCGGGTCGTCGGATAGTCGGGTTAAATCAGCCGAATGGTATAGTTTTGAATACCCCTACAAATAACTACCAATAGAGATCCGACAACAAATTTATCCCAAAAAATGCAAATGTATGACAAATGTAATGCAAAAGCAGATAAAAAGGTGCTACAAACACAAACAACCACACTTTTCATAAAAAAAGTGAGAAGATTAAACAAAATAAAATAATCCAGAGCTGCAAAATAAAAACCTGAAAAGAAGAAGGGGATAAGAAAAATAAAAACCTTTTGATCAAAAAAAAGAAAAAGAAAAACCTGAATTTTGACTTTAGCAGATAAAAAGGATTTTTATGGTGAAAACCTGAATTTGTTTGGAAGCTATTTTTGAGTATGTGGTATGATTTTATTATATTATTTTTTTTTTATTCTTTGATAAGAAATACACCCTTTAAAATAAAATGTTTGAACTTATATCTCTTGTGAATAACAACATTTTTTTTCCACTTAGACAAATTAGATGGTTCCAGATATTGCTTTTAAATTAGTAACTAACGAATAAATATGCTTAACAAACAATTGATGTTCAATCAATGGTAAATATATATTTTTGTGGGTGAACACATAAATCTCAAAATCAGGTGAGCATACTCATAAACATTAAAAAAAATAAAAACTAATTATCAAAATTTAAAAAAAATTAAAATTAAATATATAAAATTAAAAAAATTCAAAATAAACACATGTCCACCTTAACCTACATTTGGGTTTGCCGCTGTGTTCAATGTTATTTAGTACTAATATATTTCAAATCTTAATCCTATTATATGATATATATATATATATATATTGGCATATGTTGGACTTTTAAAAATGATGTTACACGTGAGCCGATAAAGTAGCATAAAAATATGAAAACGCGTTGGCTGTTGGGGGTCCACGTTTGGAACCCGCGTTGGAAATTGCCACGTCAATCACTATTTTCTTATTTTAGCTTTATATGAATTTTTGTGCGTTGGAAATTGCCACGTCAATCACTATTTTCTTATTTTAGCTTTATATGAATTTTTGTCACTATAAAAACCGTCGTTATTACTTTCGTCAGATTATTAGATAAGGTGCGTTTAAAATTTAAATCAGACGTTTGACCATTACAGGAAAAAAAACTCTTTATTGTTTACTCCCAAGCTTACTTCATGCTTACTTAAACTTCTATTCCAATAATTAATTCAAAGGTTTAAATATGCATAATTATATGTACTGTTTCAAAATGTAAAATTTAATTACATACTATATTTTTTATAAAAATAAAATTTTGAATTATTTTTATTTAAAAATATTAGTTCCTAAGTTTTCACTTTTCTTTCCCAGTTCACCGTTAAGCTTTCTTTCATTGTTTGACATAATGTCAAAAAATATCTTCTAACATTTGACTGAATAATCATTTTGGCTCATATTCTTTTTTTAAGCAATTTAATTCTTAGTGTTTCATTTTTGGTCAAAATGATCATTATTTGGATGAAAAATTTTAGTCAACTAATGTGAAGTGACTTGAAATAACGTGACAAACTCATGGAAGAGCACGCCACGATATCATTGTTATATAGTAAAATATGCTGACTTTATATAATGACACACCAGTCAAAAAATGATTTTATAAAATTGTATAAAATTTAAAATACTTTTTTCTTCTGACGTGTCATTTTGTCAAGTCATTTCAAGTTGTTTATTGTCAGTTGACTAACAGTTTTCATTCACATAGTAGCCATTTTGACCCAAAATAAAACGTTGATGGTTAAATTGCTTCAAAAAAGAATAGGGGCCAATATGATTATTCAGTCAAACGTTAGGGACATTTTTTTGACATTATGCCTTCATTATTTTTGTTTGGCGATGGTGGTAGGTATCAATCTTAGGGCTGATTGTTGATCGTTGGTGTTCATTATTTTATTTACTTTCTAATAATCTAGCTTATATTTTTCTTATTCTTGAGTTTTTTTTTAATTTTTAATAAGATTCTTTGTTTTTATGACACATTTTGCTCTGCCTTTGTGACATGTTTTTCTTTGATTTTGTGGAACGTTTCCTCTTTCGTTTGGCATGATTTTCGCATACCCCAGCGATCGTTGGATGCTCGTTCAGAGATCCTCACGATGCTTGTTTTTTAGTTTGGATTTGTAGGTGGTCATAGAAAATTTGATCTCCTTTGGTGGTTGTTTGCTAATGTAATCAAAATTGTGTAGCGGAGCAATCTGCCTAATAGTTTAGTTCACTCACCACTTATTTTTCACTTCATAAAGTGTCTCGTTCGGATAGAGACAATGAGATTTATGAAGGTTTCTGAATTCTTTGATGATGTATGTTAATCTCAAGGGAAGGGTTACGTTTCTTTGCACCTAGGGGTGATAACGAGTCGAGTTGAGCTCGAGCTGGCCAATCTCGGCTCGACTCGGAAACAGTGTTATTGGGCTCGGATCGAGGCTCGTCAAGCTCAAAATGATCATTATTCGGATGAAAAATTTTAGTCAACTAATGTGAAGTGACTTGAAATAACGTGACAAACTCATGGAAGAGCACGCCACGATATCATTGTTATATAGTAAAATATGCTGACTTTACATAATGACACACCAGTCAAAAAATGATTTTATAAAATTGTATAAAATTTAAAATATTTTTTTCTTCTGACGTGTCATTTTGTCAAGTCATTTCAAGTTGTTTATTGTCAGTTGACTAACAGTTTTCATTCACATAGTAGCCATTTTGACCCAAAATAAAACGTTGATGGTTAAATTGCTTCAAAAAAGAATAGGGGCCAATATGATTATTCAGTCAAACGTTAGGGACATTTTTTTGACATTATGCCTTCATTATTTTTGTTTGGCGATGGTGGTAGGTATCAATCTTAGGGCTGATTGTTGATCGTTGGTGTTCATTATTTTATTTACTTTCTAATAATCTAGCTTATATTTTTCTTATTCTTGAGTTTTTTTTTAATTTTTAATAAGAATCTTTGTTTTTATGACACATTTTGCTCTGCCTTTGTGACATGTTTTTCTTTGATTTTGTGGAACGTTTCCTCTTTCGTTTGGCATGATTTTCGCATACCCCAGCGATCGTTGGATGCTCGTTCAAAGATCCTCACGATGCTTGTTTTTTAGTTTGGATTTGTAGGTGGTCATAGAAAATTTGATCTCCTTTGGTGGTTGTTTGCTAATGTAATCAAAACTGTGTAGCGGAGCAATCTGCCTAATAGTTTAGTTCACTCACCACTTATTTTTCACTTCATAAAGTGTCTCGTTCGGATAGAGACAATGAGATTTATGAAGGTTTCTGAATTCTTTGATGATGTATGTTAATCTCAAGGGAAGGGTTACGTTTCTTTGCACCTAGGGGTGATAACGAGTCGAGTTGAGCTCGAGCTGGCCAATCTCGGCTCGACTCGGAAACAGTGTTATTGGGCTCGGATCGAGGCTCGTCGAGCTCAAAATTTTAAGTTCGAGCTCAGCTCGAAAACAATACTATTGAGCTTGGCTCGAGATCGAAGCTTGTCGGGCTCGGCTCAGCTCGGCTCCAAATGGGCAATTTTTCTATATTTTTTTTTATAAAAGATGGGGTCTCGTTAAAAGCCTCTTTCATAACCAATACTAAAATGAAATTTAATGTCGGGAAAGGGGAAGAGAGTGCCCAAAAATTAGATTAATCCAGATAACCAAGAAATATTCTTACAATACAAACACATAATCAAAGAAAATACAAAATCAAACAACAACCAACTAACGAAAATTACCTCGAGCCTATTCACGAGCTTTTCGAGCCGAGCTTGGGTTAGGTTAGCTCGGCTTGTCAAAGAAAATACAAAATCAAACAACAACCAACTAACGAAAATATTCTTCAATTATTTTTTAATAAAATCCGTTTACATTGTTCAAAAAAATATTGGTTCCTATCCTAATTTTTGTTTAATTTTACCATACATACATGACAATTATAAAAAGGCAAAAATAAATTATTTTAGTCCTCTATATTTATATACCTATCAATTTGCCTCTTTAAAATTTGTAAATGTAGATGATTGAAAATTATATTATTTAATTAATGACAAATGTTCATTTATTTTTAAATATTAATAGTTAAATGAATAAAAATGTAAATATAAAGACTACAAAGCTATTTTATCTTTTTTCAATTGCAAGAACAAATATATTGGGTTCGAATTACTTAACCGAAATAGTAAAGAGGGGGTGAATTGAATTTTTGAAGTGGTTGATGAAAAATAAATAAATAAAAATTCTGGACACAATGATGTATAGTGGTTCGACTTCTCTACTAAGTCTACTTCTATTGCCTTAACTTCCTCACTAAGAATTTTTCCACAAAATCACAAAGTTTGTCTTTCCTTTTAGGCCAAAGGAGATAACCTTACAAGTCCCTCAAAACTTATACCCCAAAACTTTGAAACACTCTTTCCCAAAAAGAAAATACAAATTAACAAACAAAGAAGCTTTTCTAGACAAATGTGTTTACAAATTAAGCACTCACTCAAAACCTAAACACTTGAGCAAATTCGGCACTTGAGCTCACTAATGTTTTCTACAAGGAATTGAAAATTTAAGCACTAAAATAATTTCTCTATACAAAGAATGTTGGCAATAAGTTTCTTGATATTTCATGGCCGCTTGAAGAGGCCTTTTAAACGCTCTAATGAGTTCATGACCGTTGGGGACTTTATTTTCAACCTTAAATACACTTATGGTGTAGTGCATATCGGTATGTGACTTTCGGTATCGGTATATGCCCTAAAATAGAAAGAGTTGTTACACAATTAATATATACATGGTGTATCAGTACGTGATACTTGAATATCGGCACGGGCTTGGATATATCGGTACAAAATTGGCTTACTGAAAATTGGGAAAAAAACACTGTGTATCGGTACGTTTATGACCGTACCGGTACGGGCTGTTGGGTATCAGTACTCAAGGCATGTTTTTGACACTTTTAGACAATTTTGAAAACATTTGTTCAAGTCAAAAACATTTCAAAAGCCTTTCAAACATATTTTTTTAAGTTAAATAGACTTAGAATTATTTTTACAATATTGTTTAAGTTCAAAAATATTTTTTTATCTTGTTATATCAAAATCAAATATTTCATAATAACATTATTATTGAATAGAAATTAGGAGAGAAACAAAGATGTTTAAATAAAAAATAATATATAGTTTTGAGAAAGCACATTTGACCAGTTGGTCAAATTGTTCATCTTTGTTCCCTCATATTGCCTTAGGTCATGAGTTCTAGACCCACTAGGAGCACCTCTTCTTTCTCCTAAAATCTCTCATTCCCTTCTACTCTAGGTAGAATTAGAATTATGATTTGTCAAAAAAAATAAAGTATGAATTTAAAATATTAAAATAGTACAACTAAAAACAAAACTGCCAATAATTAATCCTCTAAATTTTTTAGTTTTTATAATCACTCATATTCATTATCCAATTTATTGGATGATTAAATTGAATCGAGTACTGCAGATATCTGTTACAGGGTAATCCTCTCAATTCAATTTATTCATTCACAATATTAAATTTTAAAGTCTAAATTTTATTTAAGGGATCTATCACCTCATCTTAGTAAATAAACAGATTGTTTGTTAAGATTAGTTTGACATTTCTTTTGAAAAGCACACTAGGAAATTGTTTTTGAGAAATGCGATAAAAAATGTTTATTTATTGTTTAATTTAAAATATAAGTGTTTTATATTATCGCCAAAAAGTATTTTTTAAGTGAACATAAGTTAACATAGTAGTTTAAATGCTTAACTGTTAGAAAAGTGTACAAATTATACAATTTTTTAATAATATGTATGAATTAATTTTTGATCTAAATAAGTATTTAACGTTTTGTTTTGTTACTTAAATAAGGTTTTTTCGTCACAATCGTTAAAAAATTTATATTATCCAATTAGAACATGACATGTGGCTTATTTTTGTTATTTTCTTTAACTTTTATTTTTTAAAAAAATTCAAAAAACTCTTTAATTTTATAAAAAAACTAAACTATTAATTTTTCTAAAAAATCCTAAACCCTAACCCTAAATACATAAATCCCTAAATTCTCCCATCACACCACTCATTCAACCACCATGATTACCATTGCCTTTGTTGGACCGCCATGACCTCATCATCTCATCGTCGAAGACTGATGAATGAATCGCCGATGAACATTTAATAATGAAGAAAAAAGAGGCTGGTTGGGTTCTAATCGACGTCTAGAGGGTGGAAATGGCAAACGGTGAGGCACATGACGCTTGGATGGTGAACGGTAAACTACTGACGTGTGGGGAATGCCAGATGGTGAAGGAGATGTGACTTGAAGGTTTGATTGAAGGAAATTAAAATTTTGGAATTTTTTAAAAAATAAATCAGATTTTTAAAGAATTTTATAAATTAAAAAATAAAAAGCCATGTGTCGTGTTATGATTATATGACGAAATTTTTTTAGCGATTGTTGACGAAAAAACCTTATTTGAGTAACAGACGAAACGTTAAACACTATTTAACCTAGAAAATAATTCAGGCACCTAACTGAAGAAAATATAGTTTGAGCACTTATTTTACAATTAAGCATAGTTTTAACTAAAATAGCATGATATTTTCATGTGAATACAATAAAATCAAGTATAGTCAAATACAATTGTTTAAGTTAAATTATAACGTCAATTAAAAGTACACAACATATTTACTAACAACTAGTTAATTTAGCGAGATAAAACATTGCATCTATTAAAGTACTTAAGGTCATGGTTTTAAATATTAGTATTTATACTTGAAAAAATGATTTCATAAAGTGGGGTGATTTTTTTTATTTCATAGAATCGGGATGGTTCTACAGTAACCATACATAGGAAGGGTCGATGTGTTATCTTTTATTTTATCCTAAAATTGTCAGAAATTTTTGATGACTTACTAAGGCATGTGAAAGTGTAGTTGACTTTCAACTTTACTATAACAATCACCCTAGTTTGTGAAATAATAAAAAAAAACACACTTCAAAATCATAAAATGAAAACCCCCGCAACCCTACCTCTACAAAATACCCAGAAATGATTATAAATAAATACATATAGTATTGTAATTAATATCATATTGTTTAATTAAGAATAGTTGATGATTATATGGAAGAAAAGAAAGAAAAGTTGATGATGGAAAGGTGATGAAAATAGAGCATAAATTCCATTAAGAGAAATGAACATCAGGTAAATGTTGCTCAAGACACGATCAAGAAGACTAGTCCATAAAACCCCACTACTTTCTATTTGTTTGATTATGATGTGAAAACCAAAGGATTCACTGTTTACATTATTATATGATTAATTACTTAAATCATCATTAAATTTTATTTTTAAATCTATTTTAATCATTAAAGTTTTAAAAAGTTCAATTTGCTCACCGAAATTTAGACATTGAACGTTTTTTGTTACTCTTCTGTTAACTATTTTACAACGTTATGATGGGACGTCGTCCATCGTCGTCGGACGTTACCATTAATAACAATAGATGGCGGTCGTTCGGCCTCAAATTTCACCAGTCATTTCGTTTCGACCCCCTAAATCCGATCTGACTTCTATATCATCGTAAAATACCTAAAAGTTCACGAATCAAGCAAAAAAAAATTAGTTTCTCTCTCGTCGATCTCCGTCCTTCGTTGTCGGATAAAACTCGTTTCTTAGTATATTGCTTCTCTCGTACCTGTGAAGCTTTCCACTGTGTGAATCTTGGAGAGTTTCCTCCGTTTGCTGATAAATAAGTGTCATAAAAAATTCAACGGAATAGTAATAAAAAACGTTCCATGTTTAAACTTCAGTGAATAATTAAACGTTTTGAAACTTCAGTGACTAAAATAGTTGAAAAATAAAGTTCAACGATAATCTATGTAATTTACCCTTATTATTATTAATTTGTTTGTAATAATAGCGAGGGTTTCCTTGATCAAGACTGGACCTTTTTTAGTAGTTTCCAAGTCAATGAACCAGCCATTGAAGAAACTCTGAGGTTCAAATCCATGGCTCCACTGAGTCAGTAGCAATAATAACAAATTTGAAAGCTTTAGAATCTTTTGAGTTTGATGAAAATGGCAGAGGCTCACTAAATTGCTCCGGTGAATGGTAAAGTAACGCAGTATTGGCAGAAGCAGCCCGGCGGTTGGCCAAACAAACCCCTTTCTCATCTCATTAATGTCACTTGACCCGTCCTCCCTTAAAACCCCGTGCCATCATTCATTTTCTTTTTAATTTTCTCTAGAAACAAACAAGAATTCTTTTTGGTTTGCTACCTTAAACCTCAAGATTAGCGTTCTTTTCGTTTGTATTCAATACATGAAGTTGAATTCAATTTTCTTTTATGGGTTTAAATTATTAATTCCTGATCGGCGGTAACCGAGGAACAACATCGAATGCAGAATCAAAGCTCGTGATTGGTGGTAAGAATTTACGAAGAACAAGAAACAAATATTACTCATTAAATAAATAAAACTGATTTCTTTTTATTTACTGAGTATTGGGTTGCTATTTTTATGAACATTAAGATGTACAGATTAGTGAAAGAGAGCTCTTTTTATAGTCTTCTAAATATTTTTATTTATTTTTATTTAGGAGGAGAGATGAGTCAGAGACTTGGCCGCCATTGAAGTTCATCAGCATCAGCTTCACATTATCAATGGAAGCCCAAAGAAGTGCTTTATCAATCTTCTTGTTAGCTGTAATCTTGTTCTTGATCCAGTGCGGGGCAGCTCAGAAAGTTCGGATAAGTTCTCCAATCGAGCGGCGGGCATTGCTGGATCTCCGCGCATCTCTTGGTCTCCGAGGCAAGGATTGGCCCATCAAGGCCGACCCTTGCTCGTCGTGGCGCGGTGTCGAATGTCGAAACGGCTCCGTCTCGAACATCACCGTTTCCGGTTTAAGAAGAACCAGGGTTGGACGGCACAATCCCAGGTTCAATGTTGATTCTTTGGTTAATTTGACCCGGTTAGTTTCCTTCAATGCTTCCGGGTTCCCGCTTCCCGGGTCAATACCGGATTGGTTCGGAAACCTGTTGACTATTCTCGAGGTTCTTGATCTCCGGTCATGCAATATCTCCGGTTCAATCCCTGGCACACTCAGTAACTTGGGTCGACTCACTTCTTTGTATCTTCATGATAACAATCTTGCTGGTTCGATTCCCGGTTCATTGGGACAGTTAAGGGATTTAAAAATTCTTGATCTTTCTGTTAATTCGCTCACCGGTTCAATTCCTTCAAGCTTTGGGTTTTTGGGGAACATTGAAAGGCTTGAACTTGCTTCAAATTACTTAACTGGGTCAATTCCACCTAGTTTAGGCTCTTTACAAGTTCTTCAAGTGTTTAATGTTTCAGATAACAATCTTTCTGGCTCGATTCCTGTTCAGTTTGGTAATCTTTCAAGGTTGGTTGAGCTTGATATTAGTAAAAATTCTTTGTATGGTTCAATGCCTGAGGAAATAAAGATGTTGAGGAGTTTAAGAAAGATGAGAATGGGGGATAATGAGCTCGAGGGACGTCTACCAGTTGATTTGTTTTCGAGTCTTGTTGAGTTGCAAATTGTGGATTTGAGTAGGAATAAGCTTGATGGTGCTCTTAATGGTGCAATTTGGTCAATGTCTAAATTGCAGTCCCTTGATGTATCAAACAACAATTTTACAGGTCCTTTACCGGGTCTTCATACGAATACTAGTGTTGCCACTGCTGCTGTGTTCAACCTGTCTAACAATTTATTTTATGGAACTTTGAATTTTTCACTTGGGATGTTCAAATTCATTGATTTCTCTGGCAACTATTTTCAAGGCAACATTGTTAATGGCATTGAAAGGAATGCTAGTATCGGCAATAATTGCCTTCAGGCTGCGAAACAAAGGAGTTTGGAGGATTGTAGACTGTTTTACAGCGAAAGAGGGTTAAATTTTGATAATTTTGGAGCACCAAACACTATTCCGCCTCCTGCAGAATCTAGTTCAGAGAGCAGGAAGCGATTGATATTCATCTTGGTTGGAGTAGTTGGTGGACTTGGTTTCATTGTAATTTTGGTTCTGGTGCTTGTACTAATCTTGAGACGTAATAAGGGCACTGGAAATCAAATAGGGAATGTGGATGTCGGGCCTGTTCCAGAAGGAGATAGTCCTCAACTTCCGAAAGATCCTACAAACTTAGCTGATTCTGGAGATCCATTTACATACGAGCATTTGCTCGTAGCAACTGATAATTTTAGCGAGACGAATCTTATTAAGCAAGGCCACTCAGGCGATCTATTTCGTGGTATCTTAGAAGGGGGAATCCCCGTGGTCATCAAAAGGATCAATTCGAATTCTTTCAAGAAAGAATCTTACATGATGGAATTGGATTTATTTAGAAAGCTTTCTCACCCAAGATTTGTCCCGCTCTTGGGGCGCTGCTTGGAGCATGAAACTGACAAGCTTTTAGTATACAAATATATGTCAAACGGAGATTTAGCCAATTCCTTTTATAGGGCTACCAATTCGGACGATGATAGCCTACAGTCACTGGATTGGATTACAAGGTTAAAAGTAGCTATTGGAGCTGCTGAAGGCCTATTCCATTTGCATCATGAATGTAGCCCTTCCCTTGTTCACAGGTATTTAGGACCATGATTTTAGCTACTTCAGTTCTCTTTTCAGTGTAATAATAGTCAATAATCAATGCTTTTTGCCACTGGAGTCTGAAACTACTCATGTTGCCTTTTCCTCCATTTTTACATGTGTTGTTCATCTTGATTCTTTTTTTTTTGTTGGGGGGGGGGTAATATTTCACAACCTTTATGATTTCCTTTTCAATAGCCTCAATTGTTTCTTATGTTACTTTCGGTGGTTGAAGGGATGTTCAAGCAAGCAGTATTCTTCTTGATGATAAATTTGAAGTGAGACTCGGAAGCTTGAGTGAAGTTCGTCCCCAGGAAGGAGATACACACCAGAATGTTCTCAGAAGATTGCTCTGGAAACCGCAGTAAGTATTATATAAGTCACTCGTAGAAAATTGCTTCCATGGCCTTACTGTCAACATAGTTAATTCGACTGAAGGGATATGACCTGGTGAATTAATATCAAGTAGAATTGGGTTACATTGATATTGCTGAAATAGGCAATGGATGAAAAGAGCTTAGCATATGTAATGCAACTTTAGATTCTCACTTTTTCTAAAAGAAGATCCAGTTATGTTTATAGATTATTTGAATTATCCATTGATAATGTATTTGTCGAGTTTCTTTCTGTTATCGTATATATATATTTTTCGTGTTATAATATGATTTTTTTTTCTTTCTGTGATGTGTAGGACCTCCGAGCCAGGCTCTTCGGGTTCAGGTGCGTAAAATTAAATCACATGGTTGTTAATATACTTAGTTCTATATGTTAGGCCTGCTTGAATTGGTTCACTTGACCGAAATGTAAAGCAGTTAAATATCAATCACATATTAAATGATGACATCCATTACTTGTTCCCATTATTGAAGCTCGAAAGTTTAAACTATAGTTCCTCAAAAAAAAAAAAAAAAAAAAAAAAAGTTTAAACTATAGATTTTTCGGACCAACCTATATCTCTGTTTATTGGGTGGAGCCAATTTGCACATGGAACTATGAATTATCTCTTTATTATAAATGATGATGTACAATAGTAGTTTTTCTTTCCTTTTTTTTCAGTTGCATGTTGGAAAGAAAACTATAATTCTTATATATGTGTTTGGAAATGGGCAGGCTCTTCAATTAATTGTGCGTACGACGTGTACTGTTTCGGGAAGGTATTACTCGAGCTTATAACAGGCAAGCTTGGCATTGGTAAAGCAGAAGATGCATCTACAAAGGAGTGGCTTGAGCAAACCTTGTCTTGCATCAGCACATATGAAAAGGAATTGGTGACTAAGATCATGGATCCATCCTTGATAGTAGATGAAGATCTATTAGAGGAGGTATGGGCCATGGCAATCGTGGCAAGGTCATGCCTTAACCCGAAGCCTTCTAAACGACCCTTGATGAAACACATTCTTAAAGCATTGGAAAACCCTTTGAAAGTAGTAAGGGAGGAGAGTTTCAGCTCCGGGAGGCTACGAACAACATCGTCAAGGCGGTCTTGGAGTTCTGCCTTGTTTGGTAGTTGGCGACAGAGCTCATCGGAAAGTGCCACCGTTCCAGGCCACCAAAACAGAGAGGGTTTTAGTGGTTTTTGGCAGTCAGGTAGAGTAGGTTCTCATGGCAGTGAGGGAATTGAACACTCTTCTTCACATAAAAGGTTGTCAAATGAAGTTTTCCCCGAACCAGAGACGCAAGACACCAAATCTTTAGATGAGAACTAGCTGATAGGAATGTTTGCTGTTAAACCCCAATTGTTTTAAGTGCCTGCTCAACCATTGTATACCAACAGTTTTTTCTTCTAGTTGTGCACCCTTTGAGCTCTGAAGCTATTTTAAAGCGAAACTAGCAGCCAGCAGGCGATCCGATGTGATCAGCGGAGCTCAGCCATGAAGGAGAAGAGATCGAGAGTTCCCGATTGTACCCAGCAAGATTCTTTCATATATTCAAAACTCAAAAGCTTTGTTTGCAGTCAATTGTTACAAGAATCAGAAAATTTTCTTTGTAATTGACAATTTCTCACATATCTGAACATGTAGAGTGTAAAACTGTAACAGGCTAGGTCCTCTTGCAGCATCATTAATTTTACATTTTGTTCATTTAAAAGGTGTTTACATTTTTTTTCAGTAGGAATCAAGGAACACATTCTGTAATTTGAACATTTGACAACCCAGTAAATTCCCAAAATAAACCACTTGCATCTCAATAACACCAGTCCATTGAAAGGTTAACTGTTGATAAGAGATGAATAACCAAAAAGAAGCTGAAACAAGAACTATGTGATAAAACAAAACATGGGAGAGCAAAACTCATGGTTCTTTAAATTTGCATCTAGTCGAATATCCAAGATCATCACGGAAAACACAAACTATGGAGCAAACCTTATGTGGCCGTCTTCAGCTCTCCTGAAGCAGCAGTTGCATAAAGAGGGTGAAGGACATGTCCTTCCTTTGGTTCAATATGTACCCATTTGCGTCCGCTAAGCTTATGTGTCTCGAATTTCACACAACCTTCCTTCAGGGCATAGAGAGTATGATCTTTCCCGATCCCGACATAGTTTCCGGGATGGAATCGTGTTCCTCGTTGGCGAACTATAATGTTTCCAGGAATTACCCTCTGCCACAATAATCGTATCATATATTCATATTCATATTCATATTCATATTCATATCTAGTGTAGCTAAAATGGAAGTATTTGAATCTGGATCATCGACTGACCTCGCCGCCAAACTTCTTGACCCCAAGATTCTTGGGTTTTGAGTCTCTTCCATTCTTAGTTGATCCAGCAGTCTTTTTACTAGCCCACCTCCTAAGCATCAAACTTAAGCCAGAAGAAGACTCATCTAAACCACAAAATAGTAGAAAAATAATCCATGAAATCAGCTCAAAAGAATTCACTAAATACTAAAATCGAACAAAACAACTCATTTCATTGAAGAATACCCGTGATTGTGGCGTACACAGGAGCGTTCACGCCTACCCTTTTGCAGAACATTGTTGCAACGTTAAACATATCTGTTATTTGCAATCAAATAAATTTGTTTTCATCAAATGTTGAGAAGCATACAGAAAACCATAAATTGATGAAAGAGAACAGACTGTTTCAATAATTATAAAAGGGTTGTAGCAGTACCGAAATCCGAAAGAGTTTTTAACAAATCAATAGAGGTGATTAGGTTATTCTCTGATCTTATTTCTAGGGTTTACTTCCCAATCAATCATCAGCTTCGGCTCTCCTGCCGGGTCTTGGAGTAGTGACTCGTTTCATTTTATTCTATAGCACGTGTCCTGAATGTGTTTTTTTCCTTTCAAAAACTTAAAAATGAAAAAGAGATTTTTTAATAAAAAATTATTTAAATTATATTTTTAGCAACAGAATAGATTAACTTTTCAACATTCATCTTTTTTTTTTTTGTCAATTTAGCCTTGCTTTTTTTAACTAAAAAAATGATCCTCAATCTCTTTTTATAATAAAATGGCTTAAACCAAAAATAGGTGTTCAAAGTATATTTTTTTTAATTTTAGTTGTTTAAAATATTATTTTATAAAAATAGGTGTTCATAGTTTCAAAAGTTATAATTTTAGGTGTCTACCTTTAATGGGTGTTAAAAAAATTCTTTAACCAATCAATGCTTGACACGTGGTACATTTAATTTATTTTTTTCAAAATTTAAAACAAAAAACTTTCTATTTTTCATAAAATCTCGAAAGTTTACAATTTTTACAAAATAGTCCCTAAATCCCTAAAATTACCCAAACCCCCAAATAGCTGCCGATCGCCGCCCTTGAGCACACCCATTTGGTCGTCGGACCAAGGCGGTCATTTTCCCCAACACGGCGTCGCCGAAAATGACGAACGACGTGCGGACGAACGTCGAATGCGAAATTGACGTTTGGCTCGCACATCGTTCGCCGTTTCCAGCGACGTCGTGTTGGGAAAATGACTGCCTTGGTTCGGCGACCAAAGGGGTGCGCTCAGGAGCGGCGAGCGGCGACCGGCGTCGAAAGCAACGGCGATTTGGGGGGGTTAGGTTTGGGTAATTTTAGGGATTTAGGGACTGTTTTGTAAAAGTTTCAAAACTTCGGGATTTTATGATAAACTGGATTTTTTTGGTGTTTTTGTTTTAAAAAATTAAATTAGTGCCACATGTCAAGCATTGATTGGTTAAAGATTTTTTTTAACACCAATTAACGATAGGCACCTAAAATTATAACTTTTAAAACTTCGGACACTTATTTTTACAAAATAATACTTTAAGCACCTAAAGTTAAAAAAGATATACTTTAGGTGTCTTTAGACACCTATATTTGGTTTAAGCCTAATAAAATTATTCTGATTTTAATAAAAATGATGATTAGGCTATTTAAATTTTTATAATATTAATGTGTCGAGCATGTAATATTTTATGTGAATTTCATTATTAACCCGACAAAATACTTCATAAGTAAATAATTTTAAAATATAATAAAATATATTTTTTAATATTTTTAATTGTAAAACATTGTAAAATGATATAATAATAAAATAATGTCCCATTAGTAATAATAAAATAATGTTTTAGTGGAAGATGGAGTGTTGTTTTTTTAAAAGATATGAGATCGAGCAGTTTACGTGTATGCGTTGCGTTGTTTTTCTAAAAGATATTGTGGAACTAAGTGTTTTGAAATAATATTTGAAAAACGTTTTGGACTAAATTGAAAAGAATTTAAAATAAGTTTTTAGTCAAAAACAACTTGAAAATATGTTTAAGGGTTTTACAAGGCTTTGGAATGATTTAAAGTGTATTTAAAGTAGTCAAAACCAAGCTTTTCAAGTGTCCGTACCGATACGGTCTAGTATCGTACCGATACGCCTTAGGGTTTCAACTACATGAATTTTCCAGTAGCCAAAACCCGTACCGATACGCTTAGCCGTATCGATACGATGTGTTTTGAAACAGCCCAACGGCTAGTCGCATACCGATATGGTTGTATCGCGTACCAATACACCTAACTACCCCAACGGTCATATTTCCCAACGGTCTTTTAATTTGCAGGACCGTACCGATACGCTGGGTAAGCGTATCGATACGCATCAGCTGAAGTGCACAACGACTAATTCCTTATCGGGACCGTATCGATACAGTTTGAAGGGTATCGATACGCCAAGCTGCATAACTGCATTTATGGTGGGAAATAAAGGCTCCAACGGCTCTAATCCATCCCCAACGGTCCTCAATGACTACAAACTCAATTGGGAGTATAAAAGGGACCTCCAAGCATCTAGAGAAGGTTACTGCTTCAACTGTTACAACATTATGATGACAAATTGTGTCTAGAGCCTTAATTGTACATTCTTTACTTAGACAACACTAGTGAGCTAAATATTGTTAAATTTTGCTCAAGTGTTTAGGTTTTGGGTGAGAGCTTCATAGTGCAAACAATTACCTATTAGAGGGATTTCTAGTTTGCTAAGTCTTTCTTGTGTAAGAGAGTGATTGATCAAGCTTTGGGTAGAAAGCTTGATCGTTGTAACGATTTCCTCCTAATCCGAGAAAGGGGGACGAAATTCTTAGTGAATTTGTTTGGAAATCCTTAGTGGGAAGCTAAGGTAGTGGATGTAAACCTTGGTTAGAAGGTTGAACCACTATAAATCCTTGTGTAAATTGTCTATCTTTTTCTTCCCACAATTACACCCAAATTATCCAACTTCTCCACACTTGGCGAGCAAGAACGGTTGAAGGAATCGAGCCCCATAAATCTCAATAATTGGTATCAGAGCCTGGCTCAATCGAAGAGGATTAACATCCTATTGAGAAGATCCGGCAAGCTCGATCATCATTTCACACAACCGGTTCAATGGCGCAATCCATCGACAAACCGCCCTTCTTCGACGAAACTCACTATGCCCATTGGAAGAAAAAGATGAAGTTCTTCATCAAATCTAGAGACTACAAGCTATGGGACATAGTTGAAGATGGTCCGTTTGTGCCTCAATGAAGCAAAGCGGAGTGGAGTGCCGACGATCGCAAGAAGATGGAGCTAAATTGCAAAGCCTTGCACATCCTCTTTTGTTCATTTGGCCTAACCATCTATGAGAAGATGTCTTCTTGTGAGAGTGCCAAGGAGGTATGAGACAAGCTTGAAGTCACATACGAGGGAACCGATGAAGTTAAGGAGACAAAGATTGGGTTCCTCACCTTAGAGTATGAGAACTTCAAAATGGATCCAGAAGAGGACATCGAGAAGATGTTTGATAGGTTCTCCACAATCATCAATGGTCTAAAAGGCTATGGAGAAACCATTCCGGAAGAAAAGCTTGTTCGAAAGCTCATCTACTCACTTCCCGAGTCATGAGACTAAAAAAGGACCGCCATCATCGGAGCCAAAAATCTCAAAACCTTGAAGCTTGATGAACTCATGGGGTCACTTCTCAATCATCAAATCATGAAGAAGAAGAAGGAAGAGGAGAAGAAGAGGGAAGAAATTAGAGCTATGGGGAAGAAAAAAATCATGGAGCTTGGCATCAATTCAAGTGTCGTTGCTCTAAAATCCTTCACATGCCATCATGAAGATTCAAGTGAGGAGGAGAGTGAAGATGAAGAGATGGCATATCTCTTCAACAAATTTGTCTGGTTCATGAAGAGCAAAATGAAAAAATCCAAGCATGAATCGAGGAAGAAGATGAAGGAATCCCACAAGTCCAACAAGAAGGGATCATCTTCAAAGCAAGCATATGTGACCACATGGAGCGATGAAGACTCCACTGATGATTAAGTAGCCCACCTATGCTTGATGGCCCTCAATGAGGGGGAGGTAACTTCTAACTCATCTATTTCAAATTCATATACATTTGATGAGTTACAAGATGTCTATGATGATTTGCTTTTGGAATTCAAGGCATCATTTTCCAAGAACAAAAAGTAGATTTCAAAAATGAAAAATGAAAATGATTTGCTGTAACACCCGGGTTTGGTGGTCGAGTGAAAATAATATTAAAATAATGTTTCGGGTTTCGATTTTATAATTAAAATAATAAAATATTATTTGGGCTTCACATTTTCAAACAAACCTTTTATGTTGGACCAAATTAAATTGAGGCCCATTTTCCATGGAATTTGCAAATAAATGAGATTGCCATTTCATTGATGGCAAATCTGTAAATAAATGAACTTTCAAAATTAAAACCCCTTTTCACTAAAATGAGCCTTTGGCATCTTCCACCTTACTTCATTTTCCATTCCAACGACAAAGAGAGCTTCTACTCTCCATTTTACTATCCCATCAACTCTCATGTTCCTTGTTAGTGATTTTTGAAAGGTAAATATATTTTTGACTTGGCCTTGCCATCCTCTACATTTTGGTATCTTTAGATTTCATTAAAACTATGTATTTTGCATTTGAACTTTTCAAAGTTTTAGGTCAAAGGTTGAAGCTTTATGATTCTTTATCAAAGCTTTTGATTTATTATGGTTAGATACGTTGTTTATGAACCATAAGGTCCAACATATGTGAATTTTGAAGTGTTTTATAAAGATTTTCAGATTTGGGTTTTAATGTGGTTTTTGAAGGGTTTTAAGATGAGTTTTGGGTGTGTTTGATGTTGGAAATTGAAAGCTTTTGGTCGTATGTTGGTTGAGGATTGTTTTAGAAGCTTTTATAGGTGTTAAAAATGTTTGAAACAAGAGTTTTGGGTTGAGTTTGAGGGCTGCTCGGGTTTGGAGTTTTGGGGGTTGTTCTTGGCTTGAAAATCTTGTGTTTTATGCTTGATGAGTATTCTGGGTTGCTACATTGTTGTGTGAACTGATTTGGGGTTGTTTGAATGTGTTGAAATATTTAGAGGCAAGAGTTTGTGTTGGTGAAGCATCGGGAGTGAATCCGGAAGCTTGAAGGTCTTGGTTGCTTGGTTGTTGAGCTTGGAAGTGAAGGTGAGTGGTTAAATGCTTTTAAATGGTTTTTAAAGAGTTGGTTCAAGCATGTGGACTAGGTTGGGCTTGGTAGACCCACCTAGAGTTGGGATTAGATTGGTAGTCTAATCCCAAGCTTTGGTTAGAGACTATGGTTGATCTTTGAATGTGTTTATGCCTCATGTTTAATTGTGATTATGTTGACTATGTATATGGTGTTATACATGTATGTTGAGGCATGGATTGATGCATTGTTATATGCATGTGGATTGTGCATGATGTTAATCATGGTGAGTACGTGCTAAGCACGGAATTGTGTAGAACTAATGTTTTGATATAATAATTGAAAAATGTTTTGGACTGATTTAAAAAGTATTTAAAACAATTTCCAAAAGTCCAAATAACTTGAAACTATGTTTAGGGATGTTTTAAAAGGTTTTCATATGTTTTCAAAGGCCAAACTACACAAAACTATCTAGTTGTTCCGAAACACCTTAGGGTGTTTCGAAACAGGGGATTCCAGTGGCAAAATCGTTTCGATACTTGTATCGAAACGGGCCTTCATTGGACAGGATTTTTGCCCAGCGTTTCGAAACGGGCTAGGCCGTTTCGATACGCCCACGTGGCAATGACCCCAACGGTCATAAACCCCAACGGCTATTTTCCCAACTAACTTTTAAATGCAGGCGTTTCGATACGGGCTTATAGCGTTTCGATACGCGTTTCGAAACGGCAAGGGGGTGTTCCGAAACGGGTACCCTGACAGACTGCAACGGCTCTTTCTACATTGAGAGTGTTTCGAAACGACTTCGAGCGTTTCGAAACGGGGAGCTGCAGAACTGCATTTATGGAGGAAATTAAAGTCCTCAACGGCTCCAATATGATCCCAACGGCTAGTAACGGCTACAAACCCATTTGGGAGTATAAAAGGGACCTCCAAGCATCAAGAGAAGGCTAATGCTCATATTGTCAAACATCAAATGATCAAAAAGTGTCTTAGTGCTTAAATTGTCAATTCTTGTATAGACAAACACTAGTGAGCCAAAATTGTCAAATTTGCTCAAGTGTTTTAGGTTTTGGGTGAGTGCTTAATTGTGCAAACAAACACCTATTAGAGGGTTTTAAGTTTGCTTTCTTTGTCTCTTTGTAAAGAGGGTTTTGATCAAGGCTTTGGGTAGAAGCTTGATCGGTTGTAAGGGTTTCTTCCTAATCCTAGAAAAGGGGACGAATCAATTAGTGGATTGATTGTGAAATCCTTAGTGGGGAGCTAAGGTAGTGGATGTAGGTGCTTGTTAGAAGGCCGAACCACTATAAATCGTTGTGTCTTTTTACTTTTTAGCTTCCTCAACCCTTCCACCCAAAAATCCATCTCTCCACCACTTGGTGAGCTAAATTGGTTGATCGAATTGAGCCCCTAAATACTCAACAAATTGGATATGAAATGATGTTGTGAAAGGTTGTGGATTGTGTTTAATATTGGAACTAGTATGCTTGGGTACAAATGATTGATCATAAGGATGTTAGTGTGCACACGTGAGTCAAATGCGCGTGTGGTCTTGGTGATGGTAGTCATCAAGATAGAGTACGGGTTCGCCCGGAAAACCTTCTTATTTTTATGATAGTTGATGATGAGTGTAATCCCATCAACGGGACGTGAGGATGAGTGGAATCCCCTCCGCGTGAACGGTGATGAGTGTAATCTCATCGTAAGGTAATGTGTTGAGTTGTGAGGAGCTCGATTCGTTCAACCGATAAGGCTCACCAAGTGGTAGAGAGGTGGATTTTTGGGTGGAAGGGTTGTGGAAGCTAAAATGAAATTGACACAATGATTTTAGAGTGGTTCAACCTTCTAACCAAGGTCTACATCCACTACCTTAGCTCCCCACTAAGGATTTTCAATCAATCAATTATTGATTCGTCCCCTTTTCTAGGCTTAGGAGGAAACCCTTACAACCGATCAAGCTTTCTACCCAAAGCCTTGATCAAACCCTCTTTTACAAAGAGAAACAATAAGCAAAATTAAATCCCTCTAATAGGTATTTGTTTGCACAATTTAGCACTCACCCAAAACCTAAAACACTTGAGCAAATATGACAATTTTAGCTCACTAGTGTTTGTCTATACAAGAATTGACAATTTAAGCACTAAGACACATTTTGATCATTTGTTGATTTACAATATGAGCATTAGCCTTTACTTGATGCTTGGAGGTCCCTTTTATACTCCTGATGAGTTTATAGCCGTTACTAGCCATTGGGGATGATTTGGAGCCGTTGAGGGATTTATTTCCCATTCATTAATGTTGTTCTGCAGCCTTCCGCATCGATACGCTTGGACCCGTATCGGTACGACATTCATCAAAAACTAGCCGTTGGGCTCTTGTCAGCCTGGGCGTACCAATACGCTTGAGGGCGTATCGGTACAGGTTCACTTTTAAATGACCGTTGGGAAAGTAGCCGTTGGGGTTGTTGAAAGGGGATCAGTACGCTTACCAGGCGTATCGAAACGATCCCGATCCGTATCGAAACGGCCAAGCCTGTTTCGATACGAGTTTTGGCAGTGACCAAACTGGGGCAAAAAGGTATCGGTACAGGTACAACCGTATCGATACGGGTAGCTTGAAAAGTCAAGTTTGGCTCTTTAAAATTAGTAAAAACATTGCCAAAAACTTTTAAAATATCTCAAACATAATTTCAAGTTGTTTGGAATTAAAACCAAGTTTTAAATTCTTTTCAAATTAGTCCAAAACATTTTTCAATTATTATATCAAAACATTAGTTCTACATAATGGTTGTTGTTGGATGTGAGTTCCAACGTGTTATCCACGTATTCGAGTCATATCTAGGTGCCAATATGTGATGGGATGTGTACCAATATGAGATTATGTGTGTTGCCATATGGATTGATATATGTGCTTACATATGATGTGGTTATGGACTCGATGAGCATGGCATAATATTAAATATATGTTCATACATCATGTACATTTTGGCTCTTGTGGATCGAAGGTAAGACCATGCATTCTACCTTGGTTGTGCTCGTGCTTGGACCCTGCATTGTCGAGGTTTGTTTTAACGAGCTTACCCTCACTAAGCTTTATGCTTACGCTCTCTTTTGTTCGACAATGCAGATCCGTAGTTCGTGGGTTGCTAGTGCAAGAAGAGGGCCTCCAAGTGTGCTTTGTGGTGCTATCTTAGCTATCAAGTATGCATATTTTAGTTAAAGGATGTAATAGTCAAGCAATGAGATATGTATTTGTTGCTTTGATGCTTTTGAAGTATGTTGGTGTTGGTTGCTTAGGAGCATGTTAGACTCCTTATTACGATGTTGTTGGTTTGGCTTTTGGATGCCATGTTTGGATTGTAAACCATGTTTAAATTGTCTATCTTGTATGCCTAAGTGTTTGACCTTGTTGAAGCATGTTACCTTGAATGCTATGTATGGATGTTTGAGATGATGTTTGATGATCCTTGAATTTATGGTCTCGATATGTTTGGAGTGTTAAGCATGCTTGTAGATGTTTGAGTTGCCTTGTAGTTGTTGTTTGTGTGTTAATAGAGGTTTTAGTGGGGTTTAGGGACATCCTTGTCCTATAAACCAGCTAAAACCAATCTGTAGACATAGGGCGTATCGAAACGGTTGGTCTCGTTCTGATACGGTCCCTTTGTTTCGGGCCAGGCACTTCGGTACGCTAGGGGGCCGTTTCGTTACATTTTTTGCTACTGGAAATCTAAGAATTTGACGATAAATTGATGTATCGAAACGTGCTTTAGTGTTTCAGAACGACCTTCGTATCGTTGACCACGAGAAGTTGACCGTTGAGGGCGTTTCGATACGGGTCACCCCTGTTTCGAAACGGTCTCTTCGGGTTGACTTTGGCCAGTTGACCTAGTTAAGGCGTATCGAAACACCCTTTGGGCGTTCCGATACGGCCTGCTGAATAAGAATAAAATGAGATGTTTTAAGTGGGCTGTTGTCTGTTTACCTCAACGTTTCTTCCACTGTTGCTTTCCTCACATAGGGTTTAATGTCTCATCTAGAAAAGATAATAATATTGAAAAGTTTTTCCTTGAGTCGGTAACCGAAGTGGAGCCTTAACAGGTTTCACCTCGGTTATCCCCGTGTATCCCACTCGGATCGGTTAAGCGTCCGGACCGGGACGAGGGGGTTACATTTGCTTTCCAAAACAAATCTTGAACTTGAAGCAAAATTGAAGGATTTTGAACAAAAATATTTTGATTTACAAAATTTGCTTCTTAAAGTTCAAAAGGAAAAAGATTTGATTTCCAATGAACTTCAAAAGAAAAATGATTTTGGAAAATCAAATTTTTATGTAAGACAATCTAATGCCCTTAGATTCATAAATGGAAAATGTTTTAGAAGTGTTTGGGTCCCAAAAGGACTAACCACTTCAACTAAAAAGGATGAAATTGAAAAATGGATTCCTAAGGGGACAAGATTTTGTGCTACTAATGTCTATGGATCCAAAGCAATTTGGATACCAAAAATTACTTGATTGTCTTTTGCTAGGTGTGATGGAGAGTGATCAACAAGTCAAAAATTGAGGGGGAGCTCCATGCACACAAAGGAAGAACACTTGAAGAATGAAGGCTTCACATCCTCCCTTGGGTTCAAGTGTGGTAAAATCTAGTTGTTTTTGTTTTCATTTACTTTATTTTTCAACTAGATGATCATAAATGTTAAACTAACATTGTTTGATGCTTTAAGTAAGGGAGACCCATTTTTTAAACCAAAATTTTAAGTGTGTCAATTTTCTTTTTACCTCCTAAGTTATTTTGAGCCCAATGTCATTTTAAATTCTTTTTGATATAACAAAAAGGGGAGAAATGGTTTGAAAATTTGATTTTTCAAGTTTTTCAAGAGAATAAGGGAGAGCTTTAATCTAATTTAAAATTTAAATCTCTTATTCAAATTTTAAAATACAAAGGGGGAGAGAATCCCAAACAATTTTTCAAGTTGGTTTTATTATATCAAAAAGGGGGAGATTGTAGAACTAAGTGTTTTGATATAATATTTGAAAAATGTTTTGGACTAAATTGAAAAGAATTTAAAATATGTTTTTAGTCAAAAATAACTTGAAAATATGTTTAAGGGTTTTACAAGGCTTTGGAATGATTTAAAGTGTATTGTAGTCAAAACCAAGCTTTTCAAGTGTCCGTACCGATACGGTCTGGTACCGTACCGATACGCCTTAGGGTTTCAACTACATGAATTTTCCAGTAGCCAAAACCCGTACCGATACGCTTAGCCGTATCAATACGGTGTGTTTTGAAACAGCCCAACGGCTAGTCGCGTACCGATACGGTTGTATTGCGTACCGATACGCCTAACTACCCCAACGGTCATATTTCCCAACGATCTTTTAATTTGCAGGACCGAACCGATACGCTAGGTAAGCGTATCGATACGCATCAGCTGAAGTGCACAACGACTAATTCCTTATCGGGACCGTATCAATACGGTTTGAAGGGTATCGATACGCCAAGCTGCAGAACTGCATTTATGGTGGGAAATAAAGGCTTCAACGGCTCTAATCCATCCCCAACGGTCCTCAACGACTACAAACTCAATTGGGAGTATAAAAGGGACATCCAAGCATCTAGAGAAGGTTAATGCTTCAATTGTTACAACATTATGATGACAAATTGTGTCTAGAGCCTTAATTGTACATTCTTTGCTTAGACAACACTAGTGAGTTAAATATTGTTAAATTTTTCTAAAGTGTTTAGGCTTTGGGTGAGAGCTTCATAGTGCAAACAATTACCTATTAGAGGGATTTCTAGTTTGCTAAGTCTTTCTTGTGTAAGAGAGTGATTGATCAAGCTTTGGGTAGAAAGCTTGATCGTTGTAACGATTTCCTCCTAATCCAAGAAAAGGGGACGAAATTCTTAGTGAATTTGTTTGGAAATCCTTAGTGGGGAGCTAAGGTAGTGGATGTAGACCTTGGTTTGAAGGTTGAACCACTATAAATCCTTGTGTAAATTTAGAGGTGGCAATCGGGTCATTCGGTTCGGGTTCGGTTCGGTTCGTTTCGGTTCGGGTCATTTCAGGTCTATCTAGAATCGGTTTAGATTCGGTTTAGGTCGGTTCGGTTCGGGTCAAAATCGGGTCGTTCGGGTCAAAATCGGATCGGTTGTTTTCGGGTCGGGTCAAAATCGGATCGGCCGCTTTCGGTTCGGGTCAAAATCGGGTCGTTCGGGTCGCTTTCGGGTCGGGTCAAAATCGGATCAATTTCGGGTCGATTTCGGGTCGGGTCAACATTTAAATTTTTGGGTCAATTCGATTTGAGTTGGGTTAAAGGTTTGAGGTTTAATATTTATGGTTTAGTTTAGAGTTATTGGTGTATGAGATTAATTCTGATTTAACTTGTTAATCTATGCATTTGAATTTGATTAAACATTTAAATTAAAGTTTTATGTATCCATATCAAATTTTTTGTATAATTATATTAAATCAAAGTTTATAATAATAATAATAATAATAATAATAATAATAATAATAATAATAATAATGTCTGAAATTAATTAATTTATTAAACTTAAGATCTAATTGAGCTAACTAAAATCTAAAAGCATAAATCACAGACATAATTAAAATAATTCTAAAACTAAATGTGAAATTTCAATTAAATTAATCTAAACTAAAACTCAATTAAATTAAAAAAAAAGAAAAAAGAGAAAGACAATTGGTAAAAGTTGAGAGAGAAAAGACAAAATTTTGGAGGGAAATAAACCACCAATTTTTTAAGCTAGATTGAAAAAGAAAAGAAAAAGACAATTGGAAAAAATAGAGAGAGAAAAGACAAAATTTTGGAGGGAAATAAGCCACCAATTTTTTAAGCTAGAGATTAATTACTTTTTAGGTCATGTTACATTTAAAATGTTACATTTTAGTCAACTTTAAGTTTTAGTTTAATTTAATTTAGTCACTAGCAGTGATGCAATTAAAGGTTGCCCCTATGAATTGGTCTATTATGTATCCATTCCTTTTAATGCAATCTTTTGACATTTTTTTCTTTGTAAATGTAAGATTAAATATTGGGAGAGAAAATAGTACATTGAAACTCTAAATTTAAAAATTAGTTTATTTAATTAATATTGAAACGTAAAATAACATAAAATATTATTATACCACAACTTTGACAAGAGTAACAGTCTCTTCCATGATATAGTATAAAAAGATAATAAAACATACTTCTTTTTATTATTTATTATATTGTTAAAAATAGATAATCGGGTTAAAATCGGGTCAAAATCGGGTTAAAATCGGGTCGATATTCAGTTTAGCTTTCGGTTCAACTTTCGGTTCGGGTCAAACCGGTTTGGGTCCATTCGGTTCGGGTCCATTTCGGTTCAACAAAAAATTTCGGTTCAACAAAAAATTTCGGTTCGATTCGGTTCGGTTCGGTTTATTTCGGGTTTCGAGTCAACTTCGGATCATCATGTTCGGGTCAAAATCGGGTTTCGGTTCGGGTTTCGGGTCTCGGGTCAAGTTTGCCAGGTCTGTGTAAATTGTCTATCTTTTTCTTCCCACAATTACACCCAAGTTATCCAACTTCTCCACACTTGGCGAGCAAGAACGGTTGAAGGAATCGAGCTCCCTAAATCTCAACAGATATGAAATCGAGCAGTTTGTGTATGTGTTTTTATAAGGCTAGAGTACTAAAGTTAGAGAAAATATATGATGCACTGGCGATGGAAACATTTTGTTTCCACAAGAGCTTTATTTTAGGAGTTAGGGTTCTAGTATATGATTCACCGTGTAGGTGTTTAGGTTTAGGGGTTTGTAATTTATGGTTTGTGGTTAGAATTTAGAGTTTATGGTTAGGAATTAGAGTTTAAAGATTAAGGTTTAAGTTTTAGGGTAATATGTTAGGGATTTAGGTTTTACTTATAACTTCTATATTCTAACCATGAACTCTATATTCAAACCCCAATCCCTTAATTATAAGCACATAAACCTAAACTCCTTAAACTATGAATCCTAAGTTAAATCTCTAACCTCTAAAAAGTTAGAACCCTTGTGTATCGCGAGTGCATAGTATAATTACCCTTAAAGTTAATGGCTAAATAGTTATTATGCTTAGGGTGGGCAAAACTCGACTCGAAAAAACTAATTTTTCCCGAATTTCGAGTTATTTGAGTTGAGTTGTTCGAGTTATTTGAGTCACTCGAATAACTCGTTGAAATTTTGAGTTCGAGTCGAGTCTGAATTTTGAAAGTTTGAATAACCGAAAAACCAAATAATTCAAAAGCTACGACATTTCATTTTGCTTTAACCTTCCATAATCTCTTACTTTTCTTCTTCAGCTAATCAAATTTCACTTCAACATAAATCGCTATTTCCTTAACTTAAATTTCAATTCCCCTAGAAGTTTAAACCTTAATTTTCAGATACTTTGAAATTTTTTACTGCATTCAAGCTTCATAACGGAAATGCTGGACGACCGTCGGACTGTCGGAAAGTCTTTAAATTTTGAGGTAATCTTGTGCTGCATTTAACTGATACTTAGATAGTTATCCACCGACTTTTCTTTTATCTTTGGGTCACTATTTCGACTAATTGAATTTTTCTAATCGTATAATTCAAAGACATATTTTTTACAGCAAGAACTTTGATTCTTGACTGGGGTGACAACACCTTTTTTCTCCAAACAACAGACTTCGACAAATCAATACATCTATATATATAATTATGGGTAATTGTTCTATACACAAGCGCTTGTGGAATTTTTTTACACAAGCGCCTTAGTTTTAGGGGTTAGGGACTTCGTTTAGGGTTTAAAATTTAGGGGTATAAGTGTAGTAGTTTTGAATTTAGAGATTATTGATAGAATTTTGGGTTTAGGGTTAAAATTTAGGGTTTATAGGTTAAAACCTAAATCCCCACCCATATTACCCTAAAACTAAACCATAACCCTAAACCCTAAATTCTAACCCTAATTCCTAAATTCTAAACATGAATCCTAAATTCTAAACCTTTACACTAAAACCCCTAAACTCTAAACCCTAAACACTAACCCTAAACCCTATAATTGAGGCGCTTGTGGAAATAAAAACTTTCCCCCGCCGGTGTATAGGATATTAATCCTATAATTATTTATTATCTTTATATTTCATGGATTAATATCCTATACACTGGCGGTGGAAACTTAAAGTTTCCACAAGCGCCTTAGTTTTAGGGTTTAGAGAGTTAGTTTATGGTATATGGTTTAGGGGTTTAGGTGTAGGGGTTTAGAATTTAGGAATATTTGTTTCAATTTAAGGTTTAGGGTTATAATTTAGGGTTTATAGGTTAGAGTTTAGTTTTTAGGGTAATATGGTGAGGATTTAGGTTTTAACCTATAAACCCTAAATTATAACCCTAAACCTTAAATTGAAACAACTATCCCTAAATTCTAAACCCCTACACCTAAACCCCTAAACCCTATACCCTAAACTAACTCTCTAAACCCTAAAACTAAGGCGCTTGTGGAAACTTTAAGTTTCCACCGTCTGTGTATAGAAAATTTATCCATATTTCATTACCTAATGTATATTAGAATCAAAGCCTCTTAATTATAACATAAGTGTATTTTTACGATTTCTGTTAAACACACATTGCATAAGAGTATTACAACTATTTATAAATTAAAAGGAAGTGAATAGAATAGTTGTAAATTAAAATGGAAGTGGATAGAAACATTTTGTATGACCATTTTACCTTGTTATATTAGGAAATTTGGAACTATTAGCACAATAACATTATAAATAATTATAAAAAAAATTGTGCAAAAATTTGAAACTCGACTCGAAAAAATTTCAAATAAAATTTGAACGATAAAATATGATGCGTAAACTCAAAATTTTTTAACTCAACTCGATCGAATGCTGAGCCTTAATTGTGCAATTCTTTCAATTTTAATCTACTCGGGAGTCGTGAAGGCCGTTAAAATTGTTCGTTTACTTGAAAGTACTTACTGCATCAGCAATGCCGCCACCTATGCTCCGCCTTATCTCTAGCGCCACCATTTCCACCGTCGCCGGTCTCCCGCCACTTCTTCCTAGACTTCCTATTTCAAATCAAAAGCTCCCCGTCAACTCCAATCAAGAGACCCGACAGAAACTGCAAAGCCATCTTCAAAATCAAATCCAATTCTCCCGCAGAGACGCTGCTTTTCTCTCCTTAATCTCTCTCCTTCCTCCCCTCTTCCATCCCTCTCAATCTTCCGCCTTCTCCATTGGGATTTGTGAGCAATTATCACTTTCTTTTGTTTACTGATTTTCCCTTCTTTTATTAACTGCTGTTTATTGCTACTCGCAGCAGGACCGAAGGATTGGCTTAAAGAGCAAAAGAGGAAGTCTTCGAAATTCCTATTGGCCCCAATCGATGCTTCTCGACAAAGCCTTCGCTCCGCTTATCTTTTGCTCAGTACATTACATTTCTATTTATCATCCCTTTTCTTCTGTAGTTATGTGAATCTGTTTGTTGTGCTTCTTTGATTAATTTTGGTCGTTTTGTTACTTCTGTGAATAGTGGACAAGGAATCAACTAATTCGAGTGAGGATTTAGAGGAAGTTCAAAAGCTCTTGAAATCTGCCGCTAGGGATTGTGTTGTACAAGAGAGGAATTCCTTGGTTGCATTTCAAGCCAACACCGGAGTCGAGGTTTGTTCTTGTCCTTATAATGAAAATCGAAATTTCTTACGCATCAGTTGATTCTAAGTGAACAAATTTTAGGCCTTTTTATTACACCAAAGTATATATAGATCTCTAAAATGTGAAGTTAAAACAATATCAGAGAGGTGGAAATGAATGCCCAACTTTGGGTTATAATTTTGTAGTTCGATTTTCTATACTTGGCAGGTTTGCACATTCCGTTTGATTGTGAATAATGCCTCTTCTTTGCTTGAGAAGAAGAATCCTGTTAAGCTGGAAGCTGAAGCTATGCTAGATGATCTTATAAGGTATCCGCGTTATTGTCCTTTTAAGCTTGAAATATGAAAATGTAAGGTAATTTTTAGTTTCAATTCTGGCTGTTGATTTGATGTAAGTATTTGAAGGAAATGGAGACATTCGTTCTCTGCATACATTGCAGCATGTTTTGCTTTTGGGTGTTTGTTGGAAGAACTCGATATCAAGATTATTTCCCTTAAGTCTCCGTAAGATCCCAATGCCTGTCGGATTCAGAATAACCCCTTCAACTTCAAGTGTTTTCCTGTCAAACACTTAATAGTTTGTTGATGCTTACTGTTATTTCTCCGGCAGTTTGTTGACCTCACTTAATAGTTTGGCAAAGGAATTTATTTCTCTTCATGCATTGTAGCCTGTTTTGCTTTTCAGGTGTTTGTTGTAAAAACATGGATATCCAGATATTTTTTAAGCATTTTTGGTCATTTCCCCTAAGTCTTCCTAATATCAAATGCCTTTCGGATGTCTATTGTTATTCTTCTTTCTTTGCAGCTAGTTTACCTTTATAGTTTGGCCAATGATGATGTTCTTTCTCTGCATTCATCATAGCATGTTTCTCTTTTGGGTGTTTGTTAGAAGAACATTGATATCCAGATAATTTTAAAGCATTTCTGGTCATTCTCCGTAGGTCACCATAAGATCCAATGTCTGTCGGATTCAAAATTACTCCTTCAAGTGTTTTCCTGTCTTCATTTTACTGCCATCGTAATTTGTTTACCTGCTTACTTTGCTAATGCTTATTGTTATTTTTCTTTCTTGGCAGCTCATTTACCTCTCTTAATAGTCTGGCAAACGAAAGTGATATCCAAGTTGCTTCCAATAGGTATGCTTTTACAGTTTGAACCCAATGTAAACCATGCCGATGGGTTCATTTCTAATAATATGAAACAATGTTGTCTCCTTTCAGTGACAACTTTTAGACAAGCATTACAATTTGTGGATTTGCATTGTATTAATGTTATTTTCTCATGTTATTAGTTTTCGTGTACTCTTCGTATCACTCTTTCATGCAGAGTTTTTTTTAATCAATTTTCCGGCCTCGTATTCAAATTACCGAGCCTACTTTTACCGTCACCTGATAATGCAGTTGTTAATTACTTGTATTTCTTTCTTTCCACAGACAAAGGGTTGCAGATGCACTCAAGGATACCTTAACGTCTCTCGACAAATTTGAGCAGGGGGTTAAGGACTGCCTGGAAGTATGACAATGGCGGCTTCCCTTAGTAACACTAAATTTACGGTGTTATGTTATGCCCCGGAGATTTTGCAGAAGCTTTCATACTTCGGACCTGGTGGAGAATGGAAGACTGTAAGAAATGTACATGTTACTTGATTTGATCATTGTTGTAAGTTTTGTTCAATTTTCCAATTTCACACGTGTTTGTTTTATTGTTCCGCATTTATTGACCATTTCTTTGCTAGAAATCTAATGATATGAGCAAATTCTCCAAATTCATGTTATTTACATGGGCATTAGAAGTTAAAACTAGAAAATGTTTACTCTTTTTTTTTTTCTATAAAGAGAATTGCATGAAGATGGCAAGTATGATGAAGCAGAAAGAGCATAGCAGTGATAAAAAATGTTAGGGTTTTTTTAAATTAAAAGCGTTAAAAGATAAAAAAAGGTACAATTAATTTTTCAATAATTAATGGTATTTTCATAAAAATTATTTCAAAAATTAATAATTTAACGAGTGATATATTCTGATTTAGAGCTCATATCATTAGTAACAACTGCGGGATCGTGATGTGATAAATCAATATTGTTACCTTATCATAATTTTTCAAACATTAGTTGTTAAAATGAAATGTTTTTAAAACATGAGGGACCATTTATAAAGTTTACCCAAAATAACTCTGATTTAAAAGCTCACGCTCTCTCAAATGTTCGTGCCAAAGCTTACTACGAAGCGGCCTTCTTCCTCCATTTCACCGCCACGACGAACGCCTCTGCACTCCCACTTCCGCTAAAGCCCGCCAAAAAAACCCGACGAAAAAAAGAAGGAAATACTAAATCCCTAAAATGGCTCCGTCCTCGCTCTCCACACGCCTAACCCTTCTGGCTCTCCTCTCCGCCTCCACCTTTTACTTCCTCTACAAATCCCGCCGCCGCCGCCTGAAACCCCTCAAACAACTCTCTTTAAACCATAACCCTAGAAAAGGCAAGCTTTTCTTCATTACCCAAACAGGAACATCTAAAACCCTAGCCCAACGCCTCCTTAAAGTCTTCTCCTCCAGCAACATTCCTTTTGAGCTCGTCGATCCCCAAAATTACGAACCCGAGGATCTCCCTAAGGAATCCCTAATCATTATCATTGCTTCCACCTGGGAAGATGGAAATCCTCCTCAAAACTCAAAATTCTTCGTCAATTGGCTCGCCGAAATCAGCACTGATTTTCGCGCCGGGAGTTTGCTACTCTCTGATTGTAAATTTGCCGTCTTCGGAGTCGGTAGCCGGGCTTATGGAGACACGTATAATGCAGTGGCGAGGGATTTAGGAAAGAGGTTGAGAGGGTTGGGAGCGACGGAGATGGTGCCAGTTGGGGAAGGTGACGTGGACGGAGGTGTATTGGAGAGTATCTTTGAAGAGTGGAGTGAAAAGGTGGTTACTGTTTTGAAAGGGGGATTGGTGATGGAGAATATTAATGGCATTGTTTATGGGAGTGATGTTGAAAGCCTTGGAAGTGATGATGATGGAGGAGGGGGAGACATTGTTGATCTTGAAGATTTAGCAGGTAAATGGCCATCGCCAAAGAAATTGATTAATGTGGCTGAAACTAATGGAAAATTGGATGGGAAAAAAGAGATGGTGACGCCAGTTATCAGAGCCAACTTAGAGAAACAGGTAATTTTTGTTTAAGTGGATATGAATCTTTTGCGGATGAAGACATTTCATTATTGTGATTGCTTAATCTTAGTATGCCATTACAGTTTATGGTCTATTTCACATCCTTTCACTGGTGGGAATTTACAGGGATATAAAATTATTGGTTCACACAGTGGTGTTAAAATATGTAGATGGACCAAGTCTCAACTTAGAGGACGGGGAGGTTGCTACAAGCACTCGTTTTATGGAATAGAGAGTCATAGGTGATTGCAACTTTCTTATGCACCTATTATGCCTTTGATGAATATGTAGTTGATTCTATTTTCAGTGCTGGGTGACTGATATGGTTTTACCATTCTTCTGCATATTTATGCAAGCTTTTAGATTTAGTTACTAGTTTCATCACATAAATCTCTTGCCATCTTTTGGTAATCCTTGACTTATGCTAGGAGAAGAATCCAATGTAATGTTTATACATACAGAAATGTTATCTTTCCTTTCTCACCCTCAACTAACTTAACAGAAGTTTAGAAAGAAGGAAATATACATCATGTTAGTCTATAATTTGCTGTTAGTTGATCTCAAGTAAATCTACCTACACTGAGTTTGATCATTTTATGTAGTTCATAGTAGTGAGACCTCAATTTTTTAAGGGTAAACAACACTGATGGTCACTTATTTTTTCAGTCTGTTTGTTTTGGTCACTAGTTTTGAAAAGTTGTGTTTTGGTCACTTACGTTATCAATTTATTACATTTAGGTCACTGAACCCTTAACCCTGTTAGTTTGATGACGTGGCATGTTAACAAAAAGGTTAATTTCAAATTTGACCCCTAAACTTTTAAAAGTTTATTTTTCACCATCTTAAAAAAACATAAAACCCTCCTCCCAAAAAAAACTTGTAATCAACCGCCATCATTTGAAAGCACAACCTTTCTTATTCTTCTTTTGTTTCTCAAAGATATCGGGTAATGTTTTTGGTCGCACATAGTTCTTCTTGGGAATCCAATGTCTTAAGTAAATGGTTCCTAGGATTTTATCTGTGCGTAAAGCAATCTTTGATCCTTTCTGCTTGAGCTTTCTTCCTTTTCTTTTTATGGAGATGTGCTCCAATGTTACTGGATTACATTTTTCTTATTGGAAAAACAAGGCTTTTTTAAATGCTCTTTCTGGGTTTAGAGAACTATATAAAGTTTCAAGGAAAATGAGATTCTTTCTGGATTTTCATGTCAAAATAAGATTGGGAAACCAAGCAATTGTTGAACAAATAAAAAAACAGAGCAAAGAAGGGGAAGTTGTTCATTTAAAAGCTCAAAGCTCAAGCCCCACCCTGATTGTGCTCTTTAGGCTCCATTATTGTGAGCTTAACATGGAATATAATGCGGAAATGAACTCAGCAACTTTGACATATGGAAGGACTAAACTATTGATTAAATCTTTTTCTCTGCTGCATTTTCAAGAAATTATCAATTATGGGTGAAACGTAGTCCCCATAGAATCTGTTTCCCTATTTCTACATGTTATTTTGCTGGTGAGTTTTTAAACAATAAAACATAACTCAGTTCCCCTAGTATTGATGCGTTTCTAACGAATTCTGCTCTTTATCTCATGGGAAACATCATCAAAGTTGCAACGATTATTTCCTTACTGCAGAGATAATCGAGAATAAGCTTACATTTTATTTATGGAATCAACAATCTCATTTTCCTGATTTTGATATGGACACTTGGCGGCTGGAACTGTGGTTGCCGAGATAGCTCCCAACTTCCCCGGAGTTCCTCTTTGCCGGAGGCAACACGGACAAGTGTTGAAGGAGGCGACAGGAACAAGGCTAGGGTTAGAGAATAGAGTTTTTTTTGGTTAGAGAGGGTTTTTAATAGTGAAAAATGAATTTTTAAAAGTTTAAGGGTCAAATTTGAAATTAACATTTTAGCAACCACGGGGACGGGTCAAAAGTTTAGGGGTCAAATTTGAAATTAACATTTCGTATCATATTCGGTAAGTTAACGGCTGAGTGACCAAAACGTAACCAAAATAAAACAGACCAAAAACATAAGTGACTACCAGTGTTGTCTACCCTTTTTCAATTTACTTAGAACATTGTACTATGTTTTTTTTTCCATTCTTTACTTGGTTGCAGCCATTGACCTGCAATTGAAATTTGTTTAACTTCTAAATTTGGCAGATGCATGGAGGCTACACCTAGTTTAGCATGTGCCAATAAATGTGTTTTCTGCTGGAGGCATCATACGAATCCAGTAGGAAAGAGTTGGCAGTGGAAGATGGATGATCCCTTAGAGATTGTCAGTACTGCCATAAACCTCCATACAAAGATGATTAAGCAAATGAAAGGAGTTCCTGGTAATTGTCATATATTTGTTCTAATTATATATTCTCTTCACCACAGTCTCCTGTGGTTAAACATTTTCTTGTACTATGTTCTACCACAGACAACTTAGTCAATGTACCTCATTTATGTCCCAATCATTCCAGTAACAATTAATATTTGGCAGGAGTAGAGCGTCCCAAAAATTATTTGTTACAAATTAGATTCTTAGATAGGGTTGCAAAAAAGATCTTCCATTGCTTTAACAGGAGAGTTTTACTGACCCTACTATTGCAGGTGTTACACAAGAGCGATTGATGGAAGGTTTATCCCCTCGACACTGTGCCTTATCACTTGTTGGTGAACCAATTATGTATCCAGAAATTAATGTGCTTGTGGATGAGCTGCACCGAAGACAAATCTCTACATTTCTAGTTACTAATGCACAGTTCCCTGAAAAAATTAAATCGCTGAAGCCCATAACCCAGGTCTGTTGGTTGTGTATTTATCTTAAGAATGTATGGATGTTGAGAAAATCTTCTGCTCTTGATTAACCTAGCCAAAATCTTTTATTCATGCAGTTATATGTGAGTGTAGATGCTGCAACAAAGGATAGCTTGAAAGCAATTGATAGGCCACTCTTTGGGGACTTCTGGGAAAGATTCATTGTAAGTGTTTTATTGTAAACTAAATACTGAGCTAAAACATTAAGAAAGAAATAAAATTTAAACATCTCTAGATTAATAGAAATGATTGTTGGAGAAGAGAGATTATACTAAGCAGAAAAATGGCAGGCATCAAAATTCTTGAATCTAGAGACTAGCAGGGTACACGGGGAATATTGGGCTAATCTTGACCTGAAAGCTATATAGCGGCCCTTACCACGCTATGAATAACATATTGGTTGATTTGGCGTTGTAATGAGAAAATCAGCAGTAAAACAGCAGACAGATTTATGACTGAACAACGGATAGGAAAGATGGAACTCAAGAAAAACAGGGTTATAGAAAACCTCTAGTTTCTCTTTAATAATTCAGGGATAATAACAGTAAAGTTGTGGCTGTAAATATTTTACAGCTAATTATACTAGGGTTACTGATAATTTTATAATCCTAACCCGCGATTTAAATCCTACAATAATATAAAACAATAAAAGCTCATGCCTCAGGATAAATGCCAATTTGAAAAGCTTTTTGTTTGCATTTTGTTGAAATGCTATCTACTTAACATCAATGACCCTGTTTGACAATTAGCTGATTTGACTATTAGATTGTATTAGATGATTGTATACAAGTTTTTTGGTAAAATTAACTGATAGCTTATAGTTGTTTGATTATTTAAACAAGTAAAATGACATATAAGGACATGATTACATTCGATACTTGTTTGAATAGTTTATTAGTTATCAATATTTTGTGTCTATTAATATTAATTAAATTATGAAAATAATTTTTTAATATAAAATTTATTAAGCATATTTGAAGGATTTATATATTAATTTATTATTTATTAATTATTAAATTATTAATTAATTATTAAATTTAAATACAAATATAAATGTGTGAGAATAAAAAGAAAAAAATAATAAATATTAGTTTACAAATGTCACAATGTAAATGCGTGAGGGTGAAGAATTAAAATAGAAAAGCTTAAATTTAGGTTATTTGGAGATTTTTAATAATTGTTAAGGGTAAAAGGGTTTTTATAACTCTTATATCAAGGCCTCTAATTTCAAAAAGCTCATATTAGCAGTTTTTTCAAAAGTAAAGGTTTCACCCCAATCCGCTTAGAGGTGGTAAACGGGTCAATCGGTTCGGGTCATTTCGGTTTCGGTTATTTCGGGTCTGATATCATTTGGTTTAGGTTCGGTTCCAGTTCGGTTCTATTGTTCGGTTAATTTTCGGGTCGGTTGATTTTTGGTTCAGTTGATTTTCGGTTCGGTTCGGGTCAATTTCTGGTTGATGGGAGATCGGTCGGTTTTAATCAAGTTTTTAGGTTGGTCAGTTTCTTTTACACCCTTTATATGGCTTTATAAAGCCAATATATTTGACTTTTTGGTGAGTTGTGCGATTGTTCATATCTCATTTTTTTTATTTCTATTAATATCTTTTATTTATTTCGGGTTGTCTTTGGTTCGGGTCTATTCGGTTGTTTCGGGTTTGGTTCGGGTAAATCGGTTCGTTTTTCGGGTGTCGGGTCAAGTTTGCCAGGTCTAAATCCGCTATTCACCAAACATTCAAATTAGCGATTTGACCGGTCAAACCTCTAATTTTAGCTCAAACTTCTAATTTTGGCTCAAACTTCTATTTACCAAAGAGGACCAATGTTAAAAATCCCAAACATGTTTGTGGTTTTTTAAACTTTTGTAAGAATGAACTGTTTCATCTTTGTTACAGCTTGTTCTGTGTAGCCCTCAATGTTTTTCTAGTCATTTTTAGGGCTTTTCTTTGAGTGGCCTGCAGTTTCCATTTTCTTATCAGTTATTTGTAACATCTGTTGTTCAGGATTCCTTGAAAGCTCTCAATGAGAAACACCAACGAACTGTATACCGCTTGACACTTGTGAAAGGATGGAATGCAGAAGATGTAGATGCTTATTCTAAACTCTTTAGCATTGGGAAGCCTGATTTTGTTGAAATCAAAGGCGTAACATATTGTGGATCGTAAGTCTATTGGATGTTCTGTTATTTGTAGTATTGTTTTTATCTGGCTATCCACCTGCCCTTGCTCAGCCATGTTGATATTTCTCACAGCTCTGCCACATCAAAGTTGACAATGGAGAATGTGCCATGGCATTCTGACGTGAGGGCTTTCTCAGAGGCGTTGGCTCTGAAAAGTGAAGGGGAATACGAGGTTGCATGTGAACATGCACACTCATGCTGTGTCCTCTTGGCAAAAACTGAAAAGTTCAAGATCAATGGCCAATGGCATACATGGATAGACTACGAAAAGTTTCATGACCTGGTAAGTGAAGTGACAAGCATCAGAGTCTCTAGAGTACAAACATTTTTGGTTTGAAACCTTTTGTTTATTGCCAATGGTGCAGGTGGCTTCAGGGAGACCTTTCAACAGTGAGGATTACATGGCTCTCACTCCATCATGGGCTGTCTATGGAGCCGAGGAAGGTGGATTTGATCCAGATCAGTGTCGGTACAGGAAGGAGCGACATCACAAGTCAAAGCAGTGAGGTTTGTATTGGTATGAGGCTGAGAAAATATATCCATTTTTATTAGGAAACATGGATAACCATTTTCTTGGCATTTGAACAGTTTTGTGTAGGCTATAATATGGGTAGAATATCTGATCGTTTTCTGCCCTTAGCTTTGTTGTATTCATATTCTCTTAAAAACAATTTTGATTTTTCTAGTTTCCAGGTCAATCTTCCACAAATATATCTCTGCTAATGTATAGAATGATCACAACCATTTCAGAGGAAAATAGATGATCATAAAAAAGCAACTTTTATCAAGCTATTAAGATTCTTCAACTCTGTCAAATATTATCAGCCAACATCAATAGTTCTGCAGTTTTCAAGACCAATCAGTTGATTACAACTAGGGATGTAAAAACAGGTAATCGGACAGGTTTCAGGTCGGGTTCTGTCAGGTCGGGTAAAATCGGATATAGGTCATTTCAGGTAAAAAAAATTTTTTTGACTCGGGTCGGGTGCGGGTCCATTGCAGTCGGGTTATTTGCAGGTCGGGTCCATTTCAGGTCAAACTCGTTGCAGGTCGGGTAAAATCAGTTAATTGACAGGTAAATTGCAGGTCGGGTAAATTTCAGGTCGGGTTCATTTCAGTTCGGGTTCATTTCAGGTCGGGTAATTTCAGGTCGTCGGGTTCATTTCAGTTCGGGTTAATTCAGGTTCACCAGAAATGAACAATTTTGAATAAAAACAAAGTTTTATGGACTATAGTGAAAAAATAATAATAAATAAGAGCTAATTTGGACTAAAATAAAGTTTTATGGACTATAATAGGCTCAATTTTAAATAAAAATAAAGTTTTATGGACTATAGTGAAAAAAATAATAAATAAGAGTTAATTTGAAGTAAAAATAAAGTTTTAAGGACTCAATTAAATTGAATAAAAACTTAAAGGACTTGAATAAAAAACTTATATAATATAAAGGGCTTTATTTATAATTTACCCCAAATTGAAATTCAATTTGGGAATTGGGCGGTTTTAAAATAAATTTTCCCGCCTATATATATTATAATTTAATATTATTTATTAATTATTATAATATAATATAACTTATTAATTATTATAATAACTTTATAAGTATAAATATATGTGATTATGTGTATATATATGTATTTTTATGTATTCACATGTATATAAATTACAATATATAATTATATATTATACAAACATGTATGTATTTATGTATATGTAATGTATTATACATACAAGATAAATTTTCTATACACAGGCGGTGGAAACTGAAAGTTTCCACAAGCGCCTTAATTCTAGGGTATAGGTAGTTAGTTTAGGGTATAGGGTTTAAGGGTTTAGGTGTGGAGGGTTAGAATTTAGGGATAGTTGTTTCAATTTAAGGTTTAGGGTTATAATTTAGGGTTTATAGGTTAAAACCTAAATCCTCACCATATTACCCTAAAAACTAAACCCTAACCTATAAACCCTAAATTATAACCCTAAACCTTAAATTGAAACAACTATCCCTAAATTCTAAATCCCTATACCCTAAACTAACTCTCTAAACCCTAAAACTAAGGCGCTTGTGGAAACTTTAAGTTTCCACCGCCAGTGTATAGGATATTAATCCATACATAAATACATGTATATGTATATACATAATACATACTATGATACTAACAACATACATGTATGTATACATGTGTGTATATATATATATATTATACAAACATATGTATATATTATTTATTATTCATTATTATATTATAAATACATTATATACTCAGAAGGGTGGTGGAATATGAGCCCAAAGACCCAAGACCAAAACTATTACTAATTATTATTTATTATTAATTATTATATTATAAATACATTATATAACTTATAAGTTATAAGTTTATATATATATATATATATATATATATATATATATATATATATATATATATATATATTATAGGTTTTAGGGGCCTATCTCAAAAAATGGGTGGTGGGATATGAGCCCAAAGGCCCAAGGCCCAAACTATTACTAATTATTATTTATTATTAATTATTATATTATAAATACATTATATAAATTATGAGTTATAAGTTTATATATAATATATATATATATATATATATATTATATTTATACATTATAGGTTTTAGGGGCCCATCTCAAATAAATGGGTGGTGGGATATGAGCCCAAAGGCTCAAACTATTACTAATTATTATTTATTATTATTTATTATATTATAAATACATTATATAATTTATAAGTTATAAGTTTATATATATATATATATATATATATATATATATATATATATTACATTTATACATTATAAGTTTTAGGGGCCTATCTCAAATAAATGGGTGGTGAGATATGAGCCCAAAGGCCCAAGGCCCAAACTATTACTAATTATTATTTATTATTAATTATTATATTATAAATACATCATATAACTTATAAGTTTATATATAATATATATACATTATAGGTTTTAGGGGCCCATCTCAAATAAATGGGTGGTAGGATATGAGCCCAAAGGCCCAAGGCCCAAACTATTACTAATTATTATTTATTATTAATTATTATATTATAAATACATTATATAACTTATAAGTTATAAGTTTATATATATATATATATATATATATATATATATATATATATATATTACATTTATACATTATAAGTTTTAGAGGCTCATCTCAAATATATGGGTGGTGGGATATGAGCCCAAAGGCCCAAGGCCCAAACTATTACTAATTATTATTTATTATTAATTATTAAATTATAAATACATTATATAACTTATAAGTTATAAGTTTATATATATATATATATATATTATATTTATACATTATAGGTTTTAAGGGCTCATCTAAAATAAATGGGTGGTGGGATATGAGCCTAAAGGCCCAAGGCCCAAACTATTACTAATTATTATTTATTATATTATAAATACATTATATAAATTATAAGTTATAAGTTTATATATATATATATTATATTTATACATTATAGGTTTTAGGGGCTCATCTAAAATAAATGGGTGGTGGGATAAGAGCCCAAAGGCCCAAGGCCCAAACTATTACTAATTAATATTTATTATTAATTATTATATATATATATTATAAGTTATAAGTTTATATATATATATATATATATATATATATATATATATATATTTATTATATTTATACATTATAGGTTTTAGGGGCCCATCTAAAATAAATGAGTGGTGGGATATGAGCCCAAAGGCCCAAGGCCCAAACTATTACTAATTGTTATTTATTATTAATTATTATATTATAAATACATTATATAAATTATAAGTTATAAGTTTATATATATATATAATATATTATATTTATACATTATATGTTTTAGGGGCCCATTTCAAATAAATGGGTGGTGGGATATGAGCCCAAAGGCCCAAACTATTACTAATTATTATTTATTATTAATTATTATATTATAAATACATTATATAAATTATAAGTTATAAGTTTATATATATATATATATATATATATATATAGTATATATATATATTATATTTATACATTATAGGTTTTAAGGGCCCATCTCAAATAAATGGGTGGTGGGATATGAGTAGGGGTGTAAACGAGCCGAGTCGAGCTCGAGTAGTGCTAAGCTCGGCTCGGCTCGTTAAGATTTCGAGTCGAGTTCGAGCTTGAGTAATTTCTAACGAGCCTGAGAAATCTAAGCTCGACTCGGCTCGTTTAGAACTCGAGTCGAGTTCGAGCTTGGTTCGAGCTTGATTCGAGCTCAATCGAGTTAAGTGTTGACTGATCTTTGATCGCATTGGACTCAAGTAACTCTTCATCTATCATGTCTCATTTAAAGTCCTATGAAGAAAAAACTTTGATACACATATTTTGTAAACTCAAGCTTGTTAATTTTAGGGTTTAGGGTGTTAGTTTAGGGTTTAGAGTTTTAGATTGTTGGGTTTAGAATTTATGATTAGATTTTTAGGGTATAATACTTATGTTTAGGGTTTATATTTAGGGTTTTAAGTTTAAGAATTTAGATTTTAAATTATAAAAAATAAAAAATTGCTATATTATATTTTCGAGTAGCTCGTGAGCTTTTCGAGTCGGGTATCCAGTAGCTCGGCTCGGCTCGTCAAGAATTCGAGCCGAGTTCGAGTTCGAGTCGAGTCCAATCGAGTCGAGCTTTGACCGAGCTTTGACCGAGTCGAGCTCGAGTAGCTCGCGATCTGTCTCGTCTCATTTACAGCCCTAGATATGAGCCCAAAGGCCCAAACTATTACTAATTATTATTTATTAATAATTATTATATTATAAATACATTATATAACTTATAAGTTATAAGTTTATATATATATATATATATATATATTATTTATACGTTATAGGTTATAGGGACCCATCTCAAATAAATGGGTGGTGGGATATGAGCCCAAAGGCTCAAGGCCCAAATTATTACTAATTATTAATTATTATATTATAAATACATTATATAAATTATAAGTTATAAGTTTATATATATATGTATATATATATATATATATATATATACATTATAGGTTTTAAGGGCACATCTCAAATAAATGGGTGGTGGGATATGAGTCCAATGGCCCAAGGCCCAAACTATTACTAATTATTATTTATTATTAATTATTATATTATAAATACATTATATAACTTATAAGTTATAAGTATATATATATATATATATATATATATATATATATATATATATTTATACATTATAGGTTTTAGGAGTTCATCTCAAATAAATGAGTGGTGGGATATGAGCCCAAAGGCCCAAGGCCCAAACTATTACTAATTATTAATTATTATATTATAAATACATTATATAACTTATAACTTATAACTTATAAGTTATAAGTTTATATATATATATATATATATATATATATATTATTTATACATTATAGGTTTTAGGGGCTCATCTAAAATACATTATATAATTGAAAGACATTTGTTTCACATGTTATATAAGTATAATAACGTTAACTTTATGTTAAACATAATACTAACTTATATTTTGTATTTATTTTAATTTTATGAACATAATAAAGTTTATGAACATAATAAAGTTAACATAATATATATTATATAATAAAGCATAATAAGTTTACTATATTATATTATCTATATATTACTAATATATTATATACTTAGTAAAAATTATGACAAATCTTTTAAGTATATAATTTTATTATACATAATATATATTTGTATACTCAAATAAACTTCTAAGTATATAATTTTATTATACATAATGTAGTTACAAATTAAGACAAATTTTTAAGTATAATGGAAGATAAAATTTTTCTAAGTAATGAAATTAACATAATCTACTAAAAAATTATTAAGTTTATAATGAACAGTTTACACTTTAAATTATTTAACATTTTTAGCCAGGTCTACATTAGTTCATGTCAACAACAGTTCAGGTTCAAAACAGGCCGGGTCCATTAACAAGTCGGGTTCAAAACAGGTCGGGTTCAAAACAGGTCGGGTAAAATCGGATCTCGGGTCGATTCAGTCGGATAATATCAGGTAATTTGCCAGGTCGGTCTCGGGTTCGGGTTCGTTTCAGTCGGATGCAGGTCGGGTTTTAGGTCAAAATTAACAGGTCAGATTCGGGTTCGGTCATTTTCAGTCGGACGCAGATCGGGTTCGGTTACTACAGTAACAGGTTCAACTCGGGTTCGGGTCAGCAACAGTCAGTTACAGTTCGGGTTCGGATCATCGAATTCTCGGGTTAAATCAGGTTCTGACTCGAACCGATTTCAGGCAGGTTTTCAGGTCCTGACTTGTTTTTACAACCCTAATTACAACAAAAACAAGTCTAGCATTGTTGTTCATGTCCATTCTACTGGCTTGGTTGAGGCCGTGACTCAGAAGTTTCTGCCATTGCTCCATTCCCATAGTCCCCACAGAAATTCCAAGCTCATCAATTTACATTAGATGTTTTCCTGCGAAAGGATTGCTCCACATGGAAGTATCCAACAAACAGCGGCTTCTTATAGCCCGGCAATCTGCAAGTTCGCCGTCATACCACAGCAGAAAAAGTGTAGCCTCCGAACTAGTTTTCAACTATAATATGATTAACATAAAACATCAAATAAGCGATACTATCTTTCCCAGCTTACATAAAAGATGGATCTCTTGGTCCGAGATATCGTTTTCTTGGTCGTATATTTCATTATAGTTCCACGATTCATCGTATCATTTTCTATTTGATCATTTTGAATTCCATATTGATTCATTAAAAAGAAGGGTAAACAACACCGTAGTCACTGAACTATTGTTTCTTTTTTAGTTTGGTTACTGAACTGATTTTTTTGATAAAACCGTCATTAACGTTACCTTTTATTCCTATTTTGATCACCGACCGTTTTTAACAGAGATGGTGTCATTGCATGGTATAATAATAAGTACAGTCCCTAAACATATACATTTTATCAATTCTATCCTCATTTTCTAAAATTTAACTTATTTTCTTATTTTTTTTATAATTTGATACTCTCACTTTCACTTCTCCTATAAAATAATCATCTTCTCCACTTAAAACCATACCATTAAATTAAAAAGGGGTAATCTAGTTGTCAAGGACTGTGTAGTAACCCACGTGTTTCTGTCAACTCTCCACTTCGTGATTTCCCTAAGCCGAAACAGTACCTCACCTACCCCGACTACCTTTTCTCTTGTAATAATTGAACCTCCTTTCTATCTCTTTCCCCACACATCCCCGCCGCACCACCATGGCTTGTGTTAGCTTCGCTAATCTCCACGCGCTGTCGTCCAACAGCAGTTTCTCTCTCAAGATCCGACTCGTCAACTTGGTTGCCACTCGAAAAGTCACACTCTCGATCTGTGCCGGCGCTTACAGCGGTTAACTCATCAAAACCGCCGTTAGTGTTTTCATTAATCTTTTTCTGCTTTCCTTTTTAAGTTTTCAAAGATTTCATGTGCTGTTTTATTATATTTTTGTCATGGACCCAGGTGTAAAATGGAAGGATTTAAGATTTTCGGATTTGAGATCAAAGAGAAAGGAGAATTGAAAGCTTCGAAGAGTCTTGCAAGTGAAACCGAAGAGCTGAATTCGCGAATAACGGACGCACGTGAGAGATTAGACACAACTAAGCTGAACGATGCCGTTCCGCGATCAACCTGGAACGAGCCAACGGAATGGGTTGGAGACACAGAAATTGGGCCCGGTGATCATCGAGCCCCATAGCTGTTAGCGTTGGGGTCTGATTTTAAAGATATGTTTCACCGGGTTGTTAGAGTTAGTTTTGCAAGCTGGTAATATATAATTTGTACAAACCAAATATATAGAGGTTGTACTGAACTGTGCGTTCTATGCTTTATGAAAGAATGAAAATTTCTCTTCTAAAAATCTATCTTCTCTACTCTAAAACCCTCTTTCTTTAAAGATTCTAGTTTGATCATTACAATTGGTAATCAGAGCGGGTTTTAAGATCCAACAAGCACACTGGAAAAATCTAAGAAATCACATCAAATGGGTGACGCAGACTTGACCGCCTTGCAACACCAAGTGGATGAGATGAAGAAAGATAAGGACACGCTGAAGGATAAAATGGACAGGTTCGACACCAGGATGGATGAAGTTCAAGAGGACCTGAGAAAGATTATTGAAGCCGTGACCAGAACGAGTGAAAGCCCGGAACCAGTGACACCTGAAAAGAACAAGCAGACAACAATCAATACTCAGTCAAAACAGGAGGGTAAGAAACCTGTGATAGTTACTTATATCGATAACCATGAAAGATATTCCATGAACCTTGATGAACTTGAAATTTTGTCATCTAAACCACCTCTCACTTCATCTAAAGAAGAAAAGGGAAACACCTCGAACTTCCAGGAAAACATCAGGATAGAAAAGAGTAGCTCAGATAACATGTGGAACTATTTTAACCTGAAACCTAAGATTGAGCTATCAGTGTTCGATGGAGAAAACCTTAGGGGCTGGGTAAGAAAGTGTGAGAAGTATTTTGCCATCTTTAACATCTCAGAGAGCCACAAAATAGAAATAGTTGCTATCTATTTGAATGGGAGAGCGAAAACATGGTTCGATGGCTATATGATGCAAAAATATAGAGTCCAGTGGCGAGAATTTGTAGCTGATCTATGCCACCGGTTTCACAGCAAAAGTGCTAGTGATGTTGTCGAAGAGTTTAACAAACTAGCCCAGAAAACCTCAGTGGAGGAGTACCAAGACAAGTTTGAGGAGTTAAAGTCATTTATGATGCAAATGAATGCCGCCCTAGATGAGAGTTACTTTGTATCCAGTTTTATCAGTGGGTTAAAAGAAGAACTGAGACACAGAATTAAGGTACACCATCCCAAGGACTTAGCAGAGGCTTTCAGGCAAGCTAAGTTGTTCGAACTGGCCCTGAATTTTGAACATAGACGACATAAGTACAATGTTAAGAGTTTCTCCACGACAGGGTTACCAGGGAATTAGAGGAATGCTAGCTCAAACCAGAACAGTAAAGTTGCAAACCCAACACTGAATCCTAAACAGTCCCTCACTGAATACAAAAGATCACATAACCTATGCTTTAAGTGTGAGGAGAAGTATAGCCCTAGCCATCAATGTAAACTCAAACAATTGAATGCGGTGGAAGAAAAAGAGTCAAACGAGATAAAGGAACAAGAAGAAGGGAATAACTCAGAAGAAAGGACAACAAAAGAAGAAAAACAATAGGATGTGGGTTTGAAGATATCAATGAATGCTCTCACAGGAAGTGTGGGTTTCAATACCCTAAGGATAGTAGGATCCATCCGAGGGAGAGCCCTCAGCATCTTAGTTGACAGTGGGAGTACCCACAGTTTCATCACCCCCACTTGGGCCAAGGATGGGTTAGAACTAGTTTCAACTCCACCACTAGCTATCACTGTAGCTAATAGAGAGAAATTGTACAACAATGCAAAGAGTAATCAGCTGCTCTGGAGGATGCAAGGAGTTTGAGCATGATTTCAGAGTCCTAAGGATGAGAGGGAGTGACATGGTCCTTGGGGTAGATTGGATGAGTAAATACAACCCTATACTTCTAGATTTTAAAAAGATGACCATCAGTTTTGAGAAGGAGGGGAGGAGCATCACATTACATAGAGAGAGTAAAACAGCTAAAGTGAAGTGGATATCTGAAAAAAATGCTGAAGTTGGCTGAAAAAGAACCTGATTGCTGTGGAGAAATGTATTTGTTAAGCTTGGAAGAGGAAGAAAGTGAGATCTGTTGAGTGTGTAAAAGTTCTATATTTTACCCCTTATTTAACCCATATTTCTGCTGCATTCAAGCATAATTCATTGCATTTAGGTAAAGTTTCACATATACATCACAATTAGATAAAATGGCACAATTGCTACTGATTTTGGCTACTTATTGCAGGTAGCTGCTGTGGCAGACTCAGGACAGCGAAGGAGCAGAGCTGGAACTCAGGACTGGAGTCAAGAAGGAAGACTCTGCCGTGGCCACTGCCGTGGCAGCCATGACGACATCATTGGTAAAGGGAAAAGTGAAGTGGAGCTCGACAGATAGAGGAATTCAAGCCGGTCAATCGTGGATCACTCATATATTTTTTTGAGCCCTAGATCAGAATGAAGGCCAAGCCGAAAGTTCAAGGAAGAAACCCAAAGCAAGAAAAGAGGACGAATTAAAGGCATCTATTCAGAAGATTCAATCTCAATTAGAGTTGTACTTTAGTTTGAACTTGTATTCTTACCTAATTAGAAAACTTGAACCCAAGACCTATATAAAGGCATGTAATTCGACCTAGGGAAGGATATCTCATCTCTAGCCGTCTTCCCCAAAACCCTTGTCGTTTTCCCCCTCTCATCATGTTCTAAACTTCCCCTAGGGCTAAGGGTTGATTCTGTAAAGTAGTTGCAAGGATTGCACTGTTTTAGGAATTTTCTGTTCAATGAAATAAAACTTCAAGTCTGCTTATTCTGGTTTCAACATCTTGCAAGAGTATTGGGAGAGCATTGTGAGATTATCGATTTAATTAATATCGGGAGAGTTAAGTATACGAAAGGAATAAGTGCGGGTTCTCCAGTTTATGGTTGAACTATCTCGGACCTAGGAATAGGACGAGGTTAAGTGGCTAAGGAAGAATTCAACAACATTGGTGTTCACCCTTCGATTAACGCCGGGAGGTATCATCCAAGAAGTGTTCATTAACAGTACTTGGGCCTAGGGAAGGACAAGTCACAATAGGGATTCTTGCCAAGCTTGAAGTACAGAGTTGTGTGATCGCTGCCGCGACAACAACAGACTTCTGCCGCGACAGGTATGACGACATAACATGAATTTTTATACAGTGCAACACCTACACTACCGAGAAAATCAATACCGACCTATTTCTTAACCCTGAATCTTCATTCTCTTATATTCAGTATTCTTCAATATTATTTCCCAAACAATTTAAACTCTTTTCTTCCTCTCTTGTGCAACAATTCAAGGCTAAAGCTATTTCCAGTTCCTGTGGATTCGACATCCGATACTTTGAGTATCACTTTACTACTTATGTCGTGTACACTTGCACTACATTGCGATAGGACTTTTGACACGCAACAAGTTTTTGGCGCCGTTGCCGGGGACTGACAACATATCTTTATCCTTACTTTTATTGCACTTCTTAATTTTTCCGTTTTTACTGGGATTGTTTACCCTGTGCTTTTCACAAGGTTTTTCGCTTTCTTATGCGCAGATCAAGACGAGGCAAAGAACCTGAGTACAAACTAGACCCTGAAATCGAACGTACGTGCAACCTTAGGAATCGAGTCCGCCTCTTGGAAGCCAGAAACGATTATCTTGAGGAACAATTAGAAGCAATGCATAACGGGGTAAATAATAATAACCCGAGGAATCCTGAAGATCCTCCCCTTGATGAATGGGATGGACGGCCTGCCGCTGCTGAGGCCGCACGACAATCCTGCCGTGACTACATGATCAACGATCATGTGGAACTGGAGACCACCTTGCCAGACGTGGAAGCTGAGAACTTCGAGCTGAAACCTGTTATGTTCAGCATGATCAATTCCGCCGGCCAATTTAGTGGTGCTGCAACAGAGGATGCCCGAGAACACCTGAAAACGTTCCAAGAAATCTTTGAATCGTTTCGATTACCAGGAATAAACTCGAAAATACTAAGGCTCCGATTATTTCCTCATTCACTAAGAGACAGAGCTAAAACTTGGTGGATAAACTAACGCCGGGTTCAATACGAACTTGGGCAGATCTCACTCGTGAATTTTTATCTCGTTTTAATCCCTCTCACTTATCTGAGCGATTACGTAATGAAATTGCTACTTTTCAACAGAAAGATGACGAGCCAATGCACGAGGCATGAGACAGGTTTACAAATCTTCTAAGGAACTGCCCGATGCATGGATTCCCTGTGTGGAATCAAGTCATCAAATTCTACAATGCTGCCATCACACACACTCGGATGAGAATAGATTCAGCAGCGAATGGACTGTTGTTGGATAAAGATCCCGACGAAGCCATGGTAGTGTTGAAAAATTTGGCAAAGAATGAAGAGCAATTCCCTACAGCGAGGAGAGGTAAACGAGGGATAGCTGTAAAAGATTATGAAGCCGACAATTCCCTAAAGACACATGTTGCATACCTTACAAAAGCAGTGGAAAATCTGTTGGAAAAAGATTCTAAACCTATATATTCTACAGAAGAGGTATGTGAAACTTGCAGTGGGAACCACAGTTCGGAAGACTGCCCGTTACAGCTAGAGGAAGAGATGTATGTTGGAAACTACAATAAGCCAAGAAATTATGATTCCAACAACTACAATCCCAACTAGAGGAAAGATCCCAAGTTCTCTTGGAGCAATCCAAACAACGCACTTAATCCTCAGATGCAGAACAACCAGAACCAAGGGGCACCCAGAATTTTGTCACGACAACAACCACAACAGCAGCCGCAACAGCAGCCGATAGCCGCACCTAGTATACTGGAGCAGACATAGGCCACATTTATGTCACATACATGAGCTTACATGGAAAACATGGATCACTTTGTCAAGAAGACTGAGTCATTCATGGACAAAACATAGATGAGAATGACTAACCATGAGGCTACACTGAAATCACTAGAGACACAGATGGGCCAGGTTTCCCAGCATATTAAGCCAAGGCAAAACGGAGGATTCCCTAGTGATACTGAAGTCGCTAGAAAACCCACACATAAGCAGTGTAAAGCAATTACAACTAGGAGTGGGAAACAACTGCAAGGGCCAGAGATGAAAACCATACCGATTGAGGAACCAGCCCTAGAAACACCTGCCGCGAACACTGCCCCGATAGAAGAAGAGAAACCTGTCGCCGACATACCTGTCACGGCATCGGAAGGGACAGAGGAGCAAGAAAAGAATGCTGAAGAACCTAAGCCTTCTCAGATCCGGATACCATGTGAAGGACGTCTAGAAGATTACCGTCCTCCACCTCCTTTTCCTCAGCGGTTACAAAAGCAGAAACAAGAGTACCAGCTCAAAAAGATTTATGACATTTTTAAGCAGGTGCACATCAATATACCGCTGTTGGAGGCCATCAAACAGATGCCTGGTTATGCGGAATTTCTCAAGGATGCCATGTCAAAAAGATCCAGACTTGGGGAATTCGAAACGGTAAAAATGACAGAGGGATGCATGACTATCTTGCACATGCATCCACCCAGAAAAAGAAGGATCCTGTGAGCTTCATCATATCGTGCATAATTGGTGACAAATTCGTGGGTAAGGCACTTTGTGATCTAGGTGCTAGTATAAATTAATGCCAAAATTTGTGTTCCAGAAATTAGGTATTGGACGAGCACGGCCCACGATAGTCATGCTGCAGCTGGCAGACCGCTCTTACGTACAACCAGAAGGGAAGATCGAAGATATTCTAGTAAGAGTGGATAAGTTCATTTTTCCTGCTAACTTTTGTAACCCCCTTAACCCGGCCCAGACGGTTGAACCGAATTAAGAAGTTTACACGGGGAAAACCAAAGTCAACCCGAAAGTCAACCTTGATTAACGACCCTTTTTTTATTTTAAGTCTTATCTAAATGTACATTAACCCTAGATATGTTCACAAGAACAACATACTCAAAGATCAGCACAATCAGAAAACATTTAGGGACTCGATTGCACAATTTATGAATTTAGGGACCAAAATGCAAATTCTGAAAATCATAAGGACTTAACCAACTTTTGAGTTACCATTATGAAATTAGTCATGTTTCATGCTTCTCTGCCAAATTTCAGCTCAAACGGACATCTCAAACTCATTCAATCGCATATACAAAGTTCAGGACCAAAATGCAAGGTTTTCAAAACATATAACTGTCAATTTCAGAGCCCAACGATCGAGTGTTCCGAAAGGGGGATAATCCGTTCCGAAACGCGGGACCGTTCCGAAACAAGTTCCGGAACAGGGCTTGAAACGCCAAGGCCATTTCAGGCCTTCTGTTCCGAAACGGTAGCACCTGTTCCGAAACAGGCTGCCCAGATTTGCAGAATTTTGCTGGTTTATTACACAATCAACCCATCAAACATGCTCCAAAGGCAACCAAATTATACCAGCAAGTCATTCAACATTCAAGGCACATATTAGCATCAACCATTCTCAAACATAACATCAAATAAGCAAATCTCCAATTCTATAGGCATGCATCCTATTTAGAAAACCATTCAAGCAACATAATACCAAACCAACTTCACAAAAGCCAATTACATGTTCCATCATCAACAACAACATAAAATCAACTTAGGGAGTCCAAGACATCTCCCAAAACAACAACATAGGTCCCCCATTGCCAAATGCCAAAAGCTAATAGTGTTAAGAAACTTTCACCATACATGAGCTTAGTTCTTCACTTGGATTCTTGACCTCTTGCTGCCCTTATAAGCACTTCAATGCTCTGCATTATTGGTTTAAGAAAAGAGAGAGCGTAAGCAAATAGCTTAGTGAGGAATGCTCATTTAAAACAACTCAATAATGTATTTATAAAACACCTTTATAAACCTTAGTTCAAAACTACATTTACACATGCACATAAGCTTTTAAAACAAGCACTTCATGCTTCAAATTATTAACATGTCATATTGGCCACAAGTGATAATCATAATCTTTTTCCGTCTCAAAATACAGTCAATACAAGATCCACACATGGACTTTTAACCACCATTGTGATCTTACAATTCACAAGGACCACACATGGACTTTTAACCACCATTGTGTCCTTAGCACAAGAATCACCCATGGACTTTTAACCACCATGGTGTTCTTACAATCCACAAGGTCCACACAAGGACTTTTAACCACCTTTGTGACCTTAACACAAGAATCACCCATGAACTTTTAACCACCATGGTGTTCTTAAAATACACAAGGTCCACACAAGGACTTTTAACCACCTTTGTGACCTTACAATACACAAGGCTCACACAAGGACTTTTAACCACCTTTGTGACCTTAGTACAAGAACCAACCATGGACTTTTAACCACCATGTTGTTCTTAATACAAGAACCACCTATGGACTTTTAACCACCATAGTGTTCTTAACCATTCTCAAGACATCACTTGCCAATATACATCATTTAACAACAATATTCCACTGTTTTAAAGCATTTAACAAAGCCATAATTATCATGCATCGTTATGCATCAAAACCACATTTAACAATGTTCAAAACAAGGATCTCTTACCTTGAGCATCCTTCAACACATGGCTTATAAAATCAGCAAATAAACATGCTAAAATATGCTTTCAAAACAGAATTTAAAACATGCAAGCAAATCACATTGCATTCAACCAACCCATGGTTCATCAACAAGAGAGTTTTTCCGAAAACTTACTCTTGAGCTTAGAAAAGTTGTTTAGACTTTAACTAAGCTCCCAAACCTTCAAAACATTGGTTTCAAAGCTGAAAACCAAAATCCACTCACCGATTCCGTTTCGCAACTTGCCGAAACACCGATCAAGCTTCCGGATCAACACCACAAGGATCCAAAGATGTCTCCCCTGTTTTAAACACATCAAAGCATAGGTTTAATGCATCATCATGCATTAATATCTTCAATGAAAGCACCTAAACTCGCTGCTCTCATCAACACTCACATTTCGGCTACCAAACACAACCGAAATCACCTCCAAACAACTCCACAACACTACCCAGCCAAGATCCATCAATTCTAATCATTCTTAAACCTCAATTAACATCCAAAAAGAGTCCAAACACGTCCTTATACCTCCAGCTATAACAGATCATCAAGATCACTCCAAAAACAACCAAAAACTCAAGCAAAACTTAGGAAAATCAACCTATTCGGGATTGCATTGATTAAACCTCAATTTCTCATCAATTATACATTCATTTAACATCAAAAAGACACCTCAAAACAGTGCCCAACCATTTCATACGAATTTCATCAAAAATTAACCAAATCTTGCATTTTAAAGCCAAGATGAAGAACACATTTGTAAAACCTTTAATAAAACACAAATCAAGGATTGAGAACTTAGGAATTTCAGTAAAGAACTGAGAATTTAGAGGAGAAGGACGTTCATACCTCTAAACTTGAGTTTCTCCCTTTTTAGAACCAAGATCTTGAAAATCCAATAAGCAAATGCTAAGGTTTTGTTGAAGGAATGATTAGAGATCAAATGAAGGTTGAAATCTAATCTCTAGGTGTCAAAATCAGAGGGAAATTTGCTGGAGAAATGTGTTTGAGTTGAGAGAAAAGTTGAGAGAAAAGAAAATGGAAAATTTGGGAAAAGTTAGTTAAAATGACAAAATATCTTTTCCCTCCTTTTTACCTTTAATTAAAACCATTAATTAATTGATTAATATCAAGAAAAATCTGGAGAAACTCTTATTGGGTAAATAGCTCCTTAAAGATTTAAAGTTTCAATCCTTTTTAAAACAGTCACCCAGTTTTCAAAAATTACATTTTAGTCACTAACCCAAAATGTCACTCTTCCAAACCTCATTTTGTAAAATTGATTCCACCATTCTCTTATATATAATAAAAGAGGATTTTAAGACATTTTTCCATATTTTTAATGCATCCCGAACTAGGCTTTCCTAAAAACACCTTTTATATTCGAACCGCAACCCGACCGGCCCGGTCCAAACCCAAAACTTCTAAGCCCAAAATTGGGGTGTTACAACTCTCCCCCCCTTAAGAAATTTCGTCCTCGAAATTTACCTGAAGGAAAGAGGTACGGAAACTGCTTCAACATGTCATCCTTTCGCTCCCACGCGGCTTCTTCAACACCACGATGTTTCCACAACACCTTTACCAACTCAATGGTCCTGCCTCGAAGAACTTTACTATCCGAATCCAGAATCTTCACCGGTTCCTCATCATAGGTCAAATCCGGATTCAATTCCACTTCTTCCACAGGCATCACATGTGAAGGATCCGATCTATACTTCCGAAGCATAGAAACATGAAACACGTCATGAATCTTTTCCAACTCTTGCGGTAACCTCAACTTGTACGCAACAGGACCCACACGCTCAATCACCTCGTATGGTCCAATGTACCTAGGGCTCAACTTACCCTTTCGGCCAAACCTCATCACCTTTTTCCAAGGCGAAACTTTCAAAAACACACGGTCACCCACCACATACTCAATCTCCTTACGCTTTAGATCCGCGTAAGACTTTTGCCGATCAGAAGCCGCCTTCAAGCGCTCACAAATGAGCTTCACCTTCTCGGTGGTTCATTTCAACAAATCTGGCATCGAAACCAACTTCTGACCTGTTTCAGCCCAACAAAGAGGAGTCCTACACTTCCTCCCGTACAAAGCTTCATAAGGTGCCATTTGAATACTTGCCTGATAACTATTATTATAGGCAAACTCCACCAAAGGCAAATGTTTCTCCCAAGAGCCCTGGAACTCAATCACACAGCACCTCAACATATCCTCCAAAACCTGGATAACACGCTCGGACTGACCATCCGACTGCGGATGATAAGATGTACTGAAATTCAACCGTGTACCCAAAGCCTGATGCAAACACTGCCATAAACGCGATGTAAACCTCGGATCCCTATCCGACACAATCGACTTAGGCACACCATGCAGCCGCACAATCTCAGCAATGTACAGCTCCGCAAGCTTATCCAAAGTGTACGTAGTATGCACAGGCAAGAAATGCGCACACTTCGTCAGGCGATCCACAATCACCCACACCGAATTCTTCTTCGATAGCGACAAAGGCAAACCAGATACAAAATCCATGGTAATCCTTTCCCACTTCCATTCAGGAATTCTCAACGGTTGCAACAAACCTGAAGGAAACTGATGCTCAGCCTTAACCCGCTGACACACCATGCACTTGCTGACAAACTTAGCAACATCTTTCTTTAAACCCACCCAATAGTACTCATCACGAAGATCACGATACATCTTGGTACTACCAGGGTGCATAGCAAAAGGACTACTATGACCTTCAGTCAGAATAGCACGCCTCAACTCAACATCATTGGGCACAACTATCAGACTCCCAAAACACAACACTCCATCATCATTAAAACAGAAATCCGAAGGCCTACCCTCCGCAATATCCTGAACATGCGGCACCAATGAATCATCAAACAACTGCTTTTCCTTGATCAACTGAACCAAAGATGGTTTCACTTGCAACTCAGCCACAAGACCACCATCACGCGAAATACTCAAACTGGCAAACATAACCCTCAGCTCAACAGCTACCTTCCTACTCAAGGCATCCGCTACAACATTAGCTTTTCCAGGGTGATACTCAATCGTCAAATCATAATCCTTGAGCAACTCCACCCAACGTCGCTGCCTAAGATTCAACTCCTTCTGAGACATCAGATACTTCAAACTCTTGTGATCCGTGTACACAGTACACTTCTCACCATACATGTAATGTCTCCAGATTTTCAAAGCAAAAACCACCACAGCCAACTCAATGTCATGCGTAGGATAATTGCGCTCATGCACTTTCAACTGCCGTGATGCATAAGCCACCACCTTACCCTCTTGCATCAACACACATCCCAAACCAACATAGGACGCATCACTATACACCACAAACTCTTTCCCTGATTCAGGTTGAACCAAGATAGGAGCTTGCGTCAAAGCTGCCTTAAGCTTCTCAAAAGCCTGCTGTCTCGCTTCCGTCCACTCATACTTAACATCCTTCTGCAACAACTTCGTCAAAGGTGCAACAATCTTCGAAAACCCATCCACGAACCTCCGATAGTATCCCGCCAAACCAAGGAAACTACGGACTTCATGAACAGACTTAGGAACCTTCCAATTCATCACTGCCTCAATCTTTTGAGGATCAACTCGAATCCCCTCAGCAGAGACCACATGACCAAGAAATACCACTTCTCTTAGCCAGAACTCACACTTGCTCAACTTGGCGTAAAGCTGATTCTCCAACAAAGCTTGCAACACAATTCTCAAATGCCCTTCATGCTCCTCCTCCGTACGCGAGTACACGAGGATATCATCAATGAACACCACGACAAATTTATCCAAGTATTCATGAAATACTCGATTCATCATGTCCATGAAAGCTACAGGAGCATTTGTCAAACCAAACGGCATCACAAGGAACTCATAATGCCCATATCTCGTTCTGAAAGCTGTCTTCGGCACATCCACATCCTTCACCTTCAACTGGTAATACCCTGACCTTAAATCAATCTTAGAGAACACAACTGCTCCCCGAAATTGATAAAAAAGATCATCAATTCTCGGCAATGGATACCGATTCTTGATAGTCAACTTGTTAAGCTGACGATAATCAATGCACATTCTCATAGTGCCATCCTTCTTCTTCACAAACAAGACCGGTGCACCCCAAGGTGACACACTCGGCCGAATGAACCCACGATCAAGCAACTCTTGCAATTGCGTCTTCAGCTCCTTCAACTCTTTAGGTGCCATTCTATAAGGGGTAATGGACACTGGAGTTGTGTTTTCATACAACTCAATCCCAAACTCCACTTCGTGATTAGGAGGCAATCCAGGCAACTCCTCAGGAAACACACCAGGAAACTCTCGCACAGTCCTGATATCTTGCACACGCAACTCCTTAGAGCTAGGATTCATCACAAAAGCGAGATAAGCCTCACAACCTTGCCTCAGCATCCGGCTCGCCTCCAATGTAGACACCACATTGGAAAGAAACTTCACATTCTCACCAACCACAACTACCTCATAATCATCCGCAAGCTTCAACGAAACTCGCTTATTTTCACAATCCACTACAGCTCGATGCTCAACAAGCCAATCCATACCAAGGATTATATCAAAACCATAGAAAGGCAATTCCATAAGATCAACATGAAAAACATGATCTTGCACAACCAAAGGACATCTTCTATAAAGCTTTCGAGTCACAACAGTCTCACCAAAAGAACTAGTGACACGCATACCAACATCCAAAGACTCAACAGGCAAACCAAGCAATACAACATGCTCACGCAATATGTATGAGTGTGTAGATCCAGAATCAATCAAGGAAAGTAATGACAAGGATTGCAAAGTGAAAGTACCTGCGATCACATCCGTGTCATTCCTCCCCTCTCTCTGAGCATACACTCTAGCCTGGCCACCACCCTCAGGCTGAACAGCTACAACATGAGCCACATTCCGGCCACCTTCCTCTCTCCGCTGAAAGTTACCACGTCCGCGCCCACGACCTCTCTATGGTGCAACAACAGGAGCACGTCCCTGGCCACCACCGGCCAACATAGGACACTCCCTCCTCATGTGATCCGTAGATCCACAGTTCCAGCACGAGTTACCAGCCGCCACAACAGGAGCTTGCACCTCCCTCACAGCTCGAGGACAATCACGCTTCATATGGCCGCGCGATCCGCATGTCCAACATGTGTTCGGTTCAGCTCTTGCCTTGCCTCCCTGAGCAGGCGCACCACCACCTCGCTTAGCTGAAGACTGATACTTCTGATCACGTCCTCTCTTGTTCCGTCCACCACCGGATCTATACTCAGCAACTCGTTTACCAGCACCGGAACCAGCACTTCTAGAAGATAAACCCAAGTTCATCTCAATGTCCTTTGCTCGACCAACCAGCACATCAAAATCATTATACTCAGCAGCCAGCATATACGTCTTCACTTCCGTCACCAAACCATAACGGAACCTTTCACACCTCTCCCGCTCATCCGGAACAAGCTCAGGTGCGTACTGACTGAGTCGGACAAACTGTACCTCGTACTCAGCCACAGACATGCTCCCTTGGGTAAGAGACATGAATTCTCTCTTCTTTTCATCTAGGTACCTCACACCTAGATACCTTCTCTTGAACGCGTTATGAAAGAACGTCCAAGTTACATCAGCATCCGCCATCCCAGAGATAGTGGTTGTCCACCAAGTGTATGCATCGTCTTGCAACAATGATACCACACAGCCAAGCTTCTGCACATCAGTGCAATTCATTTGCCCCAAGATTCTCTTGGTACTTTCCAGCCAAGACTCAGAACCTTCAGCAGACAAACCCCTGGACTCAGTCCCTCCCAGACTGCGTAAACGTTCCAAGGGTAGTCTAACACCAGCATCACCCTGATGCCCAGCTCCTTGAGCTCCAGCTACCGCTGCTCGAAAAGCACCAGCAATTGCTTGAACCAACATTGACATGTCAGGAACAGCTTGCCCCTGACCAGTTTCAGGTCCAGCGACCCCAGCACCAGCTGCAACACCAGCTCCTTCATCCCCAGCACCACCACCACCAGGCGGAGGAGGTAAATCCACCATATGCTCAGCATTTTCTTCATTCTCATTTTGAGCCATAGCTCGCGTATTAACCCTCAATTCTCTACGAGGTGCCATACACTAACAATGCAATCACAATGCAATAAACAAAGTCAGGCTCAACAAGGTAAGCAATCCAAGTACTCAAGCTCATTTCCACTTAAAAACAAATCATTACATTAGCTTTGATTTGGCAATGGGTCCCCCTAACATGCTTTCACCACAGCATACACGACAATTGTAACATGCTTACAATTCACACATCATGCTTTCACTCAACAAGCATACAAAGCATTCAAGCACTTAACACCCATTCATCAGTTCCCAATTACTCGAGAACTCAGCTCTGATACCACCAAATGTAACCCCCTTAACCCGGCCCAGACGGTTGAACCGAATTAAGAAGTTTACACGGGGAAAACCAAAGTCAACCCAAAAGTCAACCTTGATTAACGACCCCTTTTTTATTTTAAGTCTTATCTAAATGTACATTAACCCTAGATATGTTCACAAGAATAGCATACTCAAAGATCAGCACAATCAGAAAACATTTAGGGACTCGATTGCACAATTTATGAATTTAGGGACCAAAATGCAAATTCTGAAAATCATAAGGACTTAACCAACTTTTGAGTTACCATTATGAAACTAGTCATGTTTCATGCTTCTCTGCCAAATTTCAGCTCAAACGGACATCTGAAACTCATTCAATTGCATATACAAAGTTCAGGACCAAAATGCAAGGTTTTCAAAACATATAACTGTCAATTTCAGAGCCCAACGGTCGAGTGTTCCGAAACGGGGATAATCCGTTCCGAAATGCGGGACCGTTCCGAAACAAGTTCCAGAACAGGGCTTGGCAGTAGCATTTTCGTTCCGAAACGGGTCTACCCGTTTCGAAACGCCAAGGCCATTTCAGGCCTTCTGTTCCGAAACGGTAGCACCTGTTCCGAAACAGGCTGCCCAGATTTACAGAATTTTGCTGGTTTATTACACAATCAACCCATCAAACATGCTCCAAAGGCAACCAAATTATACCAGCAAGTCATTCAACATTCAAGGAACATATTAGCATCAACCATTCTCAAACATAGCATCAAATAAGCAAATCTCCAATTCTATAGGCATGCATCCTATTTAGAAAACCATTCAAGCAACATAATACCAAACCAACTTCACAAAAGCCAATTACATGTTCCATCATCAACAACAACATAAAATCAACTTAGGGAGTCCAAGACATCTCCCAAAACAACAACATAGGTCCCCCATTGCCAAATGCCAAAAGCTAATAGTGTTAAGAAACTTTCACCATACATGAGCTTAGTTATTCACTTGGATTCTTGACCTCTTGCTGCCCTTATAAGCACTTCAATGCTCTGCATTATTGGTTTAAGAAAAGAGAGAGCGTAAGCAAATAGCTTAGTGAGGAATGCTCATTTAAAACAACTCAATAATGCATTTATAAAACACCTTTATAAACCTTAGTTCAAAACTACATTTACACATGCACATAAGCTTTTAAAACAAGCACTTCATGCTTCAAATTATTAACATGTCATATTGGCCACAAGTGATAATCATAATCTTTTTCCGTCTCAAAATACAGTCAATACAAGATCCACACATGGACTTTTAACCACCATTGTGATCTTACAATTCACAAGGACCACACATGGACTTTTAACCACCATTGTGTCCTTAGCACAAGAATCACCCATGGACTTTTAACCACCATGGTGTTCTTACAATCCACAAGGTCCACACAAGGACTTTTAACCACCTTTGTGACCTTAACACAAGAATCACCCATGGACTTTTAACCACCATGGTGTTCTTAAAATACACAAGGTCCACACAAGGACTTTTAACCACCTTTGTGACCTTACAATACACAAGGCTCACACAAGGACTTTTAACCACCTTTGTGACCTTAGTACAAGAACCAACCATGGACTTTTAACCACCATGTTGTTCTTAATACAAGAACCACCTATGGACTTTTAACCACCATAGTGTTCTTAACCATTCTCAAGACATCACTTGCCAATATACATCATTTAACAACAATATTCCACTGTTTTAAAGCATTTAACAAAGCCATAATTATCATGCATCGTTATGCATCAAAACCACATTTAACAATGTTCAAAACAAGGATCTCTTACCTTGAGCATCCTTCAACACATGGCTTATAAAATCAGCAAATAAACATGCTAAAATATGCTTTCGAAACAGAATTTAAAACATGCAAGCAAATCACATTGCATTCAACCAACCCATGGTTCATCAACAAGAGAGTTTTTCCGAAAACTTACTCTTGAGCTTAGCAAAGTTGTTTAGACTTTAACTAAGCTCCCAAACCTTCAAAACATTGGTTTCAAAGCTGAAAACCAAAATCCACTCACCGATTCCGTTTCGCAACTTGCCGAAACACCGATCAAGCTTCCGGATCAACACCACAAGGATCCAAAGATGTCTCCCCTGTTTTAAACACATCAAAACAGAGGTTTAATGCATCATCATGCATTAATATCTTCAATGAAAGCACCTAAACTCGCTGCTCTCATCAACACTCACATTTCGGCTACCAAACACAACCGAAATCACCTCCAAACAACTCCACAACACTACCCAGCCAAGATCCATCAATTCTAATCATTCTTAAACCTCAATTAACATCCAAAAAGAGTCCAAACACGTCCTTATACCTCCAGCTATAACAGATCATCAAGATCACTCCAAAAACAACCAAAAACTCAAGCAAAACTTAGGAAAATCAACCTATTCGGGATTGCATTGATTAAACCTCAATTTCTCATCAATTATACATTCATTTAACATCAAAAAGACACCTCAAAACAGTGCCCAACCATTTCATACGAATTTCATCAAAAATTAACCAAATCTTGCATTTTAAAGCCAAGATGAAGAACACATTTGTAAAACCTTTAATAAAACACAAATCAAGGATTGAGAACTTAGGAATTTCAGTAAAGAACTGAGAATTTAGAGGAGAAGGACGTTCATACCTCTAAACTTGAGTTTCTCCCTTTTTAGAACCAAGATCTTGAAAATCCAATAAGCAAATGCTAAGGTTTTGTTGAAGGAATGATTAGAGATCAAATGAAGGTTGAAATCTAATCTCTAGGTGTCAAAATCAGAGGGAAATTTGCTGGAGAAATGTGTTTGAGTTGAGAGAATTTTAAGACATTTTTCCATATTTTTAATGCATCCCGAACTAGGCTTTCCTAAAAACACCTTTTATATTCGAACCGCAACCCGACCGGCCCGGTCCAAACCCAAAACTTCTAAGCCCAAAATTGGGGTGTTACAACTCTCCCCCCCTTAAGAAATTTCGTCCTCGAAATTTACCTGAAGGAAAGAGGTACGGAAACTGCTTCAACATGTCATCCTTTCGCTCCCACGCGGCTTCTTCAACACCACGATGTTTCCACAACACCTTTACCAACTCAATGGTCCTGCCTCGAAGAACTTTACTATCCGAATCCAGAATCTTCACCGGTTCCTCATCATAGGTCAAATCCGGATTCAATTCCACTTCTTCCACAGGCATCACATGTGAAGGATCCGATCTATACTTCCGAAGCATAGAAACATGAAACACGTCATGAATCTTTTCCAACTCTTGCGGTAACCTCAACTTGTAGCAACAGGACCCACACGCTCAATCACCTCGTATGGTCCAATGTACCTAGGGCTCAACTTACCCTTTCGGCCAAACCTCATCACCTTTTTCCAAGGCGAAACTTTCAAAAACACACGGTCACCCACCACATACTCAATCTCCTTACGCTTTAGATCCGCGTAAGACTTTTGCCGATCAGAAGCCGCCTTCAAGCGCTCAAAATGAGCTTCATCTTCTCGGTGGTTCCTTTCAACAAAGCTGGCATCGAAACCAACTTCTGACCTGTTTCAGCCCAACAAAGAGGAGTCCTACACTTCCTCCCGTACAAAGCTTCATAAGGTGCCATTTGAATACTTGCCTGATAACTATTATTATAGGCAACCTCCACCAAAGGCAAATGTTTCTCCCAAGAGCCCTGGAACTCAATCACACAGCACCTCAACATATCCTCCAAAACCTGGATAACACGCTCGGACTGACCATCCGACTGCGGATGATAAGATGTACTGAAATTCAACCGTGTACCCAAAGCCTGATGCAAACACTGCCAGAAACGCGATGTAATCCTCGGATCCCTATCCGACACAATCGACTTAGGCACACCATGCAGCCGCACAATCTCAGCAATGTACAGCTCCGCAAGCTTATCCAAAGTGTTGTAATTGTTGGAATTGTAGTTCGGCTTGTAATTTCCAACATATTTTCCCTCTTCTATATTTATGGGGCATTCATCCCTACTATGATTTCCCTCACAAGTAGCACAAACTTCCTCGACAGCAAATCCTTGTAATTCATCATCATTCAATAATTTTTTCATTGCTTTAGTAAGGAATGCTACCTGTGATTTCATAGTGCTGTCGGCCTCATAGTCCTTGACGGCAAGTACTCGTTTACCTCCTCTTCTAGTGGTTGGAAACTGCTCCTCATTCTTAGCCAGATGTTTCAAAACTTGCAGGGCCTCGTCCGGATCTTTATCCAATAATAGTCCATTTGCTGCAGAATCAATTCGAATGCGAGTTTGTAAGTTAGCAGCATTATAGAACTTAGTTACCTGATTCCAGACGGGAAATCCATGCATTGGGCAGTTTCGTAGAAGAGTTGTAAATCTGTCCCAGGCCTCGTGCATTGGCTCGTCATCTTCCTGTTGAAAAGTAGCAATTTCATTACATAATCGCTCAGCTAAATGTGAAGGATTAAAACGAGACAAAAATTCACGAGTTAAATCTGCCCAAGTCATAATAGAACCCGGTGTAAGTTTATTCCACCAAGTTTTAGCTCTGTCCCTCAATGAATGGGGAAATAACCGAAGCCTCAGTATCTCCGGACTAACTCCTGGTAGTCTAAACGAACCACAGATCTCCTGGAACGTTTTGAGATGCTCCCTAGCATCTTCTGTCGCAGAACCACTAAACTGCCCGGCGTTGTTGATCATACTAAACATGACAGGTTTAAGCTCGAAGTTGTCAACATCAATATCCGGTAGCGTGGTCTCCAGCTCTACATGATCATTCAGCATGTAGTCACGACATGACCGTCGTCCACCTGCCGCGGGCGGGTCACCGACAGGCGGGATTTCTTCACCGATAGGCTGATTACGGGCCATCTGCTCTAGCTCTTTCTCAAGGTATTCTTTTCGGTCTAAGAGGTGGCGAATCTGTTTCTTAAGATTAAAGGAACGTTCGATCTCCGGATCTAATTTATACTCAGGATCTTCACCTCTTTTCGATCTGCGCGTAAACAGAAAAACCTTGTGAAAAGCAAGAGTTAAAAACGCAAAAGAAAAATTAAAGAAAAATAAAATAAAAAAAACAAAAACAAGAACGAAAATAAAAACAAAAAGTGCAAGGAAAGGAAGGTGTAGTTATGTTGCCAATCCCCGGCAACGGCGCCAAAAACTTGTTGCGTGTAAAATAGTCTATCGCAATTACAGTGCAAGTATACACGACGCAAGTAGTAAAGTGATACGAAGTATCGGATATCGTCTCCACAGGGATTGGGCTAATAGCTTTACCTAAATTCACTGCACGAAGTAAAGGAAATAATTATGAGAAGTTGTCACGAAAATAATAAGGAAAACGCAAATAAAAGAAGTAAGATATCAAGATAAAGAGAATGGGCTGGTATTGAGTTGCTCGGTAGTGCAGGTATTGAACTGCTTAGGATCTCCAGTTCTGTCGTCGCACCCGTCGCCGACAGCACCTGTCGCGGCGTCTGTCCGTTAGCTGTCGCGGCAGCGAACACTAACTCCGTACTTCAAGCTTGGCAAGAATCCCAGATCTGCATTGCCCTATCCCTAGGCACAAGTCTGTCGGCAATCACGTCTTTGATGATACCTCCCGGCGTGAATCGAAGGATGAACACCGATGTGTATGAATTCTTCTTTAGCCACTTAACCTCGCCCTATCCCTAGGCACGAGATGGTTCAACTATAAACTAGAGAACGCGCTCTTATCTCTTTCGTATACTTAACTCTCCCGATGCTAAGTAAATGGATAACCTCACAATGCTCTCCCGATGCTCTTGCAAGATACTAAAACCAAGATAAAAGAACTTGAAGTTTATTTTATTGAACTTGAAAAATCCTAAAACAAAGCAACCCTTGCAACTACTTTACAAAACAACCCGTAGCCCTAGGGGGAATTTAGAACATATCGGTGACAGGTAAACGGCAGGGTTTAGGTTTCGGTTATGGGGTAATCGGTTATGCCCTAGGTTTAATCTATGCCCTTTATATAAGCTTTGGGCTCAAGTTATCTAAGGTAACAAGGATTACAACTTTAATTAAAAGTAAGATTCTAATAAAGCCTAAATCTCTAAGGATTCCTACTTTTCAGCCGCCTCCTTGTTTCATGGACATTCTTTTCCTCGAGCTTTGGCTTGACATATCTTTTGATCCGGGGCTTGGAAAAATATTCGGCTTCCACACGACAGACGAGCAGATTTTTCTCTATCTATCGAGGTCCACTTCACTTTTCCTCTTCATAAATCTGCTGTCACCATGCTGTCACGACAGGTTCATGACAGGTTCGTCTTCTTCAGCTGCTTGTCCAGTTTAGCTCTCCTGCTTATCTGCCCTGGGCCTGCCTTCGACATCTACTGTGACAGATACCTGCAAAAATAGCCATCTTTCAGTAGAATCCGTGCCTTTTATATAATTGTGATGTTTTATTAAAAACTAACCTAAATGCAATGCAATGATGCTTGAATGCAGCAGAAATATGGGTTTAAAAAGGTGTAAATGATAGAACTTTTACACACTCAACACACCCCCAAACTCAAGTTTTTGCTTGCCCTCAAGCAATGAAGACTTAAAAGAAAACTGAAAATTTTTGTGTTGGCCTTCAAACAGTGAACTGTCCCTTACCTGTCGCTCATTCTCTATGGCGGCAGCAACCTGTCGGAAAGGTTAGGATCTGTCCGGAATCTTCCTATAGCTCTCGTGCAGTGTGTGCATGCTTGTGAACAGTTATATGCTAAGACCCTCTTAGTTTCACTAGAATATTCAACTCCTTAACTCGAATTTTATGCCAAAGTTTACTTTCTTTTAGAAGGCACATTTTCATGCTTCTTTTTCTTCTATTTTCAAGCTAAGTTTTTCTAGAGCCAGTTTCGGGCACCTCTAGTTAGCTTCCTAGAGCCGGTTTCGGGCACCTCTAGGTTTTTGATTTTCTTTTGCTAAACTTCTTTCCTAGAGCCAGTGTTAGGCACCTCTAGGGGCTATCTAAGTTCTAAGCTTCCTATTCTAGTTTGGCTAAAAGAAATCTAAGCAATATAACAGTCACAAAAGTGTTTAAGTTTTCAGAACTATAGAAAGGCTCTAAACTTTTCCTTAACCTGTCCTAAAGATGCTGCCACGACAGAGCCGTCATGACAGGTAAGTTAACTTCACAGTTTTAAGCCAACAGTTTAAATTTTCTGATTTTTCTGATTTTTTTTTGAAAGATAAAAGAAAATAAATAACTAAGAGGACACAACAATTAATTAAAAGATGTGCTAAAGACTCCATTAAATATGAAGGGTTGCCACCCCCAAACTCGAGGGTTGCATTGCCCTCAATGCAAAATGACACAAAAACAAATAAAGAAAAACACGATAAATAAAAGTACATCACAAATATATAAGGGCAGGCAGCAATAAGAGGAGAAAAAGAAATAAAAACTTAAATTTTATTCGCTGTCCTCGCTGCTGCTGCTGACGTGGATCTGATGGCGGCGTCTGCGTTGGGGAGGTGGCTGGGCAGGTTCCGGAGCAGGTTGATCAACAGGTTCATCAGCCTGTTGAGGTGCAGGTTCTTCCTCCGGTTGGGGGACAGGGTCGTCAGCAGGTTGAAGGGCAGGTGGCTCCACTAGTCGGACATCAGAACTGCTGCTGCTGTCCCAGCTGCTACTCGTGATGGCTTTGGACAGCCTTCTCTTGTTGGCCACATACTTAATGCATTTTACTCGCGTGAAGGCGCTGTCCAAATTCCTCCGGACAAGAGGGCTGTCATCAGTGGCAGCTCGCTTGGTGCCTCGAGGGGAGGTGTTTGCCGGTGGGCTGCCGGCTACTGTCGGGGATGGTGTGGAGGAGGCAGATTCTCCGTGGGGAGAGACAGGTGGTGTGGGAGTGGGGGAGGGGATATTGAAATAATGGGCGGGGAAGGTGGGGAAAATGACATCCGAAAAATTCAAAGTATTGGTAATGAAATTTACCGTTGCATTGGAGAAGTCACGGATGAAAGTCATCAAACCCATCTGGCGCTCCTCTATCCTCAAGATGGCAGCAAGGATGTGGGCGTTCTGATCTGCCGGAGCGGTGTTGGTGGCAGCTTCTGGGGCAGGTTCGGTGGCAGGTTCATCATCAGACTCAGCAGGCGGGGCGTTTGGATCGAAGGCGTTGAGGGGCGATACGACGATGATCTCCATGAGGCTGGAGATGTTGCTGTCTGTCCAGCCGCTGCCCTTCTTGATTTTGTCTGAAGGGTCCTCCGGTACGGCAGCGCAGCGGCAGAGGGCAGTGATGGTGAAGGGCAGGCAGAGTCGTGAATCTGATCGGAAGGCACAATCGAGAATGCTGTCCCGTATGTACCTGCCCACATTGATGGGCCTGTCATGCACGATAGAGTGGATGAGGGCCAACCGCTGTCTGTTGACTGTCGTATGGTGGGATGAGGGCAGGATACGCTTTTTGATAAAAGCATTCCAGAGTTTTGCCTCAGGGAGTAGCTGCGCCCTATTGACAGAGTTGGGGTTCTTCTTACTGGTGCTCCATGTCGTTCCCGCCTCTGTCAACTCCCTCATGACAGCATCATGTCCGGCAGCGTCGAGGGTGTCCCAAAATTGTTGATGAGCATCGTCATTGGGGCCAAAGAAGAGGCCGAATACATGGTTGATGCTGCTGGCGGTGAAAGGAACTGTCACTCCTCGGACGATGACAGATGTCGCCGTCTTACTTTCGATCGCCGCATAAAATTCCCTGACCAGAGTGTCGTTAAGCTCTGCCGGCTGCTCGGCAAAGTCCTCCCAAAGCTGTGCTGTTATGGCCTTCATAATGAACGGCCGGAGTCCAAAAAGAGGTGCATCTCTGTTATAGATGAAGCTCCGTTCCTCCCATAGTTCCTTTTTAGCGAACGGGGATGCTGCTGCTGAAGAAGAAGCGGCAGCAGCGTTCTGACGGGTTTGTCGTGAAGACATTTTGGTTGCAAGGGCTGAAAAAAGAAAGAAAGTAGATAAAACTAGAAGGGAATAACAAGAGAGAAAATCAGAAGTGATGAAAAATGAAAAGGGGAAGGGGTTTATATAGCGGTCGAGTAGCTGCCCATTTAATGCCGCAACGGCAGGCGGGAATAACGGGGCAGCAGATTGGATATTGCGTGTCTGACGCGTCTGACACGCATTAATGTGTCTGCTGTGCGTCTGCCGCACGCTTCTTCGTCTGCTGTGCGTCTGTTGACAGCCTGTCAAATCCGTCTGCGCCGGCAGCCGAAACGACAGGTTATCATAAATGGGCTTTATTGGGCTGATGGATGGGCGGTGGGCTTGGGCCACTTCTTCTTTCTCACTTGACTCCTTTATTTCCTAAAAACTGAAATTATAAAAACAAAACATTATTCGAATAATATAAACCTAATTTCCTAATAAATAATAATAAATAATAAAACAGCTAAAAATATAAATTAGGTTAAATTAGGGATGCCTTGTGGGGCATCACCTAAAGTAACCACTTCCTGTATTCCTGGGGCTTCAGTCCCCTGATAATGCTTGAGGCGTTGTCCATTGACTTTGAATTGGTGCCCGTCTTTTAATGATTGAATTGTAATGGCACCATGGGGAAAAACTTGAACCACTTGGAACGGACCAGACCATCTAGATTTAAGCTTCCCTGGGAAGAGTTTCAACCTAGAATTAAACAACAATACAAGCTGCCCTGGGCAGAACTGACGTGGCAGCAACTTCTTGTCATGCCACTTCTTTGTTTTCTCCTTGTATATTCTTGCGTTGTCGTAGGCCATCGTCCGTATTTCATCGATCTCATTCAAATCTAACAGTCTTTTCTGGCCTGCCTTGTCCAAATCCATATTTACTGCCTTGATTGCCCAATATGCCTTGTGCTCTATCTCGACAGGCAGGTGGCAGGTTTTCCCATAGATCAATCGGAATGGAGACATGCCCAATGGAGTTTTGAAAGCTGTCCTGTATGCCCATAATGCATCATTTAGAAGTAGAGACCAATCTTTCCTAGTTGGTTTAACCATCTTTTCAAGAATGTTCTTCACTTCTCTGTTGGAAATCTCAGCCTGTCCATTGGTCTGTGGGTGGTATGCTGTCGCGATCTTGTGCTTGACACCATATTTTCTCAGGGCGGCAGCAATTACCCTGTTGTCAAAATGTCTCCCTTCATCACTGATAATCGCCCTAGGGATGCCAAATCTAGAAAAGATGTTTTTGTGCAAAAACTTTTGGACCGTTTTGACATCATTCTTTTGAGTTGCGATTGCTTCTACCCACTTGGAGACATAATCTACTGCTAGGAGGATGTAAAGATTTCCACACGACGATGGAAAAGGTCCCATAAAATCAATCCCCCAAACGTCGAAGATTTCGACTTCTAAAATATTCTGTAGTGGCATCTCGTTTCTCCTTGAGATATTAACTGTCCGCTGGCACCTGTCACAGTTTTTGTAAAATTCCTGTGCATCCTTATACAGTGTCGGCCAGTAGAACCCTGACTGCAGCACCTTGGCAGCAGTTTTATTGCCTCCTAAGTGTCCTCCATATTGTGAAGCATGACAGTGATGGAGAATGTCTTCTTGTTCTTCTTGTGGTACACATCTCCTTATAACCTGATCTGCGCACATTTTGAAAAGAAGAGGTTCGTCCCAATAATAATGTTTAACATCATTTTGAAACCTCTTCCTGGCTTGATAAGTGAGATCAGAAGGTAATATTCCGCTAACTATAAAATTAACGAAATCAGCATACCAGGGAAGGTTAGAAGACTTACCTGCCGCCATGGCTGTCGCGACAGCTATTGCGGCAGCAAAGAGCTGCTCATCTGGGAAGGTCTCTAGTATGTGTGTTTCATCTAAAGGTAGACTCTGTCCCTTCTCCAACCTCGACAAGTGATCTGCCACCTGATTTTCTGTCCCCTTTTTGTCTTTGATTTCAAGGTCGAACTCTTGTAATAGCAAGATCCATCGTATCAACCTAGGCTTTGCATCCTTCTTTGTGAATAAGTACTTAAGGGCAGAATGGTCGGTGTGCACTATTACTTTCGTCCCAAGTATGTAAGAACGAAACTTGTCGATGGAGAACACCACAGCTAACAGCTCCTTTTCTGTGGTGGTATAGTTCACTTGGGCATCATTCAATGTTTTGCTGGCGTAGTATATGACATGGAACAGCCTGTCCTTGCGCTGCCCAAGTGCTGCCCCGACAGCATAGTCACTGGCATCACACATGATCTCAAATGGTTGTGTCCAGTCTAGTGGCTGTACTATGGGGGCTGTCACTAGCTTTTCCTTCAGAACCTTGAATGCTTCAGTACATTCTTCATTAAAGTCAAAGGGTCGGTTCTGCTCTAAGAGATGACATAGGGGCTTCGTGATTTTTGAGAAATTCGCAATAAATCTCCTATAAAAACCAGCATGCCCTAGAAAACTCCTAATGCCCTTGACTGTGGTTGGCGGCGGCAGCTTCTCAATTACCTCTATTTTGGCCCTATCGACTTCTATCCCACGACAGCTAATCTTATGGCCTAAAACTATCCCTTCATCTACCATAAAATGGCATTTTCCCAATTAAGAACAAGATTAGCTTTTTCACATCTTTCAAGTACCTTTTTAAGGTTGCCGAGGCAGCTCTCAAAATCGTCTCCAAAGACGGAAAAATCATCCATGAAGATTTCGAGGAAGTCCTCTACCATGTCGGAGAATATTGCCATCATGCACCTTTGGAAGGTGGTAGGTGCGTTACATAGGCCGAACGGCATCCTCCTAAATGCGTATGTTCCGTAAGGGCATGTGAAGGTCGTTTTCTCTTGGTCCTCCGGTGCAATAGCAATTTGATTATATCCTGAATAACCATCAAGAAAACAATAGTAAGGTTTACCCGCTAATCTATCAAGCATTTGATCAATAAAAGGTAAAGGAAAGTGGTCTTTTCGGGTAGCTTTGTTAAGCTTCCGATAGTCCATACAAACCCTCCAACCGGTCACAGTCCTGGTTGGGATTAACTCATTGTTTTCGTTGGTTATCACGGTCATGCCTCCTTTCTTGAGAACACATTGCACCGGGCTTACCCATTTGCTATCGGAGATGGCGTAAATAATACCAGCATCTAACCATTTAATTATTTCTTTACGCACTACCTCCTTCATTGCAAGGTTTAACCGTCTTTGGGCATCAATAGTCGGCTTATGATCTTCCTCCAGGAGGATTTTGTGCATACAGATTGCCGGACTAATGCCCTGAATGTCTGCTATCGTCCATCCTATCGCCCTTTTATGCTGCCTCAACATGTCGATCAGCTGTCGTTCCTGTTCCTGCGGCAGCTTAGCAGAGATGATTACGGGCAGTGTGTTATCACAACCAAGATAAGCATATTTAAGCTGCCCTGGCAGGGGCTTAAGTTCTAAGACAGGTGGTTCAACAGTAGAGGGCTTTTGGATTAAATGGTTATCCGAAGTGTAATTCAAGGGTTCGAATAACTTACCTGGACGATGGTCTAACCAGTTTACCTCCTCATGACCTTCAGTATCAGATGTATTGGATTCAGAGGAGTCACTGTCGTCGGTGCTGTCGTCGTTGCTGTCGTGACAGGCTTGTAGATGGCTGTCGCAGTAGTGACCAAATTTTATATCTCGGCAGCCCGTCCTGATGCAGGGTTGATCAAAGGTCACCTCAATGATGGCCTTGCATTCCTCATCCACATCAGCATGTTTCATTGCTTGGAGAACATTCAACTTAATTTCTTGATCGTTTACGCGCATGGTGAGTTCTCCTTTCTCCACATCAATCAATGATCTTCCCGTGGCTAAGAAGGGTCGCCCTAGGATGACTGGTGCGTTCTCATCTGCCTCACAATCTAAAATAAGAAAGTCAGCAGGAAAAATAAGTTTATCCACTCTTACCAAGATGTCTTCAATTTTTCCCTCGGGGTGAACGTAAGAGCGGTCGGCTAGCTGTAGGGTAACTGTCGTGGGCCGCGCCTTGCCAATACCTAGTTTCTGAAAAACAGATTTGGGCATTAGATTAACACTAGCACCAAGATCACATAATGCCTTACCCACAAATTTATCGCCGATTACGCAAGGTATGAGGAAGCTCCCCGGATCCTTCTTTTTCTGGGGTGGTTGCCGATGAAGAATACTCATGCAACCTTCTTGCATCCTTACCGTTTCAAATTCCCCAAGTTTAGATTTTTTAGACATGACATCCTTGAGAAATTTAGCATAACCGGGCATCTCCCTAACAACATCTAACAACGGAATATTAATATGAACCTGTTTAAAAATATCATAAATCTTTTTAAGTTGAGATTCATGCTTAGCTTGCTGTATCCGTTGCGGAAAAGGTGGTGGAGGACGGTAATCAGCAATGCGCCCTTCCCACTGCATGCGAATCTGAGGACGATACTCATCCTTTTTCTCCTCTGTCGCTTCTGCTGTCGTGACAAGCTCATTGGCAGCAGTCTGTTTATCACCTGTCGGGGCAGCTTCCTCGGCAGGTTTATCCAAGGCAGTTTCCTTTTCTATTTCAGCTTCTTTTTCCAGCCTTGGTAACTTTTTCCCACTCCTAGTAGTAATTGCCTTACATTGCTCATGTGGGGGTGGTCTAGCATTTTCAGTATTGCTAGGGAATCCTCCATTCTGCCGTGGCTTAATATGCTGCGACACCTGACCCATTTGTGTCTCTAGAGATTTCAAGGTGGCCTCATGGTTTGTCATTCTCATCTTAGTTTCATCCATAAAGTCTTCCGTTTTCTTGACAAAATTATTGATGTTCTCCATATACGTACCAGTCTGAGACATAAAGGTGGCCAGAGTCTGCTCCAATATACTACTCGTGGCAGGTGGTGGCTGCTGTTGTTGCTGAGGTGGCAGGTTCTGCGGCAGGTTCTGTCGCGTCAACAATCTAGGACCCCCCTGATTCTGATTATGTGCTTGTGGATTAAGGGCATTGTTTGGGTTACTCCAGGAGAATTTGGGATCCTTCCTCCAATTAGGGTTGTAATTGTTGGAATTGTAGTTCGGCTTGTAATTTCCAACATATTTTCCCTCTTCTATATTTATGGGGCATTCATCCCTACTATGATTTCCCTCACAAGTAGCACAAACTTCCTCGACAGCAAATCCTTGTAATTCATCATCATTCAATAATTTTTTCATTGCTTTAGTAAGGAATGCTACCTGTGATTTCATAGTGCTGTCGGTCTCATAGTCCTTGACGGCAAGTACTCGTTTACCTCCTCTTCTAGTGGTTGGAAACTGCTCCTCATTCTTAGCCAGATGTTTCAAAACTTGCAGGGCCTCGTCCGGATCTTTATCCAATAATAGTCCATTTGCTGCAGAATCAATTCGAATGCGAGTTTGTAAGTTAGCAGCATTATAGAACTTAGTTACCTGATTCCAGACGGGAAATCCATGCATTGGGCAGTTTCGTAGAAGAGTTGTAAATCTGTCCCAGGCCTCGTGCATTGGCTCGTCATCTTCCTGTTGAAAAGTAGCAATTTCATTACGTAATCGCTCAGCTAAATGTGAAGGATTAAAACGAGACAAAAATTCACGAGTTAAATCTGCCCAAGTCATAATAGAACCCGGTGTAAGTTTATTCCACCATGTTTTAGCTCTGTCCCTCAATGAATGGGGAAATAACCGAAGCCTCAGTATCTCCGGACTAACTCCTGGTAGTCTAAACGAACCACAGATCTCCAGGAACGTTTTGAGATGCTCCCTAGCATCTTCTGTCGCAGAACCACTAAACTGCCCGACGTTGTTGATCATACTAAACATGACAGGTTTAAGCTCGAAGTTGTCAACATCAATATCCGGTAGCGTGGTCTCCAGCTCTACATGATCATTCAACATGTAGTCACGACATGACCGTCGTCCACCTGCCGCGGGCGGGTCACTGACAGGCGGGATTTCTTCACCGATAGGCTGATTACGGGCCATCTGCTCTAGCTCTTTCTCAAGGTATTCTTTTTGGTCTAAGAGGTGGCGAATCTGTTTCTTGAGATTAAAGGAACGTTCGATCTCCGGATCTAATTTATACTCAGGATCTTCACCTCTTTTCGATCTGCGCATAAACAGAAAAACCTTGTGAAAAGCAAGAGTTAAAAACGCAAAAGAAAAATTAAAGAAAAATAAAATAAAAAAAACAAAAACAAGAACGAAAATAAAAACAAAAAGTGCAAGGAAAGGAAGGTGTAGTTATGTTGCCAATCCCCGGCAACGGCGCCAAAAACTTGTTGCGTGTAAAATAGTCTATCGCAATTACAGTGCAAGTATACACGACGCAAGTAGTAAAGTGATACGAAGTATCGGATATCGTCTCCACAGGGATTGGGCTAATAGCTTTACCTAAATTCACTGCACGAAGTAAATGAAATAATTATGAGAAGTTGTCACGAAAATAATAAGGAAAACGCAAATAAAAGAGGTAAGATATCAAGATAAAGAGAATGGGCTGGTATTGAGTTGCTCGGTAGTGCAGGTATTGAACTGCTTAGGATCTCCAGTTCTGTCGTCGCACCCGTCGCCGACAGCACCTGTCGCGGCGTCTGTCCGTTAGCTGTCGCGGCAGCGAACACTAACTCCGTACTTCAAGCTTGGCAAGAATCCCAGATCTGCCTTGCCCTATCCCTAGGCACAAGTCTGTCAGCAATCACGTCTTTGATGATACCTCCCAGCGTGAATCGAAGGATGAACACCGATGTGTATGAATTCTTCTTTAGCCACTTAACCTCGCCCTATCCCTAGGCACGAGATGGTTCAACTATAAACTAGAGAACACGCTCTTATCTCTTTCGTATACTTAACTCTCCCGATGCTAAGTAAATGGATAACCTCACAATGCTCTCCCGATGCTCTTGCAAGATATTAAAACCAAGATAAAAGAACTTGAAGTTTATTTTATTGAACTTGAAAAATCCTAAAACAAAGCAACCCTTGCAACTACTTTACAAAACAACCCGTAGCCCTAGGGCGAATTTAGAACATATCGGTGACAGGTAAACGGCAGGGTTTAGGTTTCGGTTATGGGGTAATCGGTTATGCCCTAGGTTTAATCTATGCCCTTTATATAAGCTTTGGGCTCAAGTTATCTAAGGTAACAAGGATTACAACTTTAATTAAAAGTAAGATTCTAATAAAGCCTAAATCTCTAAGGATTCCTACTTTTCAGCCGCCTCCTTGTTTCATGGACATTCTTTTCCTCGAGCTTTGGCTTGACATATCTTTTGATCCGGGGCTTGGAAAAATATTCGGCTTCCACACGACAGACGAGCAGATTTTTCTCTATCTATCGAGGTCCACTTCACTTTTCCTCTTCATAAATCTGCTGTCACCATGCTGTCACGACAGGTTCATGACAGGTTCGTCTTCTTCAGCTGCTTGTCCAGTTTAGCTCTCCTGCTTATCTGCCCTGCGCCTGCCTTCGACATCTACTGTGACAGATACCTGCAAAAATAGCCATCTTTCAGTAGAATCCGTGCCTTTTATATAATTGTGATGTTTTATTAAAAACTAACCTAAATGCAATGCAATGATGCTTGAATGCAGCAGAAATATGGGTTTAAAAAGGTGTAAATGATAGAACTTTTACACACTCAACACTTAACACAAGAATCACCCATGGACTTTTAACCACCATGGTGTTCTTAAAATACACAAGGTCCACACAAGGACTTTTAACCACCTTTGTGACCTTACAATACACAAGGCTCACACAAGGACTTTTAACCACCTTTGTGACCTTAGTACAAGAACCAACCATGGACTTTTAACCACCATGTTGTTCTTAATACAAGAACCACCTATGGACTTTTAACCACCATAGTGTTCTTAACCATTCTCAAGACATCACTTGCCAATATACATCATTTAACAACAATATTCCACTGTTTTAAAGCATCTAACAAAGCCATAATTATCATGCATCGTTATGCATCAAAACCACATTTAACAATGTTCAAAACAAGGATCTCTTACCTTGAGCATCCTTCAACACATGACTTATAAAATCAGCAAATAAAAATGCTAAAATATGCTTTCAAAACAGAATTTAAAACATGCAAGCAAATCACATTGCATTCAACCAACCCATGGTTCATCAACAAGAGAGTTTTTCCGAAAACTTACTCTTAAGCTTAGCAAAGTTGTTTAGACTTTAACTAAGCTCCCAAACCTTCAAAACATTGGTTTCAAAGCTGAAAACCAAAATCCACTCACCGATTCCGTTTCGCAACTTGCCGAAACACCGATCAAGCTTCCGGATCAACACCACAAGGATCCAAAGATGTCTCCCATGTTTTAAACACATCAAAGCAGAGGTTTAATGCATCATCATGCATTAATATCTTCAATGAAAGCACCTAAACTCGCTGCTCTCATCAACACTCACATTTCGGCTACCAAACACAACCGAAATCACCTCCAAACACCTCCACAACACTACCCAGCCAAGATCCATCAATTCTAATCATTCTTAAACCTCAATTAACATCCAAAAAGAGTCCAAACACGTCCTTATACCTCCAGCTATAACAGATCATCAAGATCACTCCAAAAACAACCAAAAACTCAAGCAAAACTTAGGAAAATCAACCTATTCGGGATTGCATTGATTAAACCTCAATTTCTCATCAATTATACATTCATTTAACATCAAAAAGACACCTCAAAACAGTGCCCAACCATTTCATACGAATTTCATCAAAAATTAACCAAATCTTGCATTTTAAAGCCAAGATCAAGAACACATTTGTAAAACCTTTAATAAAACACAAATCAAGGATTGAGAACTTGGGAATTTCAGTAAAGAACTGAGAATTTAGAGGAGAAGGACGTTCATACCTCTAAACTTGAGTTTCTCCCTTTTTAGAACCAAGATCTTGAAAATCCAATAAGCAAATGCTAAGGTTTTGTTGAAGGAATGATTAGAGATCAAATGAAGGTTGAAATCTAATCTCTAGGTGTCAAAATCAGAGGGAAATTTGCTGGAGAAATGTGTTTGGGTTGAGAGAAAATTTGAGAGAAAAGAAAATAGAAAATTTGGGATAAGTTAGTTAAAATGACAAAATATCTTTTCCCTCCTTTTTACCTTTAATTAAAACCATTAATTAATTGATTAATATCAAGAAAAATCTGGAGAAACTCTTATTGGGTAAATAGCTCCTTAAAGATTCAAAGTTTCAATCCTTTTTAAAACAGTCACCCAGTTTTCAAAAATTACATTTTAGTCACTAACCCAAAATGTCACTCTTCCAAACCTCATTTTGTAAAATTGATTCCACCATTCTCTTATATATAATAAAAGAGGATTTTAAGACATTTTTTTCCATATTTTTAATGTATCCCGAACTAGGCTTTCCTAAAAACACCTTTTATATTCGAACCGCAACCCGACCGGCCCGGTCCAAACCCAAAACTTCTAAGCCCAAAATTGGGGTGTTACAACTTTCTTGTTTTAGACTGTGAAGCAGATGAGAACACACCAATCATCCTGGGGCGACCCTTCCTAGCCACAGGAAGATCTCTGATTGATGTAGAGAAAGGAGAACTGACAATGAGAGTAAATGATCAAGAGATCAAACTCAATGTTCTCCAAGAAATCAAACATGCTGACGCAGAAGAAGAATGCAAGTCCATCATTGAAGTAATCCTTGACCAACCCTGCATCAGGTCGAGCTGCCATGACATAAAATTTGGTCACTGCCACAACAGTCATCTGGAAGACTGTCACGGCAGCAACGACAACAGTGACTCCTTCGATTCAGACATATCCGAAATTGAAGGTCATGAGGAGGTAAATTGGATAGACAATCGTCCAGGTAAGTTATTCGATCCCCTAAACTATACCTCGAATGAACACATAATCCAAAAGCCTTCAACTGTAGAACCACCTGTTTTAGATCTTAATCCCCTGCCGGGGCAGCTTAAATATGTTTTTCTTGGTTTAAATGATACGTTGCCCGTAATCATCTCTTCCAAGTTAATGCAGAAACAGGAACAACAGTTAATTGGAATGCTGCAGCAGCATAAGAAGGCTATTGGATGGACGATAGCTGATATCCAAGGCATTAGTCCGGCATTATGTATGCACAAAATTCTCCTAGAAGATGATCATAAGCCGACCATTGATGCTCAGAGATGCTTAAACGATGCTATGCGAGAAGTGGTGAGAAAAGAAATTATCAAATGGCTTGACGCTGGAATAATTTATGCCATCTCGAATAGTAAGTGGGTGAGCCCGGTGTAGTGTGTTCCTAAAAAGGGAGGAATAACCGTGGTGACCAACGAAGAGAACGAACTAATCCCAACCAGGACTGTGACCGGTTGGAGGGTTTGTATGGATTACCGGAAGCTTAACAAAGCTACCCGAAAAGACCATTTTCCCCTACCTTTTATTGATCAAATGCTTGATAGATTTGCGGGGAAGCCTTATTATTGTTTTCTTGATGGTTACTCAAGTACAACCAGATAGCTATTGCACCAGAGGATCAAGAAAAAACGACCTTCACATGCCCATACGACACTTATGCTTTTCAGAGAATGCCATTTGGACTCTGCAATGCACCAGCAACCTTCCAAAGGTGCATGATAGCGATATTCTCTGACATGGTAGAGGACTTCCTGGAAATTTTCATGGACGATTTTTCCGTCTTTGGAGACAGTTTTGAAGGTTGTTTAGGAAACTTACAGAAGGTGCTTGAAAGATGCGAAAAAACGAACTTGGTCTTAAACTGGGAAAAATGCAAATTTATGGTGGATGAAGGGATAGTCCTAGGCCACAAGGTAAGCTGCCACGACATAGAGGTAGACAGAGCAAAAATAGAAGTCATCGAAAAGCTGCCACCACCCACCACAGTCAAGGGGATTCGGAGTTTCTTAGGGCATGCTGGGTTTTATCGAAGATTTATTGCAAATTTCTCAAATATTACCAAGCCTTTATGCCACTTATTGGAGCAGAATCGTCCCTTTGACTTTAATACTGAATGTATTGAGGCATTCAGAATTCTGAAGGAAAAGCTGGTAACATCCCTGATTGTACAGCCTCCAAACTAGAGTTTGCCATTCGAAATAATGTGTGATGCCAATGACTATGCTGTAGGGGCAGCACTAGGGCAGATGAAGGATAAGCTCTTCCACGTAATTTATTACGCCAGTAAAACACTGAATGATGCCCAAGTAAACTACACCACAACATAAAAGGAACTATTAGCAGTGGTGTTCTCAATCGACAAGTTTCGTCCGTACATACTTGGAACGAAGGTGGTGGTTCATACAGACCACTCAGCACTGAAGTATCTGTTCACAAGAAAAGATGCAAAACCGAGACTGATACGTTGGATTCTACTACTGCAAGAGTTCGACATTGATATCAAGGATAAAAAAGGAACAGAGAACCAAGTGGCAGACCACTTGTTGAGACTAGAGACAGGGAAGAGTCAATCAGCAGATAAGACCAACATACTGGAGACCTTCCCGGATGAGCAACTGTTTGCTGCCACAAGCACTGCCGCGACAGCCATGACGGCAGGTAAGTTTTCTGAACTTCCTTGGTTCGCTGATTTTGTTAATTACATTGTTAGCGAAGTGCTACCTCCTGAACTTAATTACCAAGCAAGGAAGAGGTTCCAAAATGATGCAAAACATTATTATTGGGACGAACCTCTTCTTTTCAAACATTGTGCAAATCAAATTATCAAGAGATACGTACCACATGATGAACAGGAAGCTGTGCTTTACCACTGCCATGCTTCCCCATATGGAGGACACTTAGGTGGAAATATAACCACTGTCAAGGTTTTGCAATATGGTCTCTATTGGCCCACACTATTCAAGGATGCACAAGCCTTCTACAAAAACCGTGACAAGTGTCAAAGGACTAGGAACATCTCGAGAAGGCATGAGATGCCATTGTAGAACATCTTAGAAGTCGAAATCTTCGATGTATGGGGGATCGATTTCATGGGACCATTCCAAAGCATCTTGTGGGAACCTCTACATCCTACTGACAGTGGATTATGTGTCCAAGTGGGTTGAAGCGATCGCCACGCAGAAAAATGACGCCAAGACTGTTAAGAGATTTCTGCATAAGAATATTTTCTCCAGATTTGGCATTCCTAAGGCGATCATCAGTGACGAAGGGAGACATTTCGATAATGGGGTAATCGCTGCTGCCTTGAGAAAATACGGAGTAAAGCACTGAATTGCAGCAACATACCACCCTCAAACCAATGGACAGGCCGAGATATCCAACCGAGAAGTAAAGAACATACTTGAGAAGATGGTTAAACCCACTCGAAAAGATTGGTCTTTACACCTCAATGATGCACTCTGTTGAGATGTGAGGGGCTCGATTCGATCAACCGTTCTTGTTTGCCAAGTGTGGAGAAGTTGGATAATTGGGTGTTTTAGTGGGAGGTGAAAATTTGGCAATTTGACACAAGGATTTATAGTGGTTCAACCTTCTAACCAAGGTCTACATCCACTACCTTAGCTCCCCACTAAGGATTTACAAACAAATTCACTAAGAATTTCGTCCCCTTTTCTCGGATTAGGAGGAAACCGTTACAACAATCAAGCTTTCTACCCAAAGCTTGATCAAACACTCTCTTACAAGAGAAAGACTTAGCAAACTAGAAATCCCTCTAATAGGTATGTGTTTGCAATACCAAGCACTCACCCAAAACCTAAACACTTGAGCAAATTTAACAATGTTTAGCTCACAAGTGTTGTCTAAGCAAGAAATAAACAATTTAAGCTCTGGACAAATTTTGACATCATAATGTTGTAACAATTGAAGCATTAACCATTACAAGATGCTTGGAGGCCCCTTTTATACTCCTTGATGAGTTTGTAGCCGTTACTAGCCGTTGGGATTGAATTGGAGCCGTTGGAGCCTTTATTTCCCACCATAAATGCAGTTCTGCAGCTGGGCGTATCGATACTCGTCAAACCGTATCGATACGGTCTCAATGAGGAATTAGCCGTTGGGCTTCTTCAGCTGATGCGTATCGATACGCTTACCTAGCGTATCGGTATGGTCCTGCAATTAAAAGACCGTTGGGAAACTGACCGTTGGGGAAGTTAGGCGTATCGGTACGCGATACACCCGTATCGGTACGCGACTAGTCGTTGGGGTATTTCAAAATGCACAGTACCGATACGGCTAAGCGTATCGGTACGAGTTTTGGCTACTGGAAAAATCAGGTAGTTGAAACCCTAAGGTGTATCGGTACGGTCCAAGACTGTATCGGTACGGGTACTTGAAAAGGCTGGTTTTGACTACTTTAAATGTACTTTAAATCATTCCAAAGCCTTGTAAAAACCCTTAAACATATTTTCATGTTGTTTTTGACTAAAAACATATTTTAAATTCTTTTCAATTTAGTCCAAAACATTTTTCAAATATTATATCAAAACATTAGTTCTACAATCACCCCTTTTTGATATAATAAAACCAACATGAAAAATTGTTTGGGATTCTCCCCCTTTAACTTTAAAATTGTGAATAAGAGATTAAAGATATGAAATCAAATAAAGCTCCCCCTTATTCATTTGAAAATTCAATTTTTTAAACTATTTCTCCCCCTTTTTGTTATATCAAAAAGAATTTAAAAAGACATTGAGCTCAAAATAACATAGGAGGCAATTTTTTTTTGACACACTTAAAATTTTGGTTTAAAAATGGCTCCCCCTTACTCAAGGCATCATAAGAATGTTAGTTCAACATATATGATTATCTAGTTGACATAAATGAAAATAAATCAAATAAAAGCAAAAGCAACTAGATTTTATCACACTTGAGCTCAAGGGAGGATGTGAAGCCTTCCTTCTTCAAGTGTTCTTCATTTGTGTGCATGGAGCTCCCCCTCAATTATTGACTTGTTGATCACTCTCCATCACACCTAGCAAAAAGACAATCAAGTAATTTTTGGTATCCAAATTGCTTTGGATCCATAGACATTAGTAGCACATAATTTAGTCCCCTTAGGAATCCATTTTTCAATTTCATCCTTTTTAGTTGAAGTGGTTAGTCCTTTTGGGGACCCAAACACTTCTAAAACATTTTCCATTCACAAATCTAGGGGCACTAGATTGTCTTACATAAAAATTTGATTTTCCAAAATTATTTTTCTTTTCAAGTTCATTGGAAATCAAATCTTTTTCTTTTTGAACTTTAAAAAAGCAAATTTTGTAAATCAAAACATTTTTGTTCAAAATCTTTCAATTTTGCTTCAAGTTCAAGATTTGTTTTGGAAAGCAAATCATTTTCAATTTTTATTTTTGAAATCAACTTTTTGTTCTTGGAAAATGATGCCTTAAATTCCAAAAGGGAATCATCATAGGCATCTTGTAACTCATCAAATGTATATGAATTTGAAATAGATGAGTTAGAAGTTACCTCCCCCTCATTGAGGGCCATCAAGCATAGGTGGGCTACTTCATCATCGGTGAAGTCTTCATCACTCCATGTGGCCACATATGCTTGTTTTGAAGATGATCCATTCTTTTTGGATTTGTGGGAGTCCTTCATCTTCTTCATCGATTCATGCTTGAATTTTTCCATTTTGCTCTTCATGAACCGGGCAAATTTTTTGAAGAGATAGGTCATCTCTTCATCTTCACTTTCCTCCTCACTTGAATCTACATGATGGCATGTGGAGGATTTGAGAGCTACGACACTTGCATTGATGCCTAGCTCCATGATCTTCTTCTTCCCCATCACTCTAATCTCTTCCTTCTTCTTCTCCTCTTCTTTATTTTTCCTCATTATTTGGTGAGTGAGAAGTGACCCCATGAGTTCATCAAGCTTCAAAGTTTTAAGATTTTTGGCTTCGATGATGGCAGTCCTCTTTGAGTCCCAGGACTCGGGAAGAGAGTAGATGAGCTTTCGGACAAACTTCTCTTCTGGGATGGCTTCTTCATAACCTTTGAGTCCATTTGTAATGGTGGAGAACCTATCAAACATCTTCTCGATGTTCTCTTCTGGATCCATCTTGAAGTTCTCATACTCTAAGGTGAGGAGCCCAATTTTGGTCTCCTTGACTTCATCGGTTCCCTCGTATGTGACTTCAAGCTTGTCCCATACCTCCTTGGTACTCTCACAAGAAGACATCTTCTCATAGATGGTTGGGCCAAATGCACAAAATAGTATGTGCAAGGCTTTGCAATTAAGCTCCATATTCTTGCGATCATCGGCACTCCATTCCGCTTTGCTTCCTTGAGGCACGAACGAACCATCTTCAACTATGTCCCATAGCTTGTAGTCTCTTAACTTCAAGAAGAATTTCATCTTTGTCTTCTAATGGGCATAATGATTTCCGTCGAAGAAGGGCAGTTTGTCGATGGATTGCGCCATTTGAGCCGGTTGGTGAAATGTTGATTAAACTTGCCGGATTTTCTCAATAGGATGTGAATCCCCTTCGATTGAGCTAAGCTCTGATACCAATTGTTGAGATGTGAGGGGCTCGATTCGATCAACCGTTCTTGCTCGCCAAGTGTGGAGAAGTTAGATAATTGGGTGTTTTAGTGGGAGGTGAAAATTTGGCAATTTGACACAAGGATTTATAGTGGTTCAACCTTCTAACCAAGGTCTACATCCACTATCTTAGCTCCCCACTAAGGATTTACAAACAAATTCACTAAGAATTTCGTCCCCTTTTCTCGGATTAGGAGGAAACTGTAACAACAATCAAGCTTTCTACCCAAAGCTTGATCAAACACTCTCTTACAAGAGAAAGACTTAGCAAACTAGAAATCCCTCTAATAGGTATGTGTTTGCAATACCAAGCACTCACCCAAAACCTAAACACTTGAGCAAATTTAACAATGTTTAGCTCACAAGTGTTGTCTAAGCAAGAAATAAACAATTTAAGCTCTGGACAAATTTTGACATCATAATGTTGTAACAATTGAAGCATTAACCATTACAAAATGCTTGGAGGCCCCTTTTATACTCCTTGATGAGTTTGTAGCCGTTACTAGTCGTTGGGATTGAATTGGAGCCGTTGGAGCCTTTATTTCCCACCATAAATGCAGTTCTGCAGCTGGGCGTATCGATACTCGTCAAACCGTATCGATACAGTCTCAATGAGGAATTAGCCGTTGGGCTTCTTCAGCTGATGCGTATCGATACGCTTACCTAGAGTATCGGTACGGTCATGCAATTAAAAGACCGTTGGGAAAATGACCGTTGGGGAAGTTAGGCGTATCGATACGCGATACACCCGTATCGGTACGCGACTAGCCGTTGGGCTATTTCGAAACACACAGTATCGATACGGCTAAGCGTATCGGTACGGGTTTTGGCTACTGGAAAAATCAGGTAGTTGAAACCCTAAGGCGTATCGGTACGGTCCAAGACCGTATTAGTACGGGTACTTGAAAATGCTGGTTTTGACTACTTTAAATGTACTTTAAATCATTCCAAAGCCTTGTAAAAACCCTTAAACATATTTTCAAGTTGTTTTTGACTAAAAACATATTTTAAATTCTTTTCAATTTAGTCCAAAACATTAGTTCTACACACTTTGGGCCGATAGAACAACATTCAAAACACCATTGGGAATGTCACCGTACAGGCTTATATATGGGAAAACATGCCACTTACCTGTCGAGATAGAGCAAAGAGCTTACTGGGCTATCAAAGCAGTAAACATGGACTTAGATAAGGCAGGACAGAAGAGGCTACTTGACTTGAATGAAATTGAAGAAATTCGAGCAATGGCCTACGACAACGCCAAGATTTACAAAGATAAAACCAAAAGGTGGCATAACAAGAAGTTGCTGCCACGATAGTTCTGCCCAGGGCAGCTTGTGTTGTTGTTTAACTCTAGGTTAAATTTTTTTCCAGGAAAGCTTAAATCTAGATGGTCCAGCTCCTTTCAAGTTGTGCAGGTTTTCCCCCATGGTGCCATCACGATCAAATCCTTAAAGGACGGGCACCAGTTCAAAGTCAACGGGCAGAGATTAAAGTATTATTAGGGGACTAAAGCCCCAAGAATGCATGAAGTAGTTACTTTAGGAGATGCCCCTCAAGGCATCCCTAATTTAACTTAGTTTTTATGTTATTTCGTTTAATTTATTTATTTAATTATTAGGAATTAAGAATTATTTTATTTTATTTTAGGAACTAAGATTTTATATTAATTATTTTTGTTTTAGGAAAGAAAGGAAACAAGAAGAGGAGAAGAAGTTAACCAGCCCACCATATCAGCAACAACCCAAAAAGCCCAACGGATGAGTCTGTCGTCACAGTTTGTCATCAGCTGTCGCGACAGACGCGGAAAATACAACCTGTCACCAAGCTGTCACGGCAGACACGCAAACGCGTAGCAGACGCGCAGCAGACACGGAAACGCGTGACAAACGCGTCAGAAACCGCGTAACAGTTGGCCTCGTTATTCACGCATGCCGTTACATCTCCAACGGGCAAAAAATCATCCATCTATATAAACCCCCTTTCACTATTAATTTTTCATCTCACTTTTATTCTCTCAACTTCCTTTCTCTAGATCTCAAAATTTTCTTCATTTTCCACAGCCCTTGCAATAATGACTAGCAGACAAACTCGTAGAAGTGCTGCCTCCAGTTCTGCTGCAGCAGTGAGCACTCCAAGCCATAGTGCCATCCCAAACCGTTTCGCCTCCACTGACTCTATCGGCAGATACTACAACTCCTTCCAGAAGAGGGAGATGTGGGAAGAACGAGGGTTTCTCTTCACCGAGCCCACAGAAACCTAGGGCTCGAACCCTTCATCGCACAGAAGATCCATGCCCTGAGATGGCAGAGTTTGCTACCCAGCCTGAAGAAATGAACGTCACATTAGTCCAGGAATTTTATGCTGCCGTCGATAGCAAAGATACTACGACCGTGACAGTTCGAGGTAAAGAACTTTTTTTCGAGCCTTCTTACATCAACACCCTCTACGACCTCTATGTTAGTAAAAAGGAAGACGCCCACAAGAGATTCGTCAATAGTCTATCGCCAGCAGACTACGATGCGGTGATGGCAAAAGTGACGGAGAGGGGGGGGAGACAGAATGGAACACCGACCCAAAGCATCGATATACGGTGAAAAGGACTCAACTGACTCCCGAAGCCAAACTATGGAATCATTTCGTGAAGAAGCGAATCATGCCCTCCTCCCACAACAGTACAGTCGACCGACCCAGGTTAGCACTTGTACATTCAATTTTAAATGAAAGATCCATCAATGTCGGCCGATATATAAGGGAGGGAATTTTGGAATGTGCTCTCCGACCATCGAGACCCCTTGTCTTCCCGTACCTCATCACCGAAATATGCCGAGGCCACAATGTACCGGAAATTGCCGAAGATTTTAAAGTCCGAGGGAAAGGGTGGACGGAGCGAAACATCTTCAGCCTCATGGAGCTAAAGGCTGCCACCCCACTGTCCTACTTCAACCCTTCTGCAACAGCAGAGCAACCGGCAGGCCCCAATCAACCAGAACCTACCGCAACAGAGCAGTAGCAGCCAACGACAGCAACCTCTCCACCAGATGCCTCCACCCAGATTCTGTCAACACTCAACAGGATAGAGGAAAGACATCTCGGTCTGATGAGCTTCATAAGGGACTTCACGGTAGCAGCGGTAAATTTTATTCATAACGATTTAAATTTTACACATGTACCATTCCCTGCCTTCCCAGAACAATATTTTGCTGCCCCCACACCTACTCCTGCTGCCACACCTAAGACTCCATCTGCTGCCTCTACACCTACACCAGTCGCGACAGCTGAAGGCAGTAGCCAAATTGCCACTGCCAGAGGTGAGAAAAGAAAGGAGCCATTGCCAGAGCTGAACGAAGACTACTTCGAAGGGTTCTCCTTATCATCCGTCTGGCAGGACTATAATGGGGAGCCCTCTGTTGCCCGAAATCTCTCCAAAGAGTTCACTCCAATGAAGAGGTAGAAGCCCAACAAGGCTGGCGAAGGACCCTCCGGCCAGGGCAGGTCTGCTAGCGGCAGCATCAGCAGTAGCAGCAACAGCTCCAACGATGAGGTACAAGTGCTGGACAAGCCCCCACACATCTCACCTACCCGTGTCCAGCCGCTAGGGAAGCCAAAAAGAAAATAGCCTCTACCTCCCCCAGCACACTGTCGGCCCCTACTATGAAGGTCACTGCCCGCCGGCAGCTACAGATCAGCAGCAACAGCGATGACAACTCATCAACTTAAGTTTCTATCTTATTTTTGCTGTCTTGCTGTTTTTATCTTGTGATGTATTTTCTTTTTCATTTTTATCCATGTTATCATGCATTGAGGGCAATGCAACCCTCGCTTTTGGGGGTGGCATCCCTCCAGTACTGAAGTATCATTTGTGTCTTAAAATTGTGTCTAAGTGTTAGTTATTATTTAGTTTATTTTTGTCAAAAAAAAAAACAAACAAATTTTGGCTTAAGTCTTTGAACTGAACTTACCTACCGCGACATACTCTGTCGTGGCAGTGCCTTTAGGATATTTTTAGGAATAGTTTAGAGCCTTACTATAGTTCTGATCTTTAAACACCCTTTGTGACTTTTATATGATGTCTAGACTTCTATTTGTAAACTAGAGTAGGAAAAGCTTAACCATTTGAGTTGCCCCTAGAGGTGCCTAACACTGGCTCTAGGAAAAGAAGATAAGAAAATTTAGACTCAATACACCTAGAGGTGCATAAAACCGGCTCTAGGAAGTTAGCTAGAGGTGCCCAAAAACAGGCTCTAGTCAACTTAAAATAAGAAAAGAACATCGAGTCCAATTCAGAAAAACTAAAGGAGCCTAAGAATTGCCTCTAAGAAAATGAAATTTGGCATAAAAATTCAAGTAAGTAGCTTAACTATTCTAGTAAATTAAGGGAGTTTAGGCACATATTTGTTCACAAAACATGCACACACTACATGAGACTTATAGCATGGTTCCGAATAAATCCAGAAATGTCCAATAAGGTGTTGTTCGTGATAGGGTATGTGAGGTAGGTAATGAAAAGTTCACTGAATTAAGCCAAACAATTTTTTTTGGGAAAACTACACCGGTGGTCCCCAAACTATTACCGTCTTCATATTTTGGTCCCAAAACTATATTTTTTGGCAAAATCGTCCCTTCTGTTACATAGTTCTCCTGTTTGGTGGTGACACATGTCACCACTATAACAAAGAAAATAAATTGAATGAGAGAGGGGAAGCTAGGATTCAAACCCACATCCCCTGCGTCCCCAAGCCATTAAGCTAGTGGGTTAACCATTGGGCTAAACTACAATTATTGATAGGTTTTAGCACAAATTACATTTAAAACAATCAAATGAACCCCCAAAACCAAAAAAAAAATAGTTGAAACAAATGACTTGCAATAAGATTCGAACCCATGTGCCATGGCATAAAAAGGCCAAGCATAAACCAAATGTACCAAGGAATTTTTTCGACTAAAATTTATATTTAACGTATATTAGTTTACCAACAACACATATTAATTTATCAATTGGGTTTGTGTTCGAATAAAATATTTAACATATACTAAAATTTATATTTAAGGTATATTAATTTATCAATAAAGTTTTGTATTCGAATAAAATATTTAACGTATACTAAAATTTATATTTAATATATATTCCATTAATTTATCAATAAGGTTTTGTGTTCGAATAACATATTTAAAATATACTAAAATTTATATTTAAGGTATATTAATTTATTAATAAGGTTTTGTATTCGAATAAAATATTTAACGTATATTAAAATTGCAACACCCGTGTTTTGCGGTTTGGAGTTAGTCGGGTTCGTAGGTCCGAGTCGGTAAAATTAATTTTAATCAATATGGCCTAGGTTTGACCTAATTAAAATTTAAAATAAAGAGGAGGGACCACTTTGGTGATTTAACCCAAATATTTTAAAAAGGAAGACAACTTTTTGAAATTAAAGGAACAAACAAAAAAAGCATCATCTTTGTCCTCCCCATCTCTCCAACGTGAAAAAGCTCTTAAACCCCTCCCCTTATCCTAAACACTATTCCATTGATTTCTTCTTCAACCCAAGGTCATTTTTCAAAGGTAATTGTATTTTCTCACTCCCCTCTTCATTCTCTATCTTCACATGGTTATAGATTTTGAAACTATCAGCTTTTGGAGTTTTAGAGTTTAAAGAAAGTTTGAGTTTTTATTGAGTTCTTCAATTGGGTTCTAATTATTAGGTTAGGTTTTAGTTTATTCACCTTGGAATGCACCTAATACGTTAAAATGAATGAGTTTGGGTGAAAGCCCGAAATGGGTCTTTGTGGCCATGATTAAAGTGTCTAAAACTTGGTTTTTGGTGGGTTTTAGGACTAATTTGAAGGGCTGATGGTTTAAGTATGTTAGGAAGGTGTTTTGGGACCATTTGGGTGTCATTTGGGTGTTCGAAAATAGGGTTTTCAGCTAGGTTTTGAAGGAGCACGAAAATGGGCATTTTGGGGGATTAATTGGATGGGAAATTGTTGAAGTTTGGCTTGGGCTTAAGAGTTGAGTTGATGACTGAGTTTTAGCATTGATTGAGAGTAATGGATGTGTTTTGTTTGGCTAGAAACAAGAGGAGACGTTGGTGGAGCATCGATATCGAATCCGGGCTTTTAAAAGGCTTGCTTTGGTTGCTAAGGAAGGGTGGTGAGTGACTTTAAATGTGTTTTAAAGTAGGTTCAAGTGTGTGTAGTGTATGAGTTGGAATGTGCTTGGTAGGCCATTTCTATGTGGAGTTAAATTGGTAACTTAGCTCTTTAATTTCCATTAAATGCTACTTATGCCTTGCCTATTTGCTCTTGTGAAATGTGGGTTGATTTGCACATGTGTACCATGATATGTGTATGTGATGAGCATGAGATATGAATGATGGATTTGAGATGTGATAAATGAAATTGGCACTAATTAACTTACCGGGTGTAAATGATCGATCATTAGGATTAGTGTGCACACAAATTGAGTCAAAACGTACGTGGCCTAGATGGCGTTGAGTCATCAAGGAGAAGTACGGTGATGTAACATTCCACCAGAAATTTATTTATATTCTACGGGATGATGAGTGGAATCCCATCCGTAGGGCATGTGGTGATGAGTGGAATCCCGCCCATGCAAGGTCCGGTGATGAGTGTAATCCCACTGAGGTAAAGTGATTGTTGAGATTAAATCCGCACATCCGGGTAAACTAATAGTGGCCAATTAGACTTGTTCTTATAATTGTGATGTATGATGTTGATATATGATGTTTGAGCTTAGTATGATGTGAGATGCTATATTATGACTCTGGAAAGACTAGCTAGGTCTACTTGTTGATTTACCTATGTATATTGTATGTGAGTTTAAGGGATTGCATGCTTGAACCCTGCATTGTTGATGTTTTCGATTTTAGAGCATCCTCACTAAGCTTATAGCTTACGCTCTCATTTTCAACAATGCAGATCATTAGCGTGGTGTTAGCTCGTAGCAAGGCGTAAGGGGCTTTCCAAGTTTTTGTTGCTCAAGTACGGTTTAACAATTATGTAGTAGATTAGCAATGTGGCAAGAGTGTGTTTTGTATGAGCTATGTATGACTCATATATGCGTCTGATGTTTATAAATTGGCTTGGGTTGTAAACATGTTATGTCTTGCCAAATGCTTGTGTGGTGGTATGCCTTGTGGATGTTTAAGTTGCTTTTGATCAGCATGTAAACCTTTGAGATGAATTGTGCCTTTGGCTTTCAATGTCTTCAAGCATGCCTTATATGAAATGTTGCTAATGTGTAAATGCCTTGAATGAATGTTTCAATCTATGTCTTGTGTGTTTGAGCATGTTTAATATAGGACCCATGCCTCTAGTTTCATGCATGCTTGTGCTGAGTGCCTTTTAGGGTCGTTTGGGACCTTTAGAATTGTTGAGAAACGCCTAAGTATGGTTTTTGAGGGTTGCAGACAGCCCGTGTTTCAAAACGAGCTGGGCCGTTTCGGAACGGGTAAGGCTTCAGGGACCCCGTATCGGAACGTGTTTCGATACGGTTTGGCCACTGAGAGCCCCTGTTCTGATACGGGTTTCGGAACATTTTGGCTACTGGAAATCTGAGAAAATGACGAGATGAAAGCGTTTCGAAACGGGTCTAAGGGTTTTGAAACAGTCAAAATCTCGTTGACCAGGAGAAGTTGACCGTTGAGGGTGTTTTAGAACGATTGACCTCCGTTCCGATACGACCTCTTCGTATGGGCTTGGGGCAGTTGACCTGGTCAAGGGCGTTTCGATACGCCTTAAGGGTTTTCCGAAACGTTCTGCTTAATGGATTAAAATTGGACTGTTTAATTGATGTTTTGGGTTCGGATGGTTGTCTTCTTCATTTTTATTCCGCTGTCTTGATCACGTAGGACTTAAATGTGCCATTAGAGAAGATAAGTTAAAAGAAAAAAATTAGGGTTGCTAACCGAGGGAGAACCTTAACAGGTTTCACTTTGGTTTTCCCCGTGTGGCCTACTTGGACCGGTCATCCGGCCAGACCGGGACGAGGGGGTTACATTTGTTGGTATCAGAGCCTGAGGTTACCGAGACCTCGGGCAGGTAAGTGAGGTAAGCTTGATATGTTAATTATTGTATTGCTCGATGCATGCCTTGCCATGAAATCTTATTATTTGACTGTTCGTATGATGATTTGAAGCATGAGTTGTTTCGTTTGGTGTTGAGTTGTGTGCCCATTGCTACTATTACTTAATTTAAAAAGATTTTATAGTAAAAGGGAGTACTTGAGCACTGTTGGACCCTTGCTTTGGCTATCATAATCCTTATCTGTTTGTTGTTGTAGTTATTATCTTGCTAGCTGTACCATGAGACCACGTGGGAGGCCTAGGATGGTTCGACCGGAACCACGGGCAGCGGCTCTAGGAGTTGAGCCAGTAGTTAGGGTTGAGGCTCATGTGGGAGAGCCTGTGGTTGGAGTTGGAGCTCCTCCTCCACCACCACCACCTCCTCCATCAGGAGTAGGAGGCGAGGCCGGGGCCGAAGGAGAGGGACCTCAGGGAGGCCAAGGTGGCCAAGGACCGGCCAGAATAGACTTAGCTCCTTTTGTTCAGGCGATAGTCGGGGCATTTCAGGCTGCCGTAGCTTGGGGTCAGGCAGCAGCACATCATCAGGGAGAGGGCACTGGTTTGCCATTAGAGAGGCTCCGTGTAACACCCCTCGCCCGGGAATGCAAGCGAGGAGCGTTACATTTGCAGCGTATTATTATTCGGATTCATATTATACATATTCATGACATACATAAGCAATTCCAATTATCATAACATACTTGACATACAAGTTTCTTTATGAAACATACTTTAGATTTATACAACGTATACATGCGGAAGCTTGCTCTAACATTCAACCAAAAATGTAAACATACATATATGTGGGCTAACAAAAACCTTAACTATTACATACAAGCAATCATGTTACAATCATAACAATTACATACATGTACTAACACAACAAGATAATCTTTTAATCATGCTTATACATTCAACAACCATTATATAATCATGTTACCAAACCAATTTCTTAATATACTCTATTCGAACCATACATATAAACAAGGCTCATTCCCTAGGTACATTCTAACTAAGCATAGCAATACATTTTAATCTTCATTTTACATCATACATCTAGATGCATATTACAATCCTATAGTTCATGTCTCATTAACACTATCAATTTTCCATGATCATATAATCATACAAGCACACTTTAAATCCCATAGCAACCATCATAACAAACTTAAAGTTAACAAATATCACTTATATACCTGCCAACATAAGGTTATTACAAAACAGCTTATGCTTACATATATATACAAAACCAAACCAAGTCTTAAACATAGCAAATACATGAAAAACATCCAAAATACATATATCATATGCATGTGACACTTATATATATCTATGCCACCAACTATAATAACCAAAAGAGTCATACTTGTGCTTGGACTTCAAGGTCAGCTCTCTAAGACAATCGACTAGCTTTCGAGACTAGCACCTGAAATTTTTGGAAGAAGGGAACAGAAGAGTGATAAGTACATGGTATGTACTTAGTGAGGCAGCCCTAACTTTACTAATATCCATCTTTTTAAACATTATTTAATCTTCAAGGTTACCTAACTAGGCATAAAACAAGGTTTACCTAGCTAGTCCAACATACAAAAGTAGATTTAGCTAATCTTGTAACCATTTCAATAACCAATGATGCAACACAAATAACATACTTTCATATTCACTTATACAGCATGTATCAATCAAAACATTATCATATACAACATCAAGCATCATTTAAAAGCATTAGCATATACAAGGCAAGTAGGCATATCAATTTCATTTCATTGGTACTTATCATTTAGGTACTTATCTTTCAAGTCATGTAACTTTTAAATATGTTGCCTTGGATGATTAATGAACAAGGTAATCGAGTCTACGTGTGACATATGACTTTGGATACCCAAAGGTATCAATGCTTTGTAACCAACTTGTAACATGTAATCAGAGGATGCCATAGCATCAAGGTGACTTACCACCTTAAGGAATATTGGTGACTAACCACCATCCTTTAACACTAATCAGAGGAGCTCAATGACTCTAAGGCATTCCCTTCTACCTATAGACACTAATCAAACCAAGGTCTTATCTTATCTTATATGATTAACAAAACCAATTGCTTGTTATTCAACAATTCACCAAACATGTAACAATATCGATCTTTATTTCAGAGCAATCATTCAATTCATGATAACATGAAAAATCAGCAAGCACATATTGTCATTTTCATCATGTAAAAATCAAAATACAGTAGCTAAACTCATCATATAAGTTCATGTCATATGGCTTATTCAATCATCAACCCAATGTAACATATCTAGGCCAAAGTAAGCTTATCTAACTAGCATAGTCAACATATCATAAGTCTTTCCTTTATTCCTTCTTCCTTAGTATTTTAATTTTTACCAACCATTATTAGGTTCATTTCATGCTTTCTTCTTGTTATCTAATAATAAAAAAAATAACAAGGTTAGGATACTAATCCTAACACTTTAAACAAAACTACACTCACAATACTCCAAGCTAGTTTGTCTCCTTAATGATGATGCCTCTCCCTTTCTTCTTGGTTTGATCACCCCTTGATTCCTCTAATATATCTTCACCAATATGCTCTTGAATCATATTACAACATATATAACATCCATTAGTATCAACCTTAACACAAAAATCCAACCAAATCAAGCAAACAACAATAAACACACAAGCTGTCCTTAACATGGCAGTTTTGAGCATTGTCCACTAATCTGTCCATAACTTTTTATTCCCTAATCCAAATAAGGCATATAATACTATTCTGGAAAGCTTATAAACACACCTTTAAAACCATGTATGGCTCATATTTTTAACATTTCCCAGTTAATACAGTTTTACATTTGAAAACAGGACAATTTCAGGGCCTAATCTGTCCAAGCTTAACTTAGTGACTTTAGTGCATTTAAATCCTATATTTCACATTTCATTTGATTCTAAGCTATTAACCACATTAACCTACATGTATTAACATAACAATGAAGTTCTAACATCTTTAAAAACAGAGCATTGAAGTCCTCAATTTATCAATTTCCACAAAACAGTCCCCTTTAATCCTTTAATAATCCTACATGTGATCTAAATACATTTAACCTACCAATTGAGACTTAATTCAAGCTTGGCCATTTAATTTTTATTCATTCCATGACTCCCCTGTTTCAAGCATAAATTTTCAGAATTTATTAACACCATTTTGACCCCTAAACAATTCGAATTTCACAATTTAGTCCAACAGATTCCAAATTCATTCAGTTTCAGTCTAGTCAACTTCTAACAACAATTCAGAGACCTATACTTAATATTTTTGAGCAAATCATACCTCTATTCCATGTAAAATTTTGTCCTCTACAACTTTGTATAAGAACACGTTTTCCAGAAATGACTCTAACATGCTCAATTTTCCAGATTTCTACAGGATATCATACAAGTACGAATCTGGGCAGATTCATACCTAAGTTCATGTTCATGCAATTTTTTCAGAAATTATTCAAGTCTAACATGAACCCAGCAACTCATTAACAATTTGAATCATTTCTAAACATAATTCCAGCAACAACACACAAAGAATTCAATAATACAAATCCTATAATCTTAAGAACAAAATCGGTAACACACATCTACTTACTTGAGCTTTGAACCAACATGCATGCATGAATCCTAGGATAATTTTGCAGCCCTCTCTTCTTTTAATTCTCACCTCTTTCTTTATCTCTAATTTATTAAGGTTTCGGTGACTTTTTGGCTGAATGAAGAAGATGCATGTGAATTGGGTGTTTTTATCCCCTTAATGCCGAGTGTCCCTTAAGTTTTAAGGGTGGGACACTTGGTTCATTATGAACCAAGTATCATTCCACTATCTATTATTTTAATTCAACATTTTATTTTTTAATTATCATATATTAATCTTATATATATTTGATATATATATATATATACATAACTATATTACCCACCGAAGTATACATATATATATTAGTTACAAATTGATCTTTATTATTCTAAGTTTACACATGAACTTACATGTTGCACTTTAATCCATTTGTAACTTACTAAAACATAGCTTATTTTATTTCATTATAATCTTAGTTAATTCGTAAAATATTTACGCTATCCATTTGAACTTACATGCCTACACTTGGTGGGTCACCATCACTTCGGGTATGGATGAGACCGAGATTACTTGGGAGTTCTTTGAGTCAGCATTCTGTAAGAAGTATATGGGTCCGCAATACCTCGATGAGAGGAAGAGGGAGTTTATGGCTTTGCTTCAGGGGAGTATGACTGTGACAGATTATGAGATTCGATTCGTCAGGCTGAGTCAGTATGCTTCTGAGCTTGTTCCTACTGAGGTGGAACGATGTAACCGATTCCGTTATGGGCTGAATGAAGAGATCAAGAGGTATACTCTAGCTTCAGACTACACTGATTTTGATGTCTTGGTCGCGAGGGCCAAGGACTCAGAGCACAGTTTGGGCTTAACCAAACGATCTGGTGGTTCTAGTTCGAGTAAGAGGTCCAGTGACTTTGATAGAGGTGATGCCAAGAGGCATCGGGACAACATGCATCGTTATGATCATAGACGTGGTGGCGGTAACCACGGTAGGGGCCAACAGGGCCAGAGGGCTGGTGGGAAGTTGCCCACATGTGCTATTTGCGGGAGGAACCACACCGGTGAGTGTTAGGGAAATTTCCACTCGTGTTGGAGTTGTGGAGCTAGAGACCACATTAGGCGCGACTGTCCACATCAGGTGGGACAGGCACCAGCTCAGGCTCCTACTAGAGCCAATGACTTTCAGAGGGGCCGCGGGCGTGGTAGAAGTAACTTCCAGCCGAGGAATGACGGTCAGAGGAACATAGCACATGTAGTTGCAGTTCAGCCGGAGGGCGGAGGGCAAGCCAGAGTTTACGCTCAGCGTGGGGATCAGCATGACACCGATGTGATCGCAGGTAACTTCTCGATACAGTCTTTGGGTTTGCTTTCTTTGATTGACTCTGGGTCTACACATTCCTACATATTGAGTGAGCATGCACAATCGTTGAACTTGCCTTGTGAAATGTTAGAGGTAGGAGTTAGTGTTACTAGTTCCTTTGGGGACACAGTAGTAGTTAGAAAAATGTACAGAAGGTGTCCGTTGATGGTTAAGGGACATGTGTTTCCAGTGGATATGATGGAGCTACCTTTCTATGGTTTTGATGTGATTCTGGTATGGACTGGCTCACGGAGCATAGAGCTAGGATAGACTTCGAAACTAAGAGGATTTCTTTGAGGCTCACAGATGATTAAGAGATCGTAGTGGTGGGTGAGAACGTGAAATTCTTGTCCAATGTAGTTTCAGTTCTAGAGGCTAAGAGGTTAGTTGAGTTGGGTTGTGAAGCATACTTGGCCTATGTGATGAACCCTAACATGAGTGAGGTTAGACCTCAAGACATCCGGACTGTGTATGACTTCCCTAGTGTGTTTCCGGAAGAGTTGTCAGGCTTACCACCGGACAGAGAGGTAGAGTTCACTATTGAGACTTATTTTGATTCAGCTCCTGTTTCGATTGCTCCGTATCGCATGGCACCGAAAGAACTGAAAGAGTTGAAGACTCAGTTGCAAGAGTTGACATATAGAGGCTTCATTCAACCCAGTTCTTCACCTTGGGGTGCACCAGTTTTGTTTGTAAAGAAGAAAGATGGAAGCATGAGAATGTGTATAGATTACCGGCAGTTGAATCAGTTAATAGTGAAGAATAAATATCCGTTGCCCAGAATTGATGATTTGTTTGACCAATTGAGAGGAGCATCGGTCTTTTCGAAGATTAACTTGAGATCGGGTTACTACCAGCTAAAGGTAAGAGATGTTGATGTACCGAAGACGGCCTTTAGTACTAGGTATGGTCACTATGAGTTTTTAGTCATGCCTTTTGGGCTGATTAATGCACCGGCTGCTTTCATGGATATGATGAATATGATTTTTCATCAATACCTAGATCAGTTTGTAGTTGTGTTTATAGATGACATTTTGGTGTATTCGCGAACTGAAGAAGATCATGACTGACACTTGAGACTAGTTTTGAAGACTTTGCTAGATCATCAGTTGTATGCAAAGTTGAGCAAGTGTGAATTCTGGATCCGAGAGGTAGTCTTCTTAGGTCATGTAGTGTCAGCTGATGGGATTAGAGTTGATCCGAAGAAGATAGAGGTCATTGTTGAATGGAAGCAACCGAAGTCTATAACAGAGGTACGTAGCTTCCTAGGCTTAGCTGGATACTATAGAAGATTCGTAGAAGGTTTCTCTAAGTTAGCCGCTCCGTTGACACAGTTACTTCAGAAGAGTGTTCAGTTTAAATGGACAGATGCAAGACATAGAGCCTTTGAGAAATTGAAAGAAGCTTTGACCCAAGCACCGATCTTGATTCAGCCAGAGTCCGAGAATGACTATGTAGTTTACAGTGATGCTTCTTATGTAGGCTTAGGTTGTGTTCTCATGCAAGACAAGAGAGTGGTGGCTTATGCTTCGAGGCAGTTGAAGACCCATGAGCGCAACTATCCGACCCATGACATAGAGTTAGCTGCAGTTGTGTTTGCTCTAAAGATTTGGAGGCACTATTTGTACGGTGAGAGATGCACAGTGTACACAAATCACAAGAGTTTGAAGTACATCATGACTCAGCGAGATTTGAATCTCAGACAGCGTAGGTGGTTAGAGTTGCTAAAAGACTATGATCTTACCATTGAATACCATCCGGGTAAGGCCAATGTAGTGGCCGATGCATTGAGTAGGAAGATAGATGTGGACTTGAGAGCCATGTTTGCTAGATTGAGCTTGTCCGGAGATGGTGGCTTGGTAGCCGAGCTTCAGGTTAGGCCTACTTTAGGTCAGTTGATTAGAGAGAAGCAGCTCTTAGATAGATCTTTGGCACCTCACGTGCAAGATATAGCCGAAGGTAGATCTTCAGACTACAGTTTCAGTACCGATGGGGTTTTATGTTTCAGAGATAGGATATTTGTGCCAGAGGACAGTGACTTGAGACGCACGATCTTGACTGAAGCACACAGTAGTCCGTTTGCTATGCATCCTGGAAGTACGAAGATGTACCGTGATTTAAAGAATGAGTACTTTTGGGTTGGCTTGAAGAAAGATGTAGCCGACTTTGTGAGTAAGTGTTTAGTGTGTCAGAGGGTGAAGGCGGAACATCAGGTTCCCTCAGGTTTGTTGCAACCGTTGAGAATTCCGGAATGGAAATGGGAGAATATCACCATGGATTTTGTTTCGGGTTTGCCTTTGACTCCTACGAAGAAGAACTCAGTCTGGGTGATAGTAGATCGTTTTACGAAGTGTGTCCACTTCTTGGCAGTCAATACTACTTACAATTTAGATAGATTGGCCGATTTGTACATTGGTGAGATTGTTAGACTGCACGGTGTGCCGAAATCTATTGTGTCAGATAGAGATCTGCGGTTTACATCTCGATTTTTGGAGTGTCTGCATACAGCTTTGGGTACCCGTTTGAACTTCAGCATGTCTTATCATCCTCATTCAGATGGTCAGTCAGAGAGAGTTATACAGATCTTAGAGGATATGTTGCGTTGTTGCATCATTGATTTTCAGGGTACGTGGGAGAAGCACTTGCCTCTAGTTGGGTTTGCTTACAACAATAGCTTCCAGTTGAGTATTCAGATGGCTCCGTATGAGGCCTTGTATGGCCGGAAGTGTAGAACTCCAGTTTGTTGGGCCGAAGTGGGACAAAAGTTGTTACCTATGCCGAATTTGCTCAAGAGATAACTGACAAGGTAAAATTGATTTGCGATCGATTGAAGGCTGCTTCAGATAGGCAGAAGTCCTATGCCGACTTGAAGAGGAAGGAAGTTGAGTTCTCAGTGGGTGAGAAGGTGTTCTTGAAAGTGTCTCCGTGGAAGAAAGTAATGAGATTTGGCCGAAAGGGGAAGTTGAGTTCGAGGTACATAGGACCGTATGAGATTGTGAAGAGGGTTGGTCCAGTTGCTTATCAGTTGCGTTTTCCATCCGAGCTAGAAAAGATACACGATGTATTCCATGTTTCGATGCTCCGTAAGTATAGGTCCGATCCGTCACATGTTATGCATGTAGAGGAGATTGAATTGAATCTGGATTTGACGTATGAGGAGGAACCAGTTGAGGTCCTAGCTTCTGATAGTAAGGTGTTGCGAGGTAGATCGATTGAGTTAGTAAAAGTGCGGTGGCAACGTCGAGGTGTGGACGAGGCCACATGGGAGAGGAAGGAGGATATGGAAAGGCAGTTTCCGTATCTCTTTCAGTCAGGTAATTTCGGGGACGAAATTCCTTAAGTGGGAGAGAGTTGTAACACCCGTGTTTTGGGGTTAGGAGTTAGTCGGGTTCGTAGGTCCGAGCCGGTAAAATTAATTTTAATCAATATGGCCTAGGTTTGACCTAATTGAAATTTAAAATAAAGAGGAGGGACCACTTTGGTGATTTAACCCAAATATTTTAAAAAGGAAGATAACTTTTTGAAATTAAAGGAACAAACAAAAAAATGCATCATCTTTGTCCTCCCCATCTCTCCAACATGAAAAATCTCTTAAACCCCTCCCCTTATCCTAAACACTATTCCATTGATTTCTTCTTCAACCCAAGGTCATTTTTCAAAGGTAATTGTATTTTCTCACTCTCCTCTTCATTCTCTATCTTCACATGGTTATAGATTTTGAAACTATCATCTTTTGGAGTTTTAGGGTTTAAAGAAAGTTTGAGTTTTTATTGAGTTCTTCAATTGGGTTCTAATTATTAGGTTGGGTTTTAGTTTATTCACCTTGAAATGCACCTAATATGTTAAAATGAATGAGTTTGGGTGAAAACCCGAAATGGGTCTTTGTGGCCATGATTAAAGTGTCTAAAACTTGGTTTTTGGTGGGTTTTAGGATTAATTTGAAGGGCTGATGGTTTAAGTATGTTAGGAAGGTGTTTTGGGACCATTTGGGTGTTCGAAAATAGGGTTTTCAGCTAGGTTTTGAAGGAGCACGAAAATGGGCATTTTGGGGAATTAATTGGATGGGAAATTGTTGAAGTTTGGCTTGGGCTTAAGAGTTGAGTTGATGACTGAGTTTTAGCATTGATTGAGAGTAATGGATGTGTTTTGTTTGGCTAGAAACAAGAGGAGACGTTGGTGGAGCATCGGGATCGAATCCGGGCTTTTAGGAGGCTTGCTTTGGTTGCTAAGGAAGGGTGGTGAGTGATTTTAAATGTGTTTTAAAGTTGGTTCAAGTGTGTGTAGTGTATGAGTTGGAATGTGCTTGGTAGGCCATTTCTATGTGGAGTTAAATTGGTAACTTAGCTCTTTGATTTCCATTAAATGCTACTTATGCCTTGCCTATTTGCTCTTGTGAAATGTGGGTTGATTTGCACATGTGTACCATGATATGTGTATGTGATGAGCATGAGATATGAATGGTGGATTTGAGATGTGATAAATGAAATTGACACTAATTAACTTACCGAGTGTAAATGATCGATCATTAGGATTAGTGTGCACACAAATTGAGTCAAAACGTACGTGGCCTTGATGGCGTTGAGTCATCAAGGAGGAGTACGATGATGTAACATTCCACCGGAAATTTATTTATATTCTACGGGATGATGAGTGGAATCCCATCCTTAGGGCATGTGGTGATGAGTGGAATCCCGCCCATGCAAGGTCCGGTGATGAGTGTAATCCCACCGAGGTAAAGTGATTGTTGAGATTAAATCCGCACATCCGGGTAAACTAATAGTGGCCAATTGGACTTGTTCTTATAATTGTGATGTATGGTGTTGATATATGATGTTTAAGCTTAGTATGATGTGAGATGCTATATTATGACTCTGGAAAGACTAGCTAGGTCTACTTGTTGTTTTACCTATGTATATTGTATGTGAGTTTAAGGGATTGCATGCTTGAACCCTGCATTGTTGATGTTTTCGATTTTAGAGCATCCTCACTAAGCTTATAGCTCACGCTCTCATTTTCAACAATGCAGATCATTAGCGTGGTATTAGCTCGGAGCAAGGCGTAAGGGGCTTTCCAAGTTTTTGTTGCTCAAGTACGGTTTAACAATTATGTAGTAGATTAGCAATGTGGCAAGAGTGTGTTTTGTATGAGCTATGTACGACTCATATATGTGTTCGATGTTTATAAATTGGCTTGGATTGTAAACATGTTATGTCTTGCCAAATGCTTGTGTGGTGGTATGCCTTGTGGATGTTTAAGTTGCTTTTGATCAGCATGTAAACCTTTGAGATGAATTGTGTCTTTGGCTTTCAATGTCTTCAAGCATGCCTTATATGAAATGTTGCTAATGTGTATGCCTTGAATGAATGTTTCAATCTATATCTTGTGTGTTTGAGCATGTTTAATATAGGACCGATGCCTCTAGTTTCATGCATGCTTGTGCTGAGTGCCTTTTAGGGTCGTTTGGGACCTTTAGAATTGTTGAGAAATGCCTAAGTCTGTTTTTGAGGGTTGCAGACAGCCCGTGTTTCGAAACGAGCTGTGCCGTTTCGGAACGGGTAAGGCTTCACGGACCCCGTATCGGAACGTGTTACGATACGGTTTGGCCACTGAGAGCCCCTGTTCCGATACGGGTTTCGGAACATTTTGGCTATTGGAAATCTGAGAAAATGACGAGATGAAAGCGTTTCGAAACAGGTCTAAGGGTTTCGAAACGGTCAAAATCTCGTTGACCACGAGAAGTTGACCGTTGAGGGTGTTTCAGAACGGTTGACCTCCGTTCCGATACGGCCTCTTCGTATGGGCTTGGGGCAGTGGACCTGGTCAAGGGTGTTTCGATACGCCTCAAGGGTGTTTTGAAACGGCCTGCTTAATGGATTAAAATTGGACTGTTTAATTGATGTTTTAGGTTCGGATGATTGTCTTCTTCATTTTTATTCCGCTGTCTTGATCACATAGGACTTAAATGTGCCATTAGAGAAGATAAGTTAAAAGAAAAAAATTAGGGTTGCTAACCGAGGGGGAACCTTAACGGGTTTCGCTTCGGTTTTTCCCGTGTGGCCTACTCGGACCGGTCATCCGGCCAGACCGGGACGAGGGGGTTACAAAAATTTATATTTAACATATATTATATTAATTTATCAATAAGGTTTTGTGTTTGATTAAAATATTTAACATATACTAAAATTTATATTTAAGGTATATTAATTTATCAATAAGGTTTTGTATTCAAATAAAAAATTTAATGTATACAATTTATATTTAACATATATTCTATTAATTTATCAATAAGGTTTTGTGTTCGAATAAAATATTTAACATATACTAAAATTTATATTTAAGGTATATTAATTTATCAATAAGGTTTTGTATTCGAATAAAATATTTAACATATACTGAAATTTATATTTAACGTATATTCTATTAATTTACCAATAATGTTTTGTGTCCGAATAAAATATTTAATGCATACTAAAATTTATATTTAACATATATTAATTTATCAATAAAGTTTTGTGTTCGAATCCCTCCCTAGGTTTAATATTTTATTTTGTGTTGTTTGTAAATTAATATACGTTAAATATAAATTTTAGTCGAAATAATTCTTTGGCACATTTGGTTTATGCTTGGTCTTTTTATCCCATGGTACATGGGTTTGAATCTTATTGCAAGTCATTTGTTTCAACTATTTCTTTGGTTTTGGGGGTTCATTTGATTGTTTTAAATCTAATTTGTGCTAAAACATATCAATAATTGGAGTTTAGCCCAATGGCTAACCCATTGGCTTAATGGCTTGGGGACGCAGGGGATGTGGGTTGGAATCCCAGCTCCCCCCCATCTCGTTCAAATTATTTTCTTTGTTATGGTGGTGACATATGTCACCACCACATTAGTCTGAATAAAAAATTTAAATAATATATATAGGAGAGAGAAAATAAAAAAATATATTTAAAAAATAAGAAAAAAATTCCACGTCAGCAATTCCATTAGTTTTTAACGACGGGGACCAAAACAGGAGAACTATGTAACAGAAGGGATGATTTTGCCAAAAAAATAGTTTTGGGACCAAAATAGGAAGCCGGTAATAGCTTGGGGACCACCGATGTAGTTTTCCCAATTTTTTTAGTTAGGTCATATTTGCTTGAGGGCAAGCAAGAACTTGAGTTTGGGGGTGTATTGAGTGTGTAAAAGTTCTATATTTTACCCCTTATTTAACCCATATTTATGTTGCATAAAAGCATAATTCATTGCATTTAGGTAAAGTTTCACATATACATCACAATTAGATAAAATGACACAGTTGCTACTGATTTTGGCTACTTATTGCAAGTAGCTGCTGTGGCAGACTTAGGACAGCGAAGGAGCAGAGCTGGAACTCAGGACTGGAGTCAAGAAGGAAGACGCTGCCGTGGCAGCCATGACGACAACATTGGTAAAGGGAAAAGTGAAGTGGAGCTCGACAGATAGAGGAATTCAAGCCGGTCTGTCGTGGATCACTCCTATATTTTTCTGAGCCCTAGATCAGAATGAAGGCCAAGCTCAAAGTTCAAGGAAGAAACCCAAAGCAAGAAAAGAGGACGAGTTAAAGGCATCTATTCAGAAGATTCAATCTCAATTAGAGTTGTACTTTAGTTTGAACTTGTATTCTTACCTTATTAGAAAACTTGAACCCAAGGCCTATATAAAGGCATATAATTCAACCTAGGGAAGGATATCTCATCTCTAGTCCTCTTCCCCAAACCCTTGTCGTTTTCCCCCTCTCATCATGTTCTAAACTTCCCCTAGGGCTAAGGGTTGATTCTGTAAAGTAGTTTCAAGGATTGCACTGTTTTAGGAATTTTATGTTCAATGAAATAAAACTTCAAGTTTGCTTATTCTGGTTTCAACATCTTGCAAGAGTATCGGGAGAGCATTGTGAGATTATCTATTTACTTAATATCGGGAGAGTTAAGTATACAAAAGGAATAAGTTCGGGTTCTCCAGTTTATGGTTGAACTATCTCGGACCTAGGGATAGGACGAGGTTAAGTAGCTAAGGAAGAATTCAACAACATTGGTGTTCACCCTTCGATTAACGCCGGGAGGTATCATCCAAGAAGTGTTCATTAACAGTACTTGGGCCTAAGGATAGGAAAAGTCACAACAGGTATTCTTGCCAAGCTTGAAGTACAGAGTTGTGTGATAGCTGCCGCGACAACAACAGACTTCTGCCGCGATAGGTGCTGCCGTGACATGCACGATGATAGAACAAGAATTTTTATACAGTGCAACACCTGCACTACCGAGCAAATCAATACCAGCCTATTTCTTAACCCTGAATCTTCATTCTCTTATATTCAGTATTCTTCAATATTATTTCCCAAACAATTTAAACTCTGTTCTTTCTCTCTTGTGCAGTAATTCAAGGCTAAAGCTATTTCCAATCCCTGTGGATTCGACATCCGATACTTTGAGTATCACTTTACTACTTGCCTCGTGTACACTTTCACTACATTGCGATAGGACTTTTGACACGCAACAAGATCCCTAACACTCTACAGGCCCTCCTATCTGAGTTTACAGATGTTTTTAAAGAACCTAAAGGTTTACCCCCACAGAGGTCACATGACCATGTTATTACCCTTAAACCAGGCACACAACCTATCAACCTGAGGCTTTACATATTTCTCTATCATCAGAAGGCAGAAATTGAAAAACAGATAACTGAAATGCTAGCTAACTTAGTAATTCAAACAAGCAAGATCCCCTTTGCTGCCCCATGCCTAATGGTCAAGAAGAAAGATGGAAGCTGGAGGTTCTGTGTAGACTACAGACAGCTGAATGCAGCAGCTACTGAAAAGAATAAATTCCCTATCCCCATTGTTGATGACCTCCTTGATGAACTGAAAGGGACATGATATTTTTCAAAAATTGATTTGAGGTCAGGATACTGGTAGATTAGGGTTAAGAAGGAAGATATCCCAAGACAACATTCAGGACACCCTAAGGGCACTATGAATTTAGGGTGATGCCTTTGGGGCTAACTAATGCCCCATCCACTTTCCAGGCCCTAATGAATGAGTTGTTTGATCCATTTTTGAGGAAGTTTGTGCTGGTATTTTTCAATGACATACTGATCTACAGTAAAAACCTAGAGGGGCATAGTGAACATTTGAGACTGGTCCTACAAGTCTTGAGATATAACCAGTTATATGCAAAGAAAAAGAAATGCTTCTTTGGTCAGAGACACATTGGGTACCTGGTGCACATTATCTCTGAGGAAGGAGTGGCTACTGATCCACAAAAAATAGAAGCAATGAGGAACTGGCCAGTAGCTAAGAGTCTTAAATCTCTAAGAGGTTTCCAAGGGTTAACATTGTAGTATAGGAAATTTGTGAAGGGGTATGAAGAAATCAGTAAACCCTGACCAATTTACTGAAAAAGGATGGATTTAAGTGGTCTACAGATTCATAAGCAGCCTTTGAGAAGCTGAAGTCAGCTATGTGTAATGCTCATGTACTAGCATTGCCAAACTTCAACAAGGCATTTTGCCTAGAAACAGATGCTAGTGGGAAGGGTATATGGGCAGTACTTTCACAGGAGGGGAGACCCATTGCTTACTTGAGTAAAGCTCTAAACCCAAGGGATATTGACTTATCTGTTTATGAGAAAGAGTACCTGGCCATCTTAATGGTAGTGACTAAGTGGAGACATTACCTAGAAGGGAATTCATTTATCGTTAAAACTGATCACGAGTCTCTTAAACACCTGTTGGAGCAGAAGTTGACTACCTCTATACAAAAGAAATGTGTTAGACTTTTTTTTTGATTTTGATATAACTAAAAGATTTAACTTGCAAAAATTTGTAAACTTTATATTCGATTCAGATTTGTCAAAAATAATGTTTTTAACTTGAACAATTTTTTCTAAAAGGTTTAAACTTAATACCTATATGGTTCTCTTTGAAAAAGTTAACAAAAGTCGAAATAGTGCATTTTTAAGTAAAGGTTTCGAAACCATCTAGGTGGTTTCGATACCAGTTTGGCAATAAGGCCTGGAAACCTATTTTTGACTACAGGTTTCGAAACCTCTTTAGTGGTTTCGATTGCAGTCTGGCAGTAAGGCCTGAAAAACATGTTTTTGACTACATGTTTCGAAACCTCCTTGGTGGTTTCGAAACCAGTGCTTGTAACAGCTAGTTTTTCAGTTTAAATTTCTCCCAGGTTTCGAAACCTCTTCAATGGTTTCAAAACCACTGTGCAGGTGAGCATTTAATGCTCAACTTTAATGGCTTCCAACGGCTCCAAAGTCCCCCCAACGGCTCCCAATAGTTAGAAAACATCAAGAGCACATAAAAGAAGTCTAAGAACAGTATTGACGCAATAAGAAAGCATATACAAACATTCAAGCCTCCAAGAGTTCATTTCAAGCTTATTTTTCAATCTTTCTTGTAAAACACTAGAGTGTTCTTCATTGTAATTCTTGTGCTAGTGTTTCTTTGGGTGTGTGAGAGAGCTTAAACTTTGCAAACACATTCCTAGTGAGGATTTCCTAGTTTGCTTATTTGTATTCGTTTTTGGGATAGGATTCAATAGACTTTGGGGTATAAGTCTATTGAATTGTGTAAGGTTACTCCTTATCCTTAAAGGAAACACAAATTAGTGAATTTGTGGAAGATCCTTAGTGTGGTCACTAAGGTAGTGGATGTGGACTCCAATTAAGGGAGTTGAACCACTCTAAATCTCCTTGCAATTCTTTCCTTTGCAATTAGTGTCCACCATTCCTTCAAAAATCCAATTCATCCCCTCTTGGTTTTGTTCGATCGATTGCCACTCTCATCAATTGGTATCAGAGCTTGGCTCATTGGAAGGTCTTACAACCTCTTGAGAAGATCCAAGAGGTGTGCAATCATCTACAAGGTCATCCATGGCTTCCACCTCCACCATTGAAGCTTGGGGCGATTCTCAACTCACCAACAAGTCTCCCTTCTTCAATGGAGTTAATTATGCTTATTGGAAGAACCGCATGAAGCTATTCATTCAAGCTTTTGATCTTGAAGCTTGAAAGATCATCATGAGTGGTTACACCGCACCGACTAGTAATATGGAGACATGGAGCAATGAAGAAAATAAGAGATTTTCCACAAATGCTAAGGCAATGCATCTCATATTTTGTGCCCTTAGCCTGGATGAGTATGGAAGGGTGTCATCTTGTTCCAATGCTAAAGAGATTTGGGACAAACTTGAAGTTACACATAAATGAACAAATCAAGTGAAGGAGACCAAAATCGGGCTTCTCAATCTTAATTATGAAAACTTCAAGATGGACCCCGAGGAAGACATCAAAACCATGTCTGATCAATTCTCCGTGATTGTTAATGGTTTGAAGGGCTATGGAGAAGTGATCCCGGAAGATAAACTTGTGGGAAGATGATATGCTCTCTTCCCAATTCATGGGATTCAAAGAAAACAACGATTATAGAAGCAAAGAACCTCAAGCCTCTCAAGTTGGATGAGCTCATTAGTTCCTTGCTTACACATGAGATGATGTCAAAGGGTAAGGAAGAAAAGAAGAAGGAAGTGTAAAAGAAGAAATTTGGTGTTGTTCTCAAAGCATCAAAAGAAGATATTTATTCTAGTGGAGAGGATGAAGATAAAAAGATGGCTATGTTTTCCAAGAGATTCAAAAGATTCATGAGATCCAACAAAGGGAGAAGATTTCAAAGAGAAGAGTGCTTCAAGAATGACAACAAAGAGAAAGATCAAATTATTTGCTATGAGTGCAAAAAGCCGGGACATATCAAGTTCGATTGTCCCCAATTGAAGAAAAAGAGCTTTGAGAAAAAGAATCACAAGACTCATGTAGCTACTTGGAGCGATGATGAATCATCTGATGAGGACGAGAATGAAGTAGCCAACTTGTGTCTCATGGCCATCGATGACGACTCTATGGTAACCTCTAATTCATCTTTTTCAATTGATTATACTTTTGATGAATTACAAGAGGCTTATGATGAATTAGCTTTGGAGTTTGAAGAGTCAATTTTGAAAAATAGAAAAATCATTTTAAAATTGAAAAATGAAAATGACTTTCTTTCCAAATCTAATAAGGAATTTGAAAGTAAAGTTGAGGAAATGCAAGTTAAAATAAAAGAATTTGAAAAGAAAAATCAAGACTTGCACAATTTACTTTCAAAAGTCCATGATGATCATCAAAAGGAACTTGATGATCTTAAAGTTTCTTTCAATAAAATTGGGAGTAAAAGTTTTGAAAAAGGTGAAAATTCAAGACCCAACTATGTTAGGAAGAACTTTAATGGGTATAGACAAGGAGGTCATCAAAGATCATTTAATAGAAAGATAATTAGAAGCATTTGGGTTCCAAAAGGACTCATTGCTAACAAAGAATATGATCTCTTGTCTAAGTGGATACCAAAAGGGACTAAAATTGTAGGAACTAACTCTTATGGACCCAAAAGAGTTTGGGTACCAAAACATGCATAGTTCCCTTTTTGTAGGTGTGTTGGAGCCATGGTAAGAGAATTGAAGAAACTTGAAAGCTCTAGACACACTAAATGGAATGACACTTGAAGAGGATAAGGCCTAATCAATCTATCTTGGCTCAAGTGGTAACCTTTTTCTTTACATGCAATATTTACTCTTTCATGTTTCTTTATATATGGTTATTTATTTTAAAGCATGATTGAGGTTCTCCATATATTGTTTAAATGCTTTTAGTAAGGAGGTGTCATGTGTTGCATGTTTGCTTAATTTTTGGCCCTATGTGATCTTGTATGTCTTTTGACCTTATAATTAACAATTTTGTTTCTAGTCATTGTTTTCCATGACTTTTGTGCTTATTTGCCTATATTGACTTAAAATTGTTTGTTGTTCATGTTTGAGTGGCCTTAGTTAGGTTAGTCACTCCTAGCTTTATATGAACTTTTTAGGATCCAACCTTTAGCCTTGAACAATGTTTGTCTAAATGTCATACTTCTCTAAATTTATTTCAAAGTGTTCTAAATACATATAATTGTCATAAGCTTTAAGAATGCTTTTTTGGATCATATAGAGGCATAAAATTGCCTATTTTGTTGTTCCAGGGCAATCGGTATCGAAACCACTTACCCTAGCTTCGAAACCTGTTTGGGCAGTGTTGAAAATTTTGGAATCTGGGCTAAGAGGTTTCGAAACCACCCAGCTGGTTTCGAAACCAGTCGAGCAGTTTCGCGGGCTGGGACGATTTTTAACCACTAAAATCACTCTTTAAACACCCAAACCCCTTTTCTTTTCTTCTAAACGTCAAAACCCTCAAACCCTCTCAAAAATCCTTCACTCAAACTCATTTTTGCTTCAAGCTTCAACAAGAATTCATCATGTTTTCTTCTTCAACATCTTTGGCTCTTGATTGTGATCCTCATTCAATCTTTAGGTGAGTTTTTTTTAAACCCTAACTTTTTCAATTCAATTTATTTTGCTTATTTAACATAATAGATATTCCTCTTGCTTAAAATTCTTTATAAATCATGTTTGCTTTAATATTTTCATTCTTTCAAGCATGATTTCATCAAAACTTATTGTGTTTCACAATTTTTCATGATTATGGGTATTCCGAATTTTTCTTTAATTTTAGAGAATTTGTGCATTGAAATATTTAATTTGGGTTGAAAGTTATTTGTTATATCTTGTACAATTTGCAGGAGTTTTTGCCCAATCCAACATAAAATTCAAGATTTTCTCAAACCCTTGCTGACCAAGTGTTTGTTAAAATTCCCCAACAAACTTTTTGAAACCAAAACTCAAATTTCTCTTTAAAATCACGCCTCCTAGAACCAATCCCTCTAGAGCCAAATGTCCTCGTGTTGAAAGAGGTCTAGGATCTCGGTCTAATGAACCTCATCTTCAAAACCCAAACTTCTTAAATCTTTGTTTTGAAGATAATGAAAAACTTAACCGTTTTCATCAAATTTATGAAGCCAAAGAAATTAGAGCCGAGCGAACCATTGATTTAGATTTTTTAACCTCCGAGCTCTATGAATTTGATTTTTGGCCTTTGTTTGTTGAATGGGTTGGATGTAATTTCTTGAAATTAAACCTCGTGTTTTTCATAACCTTGTCAAAGCTTTTTATGCAAATGCTACTCTTGTTCATGATCCTAATGATAACACCAAGGTTATTGAAATTGAATCATTCCTTGCTTGCTACTTGGAGTGACGAGGAGTCATCCGAGGATGAGGAACACGAAGTGACCAACCTTTGCCTCATGGCACTTGAGAAGGATTCCTCCATAGTAACCTCTAACTCATCGTCTTTTGATTTTACATTTGATAAGTTGCATGATGCTTATGATGAGTTACAAGAGGTATATGATGAGTTAGTTGAGAAATATAAAGAGTCGGTCATAAGAAATAAAAAGGTTATTTCCGAATTAAATGCTAAAATGACTCACTTTCTCAAGCTAACTTAAAATTTGAGAAAAAGATCTTAGGTTTGCAAGATGAAAATGTAGACCTAAATAATATTATTTCTCAATGCAATAGTGAATACCAAAAGGTGTTAGATGAGCTTAACAAGCTCAAGGAGTCTTTCAAAAATGTTGGTAATGTGAAACATGAAAAATGTGAATCATCTAAAACAAACCAACCTAGGAGAAAGACATATAACTACAAACAAAGTGGCTTCCATAGACATAATAGAACTAGGAAAATTAGAAGTGTATGGGTTCTTAAGGAACTCGTAAAGTCTAATAATGTTGATGCTATGTCACCTTGGATTCCTAAGGGAACCAAGCTTTTGAGAGCTAACACTCGTGGACCCAAAATGATTTGGGTACCAAAAACCAAAGCTTAATATCTTTGTTTGTAGGGGGCATTGCTACAAGGCCAAAGCACAAAGTCAAAATTCATGGTACCTCGATAGTGGATGCTCGAGGCACATGACCGGAGACAAGAGTCAATTCATGGACTTAAAACCAAAAAGTGGAGGAGTAGTGACATTTGGTGACAACTCCAAAGGCCACATTAAAGGTATTGGATCCATAGGTAATCACTCTACTATTCTCATTGAAAATGTTTTATATGTCGATGGTATAAACATAACTTATTGAACATTAGTCATGTAGAACTAAATGTTTTGATATAATATTTGAAAAATATTTTGGACTAAATTGAAAAGAATTTAAAATATGTTTTTAATTAAAAACAACTTGAAAATATGTTTAAGGGTTTACAAGGCTTTGGAATGATTTAAAGTACATTTGAAGTAGTCAAAACCAAGCATTTCAAGTGCCCGTACCGATACGGTCTGGTACCGTACCGATACGCCTTAGGGTTTCAATTACAGGAATTTTCCAGTAGCCAAAACCTGTACCGATACGCTTAGTCGTATCGATACGGTGTGTTTTGAAACATCCCAACGGCTAGTCGCGTATCGATACGGTTGTATCGCGTACCGATACGCCTAACTACCCCAATGATCTTTTAATTTGCAGGACCGTACCGATACGCCAGGTAAGCGTATCGATACGCATCAACTGAAGTGCACAACAGCTACTTACTTATCGGGGCCGTATCGATACGGTTTCAAGGGTATCGATACGCCAAGCTGCAGAACTGCATTTATGGTGGGAAATAAAGGCTCCAACGACTCCAAAATAACCCCAACGGCTAGTAATGGCTACAAACTCAATTAGGAGTATAAAAGGGACCTCCAAGCATCAAGAGAAGGCTAATGCTTCAATTGTTACAACATTATGATGACAAATTGTGTCTAGAGCTTTAATTGTACATTATTTGCTTACACAACACTAGTGAGCTAAATATTGTTAAATTTGCTCAAGTGTTTAGGTTTTGGGTGAGAGCTTCATAGTGCAAACAATTACCTATTAGAGGGATTTCTAGTTTGCTAAGTCTTTCTTGTGTAAGAGAGTGATTGATCAAGCTTTGGGTAGAAAGCTTGATCGTTGTAACGGTTTCCTCCTAATCCGAGAAAGGGGGAAGAAATTCGTAGTGAATTTGTTTGGAAATCCTTAGTGAGAAGCTAAGGTAGTGGTAGACCTTGGTTAGAAGGTTGAACCACTATAAATCCTTGTGTAAATTGTCTATCTTTTCCTTCCCACAATTAAATCCAAATTATCCAACTTCTCCACACTTGGCGAGCAAGAACGGTTGAAGGAATCGAGCCCTCAAAACTCAACAATTGGTATCAGAGCTTGGCTCAATCGAAGAGGATTAACATCCTATTGAGAAGATCCGGCAAGCTCGATCATCATTTCACACAACCGGCTCAATGGCGCAATTCATCGACAAACTGCCCTTCTTCGGCGGAACTCACTATTCCCATTGGAAGACAAAGATGAAGTTCTTCATCAAGTCTAGAGACTACAAACTATGAGACATAGTTGAAGATGGTTTGTTCGTGCCTCAACAAAGCAGAGCGGAGTGGAGTGCCGGCGATCGCAATAAGATGGAGCTAAATTGCAAAGCCTTGCACATCCTCTTTTGTGCATTTGGCCCAACCATCTATGAAAAGATGTCTTCTTGTGAAAGTGCCAAGGAGGTATAGGACAAGCTTGAAGTCACATACGAGGGAACCGATGAAGTTAAGGAGACCAAGATTGGGCTCCTCACCTTAGAGTATGAAAACTTCAAAATGGACCGGGAAGAGAACATCGAGAAGATGTTTGATAGGTTCTCCACTATCACCAATGGCCTCAAAGGCTATGGAGAAGCCATCTCGGAAGAAAAACTTGTCCGAAAGCTCATCTACTCACTTCCCGAGTCATGGGACTCAAAAAGGACCGCCATCATCGAAGCCAAGAATCTCAAGACCTTTAAGCTTGATGAACTCATGGGGTCACTTCTCACTCATCAAATCATGAATAAGAACAATGAAAAGGAGAAGAAGAGGGAAGAAATTAGAGCTATGGGGAAGAAGAAAATCATGGAGCTTGGCATCAATTCAAATGCCGTTGCTATAAAATCCTCCACATGCCATCAAGAAGATTCAAGTGAGGAGGAAAGTGAAGATTTTGCCCGGTTCATGAAGACCAAAATGGAAAAATCCAAGCATAAATCGAGGAAGAAGATGAAGGAATCCCACAAGTCCAACAAGAAGGGATCATCTTCAAAGCAAGCATATGTGGCCACATGGAGCGATGAAGACTCCTCCGATGATGAAGTAGCCCACTTACGCTTGATGGCCCTCAATGAGGGGGAGGTAACTTCTAACTCATCTATTTCAAATTCTTATACATTTGATGAGTTGCAAGATACCTATGATGATTTGCTTTTGGAATTCAAGGCATCATTTTCCAAGAACAAAAAGTTAATTTCAAAAATAAAATTTGAGAATGATTTGCTTTCCAAAACAAATCTTGAACATGAAGCAAGATTGAAAGATTTTGAACAAAAATGTTTTAATTTACAAAATTTGCTTCTTAAAGTTCAAAAAGAAAAAGATTTGATTTCCAATGAACTTGAAAAGCAAAATAGTTTTGGAAAATCAAATTTTTATGTAAGACAATCTAGTGCCCCTAGATTTGTGAATGGTAAATGTTTTAGAAGTGTTTGGGTCCCAAAAGGATTAACCACTTCAACTAAAATGGATGAAATTGAAAAATGGATTCCAAAGGGAACTAAATTTTGTGCTACTAATGTCTATGGATCCAAAGCAATTTGGATACTAAAAACTACTTGATTGTCTTATGATAGGTGTGATGGAGATTGATCAACAAGTCAAACTTTGAGGGGGAGCTCCATGCACACAAAGAAAGACACTTGAAGAAGGAAGGCTTCACATCCTCCCTTGGATTCAAGTGTGGTAAATATCTAGTTGTTCTTGTTTTTATTTGTTTTATTTTTTAATTTCAATTAGATGATCATATATGTTGGACTAACATTATTTGATGCTTTGAGTAAGGGGGAGCCAATTTTTAAACCAAATTTTTAAGTGTGTCAATTTTTTTTCCTCCTAAGTTATTTTGAGCTCAATGTCATTTTAATTTTTTTGACATAACAAAAAGGGAGAGAAATGGTTTGAAAAATTGAAAAATTGATCTTTCAAGTTATTCAAGAGAATAAGGGGGAGCTTTAATCTAATTCAAATTTTAAGTCTCTTATTCAAATTTTAAAATACAAAGGGGGAGAATCCCAAACAATTTTTCAAGTTGGTTTTATTATATCAAAAAGGGGGAGATTGTAGAACTAAGTGTTTTGATATAATATTTGAAAAATGTTTTGGACTAAATTGAAAAGAATTTAAAATATGTTTTTAATCAAAACAACTTGAAAATATGTTTAAGGGTTTTACAAGGCTTTGGAATTATTTAAAGTGCATTTAAAGTAGTCAAAACCAAGCATTTCAAGTGCCCGTGTCGATACAATCTGGTACCGTACCGATATGCCTTAGGGTTTCAACTACAAGAATTTTCTAGTAGCCAAAACACGTACCGATACGCTTAGCCGTATCGATACGGTGTGTTTTGAAACATCCCAACTGCTAGTCACGTACCGATATGGTTGTATCGCGTACCGATACCCCTAACTACCCCAACGGTCATATTTCCCAACGGTCTTTTAATTTGTAGGACCGTACCGATACGCCAGGTAAGTGTATCGATACGCATCAGCTGAAGTGCACAACGGCTACTTTCTTATCGGGATCGTATCGATACGGTTTGAAGGGTATCGATACGCCAAGCTGTAGAACTGCATTTATGATGGGAAATAAAGGCTCCAACGACTCCAAAATAACCCCAACGGCTAGTAACAACTACAAACTCAATTAGGAGTATAAAAGGGACCTCCAAGCATCAAGAGAAGGATAATGCTTCAATTGTTACAACATTATGATGACAAATTGTGTCTAGAGCTTTAATTATACATTCTTTGCTTAGACAACACTAGTGAGCTAAATATTGTTAAATTTGCTCAAGTGTTTAGGTTTTGGGTGAGAGCTTCATAGTGCAAACAATTACCTATTGGAGGGATTTCTAGTTTGCTAAGTCTTTCTTGTGTAAGAGAGTGATTGATCAAGCTTTGGGTAGAAAGCTTGATCGTTGTAACGGTTTCCTCCTAATCCGAGAAAAGGGAACGAAATTCGTAGTGAATTTGTTTGGAAATCCTTAGTGGGAAGCTAAGGTAGTGGATGTAGACCTTGGTTAGAAGGTTGAACCACTATAAATCCTTGTGTAAATTGTCTATCTTTTCCTTCCCACAATTACACCCAAATTATCCAACTTCTCCACACTTGGCGAGCAAGAACGGTTGAAAGAATCGAGCCCTCAAAACTCAACAAGTCAATTATGTGACAAAGGGTTTAATGTCTTATTTGATAAAAATGGGTGCAAAATTGTTGACATTAAATCAAATAATATAATGCTCATTGGTCATCGCATAGGTAATATATACATGGTGCATTTAGATGACATCCATACATCTCATGCATGCTTTGTTGCTCAAAATGAAAATGACGCATGGCTATGGCATAGGAAACTAGGACATGCTAGTATTAGTTTTTTAGAAAAATTAGTTTCCCTAGATCTAGTTAGAGGTTTACCCAAAATTAAGTTCTCAAATGAAAAAAAATTGTGATGCATGCTCTAAGGGTAAACAACATAAATCGTCCTTTAAATCCATTAATGATGTTTCTACAAGTAGGTGTTTACAACTTATTCACATGAATTTATTTGGGCCTATTAGAACTATGAGCTTGGGTGGTAATTCGTATGCATTTGTACTTGTTGATGATTATTCTAGATTTACTTGGGTTCTATTCTTAAGTACTAAAGATGAGGCTTTAGAAAAATTCATCACGTTTTCAAAATTGACTCAAAATGATCTTGAACTTAAAATTTATCATATTAGAAGTGATCATGGAACCGAATTTCAAAATCTTGGTTTTGAAGAGTTTTTAAATGAAAATGATATTAGCCACAATTTTTCGACTCCTCGAACTCCTCAACAAAATGGGGTAGTTGAGAGGAAAAATAAGACTTTACAAGAAATGGCTAGAACCATGCTTTGTGAAAACAATTTACCTAAATATTTTTGGGCGGAAGCCACAAACACCGCTTGCTACATTGTACACCGAGTAATGATTAGGCCACTTTTAAAGAAAACACCATATGAGATTTTAAAATCCAAAAAGCCTAACATTAGCTATTTTCATCCATTTGGTTGCAAGTGTTTTGTTTTAAACAATGGAAAAGATAACTTAGGTAAATTTGATGCTAAAAGTGATGAAGCTATTTTCTTAGGTTATTCCTTAAACTCTAAAGCCTATCGTGTATTTAATAAGAGAACTTTAGTAGTAGAAGAGTCTATTCATGTTGTATTCGATGATAACCTCCTTCCGAGGAAGGATTCTTGTGATGATGGTGATGTAGGAATCCTTGATGCCTTTGATGGAGGACAAACTTCAAAGGAGGATGAGATTCCAAAGAAAGAAGAGGATACACAAAATCCACATCTTGAAGCCTTGAAGGACTTGGCTCTTGAGGAAAAGGAAGTGAGCTACCCGAGGGAGTACAACTATGTCAAAGGTGGTGAAATCTTGGGTGATCCATCAAGGGGGTAACTACTAGATCTTCTCTTAAACTCATGAATCATATTGCTTTTATCTCATGCATAGAGCCTAAGAACATTAAAGAAGCATTAAAAGACGACTTTTGGATTACGGCTATGCAAGAAGAGTTAAATCAATTCGAGAGAAGTAATGTTTGGACATTAGTTGAAAGGCCCAGTAATCAATCTACTATAGGAACTAAATGGGTATTTAGGAATAAACTAGATGAGAGTGGTAACATTGTGATAAATAAAGCTAGATAAGTTGCTCAAGGTTACACTCAAGAAGAGAGAATAGATTTTGATGAAACCTATGCACCCGTAGCTAGAATGGAGGCCATTAGGATGTTGCTTGCATATGCATGTTATCATGATTTCAAGCTTTTTCAAATGGATGTTAAAAGCGCATTTTTAAATGGTTTTATAAATGAGGAAGTGTATGTGGAACAACCATCGGGATTTGAAGACTCAAAATTTCCAAATCATGTTTTCAAACTAACTAAAGCACTTTATGGTTTAAAACAAGCTCCTAGAGCTTGGTATGAAAGACTTTCAAACTTTTTAATTGAAAAAGGTAAGGTGGACACTACACTTCTTCATAAAAAGGTATGAAAATGATATCTTAGTAGTACAAATATATGTTGATGATATTATTTTTTGATCTACTAATGAGTGTCATTGCAAAGAGTTTGCTAAGTTAATGCAAGGTGAATTCGAGATGAGCATGATGGGGGCGCTCTCATTCTTTTTGGGACTCCCATCAATCAAACAAAGTACATCAAGGATATGCTCAAGAAGTTTGGCTTGGAGAATGCAAAGCCTCAAGCCACACCTATGAGCTCATCTACAAAGCTTGACAAAGATGAAGGAGGTAAGTGTGTTGACTCTAAGCTTTATCGCTCTATGATTGGATCTTTGCTTTACCTTACCGCAAGTAGACCAGATATTTTGTTTAGTGTTTGCTTGTGTGCTAGGTTTCAAGCTAGTCCTAGAGAGTCTCACCTTATAGCCGTTATGAGAATCTTTAGGTACCTTAGAGATACTCCTTGTCTAGGTCTTTGGTACCCTAGAGACTCAACCTTCAACCTTCATGCTTATTCGGATGCGGATTATAGGGGGTGTAAAATCGATAGGAAGAGTACTTCCGGAACATGTCAATTCTTAGGTAGTATGCTCATATCTTGGTTCTCTAAGAAACAAAATAGTGTAGCTCTATCTACCACCAAAGCCAAGTACATATCCTTAGGGAGTTGTTGTGCTCAAGTCCTTTGGATGAAGCAACAACTCTTAGATTATGATATTAAAGTTGAAATCATACCCCTTAAGTGTGATAATTCTAGTGTCATATGTTTAACTAAAAACCCAATCCAACATTCTAGAACTAAACATATAGAGATAAGGCATCATTTCATTAGAGACATGTCCTTAAGGAAGATGTTGTTATAGAGTACGTTGACACCTTAAACCAACTAGCGGACATTTTTACAAAGCCTTTTGATAAGGAGCGTTTTTGGTCCCTTAGGAGATAGTTAGGTATAACTAGCCTTCCTTGAACTTTTAGGACCCTTTTTGTGCTTAAATGGCTTGAATTGTTGAAAATGTCATACTTATGTGTTTTTGCTCCTAATTTCATCCATGTTAATAGTTAGGGGGAGTATGTTTTTGTTTATACATGTCTTTCCTGCTCATCCATGACATTTATGCATATTGGACTTCATAAAATTCATTTTTCTGAAATAGTAGAGCCTCATCTGCACTTCCAGGCCTAGGTGTATCAAAACAGGTCCAACTATTTCGATACGGGTGCTTGAAAGAGTGATCTATGAGTAGGGTGTTTCGAAACGCCTTAAAAGGGTTTCGAAACGATTTTACCACTGCCAAGGAGTGTATCGAAACGAGTTTCGATACGGGTCAACACATGGGATTCAATACGGTCAATGTCGTATCGGAACGATCAACTAGACTCGAAATGTCAGGCAACGTTTCGATACCCACGTTTTGGAACAATCGTGCTTGTTCCGAAACGGATATGCAGACAACTTTAAAGAGGGCTTTTAATGATAAAATTCACTTTAATTTAAAACTCTTCAAAAACCCTAAAAACCCTAACCCGATTTTCCCTATAAAAACCCTCTAAACCTCATTTTTTCATCAAATCTTGAGGGTTTTTACACACAAACTCAAGTCTAAGCAAGCCTTATCAATCTTGTGCAAGATTTTCCATTCATTAATCCAAAATCCCCATCTAAGGTATATTTTCTACTTTTTTCCTTTTTCCCTTGATTTTATTCGACTTTTAGGTTAGAAAATCTCAATTTTGTATAGTTTTCTGTTTTGCCTCTTGGGTTTTTCAAAACATGTAAAAAAAATTCAAAATCTTAAAATGTTTGGTTCGAATATATTATTTTTCACTCGTATTTTTTTGGTTTTTCAAAAGTTGTTTTCTCTAAAATATTTTAAAAAAATCTTTTTAAACCTAAATGGGATTTGTTATTGGATTGAATTGAGAATATTCATGCATACACTTTAATTTTAAAATTGCTTGCTTTATGTTTTTAGGATTTTTCAATGGAAAACGCTAACAAGAAACGTAAGACGGGTCAAGTGAGTGAAGCTGCTAGTCAATCCACTATCCGTCCAAATCTCACCCAGCTTTTTCTCAAAAGTCTTCGGACTCTAGAGATGAGGGATCGTTCACTTATGTCAAGAATATTGCCGTTTGTCGCGAGCGTGTTGTTGATGTCCCATTCCTTGATTCCGAGCGTTTTGCCTTCTGGTATCTAGAGCGTCTACAAGATGGAACTTCATGGCTTTCTTAAACATACCAGACATTATCTACAAGCACATGGTTCTCATATTCTACTCAATTGCCTGGCTTATTGATAATGAGGATCACTCCGAAGTCATTGGCATTGAGTCATATCTCTTGGGGAAGAGTTTTGTTATCAACATCTCATTTTTAGAGAATTGTCTTGGGCTCAAGAGTAAAGGCATTGAGGATGAAACCCATTTTGGTGCTCACACCAGTTATGTGCTTTCTTTGGATGCTCATGACCGTTTCCTTCACTTGATGATTTCATGGTTTATTCACCTCTCCGGAGGTAAATTCTCTCATATTCGTCAATTTGATTATTTCTGGCTTGAGTGCTTTCGCCGAGAAGAACGCCCAAATCTTGTCAAGATTATGTTCGCCGAAATGGTCAATAATGTGAAGCTTTGTGAAACTGATGCTCTCAAATCCTTCACTTATGAGATTGTTTTGAGCTATATCTTTGGCATGCTCAACTTTGATTGCTCATATGACTCTCCGGAACCCCGTAAGCAAAAGATTGGTGAATCTTCTCTCCACAAGTCCGGGTTCCATTACACTCTTGGGCAATGGGAACGAGTTGATAGGCATGCTCCTCCACCTCAAGTTGAACCTCAACCTCAAGATCCGGGTCCTAATAATGAAGCTCTTATGGCTTTTCTCACCGAGCGGTTCAACTCAATGGAGTCGGGTCTTGGTGCTATTAATAATCGTTTGCAATCCTTGGAGAATGGTCTCACCTCCCTTGAGAATCAACATCAATCAATGGACTTGTCATTCTCTACCTTCTATGGTCAATGGATGGCCTTTCGTCGCTCTCAAGCTAAGAACGATGATGATTCCTCGGATGTTGATGGTGACGATGACGAGGCTTAGGATTTTTATTGCATCGCATATTAGATCATCATATTAGGACTAAGTTTGCACCTCTATTTTATTTATGTTTCATGAACCTATGCTTTGATTACTTTGTTTGGGATTGAGCTTTGAACCTTGTTGTTTAAGTTTTATGTTTGTATATTTTAATTATATGAATCTATATTTATGTTGCCTATTGCTTTTAACCTTGTTTCTTTTCTTGATGAGCATTGTTTCTTATTCTTTTTGATCTAACAAAAAGGGGGAGAAAATATAAGAACCAAAATTTGTTTTAAGTCGGTTTTGAGTTTTAAAACTTGAACTTTAAATCTTTTCAAAAACTTAAAAACCCATCTTAAATTGAGGGGGAGTTAGAACGTCTTCAAAAATTCATAACTCTTAAAAATTCTAACTCGGTTTTGTTATATCAAAAAGGGGGAGATTGTGAAACCGATAAATTGATTTTGATATAACTAAAGAATTTAAGGACTAAATTGAAAAAGATAAAATGATATTTTAAGTCCTCAAACCTCTCTATATATTTAAAGAAAAATGGTTAAGTTAAAAACTCAACTTGTCAAAAGTTTTCTAAGTGTTTTTGAAGCCAAAATAGTGATTTTCGAGTCACTGTTTCAGAACGGCCATTGGGCGTTCAGGAACACTTTTGAAACTGTTAACCTCTGTTTCAAAACAGGTTTCGAAATGGATGAAGAACATCGGAACGGTTTGACCCGTTTCGATACGGTAGTATCGAAACAACCTCAAACGTTTCGAAGCGGCATTCAAACCTTGTTTTAAAAATATGGTCGTTAAAGTTTTTAACTGATTTTAAACTTGTCGTTAAGGTGTATCGAAATGCTTCCAAGCCGTTTCAATACAGGCTTTGTCAGTGGCAAAGTGTTTCGAAACAAGTTTCGAAATGAGCTCTTAGCGTATCGAAACGATCGTGCATGTTTCGGTACGGTCTATTTAATACACCCCAATGGCTCTTTCTTTTTTGGTATGTTTCAAAATATGACCGAGCGTTTCGAAACGGGTGGTTGCAGACTGCATTTATGGAGGGAAGATAACATCCCAACGGCTCTATTGATGAATGCAACAACCCCAACGGCTAGAATTCAATGAGAAGGTATAAAAGGGACCTCTAAAAGCTTCAGCAACAACTATTGATCTCCAAAGTCTTATCCAAACATCAAAGCCAAGCATTTGTGCAAAAATCCCAATATTTCTTGTAAACCCCAATTGTGAAATTGTAATTTTCATTCATATCTATTCAATTGGGTTGATTGCTTGTAAGAGGGCTATATTTGTATTGAGAGATACTAGTTTTAGCCTTTATCTTCTTTGTAATTTTGTGTTAGGATGATCCGTTTGAGCTGATTTTTGACATGTTGGCATGTTATATGATTAATTGAGGATTAGTAACTTTGAAATCATGAAAGTCTCTGAAATTTATGAAATTTATAGTTTAGTCCCTAAAAGTCAAATTTATGCAATTGAACCCCTAATTGAACTCTAATCGATGTGCCGTTTTCACCTTATCGCTTCGTTGAACTTATAGGTTAATGTTATGCATCTAGAGAAGATAAAAAGAAAAAAAGGTCATAAATCAAGGTTGACTTTTGGGTTGACTTTGGTTTTCCCCGTGTAATCTTTGTAGCTCGGGCTAAACGTCTAGACTGGGCTAAGGGGGTTACATTTGTTGGTATCAGAGCCACGTAACGAAAGAATTGGGAATGTTGGTATGTGAAATTGATATGTGGTGAAGTATGATGTTTGAAAAGCATGATCTTGGTTGAATTTTAAACCTTATGCCATGCTTGATTGATGTGAATTGCATGTGGAATGAATATGATTGCGTGATGATGATGTTATGAGGATATGTGCTGATTTTGGGGACGATGAAAAGTATGTGAGCATGATGTTTCATGTATGCTATGCTCTGTGGGGGAAAATTGGGTGCCCATTGCCTTATTACACTAATCAAATGTTTTGTAAACTTGGATTCTTGCTTGCAGCTGGCCTAAATGGTTTGACTTGTTTTGTTGTTATGTCTTGTTGAATAGCACTATGGGTCCAACAAAAGAGTTAAGATCGAATACGATAGTGCCTGCATCTGAGCAGGGCAACCAGGCTGAGCAAGGGGCCGATGTCCCTCATGGTGGAGATCTACCTCCTCCGCCACCACCTGGAGGTGGGGAGCAGGTGCAACAAGGACAAGATGGTCCTGGTTTGGGTGATTTGGTGCAACTAATTTAGGCGATCACCGGAGTGTTTCAGGCTGCTGTTGCTGGAGCGCATATACAGGCCCCCGTAGCTAGGTAGGTGGGCTTACCTTTGGAGAGGTTGAGGAGCTTGGGAGCTGTAGAGTTCTTTGGTATGTCTCCTGAGGCGTCTAAGGCCTGGTTAGCGAGTACGGTCCGTATTATGGATTAGATGGGTTGTAATGATGTGCGCAAGCTGGGATGCGCAGTATCTTTGCTGCAAGGTGACGCTTACAGCTGGTGGACAACTACCACAGCTGGTATGGAACCCAATGAGGTTGATTGGGAGTTCTTTAAAGGTGCCTTCAGGAGAAAGTATCTAGGGGTGAGATACTTGGATGAAAAGAAACGGGAGTTTATGTCGCTTGTTAAGGGAACCTTTCTGTGGCTGAGTACGAGGTCCAGTTCGTACGCCTGAGACAATATGCTCCTGAACTAGTACCTAGTGAGAGGCACCGATGTGATCGCTTCCGGTACGACCTGGTGCAGGAAGTTAAGACATATATGATGGTTGCGAATTATACTAACTTTGATGTGCTTGTGTGTCGAGCCAAAGACATCGAGCAGAATCTGGGTTTGTCATCTATAGGTGTTGGTTCTAGCTCTGGGAAGAGAGCTGCTGAGTATAGTTCCGGTGGTGGACTGAAAAAAAGAGGTCGTGATAGGAGACATCAGCCTGAGGGAAGGCGTGGTGTTCCTGGTTGAGGTGGTCAGGTTCAGTGAGGTCGTGTGAGAACTAACAGCATACATGTTGGACATGTGGTTCGAGGGACCATTTGAGGAGAGATTGTCCTCGAGCAGCTAGAGAGGTTCAGGCTCATGTTGTGGTGACAGGGAACTCTTGTTGGAATTTTGGTTCAGCGAATCACATGAGGAGGGGTGTCCTTTGTTGGCTGGTGGAGGTCAGGGACGTGCTCCTGTGGTAGCTGCACCTCAGCACGGCCGTGGGAAATTTCAGAGAAGAGATGAGGGGCAGCGAGGTGTTGTTCATGTTGTAGCTGTTCGACCTGAGGGAGGTAGACCAGCGAGGGTTTATGCTCAGCGCGAGGAGCGCAATGATACTGATGTCATCGCAGGTACCTTTGCTATTCAGTCTTTATCTTTGCTGGCTTTGATTGATTCTGGATCCACGCATTCATATATCCTGAGTGAGCATGCGTATTTGCTTGATATACCCGTTGAGATGCTTGGAATAGGAATGCAAGTGACTAGTTCTTTTGGTGAGACTGTAGTCACTAGGAAGTTGTATAGGAGATGCCCTTTGTCTGTGCAAGGTCATGTTTTTTCTGTGGATCTGATGGAGTTACCTTTCTATGGATTTGATGTAATCCTTGGTATGGATTGGTTGATGTAGCATAGGGCAGTGGTTGACTTTGATGTTAAGCGAGTCACCTTAAAGTTGGCTGATGATTATGAGGTTGTAGTAGTAGGCGAGAATGTGAAATTCTTGTTGAATGTGATCTCGGTGTTGGAAGCAAATCGTATAATGAGGTTAGGTTGTGAGGCTTATCTTGCCTATGTGATGAATCCTGGCACCAAGGATGTGCGTGTGCAGGACATCCGAACTGTTCGCGATTTTCCGGGAGTCTTTCCGGACGAATTGCCTGGGTTGCCACCAACTAGAGAAGTTGAGTTTGGTATAGAGTTGTACGAGAATACAACTTCGGTGTCCATTGCTCCTTATCGCATGACACCTAAAGAGTTAAAAGAGCTGAAAACGCAATTGCAGGAGTTATTGGATCGAGGTTTCATTCGGCCGAGTGTGTCACCTTGGGGTGCACCGGTCTTGTTTGTGAAGAAGAAAGATGGGACGATGAGAATGTGTATAGATTATCGGCAACTGAACAAGTTGACGGTCAAGAACAAGTACCTCTTGCCTAGAATCGATGATCGCTTTGAATAGTTTCGGGGAGCCTCGGTGTTTTCTAAGATAGACTTGAGATCGAGGTACTATCAGCTGAAGGTGAAGGATGTAGACGTACCTAAAACGGCTTTTTGGACGAGGTACGGGAATTAGGAAGTTTTGGTGATGCAGTTTGGTTTGACCAACGCGCCTGCTGCTTTCATGGACATGATGAATCATGTATTCCATGAATTCTTAGATCAGTTTGTGGTGGTGTTCATCGATGATATCCTTGTGTATTCACGTACCGAAGAGGATCATGATAGGCACTTGAGAATTGTTTTGCAAGCGTTGCTGGAAAATCAGTTGTATGCCAAGTTGAGTAAGTGTGAGTTTTGGCTTAGGGAAGTGGTCTTCGTTGGACATGTTGTGTCGGCTGAGGGTATTCGCGTTGATCCACACAAAGTAGAAGCTGTGATGAGTTGGAAAGTGCCTAAGTCAGTGACGGAGGTACGGAGTTTCCTTGGATTGGCTGGGTACTACCGTAGGTTTGTCGAGGGTTTCTCGAAGATAACAGCACCTTTGATCAAGTTGTTGCAAAAGAATGTTCGCTTTGAGTGGACGGATGTGAGACAACAATCTTTTGAGAAGCTGAAAGAAGCTTTGACGCAAGCTCATGTTTTGATTCAACCTGATTCTGGTAAGGAGTTCGTGGTCTATAGTGATGCGTCCATTGTTGGTTTGGGATGCGTGTTGATGCAGGAGGGTAAGGTAGTGGCCTATGCATCTAGGCATTTGAAGGTGCATGAGCGCAATTACCCAACTCATGATCTTGAGCTTGCAGTTGTGGTGTTTGCCTTGAAGATTTGGAGGCATTACTTGTATGGAGAGAAATGTGTTGTGTTCACGGATCATAAGAGCTTGAAATACCTTATGTCTCAGATGGAGTTGAATCTTAGGCAACAACGTTGGGTGGAGTTGCTTAAGGATTATGATCTGACGATCGAGTATCACCCGGGTAAGGCTAATGTTGTAGCCGATGCTTTGAGTAGGAAAGTAGCTGTGGAGTTGAGAGCGATGTTTGCTCGTTTGAGTATATCGCGTGATGATGGTCTTATTGCAGAATTGCAAGTGAAGCCGTCTCTGATACAGTTGATTAAAGATAAGAAATTACTTGATGATTCTCTTGTTTCACATGTTCAGAACATTGCGGAGGGTAGACCTTCGGATTTCAGCTTTAGTGATGATGGTTTTATGTGCTTTGGGAGTCGAATAGTGGTGCCAGATGATGCCGAGTTAAGGCACACTATTCTGACTGAAGCTCATAGTAGTCCTTTTGTTGTCCATCCTGGTAGTACAAAGATGTATCGTGATCTGAAAGATGAGTACTACTGGATAGGGTTGAAAAAGGATGTGGCTGAGTTTGTTAGTAAGTGCATGGTGTGTCAGGGAGTGAAGGTTGAGCATCAGGTTCCTTCTGGGTTGTTGCAGCCTTTGAGAATCCCAGAATGGAAGTGGGAGAGAATCACTATGGATTTTGTGTCTAGCTTGCCTTTGTCACCGACAAAGAAGAATTATGTTTGGGTGATTGTGGATCGGCTTACGAAGTGTGCGCATTTTCTACCTGTGCATACTACGTATATCTTGGATAAGTTGGCTAAGTTGTACATAGCTGAGATTGTGCGGTTGCACGGTGTGCCAAAGTCTATTGTGTCTGATAATGATCCGAGGTTCACAGCACGATTTTGGGAGTGTTTGCAAAAAGCTTTGGGTACACGGTTGAATTTTAGTACTTCTTATCATCCGCAGACGGATGGACAGTCAGAACGTGTGATCCAAGTGCTTGAGGACATGTTGATATGTTGTGTGATAGATTTTCAGGGTTCATGGGAGAAGCACTTGCCGTTGGTTGAGTTTGCGTATAATAACAGTTACCAGGCAAGTATTCAAATGGCTCAATACGAGGCTTTGTATGGGAGAAGATGTAGAACCCCTCTTTGTTGGGCAGAAGCTAAGCAAAAGTTGATTTCGATGCCAGCTATGCTTAAGGGAACCATCGAGAAGATGAAGCTCATTTGTGAGCGTTTAAAAGCAGCATCAGATAGGCAAAAGTCTTACGCGGACTTGAAACGTAAGGAAATTGAGTTCGTGGTTGGCGAACATGTGTTCTTGAAAGTATCGCCTTGGAAGAAGGTGATGAGATTTGGGCGTAAGGGTAAGCTTAGCCGAAGGTTCATTGGACCTTACGAGATTGTGGAGCGTATTGGTCATGTGGCATATCGGTTGAGGTTGCCTACAGAGTTGGAGAAGATACATGATGTGTTTCATGTCTCCATGTTACGGAAGTACAGGTCGAATCCTTCGCATGTGATGCATGTAGAGGAGATAGAGTTAAATCTGGATCTGTCTTATGATGAGGAACCAATGAAGGTTCTGGACGTGAGTAGCAAAGTTCTTCGTGGCAAGACGATAGAACTTGTGAAGGTGTTGTGGTGACACCGAGGAGTTGAGAAGGTCACGTGGGAAAGCAAGGCAGACATGTTGAGGCAGTTTCCGCATCTCTTTCCGTCAGGTAAGAATTTTGAGGACAAAATTTCCTAAGTGGGGGAGAGTTGTAACACCCTGGTTTTGGGCCTAGATGTTTTAGACATCGAATCAGACCGGTCGAGAACAGTTCGAATCGCGTAAGGTGATTTTAGGAAATCAAGGATCGGGATAGGATAAAAATGTTATAAAAATTGTTAAAATCCTCTAAAAATATATTTAAGAGGTTGGTCAAATCAATTTTACAAAAAGAGTTTTGGAAAATGGACATTTTAAGTAGTGACCGAATTGTAAAGTTTCAAAACTGGGAAAAATGTGATTTTTAAAGTGGAAGCCAAAGTCTTAGAATCTTTAGGGGGCTTAAAGTCAATTTGACCTTTCTTCAATATGACATGTGATTTAAAAGGGTTTTTAATTAAATGATTTTGATTACATTTTTATTATTAATTAATTAAAAGGTAGTTAATGAGATTTTCACTTACGTAACTACCAATTTTCTCTCATTTTCAGCCAAACACAATTTTCTCTCATCTTTTTCCAGAATTATTTCTCCCAAAAACTCTCTCAACATTTACTAAATCATTTTCAAGAGATCCTTCTTAATTCATCAAGATTTGTGCAAGGAAAACTTGTCATCTATTGAAGGAAGCAAGGATTTGAGGTAAATCTCGTTCTCAACCTCTAATCAAAGTTCTTTATTGAAATTCCCAAGATATTTGGCTTCTAAATACTATTTTTGATTGAGCTTTCAATATAGTTTTGATTGGAGATCAAAATCTTGTGAAATTGTGGATGAAATCTTGATTATCGGACTTGATGAGTTAGGCTCTGTTTTGTATTGATTTTAATTGAGTTCTAAGTTGATTTATATGTTAAAATGATGTGTTGTTAACATAGATCCCGAAATCCTTGAGATCCTTGAGTTTCTTGGTAGTTTTAAGTGAGATTTTAGGGTGAAATGGTGGAATCTTGCTTGCTGGAGGTATAAGGATGAGTTAGGATGTTTATTAAATGTGTTTTGATGTTGATAATTGTTTGGAAGTGATGTATGATGACTGGGCTTAGTTTAGAAAGCAATCGATTGAGTTTTCAGTTGTTTTGGAAGGGTATTTTGGTGTAGTTTGAGTGGGCAACGAGTTTGTGAATCGTTGCTGGTGTTAGAATGCATTTTAATTTATTTAGATCTCTGTTTTGATGATGTGAAAACATGGGATCTTGATCTGGGAGCAACCGAGGTGATTTTGGATGCTCTAGAGGTGTAATTTCCGTGTCGGCGAACAAGGCTTCGCGTATCGGTGAGTGGAAATGCAATTTCCTGCTTTGTAACGCTTTGAGCGTGATCTTGGAAACTTAGTGTAAGTTTGATACACTTAACTAAGCTCAAGTGTAAGTGTTTCGGTAATCCCTCTCTTGGAAATGTGCTATGTTTGATGAAATTGCACTTAGTGTAAGAGTGGATTTGTTTACTATTTTTAAGCATGTTTAAGCATGGTTTAATGCTGGATTTTAATGCCAATATGTTAAAGATGCACTAGGTAAGTGATCATTGGTTTTCATGTGTTGAATGCATATGATGTTAAGCATGTTATGCTTGTGGAAATGGAATTGTGGTTATGCTTGTAAAACAGTGGATTAATGTGGTTAAATGATTATATTGGCAAGTGATGAAAATGGTTTTTGGTTACTTTAATCGAATATAGTTAGCCGGCTATAGGATTGGGTGCACCGTGAATAAAGTTGCCTTGGATGTCGAGGGGTTGTGATTGTGCCGTAATATCCATCCAAGTACCCTAACGATTGAGGTTAAGATCACAACGGAGAATGGTTAGTCCCGTGTGTGAGTCTTGTGTATGTGTCCTATACTCTCGTTATTGGAATTATACAACTACCGATGAGTGATGTTGAGGGGTTGTGATTGTGCCATCAATCTCCATCACGGGTGTAGAAGGGTTGTGATTGTGCCATTAATCTCCACCTTGTGTAGTCCGATAGTTTGTATGAAACGTGAGGGACAACTCTTGTAATTTGTGTATCCGATTGTGTCTTGTGTTGAAATGGTTTATGGATTATCACTTGTGAGACAATATAATGTAAATGAATAATGAGAAGCATGAGATGCTTGTATATGATGCAAAGATGCATGAGATATATGCGTATGATGCAAGAATGCATGTGATGCTTGTTAAAGCATGAGCAAAGGTTTATTTGCTGTTGTAAAATGATGCATATGAGCATGAGGTTAAAAAGTGCATTGAGGTCTTGAGAAGACATGTTTTATAAAAGGCATGAGATGTAAAGTGTTGATTTTGCAAAATATGAGACATGCATTGATGAATGTTATTTAGCGATCCTCACTAAGCTTTGTGCTTACGCTCTTTTGTTTCATCAATGCAGAAAACTAGGCTTTGAAGGCAGCAAGTAGGCAAGAGGAATCCAAGCTTTTAATCTCACAAAGTATTTGGTTTTGCTTCAGTTTAATAGAAGGCAATGGGTGGGGTTATGCTAATGCATGGTTGAGAATGCTTTCCCTTTTCTTTGAGCATGTTTGATAGTTACTTTTGAGAATTAATTGGCCTTTATGGTTTGATTACTTTTGAGAATTAATTGGCCTTTATGGTTTAATTTTGGTTATGGATGATGGTTTTGGCTTGTTATTGTTATGGTGGACTAGGGAGCATGTCTTTAGTGCCTTTACTTGCATGTTGGTTGCCATGTTTAAGCTATTGCCTCGATATGATTATTGTTGATATGTATCCAAGTTGTATGCATGTCGTGGCATGTTTCGGGAATGATTCGAATATGTTTAAGCATGACAAACCAGCAAAGTCTGCTGTTGCAGGGCAAGGCGTATCGGAACACCCTTGCCTGTTTCGGAACAGGGGCCTGAAATGGCCATAAGGTTTCAGAACGGGTGAAGGTGTATCGAAATGTTTTGGCTACTAGAAGGGGGTGTTTCGATACAGGTCTCGGAACACACCCGAGTATCGAAACGGTCAACCCTATTTCGAAACGACCATTTCGGTACAGGGCCATCCGTATCGAAACGTCTGACCGTTGGGTTTGAATTTTGAACAGTCTCAAGTTTCTATTCCTTACATTTTGGTCCTTGAACATTGTGTGTGCAATTGATTGTGTTAGGATGATCTGTTTGAGCTGATTTTTGACATGTTGGTATGTTATATGATTAATTGAGGATTGGTAACTTTAAAATCATGAAAGTCCCTATAATTTATGAAATTTACAGTTTAGTCCCTAAAAGTCAAATGTATGCAATTGAACCCCTAATTGAACTCTGATCGCTGTGACGTTTTATCCTTATCGCTTCGCTGAACCTATAGGTTAATGCTATGCATCTAGAGAAGATAAAAAGAAGGAAAAATGGTTAGAAATCAAGGTTGACTTTTGGGTTGACTTTGGTTTTCCCTGTGTAATCTTCGTAGTTCGGGTTAAACGTCTAGACCGGGCTAAGGGGGTTACACACCATTTCAGATTTGAGAGCTTTGTTTGCCCATATGAGTTTGTATGAGGATGGTAGTTTATTGGCTGAACTTCGGGTTATTCCTACATTGATTTCTAATATTCGAGCTGAGCAGCCCAGTGACCCATTTTTATGCATCGTATCAAAGAGGTGCAGGAAGGTACATCTCGAGATTTCTCTATTGATCGGTATGGGGTAATATGTTTCCGTGGCCGGTATTGTATTCCCAAGAAATCTGGGTTAAAGTAGGTTATTCTTCTTGAGGCCCACAATAGTCCTTATTCTATGTATCCTGGTGAGAACAAGATGTATAAGAATCTTCGTGCGAGGTATTGGTGGATGGGTCTCAAGCGTGATGTTGTGGAGTTTGTGTCCAAGTGTTTGACCTGCTAGAAGGTCAAAGCAGAGCATCGGCGTCCATCTGGGTTACTTCAGCATATTGAGATCCTCTAGTGGAAATAGGGGCGTGTGACTACGGATTTTGTCAGTGGTCTTCCTTTGACTTCGTCAAAGAAGGACTCTATTTGGGTTATTGTGGATCGGTTGACTAAGTCGGCGCACTTCATTCCTGTTCGAGTTGACTATTCCTTGAGCAAGTTAGCTCGGCTCTATATCTCTGAGATTGTTCGCCTTTATGGGGTACCGTTATCTATTATTTTTTACTGGGATCCGAGGTTTACATCAAAATTTTAGAGAGCTCTACATACTACTTTGGGTACTCAGTTGAGTTTCAGTACTTCTTATCATCCACAGACTGATGGTCAGTACGAGCAGGTAATCCAGATTCTTGAGGATATGTTGAGAGGTTGTGTGGTGGATTATAGAGGCAGCTAGAAGGATTTATTGACGCTTGCTGAGTTCGCCTATAATAGCAATTATCAGGCCGGTATCAAGATGGCACAGTATGATGCTGTATGGGCGTAAGTGTCGTTCACCTATTAGTTTGACTGAGCTGAATGAGCACAGGTTGTTGGGACCTAAGATTGTACATGAGGCTGAGCAGACTGGCAGATTGATTCAGGATTGGCTTAAGACTACTTTTGATCTACAGAAGTCTTATGCCGATTTGAGACGTCGGGATATTGAGTATGAGGTGGGTGACCAAATTTTCTTGAAAGTATCTTCGTGAAGGAAGGTACTTCGGTTTGGTCGGAAAGGCAAGCTGAGTCCTCGTTACATCAGACCTTATCGGATTATTCGTCGAGTTGGACCAGTTGCCTATCAACTTGAGTTACCACCTGAGCTTCAGCGTATTCATGATGTCTTCCACGTCTCTGTGTTGAGACACTATCATGTTGATTCGTCTCACGTTCTTCTAGTGGAGGAGAATGAGATCCGTCCTGACTTGCATTTTGAGGAGGAACCTGTTGAGGTTCTTGCTCAGGGAAAGAAGGTTCATAGGAGGAAGACCATTAAGATGGTCAAGGTCTTATGGCGTGGACGTAGTCATGATGAGGCTACATGGGAGCCCAAGGCTGTTGTCAGAGCCCAGTATCCACGTCTCTTTGATCTAGGTAAATTTTGAGGCCGAAATTTCTTTTGAGGAGGGGAGAATTGTAACACCCTAATTTCCTCAAAATTAAAGAAACTCTAATTTGTTAAATCCCTAGCTCGTAACCCTAATTTTTAGGAAATTTTGAAATTGATTTTAGTGGCTTATCTGTGATAATTCAAAACTTCAGGGGGGAATTTCAGGAATGGGCTATTCTTAGAGCCCTTATTTTGTAATTTACCCGAAAACTAGGGTAAAAAGCCTAGTTTGGCTTTTTCATCTTCCATAATCTATTTCATCCACTTCTCCCTCTCTCCCTCAGTCTCGTGCGAATAACCAACCCCCCACTCATCATCTCCGTTTAAGCTCCGACCAAGGGTTATTCAGCAACCGTTCAACCTGACAAGATCACCGATGTGTTCCCCGGGGTGGTGCGATCAAAACCCACTCCTTCCTCGTCCCATCGCCGCTGTTTTTTTTCGGAAACAGGGGTCGAAGCTTTCGTTTTACTGACGTGCCGTCGCCCTTCGTCTCCTTCTTCTGTTTCATATGGGTAAGTGTGGTGGCCGCCGTGGGTTGATGGTTGGGATCAGAGTGAGGCTCTGGCGCGGCCGCCATTGGGTAGTTGGCCACCACCGCCGGGGAATCCTAGATCTAGGGTTTGCGGAGGGCGAACGGTTGTTAGTTGTTTAGGGTTTTTTGATTGGGAAAATTGGGGACTAAACCCAATTTGGATTTGGAACCAAGTGTGAAACCGAACCGAACCAGCAAAAAACTGGACCGAACCGGCCCTTTGAACCGTGCCAAAAGTGAACCGGACCAAACCAAGCTTTAAACAGACCCTTTTGATTGAACTGGGTGATGTCAGCGATGACTTTATCCCCTGATGCATGTGCTGACATCAGCGATGACGTCATCATTGACCAGGATGACGTCAGCGTTGAATTTTTGGGGGTAAAGTCAACTTTTTTTTGACGTCCCAGTTCCAGATTCGCAGCCCATTTTTTCAATTTCGGTCCCGAATAGCTTTTTTAAGCCTTTTTAATTAATTTATGCTCCATTGAGAAATTGTGAAAATCAGTTTCTGAATCATATTTCTTTTTTGTTCAGGTGAAATAGATTCGGACACCGAGATTCTTCCTCCTCCTCTGCCTGGTCGACCTCCTGCATCTCAACCTTTGAGTTCCATACGTACGTGAATTAATCAGTTTATGTACAGTAGCTTGTGGCATAGTAGTAGTGAAATCTTACATAGTGTTACCCTTGTAGGTGTCGATCCTGTTCAGCTCGTTACTAGATCTGAGCGTGGGAGACGTCACTCTCGATGTTGAGTTGTTTGTTGTCTGAGGTGCGTTCTCTACCTGTGCTACACTATTTGTTTGATGTTGTGTGATATATGATCTGTGCTTGATATGCTTTGTGTATGACTTGCCTTGCATCATACATAGAAATTTGAATAATATCTGTCGAACTAAATGCTCATGCATTTTCGGATTAATTATGATTGAATTCAGATTAGTATCGGATTTTCATGTCATATCATTCGGGTTGAGAAAATGTATGGGGAAGATCAGTTGTTTCACCCATCAGGCTGAATTCTACTTCGGACATGGTGATGATGTAGAGAGTGGTTCAGGGGAACCTTACACTTCAGACGATGATGTAGATGGGTACATGACATAGAATTAGATGCATTGTGCTATGCATATTTGTGTATCTGATTGACTGTTGAATGATTATGATGATGGTATGATTCTTGTGTTGTTCCGTTTATGCACTTTAAAGACACATTAGGCTTAATAGCTGACCCCCCTTAGCTTATATTTCAGATTCTCAGACATAGGAGTTCGGTACTTGGAGGACCACATTTTCTCATATTATTTACAGTTTTCAGTAGGAACATTTTAGATTTTCATATTTACTTTAGTTTTATATCAGTTATTTTACTATTTGGGAATTTTATGTAATTCAGATACTTGTATTTTGATTTGGGATTTTTCAACTGTTTTAGCATGCATGGGAATTTTAATAGGATATTTTGATAATTTATTTTGTGTTGTTTTTGTTGAGTTGATAGAACAATTGCAAATGGCCAAGAGGGGGTGAATTGGCAATAAAAATTTTGGTGGGAAGAATGAGTGAAAAATAAAATTGACACAAGTAGTTAGAGTGGTTCAAGTTCTCCAAATGAACTCTACATCCACTACCTTAGTTCCCACTAAGGATTTTTAACCAATTCACTACTTGAATTCTTCCCCTTTTCTTGGATGAGGAGGTAACCTTACAAATTCGATTAAGCTTTCTACCCAAAGCTTAATCCACTCAATTTACAAAGAGAAGTTTTGGTAAACTTAAATGATTCCTCACAAAGGATAAATGTCTACCCAATTACAATTTCAATCACCTCAAACTCACAATACAAAATGACAATTGAAAACACTAGAGTTGGGTACAAGAATTTGACTTTGAATAGCACAAGGGTTTGGATTTTTGCTTTGATGATGCTTGTAGGTTGAATAGTTGTTGCTGACCTTCAAAAGACTTCAATTTATACCTCCTCTATTAATTCTAGCCGTTTGGGTGGTTGGGAACTTGAATAGAGCCGTTGGAACCCTCTCTCACCACCTTAAATGCACTTCTACAGCTATCCCTATCGGTACACGGGGAGTCGTATCGATACCTGTCTCAGATAAGAAAGAGCTGTTGTGCACAATAAATTGGGGGTATCGAAACGCACGTAGGCGTATCGATACGGGGTATCGAAACGGCTAAGACCGTATCGATACCTTTTTCTCGACTTAGCTCACTGTCAGTTTCTGTTTCGATACGAGGGTTTACCGTATCGATACGGGTCAACTACCAATTTAAAATTTGGTTACCTAACAACTGACACCAACGGTCGAAATATTTAAAATGACTTGAATTTAAAATTCGTTAAAACCGTATCGATACGGATGAGGTCGTATCGGTACGCCATTCAAACTCTTGTAGACTTTTACAGAGGAGCGTATCGATACAGATTGAATCTGTTTCGATACGGTGTTTCGATACGGTTAAGTGCGTATCGAAACGAGTTCCGGCAGTGGCCAACTTTGTAAAAAAGGTATCGATACGGCTGGAAGCGTATCGATACACTTGGACGGTTTTCAATAGTTTGGCCTTGGAACACTTAGAAAATATTTTGAGTTTGAGTTTTTCAAATCAGTTTTAATGTGTTTGTGATTTAAAACTTATTAAGGGACTTATAAAACAATTTTAAGTTTTTCAAATTGATCCTTAAAGATTTAATTATATCAAAATCAAACATAGGTTTCACAATCTCCCCCTTTTTGATATAACAAAACTAAAACTTAAAATTTTTGACACTTTGAAAAACTTTGCAAAATTAACTCCCCCTTAATATAAGCTAGGTAACTCTTAAGTTGAAATCAAAATTTTTAAAGTGTTGTGAGCTAGCTTCTCTCCCCCTTTTTGTTAGATCAAAAATATTGAGACAATAGAAAAGTGCATAACATAGGCAAAGGTATAAATAGGCAACATAAATATTATTAAGCATATCATCAATCTTAAAAATCCAACAAAAACATAAAATCAAAGCATAGGTTTAAAAGTAAAGCAAACTTAGACCTAAGAACATAAACCAAAAGTGCATAAATAGAAATATCCTAGATGATATGCATGAGATGCAAGGAGAAGCTACTAGGCATCATCATCGCCTTCTTCATCATCTTCCTCTTCATCGACAATTGGAGCATTATTCCTCATGCTATTACGCCACTCATCATGGAAGGCGGAGAGGGAAATATTCAAGGAGTGATGTCCGCCTTCAAGAGAGGTTAGACGATTCTCCATGTTCGTCATCCTTGTGTCAAAGGTTGTTTCAAGAGCGGTAAGACGATTTCCCATATCCGTGCACAACCCAGTGAATTGCTCATTGAGAAATGTCATAAGAGCATCCATGGAAGGTTGAGGAGGAGGTGGAGGAGCTTGAGGAGCTTGTTCACCTTGAGGTTCTTCAAATTGTGCCGCGGCCTCGGGTGGTAGCTCGGAAAGACGTAACCAATTACCATTAAAATAATGGAACTTACCCCATGCAAGAGGGCGTTCATCGATAGGATCGGTGAGGGGAGTTGGGTAGTCAAACGAGCAATCAATATCCTTTTTCATAAAGAAATAGCTTAAGGTCGTACCATAGGCAAAAGAGGTGACGAGAGAGGTGTGGCGATGTTGCACAAGATAGACAATCTCCGCAAACATGATTCGAGCAAGGTTTGGACGCTTTCGCTCACGGAAGCAACGGATCCAAAAATCATCCACTTGACGGATGGTAGAGTACTTTCTGCCGGAAGGCCTAAACCACCAAGACATCATCAAATGGAGGATCCGATCTTGAGCATTGAGGGCGGTGACGGAGCCACTAAGAACATGGCCTAAAGCATTCTCATCATCAAGGCCTTCATCCTCCAAATTAAAAACTTCACATATATATTTGACATCAAGGAGAATTTTCTTGCCCATGAGATAAGAGCTAATGCCGGTAACAACCCCATTGCGATTAGAACAACATTTGGCATTAGTGTAAAAGATCAAAACCAAAAGACGGTAATAAAAACCGAGAATGGAGAGAAAATCCATAAAATTCCAAAGTTGGAGCAAAGGAAGATATTCAAATTTGAATCGCTCCAAGTTAAGAAAAGGAATAGATATTACCCTTTCCGGAGGAATCTTGTAGTTTTCGAATTGACAAAAATATGTGAGAGATCCGGGGGATTCAAATGAATGTTCATAGATTTGGGTTTAGTTTGGACGTGCCACCTCTCCGGGATTGGATGATTCACCGGTTTGAGAAACCCGATATCTCTTCCTAGATTCCTTGGGTGCCATGAACTAAAAGAAAATCATGCATTTAGATTCCTTCAATGAAGTCAAGGATCAAGGTAAACAAAAAAAATTGAAAATAAAATTTGAAGAGATTTTGGAAAACAAAATTTTTGTTAAGAAGATGAATATAAAAACAAAACAAAACAGAACAATTGAAAAAGAAAAAATAAAGAGTTTTACCTTGATAGGGATTGGAGAGGAATAAAGAGAAATCTAGCACCAAAATTGATGAGAAAGATCTTAGAGCTTTGCTTGATGGAAACCCTCTTTAAGATTTTGAGTTGTGGTGTGAAAATATGAGGGAGGAAGAGCCTATTTATAGGCAAAAACGGCTAGGGTTTTTAGGGTTTAAAGAATTTCAGTTTTGGTAAAAGTTAAAGACTTTAAATGCCAAATTAAAAGTTGTCTGCGCAATCGAGTATCGATACGCCTGAGGGTGTGTCGATACGGGGGTAGAAACGTAATTTCTGTAAAAATGCCCGTTGGAGAATCGTATCGAAACGGATGAGATCCGTATCGAAACAATTGAAGCTCGTATCGATACGGGTTTAACCGTATCGATATCCGTTTAAGGCAAAAAGAAGACTGGGAAGCTTAATGAAGTACTCATATCGATACGCGTAGATCCGTATCGATACCCTATGTAACCCCCTTAGCTCGGCCTAGATGGTTGACCCGAACTACGGAGATTACACGGGGAAAACCAAAGTCAACCCGAAAGTCAACCTTGATTAACGACCCTTTTTTCCTTTTAATCTTATCTAGATGCTCATTAACCTTGAGTGAACCCTAGAGGAAAACATACTTGAAAAGCACAGCAATCGGATACAATCAAGGACTCAATTGCATAACATACAAAAGTTAGGGACCAAATTATAATTTCTGGAAAGATGAGAGACTTATCCGATTTTTAAGTTACCAATATCAAATTAATCATATTACATGCTTCCCTGTCAAATTTCACCTCAAACGGACATCTCAAACTCAAGTAATTGCAAATACAAATTTCAGGACTAAAACGCAAAGCTTGCAAACCTTAAACCATTCAAATCAGTGTCCAACGGTCTAGTGTTTCGGAACGGGGGTTGACCATTCCGAAACGCGGGTCCATTTCGAGACCAGTAGCGAAACAGGGCTTGGCAGTGGCAAAAACGTTTCGGAACGGCCTCTACCCGTTTCGAAACTCGAAGGCCATTACAGGCCCCCGTTTCGAAACGTTAGTACCCGTTCCGATACGGACTGCCCAGAAAGTGCAGATTTTGCTGGTTTAGCATACATTTAATCACTCAAACACATCCTAATGACCACCTAATCATGCCAACAAGTCATCATACATATTAGGTACATGTTTGCAACATCAAAACACATTCATGGCATCAATTAGGTAAATTCACAAGTCTATAGGCATGCTTCCTAATGTCCAAAGCAGACAACCAACAAAACATCAAAGCAAGCACCGAAATGGCCATTTACATATCCAAAACATTTAAGGCATCCAGCCACAACTATGGAGTCCAAAACATCTCCCAAAAACACAACCTAGGTTCCCATTGCCAAATATCAAAATCTAATAATGTTGTAAAATAGTCACCATACATGAGCTTAGCCTTCCCTTGGATTCTTAGCCTCCTTGCTGCCCACAAACACCTCAATTATCTGCATTATTGGTTCAAGAGAGAGAGCGTAAGCACAAATGCTTAGTGAGGCATGCTCTAATGAAACAACACAAATAATGCACTTTATAAAAACACTTTCCATAATGCCTTTAACACTTAAACAACATTAACCAAGCAACATTGCATTCACATCAAGCATCTCATGCTTCAATATCATTAACATGTCATACTGGCTTCCAAGTGATAATCCATAACCATTTACAACATAAAACACAATCGGATACGCGGATTACAAGTGTTGTCCCATACGCTTCATACACACTACCGAACACACAAGGTGGAGTTTACCGGTACAATCACAACCCCTCAACACCCGTGATGGAGTTTAACGATACAATCACAACCTCTCCACATCACTCATCGGTAGTTGTATAACATCACTAACGAGAACACGGGACACTCAACACAAGATCCACACATGGACTTTTAACCACCATCGTGATCTTAGACATCTCGTTAGTGTACTTGGATGGAGTTTACGGTAAATTTACAACCCCTCAACATCCAAGGCGACTTTATTCACGGTGCACCCAATCCTATAGCCGGCTAACTATATCCGATTCAAGTACTTTAAAACCACACATCACTTGCCAATATACACCATTTATCATCAATAATCCACTATTTTAAAGCATTAATCAAAGCCATTAAACCATCATGCATCACTATGCATCAAAACCACAATTATCAATACCAAACCAAGGATCTCTTACCTTGAGCATCCTTCAACACATGACTTTCAAAACCAGCATTAATCATGCTAAAACATGCTTTCAAAAACAGAATTTAAACATGCAATTATCAACAAATGCATCGAACCAATCCATGGCTCATCCAAGAGAGTTTTTCTGAAAACTTACTCTTGAGCTTAGTTAAGTTGATTAGACTTAAGCTAAACTCCCAAACCTCCAAATATTCGATACAAAGCTGGAAATCCAACTCCACTCACCAATTCCGTTTCGCAAGCTTGCCGAAACGCCGTTCAAGCCTCCGGATCAACACCACAAGGATCCAAAGATGTCTCCTATGTTTTAAACACATCAAAGCAGAGGATTAATGCATCATCATGCATTAAAATCTTCAGCCTTAACACCTAAACTCGTTGCTCTCACCAAAACTAACATTTCGGCTACCAAACACAACCGAAATCACATCCAAACTCTTCCACAACATTACCCAGCCAAGATCCATCACTTCTAAACATTCTTAAACATCAAGTAACATCCAAAAATAGCCTAAACTTGTCCTTATACCTCCAGCTATAACAGAACACAAAGATCACCCCAAAAACCACCATTTTCATAAGCAAAAACTTAAGAAAATCAGCCTATTCGGGATTGCATTGATTAAACCTCAATTACACATCATTAAACATCCAAAATACATTAAAAAGTCATATCAAAACAGAGCCCAAACAATCGCCACGAATTTCTTTAAGATTTAATCCAAATCTTGAGTTTTAAGCCAAAATCAAGATCACAACATTAAAACCTTTTATAAAACTTAATTTAAGAATTGAGAACTTGAGAATTTCAGTAAAAAACTGAGTATTTAGAGGAGAAGAACATCCTTACCTCTAAATGTAGATTTCTCCTTGATTAGAGCCAAAATCCTTGAAAATTCAATAAGCAAATGAAGAGGATTTGATGTAGAAAGGATTAGGAATCAATTGATGATTGAAACCTCATCATTTAGTGTGAAAATTAAAAGAAAAGTTGCTGTAGAAATGTGTTTGGCTGAGAGAATTTTGAGAGAAAATGAGATGAGAAAGTTTTCAAGAAAGTTAGTTATGAAATCTCAAAATTGGTTTTTCCCATCTTCTTTTAATTAATTAAACATTAAATGAATCTTTAAAAACTAAGAAAAATCTGGAGAAATCAATCTTGGGTAAATTAGCTCCTTAAAGATTCAAAGTTTCAATCCTTACAAAACAGTCACCACTGAACTTTTCAAAAATTACATTTTAGTCACTAATTCGAAATGTCACACTTCCAAACCTTATTTTGTAAAATTGATTTCACCCCTCTCTTATATATATTAAAAGAGGATTTTTAGATATTTTTCCATATTTTTAATGCAACCCGAACTAGGCTTTCCCTAAAACCACCTTTTATATTCGAACCGAAAATCTGACCGGTCCAGTTCAGACCCTAAACTTCCAAGCCCAAAATTGGGGTGTTACAACTCTCCCCCCCCTTAAGAAATTTCGTCCTCAAAATTTACCTAGAGGAAAGAGGTACGGAAACTGCTTCTTCATGTCATCCTTTCGTTCCCACGTGGCTTCCTCAACACCACGATGCTTCCACAACACCTTTACCAACTCAATGGTCTTGCCTCGAAGAACTTTATTGTCTGAATCCAGAATTTCCACCGGTTCCTCATCATAGGTCAAGTCTGGATTCAATTCCACTTCCTCCACATGCATAACATGCGAAGGATCCAATCTATACCTTCGAAGCATAGAGACATGAAACACATCATGAATCTTTTCCAACTCATGTGGCAATCTCAACTTGTACGCAACAGGACCCACACGCTCAATCACCTCGTATGGTCCAATGTACCTAGGGCTCAACTTACCCTTTCGGCCAAACCTCATCACCTTTTTCCAAGGCGAAACTTTAAAAAACACACGGTCACCTACCACATACTCAACCTCCTTACGCTTCAAATCCGCGTAAGACTTCTGTCGATCAGAAGCTGCCTTCAATCGCTCACAAATGAGCTTCACCTTCTCGGTAGTCCCTTTCAACAAAGCTGGCATCGAAACCAACTTCTGACCTATTTCAGCCCAACAAAGAGGAGTTCTGCATTTCCTCCCGTACAAGGCTTCATAAGGTGCCATTTGAATACTTGCCTGGTAGCTATTGTTATAAGCAAACTCCACCAAAGGCAAATGCTTCTCCCAAGAGCCTTGAAACTCAATCACACAGCACCTCAACATATCCTCCAGCACTTGGATAACACGCTCAGACTGTCCATCCGACTGTGGATGATAAGAAGTACTGAAATTCAGTCGTGTACCCAAAGCTTGATGTAAACACTCCCAGAAACGCGATGTAAACCTCGGATCTCGATCCGACACTATAGACTTTGGCACACCATGCAGCCGCACAATCTCAGCAATGTACAGCTCCGCAAGCTTGTCCAAAGTGTACGTAGTATGCACAGGTAAGAAATGCGCACACTTCGTAAGGCGATCCACAATCACCCACACCGAATTCTTCTTCGATGGCGACAAAGGCAAACCAGACACAAAGTCCATGGTAATCCTTTCCCACATCCACTCAGGAATCTTCAACGGTTGCAACAACCCAGAAGGAAACTGATGCTCAGCCTTAACTCGCTGACAAACCATGCACTTGCTCACATACTCAGCCACATCTTTCTTCAAACCCACCCAATAGTACTCATCTCTAAAATCACGATACATCTTAGTACTACCAGGGTGCATAGCAAAAGGACTACTATGAGCTTCAGTCAGAATAGCACACCTCAACTCAGCATCATTGGGCACTACTATCTGACTCCCAAAGCATAAAACTCCATCATCGTTAAAGCAAAAATCTGATGGCCTATCCTCAGCAATATCCTGAACATGTGGCACCAAGGAATCATCCAACAGCTGCTTATCCTTTATCAACTGAACCAAGGATGGTTTCACTTGCAATTCAGCCACAAGACCACCATCTCGCGAAATGCTCAAGCTGGCAAACATAGCCCTCAACTCCACTGCTACCTTCCTACTCAAGGCATCCGCTACAACATTAGCTTTTCCCGGATGGTACTCGATCGTCAGATCGTAATCTTTAAGCAACTCCACCCAACGTCGTTGCCTAAGATTCAACTCCTTCTAAGACATCAGATACTTCAAACTTTTATGATCCGTGTACACAGTACACTTCTCACCATACAGGTAATGTCTCCAAATTTTCAAAGCAAAAACCACCGCAGCCAATTCAATGCCATGCGTAGGATAATTGCGCTCATGCACCTTCAACTGGCGCGATGCATAAGCCACCACCTTACCCTCTTGCATCAACACACACCCCAAACCAACGTAGGATGCGTCACTATACACCACAAACTCTTTCCCTGATTCAGGTTGAACCAAGATAGGAGCTTGCGTCAAAGCTGCCTTAAGCTTCTCAAAAGCTTGATGTCTCGCTTCCGTCCACTCATACTTAACATCCTTCCGCAACAACTTCGTCAAATGTGCAACAATCTTCGAAAATCCATCCACGAACCTTCGATAGTATCCCGCCAAACCAAGGAAACTACAGACTTCATGCACAGACTTAGGAGGCTTCCAATTCATCACTGCCTCAATCTTCTGAGGATCAACACGAATCCCCTCAGCAGAAACCACATGACCAAGGAACACCACTTCCCTGAGCCAGAACTCACACTTGCTTAACTTAGCATAAAGCTGATTCTCCAGCAAAGCCTGCAACACAATCCTCAAATGCCCCTCATGCTCCTCCTCAGTACGAGAGTACACAAGAATATCATCAATGAACACCACAACAAATTTGTCCAAGTATTCATGGAACACTCTATTCATCATGTCCATAAAAGCTGCAGGAGCATTCGTCAAACCAAACGGCATCACAAGGAACTCATAATGCACATACCTCGTTCTGAAGGCTGTCTTTGGCACATCCACATCCTTCACCTTCAACTGGTAATACCCTGACCTTAAGTCAATTTTAGAGAACACAGCCGCTCCCCGAAATTGATCAAAAAGATCATCAATCCTCGGCAATGGATACCGATTCTTGATAGTCAACTTGTTAAGCTGACGGTAATCGATGCACATTCTCATAGTGCCATCCTTTTTCTTCACAAACAAGACCGGTGCACCCCAAGGTGACACACTCGGCCGAATGAAACCACGATCAAGCAACTTCTGAAGTTGCGTCTTCAGCTCCTTCAACTCCTTAGGTGCCATTCGATAAGGTGTAATGGACACTGGAGTTGTGTTTTCATACAGCTCAATCCCAAACTCCACTTCCCGATTAGGGGGCAACCCAGGCAACTCCTCCGAAAACACACCAGGAAACTCTCGCACCGTCCTGGTATCTTGCACTCGCAATTCCTTAGAGCTAGGATTCATCACAAAGGCTAGGTAGGCTTCACAACCTTGCCTCAGCATTCGGCTTGCTTCCAATGTGGACACCACATTGGCAAGAAACTTCACATTCTCACCAACCACCACTACCTCATAATCATCCGCAACCTTCAACGAAACTCGCTTGTTCTCAAAATCCACCACAGCTCGATGTTCAACAAGCCAATCCATACCAAGGATTACATCAAAACCATAGAAAGGCAATTCCATGAGATCAACATGAAAAACATGGTTTTGCACAACCAAATGACACCTTCTATAAAGCTTTCGTGTTACAACGGTCTCACCAAAGGAACTAGTTACACGTATACCAACATCCAAAGACTCAACAGGCAAACCAAGCAATTGAGCATGTTCACGCAGTATGTATGAGTGTGTAGATCCAGAATCAATCAAGGAAAGTAATGACAAGGATTGCAAAGTGAAGGTACCTGCGATCACATCCGTGTCATTCCTCCCCTCTCACTGAGCATACACTCGAGCCTGGCCTCCACCCTCAGGTTGGACTGCCACCACATGAGCTACATTCCTTCCACCATCATCTCTGCGCTGGAAGTTACCACGGCCGCGCCTACGACCCCTCTGCGGTGCAACAACTCCAGGAGCACGTCCCTGACCGCCACCAGCCAACAAAGGACTCTCCCTCCTCATGTGGTCTGCCGAACCACAATTCCAGCACGAATTATCGGTCACTACAATAGGAGCTTGCACCTCTCTCGCTGCCCGAGGACAATCATGTCTCAAATGACCACGCGATCCACACGCCCAGCATGTGTTCTGATCAGCTCTCGCCCTATCTCCCTGAACAGGCGCACCATGCCCTCCACCACCACGCCTAGCAGAAGACTAATACTTCCTATCTCGTCCTCTCTTGTTTCGTCCACCACCGAAACTATACTCAACAACTCTCTTGCCCAAACCAGAACCAGCACTCCTAGAAGACAAACCCAGATTCTGCTCAATATCCTTCGCCCTACTAACCAGCACATCAAAATCGGTGTACTCAGCGGCAAGCATAAAGGTCTTTACATCCGTCACCAAACCATATCAGAAACGTTCACACCTTTCCCGCTCATCAGGAATAAGCTCAGGTGCATATTGACTGAGACGGACAAACTGAATCTCGTACTCAGCCACCGTCATGCCCCCTTGAGTAAGAGACGTGAATTCTCTTTTCTTTTCATCCAGGTATCGCACACCCAGATACTTCCGCTTGAACACGTTCAGAAAGAACGTCCAAGTTACATCAGCTTCCTCCATTCCGGAGACAGTGGTCGTCCACCAGGTATACGCATCATCATGTAACAGCGATACCACACATCCTAGCTTCTGCACATCATTGCAGTTCATTTGTCCCAGTATCCTCTTGGTACTTTCCAACCAAGATTCAGAACCCTCAGCAAACAAACCTCTGAACTCAGTCCCTCCCAGACTGCGCAAACGTTCCAAAGGTAATCTCGCATTAGCATCACCCTGATGCCCAGCTCCATGAGCTCCAGCTACTGCCGCCTGAAAGGCTCCAGCAATAGCTTGAATCAAAACTGTCATGTCAGGAGCAGCTTGCCCCTGCCCAGCTTCAGGTCCAGCGACCCCAGCACCAGCACCAACACAAGCTCCTTCACCTCCAGCACCACCACCACCGGGCGGTCCACCACCAGGAGGAGGAGGTATATCCACAACATTTTCAGCATTGTTCTCATTCTCATTATGAGCCATAGCTCGCGTATTAATTCTCGTCTCTCTACGAGGTCCCATTCACTAAAACAATGCACTAACACAAATGCAATAAACATAACCAGGCTCATCAAGGTATGAAATCCAAGTACTCAAGCTCATTTCCAAATAAAAACAAATCATTTCATTAGTTTTGATATGGCAATGGGTCCCTCTAACATGCTTCACCACAGCGTACATCACAATTGCAACATACTTTACAATTCACACACCATACTTCCATTTAAAAGGCATATCATACAATCATACATACATCACCCACATAACCATTCCCAATTACACGAGAACTCAGCTCTGATACCACCAAATGTAACCCCCTTAGCCCGGCCTAGACGGTTGACCCGAACTACGGAGATTACACGGGGAAAACCAAAGTTAACCCGAAAGTCAACCTTGATTAACGACCCTTTTTTTCCTTTTAATCTTATCTAGATGCTCATTAACCTTGAGTGAACCCTAGAGGAAAAGATACTTGAAAAGCACAGCAATCGGATACAATCAGGGACTCAATTACACAATATACAAAAGTTAGGGACCAAATTGTAATTTCTAGAAAGATGAGGGACTTAGCCGATTTTTAAGTTACCAATATCAAATTAATCATATTACATGCTTCCCTGTCAAATTTCACCTCAAACGGACATCTCAAACACAAGCAATTGCAAATACAAATTTCAGGACTAAAACGTAAAGCTTGCAAACCATAAACCATTCAAATCAGTGCCCAACAGTCTAGTGTTTCGGAACGGGGGTTGACCGTTCGGAAACGCGGGTTCGTTTCGAGACCAGTATCAAAACAGGGCTTGGCAGTGGCAAAAACGTTTCGGAACGACCTCTACCCGTTTCGAAACTCGAAGGCCATTACAGGACCCCGTTTCGAAACGTTAGTACCCGTTCCGATACGAACTGCCCAGAAAGTGCAGATTTTGCTGGTTTAACATACATTTAATCACTCAAACACATCCTAATGACCACCTAATCATGCCAACAAGTCATCATACATATTAGGTACATGTTTGCAACATCAAAACATATTTATGGCATCAATTAGGTAAATTCACAAGTCTATAGGCATGCTTTCTAATGTCCAAAGCAGACAACCAACAAAACATCAAAGCAAGCACCGAAATGGCCATTTACATATCCAAAACATTCAAGGCATCAAGCCACAACTAGGGAATCCAAAACATCACCCAAAAACACAACCTAGGTTCCCATTGCCAAATATCAAAATCTAATAATGTTGTAAAATAGTCACCATACTTGAGCTTAGCCTTCCCTTGGATTCTTAGCCTCCTTACTGCCCACAAACACCTCAATTATCTGCATTATTGGTTCAAGAGAGAGAGCGTAAGCACAGATGCTTAGTGAGGCATGCTCTAATGAAACAACACAAATAATGCACTTTATAAAAACACTTTCCATAATGCCTTTAACACTTAAACAACATTAACCATGCAACATTGCATTCACATCAAGCATCTCATGCTTCAATATCATTAACATGTCATATTGGCTTCCAAGTGATAATCCATAACCATTTACAACATAAAACACAATCGGATACGCGGATTACAAGCGTTGTCCCATACGCTTCATACACACTACCGAACACACAAGGTAGAGTTTACCGGTACAATCACAACCCCTCAACACCCGTGATGGAGTTTAACGGTACAATCACAACCCCTCCACATCACTCATCGGTAGTTGTATAACATCACTAACGAGAACACGGGACACTCAACACAAGTTCCACACATGGACTTTTAACCACCATTGTGATCTTAGACATCTCGTTAGTGTACTTGGACGGAGTTTACGATACAATTACAACCCCTCAACATCCAAGGCGACTTTATTCACGGTGCACCCAATCCTATAGCCGGCTAACTATATCCGATTCAAGTACTTTAAAACCACACATCACTTGCCAATATACACCATTTATCATCAATAATCCACTGTTTTAAAGCATTAATCAAAGCCATTAAACCGTCATGCATCACTATGCATCAAAACCACAATTATCAATACCAAACCAAGGATCTCTTACCTTGAGCATCCTTCAACACATGGCTTTCAAAACCAGCATTAATCATGCTAAAACATGCTTTCAAAAACAGAATTTAAACATGCAATTATCAACAAATGCATCGAACCAATCCATGGCTCATCCAAGAGAGTTTTTCCGAAAACTTACTCTTGAGCTTAGTTAAGTTGATTAGACTTAAGCTAAGCTCCCAAACCCCCAAATATTCGATACAAAGCTGGAAATCCAACTCCACTCACCAATTCCGTTTCACAAGCTTGCCGAAACGCCGTTCAGGCCTCCAGATCAACACCACAAGGATCCGAAGATGTCTCCCTTGTTTTAAACACATCAAAGCAGAGGATTAATGCATCATCATGCATTAAAATCTTCAGCCTTAACACCTAAACTCGCTGCTCTCACCAAAACTAACATTTCGGCTACCAAACACAACCGAAATCACATCCAAACTCTTCCACAACATTACCCAGCCAAGATCCATCACTTCTAAACATTCTTAAACATCAAGTAACATCCAAAAAGAGCCTAAACTCGTCCTTATACCTCCAGCTATAACAGAACACAAAGATCACCCCCAAAACCACCATTTTCATAAGCAAAAACTTAAGAAAATCAGCCTATTCGGGATTGCATTGATTAAACCTCAATTACACATCATTAAACATCCAAAATACATTAAAAAGTCATCTCAAAACAGAGCCCAAACAATCACCACGAATTTCTTTAAGATTTAATCCAAATCTTGAGTTTTAAGCCAAAATCAAGATCACAACATTAAAACCTTTTATAAAACTTAATTTAAGGATTGAGAACTTGGGAATTTCAGTAAAGAACTGAGTATTTAGAGGAGAAGAACATCCTTACCTCTAAATGTAGATTTCTCCTTGATTAGAGCCAAAATCCTTGAAAATTCAATAAGCAAATGAAGAGGATTTGATGTAGAAAGGATTAGGAATCAATTGATGATTGAAACATCATCATTTAGCATGAAAATTGAAAGAAAAGTTGTTGTAGAAATGTCTTTGGGTGAGAGAATTTTGAGAGAAAATGAGATGAGAAAGTTTTCAAGAAAGTTATGAAATCTCAAAATTGGTTTTTCCCATCTTCTTTTAATTAATTAAACATTAAATGAATCTTTAAAAACTAAGAAAAATCTGGAGAAATCAATCTTGGGTAAATTAGCTCCTTAAAGATTCAAAGTTTCAATCCTTACAAAACAGTCACCACTGAACTTTTCAAAAATTACATTTTAGTCACTAATTCGAAATGTCACACTTCCAAACCTTATTTTGTAAAATTGATATCACCACTATCTTATATATATTAAAAGAGGATTTTTAGATATTTTTCCATATTTTTAATGCAACCCGAACTAGGCTTTTCCTAAAACCACCTTTTATATTCGAACCGAAAATATCACCGGTCCGGTTCAGACCCTAAACTTCCAAGCCCAAAATTAGGGTGTTACACCCTATGCCCAGAAATACATCTTTAGGCCTAAAGAACAACCATAGGCTCGATTTTAACATCTACTAAAGGAATGCAAATGATGAATGAACAGTTCTAAACATATTTGAATAGAATCATACTCCCCCTAACTATAGGCATGGACATTTTCAAGAGTTACAACACACAAACATGCAATTTCACAAGATCAAGCAATTTTAAGCACAAAGAGGTCCTAAAAGGTCAAGATAGGCTAGCTAGACCTAACTCTCTCCTAAGGAACCAAAAACGCTCTTTATCTAAAGGTTTTGTAAATATATCCGCTAATTGGTTCAAGGTGTCAACAAATTCAATAACAACATCATTTTTCAAAACATGATCTCTAATAAAATGATGTCTAATTTCTATATGTTTAGTTCTAGAGTGTTGGATGGGATTCTTAGTGAGACAAATGGCACTAGTGTTGTCACACTTAAGGGGTATGGTTTCTACTTCAACACCATAATCTAAGAGTTGTTGCTTCATCCAAAGGACTTGAGCACAACAACTCCTAAGGATATGTACTCCGCTTCGGTGGTAGATACGGCTACGCATTTTGTTTCTTAGAGAACCAAGATACGAGCATACTACCTAAGAATTGACATGTTCCGGAAGTACTTTTCCTATCTATCTTACATCCCCCATAATCCGCATCTGAATAAGCATGAAGGCTAAAGGAAGAATCTTTAGGATACCAATGGCCTAAGGTAGGTGTGTCTCTAAGGTATCTAAAAATTCTCTTAATGGCAACTAAGTGTGATTCTCTAGGACTAGCTTGAAACCTAGCACACAAGCAAACACTAAACATGATATCCGGTCTACTTGAGATAAGGTAAAGCAAAGAACCTATCATGGATCTATAAAGCTTAGAATCAACACACTTACCTCCTTCATCTTTGTCAAGCTTTATGGAAGAGCTCATAGGTGTGGCTTGAGGTTTTGCATTCTCCAAGCCAAACTTTTTGAGCATATCATTCACGTACTTAGCTTGATTTATGAAGGTGTCATCTTTCTTTTGTTTGATTTGGAGTCCCAAAAAGAATGAGAGCTCCCCCATAAAGCTTGGTGTCATCTTTCTTTTGTTTGATTTGGAGTCTCAAAATGAATGAGAGCTCATAGGTGTGGCTTGGTGTCATCTCGAACTCACCTTGCATTAGCTTAGAAAATTCTTTACAATAACACTCATTAGTAGAACCAAAAATGATATCATCAACATAAATTTGAACTACTAAGATGTCATTGTTATATCTTTTTATGAAGAGTGTGGTATCCACCTTTCCCTTTTCAAAACCCTTTTCAATTAAGAAATTTGAAAGTCTCTCATACCAAGCTCTAGGAGCTTGTTTTAAACCATAGAGAGTTTTTGTAAGTTTAAACACATGGTTTGGAAATTTTGAATCCTCAAAACCCGGTGGTTGTTCAACATACACTTCTTCATTTATAAAACCATTTAAAAAGGCACTTTTCACATCCATTTGAAAAAGCTTGAAATTATGATAACATGTAAATGCAAGCAACATCCTAATAGCGTCCATTCTAGCTACGGGTGCATAGGTCTCATCAAAATCAATTCCCTCTTCTTGGGTATAGCCTTGTTTCTCACTATATTACCACTTTCATCTAATTTATTCCTAAAAACCCATTTTGTACCTATAGTAGATTGATTATTAGGCCTTTCAGCTAATGTCCAAACTTTACTTCTCTCAAATTGATTTAATTCCTCTTGCATGGCCAAAATCCAAAAATCATCTTTTAAAGCTTCTTTAATATTTTTAGGCTCAATGCATGAAAGAAATGCAACATGATTCATTAATTTGAGAGAGGATCTAGTAGTTACCCCCTTGGATGGATCACCCAAGATTTCACCACCTTTGACATAGTTTAACTCCCTTGGGTAAGACACCTCCCTTTCCTCAAGAGCCAAGTCCTTCAAGGCTTCAAGAGGTGGATCTTGTGCATCCTCATCTTTAGTTGGAACCTCATCCACCTTTGACGTTTGTCCTCCATCAATGGCATCAAGGATTCCTACATCATCATCATCACAAGATTCCTTCCTCGGAAGGAGGTTATCATCGAAAACAACATGTATAGACTCTTCAACTACTAGAGTTCTTTTATTAAATACACGATAGGCTTTAGAGTTCAAAGAGTACCCTAAGAAAATAGCTTCATCACTTTTAGCATCAAGTTTACCTAAGTTTTCTTTACAATTATTCAAAACAAAACACTTGCAACCAAAAGGATGATAATAGCTAATGTTAGGCTTCTTAGATTTTAAAATCTCATAAGGTGTTTTCTTCAAAATTGGCCTAATCATTACTCGATTTATAATATAGCAAGCGGTATTTGTGGCTTCCGCCCAAAAATATTTAGGTAAATTATTTTCGCAAAGCATGGTTCTAGCAATTTCTTCTAAAGTTCAATTTTTCCTCTCAACTACCCCATTTTGTTGAGGAGTGCGAGGTGCAGAAAAATTGTGGCTAATCCCATTTTCATTTAAAAACTCATCGAAACCTAGATTTTGAAATTTGGTCATGATCACTTCTAATGTGAGAAATTTTAAGTTCAAGATCATTTTGAGTTATTTTAGAAAATGTGATGAATTTTTCTAAAGCCTCATCTTTTGTACTTAAGAATAGAACCCAAGTAAACCTAGAATAGTCATCTACAAGCACAAAAGCATATGATTTTCCACCCAAGCTCATTGTTCTAATAGGCCCAAAAAGATCCATATGAATCAATTGTAAACATCTACTAGTAGAGACATCATTAATGGATTTAAAAGAGGTTCTATGTTGTTTGCCCTTTGAGCATGCATCACAAATTTTATCATTAGAAAATTTAAGTTTGGGTAAACCTCTAACTAGATTAAAGGAAATTAATTTCTCTAAGACACTCATGCTAGCATGTCCTAATTTTCTATGCCAAATCCATGAGTCATGTTCATCATGTGCAACTAAGCATGTATGAGATGAATGAATGTCATCTAGATGCACCATGTATATGTTCCCTATGCGATGACCAATGAGCATTAGTTGATTTGTTTTAATGTTTACAATTTTGCAACCACTTTTATCAAATAAAACATTAAAACCCTGGTCACATAATTGACTATTGCTCAATAAATTGTGTTTAAGACCGTTGACATACAAAACATTTTCAATGAAAATAGAAGAGTGATTACCAATGGAGCCTATTCCTTCAATGTGGCCTTTGGAGTTGTCACCGAATGTTACCACTCCACCACTCTCTGGCTTTAGTTCCATAAATCTACTCTTGTCACCGGTCATATGTCTTGAGCATCCACTATCAAGGTACCAAGAATTTTGGCTTGAAGCTTTAGCCTTGTAGCAATGCTCCCCCTACAAACAAAGAAATTAGGCCTTGATTTTTGGTACCTAAATCATTTTGGGTCCATGAGTGTTAGCCTTCAAAATTTTGGTTCCCTTAGGAATCCAAGAAGCAATAGCATTCATATTATTAGAAATAATGAGTTCCTTAGGAACCCAAACACTCCTAACTCTTTGACCTCTAGATTGCTTATTAAAATTTCTTTGTTTAAGAATAAAAGGTTTTCTTTTTACATATTGGGATTTAGAATGATTTCCTTTTTCAAAATTGTTTTTCCCAATAGCAATGGAAGTTTTAAGATTATCCACTTCCTTTGTGTGATAATCTTGAAAATCGGAAAGAAGTTTTTCAAGTTCAAGATTTTTTGTTTTAAGACCATTTGAAAGATTTACTAAAAACAAAACCTTCTTTTCCAATTCGGAGTTAGCTTTTGAAAATGTCTCATTTTGATTTTTCAAATCGAAAATGGTTTTCTTGTTTTTCAAAATGGATTCTTTATATTTTCCTACTAACTCATCGTAAACCTCTTGCAATTCATCATAAGCATCTTGAAGTTCATTAAAAGTAAAATCAAAATTGGATAAGTTAGAATTTACCTTTGGTTCATAATCAATGGCCATGAGACATAGATTGGCCACTTTCTCCTCTTCCTCGGATGACTCATCGTCACTCCAAGTTGCTATTTGAGCTTTGAGCTTGTTCTTCTTCTCAAAGCTCTTCCTGTTCAATTGAGGACATTCGGAACGGATGTGACCCGGCTTCTTGCATTCATAGCAAGTGATTTGGTCCTTCTCCTCTTCTTTACTCTTACTCTTGAAGTCTCCCTTTCTAATAAACTTTCTTCCACGATTTTACTTCATGAACCGAGTAAACCGTTTGGCCAACATGGCCATCTCCTCATCTTCATCTTCACTTGAATCGCTTTCTTGATGTGAAGCTTTAAGAGCGATTCCCACTTTCTTCTTCTCAACATCCTTCTTCTCAACTATTTTCTTCTCTTCTTCTCTTCCCTTCCTCATAATCTCATGGGTGAGTAGAGATCCAACAAGAGCATCAAGCTTGAGAGTCTTCAAATCTCTAGCTTCAATAATAGCCGTTCTCTTGCCATCCCATGACTCCGGAAGAGAGTACATCAATTTCCTCACTAGTTTGTCTTCGGGGATGATCTCGCCGAACCCCTTCAATCCGTTGACAATGACCGAGAATCGATCAAACATCTTGGAGACACTTTCATCGGGATCCATCTTGAAGTTTTCATAGCTTAGATTGAGTTGCCCAATCTTTGTCTCCTTGACATCACTAGTTCCCTCATATGTTGTCTCGAGGGTGTCCCAAACCTCCTTGGCATTTTCGATTGAAGACACCTTGGAGTAGATATCCGGACCAAGTGCACAAAATATCACATGGAGAGCTTTGTCATTCACTTGCATCATTCTTCTTTCATCATCCGTCATCTCGGCTTTTACCTTTGGGACAAGTCTTTCTCTATCTCTCTTGATAGGAATGTATGGACCTTGTTCAACCACATCCCACACCATGTAGTCGGTAGATTTGATAAAGAGCCTCATCCTATTCTTCCAAAATGGGTAGTTATCCCCATTGAAGAATGGTGGCTTGGTGGTGGATTGGGACTCATAGTTGGAGATGGATGCCATTGCTTGACTAGTTGTTGATCAAACTCTCCTAGAATCGACTCAAGAGGGTTGTAATCCTTCCAATGAGTGTAGCTCTGATACCAATTGTTGAGTTGATCAAACAATTGCAAATGGCCAAGAGGGGGTGAATTGGCAATAAAAATTTTGGTGGGAAGAATGAGTGAAAAATAAAAATTGACACAAGTAGTTAGAGTGATTCAAGTTCTCCAAATGAACTCTACATCCACTACCTTAGCTCCCACTAAGGATTTTTAACCAATTCACTACTTGAATTCTTCCCCTTTTCTTGGATGAGGAGGTAACCTTACAAATTCGATTAAGCTTTCTACCCAAAGCTTAATCCACTCAATTTACAAAGAGAAGTTTTGGTAAACTTAAATGATTCCTCACAAAGGATAAATGTCTACCCAATTACAATTTCAATCACCCCAAACTCACAATACAAAATGACAATTGAAAACACTAGAGTTGGGTACAAGAATTTGACTTTGAATAGCACCAGGGTTTGGATTTTTGCTTTGATGATGCTTGTAGGTTGAATAGTTGTTGTTGACCTTCAAAGGACTTCAATTTATGCCTCCTCTATTAATTCTAGCTGTTTGGGTGGTTGGGAACTTGAATAGAGCCGTTGGAACCCTCTCTCACCACCATAAATGCACTTCTGCAACTATCCGTATCGGTACACGGGGAGTCGTATCGATACCTGTCTCAGAAAAGAAAGAGTTGTTGTGCACAATAAATAGGGGGTATCAAAACGCACGTAGGCGTATCAATACGGGGTATCGAAACGGCTAAGACCGTATCGATACCTTTTTCTCGACTTAGCTCAGAGTTAGTTTCCGTTTCGATACGAGGGTTTACCGTATCGATACGGGTCAACTACCAATTTAAAATTTGGTTACCTAACAACTGACACCAACGGTCGAAATATTTAAAACGACTTGAATTTAAAATTCGTTAAAACCGTATTGATACGAATGAGGTCGTATCGGTACGCCATTCAAACTCTTTTAGACTTTTACAAAGGAGCGTATCGATACAGATTGAATCTGTTTCGATACGGTGTTTCGATACGGTTAAGTGCGTATCGAAATGAGTTCCGGTAGTGGCCAACTTTGTAAAAAAGGTATCGATACGGCTGGAAGCGTATCGATACACCTGGACGGTTTTCAATAGTTTGGCCTTGGAACACTTAGAAAATATTTTGAGTTTGAGTTTTTCAAATCAGTTTTAATGTGTTAGTGATTTAAAACTTATTAAGGGACTTATAAAACAATTTTAAGTTTTTCAAATTGATTCTTAAAGATTTAATTATATCAAAATCAAATATAGGCTTCACAGTTTTTATTATACGACCGCGTTTTAAAAAAATGGGACTTAATGTGAAACGTCATCGTTTTAATAATTAATTTAAATATTAAATTTTCAAAACCTAATAATCATTTTTTTTAGGGACACGTTTTCAACCTGACTTCCTAGATTCGACCCATAACCCTTGGGTCGGGTTTGGGGTTACAAATTCCGCCCAATTAACCTTTGTACAGTGTTGTATAAGATTGTTACAAAGGTCATCGTCAATAGATTGAAGACTTTTCTACCTCAATGGGTGACTCAAAACCAATAAGTTTTTTGCCGGGAAGAAGTATTATTGATAATATTGTGTTGGCGCAAGAGATTGTGCACTCTATGCGGAAGAAATCAGGAGCTAATGGTTGGATGGAGATAAAGGTGAATTTGGAAAAGGCCAACGACCGTTTAGAATGGTAGTTTTTTTAGGAGACTTTAGTGAATTTCTGTATCCCTTCGAACTTGATTTGGGTCATTATACAATGTGTTACTTCTGTTTCTACTCAGATTCTATAGAATGGGGAGTTATCTAAGGTCTTCAAACCAACCAGAGGGATTCAACAAGGGGATCCCCTATCTTCATGTCTCTTTGTATTGTGTATAGAGAGGTTGTCTCAATCCATTTCTAATGAAGTTGAATCAAGTAGTTGGCAGCAAATTAGGCTCAGTCGAAATGGTCCAGGCATCTCCCAATTTTTTTTTCGCTGATGACCTTGTATTGTTTGCTGAAGCGACATATTCCCAATTGGATGTCATCAAGTGAGTATTTGCAACATTTTTGTGACTGCTCAGGCCACCGAGTGAGTGTAGTAAAGACTCATATCTTTTTTTCACATAATGTCGTGGTGGAGTTGTGTGACTTTATCACATAGGGCTTTGGTTTCACCGAAGTGAAAGAACTTGGCCGGTATTTGGGTGTCCACCTTCTACATTCCCGTGTGACGAAGGCAACCTATGGCTATGTTTTAGAGAGGGTTCGTAGTCGATTATCTGGTTGGGCAGCATGTTTATTGTCGCTAGCTGTCCGTATAACGCTTGCTAAATTCGTATTGTAGGCGATTCCTAGTTTTGTGATGCAATCTTCATGGCTGCCTAAGGAAGTGTGTGATGAATTAGAGATGGCGATCCGGATCTTTGTTTGGGGCTCATCGCCAGAAGTGCGAAAGGTACATCTTGTTAATTAGAAAACGATGCAAAACCCGGTGAAGGATGGAGGTTTAGGCTTCAAGGATATGCAATATCAGAAAAGTGCATTCCTTATGAAACTTGGCTTTCAACTCATAACCAATGATGATAAGTTATGGGTTAAAATACTCAAGGCAAAGTATAATTGGGTGGATGTAATTCCATGACAACTACGACTAGGCTGATGTTCGAGGCTGTGGAGGGGCCTCTCTGCAGTTGGGGTGCAGTGCGTGAGGGAGTTCAGTGGAATATTCGAGACGGGAAATCCATGGAGTTCTAGAATGGCACTTGGGTTGATCGGCATGGAACATTGCGTACTGAATGCATTGATCCGAATGTAATAGGCTCTTCACCTGTGGTGGATTGGGTGAAGGGATGGGCAATGGAATTGGCAGCATTTGTGACAAGTCCTTCCCTTAGCCATGTTTCAAAAATTTGCAGCCTTTCTTGTACCGAATGATTATTTTGGAAGTGATAATACATGTTGGAGATGGTAAGCCAAACAAACCTTCACTACCAAGTGAGCTTATATGGCTTTGATGAGGGATATCCACATTGCTTCGGATTGGGATTGGTCCTTTATTTGGAACTTGAAAATCCCTCAACGAGTTCGTGTGTTTATGTGGTTAGCCATGCACGAAAGAATGCTAACAAATGGGAAACGTGCATGGCAACATATGTCGATTGTTGTGGATTTCCCTAGCTGCCATCGGGGTGTTGAAACTATGGACCATATACTTCGTTTGTGTCCTATGGCTAAACAGGTTTGGCAGAAATTAATAATGTCAGCGCAGTGGTCAAATTTCATGAGTTGCTCGTTTAAGGATTGGTTGTGGCTCAATATTCTTCAAACGGTAGCTTTGTGCAATTGGCAGTGGGCTGGGATGTCAAATTTTCCATTATTTTTTGGCTCTTGTGAACTCGTCGGAATAAACGACTATTCGAAGATGGGTACTTTGAACATGAGTCAATCTTGGCTGAATGTAATCGTATGGTGAGAGATTACGGCCAAGTGCGGCATGCTGATGAGGCTGCTACCAGATTGGTTGAACCACAGATTGGTTGGGTCAAAGAGAATGTTGATGGGGCTGTTAGCTTACATAATGAGGATACCACGTGTGGCGGTGTAATTCAGAATACGTATGGGGATTGGTGTGTAGGCTTCTCTTGCAGTTTGGGATGATGTCCAATGATGGTAGCCAAATTGTGAGCAGTGTATGAAATTTTGAAGCATGCGTGGGTTGCATGTTAGGCTCGATATCCTTCAACTGAAATGCTTACCAAGTAGTGGAGAAATTGTATTTATGGGTGTTTGTGGTGGAAGCAAAAATTGAAAAATTTGGACAAAGATTTATTGTGGTTCGACTTTCTAACCAAAGACTAGATCCACTATCTAGCTTCCCACTAAGAATTTTCCAAATTCACTCTTGAGTTTCTTCCCCTTTTCTAGGATAAGGAGGCAACATTTATACACTCGAAGCTTTCTAACCCAAAGCTTGAGTAAACCCTCTTGTACAAAGCAAAATTCAAAGCAAACAAGAAATCTATCTAAAAGGTATGTGTTTGAAATAATTAAGCACTCACCCAATACTAAAATACTTGAGCAATTATAACAATGTAAGCTCACAAGTGTTGTTTATACAAAGGATGGAAAATTAAGCACTAAGACATAGTTTGATCATAATGTTTTTGACTTGTGGATCATTAGTCTTCTATAGATGCTAGAAGGTCCCTTTTATACTCCTAATTGAGTTTGAAGTCGTTGGAGACTGTTGGGATTGAATTGGAGCCGTTGAGGATGATTTTCATGTTGATTTCCCAATTATGGTGCAAGGTGTATCGATATGCGGGGTACCCATATCGATACGGTTCCTTTGGGAAAGAGTCATTGTGAATCCCTCAGTTGATGCGTATCAATACGCTTCTGAGCGTATTGATACGGCCTGCACTTTAAAAATTCGTTGGGAGAGAGTTGTTGGGGTAGTTAGAAATAGCCGTTGTAATTAAAACATAGGGTATCAGTACGCTTCATAGCTTATCGATACGACCCTACTTCGTAACGATACGGACAAGCCGTATCGGTACGAATTTTGGCTACTAGAATTTTACTGTAGCTGAAACTCTAAAGCATATCGATACGGTGTATACCATATCGGTACAGTGGCTTGAAAAACAAAGGTTTGGCTACTTTAAAGACATTTTAAATCATTCCAAAGCCTTATAAAAATCATCAAACATATTTTCAAGTTGTTTGGACTTATTAACATTTTGAAATCTTTTCAATTTAGTCCAACACAATTTTTTATTATAATAATAAAACCAACTTGAAAAATTGTTTGTGATTCTCCCCTTAGTATTTAAAAATCTGAATAAGAGTTTTTAAAATTTATAAGTGGTTAAAGCTCCCCCTTATTCTCTTGAAAAATCAATTTTTCAAACATTTTCTCCCTTTTTTTCTTATATCAAAAGAAATTTTGAAACATTAAATTCAAAATAACAAAGGAGGTAAGATAAAATTTTGACAAAACTAAAAAATGTTGGTTTTAAAATGGCCCTCCCTTACTCAAGCATCAATAAGTGTTAGTCCAACAATTATGATAAACTAGTTGAATTAAAAATAAATAAAACAAATTAAAAAGAAATTCAACTAATTTTCACCACACTTGAATCAAAGGGAGGATGTGAAGCCTTTCTTCTTCAAGTGCTTTCCTTGTGTGTATGGAGCTCCCCCTCAATTTTGTACTTTGTTTATCATTCTCCATCATACCTAAAACAAGACAATCACAAATGTTTTGGTATTCAAATTGTTTTGGATCCATAAGCATTAGTAGCACATAATTTAGTCTCCTTAGGAATCCATTTTTTTCAATTTCATCCCTTTTACTTGAAGTAGTTAGCCCTTTTGGGACCCAAATACTTCTAAAACATTTTTCGTTCAAAAATCTGGGGCACTAGATTGTCTAACATAAAAATTTAATTTTCTCAAATTATTTTTCTTTTAAAGTTCATTGGAAATCAATTTTTTTTTCTTTCTTAAGATCATCAACATTCTTTTGATGATCTTTTTCCATCGTTTGAAGCAATTCTTGTAAATTTGAAACTTTAAGCTCAAAATCTTTGATTTTTGCTTCAAACTTTAAATTGGTTTTTAAAAGAAAATTATTTTCAATTTTGAAATCAACTTTTTGTTTTTCGAAAATGAAACCTTAAATTCAAAAACCAGTTCATCATAGGCTTCTTATAACTCATCAAATGAATAAGAATTTGAACTAGATGAGTTAGAAGTTACCTTACCCTCTTGGAGGGCCATAATGCATAGATGGGCTACTTCATCTTCATCGGTGGAGTCTTCATCACTCAATGTAGCCACATACGCCTTCTTTGAAGATGATCCCTTTTTGTTGAAGCGAGGGCAATCATATTTAGTGTGCCTCGTCTCTTTGCATTCATGAATCTTTTGGGGATCCTTCATCTTCTTCTTCGATTCATGCTTGGATTTTTTCATTTTGCTCTTCATGAACATGGTGAACTTCTTGAAGAGATGAATCATCTCTTCATCTTCACTTTCCTCCTCACTTGATTCTTCATGTTGGCATGTGGGAGATGGAAGAGCAATGACATTCACATCAATGTCTTGCTCCTTGATCTTCTTCTCCTTCTCCCTCTTTAAGGGTTGAGACATCATCTCATGGGTGAGCAAAGATCCAACGAGCTTGTCAAGCTTGAGCTCATTCAAGTTCTTTGCTTCTACAATGGCCGTATTTTTGGACTCTCGTGATTCGGTAAATGAGTAAATCAACTTCCGAACGAGTTAGTCTTCCGAAATCTCCTCTCCAAAACCTTTGAGTTGGTTGACGATTGTGGAGAAACGGTCGAACATCCTCTTGATGTCTTCATCCGAGTCCATCTTGAAGTTTTCATATTTGAGGTTGAGTAGACCAGTCTTTGTCTCCTTCACCTCATTTGTACCTTCATGGATCACTTCAAGTTTATCCCAAACCTCCTTGGCATCTTCATAAGAGGAAACTTTTGTGTATTCATCGGGGCCCAATGCACACAATAGAATATGTAAGACTTTATAATTTAGCTTCATCTTCTTCTTGTCATCCGCACTCCAATCGTGTCTTCTTCGTTGTGGCACGAATGGTCCGTCTTCAACAATGTCCCAAAGACGGTAGTCTTTTCCCTTGATGAAGTACATCATCCTACTCTTCCAATAGTCATAATGCACACCGTTGAAGAATGATGGCTTGTCGATTAATTGCATCATTTATCACCGATTGATTGTTTGTTGATCTAGCTTGCTGGATCTTCTCAATAGGATGTTAATCTCTTTCGATTGAGCATCACTCTGATACCAATTATTAGGCTCGATATCCTTCAACCGAAATACTTGCCAAGCAGTGGAGAAGTTGTATTTATGGGGAATGAGAGATGTTTTTTAATATACTAATGTGATAATAAAGTCGTATCTATTTTTTAAATATACTAGTTAAGGAATGAGAGATGTAATCAAGCAGACAGCGATTGAATTATATATTTTTTTTGGGGACAATTACTAAAAGTAATTTTAACTATTAAATCATATGTCTTTATGTGATTTCATGAAACAAATAAAAATCTATAATTTGTTGACAAATTTTTTTATCAAAATTTTCGTAAAAAATAAATAAATTTATAATAATATATCTTAATACTAAACTTATAGAAAAAAATTAAAATATAACTACTGCAGAGGGTGAACTTTCCACATAAAAAGGATAAAAATAAATATAATATGATTGAAAATATATGTAACTAGTTCGAATTAAATACAAATAATTGAAATTTGATGCAAAATGCAATAAAAGAGAAAATTTATACAATGAAAACTAAATTAATTTGACACTTGATAATCATTATTTTAATTTGGACACTCATTATCACAATGAAAACTAAGCTATGATGCTTCTTAGGTACCATCATGATTAAGCTAGGGTTTAGAATTTATCCAATATGTTAGTACTCACACCTAATATATGTCCACTCTACCACCCAACACTTGTCCACACCCAATACCCACCACTTAGGATAGAATATCAAGGGCAAAAAGCAAACCCTTCAACTCTCACGACGCTTGGGGGCAGTTCTGCTGTGAGGCGGTTATTATACGGCGTGACCGTTTAAATAGGTGACCGGTTAAACATAACAAAATAGGTAAAATTACTTATTTTGTTGATAAGAGTATCAACATATCCAATAAATTACTTATTTTAAGCTAATGAAGCCTTGGAAAATATCTATACTTTTTGAGTAAATTACTTATTTTGTTGATACTTTTGAGTAAATTACTTATTTTGTTGATACTTTCGAAAGTATCTATACTTTTCTAAAAGTATCGATACTTTTTTAAAAAACAATGTAACTGCTTGCAATGTGGCTCGAAAGTATCGATACTTTTAAAAAAGTATCAACAAAAAGTATCGTTACTTTTTAAAAAAAAATATTGATACTTTTAAAAAAGTATAGATAGTTTCGAAAGTATCAACAAAATAAGTAATTTAGTCAAAAGTATCAACAGAATAAGTAATTTACTCAAAAAGTATAGATATTTTCCAAGGCCCCATCAGCTTAAAATAAGTAATTTACTGGATATGTTGATATTCTTATCAACAAAATAGGTAATTTTACATATTTTGTTATCGTTGGATTTTCAAGGCCCCATCAGCTTAAACTTTAATAACAAATTAGGCGCTACCGAATATGTTGATACTCTTATCAACAAAATAAGTATTTTTATCGGTTTTGTTATCGTCGGATTTTCAAAGCCCCATCAGCTAAACTTTAATAACAAAATAGGTAAAGCGTGCCAAATATGTTGATACTCTTATCAACAAAATAAGTAATTTTACCGATTTTGTTATCGTGGGATTTCCAAGGCCCCATCAGCTTAAACTTTAATAACATAATAAGCGCTACCTAATATGTTGATACTCTTATCAACAAAATAATTAATTTTACATATTTTGTTATGTTTGTGTCGATACCTATCGATAACTTAAGTTTGCCGGTAACCAACTTTTTTTAATATTTTTTCATCTTTTCTACCAGATACATTATTTTAAATCAACATATCCTGTAGCGCTTTACCTATTTTGTTATTTATCTTATAATATTTCCGGTAACGTCGTTTCGTAACTGTATATTAATCCGCCTTTCATTAGAATTTCCCCACGCTCGGACTCTTCCACCATGACCACGACTAATTTCATTAGAATCCTTTCATCTTCTCCGTCCAAATGGCTTCAGACCACAGTCCTCCATGTTGGTCATCGAAATTGTCACTTAAATTATCAATTTGGAAAATTCAACTTATAAAATTTATATTTTCTTTTCTGTTTTTATAAATTATTTTTTTTAATTACGTGAAAAATCAAAGGATAATTTAACCGAAACTGAAGAAGTATTGCCTTTTCTCTTGTGTGGAAAAATAATTGAGATGGAGGGTCCATGTCGCATGTTCAATGTATTTTACCATTTTTTTCTAACTTGAAGGTAACAACATTCAATTCTCCATCTAATTTCTGTGGAGTGGCAGCCATCTTGAATTGAAAGCCAACAACATGAAAAGCAAACTGCAGTGGAACGTCACTTCCCATAATTATTGCCACTGAGAAAAAACCTCTACAAATAGAAAACATAAGAGCTCAGAAATGTCTTCCAACACAAGATCTCATCTCAGTTTAATACCTGTTTTCCGACACAGTTTACCAGATAAAGAAATGTCTTCCATGCCGCCCGACGCGAATCGTCGCTCCGCCAACTTTCATCCCAGCATTTGGGGAGATATTTTCCTTTCATGTCCCACCTCATAAATGGTAAACAATCACACTTTGTTAAATTCACTACGCGTGTTTCCATGCATGCAAACTAGGGTGTAAATGAACATAACATTCGATGAACTGTTTGTTTATTAAGCCAAATGAACGAGTATGAATAAAAAATTTAAGTTTGCTTAATAAATGAACGAACACGAACATATGTGTGTTCAGTTCGTTTATGTTCACGAACAAGCTCGTTTACCCTGTACCACTTTTCCTTTTATTTTTCTACATTTTAGATATAGGAATGCATGTGACTAGTTCCTTCGGTGAGACAGTTGTAGTTAGACGGATGTATAGGAGGTGTCCGTTGAAGATTCAGGGTCATGTGTTTCCTGTTGATATGATGGAGCTTCCATTCTACGGTTTTGATATCATTTTGGGTATGGATTGGTTGGTTGAGCACAGAGCTGGTGTAGATTTTGAGACAAAGAGAATTTCGTTGAAGCTTTCCGATATCTACGAGGTAGTGGTAGTAGGCGAGAACGTTAAGTTCTTGTCGAACGCTGTGCCAGCTTTAGAGGCTCATAGGTTGATAGACTCTGGTTGTGGGGCTTATTTAGCGTATGTGATGAATCCGAATATGAGTGAGATTAGACCGAAAGATATCAGGACAGTTTGTGATTATCCAGATGTGTTTCCAGAAGAGTTATCGGGTTTGCCTCCTGACAGAGATGTAGAGTTTGTGATTGAGACTGTTTCAGGGTCTACTCCAGTTTCTATTGCTCCGTACCGTATGGCTCCGAAAGAGTTGAAAGAATTGAAAAGTCAGCTTCAAGGGTTGTTAGACCGACGTTTTATTAGGCCTAGTAGTTCGCCTTGGGGTGCTCCCGTGTTGTTTGTGAAGAAGAAGGATGGCAGTATAAGGATGTGTATCGACTATAGGCAGTTGAACCAGTTGACAGTGAAGAACAAGTATTTGTTGCCTCGTATAGATGACTTGTTTGATCAGTTGAGGGGTGCCTTAGTGTTTTCGAAGATAGATTTGAGATCAGGGCACTATCAGTTGAAGGTGAAAGAATGTGATGTACCGAAGACAGTTTTTAGGACTAGATACGGTCATTATGAGTTCCTTGTGATGTCGTTTGGGCTCACGAATGCACCAACAGCTTTTATGGACATGATGAACAAAGTTTTCCAAGACTATCTAGACCGATTTGTAGTTGTTTTCATAGACGACATCCTTGTGTACTCGAGATCAGAAGAAGAACATGATGAGCATTTGAGACTTGTTTTACAGAGGTTGATGAGTAATCAGTTGTATGCTAAGTTGAGTAAATGCGAGTTCTAGATCAGAGAGGTTGTGTTTCTTGGCCACATTGTGTCAGATGAAGGTATTCGTGTTGATCCGAAGAAGATTGAAGCCATTGTCGAGTGGAAACAACCTAAGTCAGTGACAGAGATTAGGAGTTTCCTAGGACTAGCCGGTTACTATAGGAGGTTCGTTGATGGTTTCTCTAGAGTAGCTGCTCCGTTGACTAGATTGTTGCAAAAAAGAGTTAAGTTCGAGTGGTCAGGTGCGAGACAGAAGGCTTTTAAGAAATTAAAAGAAGCTTTGACGAATGCTCCAGTGTTAGTACTGCCAGTTTCAGGGAAAGAGTTCGTGGTCTATAGCGGTGCTTCCTACATAGGTTTAGATTGTGTTCTGATGCAAGAAAGAAGAGTTGTTGCTTACGCCTCGAGACAGTTGAAGGTGCACGAGAAGAACTACCCTACGCACGACATTGAGTTATCAACATTGAGTTATCATAAAAGCTTGAAGTATCTGATGACTCAGAGAGAGCTGAACTTAAGACAGAGAAGATGGCTTGAACTGTTGAAAGACTATGATTTGACTATTGAGTACCATCCGGGTAAGACAAATGTAGTGGCCGATGCGTTGAGCAGAAAAGTTGCAGTTGAATTGCGAGCTATGTTTGCTAGGCTGGGTGTATCAGAGGACGGTGGTTTGATTACAGAGTTGCAAGTGAAGCCTTCGTTGATTCAGATGATCAGAGAGAAACAGTTACATGATGCATCTTTAGCTTCACATGTTCAGGACATTGCAGAAGGTAGGCCGACAGAGTACAGTTTCAGTGATGAGAATGTGTTGTGTTTCAGAGACAGAGTTGTAGTACCTGAAGATGTTGAGTTGAGACGTATGATTCTGAGCGAAGCACATTCGAGTCCTTTTTCTATGCATCCGGGCAGTACTAAGATGTACCGAGATTTGAAGAGTGATTATTTTTGGGTTGGTTTGAAGAAGGATGTAGCCGAGTATGTGAGTTGTTGCATGGTTTGTCAGAGGGTAAAGGTAGAACATCAGGTTCCTTCAGGTTTGTTGCAGCCTTTGAAAATTCCGGAATGGAAGTGAGAAAGAATCACGATGGACTTTGTGTTAGGGTTACCGTTGTCTCATTCGAAGAAGAATTCTGTTTGGGTGATAGTTGATATATTCACTAAGTGTGCTCATTTCTTAGCAGTGAACACCACAAATTCTTTAGACAAGTTGGCAGATTTGTATATCCGCGAGATTGTGAGGTTGCATGGAGTTCCGAAGTCTATTGTATTAGACAGAGATCCAAGATTCACATCGAGGTTCTGGAGTTGTTTGCATAGTGCCCTAGGTAGTCGTTTGCATTTTAGTACTTCGTATCATCCGCAGTCAGATGGTCAGTTAGAGCGAGTGATACAGGTATTAGAGGATATGCTCCGTTGTTGTGTGATTGATTTCCAGGGTTCTTGGGAGAAGCATTTACCCTTAGTCGAGTTTGCTTACAACAACAGTTACCAGGCTAGTATCCAGATGGCTCCTTATGAGGCATCGTATGGTAGGCGATGTAGGACTCTAATCTGTTGGGCCGAAACGGGTCAGAAATTGTTACCTATGCCAGATTTGCTTAAGGGGACTACTGATAAGGTGAAGTTGATTTGTGACCGTCTAAAGGCAGCTTTCGATCGTCGGAAATCTTACGTAGATTTGAAGAGAAAAGAGGTTGAGTTTTCAGTGGGTGAGAAAGTGTTTCTGAAAGTGTCTTTGTGGAAGAAGGTGATGCGATTTGGCCGGAAAGGTAAGTTGAGTCCGAGGTTTCTCGGCTCGTATGAGATAGTTGAGCGGATTGGGCCAGTAGCTTACCGTTTGAGATTGCCTTCAGAGTTAGAGAAGATCCACGATGTTTTCCATGTGTCGATGCTTAGGAGATATAGATCAGATTCGTCTCACGTTATGCCCGTTGAGGAGATAGAGCTGAATTCGGATCTGTCTTACAATGAAGAACCGGTTGAGATACTTGCTTCGGATAGCAAGGTGTTGCGTGGCAAGACCGTAGAGTTGGTCAAGGTGTTGTGGAGACATAGAGGTGTGGAAAAGGCCATGTGGGAGAGGAAAGCGGATATGCTTGAGCAGTTTCCGTACTTGTTTCCGTCAGGTAATTTCGGGGACGAAATTCCTTAAGTGGGGGAGAGTTGTAATACCCGGGTTTGGGGGTCGGGTGATTTAAATAATTAAAATAATGTTCCGGGTTTTGTTTTCAAAATAATTAATTGTGTTGGACATATTTTAAATCAAGCCCAAATAGCCATTGACTACATATTATTGTAAATATCCATTTTCATTAAGGGTAAAAAGGACCTTTGACTTTTTAAAAGAAACAAACAAATAAAAAATTTCTTTTTGCTCATCTTCTTCCCCCTCCCAAAAACAAAACTAACAACAACTTCCCCTCCCCTTTGAAGTTTACTATTCTATTTCCTCATCTCTTCATCCTTGGAGATTTTTGAAAGGTAATTATGTTTTTGAGTTGTCCTCAACTTTCTCTTTCTCATCATGTTTTTAGTTTTCAATGAAACTCATTATTTTGTGTTTTGAGTTTTTGAGTTTAAAGAATAAAAATCCAAACTTTATGGTCTGTTGTTAAAGCTTTTGATTTCTTATCATTAGATATGTTATTGGTAGCCCAAATGGTCCAACATAGTTAATTTTTACAAGGTTTTAACAACATTTTCGGATATGGGTTTTAGAGATGTTTTAGATGGTTCAAATGTCAAGTTTTGGGGCTGTTTTGTGTGAGAAATTGGTAGCTGATGATTAAGTGATGTTTGAAGGTTGTTTTGAGTGTATTAGATTGCAAGTTGGATGTTGGAAATGGGAATCTTCTGTAAGAATTTTGGGCTGCTCGAAAATGTGGGTTTTGAGAGTGTTCTTGGCTTGAATTTGAGCTTGATTTGTGTTATGAGTTACAGCAGTAGTTTGTGTTTGTTTTGGTGATTAATAGAGTGTATTTTATTGTTTAGAAGCAAGGAATTGTGTTGGTGAAGCCTCACATTCGAATCCGGAACCGTTGGGAGCTTGATCGGTTGTTTGCTTGTGTTTGGAAAGACCGGTGAGTGGTTTTTCAATTTTTAAATTGGTTTTCAAACGTTGGTTTGAGCATGTAGACCTAGGTCAGGCTTGGTAAACCCACCTAGAGTTGGGATTAGATTGGTTGTCTAATCTCAAGCTTTAGTTAGAGACCTATGGATGAACTTTGAATGTTGTGTTTATGTCTCATATGTTAATTGTGATTAATGTTGCTATGCACATTGTGGCTATGTGTGATATTGAGGCATGATGATTTGTTTATGCATTGTGATATGCATGTGTTTGATGAGATGTGGGTGCATGATTGTAAATCATGGTGGCTACGTGCTAGGCATGGGAAATGGTAAGAAATTTGTGTTATGATAAGCTTGTGTTGAGATAGTATTGGCACTAGTATGCTTGGGTACAAATGATCGATCATTAGGATGTTAGTGTGCACACGAGTGTCGAAATGCGTGCGTGGTCTTGGTGATGGTAGTCATCAAGATGGAGTACGGATACGCCCGGAAATCTTCTTTTATATGTTAGTCGGTGATGAGTGGAATCCCTTCGACGGGGCGTGAAGATGAGTGGAATCCCCTCCGCGTGATACGGTGATGAGTGTAATCCCACCGTGAGGTAATGTAATGGTTGAGTTTGGATGTGAGTTCCAACGGTTGTTATCCACGTATTCGGGTCATAGCTAGGTGCCAATATGTAGAACTAATGTTTTGATATAATAATTGAAAAATGTTTTGGACTAATTTGAAAAGAATTTAAAACTTGGTTTTAAGTCCAAACAACTTGAATTTATGTTTGAGGTATTTTAAAAGGTTTTTGGTAATGTTTTTATTGATTTCAGAGAGCCAAACTTGTCTTTTCAAGCTACCCGTATCGATACCTTTTTGCCCAGTTTGGTCACTGCCAAAACTCGTATCAAAACAGGCTTGGCTGTTTCGATACGGTGAGAGATCGTTTCGATACGCCTGGTAAGCGTACCGATCAAAATTTAACAACCCTAACGGTCATATTTCCCAACGGTCTTTTAAACGTCATACCGTACCGATACGCCCTCAAGCGTATCGATACGTCTAGGCTGGCAAGAGCCCAACGACTAGTTTCTAATGAAGGTCGTATCGATACGGGTCCAAGCGTATCGATACGGAAGGCTGTAGAACAACATTAATAAAGGGAAATAAAGTCCTCAACGGCTCCAAATCATCCCCAACGGCTATAAACTCATCAAGGAGTATAAAAGGGACCTCCAAGCATCAAGATATGGTTAATGCTTCAATTGTCAATCAACAAATGATCAAATATAGTCTTTGTACTTAAATTGTGAATTCTTGTATAGACAAACACTAGTGAGCCAAAATTGTCAAATTTGCTCAAGTGTTTTAGGATTTGGGTGAGTGCTTTTATTGTGCAAACAAACACCTATTAGAGGGATTTGTGTTTGCTTTTCTTATCTCTTGTAAAGAGGGTTTGATCAAGGCTTTGGGTAGAAAGCTTGATCGGTGTATAAGGGTTTCCTCCTAAGCCTAGAAAAGGGGACGAATCAATAGTGGATTGATTGGAAATCCTTAGTGGGAAGCTAAGGTACTGGATGTACACCTTTGTTAGAAGGTTGAACCACTCTAAAATCATTGTGCCATTTACATTTTAGCTTCCACACCTCATCCACCCAAAAATTCACCTCTCCACCACTTGGTGAGAAACATCGGTTGAACGAATCGAGCACCTTACAACTCAACAATTGGTAACAGAGCTTGGCTCAATCAAAGAGGATTAACATCCTATTGAGAAGATCCGGCAAGCTCGGTCATCATTTCACCAACCGGCTCAAATGACGCAATTCATCGACAAACCGCCCTTCTTCGACGAAACCTACTATGCCCACTGGAAGATAAAGATGAAGTTCTTCATCAAGTCTAGAGACTACAAGCTATGGGACATAGTTGAAGACGATCCATTCCTGCCTCAACGAAGCAAAGCGGAGTGGAGTGCCGATGATCGCAAGAAGATGGAGCTTAATTGCAAAGCCTTGCACATCCTCTTTTGTGCATTTAGCCCAACCATCTATGAGAAGATGTATTCTTGTTAGAGTGCCAAGGAGGTATGGGACAAGCTTGAAGTCACATACGAGGGAACCGATGAAGTTAAGAAAACCAAGATTGGGCTCCTCACCTTAGAGTATGAGAACTTCAAGATGGATCCGGAAGAGAACATCGAGAAGATGTTTGATAGATTCTCCACTATCACCAATGGTCTTAAAGGCTGTGGAGAAGCCATCCCGGAGGAAAAGCTTGTCCGAAAGCTCATCTACTCACTTCCCGAGTCTTGGGACTCAAAGAGGACCGCCATCATCGAAGCAAAGAATTTGAAGACCTTGAAGCTTGATGAACTCATGGGGTCACTCCTTACTCATCAAATCATGAAGAAGAACAAAGAAGATGAGAAGAAGAGGGAAGAAATTAGAGCTATGGGAGAAAAGAAGCTCAAGGGGCTTGGCATCAACACCAATGCCATGGCTCTCAAATCCTCCACTTGCCATCATGTTTATTCAAGTGAAGAGGAGGATGAAGAAGAAGAGATAGTTCATCTCTTCAAGAAGTGTGCCTCGTTCATGAAGAAAGCCTTGAGAGAGCTTGAACGAGAATCCATGAAAAAGGAGAGGGCAAGCACTTCAAACCATAAGAAGAAGGCACATGTGGCTACTTAGAGTGATGAGGACTCCATCGACGATGAACAAGTCAACCTTTGCCTTATGGCCATCGAAGAAGATTCAAGGGTAACTTCTAATTCATTTACTTCATGTTCTTACTCTTTTGATGAATTACAAGATGCCTACGATAATTTGGTTTTAGATTTTAAAAATCACATTTTGAAAAACAATAAATTGATTTCAAAGTTAAAAATTCAAAATGATTTGATTTCTAAAACCAAACTTGAACTTGAAGCAAAACTCGAAGAGTTTGAATTAAAATGTTTTGATTTACAAAATTTGCTTCAAAAAGTTCAAGAAGAAAAAGATTTGATTTCCAAAGAGCTTGAAAAGAAAAAAAATTGGAAAATCAAATTTTTATGTAAGACAATCTAGTGCCCCTAGATTTGTAAAAGGAAAATGTTTTAGAAGTATTTGGGTCCCAAAAGGACTTAGCACTTCAATTAAAAAGGGTGACATTGAAAAATGGATTCCTAAGGGGACTAAAATTTGTGCTACTAACGTTTATCGATCCAAAGCAATTTGGATACCAAAAATCACTTGATTGTCTTTTGATAAGTGTGATGGAGATTAATCAACAAGTCAAAAATTGAGGGGGAGCTCCATGCACACAAAGGAAGAACACTTGAAGAATGAAGGCTTCACATCCTCCCTTGGGTTCAAGTGTTGGTAAAAATCTAGTTGTTTTTATTTTATTTGATTTATTTCTTTTTATTTCAACTAGATGATCATAAATGTTGGACTAACATTTTTTAATTATTCTTTGAGTAAGGGGGAGCTGTTGAGTGTGTAAAAGTTCTATTATTTACACCCTTTTTAACCCATATTTCTGCTGCATTCAAGCATCATTGCATTGCATTTAGGTCAGTTTACAGTAAAACATCACAAATTCACTAAAGGCACGGATTCTACTAAAAGATGGCTATTTTTGCAGGTATCTGCCATAGTAGACGTTGAAGGCAGGCGCAGGGCAGAGAAGCAGGAAAGCTGAACTGGACAAGCAGACGAAGAAGACGAAGCTGCCATGGACATGTCGTGACAGCATGGTGACAGCAGACTTATGAATAGGAAAAGCAAAGTGGACCTCAATAGATAGAGAAAAATCTGCTCGTCTGTCGTGTGAAAGCCACATATTTTTCCAAGCCCCGGATCAAAAGATATGTCAAGCCAAAGCTCAAGGAGAGGAAATTCCTAGAAACAAGGATGCGGCTGGAAAGTAGGAGTCTTTAGAGATTTAGTCTTTATTAGAATCTTACTTTTAATTAAAGTTGTAATCCTTGTTACCTTAGATAACTTGAGCCCAAAGCTTATATAAGGGCATAGATTTTAACCTAGGGACACAACCGATTACCCCATAACCGAAACCAAAAACCCCTGCCATTTACCCGTCACCGACATGTTCTAAATTCCCCCTAGGGCTACGGGTTGTTTTGTAAAGTAGTTGCAAGGGTTGTTTTGTTTTAGGAATTTCCAAGTTCAATAAAATAGACTTCAAGTTCTCTTATTTTGGTTTTAATATCTTGCAAGAGCATCGGAGAGCATTGTGAGGTTATCCATTTACTTAGCATCGGGAGAGTTAAGTATACGAAAGAAATAAGAGCGCGTTCTCTAGTTTATAGTTGAACCATCTCGTGCCTAGGGATAGGGCGAGGTTAAGTGGCTAAGGAAGAATTCATACACATCGGTGTTCATCCTTCGATTCACGCCGGGAGGTATCATCAAAGACGTGATCATCGACAGACTTGGACCTAGGGATAGGCCAAGGCAGATCTGGGATTCTTGCCAAGCTTGAAGTACGGAGTTGGTGTGTCTGCTACCGCGACAGATAACGGACAGCCGCCACGACAGGTGCTGTCGGCGACGGGAGCGACGACAGAACTGGAGATCCTAAGCAATCCAATACCTGCACTACTGAGCAATTCAATACCAGCCCATTCTCTCTATCTTGATATTTCTACTCTCTTTATTTACGTTTACTTTGATATTTTCGTGACAATTCTCTTAAATATTTCCTTTACTTCGTGCAGTGAATTTAGGTGAAGTCATTAGCCCAATCCCTGTGGAGACGATATCCGATACTTCGTATCACTTTACTACTTGCGTCGTGTACACTTGCACTACAATTGCGATAGACTATTTTACACGCAACAAGTTTTTGGCGCCGTTGCCGGGGATTGGCAATATAACTACACCTTTCTCTCCTTGCACTTTTTGTTTTTATTTTCGTTTTTTGTTCTTATTTAAATTTCCTTTTTCTTTTGTGTTTTAAACTCTCGCTTTTCACGAGGTTTTCTTGTTTATGCGCAGATCTAAAAGAGGCGAAGATCCTGAGTATAAATTAGATCCGGAAATCGAACGTTCCTTCAATCTCAAGAAACAAATTCGCCACCTTTTAGACAGAAACGAATACCTCGAGGAACAGCTAGAGAAGATGGGCCATAACCAACCTGTCGGTGGTCGCATACCACCTCTGATACCACCAAATGTAACCCCCTTAACCCGGTCTAGACGGTTGTCCCGAATTAAGAAAGTCACACGGGGAAAACCAAAGTCAACCCGAAAGTCAACCTTGATTAACGACCCTTTTTTTTTCTTTTTAATCTTGTCTAGATGCTCATTAACCTTAATTGTGATCATACAAACAGCATATCAAAAGATCACAAACATCAGAGATCAAACAGGGACCCAATTGAACAAATTACAACTTTAGGGACCAAATTGTAAATTCTGATAAATTAAGGGACTTAACCCAAATTAAAGTTACCATCTTGAAATTAGTCAGGTTTCATGCTTCTCTGTGAAATTTCAGCTCAAACGGACATTCCAAACTCATACAATTGATCAAACATGATTCAGGACCAAAACGTAAACAAAACGAAACATCCAAAGATACTTTTAACTGATTTTAACGGTCGGGTATCGATACGCCACGTGTCGTATCGATACTCGGGGAAGGCAGAAACCAAATTCTAGCAAAGGTATCGATACCTTCCCCCTGGTACCGATACTCCACTCATATGGTATCGATACCTGTTCAGAGGTATCTATACCCCTGGGCAGAAACATGCATATTTGGCTCAGGTGTATCGATACCCAAGCCCGAGTATCGATACCCCTGCCTGGAAACAACTCGAAAACAGCATCAAACATGCATTAAACACCAAATTAACATCACCAAACCATATCATTTAATCATACAACATGCAAGGACTTCAATTGCATCAACAATTCAACATTTAAACAACACATAAGAAAAACCCCAATTCGTATAGCATGCTTCCTACTTAAGCTATCATTCAAGCAATAAACCTTCATAAGCAAGCAATAGGAAATCAATCCAAAATCCAGCAATTCAAACAACAATTAACATCCATAGGGAGTCTCAAACACCTCCCAAAACATACACATTGGTCCCCCATTGCCAAATCAACCAAAAGCTAAAATGTTTAACAAAACCTTCCATACATTGAGCTTTACTTGAACTTGTTTGCTTGCCTTCTCTTGCTGCCCTCAATGTACTCTAATGCTCTGCATTATTGAATCAAGAAAACGAGAGAGCGTAAGCCAAAGCTTAGTGAGGAGTGCTCTTTAAAAACCATTCAATAATGCAATTAAAACCATTTGTAAATCATGCTTATATTCAATCTTTTCACATGCTCAAAGCATACTTTAAATCAAGCAATTCCATGCTTCCACATTTCATTTTAACAAGCATCTCATGCTTCAACATAAACATTAAAACATGCATCTCATGCATCTCAATGTACTATACATGTCATATTGGCTCAAGTGATACATTTCATTTATGAAATCAAGTTCAACAACTTTCCCCAAGGACTTTTAAACACCTTGGCCCCAAGGACTTTTAAACACCTTGGCCATGGACTTTTAAACACCATGAAAGGACCACACAAGGACTTTTAACCACCTTTGTGTCCGTAGCTTGAATTACCCCAAGGACTTTTAAACACCTTGGCCCCAAGGACTTTTAAACACCTTGGCCACATGGACTTTTAAACACCATGGAAAGGAGCACCTAAGGACTTTTAACCACCTTAGTGTCCGCAACAAGATTCATCCAAGGACTTTTAAACACCTTGATGATCTTAGGTAACAAGGCTCACTCAAGGACTTTTAACCACCTTAGTGACCTTCACTTTTACAAACCATCACTTGCCAATACACACTTTATACATCATATAATCCACTGTTTTAAAGCATTTAAATCAAGCCATTTCATCATGCATTTCAAAGCATTAAATCATCATTTAACAATGCATAAAAACAAGGCACTCTTACCTAGAGACACCTTCAACACATGGCTTAAATCATCAGCATAAATCATGCTAAAACATCAGCAATTAACATGCTAAAACATGCTTTCCAAAACAGTAACAAATCATGCAAAATCATCATTTTACATTGCACCAAAACATGGCCACCACTTAGAGAGAGTAATCCGAAAACTTACACTTGAGCTTAGCAAAGTTGTTTAGACTTAAACTAAGCTCCCAAAACCTTGGTTTCAAAGCCGAAAACCATTTTCACAAATCCACTCACCGATTTCCACTTCGCTTCAAGCCAAAGCACCAAATCAAGCCTCCGGATCAACAATTCTTGGATCCAAGGATGCCTCCCCTGTTTCAACACATGAAAGCAGAGGATTAATGCATCATCATGCATTAATTGCTTCAATGAAAGCATCTAAACTCGCTGCTCTCACTAAACCTCCATTTTCGGCCACCAAACACAACCGAAAATGCATCCGAAACACTTCTAAACAAAGCCCAGCCACAAACCAGCAAAACCTTACTTCCATTAACATCATTTATCATCTAAAAACAACCTACAACCATCCTTATACCTCCAGCAACACCAGATCCACAAGATCACCACAAAAGCTACCTTAAAACACAAGCTAAACTTAGGAAATCCAACCTATCCGGGATTGCATCAATCAAGACTCATTTCCACATCAATTTAATGATCATTTAACATCAAAAACACTTCTCAAAACACAGATTTAACAGATCAAACGAAAATCAAGTGAAATCATCAAAATCTTGCATAATTAGCCAAGATCCATAAATCAACTTTAAAACCTTTAATCAAACATCAATTTAGGATTGAAAACTTTAGGAATTTCATTAAAGAACTTGAAGTTCAGAGGAGAAGGACGTTCTTACCTCCAAACTTGAGTTTCTCCTCTTTTTGGAATAGAAAAGCTTGATGAAACTTGAAGCAATTGAAGAGGATTTGAAGATACAATGATTTGCAATCAATTGAGAGTTGAAAGAAGGATTTTAGGTGGGAAAATCAGATTTAGATCTCTGGAAATTGAGTGTTTGGGTTGAGAGAAAAGATAGAGAGAAAAATAGGTAGTTAAAAGAGAAAATGGCCAAAATAGATTTTTCCCTCCTTTTGATTCTTTTAAAATCAGAATTATGTGTTAAAATATCTTAGAAAAATCTGGAGAAACTCCCTTTGGGTAAATAGCTCCTTAAAGATTCAAAGTTTCAACCCTTTATAAAATAGCCACCAAACTTTCAAAAATTACATTTTGGTCACTAGTCAAAATGTCACACTTCCGAAACTCATTTTCCAAAATTGATTTCACAGTTCACTTAATTATATTAAAAGATGATTTTAGAACATTTTTCCATATTTTTAATGCATCCCGAACTAGGCTTTCCTAATTTAACCTCTTACGATTCGAACAGCACTTTGACCAACCAGTCAACGCCCAAGACTTCCAAGCCCAAAACCGGGGCGTTACAACTCTCCCCCCCTTAAGAAATTTCGTCCTCGAAATTTACCTGAAGGAAAAAGATAAGGAAACTGCTTCAGCATATCTTCCTTCCGCTCCCACGTGGCTTCCTCAACACCGCGATGCTTCCACAGCACCTTCACCAACTCAATGGTCTTGCCACGAAGAACTTTGCTATCCGAATCCAGAACCTTCACCGGTTCCTCATCATAGGTCAAATCCGGATTCAATTCCACTTCCTCCACAGGCAACACATGCGAAGGATCAGATCTATACCTCCGGAGCATAGAAACATGGAACACATCATGAATCTTCTCCAGCTCCTGAGGTAACCTCAACCGATACGCAACAGGACCCACACGCTCAACAACCTCATACGGTCCAATGTATCTAGGGCTCAGCTTACCCTTCCGACCAAACCTCATCACCTTCTTCCAAGGCGAAACCTTCAAGAACACGCGATCACCCACCGCAAACTCTATTTCCTTACGCTTCAAATCCGCATAAGACTTCTGCCGATCAGAAGCAGCCTTCAACCGCTCACAAATGAGCTTCACCTTCTCGGTAGTCCCTTTCAACAAAGCAGGCATCGAAACCAACTTTTGACCAGTTTCAGCCCAACACAGAGGAGTCCTACACTTCCTCCCATACAGAGCCTCATAAGGTGCCATCTGTATACTTGCCTGATAACTGTTGTTGTAAGCAAACTCAACCAAAGGCAGATGCTTCTCCCAAGAACCTTGGAACTCTATCACACAGCATCTCAACATATCCTCCAAAATCTGAATAACTCGCTCAGACTGGCCATCCGACTGAGGATGATAGGATGTACTGAAATGCAACCTTGTACCCAGAGCTTGATGCAAACACTGCCAAAAACGCGATGTGAACCTCGGATCCCTATCCGACACGATCGACTTAGGCACACCATGCAACCTCACAACCTCAGCAATATACAGCTCTGCCAGCCTATCCAAAGAGAACGTAGTATGCACAGGCAAGAAATGCGCACACTTCGTCAGGCGATCCACAATCACCCAAACAGAATTCTTCTTCGACGGAGACAAAGGCAAACCAGATACAAAATCCATGGTAACCCTCTCCCACTTCCACTCAGGGACTTTCAGCAGTTGCAACAAACCAGAAGGAACCTGATGTTCAGCCTTGACTCGCTGACACACCAAACACTTGCTCACGAACTCTGCCACATCCTTCTTCAGACCTACCCAATAGTACTCATCACGAAGATCGCGATACATCTTTGTACTACCAGGATGCATAGCAAAAGGACTGCTATGACCTTCAGCTAGAATAGCATGCCTCAACTCAGCATCTGCAGGCACTACTATCCGACTACCAAAACACAACACTCCATCCTCATTAAAACAGAAATCCGAAGGTCTACCCTCCGCGATATCCTGAACATGAGACACCAAGGAATCATCCAACAACTGCTTATCCTTGATCAACTGAACCAACGAAGGTTTCACTTGCAACTCAGCAACAAGACCACCATCCTGCGATATACTCAAGCTAGCAAACATAGCTCTCAGCTCAACAGCTACCTTCCTACTCAAGGCATCCGCAACAACATTGGCCTTTCCAGGATGATACTCTATCGTCAGATCATAATCCTTGAGCAACTCCAACCAACGTCGCTGCCTGAGATTCAACTCCTTCTGAGACATCAGATACCTCAAACTCTTGTGATCCGTGTACACAGTACACTTCTCACCATACAGATAATGTCTCCAGATCTTCAGAGCAAAAACCACTGCAGCCAGCTCAATATCATGCGTAGGATAATTGCGCTCATGCACCTTCAACTGCCGCGACGCATAAGCCACAACCTTACCCTCTTGCATCAGCACACACCCCAAACCAACATAGGATGCATCACTGTAGACCACAAACTCTTTCCCTGATTCAGGCTGAATCAAGATAGGAGCTTGCGTCAAAGCCATCTTCAGCTTCTCAAAAGCTTGCTGCCTTGCTTCTGTCCACTCATACTTAACATCTTTCTGCAGCAACTTCGTCAAAGGAGCAACAATCTTGGAAAAACCATCCACAAACCTTCGGTAGTATCCTGCCAAACCAAGGAAACTACGAACCTCCTGAACAGACTTGGGAACTTTCCAATTCATCACTGCTTCAATCTTCTGAGGATCAACACGAATCCCCTCAGCTGAGACCATATGCCCAAGAAAAACAACCTCCCTAAGCCAGAACTCACACTTACTCAACTTAGCATAAAGCTGATTCTCCAACAAAGCTTGCAACACAATCCTCAAATGCTCTTCGTGCTCTTCCTCAGTACGCGAGTACACAAGGATATCATCAATGAACACCACAACGAACTTGTCCAGGTATTCATGAAAAACACGATTCATCATGTCCATGAAAGCAGCAGGAGCATTTGTCAAACCAAACGGCATCACAAGGAACTCATAATGCCCATACCTTGTCCTGAAAGCTGTCTTAGGCACATCCACATCCTTCACCTTCAACTGATAATACCCTGACCTCAAGTCAATCTTAGAGAACACAGCAGCTCCCCGAAATTGATCAAAGAGATCATCAATCCTCGGCAAAGGATACCGATTCTTGATAGTCAACTTGTTCAGCTGACGATAATCAATGCACATCCTCATCGTGCCATCCTTCTTCTTCACAAACAAGACAGGAGCACCCCAAGGCGAAACACTCGGCCGGATGAAACCACGATCAAGCAACTCTTGCAACTGCGTCTTCAGCTCCTTCAGCTCCTTAGGTGCCATTCTATAGGGAGTAATGGACACAGGAGTGGTATTCTCATACAGCTCAATACCAAACTCCACCTCGCGATTAGGAGGTAAACCAGGCAACTCCTCAGGAAAAACATCAGGAAACTCCTTCACAACCCTGATATCTTGCACCCTCAGCTCCTTCGAACTAGGATTCATCACAAAAGCTAGAAAAGCTTCACAACCTTGCCTCAGCATCCTGCTCGCCTCCAAGGTAGAAACAACATTGGCAAGAAACTTCACATTCTCACCAACCACCACCACTTCATAATCATCCCCAAGCTTAAGCGAAACCCGCTTATTCTCACAATCCACAACAGCACGATGCTCAGCAAGCCAATCCATACCAAGGATCACATCAAAACCATAAAAGGGCAACTCCATAAGATCAACATGAAAGACATGCTCTTGAACAACCAAAGGACACCTTCTATAAAGCTTACGAGTCACAACAGTTTCACCAAAAGAACTAGTGACTCTAACACCAACATCCAAAGACTCAACAGGCAAACCAAGCAACTCAGCATGCTCACGAAGAATGTATGAATGCGTAGATCCAGAATCAATCAAAGAAAGCAATGACAAGGATTGCAAAGTAAAGGTACCTGCAATCACATCAGCATCATTCCTTCCCTCGCGCTGAGCATACACCCTCGCTTGGCCTCCACCCTCAGGTTGAATAGCCACAACATGAGCTACTCCGCGACCACCTTCCTCTCGCCTCTGAAAATTACCACGGCCGCGCCCACGACCTCTCTGCGGTGCTGCAACAACAGGAGCACGCTCTTGACCACCAGCCATCCTCGGACAATCACGTCTCAAATGATCAGCTGAACCACAGTTCCAGCACTCATAACCAGCTGCCATCACAGGAGCTTGCACCTCCCTCCCAGCACGAGGACAGTCACGCTTCAAGTGACCACGGGAACCACAAATCCAACAAGCACTAGGGTCAGCTCTAGCATTGCCACCCCTAGCAGATGCACCTCCACCTCTCTTAGACGAGGACTGAAACCTCTGATCACGCCCTCTCTTGTTCCGTCCACCGGAACTATACTCAGCAGCTCTTTTCCCAGAACTAACTACAGCACCCTTAGCAGACAAACTCAGATTCATCTCAATGTCCTTGGATCGACTAACCAGCACATCGAAATCATTGTACTCAGCTGCCAACATATAGGTCTTAACCTCCGTCACCAACCCATAACGGAACCTTTCGCACCTCTGGCGCTCATCAGGTACCAACTCCGGTGCATACTGGCTAAGACATACGAACTGTACCTCATACTCAGCCACACTCATGCTCCCTTGGGTCAGAGACATGAATTCACGCTTCTTCTCGTCCAGATATCTAACTCCCAGATATCTCCTCTTGAACGCATGCTGAAAGAACGTCCAAGTAACATCAGCATCAGCCATCCCAGAGATTGTGGTCGTCCACCACGTATAAGCATCACCTTGCAGCAGTGACACCACACATCCCAGCTTTTGCACATCAGTGCAACTCATCTGTCCCAAGACACGCTTGGTACTCTCCAGCCACGCTTCAGACCTCTCAGCTGACATACCCCTAAACTCAGTCCCACCAAGACTGCGCAAACGTTCCAAGGGTAGTCTAGCACCAGCATCTCCTTGATGCCCAGCTCCTTGAGCTCCAGCTACTGCTGCTCGAAACGCACCCGCAATAGCTTGTACCAGCACAGACATGTCAGGCATCGCTTGCCCCTGACCAACTTCAGGTCCTGCAGCTCCAGCACCAGCTGCCTCAGCTCCAGCTCTTTCCCTCTCCGCACCACCACCACCAGGTGGAGGAGGAGGTATCACAGCACTACCCGTGTGCTCATCATTCACATTCCCCTCCGGGGTCGTAGCTCTCGCGCTACTCCTTAACTCTCTACGTGGTGCCATACTTTACCATGCATAACAATACAAATAAAACAAGTCAGGACCAGCAAGGTAAGCAAATTTCCAAGTATTCAAGCTCAATTTCTTTCAAAAACAACATCATCTCTTTAGCTTTTGTTTGGCAATGGGTACCCTCATCATGCATCATCACAACATGCATCACACACACATCATCATATCATATCACTGAACATGCTTTCACTCAACAAGCATACAATCCAAACCATGCTTCAATCATGCATTCACACATTCCCAATTACTCGAGAACTCAGCTCTGATACCACCAAATGTAACCCCCTTAACCCGGTCTAGACGGTTTTCCCGAATTAAGAAAGTCACACGGGGAAAACCAAAGTCAACCCGAAAGTCAACCTTGATTAACGACCCTTTTTTTTCTTTTTAATCTTGTCTAGATGCTCATTAACCTTAATTGTGATCATACAAACAGCATATCAAAAGATCACAAACATCAGAGATCAAACAGGGACCCAATTGAACAAATTACAACTTTAGGGACCAAATTGTAAATTCTGATAAATTAAGGGACTTAACCCAAATTAAAGTTACCATCTTGAAATTAGTCAGGTTTCATGCTTCTCTGTGAAATTTCAGCTCAAACGGACATTCCAAACTCATACAATTGATCAAACATGATTCAGGACCAAAACGTAAACAAAACGAAACATCCAAAGATACTTTTAACTGATTTTAACGGTCGGGTATCGATACTCCACGTGTCGTATCGATACTCGGGGAAGGCAGAAACCAAATTCTAGCAAAGGTATCGATACCTTCCCCCTGGTATCGATACTCCACTCATATGGTATCGATACCTGTTCAGAGGTATCGATACCCCTGGGCAGAAACATGCATATTTGGCTCAGGTGTATCGATACCCAAGCCCGAGTATCGATACCCCTGCCTGGAAACAACTCGAAAACAGCATCAAACATGCATTAAACACCAAATTAACATCACCAAACCATATCATTTAATCATACAACATGCAAGGACTTCAATTGCATCAACAATTCAACATTTAAACAACACATAAGAAAAACCCCAATTCGTATAGCATGCTTCCTACTTAAGCTATCATTCAAGCAATAAACCTTCATAAGCAAGCAATAGGAAATCAATCCAAAATCCAGCAATTCAAACAACAATTAACATCCATAGGGAGTCTCAAACACCTCCCAAAACATACACATTGGTCCCCCATTGCCAAATCAACCAAAAGCTAAAATGTTTAACAAAACCTTCCATACATTGAGCTTTACTTGAACTTGTTTGCTTGCCTTCTCTTGCTGCCCTCAATGTACTCTAATGCTCTGCATTATTGAATCAAGAAAACGAGAGAGCGTAAGCCAAAGCTTAGTGAGGAGTGCTCTTTAAAAACCATTCAATAATGCAATTAAAACCATTTGTAAATCATGCTTATATTCAATCTTTTCACATGCTCAAAGCATACTTTAAATCAAGCAATTCCATGCTTCCACATTTCATTTTAACAAGCATCTCATGCTTCAACATAAACATTAAAACATGCATCTCATGCATCTCAATGTACTATACATGTCATATTGGCTCAAGTGATACATTTCATTTATGAAATCAAGTTCAACAACTTTCCCCAAGGACTTTTAAACACCTTGGCCCCAAGGACTTTTAAACACCTTGGCCATGGACTTTTAAACACCATGAAAGGACCACACAAGGACTTTTAACCACCTTTGTGTCCGTAGCTTGAATTACCCCAAGGACTTTTAAACACCTTGGCCCCAAGGACTTTTAAACACCTTGGCCCCATGGACTTTTAAACACCATGGAAAGGAGCACCTAAGGACTTTTAACCACCTTAGTGTCCGCAACAAGATTCATCCAAGGACTTTTAAACACCTTGATGATCTTAGGTAACAAGGCTCACTCAAGGACTTTTAACCACCTTAGTGACCTTCACTTTTACAAACCATCACTTGCCAATACACACTTTATACATCATATAATCCACTGTTTTAAAGCATTTAAATCAAGCCATTTCATCATGCATTTCAAAGCATTAAATCATCATTTAACAATGCATAAAAACAAGGCACTCTTACCTAGAGACACCTTCAACACATGGCTTAAATCATCAGCATAAATCATGCTAAAACATCAGCAATTAACATGCTAAAACATGCTTTCCAAAACAGTAACAAATCATGCAAAATCATCATTTTACATTGCACCAAAACATGGCCACCACTTAGAGAGAGTAATCCGAAAACTTACACTTGAGCTTAGCAAAGTTGTTTAGACTTAAACTAAGCTCCCAAAACCTTGGTTTCAAAGCCGAAAACCATTTTCACAAATCCACTCACCGATTTCCACTTCGCTTCAAGCCAAAGCACCAAATCAAGCCTCCGGATCAACAATTCTTGGATCCAAGGATGCCTCCCCTGTTTCAACACATGAAAGCAGAGGATTAATGCATCATCATGCATTAATTGCTTCAATGAAAGCATCTAAACTCGCTGCTCTCACTAAACCTCCATTTTCGGCCACCAAACACAATCGAAAATGCATCCGAAACACTTCTAAACAAAGCCCAGCCACAAACCAGCAAAACCTTACTTCCATTAACATCATTTATCATCTAAAAACAACCTACAACCATCCTTATACCTCCAGCAACACCAGATCCACAAGATCACCACAAAAGCTACCTTAAAACACAAGCTAAACTTAGGAAATCCAACCTATCCGGGATTGCATCAATCAAGACTCATTTCCACATCAATTTAATGATCATTTAACATCAAAAACACTTCTCAAAACACAGATTTAACAGATCAAACGAAAATCAAGTGAAATCATCAAAATCTTGCATAATTAGCCAAGATCCATAAATCAACTTTAAAACCTTTAATCAAACATCAATTTAGGATTGAAAACTTTAGGAATTTCATTAAAGAACTTGAAGTTCAGAGGAGAAGGACGTTCTTACCTCCAAACTTGAGTTTCTCCTCTTTTTGGAATAGAAAAGCTTGATGAAACTTGAAGCAATTGAAGAGGATTTGAAGATACAATGATTTGCAATCAATTGAGAGTTGAAAGAAGGATTTTAGGTGGGAAAATCAGATTTAGATCTCTGGAAATTGAGTGTTTGGGTTGAGAGAAAAGATAGAGAGAAAAATAGGTAGTTAAAAGAGAAAATGGCCAAAATAGATTTTTCCCTCCTTTTGATTCTTTTAAAATCAGAATTATGTGTTAAAATATCTTAGAAAAATCTGGAGAAACTCCCTTTGGGTAAATAGCTCCTTAAAGATTCAAAGTTTCAACCCTTTATAAAATAGCCACCAAACTTTCAAAAATTACATTTTGGTCACTAGTCAAAATGTCACACTTCCGAAACTCATTTTCCAAAATTGATTTCACAGTTCACTTAATTATATTAAAAGATGATTTTAGAACATTTTTCCATATTTTTAATGCATCCCGAACTAGTCTTTCCTAATTTAACCTCTTACGATTCGAACAGCACTTTGACCAACCAGTCAACGCCCAAGACTTCCAAGCCCAAAACCGGGGCGTTACAAGTATGATCAACAACGCCTGGCAGTTCAGTGGTTCTGCGACAGAAGATGCTAGGGAGCATCTCAAAACGTTCCAGGAGATCTGTGGTTCATTTAGACTGCCAGGAGTTAGTCCGGAGATACTGAGGCTTCGATTATTCCCCCATTCATTGAGGGACAGAGCTAAAACTTGGTGGAATAAACTTACATCGGGTTCTATTATGACTTGGGCAGATTTAACTCGTGAATTTTTGTCTCGTTTTAATCCTTCACATTTAGCTGAGCGGTTACGTAACGAAATTGCTACTTTCCAACAGGAAGATGACGAGCCAATGCATGAGGCCTGGGACAGATTTACTACTCTTCTACGGAACTGCCCAATGCATGGATTCCCTGTCTGGAATCAGGTAACTAAGTTCTATAATGCTGCTAACTTACAAACTCGCATTCGGATTGATTCTGCAGCGAATGGACTATTATTGGATAAAGATCCGGACGAGGCATTGCAAGTTTTGAAAAATCTAGCTAAGAACGAGGAGCAATTTCCGACCGCTAGAAGAGGAGGTAAACGGGTACTTGCTGTCAAGGACTATGAGGCCGACAGCACTATGAAATCGCAGGTAGCATTCCTTACTAAAGCAATGAAAAAGTTATTGAATGATGATGAATTACAAGGATTTGCTGTCGAGGAAGTGTGTGCTACTTGTGAGGGAAATCATAGTAGGGATGAATGTCCAATAAATATAGAAGAGGGAAAATATGTTGGAAATTACAAGCCGAATTATAACTCCAACAACTACAACCCTAATTGGAGGAAGGATCCCAAATTTTCCTGGAGTAACCCTAACAATGCCCTGAATCCGCAAGCACATCATCAGAATCAGGGGGGTCCTAGATTGCTGACACGACAGCATCTGCCGCCGCAGAACCTGCCGCCGCACCTGCCGCCGCAACAGCAACAGCAGCCACCACCTGCCACGAGTAGTATATTGGAACAGACCCTGGCTACCTTTATGTCTCAGACCGGTACGTATATGGAGTATATAAATCAATTTGTCAAGAAGACGGAAAATTTTATAGATAAAACCGAGATGAGAATGACAAATCATGAGGCTACGTTGAAATCTCTAGAGACACAAATGGGTCAGGTGTCGCAACATATTAAGCCAAGGCAGAATGGAGGTTTCCCTAGCAATACTGAAAATGCTAGACCGCCCCCACATGAGCAATGTAAGGCGATTACTACTAGGAGTGGGAAGAAGTTACCAGGGCCGGAAAAAGAAGAAACAGAGAAGGAACCCACCTTGGATAAACCTGCCGAGGAAGCTGCCCCGACAAGTGATAAACAGACTGCTGCCGATGAGCCTGTCACGACAGCAGAAGCGACAGAAGAGAAAAACGATGATTACCGTCCTCAGATTCGCATGCAGTGGGAATGACGCATAGCTGATTATCGTCCTCCACCACCTTTTCCGCAACGGATACAGCAAGCTAAGCATGAATCTCAACTTAAAAAGATTTATGATATTTTTAAACAGGTTCATATCAATATTCCGTTGTTAGATGCTGTTAGGGAGATGCCCGGTTATGCTAAATTTCTCAAGGATGTTATGTCGAAAAAATCTAAACTTGGGGAATTTGAAACGGTAAAGATGACAGAAGGTTGCATGAGCATTCTTCATCGGCAGCCACCCCAGAAAAAGAAGGATCCGGGGAGCTTCATCATACCTTGCGTAATCGGCGACAAATTTGTGGGTAAGGCACTATGTGATCTTGGTGCTAGTGTTAATCTAATGCCCAAATCTATTTTTCAGAAATTAGGTATTGGCAAGGCGCGGCCCACGACAGTTACCCTACAGCTAGCCGACCGCTCTTACGTTCACCCCGAGGGAAAAATTGAAGATATTTTGGTAAGAGTGGATAAGCTTATTTTTCCTGCTGACTTTCTTATCTTAGATTGTGAGGCAGATGAAAACGCACCAGTCATCCTTGGGCGACCCTTCTTAGCCACGGGAAGATCATTGATTGATGTGGAGAAAGGAGAACTCACCATGCGCGTAAACGATCAAGAAATTAAGTTGAATGTTCTCCAAGCAATGAAACATGCTGATGTGGACGAGGAGTGTAAGGCCATCATTGAGGTGACCTTTGATCAACCCTGCATCAGGTCGGGCTGCCGTGATATAGAATTTGGTCACTGCCACGACAGCCACTTACAGGCCTGTCACGACAGCAACGACGACAGCACCGACGACAGCGACTCCTCTGAATCCAATACATCCGATACTGAAGGACATGAGGAGGTAAACTGGATGGGCAATCGTCCAGGTAAGTTATTCGAACCTTTAAATTATACTTCGGATAACCATTTAATCCAAAAGCCATCTACTGTTGAACCACCTGCCTTAGAACTGAAGCCCCTGCCAGGGCAGCTTAAATATGCTTTTCTTGGTTCAAATGATACGTTGCCCATAATCATCTCTTCTAAGATGCCGCAGGAACAGGAACGACAGCTAATCGACATGCTAAGACAGCACAAAAAGGCGATTGGATGGACGATAGCCGACATTCAAGGCATTAGTCCGGCGATATGCATGCACAAAATCCTCCTAGAGGAAGATCATAAGCCGACTATTGATGCCCAAAGGCGGTTAAACCTTGCGATGAAGGAGGTAGTGCGTAAAGAGATAATTAAATGGTTAGATGCTGGTATTATTTACGCCATCTCCGACAGCAAATGGGTGAGCCCGGTGCAATGTGTCCCCAAGAAAGGAGGCATGGCCGTGATAACCAACAAGAACAATGAGTTAATCCCAACCAGGACTGTGACCGGTTGGAGGGTTTGTATGGACTATCAGAAGCTTAACAAAGCTACCCGAAAGGACCACTTTCCTTTACCCTTTATTGATCAAATGCTTGATAGATTAGCGGGTAAGCCTTACTATTGTTTTCTTGATGGTTACTCAGGTTATAACCAAATTGCTATTGCACCAGAGGATCAAGAGAAGACGACCTTCACATGCCCCTACGGAACATACGCATTTAGGAGGATGCCGTTCGGCCTCTGTAACGCACCTGCCACCTTTCAAAGGTGCATGATGGCTATATTCTCCGACATGGTAGAGGACTTCCTAGAAATTTTCATGGATGATTTTTCCGTCTTTGGAGACGATTTTGAGAGCTGCCTCGGCAACCTTCAAAAGGTACTTGAAAGATGCGAAAAAGCGAATCTTGTTCTAAATTGGGAAAAATGCCACTTTATGGTGGACGAAGGGATAGTCCTTGGCCATAAGATTAGCTGTCGTGGGATAGAAGTCGACAGGGCTAAAATAGAAGTCATAGAAAAGCTGCCGCCGCCGACCACAGTCAAGGGCATTAGAAGTTTTTTAGGGCATGCTGGTTTTTATCGCAGATTCATTGCCAATTTTTCGAAAATCACGAAGCCCCTATGCCATCTCTTAGAGCAGAACCGACCATTTGACTTTGATGATGAATGTACTGAAGCATTCAAGGTTCTGAAGGAAAAACTAGTGACAGCCCCCATAGTACAGCCACCAGACTGGACACAGCCATTTGAAATTATGTGTGATGCTAGTGACTATGCTGTCGGGGCAGCACTTGGGCAGCGCAGAGATAAGCTGTTTCACGTCATATATTATGCCAGCAAGACGTTAAATGACGCCCAAGTGAACTACACCACCACAGAAAAGGAGCTGTTAGCTGTGGTGTTCTCCATCGACAAGTTTCGTTCTTACATACTTGGGACGAAAGTAATAATACACACTGACCATTCTGCCCTAAAATATTTGTTCGCAAAGAAGGATGCAAAGCCTAGATTGATACGGTGGATCTTGCTTTTACAAGAATTCGACCTTGAGATCAAGGACAAGAAGGGGACAGAAAATCAGGTGGCAGACCACTTGTCAAGATTGGAGACGGGACAGAGTCTACCTATAGACGAGACACACATACTGGAGACCTTCCCTAATGAGCAGCTCTTTGCTGCTGCAATCGCTGTCGCGACAGCCATGGCGGCAGGTAAGTCTTCTGACCTTCCCTGGTATGCTGATTTCGTTAATTTTATAGTTAGCGGAATATTACCTTCTGATCTTAATTATCAAGCCAGGAAGAGGTTCCAAAATGATGTTAAGCATTATTATTGGGACGAACCTCTTCTTTTCAAAATGTGCGCAGATCAGGTTATAAGGAGGTGTGTACCACAGGAAGAGCAAGAAGACATTCTCCATCACTGTCATGCTTCACAATATGGAGGTCACTTAGGAGGCAACAAAACTGCTGCCAAGGTGCTGCAGTCAGGGTTCTACTGGCCGACACTATATAAAGATGCACAGAACTTTTATAAGAACTGTGACAGGTGCCAGCGGACAGGTAACATCTCAAGGAGAAACGAGATGCCACTACAGAACATTCTAGAAGTCGAGATCTTCGATGTTTGGGGGATTGATTTTATGGGACCTTTTCCATCTTCGTGTGGAAATTTGTACATCCTCCTAGCAGTAGATTACGTCTCCAAGTGGGTAGAAGCAATCGCAACTCAAAAGAATGATGCCAAAACGGTCCAAAAGTTTTTGCACAAAAACATTTTTTCTAGATTTGGCATCCCTAGGGCGATTATCAATGATGAAGGGAGACATTTTGATAATAGGGTAATTGCTGCCGCCTTGAAGAAATATGGTGTCAAGCACAGGATTGCGACAGCATACCACCCACAGACCAATGGACAGGCTAAGATTTCCAATATGGAAGTGAAGAACATTCTTGAAAAGATGGTTAAACCAACTAGGAAAGATTGGTCTTTACTTCTGAATGATGCATTATGGGCATACAGGACAGCTTTCAAGACTCCATTGGGCATGTCTCCATACCGACTGATTTATGGAAAAACTTGTCACTTGCCTGTCGAGATCGAGCACAAAGCATATTGGGCAATCAAGGCAGTGAACATGGACTTGGACAAAGCAGGCCAGAAAAGGTTATTGGATCTAAATGAGATTGAGGAATTACGAACAATGGCCTACGACAACGCAAGAATTTACAAGGAAAAGACTAAGAAGTGGCACGACAAGAAACTGCTGCCACGACAGTTCTGCCCAGGGCAGCTTGTGTTGTTGTTTAATTCTAGACTTAAACTCTTCCCAGGGAAGCTAAAGTCTAGATGGTCTAGCCCATTCCAAGTGATACAAGTTTTTCCTCACGGTGCCATCACAATACAATCATTAAAAGACGGGCACCAATTCAAAGTCAATGGACAGTGCCTCAAGCATTATCAGAGGACTGAAGCCCCAGGAATTCAGGAAGTGGTTACTTTAGGAGATGTCCCACAAGGCATCCCTAATTTAACCTAATTCTTATTTTTATTTATTTTATTATTATTATTATTTATTAGGAAATTAGGTTATTTTATTCGAATAAAATTTTGTTTTTCTAATTTCAGTTTTTAGGAAATAAAGGAGTCAAGAAGAAAAGGAGAAGTGACCCAAGCCCACCGCCCATCCATCAGCCCAACAAAGCCCATTTATGGAAACCTGTCGTTTCGGCTGCCGCCGCGGACGGATATGACAGGCTGTCAACAGACTGACATGGCAGACGCAGAAGCGTGCGGTAGACGCGTAACAGACGCATAAATGCGTGTCAGACGCGTTAGACACGCTACATCCAATCTGTTGCCCCGTTATTCTCGCCTGCCGTTGCAGCATTAAATGGGCAGCTCCTCGACCGCTATAAAACCCCATTCCCATTTTCATTTTTTCTCACTTCTGTTTATTCTTCTTTGATTTCTCCTCTAGTTTTGTTTACTTTCTTCAGATTTCACAATCCTTGCAACCAACATGTCTACTAGACAAACCCGTCGTAGTGCTGCCTCAGCATCCTCCTCAGCAGCAGCAACGCCCTTTGCCAACAAGGAGTTATGGGAAGAACGTGGTTTCGTTTACATCCGCAAAGCACCCAATATGGGACTCCGGCCGTTCATTGTAAGGGCCATCACGGCTCAACTATGGGAGCACTTTGCCGAACAACCGGCAGAGCTGAACGACACCTTAGTCCGGGAGTTCTACGCGGCCATAGACAGCAAAACGGCAACATCTGTCACCGTTCGAGGAGTGGAAGTGCCCTTCACTGCCGACAGCATCAATCATATGTTTGGCCTCTTCTTTGGCCCCGATGATGACGCTCACCAAAAATTTCTCGACACCCTCGACGCTGCCGCTTATGATGTTGTCATGGTGGAGTTGACAGAGGAGGGAACATCATGGACAACCAGCAAGAAGAACCCCCACTCTGTCAACAGGGGGCAGCTCCTCCCCGAAGCAAAACTTTGGAACGCGTTCATCAAAAAGCGTATCCTGCCTTCTTCCCACCACACGACAGTCAACCGGCAGCGGCTCGCCCTCATCCACTCCATCATGCACGACAGGCCTATCAATGTGGGCCGATATATGAGGGACAGCATCCTGGACTGCGCCTTCCGCTCCGACTCACGCCTCTGTCTGCCATTCACCATAACGTCCCTCTGCCGATGTGCTGCTGTACCCGAGGAACCCTCCGACAAAATAAAGATGGGCAGAGGTTGGACAGACAACAATCTCAACAGCCTCATGGAGCTAATCGTGGCTACACCTGTCTCCTCCTACAATCCAGCCGGCTCCCAGAAGAGTCATCAGAGGAGCCTGCCCCGGAACCTGCTGCCGCCACAACTCCGACAGACCAGTCTGCCCTCCTCATTGCGACGCTACAACGGGTAGAGGAGCGACAAATGGGATTGATGACTTTCATCCGGGACTTCACGAACTCGACGGTAAATTTTATTACCCAAACCTTAAATTTTCCCGATGTTTAATTCCCTACTTTTCCTGCCCATTATTTCCGTATCCCCACTCCTGTCCACACCCCTATTCACACACCCACCCCACCTGCCTCCCCGCATTCCCACTCGACTGCCTCCACCACATCACCTGCCCCGACGGTAGCAGGCAGCCCACCGGCAGACACCTCTCCCCGAGGAACCAAGAGACCTGCCTCCGATGACAGCCCGCTGATCCGGAGAAATTTGGAGAGGGAATTCACCTCGGTCAAGAGGATAAAGCATGTGGCAAACAAGAAACGGCTGCCCAAGGCTAGCACCACCACCAGCAGCTCTTGGGACAGTGGCAGCAGTTCCGATGTTCAACTTGTAGAGCAGCCTGCCCCTGAACCTGCCCAGCCTCCTCCACAGCCCAGACGCCACCGTCAGATCCGTGTCAGCAGCAGCAGCGAGGACAGCGATTAAATTTAAGTCTTTTTCTTTTTATTATCCTGCTGCCTGCTTACATTTATTTTGTGATGTACTTGTCATGTTATCTGTCATTTTGCATTGAGGGCAATGCAACCCTCGAGTTTGGGGGTGGCAACCCTCCATCATTAATGGAGTCGTAGTACATCTTTTTATTATTGTTGTGTCTTTATCTAATTAATTTCTCTTAAAAAAATCAGAAAATTTAAAGTGTTGGCTTAAAACTTTGAAGTTAACTTACCTGTCATGACGGCTCTGTCGTGGCAGCATCTTTAGGACAGGTTAAGGAGAAGTTTAGAGCCTTTCTATAGTTCTGAAAACCTAAACACTTTTGTGACTGTTATATTGCTTAGATTTCTTTTAGCCAAACTAGAATAGGATTCTTAGAACTTGAATAGCCCCTAAAGGTGCCTAACACTGGCTCTAGGAAAGAAGTTTAGCAAAAGAAAATCAAAAACCTAGAGGTGCCCGAAACCGGCTCTAGGAAGCTAACTAGAGGTGCCCGAAACTGGCTCTAGAAAAACTTAGCTTGAAAATAGAAGAAAAAGAAGCATGAAAATGTGCCTTCTAAAAAAAATAAACTTTGGCATAAAAATTCAAGTTAAGAAGTTGAATATTCTAGTGAAACTAAGAGAGTCTTAGCATATAACTGTTCACAAGCATGCACACATTGCACGAGAGCTATAGGGAGATTCTAGACAGATCCTAACCTTTCCGACAGGTTGCTGCCGCCATAGAGAATGAGCGACGGGTAAGGGACAGTTCACTGTTTGAAGGCCAACACAAAAATTTTCATTTTTCTTTTAAGTCTTAATTGCTTGAGGGCAAGCAAAAACTTGAGTTTGGGGGTGTGTTGAGTGTGTAAAAGTTCTATTATTTACACCCTTTTTAACCCATATTTCTGCTGCATTCAAGCATCATTGCATTGCATTTAGGTCAGTTTACAGTAAAACATCACAAATTCACTAAAGGCACGGATTCTACTAAAAGATGGCTATTTTTGCAGGTATCTGCCATAGTAGACGTTGAAGGCAGGCGCAGGGCAGAGAAGCAGGAAAGCTGAACTGGACAAGCAGACGAAGAAGACGAAGCTGCCATGGACCTGTCGTGACAGCATGGTGACAGCAGACTTATGAATAGGAAAAGCAAAGTGGACCTCGATAGATAGAGAAAAATCTACTCGTCTGTCGTGTGAAAGCCACATATTTTTCCAAGCCCCGGATCAAAAGATATGTCAAGCCAAAGCTCAAGGAGAGGAAATTCCTAGAAACAAGGATGCGGCTGGAAAGTAGGAGTCTTTAGAGATTTAGTCTTTATTAGAATCTTACTTTTAATTAAAGTTGTAATCCTTGTTACCTTAGATAACTTGAGCCCAAAGCTTATATAAGGGCATAGATTTTAACCTAGGGACACAATTGATTACCCCATAACCGAAACCAAAAACCCCTGTCGTTTACCCGTCACCGACATGTTCTAAATTCCCCCTAGGGCTACGGGTTGTTTTGTAAAGTAGTTGCAAGGGTTGTTTTGTTTTAGGAATTTCCAAGTTCAATAAAATAGACTTCAAGTTCTCTTATTTTGGTTTTAATATCTTGCAAGAGCATCGGGAGAGCATTGTGAGGTTATCCATTTACTTAGCATCGAGAGAGTTAAGTATACGAAAGAAATAAGAGCGCGTTCTCTAGTTTATAGTTGAACCATCTCGTGCCTAGGGATAGGGCGAGGTTAAGTGGCTAAGGAAGAATTCATACACATCGGTGTTCATCCTTCGATTCACGCCGGGAGGTATCATCAAAGACGTGATCATCGACAGACTTGGACCTAGGGATAGGCCAAGGCAGATCTGGGATTCTTGCCAAGCTTGAAGTATGGAGTTGGTGTGTCTGCTACCGCGACAGATAACGGACAGCCGCCGCGACAGGTGCTGTCGGCGACGGGAGCGACGACAGAACTAGAGATCCTAAGCAATCCAATACCTGCACTACTGAGCAATTCAATACCAGCCCATTCTCTCTATCTTGATATTTCTACTCTCTTTATTTACGTTTACTTTGATATTTTCGTGACAATTCTCTTAAATATTTCCTTTACTTCGTGCAGTGAATTTAGGTGAAGTCATTAGCCCAATCCCTGTGGAGACGATATCCGATACTTCGTATCACTTTACTACTTGCGTCGTGTACACTTGCACTACAATTGCGATAGACTATTTTACACGCAACAGGAGCCATTTTAAAACCAAATTCTTATTTTTGTCAAAAAAAATTCCTCTATAGTTATTTTGAACTTAATGTTTTAAATTCTTTTTTATATAACAAAAAAGGGGAGAAATGATTTTGGTTTTGAAAAATTGAATTTTCAAATGAATAAGGGGGAGCTTTATTTGATTTCATATCTTTAATCTCTTATTCACATTTTTAAACTTAAAGGGGGAGAATCCCAAACAATTTTTCAAGTTGGTTTTATTATATCAAAAAGGGGGAGATTGTAGAACTAATGTTTTGATATAATAATTGAAAAATGTTTTTGACTAAATTGAAAAGAATTTAAAACTTGGTTTTAAGTCCAAACAACTTGAATTTATGTTTGAGGTATTTTAAAAGGTTTTTGGCAATGTTTTTATAGATTTCAAATAGCCAAACTTGTCTTTTCAAGCTACCCGTACCGATACGGTCCAACCCGTATCGATACCTTTTTGCCAGTTTGGTCACTGCCAAAACATGTATCGAAACAGGCTTGGCCGTTTCGATACGGTGAGGGATCGTTTCGATTCTCCTGGTAAGCGTACTGATCCCCATTTAACAACCCCAACGGTCATATTTCCCAACGGTCTTTTAAACGTCATACCGTACCGATACGCCCTCAAGCGTATCGATACATCTAGGCTGGCAAGAGCCCAACGGCTAGTTTCTGATGAAGGTCATACCGATACGGGTCCAAGCGTATCGATACAGAAGGCTGCAGAACAGCATTAATAAAGGGAAATAAAGTCCTTAACGGCTCCAAATCATCCCCAACGGCTAGTAACAACTATAAACTCATCAAGGAGTATAAAAGGGACCTCCAAGCATCAAGATATGATTAATGCTTCAATTGTCAATCAACAAATGATCAAATATAGTCCTTGTACTTAAATTGTCAATTCTTGTATAGACAAACACTAGTGAGCCAAAATTGTCAAATTTGCTCAAGTGTTTTAGGTTTTGGGTGAGTGCTTTTATTGTGCAAACAAACACCTATTAGAGGGATTTGTGTTTGGTCTTATTATCTCTTGTAAAGAGGGTTTGATCAAGGCTTTGTGTAGAACGCTTGATCGATGTATAAGGGTTTCCTTCTAAGCCTAGAAAAGGGGACGAATCAATAGTGGATTGATTGGAAATCCTTAGTGGGAAGCTAAGGTAGTGGATGTAGACCTTGGTTAGAAGGTTGAACCACTCTAAAATCATTGTGTCATTTACATTTTAGCTTCCACACCTCATCCACCCAAAAATTCACCTCTCCACCACTTGGTGAGCAACATCGGTTGAACGAATCGAGCACCTTACAACTCAACACAATACGTTTCGTTGAATGTGTTTCATATGGTTGTATTTATGGACATGTTGAGCATGGCATGATATTTGATGTTATGTTCATGCATTATATATATTTGACTCTTGTGGCTTCGAAGGTAAGAAAACATGCATTCTTCCTTGGTTTTGTTGCTCGTGCTTGGACCTTGCATTGTCGAGGTTTATTTTATGAGCTTACCCTCACTAAGCTTTACGCTTACGCTCTCTTTTGTTCGACAATGCAGATCCTTAGTTCGTGGGTTACTTGTTGTTGCGTGTAAAAGTGTCTATCATAATGTAGTGCAAGTGTACACGACACAAGTAGTAAAGTGACACGTAAGTATCAGATACCGTCTCCACAGGGACTAGGCTAATAGCTTCAACCTTAGTTTTCTGCACGAAGGGGAAAAGAAATAGTTTGAATGTTGTTACGAGATAAGAAAGAATACTGAAAATAAAAGAGTAAAGAAATCATGATAGAGAGAATGGGCCGGTATTGAATTGCTCAGTAGTGTAGGTGTTGCAAAGTCTAGGAATCTCTGTTCTGTCGTTGCGCCTGCCGCGGCAGCACATGCCGCGGCAGCGGTATGTTGTTTATCGCGGCAGCAATCACACAACTCTGTACTTCAAGCTTGGCAAGAATCCATGTTGTGCCTTGGCCTATCCCTAGGTCCAAGTCTGTCGATGAACACGTCTTAGATGATACCTCCCGGCGTGAATCGAAGGATGAACATCGATGTTGTTGAAATCATCCTTAGCCACTTAACCTCGTCCTATCCCTAGGTCCGAGATAGTTCAACCATAAACTGGAGAACCCGTACTTATTCCTTTCGTATACTTAACTCTCCCGATATTAAGTAAATATGTAATCTCACAATGCTCTCCCGATATTCTTGCAAGATGTTGAAAACAAGAATAAGCAAACGTGAAGTCTATTTTATTGAACAAAAAATTCCTAAAACAAATGCAATCCTTGCAACTACTTTACAAATCAACCCTTATCCCTAGGGGAAGTTTAGAACATGATAAGGAAAGGAAAACGACTAGGGTTTTGGGAAAGAGGCTAGAAAATAAGATATCCTTCCCTAGGTCGAATTACATGCCTTTATATAGGCCTTGGGTTCAAGTTTTCTAATATGGCAAGAATATAAGTTTAAACTAAAGTACAACTCTATTAAAGAATAAATCTTCAGAGCATATGTCTTTAATTTGTCCTTCCTTCTTGCTTGGAGTTTCTTCCTTGAACTTTGGGCGTGGCCTTCATTCTGATCTAGGGCTTGGAAAAATATAAGGGTGCTCCACGACAGACCGGTTTAATTTTCTCTTTCTGTCGAGACCCACTTCACTTCTTCTTTTCACCATTGATGTCGTCCTTGGCTGCCACGGCAGCGGCCATGGTAGAATCGTCCTTCACGTCTGCAAATCCAGTTCCAGCTCTGCTTCTTCACTGCTCAGCGTCTGCTTCTCCGCTGCCTTCCATCTGCTACAGCAGCTACCTGCAAAAACAACCAATTTCAGTAGAAACTGTGCCATTTGATATAATTGTGATGTATGAATGAAATCTATCCTAAATGCAATGAATTATGCTTGAATGCAGCAGAAATATGGGTTAAATAGGGGGTAAAATATAGAACTTTTACACACTCAACACACCCCCAAACTCAAGTTTTTGCTTGCCCTCAAGCAATTCAGACCTAAAAAAGAAAAACAAAATTTTTGTTTGGCTTAAAACAGTGAACTTTTCCTTACCTACCATTCATTCCCTATTAGAAGCTTAGCTATTCTAGTAAACTAAGGGAGTCTTGGCATATAATTGTTCACAAGCATGCACACACTACACGAGAATTATAGCAAGGTTCCGGAACCTTGTTGGATAATTTAAGATTTATCCGGAACCTTGCTATAATTCTCGTGTAGTGTGTGCATGCTTGTGAACAATTATATGCCAAGACTCCCTTAGTTTACTAGAATAGCTAAGCTTCTAACTTGAATTTTTATGCCAATTTTCATCTTTTTGGAGGCAATTCTTAGGCTCTTTTGGTTTTTATTTAGACTCGATTCTATTTTCTTAAGCTTAAGTTTGACTAGAGCCGGTTTTGGGCACCTCTAGCTAAGTTCCTAGAGCCGGTTTCGGGCACCTCTAGGTGTATTGAGTCTATTTTTCTTAACTTCTTTTCCTAGAGCCAGTGTTAGGCACCTCTAGGGGCAACTCAAGTGTTAAGCTTTCTATTCTAGTTTACTAGCAGAGTTCTAGACAGTATAAAAGTCACAAATGGTGTTTGAGATATAGAACTATAGTAAGGCTCTAAACTGCTCCTAAAACTATCCTAAAGGCACTGCCACGACAAAGGCTGTCACGGCAGGTAAGTTCAGTTCAAAGACTTAAGCCAAATTTCCATTTTCATATTTTTTTAGCAAAAATAAACTAAGTAAAAGACATAATTTTTAAACTTAAAGACACTTCATTAATGGAGGGATGCCACCCCAAACTCAAGGGTTGCATTGCCTTCAATGCAAATGACAGACATGAAAAAAGAAAAATAAAAACAACATCACAAAATATAACAAAAAGGCATACAACAATATAAGATAAGAAACTTAAATTTTCAAGCGTTGTCGTCGCCGCTGTTGCTGCTGCTGAGTTGAATCTACCGACGAGTAGTGACTTTCCTTGTCGGTGCCGGAAGACGGATGGGAGAGGCAGAAGTGTTCTTGGTTTTAGCTTCCCGTGGAGGTTGGATGCGGGTAGGGGAGATATGAGGTGGTTTCTCCAATACCTGAACCTCCTCGGAGCTGCTACCGCTGCTGCTGCTGCTGCCGGATTTTTCCTGGTCGGATGGGTCAACTCCAGGGCCTGTTTTCTGTCGTTTCTCCGGGGTAAACTCCTTGGAGAAGTTCCTCTTGACAGAGGGCTCGTCATCGGATGCCGCCCAAATTTCAGAGGAGGAGAAACCAACAATATACATGTCGAGGTCGGACATAGGCTCTTATCTCTTGGCTCCCCGGGCAGATGTTTTGGCTGTGCGGCTGCCGCCTGCAGCTGTTGTGGCTGGGGTCGGGGTTGACGTGGCAGATGGTGTTCTTGGTGTGGCAGCAGGGGTAGGGTATGGGTAGGTGTGGGGGCAACAAAATAATGGTTGGGGAAGGTAGGGAACAGTACATCAGGAAAATGAAGAGAGGTGTGGATGAAATGTACCGTTGCGGTGGTGAAGTCTCGGATGAAACTCATAAGGCCTAGCTGTCGTTCCTCCATTTTCTGTAGGGCAACGAGTATTTGTGTGGAGGTGTCTGCTGGAGGAGCTGCTGCGGTGGGCTGCCTGGGTTCTGTGGCAGCAGGCTCGATTTGGGTGGGCTCTGTCGGCTCACCTGCCGTGGTAGTGGGGTCAAAGGACGACAGGGGTGTGGCAGCTTTGAGTTCCATCAGGCTGATGATGTTCCTGTCTGTCCAGCCTTTTCCTCGAACTCTTAAGTCCTCGGCAGCTTCTGGTACATTGTGGCCGCGGCAGAGGCAGTAATGAGGCATGGGTAGAAGAGTGGTCCTGACGGCCGGTATGGACAATCCAATATTCCCTCCCGAACATATCTCCCAACGTTAATTGGCCTCTCATTTAAAATTGAATGGATGAGGGCTAACCTAGGTTGGTCTACCGTTGTGTTGTGCGAGGAGGGCATAATTCGCTTCTTGATAAATGCATTCCAAAGCTTTGCCTCCGGCGTGAGTTGAACTCGTTTTACCGTCCTTGGATGTTTAGGATCGATATTCCACTCGGTACCCTCGACTGTGAGTTCTGCCATCACAGCATCGTAATCTGCCGGCTCTAAGCTTTCTATAAATCTTTGGTGTCCATCTTCCTTTCTCCCAACATAGAACCCATAGAGTGTGTTGATGTATTCGGGCTCAAAAGGTACCTCTTTTCCTCGGACCGTAACTGCTGTCACTTCCCTGCTGTCGGTGGTAGCATAAAATTCTCGAACGAGAGTTACGTTCATTTCCTCCGACTGCTCGGCAAATATCTGCCATTGTAGGGCTATAATTTTGCGGGCTATGAACGGTTGCAGCCCAAGGTTCTCCGTTCTGGTGGTGTAAATGAAGCCTTTCTCCTCCCACATATCTCGGATCTGGAAGGAGCTTGGAGTGGATGCTGCTGGGGAAGATCCTGAGGCAGCGCTTCGGCGGGTATTTCTGGTACTCATGTTGCAAAGACTGTGGAAAGAAAATGAAAGCAAATAAAATTCTAGAGGAAACAAGTAGAGAGAGTAAAAGTGAGTGAAAAATGAATAATGAAACGGGGTTTATATAGAGGGGGAGTTTGCTGCCCGTTGGAGCTGTAACGGCCGGCGCGAATAAAGGGGCCAGCTGTTATGCGATTTCTGACGCGTTTGGCACGCATTTCCGTGTCTGCTGTGCGTCTGTTACGTGTTTACGTGTCTGCCGCGACAGCGTGTTGACAGGCTGGATTTTTCGCGTCTGTCGCGGTAGCTGTAACGGCAGGCTCCTAAGTTGGGCTTTTTGGGCCGATGGAAAGATGGTGGGCTGAATTCACTTCTCCTTGTCTCCTTTATTTCCTGAAAATAATAAAAATAAAAACTTTAGTTCCTAAAAATAAAATAATTCTAATTACCTAATATATATATATATAAATAATAATAATAATTATAATAAAATTAAGTTAAATTAGGGATGCCAAGAGGGGCATCTCCTAAAGTAACCACTTCCTGCATTCTTGGGGCTTCAGTCCCCTGATAATGCTTCAATCTTTGTCCATTGACTTTAAATTGGTGCCCGTCTTTTAAAGATCTGATTGTGATGGCACCATGGGGAAAAACTTGCACCACTTGGAATGGGCCGGACCACCTAAATTTCAGCTTCCCTGGGAAGAGTTTCAACCTAGAATTGAACAACAACACAAGCTGCCCTGGGCAGAACTGTCGTGGCAGCAACTTCTTATCATGCCACTTCTTTGTCTTGTCTTTGTAAATCCTTGCGTTGTCATAGGCCATTGCTCGAAATTCTTCTATCTCATTCAAGTCAAGCAGCCTTTTCTGTCCTGCCTTTTCCATGTCCATATTTACTGCCTTGATAGCCCAGTATGCTCTATGCTCAATCTCAACAGGTAGATGGCATGTTTTCCCATAAATCAGCCTGTAGGGTGACATTCCCAATGGAGTTTTGAATGTTGTTCTGTAGGCCCATAATGCATCATTGAGGTGTAGAGACCAGTCCTTCCGAGCTGGCTTAACCATCTTTTCAAGAATGTTCTTAACCTCTCTGTTGGATATTTCAGCCTGTCCATTGGTCTGAGGGTGGTATATTGTTGCGATCCGATGTTTGACACCATACTTTTTTAAGGCAGCAGCTATAACCCTATTATCGAAATGCCTCCCTTCATCACTGATGATCGCTCTAGGGATGCCAAACCTGGAAAATATGTTTTTATGTAAAAACCTCTGAACCGTCTTGGCATCATTTTTCTAAGTAGCGACCGCTTCAACCCTTTTGGACACATAGTCCACTGCTAGGAGGATATATAAGTTCCCACATGAAGTTGGGAATAGTCCCATAAAATCAATCCCTCAAACATCGAAGATCTCGACTTCAAGAATGTTTTGCAGCGGCATCTCATGTCTTCTTGAGATATTTTCAGTTCGTTGACATTTGTTACAATTTTTGTAGAATGTCTGAGCATCCTTGAATAGTGACGGCCAATAGAATCCAGACTGCAAAACTTTGGCAGCAGTTTTGTTACCACCTAAGTGTCCTCCATATTGTGAAGCATGGTAGTGATGAAGCACAGCTTCCTGTTCATCATGTGGTACACATCTCCTGATAACCTGATCTGCACAATATTTGAAAAGAAGAGGTTCGTCCCAATAATAATGCTTAACATCATTTTGGAACCTCTTCCTAGCTTGATAGTTAAGGTTAGGAGGAGTTATTCCGCTAACTAAATAATTAACGAAATCAGCATACCAGGGGAGTTCAGAAAACTTACCTGCCGCCATGGATGTCGCGGCAGTGCTTGTAGCAGCGAACAGCTGCTCGTCAAGGAAGGTCTCTAATATATGTGCCATATCTATTGGGAGACTCTTTCCCTTCTCTAGTCTTGACAAGTGGTCTGCAACTTGATTTTTTGTTCCCTTTTTGTCCTTGATTTCAAGGTCGAACTCTTGCAGTAGCAGAATCCAACGTATCAATCTAGGCTTTGCATCCTTTTTGGCGAACATATACTTCAATGCAGAGTGGTCTGTGTGGACAATGACCTTCGTTCCAAGTATATATGAACGAAACTTGTCAATAGAGAACACCACAGCTAACAGTTCCTTCTATGTTGTGGTGTAGTTTACTTGGGGGTCGTTCAGTGTTTTGCTGGCATAGTATATAACATTAAAGAGCTTGTCTTTCCTCTGCCCAAGTGCTGCCCCGACAGCATAGTCACTAGCATCACACATGATCTCAAATGGTAGTTTCCAATCTAGTGGCTGTACTATTGGGGCTGTTACCAGCTTTTCTTTCAGAACCTTGAATGCCTCAGTACATTCAGTGCTGAAGTCGAAGGGACAGTTCTGCTCCAGAAGATGGTATAAGGGTTTGGTGATCTTCGAAAAGTTCGCGATAAACCTCCGATAAAAACCAGCATGCCCTAAGAAACTCCTGATTCCCTTGACTGTGGTGGGTGGCGGCAGCTTTTCAATTACCTCGATCTTAGCTCTATCGACTTCTATGTCGCGTAAGCTTACTTTGTGGCCTAGGACTATCCCTTCATCCACCATGAAGTGACATTTCTCCCAGTTCAATACCAAGTTTGCTTTCTCACATCTCTTGAGCACTTTCTGTAGGTTGCCTAGGCAGCTCTCAAAGTTATCTCCAAAGACAGAGAAATCATCCATGAATATCTCCAAGAAATCCTCCACCATGTCAGAAAAGATTGCCATCATACACCTCTGAAAGGTAGCTGGTGCATTACAAAGTCCAAATGGCATCCTCCGAAAAGCGTAAGTACCGTATGGGCAAGTGAATGTCGTCTTCTCTTGATCCTCCGGTGCGATGGCTATTTGGTTGTAACCTGAGTATCCATCAAGAAAACAGTAGTAAGGCTTTCCCGCTAATCTATCAAGCATTTGATCAATAAAAGGCAGGGGAAAGTGGTCCTTCCGGGTAGCTTTGTTAAGGTTCCGGTAGTCCATACAAACCCTCCAACCGGTCACAGTCCTGGTTGGGATTAACTCGTTTTCTTCGTTGGTTACCACGGTTATTCCTCCTTTCTTAGGAACGCACTGTACCAGGCTCACCCACTTGCTATCCGAGATGGCATAAATTAATCCAGCATCTAGCCATTTGATGATCTCCTTACAAACCACCTCTCGCATAACATCGTTTAGACGTCTCTGGGCATCAATGGTCGGCTTGTGATCATTTGTTGAGTGTGTAAAAGTTCTATTATTTACCCCCTATTTAACCCATATTTCTGTTGCATTCAAGCATAATTCATTGCATTTAGGCTAGTTTATAGTTAGACATCACAAATATATTAAATGGCACAGTTTCTACTGAAATTGGTTGCTTTTGCATATGCTGCTGTAGCAGATGGAGAGGCAGGCGCTGGACAGTAAAGCAGAAGAGCTGGAACTGGACGAGCAGTCAAGGAGGACGATGCTGCCATGGTTGCCGCCGTGATAGCAGAGGACGACAGCAGTTTTGAGGAGAAGAAGCAAATTGGACTTCGACAGAAAGAGAAAATTCAGCCCGTCTGTCGTGTAATACCACTATATTTTTCCAAGCCCTAGATCAGAATGAAGGCCAAGCCCAAAGTTCAAGGAGAGAAAGTCCAAGCAAGAAGGAGGACGAGTTAAAGCTATATTCTCTGAAGATTTAGTCTTTATTAGAGTTGTACTTTAATTTAAACTTGTATTCTTGCTATATTAGAAAACTTGGACCCAAAGCCTATATAAAGGCATGTAATTTGACCTAGGAGAGGACATCATCTATCTCTACCCTTCTTCCCAAAACCCTAGTCGTTTTCCCTCTCTCAACATGTTCTAAATTCCCCTTAGGGCCACGGGTTGATTTGTAAAGTAGTTGCAAGGGTTGCTTTTGTTTTAGGAATTTTCAGTTTAATAAAATAAACTTCAAGTTCTCTTATTCTGGTTATTAACATCTTGCAAGAGCATCGGGAGAGCATTGCGAGGTTATTTATTTACTTAATATCGGGAGAGTTAAGTATACGAAAGAAATAAGTGCGAGTTCTCTAGTTTATAGTTGAACTATCTAGGACCTAGGGATAGGACGAGGTTAAGTGGCTAAAGAAGAATTCAACAACATTGGTGTTCATCCTTCGATTCACGCCGGGAGGTATCATCAAAGACGTGTTCATCGACAGACTTGGACCTAGGGATAGGCCAAGGCATAGCAGGGATTCTTGCCAAACTTGAAGTACAGAGTTGTGTGTTCGCTGCCGCGACAAGCAACAGACTACCGCCGCGACAGGTGCTGCCGCGACGGGGACGATGACAGAACGGAGTTTCCTAGACTTAGCAATACCTACACTACTGAGCAATTCAATACCAGCCGATTCTCTCTATCTTGATTATTTTACTTCTATTTTCCAGTATTCTTTATTATTCTCGTGACAAAATCTTAAATCATTCTTTTTACTTTCGTGCAGTAATTCAAGGTGAAGCTATTAGCCAGTCCATGTGGAGACGATATCTGATACTTCCGTATCACTTTACTACTTGCGTCGTGTACACTTGTACTACAATTGCGATAGACAATTTTACACGCAACAAGTTTTTTGCGCCGTTGTCGGGGACTGGCAACATAACTCTACCCTTTCTTTTACTACACTTTTCTTTTTATTTTTCTGTTTTATTCTGGTTTGTTCAACTTGTGCTTTTCACAAGGTTTCTTGTTTATGCGCAGATCGAGACGGGGAGAAGAACCTGGGTATCCATTAGATCCTGAAATAGAACGTTCGTTCAATCTTAGGAACCAACTTCGTCACGTACTAGCCAGGAACGAGTACCTTGAAGAACAGTTAGAGACGATGAACAACCAAGGGAACCCCCAGGGTAATAACCCTCCTGTCGGAGATGGAGAGATTATTCCTCCTGTCGGCGACCCTCCTGCCGCTGCCGCACGACGGTCCTGCCGAGACTACATGCTGAATGATCATGTAGAACTAGAAACCACGCTGTTGGATATAGATGTTGACAACTTCGAGCTGAAACATGTTATGTTCAGCATGATCAACAATGCCAGTCAATTTAGTGGTGCTGCTACAGAAGATGCTATGGAGCATCTGAAAATGTTCCAGGAAATTTGTGGTTCGTTTAGACTACCAGGAGTTAATCCGGAGATACTGAGGCTTCGGTTATTTCCCCATTCATTAAGGGACAGAGCAAAGACTTGGTGGAATAAACTTACACCGGGTTCAATTAGAACTTGGGCAGATTTGTCTCATGAATTCTTATCTCATTTTAATCCTTCACATTTATCTGAGCGATTACGTAACAAAATTGCTACTTTCCAACAGGAAGATGACGAGCCAATGCACGAGGCCTGGGACAGATTTACCACTCTTCTAAGAAACTGCCCAATGCATGGATTCCCCGTCTGGAATCAGGTAACCAAGTTTTATAATGCTACCAATTTACAAACTCGTATTCGAATTGATTCAGCAGCAAACAGATTATTACTGGACAAAGACCCAGATGAGGCAATGCAAGTATTGAAAAATCTGGCTAAGAATGAGGAGCAGTTTCCGACAGCAAGAAGAGCGGGTAAACGGGTCCTAGCTGTTAAGGACTATGAGGCCGACAGCACAATGAAATCACAGGTGGCATATCTCACTAAGGCAATGAGAAAGCTCTTGAATGATGATTCACAGCCTGTATTCGTTGTCGAAGAGGTATGTGAAATCTGTGAAGGAAATCACAGTTCAAATGAATGTCCTATACAGTTAGAAGAGGGAAAGTATGTTGGAAACTACAATAAGCAGAATTACAACTCCAAAAACTACAATCCCAGCTGGAGAAATGATCCCAAGTTTTCTTGGAGTAATCCTAATAATGCCCTGAATCCTCAAGCACACAATAATCAGAATCAGGGTGGACCTAGATTGCTGACTCGGCAGCAACTGCAGCAGCAGCAGCAACAGCCACCAGCTGCCACAAACAGTATACTGGAACAGACTCTAGCTACGTTTATGTCTCAAACAGGAACTTACATTGAGAACATGAATCAATTTGTCAAGAAGACGGAAACATTCATGGATAAAACAGAGATGCGGATGACAAATCATGAAGCTACTCTGAAATCGTTGGAGACACATATGGGTCAGGTTTCCCAGCATATCAACCCAAGCCAGACTGGCGAATTTCCTAGCAATACTGAAAACGCTAGGCATCCCACACATGAGCAGTGTAAAGCCATTACTACTAGGAGTGGGAAGAAACTACCAGGGTCAGAGAAGGAAGTTGAAACAGTGAAGAGACCAGCCTTGGACATACCTGCCGAGGAAGCTGCCCCGATAGGTAACAAACAGCCTGCTACCGATGAACCTGTCACGACAGCAGAAGGGACAGAGGAGAAAGATGATGAACCCAAACCTCCTCATATTCGTATGCAGTGGGAAGGACGTATTGTTGATTATTGTCCCCCGCCTCCTTTTCCTCAACGGTTACAGAAATTGAAACAAGAATCACAGCTTAAAAAGATTTATGATATTTTTAAGCAGGTTCATATCAACATCCCGCTGTTAGATGACGTTAGGGAGATGCCCGGTTACGCCAAATTTCTCAAGGATGCCATGTCGAAGAAATCGAGACTTTGGGAATTCGAAACGGTCAAGATGACAAAAGGATGCATGAGTATTCTGCACAAGCATCCACCCCAGAAGAAGAAGGATCCTGGGAGCTTCATCATACCATGTGTAATCGGAGACAAATATATGGGTAAGGCACTTTGTGATCTTGGTGCTAGTATAAATTTAATGCCAAAATCTGTTTTTCAGAAATTAGGTATTGGAAAAGCTCGGCCCACAACAGTAATTTTGCAGCTGGCAGACCGCTCTTACGTTCATCCGGAAGGAAAAATCGAAGGTATTTTGGTAAGAGTGGATAAGTTTATTTTTCCTGCTGACTTTCTTGTTTTAGATTGTGAAGCAGATGAAAACGCACCAATCATCCTGGGGCGACCCTTCTTAGACACGGGAAGATCACTGATTGATATGGAAAAAGGAGAACTCACCATGAGAGTGAACAATCAAGAAATAAAATTGAATGTTCTCCAAGCAATGAAGCATGCTGATGCAGAAGAAGAATGCAAGGTTATCACTGAAGTTACCCTTGACCAACCCTGCATCAGGTCGGGCTGTCACGACATCAACATTGGTCACTGCCTCGGCAGCCACTTACAAGACTGTCACGACGGCACTAACGACAGCAACTCCTCAGAATCTGATACATTTGATACTGAAGATCAGGATGAGGTAAACTGGATAGGCAATCGTCCAGTTAAGTTATTCGAGCCTTTGAATTGTACCTCGGATAACCATGCAATTCAAAAGCCATCAACTGTTGAGCCCCCTGTTTTAGATCTTAAGCCCCTGCCAGGGCAGCTAAAATATGCTTTTCTTGGTTTAAATGATACGTTGCCCGTAATCATCTCTTCCAAGTTGATGCAGGAACAGGAACAACAGTTAATAGGGATGTTGCAGCAGCACAAAAAGGCTATTGGATGGACGATAGCTGATATTCAAGGCATTAGTCCAGCACTATGTATGCATAAAATGCTTCTAGAGGATGATCATAAGCCGACTATTGATGCACAAAGGCGGTTGAACCATGCGATGAAAGAGGTGGTGCGAAAAGAGATAATCAAATGGCTAGATGCTGGAATAATCTACGCCATCTCGGACAGCAAATGGGTGAGCCCGGTGCAATGTGTTCCCAAGAAAAGAGGAATGACAGTGGTAACCAACGAAAACAATGAGCTAATCCCAACCAGGACTGTGACCGGTTGGAGGGTTTGTATGGACTATCGGAAGCTTAACAAAGCTACCCGAAAGGACCACTTTCCTTTACCCTTTATTGATCAAATGCTTGATAGATTAGCGAGTAAACCTTATCATTGTTTTCTTGATGGTTATTCAGGTTACAATCAAATAGCTATCGCACCGGAAGATCAAGAAAAGACTACATTCACATGCCCTTACGGAACTTACGCTTTTAGGAGAATGCCTTTTGGACTATGCAATGCACCAGCCACCTTTCAAAGGTGCATGATGTCAATATTCTCTGATATGGTGGAGGATTTCCTGGAGATCTTTATGGATGATTTTTCAGTCTTTGGAGACAACTTTGAAAGCTGCCTGGGAAACCTACAAAAGGTGCTCGAAAGATGTGAAAAAGCAAACTTAGTTTTGAACTGGGAAAAATTTCACTTCATGGTGGATGAAGGGATAGTCCTTGGCCATAAGATTAGCTGCCGTGGCATAGAAGTCGACAGAGCCAAGATAGAAGTGATCGAAAAGCTGCCGCCGCCCACCACAGTCAAGGGGATCAGGAGTTTCTTAGGACAGGCTGGTTTTTATCGGAGGTTCATTGCGAACTTTTCAAAAATCACCAAGCCCTTATGCCATCTTCTGGAGCAGAATCGACCCTTCGACTTTAACCCTGAATGTACTAAAGCATTTAAGGTTCTAAAGGAAAAACTGGTAACAGCCCCAATAGTACAGCCACCAGACTGGACACTGCCATTTGAGATTATGTATGATGCTAGTGACTATGTTGTCGGGGCAGCACTTGGGCAGCGGAAAGACAAACTTTTTCATGTCATATACTATGCCAGCAAAACACTGAATGACGCCCAAGTGAACTACACCACCACAGAGAAGGAGTTATTAGCTGTGGTATTCTCCATTGACAAGTTTCGTTCTTATATACTTGGAACGAAGGTCATAGTGCACACAGACCACTCTGCATTGAAGTATCTGTTCGCGAAAAAGGATGCAAAGCCTCGACTGATACGTTGGATCCTGCTATTGCAAGAATTCAACCTTGAAATCAAGGACAAAAAGGGGACAGAAAATCAAGTGGCAGATCACTTGTCAAGGTTGGAGAAGGGAAAGAGTCTACCGACATATGAGACAAACATATTGGAGACCTTCCCTGATGAGCAGCTCTTTGCTGCCACAGTCACTGCCGCGACAGCCATGGCGGTAGGTAAGTCTTCTGAACCCCCCTGGTATGCTGATTTCGTTAATTTTTTAGTTAGCGGAATAATTCCTCCTGACCTTAATTATCAAGCCAGGAAGAGGTTCCAAAATGATGTTAAGCATTATTATTGGGACGAAGCTCTTCTTTTCAAAATCTGTGTAGATCATGTTATAAGGAGATGTGTACCACAGGATGAGCATGAAGACATACTTCATCATTGTCATGCTTCACAATATGTAGGACACTTAGGAGGCAATAAAACTGCTGCCAAGGTTTTACAGTCCGGATTCTATTGGCCGTCACTGTATAAAGATGCTCAAATATTCTACAAGAGTTGTGATAAGTGCCAACGAACAGGAAACATCTCAAGGAGACACGAGATACCGCTGCAAAATATTCTTGAAGTCGAGATCTTCGATGTTTGGGGGATCAATGTTATGGGACCATTCCCATCTTCATGTGGGAAATTGTACATCCTCCTGGCAGTAGATTATGTGTCTAAGTGGATTGAAGCTATCACCACTCAAAAGAATGATGCCAAGATAGTCCAAAGGTTTTTACACAAAAACATCTTTTCTAGATTCGGCATCCCTAAGGCGATCATTAGTGATGAAGGGAGGCATTTCAACAACAGGGTTATAGCTACTGCCTTGAAGAAGTGTGGTGTCAAGCATTAGATTGCAACAGCATATCATCCTCAGACCAATGGACAAGCTGAAATATCCAACAGGGAAGTTAAGAACATTCTTGAAAGATGGTTAAGCCAACTCGGAAAGATTGGTCTTTACACCTTAATGATGCGTTATGGGCTTATAGGACAGCTTTCAAAACTCCATTGGGAATGTCTCCTTACCGACTGATTTACGGGAAAACGTGCCATTTACCTGTCGAGATAGAGCACAGAGCATACTGGGCAATCAAGGCAGTAAATATGGACTTGGAAAAGGCAGGGCAGAAAAGGCTACTTGACCTTAACGAAATTGAAGAAATTCGGACAATGGACTATGAGAACGCAAGAGTCTACAAGGATAAAACTAAGAAGTGCCATGATAAAAAGTTGCTGCCACGACAGTTTTGCCCAGGGCAGCTTGTGTTGCTTTTTAACTCTAGGTTGAAACTCTTCCCAGGGAAGCTGAAATCTAGATGGTCTGGCCCGTTCCAAGTTGTACAGGTTTTTCCCCATGGTGCCATCACGATCAGATCTTTAAAAGACGGGCACCAATTCAAAGTCAACGGACAACGCTTGAAGCATTATCAGGGGACTGAAGCCCCAAGAATGCAGGAAGTGGTTACCTTAGGAGATGCCCCAACTGGCATCCCTAATTTAACCTAATTTTTATTTTTTTAGTTTTATTATTATTTATTATTTATTAGGAAATTAGATTTATTTTATTTTTAAATAATGCTTTTATTTTTTGTTTTTTAGGAAATAAAGGAGACAAGAAGAAAAGGAGAAATGAATTCAGCCCACCATCCTTCCACCAGCCCAAAAAGCCCAAATTTTGGAGCATGTCGTTACAGCTTCCGCGACAGACGCGGAAAATACAGGCTGTCGACACGCTGTCGCGACAGACACGCAAACGCGTAACAGATACGCAGCAGACACGGAAACGCGTGACAGACGCGTCAGACACGCAAACGCGTAACAGCTGGCCCCGTTATTCGCGCCTGCCGTTACAGCTCCAACGGGCAGCAAATTCTTCTCTATATAACCCCATTTCATTTTTTTCATTTTCACTCACTTCTACTCTTCTTACTTGCTTCCTTTAGAATTTTTTTGCTTTCATTTTCTCAACCCTTGCAACAATGTCTTCCAGAAATACCCGTAGGAGTGCTGCCTCCGGCTCCACCCCGACAGCATCCACCCCACGATCATTCCAGATCAGAGACATGTGGGAGGAAAGGGGATTTATCTACACTTCAAAGGAGGGAAATTTGGGTCTAAATTCGTTCATTGCTCGCAAAATAGGGGCTCTACAGTGGCAGATCTTTGCCGAACAACCTGAGGAGATGAACGTCTCTTTAGTGCGAGATTTCTACGCTGCCATCAACAGCAGGACGGCGACAACAGTTACCGTACGAGGGAGGGAAGTGCCATTCGAAGCTGAATACATCAACACCTTGTACGGATTTTACGTGGGCAGCAACGACGACGGCCACCAACAGTTTCTGAACAGCCTTGACCCTGTTGCCTATGATGTTGTCATGGCAGAGCTAACAGATGAAGGAACTTAGTGGAATACCAATCGTAAGAACCCAAGGACGGTGAAAAGAACTCAACTCCTGCCGGAAGCCAAATTATGGAACGCTTTCATCAAAAAGCGCATCATGCCGTCCTCGCATAACACCACTGTCGACCAGCCTAGGTTAGCCTTAATCCACTCTATTTTGCATGAGAGGCCTATTAACGTGGGCAGCTTCATCCGCGAAAGCATATTGGAGTGCGCACACCGGCCGACGGGACCGCTCTACCTTCCTTACCTCATCACAGCTCTCTGTCGCGGCCATGGCATACCTGAAGCTGCCACCGATATTAGAGTCCAAGGGAAGGGATGGACCGACAAAAACATACTCAGCTTAATGGAGCTGACTGCTGCCACCCCTATGTCCTCATTTAATCTGGCTGCCACGACAGCAGACACGACAGAGCCGACGAAAACTGAACCTGCTGCCACGGAAGTCGGGCAGCAACCAGCAGCAGCAGCCCCGACCGACTCCTCCTCCCAGATCCTTGCTGCTATACAGAAGATGGAGGAACGGCAGCTTGGTCTTATGAGCTTCATCAGGGATTTCACCGCATCTACGTTACACTTTATCCAAACTTCTTTAAATTTCCCTGATGTCGTATTTCCTACATTCCCTGCCCATTATCTTGTTGTCCCAACTCCTGCCCACACCCCAACACCTGCTGCCACACCACGGACACCTTCTGCAGCGTCCACACCAACCCCTGCCATGACAGCCGCCGACAGCACCTGTGCTGAGACTTCTGCCCGTGGAACAAAACGACGAATGCCCTCGGAAGAGCTTGACGCCTTCATTGTCGGTTTCTCTTCTTCCTCCGTTTGGGCAGAAAGCGACAACGAACCCTCTGTTAAGAGGAATCTCTCAAAGGAGTTTACACCGGTGAAACGGCAGAAGAGAATGGCAGACAAAAACAAGCTGGATAGCGGCAGCAGCAGCAGCAGTAACGACAGTAGTGGTGAGGACAGCAGCAGCAGCTCAGAGGCCCAGGTTGTGGAGAAACCCCCTCACATCTCCCCGACCAGAATTCAACCTCCGAGGGAGGCCAAAACGAAGAACACATCTGCCTCCCCCATCCGCCAGCCAGTTCAGAAAGCCCGTGCCCGCCGCCAGATCCGAGTCAGCAGCAGCAGTGACGACAGCGCTTAAAAATTTGAGTTTCTTAACTTATTTTGCTGTCAGCTTATATATTTTGTGATGTATTGTTTTTTTATTTCATTTTGTCATTTGCATTGAGGGCAATGCAACCCTCGAGTTTGGGGGTGGCATCCCTCCATTAATGGAGTCTAATTTAGTTTTATAATTGTGTCCTTTACTTAGTTTATTTTTCTCTTAAAAAAATGAAAAATTGAAAATTTTGGCTTAAGTCTGTGAACTGAACTTACCTGCCGTGACAGCTATGTCGTGACAGTGCCTTTAGGATAGTTTTAGGAGCAGTTTAGAGCCTTTCTATAGTTCTGAAAACTTAAACACCATTGTGACTATTATACTGCCTAGAACTCTACTAGTTAACTAGAATAGGAAGCTTAGCACTTGAATAGCCCCTAGAGGTGCCTAACACTGGCTCTAGGAAAGAAGTTAGCAAAATAGACTCAACAGCCCTAGAGGTGCCCGAAACCGGCTCTAGGAAGTTAGCTAGAGGTGCCCGAAACCGGCTCTAGTGAAACTTTAGCTTAAAAAATAATAAAATCGAGTCAAAACAAAAAAAAATCAAAGGATCATAAGAATTGCCTTCAAAAATATAAACTTTGGCATAAAAATTCAGGTTAAGGGCTGAAATATTCTAGTGAAACTAAGAGAGTCTTGGCATATAATTGTTCACAAGCATGCACACACTGCACGAGGACTATAGTGAGATTCTGGACAAATCCTAAGTTATTCGACAAGGTGCTGTCGTCGATAGAGAACGAATGGAGGGTAAGGGAAAGTTCACTGTTTTAAGCCAAAACAAAAATATTTTATTTTTCTTTTAGGTTTTAGTTGCTTGAGGGCAAGCAAAAACTTGAGTTTAGGGGTGTGTTGAGTGTGTAAAAGTTCTATTATTTACCCCCTACTTAACCCATATTTCTACTGCATTCAAGCATAATTCATTGCATTTAGGCTAGTTTACAGTTAGACATCACAAATATATTAAATGGCACAGTTTCTACTGAAATTGGTTGCTTTTGCAGGTTGCTGCTGTAGCAGATGGAGAGGCAGGCGCTGGGCAGTAAAGCAGAAGAGCTGGAACTGGACGAGCAGTCAAGGAGGACGATGCTGCCATGGTTGCCGCCGTGACAGCAAAGGACGACAGCAGTTTTGAGGAGAAGAAGCAAAGTGGACCTCGACAGAAAGAGAAAATTCAGCCTGTCTGTCGTGTAATACCACTATATTTTTCCAAGCACTAGATCAGAATGAAGGCCAAGCCTAAAGTTCAAGGAGAGAAAGTCCAAGAAAGAAGGAGGACGAGTTAAAGCTATATTCTCTGAAGATTTAGACTTTATTAGAGTTGTACTTTAATTTAAACTTGTATTCTTGCTATATTAGAAAACTTGGACCCAAAGCCTATCTCTAGTAGTTTTCCCTCTAGCCTTCTTCCCAAAACCCTAGTCGGTTTCCCTCTCTCAACATGTTCTAAATTCCCCTTAGGGCCACAGGTTGATTTGTAAAGTAGTTGCAAGGGTTGCTTTTGTTTTAGGAATTTTCAGTTCAATAAAATAAACTTCAAGTTCTCTTATTCTGGTTATTAACATCTTGCAAGAGCATCGGGAGAGCATTGCGAGGTTATTTATTTACTTAATATCGGGAGAGTTAAGTATACGAAAGGAATAAGTGTGAGTTCTCTAGTTTATAGTTGAACTATCTCGGACCTAGGGATAGGACGAGGTTAAGTGGCTAAAGAAGAATTCAACGACATTGGTGTTCATCCTTCGATTCACGCCGGGAGGTATCATCAAAGACGTGTTCATCGACAAACTTGGACCTAGGGATAGGCCAAGGCACAGCAGGGATTCTTGCCAAACTTGAAGTACATAGTTGTGTGTTCGCTGCCGCGACAAGCAACAGACTGCCGCCGCGACAGGTGCTGCCGCGACGGGGACGACGACAGAACGGAGTTTCCTAGACTTAGCAATACCTACACTACTGAGCAATTCAATACCAGCTCATTCTCTCTATCTTGATTATTTTACTTCTATTTTCCAGTATTCTTTATTATTCTCGTGACAAAATCTTAAATCATTCTTTTTACTTTCGTGCAGTAATTCAAGGTGAAGCTATTAGCTCAGTCCCTGTGGAGACGATATCCGATACTTTCGTATCACTTTACTACTTGCATCGTGTACACTTGCACTACAATTGCGATAGACACTTTTACACGCAACATCATCCTCTAAGAGGATTTTATGCATGCATAGTGCCAGACTGATGCCTTGGATATCAGCTATCGTCCATCCAATAGCCTTTTTGTGCTGCTGCAGCATCCCTATCAGCTGTTGTTCCTGTTCCTGCATCAACTTGGAAGAGATGATTACGGGCAACGTATCATTTAAACCAAGGAAAACATATTTAAGTTGCCCTGGCAGTTGCTTAAGATCTAGAACATATGGCTCTACAGTTGATGGCTTTTGGACTATATATTCATCCGAGGTATAGTTTAAGGGCTCGAATAACTTACCTGGACGATTGCCTATCCAGTTTACCTCCTTTTGATCTTCAGTATCAGATATATCAGATTCTGAGGAGCTGCTGTCGTCGTCGCTGCCGTGACAATCTTCTAAATGCCTGCTGGGGCAGTGGCCAATTTTGATGTCATGGCAGTCTGACCTGATGCAGGGTTGGTCAAGGATAACTTCAGTGATAGCCTTGCATTCTTCTTCTGCGTCAGCATGTTTTATTGCCTGGAGAACATTCAGCTTGATCTCTTGATCGTTCACTCTCATAATGAGTTCTCCTTTTTCCACATCAATTAGTGATCTTCCTGTGGCTAAGAAGGGTCGCCCCAGGATGATTGGTGCATTCTCATCTGCTTCACAATCTAAGACAAGAAAGTCAGCAGGAAAAATAAATTTATCCACTCTTACCAGAATATCTTCAATTTTTCCTTCTGGATGAACTTAAGAGTGGTCTGCAAGCTGCAGTACGACTGTTGTGGGCCGAGCTTTTCCATTACCTAATTTCTGAAAAACAGATTTGGGCATTAAATTAATACTAGCACCAAGATCACAAAGTGCCTTACCCAATAATTTATCTGATTATGCACGGTATGATGAAGCTCCCAGGATCCTTCTTTTTCTGGGGTGGATGCTTGTGCAGAATACTCATGCATCTCTTTTTCATTTTGACTGTTTCAAATTCCCCAAGTCTGGATTTCTTCGACATGGCATCCTTGAGAAATTTGGCATAACCAGACATCTCCTTTATTGCATCTAACAGCGGAATGTTGATGTGAACCTGCTTAAAAATATCGTAGATCTTCTTAAGCTGGGACTCCTGTTTCAACTTTTGTAACCGCTGAGGAAAAGGAGGTGGGGGACGATAATCAGCAATACATCCTTCCCACTACATTCGGATCTGAGGAGGTTTAGGTTCTTCATCTTTCTCCTCTGTCCCTTCTGCTGTCGTGACAGGTTCATCGGCAGCAGGCTATTTGTCGTCTACTGGGGCAGCGTTCTCGGCAGTCGACTCCAAGGTTGGTTCCTTAACTAATTCAGATTCCTTCTCTAGCCCTGGTAATTTCTTCCCACTCCTTGTCGTGATGGCTTTACACTGCTCATGTGTGGGTTGTCTAGCGTTTTCAGTATCGCTAGGAAATCCTCCATTCTGTCTCGGTTTAATATGCTGGGAAACCTGACCTATCTGTGTCTCCAGTGATTTCAGAGTAGTTTCATGGTTTGTCATCCGCATCTCTGTTTTATCCATAAATGACTCAGTCTTCTTGACGAAGTGATTCATATTCTCAATGTAAGTTCATGTTTGAGACATGAATGTAGCCAAGGTCTGCTCCAGTATACTAGTCGTGGCAGCTGGTGGCTGTTGCTGCTGCTGCTGCGGTTGCTGTCAAGTCAGTAATCTAGGTCCCCCCCTGATTTTGAGTGTTCTGTGCTTGAGGATTCAGGACATTGTTAGGGTTGCTCCAAGAGAACTTGGGATCCTTTCTCCAATTGGGATTGTAGTTGTTGGAATTGTAGTTCTGTTTACTGTAGTTCCCAACATACATCCCTTCCTCTAACTGTAGCGGACAATCTTCCGAACTGTGATTCTCGTCGCAAGTTTCGCATACCTCTTCAGTTGAGTAGACAGGTTGTGAATCTTCTTTCAAGAGCTTTTTCATTGCCTTAGTGAGATATGCCACCTATGTTTTTAGAGAACTGTCGACCTCATAATCTTTCACAGCTAGTACTCGTTTACCCCCCTCTTCTTGCTGTAGGAAACTGTTCCTCGTTCTTCGCCAGATTTTTCAATACTGCCATTGCGTTTTCTGGATCTTTGTCCAACAGCAATCCATTCGCTGTTGAATCAATTCTCATACGAGTCTGTAAGTTGGCAGCATTATAAAATTTAGTTACCTGGTTCCAAACGGGGAATCCATGCATAGGGCAGTTTCTCAGAAGAGTGGTAAATATGTCCCATGCCTCGTGCATCGGCTCGTCATCTTCCTCTTGAAAAGTAGCAATTTCATTACGTAATCGTTAAGATAAATTTGAAGGATTAAAACGAGACAAAAATTCACGAGTTAAATCTGCCCAAGTTCGTATTGAACCCGACGTTAGTTTATTCCACCAAGTTTTCGCCATGTCCCTCAATGAATGAGGAAATAACTGAAGCCTCAGTATCTCCGGATTAACTCCTGGTAGTCTAAACAAACCACAGATTTCCTGGAACGTTTTCAGATGCTCCCTAGCATCCTCTGTAGCAGCACCACTAAATTGGCCAGCGTTGTTAATCATGCTGAACATAACAGGTTTCAGCTCAAAATTGTCAACTTCTACGTCTGGCAGGGTTGTTTCTAGTTCCACGTGATCATTGAGCATGTAGTCTCGGCATGACCGGCGTGCGGCAGCGGTAGAAGGATCGGCAGGTTGTTCGTTCCTCCCATCTCCGGCAGGATCTTCAACATCCTGGGGAATCCTTTGGTTGTTCATGGCTTCTAACTGTTCTTCAAGGTATTCGTTTCTGGCTAACACGAAGCAAAGTCGGTTCCTAAGATTGTATGAGCGTTCGATTTCAGGATCTAGTGGATACTCAGGTTCCTCTCCTCGTTTCGATCTGCGCATAAACAGAAAACCTTGTGAAAAGCACAAGTTGAACAATCCAAGTAAAACGAAACAGAAAAATAAAAGAAGTGCAGTAAAAGGTAGGGTAAAGATATGTTGTCAGTCCCCGGCAACGGCGCCAAAAACTTGTTGCGCGTAAAAGTGTCTATCGCAATGTAGTACAAGTGTACACGACGCAAGTAGTAAAGTGATATGTAAGTATCGGATATCGTCTCCACAGGGACTAGGCTAATAGCTTCAACCTTAGTTTTCTGCACGAAGGGGAAAAGAAATAGTTTGAATGTTGTCACGAGATAAGAAAGAATACTGAAAATAAAAGAGTAAAGAAATCAAGATAGAGAGAATGGGCCGGTAATTAATTGCTCAGTAGTGTAGGTGTTGCAAAGTCTAGGAATCTCTGTTCTATCATTGCGCCTGTCGCGGCAGCGGTCTGTTGTTTATCGCGGCAGCGATCACACAACTCTGTACTTCAAGCTTGGCAAGAATCTCTGTTGTGCCTTGGCCTATCCCTAGGTCCAAGTCTGTCGATGAACACGTCTTTGATGATACCTCCCGGCGTGAATCGAAGGATGAACACCGATGTTGTTGAATTCTTCCTTAGCCACTTAACCTCGTCCTATCCCTAGGTCCGAGATAGTTCAACCATAAACTGGAGAACCCGTACTTATTCCTTTCGTATACTTAACTCTCCTGATATTAAGTAAATATGTAATCTCACAATGCTCTCCCGATACTCTTGCAAGATGTTGAAAACCAGAATAAGCAAACTTGAAGTCTATTTTATTGAACAAAAAAATTCCTAAAACAAATGCAATCCTTGCAACTACTTTACAAATCAACCCTTAGCCCTAGGGGAAGTTTAGAACATGATGAGGAGGGGAAAACGACTAGGGTTTTGGGAAGGAGGCTAGAAAATAAGATATCCTTCCCTAGGTCGAATTACATGCCTTTATATAGGCCTTGGATTCAAGTTTTCTAATATGGCAAGAATACAAGTTTAAACTAAAGTACAACTCTATTAAAGACTAAATCTTCAGAGCATATGTCTTTAATTCGTCCTTCCTTCTTGCTTTGAGTTTCTTCCTTGAACTTTGGGCTTGGCCTTCATTCTGATCTAGGGCTTAGAAATATATAAGGGTGCTCCACGACAGACCGGTTTAATTTTCTCTTTCTGTCGAGACCCACTTCACTTCTTCTTTTCACCATTGCTGTCGTCCTTGGATGCCACGGCAGCGGCCATGGCAGCATCGTCCTTCACGTCTGCAAATCCAGTTCCAGCTCTGCTTCTTCACTGCTCAGCGTCTGCTTCTCCGCTGCCTTCCATCTGCTACAGTAGCTACCTGCAAAAACAACCAATTTCAGTAGAAACTGTGCCATTTGATATAATTGTGATGTATGAATGAAATCTATCCTAAATGCAATGAACTATGCTTGAATGCAACAGAAATATGGGTTAAATAGGGGGTAAAATATAGAACTTTTACACACTTAACACTTGTGCACGGAGAAAGGCCTCCAAGTGTGCTATCTTAATTCTTCAAGTATGAACTTTTAAGTTATGAGATGTAATAGATAAGCAATGGGATTTGTGTTATTGCTTTGTGTTAAGGAGCTTGTAAGACTCCCTTTTGTATGTTGACGTTTGTGTGTGGCCTGCTTGGCATGTATGTTGGCCATGTGGCCCTTATCCTTATGCTTATGGGTTTGATCTAAGACTTGTGAACCTTGCTTGCTTTATACCTTAATGAATGCTTGGTTATCCTTTTGGTTGCCCCTTATGTTCATGTGAGTTAAGTGTTTAAGCATGCTTGTATTAGGGTGTATGCCTCTAGAGTTTATGTGTGCATGTTATGTTTTGCTTCTTGAAGTCGTTGGGGTCATTTGGGATCGTTTAGAGATGCTAAAAATTGTGTTAAGGAGCTTGTAAGACACCCGTATCGGAACGCGTTTCGGTACGATTTGGCTACTGTGAACCCCTGTTTCGATACGAGTATCGAAACATTTTTGCTACTGTGAGTGCCTGTTCCGAAACGTGTTTCGGAACGTCTAGGCGAAATGGACCCTTGTTCCGAAACGGGGTGGATGCGTATCGGAACGAATGGTCTGGCTTTTTTAACTGGGGCTTGTGTATCGAAACGGGCAAGCCTGTTTCGAAACACAGGCCTGAAAATGGGGCTTTTAACATCTCTAAAGGTTCTCGAGGGTTGGGCTTAGGCCATGTTTGATGTTAGCTTTCTTGTGAGCCTTGTTAGTAATCGTTTATGTGTCTTTTGGTCGCGTTTACAAGAAATCAGATTAACTTGACAACACGGTAAATTTAAATCAATTTACGTGTCGTTTGTATGGTTTAGTCTCGTTTTCCGTTGTCGCTTCTCACATAGGTCTAATTGAGTTCATCTAGACAAGATAATAAATAAAAAAGTTTTCTCGGGTTGTTAACCGAAGTGGAGCCTTAACGGGTTTCGCCTCAATTTTCCCCGTGTAGCCCACTCGGACCGGTCAGTCGCCCGGACCGGGACGAGGGGGTTACAAAGAAGAAGAGATGGTAGAGAAAGAAGTCAAAGAACTCAAAAAGAGAAGAATAAGTTGTGTGGCTTGTAGTATGTTGAAGAAAATAAAAGAAGATGAAGAGGAGAAAGAAACCGATGGGTAAATGGAGGGAGAGGTGTGTGTCCCACTGCTTGGATATTTTTGACAAGTTTATCCCACGTCTTCTCTTCCACCGACCCATTCAAATTGAATAATAAAAAAATCACTTCAAATAAATAGATCTTTAACTATAATTTTATTATTTGTACAATTTAATAATTATTTTATAATTTTTATAAATTCAGTTTTAATATATTCTCATTAAATAATAAATAACAATATAATATAATTAGATATTTATTAATCTAAAAATATACACTTACACAATCACAATCAACATTAAAAAGAATGGAAGAAACAATGAGTGATACTTAGAATCTTTAATTTTTAAAAAGTGCGCTTCACTTTGATGAGGTACGCGCCTTACGCCTTGTGCCTAGATTATAGGACTCCTATCGCCTTAGTGCACCTTGCGCCATTTTTAACACTGGAGTGTGCTTGAGTTTTCTATCTGTTTAAAGACATTTGGTGAAATTTATATTTACGTTGACCACGTCGGTGATGAAAATGACATGTCTACCGATGTTCCTTTACCAAAAAAATCGAGTCTTTTGATATGTCAACCGATGACGATGGTAAAGAGGTTCATATGGATGATGTAGAAGATGACTTAGATATGCATGATATAAACTTGTCTAGTGATGAGAGGAATAATGAGTTAGTTGATGCTCGTGAAAAAGTGACAGAATATGTGAACAACTTAGAGAGATTGAACATAGAAAATGTTGGTGGTTCAGGACCATCGCAAACAAGGGGTACAAAGGACCATTCCGTTGAGCCATCCATAACATACCATATGACTGATGATGGACTCGATAGTAATTACATCTATTTTGATGATCCAGGAAGTTATATAACCATAAGTGATGATTCAGATGCTGATGATGCTCAAAAGGTTCGATCCCAGAGATTGTGTTATAATCCTGCTATTAGCAATCATGGGCTTTTTGTTGGTCAAATATTAAAGGATTCTTCTTAATTTAAAATGGCTCTTAATGATCATTATTTAGTTTGAAACAAAAAATTGTCTTGTATACATTTCATTAGAATATCACAAGTAAAAGGAAGGCTCGTGCATCTACTAGTGACAATCAATCTTAATTGTAAAAGAAATGGAAAGAAGAAGGAAGCTCAACCTTAAGTTTCGGTTTTAAATGTATGTATAATTATGAGTGTGTAAAAGTACTATTTTTTTTTTTGCCCTTTTTGTTTATATTATTGTTAGACTTAGACACATTTTAGTTGCATTGTTAGGCATTCATGCATAACTTTCTAGTTTCCTTCGTTATTGAGCTTGGTATTATATTTTGGTTATTTTTCGTGGAAAATTTGATGTTGGTGCGCTTTATTATGTGCAAGTTAGGATTGTCGTGACAAGTGCGAATTGTCGTGACAATTTAGGAGAATACTGAAGGGCTTGCCGAGCTGATTGTCGAGCGGTTGCCAGGGCAAGTCGAAAATAAATGCAGAATCTTTTAAGATTCATCCTGATCGCATAAGATAAAGCCCAAAATCAATTTATGAGTTGTTGAAGATGAAGTTGAGAGAATCTTGGCACCATTAATCCTGGTTTATTTCCTCTTAAACGAGATGATATGCAATTAAGGATAGGAAATAAAGCTTGAATTATTTCTATATCTTTGGATAAGAGAATAAAGCTTGAATTATTTTCATATCTTTAGATAAAGAAATAACGCCTAGAGTATCTCCTCAAGAAAAGAGAATAAATCAAATCTCCTTAAAGACTCGTAGAATTTTCCTCACTTATTTAAAGAGATCGCGTCAACAAACAAGGGGGAGTCGATTGAGAGAGAGAGAGAGAGGGAGGGATGATCGCACCTTTATCTTTTTTATCCGATCCATGACTGAAATTTTTTTCTTTGTATTTCTTTCGAACCCAGCCATGAATTGATGTAAATTGGCTTGGGTTATTTGAATTTGTGGTTTTGATAAACGATTGCATGTTAAGGTTTTTTATTGTAATTTAATTTAAAGTTTGTTCATTTATTGTTTTTTTATTTTTATCTTGAGAGAATCGAGAGAAAGACTGTTGACTGGTATATAAATTGAATTTTCAATTAGTTGTATATAAATTCAAATTCACAATTACTTTTGTTGACCGGTATATAAATTGAATTTTCCAGTTGATATGTGCTATTGAATTTGTGAATTGGAATTATCGTTTGTGACGATAAAAACACATTTTTTTAGTTAATATGAGATTGGAATCGAATCATAAAACTGTTATCTTCAAACTTATTTTTTTCCTTTTGCAGATCTTGCCCTGATCATGAGGTGCATACTTGTATCTCAAGTACTCCCTATAATAGATGCTATTGCAGGCATAAAAATTATTGGAATCACGATTTTGGATGGTATCGCTACCATTACCGTTATATAGCGGCATTTGTACCCTGCAGACTATACGCTTTTTTACCATTGCACAAAGCTCGAAGTCCGAAACTGAAGTTTTATGGTTTGGTTCTCGAATCTTGTCTTTGTGGAAACAACCTGAATCCTTATGGGTTTCGTTTGAAAAAATAGTAGAATTTATTTATTGCACCATGGGATCTAAGCTTAAATTTTTGTGGTGGCACATAGAAACTTTGTTTGTACACTTTTTACTCATAAAATTATAGTTTCCTTGTTCATCTGCAAAAAAAAAATATTTGAACAATAATGTTCCTGGAAATTATTGTTTGAAGACTAGTGATCTTTAGATAAAATAAATTTGTATTAAGGGATTTTATTCCATGATTTATGAGTTTGACGATTTTATTGTTTTGGTTCACAAGGGTTTCATGAGGGTTGGAATGTTGTTCATCTTGCTCAAGTGGACGAAGGTTTAGGGATTTTTAATTTTAGGGTTCTAAATTAAGGATTTGTATTAAGGGATTTTATTCCAAAGGGTTTCACGATACTTTTTAGTTTTTTGGGATTTTTAATTTTGGTTTTTTAGTAATTTTGTATTAAGAAATTTGAATGGCTTTACGAAAACAAATAATTGGACCATTTGAATCAGGTCAAATAATACACAAGCCACATCAGCCTTCATTTAACGGGAAATTGACGGTTTAGATCAAAATGGAAGAATTTTAAACGTACAGGGACTAAAACGTCTATTTTAAAGGTACAAAGACTAAAATGAATCTTTTGATATGGTACAAGGACTTACAGTGTACTTTAACCAATAAGATTTCTATATGTTTTACATTTACTACTTCGGCACATTATGTCGTCAAATTTTGAATTGAAGCAAATATCGACTTATTGATTACCTAATGATTTAACTAATTATAAGTTTCATTGTAGATTGTTTGTAATGCAGAAGACAACTTATATTGGTTAGTGATATAAACAAGGTTGTAGTCTGTGAAATTATTCTAAGCAAATAATTTATGTTAGGATTATTATATCGTTTAAAGTCTGAAGAGGAGATAACTTGTCTTGGTTATCAGACCATGCTGACTCTTGGATAGAGACATAAATGTGTTAGTCTATCTAACAATATAAATTGGAATAAACCAAAAATGAATTATTCCTAAATCCAATTAAATTCACTTGTAACGTGGAAATTTTATTTACCTTAATCTTAAGTAAATTAGGGATGGCAACGGGTCGGGGCGGGTTTTTGCCCACTCCGACCCCGACCCGATAATTAAAATATAAGACCCGACACCAACCCGACCCGGGTATTTTTATATTTGTCCCGCCCCGACCCCAACCCGAAACAAAACATGCATACCCGTTCCCGCCCCGACCCGCCCGATTAAATTTATTTTTTTCTATTTTTATAAACCAAAAACTGTTGTAAATCTAAAAAAAATAATAACAAAAAAACAAAACAAATCTAAAACCCACACAAATTAACAAATCTGAAACTCAAATTAGTATTCGTGTTTGCTGTGAAGATTTCAACATAGTTGAATCTTAAAATTGCTATTGAAGAAGGCCATGAAACCACTAAACTCGAATATCATCACAGATTTATCAAAAAAGTATATGATGTTTAAAGAAAAAGAACAAAGACAAAAAAATAAAAAAAAAGAATTAAATGAAGCAGAAAGCTATGGAGGAAGAAGAATAGAAATGAAATTTGAAAAAGATGAAATAAAGAAAGGAAAGGTAAAGAGATGGAAACTAGAAAAGAATGAAAATTGGGAAACGGCCAAAGTCTGCGAAAAATGAAAGGGAAAAAACCCTAATGGACTTAAGATATATATATATATATATATATATATATATATATATATATATATATATATATATATATATATATATATATATATATATATATATATATATATATATATATATAGCGGTGGCATTTTGTAAATATATTAAAATTTATTTAAATACTTCGGGTCGGGTCGGGTCGAAAAATTTTGGCCCTAAAACCGTACCCGCCCCGACCCCGACTTCATCATCACCAAAACCCGCCCCGCCCCGAACCCGAAATTTAAGAAAAAAAACCCGGTCGGGTCGGATCGGGTCGGGCCGGGTTCGGCTATTTTTGCCATCCCTAAAGTAAATGTAGAACTATGCATATGTGACTTGAATGCTTTGATATACCAAGAACTGATACGTCCAAGGTTAGAGCCAAACTAGAGGGTTAGGGAGGAAAACATAAAATTTGAAAATTGAGGGGAAAATTCATAATTAATCTTTTTAAATATATATATATATATATATAAAAAGATTAAATTTTTTTGGTCAAGTCACTAAAATGAGTGAAATTCGAAAGTTTAATAGTATTTTTTAATTTGAGAGATCAAAATGAAATTAGAACATAAACAAATCTAAGTGAAAAAGTTCACCTATTTAGCTTACAGTTCATAGGCCCATCGGAAATACGTCAGCTCTCACGGATTTCAGCCCTCAAAAGTCACAATCAAATACTACATATAAAAATGGGTAAACACCATCGGCCACTAAATTATTCTCAATTTTTTGTTTTAGCTACTAAATTATTATTTTTAGTAAAATAATCACTAATATTATATTTTTTCTATTTTAGTCACCCGCTGTTAAGAAACTCACGAAAAAATGGGAAAGATGAAATATTTTAGTGACCAAAATAGGAAAGAAGCAACAAGTTGTGACCAACACAGGAAAAAAAGTTACATCAGTGACCAAACTAGGAAAAAAACATATCGTTAGTGATGATTTTGCACAAAATAATAATTTAGTGACCAAACTGAAAAACGGGAATAATTTAGTGACCAATGGTGATGTTTACCCTAAAAAACCTCTCAAATTTCCGAAGCCGTTAAACCGGACCCAATTTTCAGTGACCGGAAATCCCTGAACCGAATTGACATTTGCCCTCTCGAGTCTCGACCCTCCCATTTATCCACCACGTGGCATTTCTTTAGCTTTTTCTTTCTTGTGCATCGTGAACTTGCCAAAGCTCTTTGCCAGCTTCAAAGTCCCGCCCATCAGTATTTTCTCTCCTCTAATCTGCGACACCCAGCCATGGAAGGACCTGAAGGTAGCTTTTCTGTTCATTCTCTAGCTCAGATTATAGCAAAAATTTCAAGAGAAACAATTTTGTTTTTATTACTTTGTAGGCTCATGTTGAGGATATCAAGAAAACTCATCTTCGTGATTTGATGAACGACAAAGAACGATGCGAATCGATGATGGTGTAAGATCCTCTATTCAACTCTTATGATTTTATCTGCTCGAAACTTTTAATAGTAATAAAAATGACGAAATATTTGATTATGTATACCTATGTTTTTACAGGGAGTTGATGGAATGTTTTTGGACTACTCAAGGCAATGCGCAACTCTGGACACCATTGCTAAACTCTACAAATTAGCAGAGGTGAATTTGGATTAATTCTCATTTCTGAAATTGTCGATTTAAATCATAATAGTATTGATTTTTTTTAATATTCTTCATAATTTCAGGCTGCCTTTCTCAAACAACAAATTAACCGAATGTATAGCGGCGAGCATGTAAGTCTAAGTGTCTAACTATCTCCTTAGAGAAAGATAAACTAGTTTTGGGTTTGATGTTAAGATTGGTGATAAAATAGTAATAGTTTGTTCAGGCCTTTTCATTTCTAGTGTTTATGATGTTGTCTTGTTTTTTTTCCCTGGAAATTTCAGATAAATAGCACAGAGAATAGGTCAGTGCTTCATGTAGCTCTTCGAGCACCAAGGGATGCTGTTATAAACAGTGATGGCAGATGTTTGGAATGTTTTGGATAAGATCAAGGATTTTTCGGAGAAAGTTCGCAGTGGCTCATGGGTAACTTAACACTTTTTTGATAAATGTCGTTCCTCAATTGCTGAGAATTAGATAAATGTTGGCAGGTTGGAGCTACCGGGAAACCACTGAAGGATGTTATTGCCATCGGTATTGGTGGCAGTTTCTTAGGTCCTTTATTTGTGCATACTGCTCTCCAAACAGGTTATGCTGGTGCATTTTACTATTAGTTTTACTTGCTGTATGTGAAGAAGGATGTGTTCATGATTTTCTCTTGATAACTGATAGATCCTGAGGCTGTTGAATTTGCAAAAGGACGCCAACTACGTTTGTTTATTATTGCTGCTGGTATCATTTTGTGTCTACTTGCTCTTTTATTGTATTATAATAGCTGTAGGTGCCACATAGGCGTGCTAAATACTGGAATATGCATAAGCGAGATCAAGTAAAAAAACAAGTGTTTCGGTCTTGTTAGATTCTCAATATAAGGTGCCTGTTATTTTAGCTGCTTCTGTGAAATTTTTGTTGTAATTTGTTTGCAATGCCTGCATACAAGATACTTTGTTGTTTCATTCGGCTGTTCTGGAAATCCAATCTAATCTTTTGTTTGCATTGCCACAGCCTTGCAAACGTTGATCCTATTGATGTTGCTACAAATATTGCAGGATTAAACCCTGAAACCACTCTTGGTAACTAATTTCTTTTTATTCATCTCAAAGTGTTGTTTTTCTGTTGTGTATACCCTTTTTGCACTGTTGATTCATCTGATTTAATTTGCTTTGTAAATTTTCTTGACAAGCGTCGTGAACCGTCAAATAAAATTCATTAAACTCAATTAAAGAAATAATTTAAATAGAATAGTGAGAGTAAGTGTCGATCCGCAGGGACTAAGGAGTTCCCAATATGATAAGAAAATGATAAGAAAGGGTTTAAGCGAATTAATTCAAGAAGATTTAAATAAATAAAGCGAAAGAAATAATTGAAATAGATTATGATAAGAGTTAGCTTCCAGCTTTGCTTCGCCTCAACTTGTCTCGGTCACTGAAATGGATATTGCTTCGTCAATCCTTGAAATCCAGTTTTTGTTTGATTAGCTTCGTCAATCGATGCTATGCTAATGCAAGTTCTCCGTTTAGTGCTGGAAAAGCCCGTGCTCGGATGGATTATCTCGACGAGAAATGTATCCGATCTTGATTTCCCTTAGTGGACCGTCACTAAGTTTGTTCTTAGGGAGTTGAATCTGCTACAAGCCTAATCTCGTCCCCAACGGTGGACCAAAACCACGTCAACCCGACGCGCGCTTTTCAGAAAAAATGAAGAAAACTAAAATAGAGAGAAAAGAAATTTATAAAATTTCAAAGTGAAGAAGAGAACAAGAGCATGTGATGCCTTGAGCTCACCCCAAAGGAAATATTTATAGCATCTTAAAACCCTAAAATAACTCTAAATTGATGAGAGATAATCTTTAAAATATTTAAAATACAAGAGATAATTCATATGTAATAATGAACAAATCCTAAAATGTTTAAAATTTAAAAATAAAAGATAATCCTCAAGCTTTGATCTAAATCTCGCTGATAAGTGATCTAGACGCGGCTGATAGCTTATTATTGAATTACTCGAAAAAACCCTAGACAACGAACGGCTAAGATTAAAATGAAAGTGATTAAGATGAAGAGAAATGTGGGCTAAGTCTCCAAAAACTGAGATAGCCAGGGTCTGGCCACCCTTGTTCTTTTATATAGCCCAACTGAGCCTTTAACATAATTAGTTATTATTGTAACCAATCTGTTAAGGCTAACTGACTCTTAGACAAACCGGTTTAACAACCCAACAACTCTAACCACCAGAGACCCACATTTACAGACTTAACATTGCTCAATATTTCCCCTGCTTTCTCCCTTCTTTAGCATCTCACATGCAACTAATGTACGAAGCCAATTGGATGAACCGCCACCTTGTGACAAAAATTGTGAAAATGAGCTTTTGATAGTGGTTTTGTAAACCCGTCCGCAACTTGGTCTTCAGCGGGTACATAGTTGACTTGGACTTTGCATTCAACAACTTTTTCGCGAACGAAGTGAACATCAAGCTCCACATGCTTCGATTTTGAATGAAATACAGGGTTAGCAGACATCGTCACTGCACTTGTGTTATCACACCAAACAACCGGAGGACCTGTAAGCGAGACTCCCATGTCGCTTAACACAGTTCAAACCCACAACAACTCCGAGACAGTGTCAGCCACACTGCGATACTCAGCTTCCGAGGTGGACCGTGAGATAGACTTTTGTTTCTTCGAGCTCCACGCAACCAAACAATTATCAACATATACGCAGTAGCCAGAAGTGGACCAACGATCATCAGGGTTGCTTCCCCAATCAGCATCAGAGAAAGCAACCATGCTTTTGCTTCCAAAATCGCTGGGTGTAAACGCCAAACCATAGTCAAGGGTGCCACCAAGGTAACGCAAAATTTGCTTCACAGCAGCAAGATGCTCTTCACAGGGCTTATGCATGAACTGAGCCACACGATGCACACTAAAGGAAATGATGTGGCGCGAATGGCACACATATAACAGGGCACCAACGATACTGCGAAAGGAGTATGGGTCAGACACTGGGCTCCCAGCATTGGGAACAAGCTTAGTGGACGAGCACATGGGTGTGGGTGATGCTTAGGCTTGATCCATTTTGGCCTTTTTTAACAACTCCAAAATGTAAGTCTTTTGACTCAAAACAAGAGAGTCATTGACTCTGTGAGCAGCAATACCAAGAAAGAACGACAATTCACCAAGGTCTTTCAAAGAGAACTGACAGTTTAGACGCTGAATAACATTTTCAACAGCAGTAATTGAAGAACCAGTGACAATAATGTCATCTACATACACTAACACATACAAAGAGGCAGAACTGGAAATACATACGAACAAGGAGGTATATGCGGCTGATTACTTAAACCCGATATCAAGTAAAAAAACTCTGCAACTTAGTGTACCAACTGCAAGGAGCTTGTCGCAGTCTGTACAAGGCCTTTTGAAGCAGACACACGAGAGTGGTACCATCATCTGAACTCTGTGTGAACCCAGGAGGATGTTGCATGTACACCTCCTATTCGAGACCCCCATTGAGGAACGCGTTGTTCACATCCACTTGCTGCAGTACCCACTTGTTACTCACAGCCACAGATAGTAATATATTTAGTGTGAAAAATCGTACGACTGGGCTAAAAGTGTCTCCAAAGTCCTGGCCAGGCACTTGAGAGAATCCCTTCGCCACCAATCGAGCTTTGTAGCGAGAAACTGATCCATCATAGTTATGTTTGACGCGGAAGAGTCACTTACAACCAATGGCAGTTCGACCAGCAGGGAGAGACACCAGCCTCCAAGTGTTGTTGGCCAGTAGAGCATTGTACTCAGCCATAACTACTTCTCGCCAAGCTGGAACCTCAAGGGCCTATTCTACTGATTCTGGTACAGGATCAGTGACCTTGGCTGCCACATAAGACTTGGGCTTGAATACACCAAGCTTGCTGCGAGTAATCATGTGATGAGAATTGGTAGGATATCCAACATTGCCATTCTCAATAGGGCCAGTATCAGTTACAAGTGCAGGAGCAAGTCTTGTAGAAGGTACAGGTTGAGAACAAGGTTGATCAACAACATGCAACACTGGTTCATAGGGGTTTTCAGACGCATTCTCCAAATGGGGAGAACTCATCTCAGGACCAAACTCAGAACTTGATTGTCTTGGTGACACATCTGGCAGTTCTAACTCAACCTGACTGTTCTTAGGAGCAGCAGGAATAATTGATGGATGAACAGAGGTCTCAGCTTGAGGGGCAGTAGATGTTAAGCTTGCAGAGCCAAAAGTTGTAGGATCAGCAGCATCAGACACTGGTGCAGAGTGAGAAGCTTCAAGGGTGTTGAAGGATCCAGAGGTAAAAGAGGTGGGGTCAGAGGGAGAACTTCCTGATAAAACAGGAAGGGAGGAGGATCTAAATGTTGCTTACTGAGGTGAGTGTGAGCCAACATTTGTATCGGACTTTGAAGCAGGAAAACATTCCTCATTAAACACTACATGGCGAGAGACAATGACCTTGCCGTGAGGAGTAAGGCACTTGTACCCCTTGTGTTGCATGTTGTAACCCAGAAAAATACAAGACTGGGATCGAGGCTCGAAGTTATGTGCTTGAAAAGGACGTAGGTGCGGGAAGCATTCGCACCCAAAGACTCGAAAGAATGAGTAATCTGAACTTCGTTGGAATAGTTTTTCAAAAGGGCTGAGGTTATCAAGAACACATGTGAGCAGTCTGTTGATCAAGTGAACTGTTGTTACCGCAGCATGGACCAAAATTTGACAAACAATGAGGCTTGACTAAGAAGTGTTAAAGCCAGTTCAACGATATATCGATGCTTCCATTCAACCACTCCGTTCTGCTCAGACGTATGGGGATATGTGACTCGATGCTTTACCCCAAGCTCAGCAAGAATAGGGGACAAACTACGAAATTCACCTCCTCAATCACTTTGGACCTCTTTGATGGTTGCACCAAACTGTGTAGTGACCAACTGAGCAAACAATTTATAGGCATGTGTAGCTTGAGCCTTGTTTTTAAGTAAATATAACCACGTATGTCTAGTGTAAGCATCGACAAAAGAGACATAATAGGAGTAACCTTCTGACTTAACATACGCAGGACCCCACAGATCAGTAAAGACAAGTTGAAATGGCTGAGTATACACAGTGGTAGATGCATGAAATGGTTGCTTATGACTTTTACCAATGCAACAGGCAGAACAAATAGCATTCTTATTTACAGTTGAATCAATAGACAGATTACAGCTACGTAAAACTTTATCCAAAGTGGCCTGAGCTGGATGCCCTAAACGGCGATGCTAGACATCATATGCAATTTGATTAAGCACATAGAGGTGAGCCTCAGCATTATTAATAGAAGAATCATAAGTAAATCTAGATAGAGCAGGTGAAAGAACATATAAATCATCTGAAACTGTACCACACAGTAGTTCCTCATGTGAGCCCTCATCACGAACAAGCCAGCGATCAGCATGGAACTCAAAGTACACTTGGTTATCACTAGCACACTTCGAAACAGAGATTAGATTTTTAGAAATCTGAGGAACCAGAAGTAAGTCACATAAGTGTAGAACACGAGAATTAACATGGACAAAATTAGAACCAATTTTGTGAATACGCAACCCCTTACCATCACCAACAATAAGTTCACATGGTCCAGAGAAATTGTCACTCTGATGCACATTGGAGGAGTCGGAAGTAACATGATGTGTAGCTCCAGTATTGACAAACCACTGACCAATGTTACCAGTACCACTGGGCGCACAGTGAAGGCACAAGCCGTCTGAGCTAGAGGAGTTGGAGGGACTAGGATTGAAAGATGGTCCGCTCACAGATTTGCTTCCACTCATTGTGCACACACTTGCAGACATGGCACTTTCAGACTCAATGTTCTTGAACAAACTGGCAGACACGCCTGAAAAACTCTGATCAAACCTTCGAAAGCACCGATCCACAAGATGCCCCATCTTTCCACACAATTGGCACTAAAACCTGCTCTGATTGCGACTACAACCTCCACCAGAGACATTATGTCGATAAGGAAGCTGAGCTGACCCGCCTGAAGAGTTTTCTGCAACCGGTGTACTCGATCCACCAGAGCCTGAACAGCGTGCCACATTATCACTCATCGGAATAGATTGCTCAGAATCAAACAGCCCCTGTTGAGCTTCGGCGTCGACCAAAATGATTGTGACATTATCAAGAGACAGAACTTTGCGGCTCGCCGTAATAACCGCCACGAATGGCTTATACTAATCCGGGAGTCCACCAAGAATCGTGGCAATATGCTTCACCTTCAATACTGGACTGCCACACGAAGCCAGAGCGTCACAGATTTCCTTTACCTTGGAAATGTAGGCACGCATTGAAATCTCCCCTTTACGGATAGTCCGGATTTAAAAATGCAAGCTCATCACGGTAGTGGTGGAACGGATGCTAAAGAACTCGACCACAATTGACCAGATCCCCGTCGTTGACTCAGCACCGATGAAATTAGACAGTAAGTGCGGACTCATCGTTGAGAGAATCCATGACGATAACACACTATCTTGAGCTAAGAATCCTCATACTTATCATTCGCAACCTCTGTTCCATCAGCCTGGCGAACCTTAGCCGGCGGAGCCTTTGACGATCCAATGAGGAAGCCTTCAAGACGGTGGCTTCTCACCGTCAAGAGAACCTGCTACTTCCATATTAGAAAATTTGTCTCATCGAGAAGCACATTCACACGTTTGCTTGCGAAAAACTTGGCAGATCGCACAGAGGAATCATCGTCTCCGTCACCGTCAACACGAACCATCGCGATGGACACAGAGAACTGTCACAGGACCAGAGATCGACAACGGAAATGAACTAGAGGGGGAACCCGGCGAATGATACCATAATGAATTACTCAAAAAAAAACCCTAGACAACGAACGATTAGGATTAAAATGAAAGTGATTAAGATGAAGAGAAATGTGGGCTAAGTCTCCAAAAAACTAAGATAGCCAGGGTCGGGCCACCCTTTTTCTTTTATATATCCCAACTGAGCCTTTAACAGAATTAGTTATTATTGTAACCAATCTGTTAAGACTAACGGGCTCTTAGACAAACCGGTTCAACAACCCAACAACTCTAACCACCAGAGACCCACATTTCCAGACTTAACATTGCTCAATACTTATCACGTGTTGCTGACATCATCTTTTAGAAGCCTGTTGACGTGTTGTCGAGTCAGCGTATTCATGTCCCAATTTAGGCCCACTTATTCAACCATAATCCAGAAAACTTACAAAATCCAGTCTTTTTCAATATGTTTTCTAGAAACGAAATCCTGTACAAAAAACATGTAAAAACACCCAAATCAGCAATGATAATGAACCACCAAGAAGTATTTAAACACAAAACATAGCACAAAATAAACACTCATTTCCCTGTTGTAGTGGTTTCAAAGACTTTTACAGCAGTAGAAACTATGTTGAATGCTCGAACATTAAGTGAGAGGATTTCAACTGCACTTGGGCTAGTGTTATGATAGCAGTAGTTATTTCTTGAACGATGTGCATGTGGTGGCAATTTGAGATTCTGCTACTATTTATTACATGAACATTTCAGAATTATTTCTCAGTTTAACAATTCAGAGTAATAAAGCACTGAGCAAAACAGAGGAGATGTTCTCATCTTTGAATGCTTCTAATAAGTTTTTAATTTCCCAATCTTCTTAGAGATCCTCAATATTTAAGGAATTGATGTAATTTACTATGTTAATAAATGGGTATGAGCAGACTTTCCTGTTAAACTACTTGTGACTCTAATATTTCAGGCCTTATGCAGTTGCAAAACACATGGTGGCAGTCAGTACTAATCTAACGGCATCAGTTTGTCTTCCATTTTCTGAATTTGAATGATTCGGCATTTGCCACACTACTATGTACATATTCGAGCTGTTTGTTTTGGGTTTTGGTGTCACAAATCAAGCATTGCTAACATGCTAGAGAACAATGTAACATATTTTTTGGTAACATGTAAATGTTTTTGATAAAGTGCAAATGTTTATTCTCTTTTTCCTTTAAACATATGGCTTCTTGATTATGGATTGCTTTTTTTAATTTTTGGATCTCCATGCTTCAAAGCTTTGTATTTATTCTCTTCCTCGTCACTTGTTAAAGTGCCAATAAACTAGGTTTTGTATTACAAATTATATGTTAGTGTTGATCCTATGAATTACGGGTAGTTAGTTTGTTAGGGTTTTTAGTTAACTTTAGTCTATAAAAGGAAACCTTATTCATTTTGTATCTTATCTTTTTGGTTAGTAAAAGAAAGCATTCTTTTACAAAGTTTTCCCTTCTTGCATTCTAATATGGTATCAGTTGAATTTCCTTAAGCTTCTGCCTCGATTCCTTTTCTTTTCCTCCTTAATATTCTTGATCATGGGAGGTCTTAATCTCAATGATGATTTCAACAATGGTACAAATCCATACTATTTGCATCAATCCGATAATCTCAAAATGATCTTGGTTACTCAACCTTTTGGCAATGACAATTATCATAGTTGTCGTCGATCCATGATGATGGCATTTTCTGCCAAGAACAAGCTTGGCTTTGTGGATGGTTCGATTCCTGCACCAGCTCAAATTCCTGCAGAAAGGTATCAAGCTTGGACGAGAGCGAACGATTTGGTAAATTCTTGGTTGATTAACTCGGTTTCCAAAGACATTGTTGCGGGTCTTTTATATCATTCAACCGCAATTGTTGTATGGAAAGATCTTCAAGATCGATTTCAATAGAATAAAAGACCAAAAAAAAATTTCTTTGCGCAAGAAATTAGGGGACCTCGTTCAAGGATCAATGCATGTTTCAGTTTACTACACCCAACTCAAAATCATTTGGGATGAACTAGTTTCTCTCAAGCCTTTCTGTTCTTGTGCACAATGTACTTGTGATGGTGTTAGGAAGATGTTGGAGGAACAACAGAAAGAACAGACTATGCAGTTCCTAATGGGATTGAATGATTCATATGCTCATGTTCGTGGCCAGATATTACTGATGGATCCATTGCCTACTATCACTAAAGTCTTTTCCTTAGTTTCACAAGAAGAAAGTCAACGTTTCATTAAATTGGATAATCCTATTACTGAGTCTTCTTTTGCTGTCAAAGCTCCTCTTCATACCAAGAGGTCTCGTCCTTAATGCAGTCATTGTGGCTTATTAGGACATATTAAAGACAAGTGCTACAAATTACATGGATATCCACCTAGTTATCCTTCTCGAAACAAGCAGCCTCACATGTCTCATGTTAATGCTGTTACTGATTCTTGGAATCTCACAAAGCAACAGAAGTCTTCCAATCCAAGTAGTTCTGAACTTCAATCCAGTAGTTCTTTGAAAAACCAACAATGTCAACAACTAATTACCATGTTGACAAATCAACTTCAGGCAGCAGTTTCCTCTGATCTTTCAACAACTTCTGTGAATATGGCCATACAAGGCAAGATTGTTTCTTTTATAAATCATTTTAGTTCTTTTAATACTAAAAGTTTTTGGGTAATAGATTCAGGGGCTTCAAGACATGTCTGTTGCTCCAAAGATCTGTTTGAGTCCTTGAATCCTATTACTACTGGAACCATTCTTCTTCCAAATAAATCCATCATTTTTGTCCATTATTATGGGAATGTTCGTTTATCTTCCAATGTCATCCTTAAAGATGTCATATATGTTCCTGACTTTAATTTCAATTTGTTGTCTGTAAGTTGCTTGCTTAAAGACTTTAATCTAACGATTTTGTTTTGTGATACTCATTGTTTAATTCAGGATCATTACTAGGTGATTGGGAAGGGTGATATGCATCGAGGATTATATCTGCTGAATTTTCCTTTTGCTAAGGACACTTCTATTACTCAGAGTTCTGTTGTAAATGAAACAAATAATGTTTGTTTTTCATAGCATTATCGTCTTGGTCATCCTAGTTCTCGTATCTTAGATCTTCTAAGAAGTGTTTTACCAAATATTGCTATTAATAAGAAGGATGTTTGTTCCATTTGTCCTCTTGCTAAGCAAAAATTCATCACTTTTCCAATTTCTGCTATTGTATCTTCGCATCCCTTTGAATTGTTACATTGTGATATCTGGGGACCTTTTAAAGTTCCTACTTATAACTCCCAACGTTATTTCTTGACCCTAGTTGATGATTTTTCTAGATCAACATGGACCTATCTTCTTCAACATAAATCAGATGTTAGTCAGATTATTCCTACTTTCATTAATATGAGTAAGAGACAATTTGGTTTTGATTTGAAGGTCTTTCGTTCCGATAATGCTCCTGAGCTCAAATTCACAGACTTGTTTTCACAATTGGGAATATGTTGAGTTTTAGGGTGCTAGATTTCTTCAACCGATCTTGCTCACCAAGTGGTGGAGAGGTGGAATTTTGGGTGGATGTGGTGTGAAAGCTAAAATGTAAATGACATAATGATTTTAGAGTGGTTCAACCTTCTAACCAAGGTCTACATCCACTACCTTAGCTTCCCACTAAGGATTTCCAATCAATCTACTATTGATTCGTCCCCTTTTCTAGGCTTAGGAGGAAACCCTTATACACCGATCAAGCTTTCTACCCAAAGCCTTGATCAAACCCTCTTTACAAGAGAAAGGAAAAATACAAACTTAAATCCCTCTAATAGGTATTTGTTTGCTCAATAATGCACTCACCCAAAACCTAAAACACTTGAGCAAATTTGACAATTTTGGCTCACTAGTGTTTGTCTATACAAGAATTGACAATTTAAGTACAAAGACACTTTTTGATCATTTGTTAATTGACAATTGAAGCATTAACCATATCTTGATACTTGGAGGTCCCTTTTATACTCCTTGATGAGTTTGTAGTCGTTACTAGCCGTTGGGGATGAATTGGAGCCGTTGAGGACTTTATTTCCCTTCATTAATGTTGTTCTGCAGCCTTCCGTAACAATACGCTTGGACCCGTATCGGTACGGCATTCATCAGAAACTAGTCGTTGGGCTCTTGCCAGCCTAGGCGTATCAATACGCTTGAGGGCGTATCGGTACGGTATGACGTTTAAAACACCGCTGAGAAATATGACCGTTGGGGTTGTTAAATGAGGATCGGTACGCTTACCAGGCGTATCGAAACGATTCCTCTCCGTATCGAAATGGCCAAGCCTGTTTCGATACGAGTTTTGGCAGTAACCAAACTAGGCAGAAAAGGTATCGATACGGGTTGGACCGTATCGGTACGGGCACTTTGAAATCACAAGTTTGGTTGTTTAAAAGCATGAAAAATCTTGCCAAAAGCCTTTTAAAATACCTCAAACATAAGTTCAAGTTGTTTGGACTTAAAACCAAGTTTTAAATTCTTTTCAAATTAGTCCAAACATTTTTCAATTATTATATCAAAACATTAGTTCTACAATCTCCCCCTTTTTGATATAATAAAACTAACTTGAAAAATTGTTTGGGATTCTCCCCCTTCAAGTTTAAAAATGTGAATAAGAGATTAAATATATGAAATCAAATAAAGCTCTCCCTTATTCATTTGAAAATTCAATTTTTCAAACTATTTCTCCCCCTTTTTGTTATATCAAAAAGAATTTAAAACATTAAGTTCAGAATAACTATAGAGGAAAGATTTGACAAAAAAATTGGTTTTAAAATGGCTCCCCCTTACTCAAAGCATCATTAAAAATGTTAGTCCAACATATATGATCATCTAATTGAACTAAAATAAAAAATAAATCAAATAAAAACAAAAACAACTAGATTTTTACCAACACTTGAACCCAAGGGAGGATGTGAAGCCTTCCTTCTTCAAGTGTTCTTCCTTAGTGTGCATGGAGCTCCCCCTCATTAATTTGACTTGTTGAACACTCTCCATCACACCTAGCAAAGGACAATCAAGTGATTTTTGGTATGCAAATTACTTTAGATCCATAAACATTAGTAGCACAAACTTTAGTCCCCTTAGGAATCCATTTTTCAATGTCATCCTTTTTAATTGAAGTACTAAGTCCTTTTAGGACCCAAATACTTCTAAAACATTTTCGTTTAACAAATCTAGGAGCACTAGATTGTCTTACATAAAAATTTGATTTTCCAAAATTGTTTTTCTTTTCAAGCTCTTTGGAAATCAAATCTTTTTCTTCTTGAACTTTTTGAAGCAAATTTTGTAAAACAAAACATTTTAATTCAAACTCTTCGAGTTTTGCTTCAAGTTCAAGTTTGGTTTTAGAAATCAAATCATTTTGAATTTTTAACTTTAAAATCAATTTATTGTTTTTCAAAATGTGATTTTTAAACTCTAAAACCAAATCATCGTAGGCATCTTGTAATTCATCAAAAGAGTAAGAACATGAAGTAGATGAATTAGAAGTTACCCTTGAATCTTCTTCGATGGCCATAAGGAAAAGGTTGGCTTGTTCATCGTTGTTGGAGTCCTCATCACTCCAAGTAGCCACATGTGCCTTCTTCTTATGGCTTGAAGTGCTTGCCCTCTCCTTTTTAATGGATTCTCGTTCAAGCTCTCTCAAGGCTTTCTTCACGAACGGGGCACACTTCTTGAAGAGATGAACTATCTCTTCTTCTTCATCCTCATTTTCACTTGAATAGACATGATGGCAAGTGGAGGACTTGAGAGCAATGACATTGGTGTTGATGCCAAGCCCCTTGAGCTTCTTCTCTCCCATAGCTCTAATTTCTTCCCTCTTCTTCCCATCTTCTTTGTTCTTCTTCATGATTTGATGAGTAAGGAGTGACCCCATGAGTTCATCAAGCTTCAAGGTCTTCAAATTCTTTGCTTCGATGATGGCGGTCCTCTTTGAGTCCCATGACTCGGGAAGAGAGTAGATGAGCTTTCGGACAAGTTTCTCCTCCGGAATGGCTTCTCCATAGCCCTTGAGACCATTGGTGATTGTGGAGAACCTATCAAACATCTTCTCGATGTTCTCTTCCGGATCCATCTTGAAGTTCTCATACTCTAAGGTGAGGAGCCCAATCTTGGTCTCCTTAACTTCATCGGTTCCCTCGTATGTGACTTCAAGCTTGTCCCATACCTCCTTGGCACTCTCACAAGAATACATCTTCTCATAGATGGTTGGGCCAAATGCACAAAAGAGAATGTGCAAGGCTTTGCAATTTAGCTCCATCTTCTTGCGATCGTCAGCACTCCACTCTGCTTTGCTTCGTTGAGGCACGAACGGACCATCTTCAACTATGTATCATAGCTTGTAGTCTCTTGACTTGATGAAGAATTTCATCTTTATCTTCCAATGGGCATAGTGAGTTCCGTCAAAGAAGGGCGGTTTGTCGATGGATTGCGCCATTAAGCCGGTTGTGTGAAATGATGATCGAGCTTGCTGGATCTTCTCAATAGGATGTTAATCCTCTTCGATTGAGCCAAGCTCTGATACCAATTGTTGAGTTTTAGGGTGCTCGATTTCTTCAACCGATCTTACTCACCAAGTGGTAGAAAGGTGGAATTTTGGGTGGATGTGGTGTGGAAGCTAAAATATAAATGAAACAATGATTTTAGAGTGGTTCAACCTTCTAACTAAGGTCTACATCCACTACCTTAGCTTCCCACTAAGGATTTCCAATCAATCCACTATTGATTCGTCCCCTTTTCTAGGCTTAGGAGGAAACCCTTATACACCGATCAAGCTTTCTACTCAATGCCTTGATCAAACCCTCTTTACAAGAGAAAGGAAAAATGCAAACTTAAATCCCTCTAATAGGTATTTGTTTGCTCAATAATGCACTCACCCAAAACCTAAAACACTTGAGCAAATTTGACAATTTTGGCTCACTAGTGTTTGTCTATACAAGAATTGACAATTTCAGTACAAAGATACTTTTTGATCATTTGTTGATTGACAATTGAAGCATTAACCATATCTTGATGCTTTGAGGTCCCTTTTATACTCCTTGATGAGTTTGTAGTCGTTACTAGCCGTTGGGGATGGATTGGAGCCGTTGAGGACTTTATTTCCCTTCATTAATGATGTACTACAGCCTTCCGTATCGATACGCTTGGACCCGTATCGGTACGACCTTCATCAGAAACTAGTCCTTGGGCTCTTGCCAGCCTAGGCATATCGATACGCTTGAGGGCGTATCGGTACGGTATGACGTTTAAAAGACCGTTGGGAAATATGACTGTTGGGGTTGTTAAATGGGGATCGGTACGCTTATCAGGCGTATCGAAACAACCCTTCTCCGTATCGAAACGGCCAAGCCTGTTTCGATACGGGTTTTAGCAGTAACCAAACTAGGCAGAAAAGGTATCGATACGGGTTGGACCGTATCGGTACGGACACTTTGAAATCACAAGTTTGGTTGTTTAAAAGCATGAAAAATCTTGCCAAAAGCCTTTTAAAATACTTCAAACATAAATTCAAGTTGTTTGGATTTAAAACCAAGTTTTAAATTCTTTTCAAATTAGTCCAAACATTTTTCAATTATTATATCAAAACATTATTTCTACAGAATCGTTCACCAATATTCTTGTGTTGAGACTCCTCAACAGAACGCTATTGTGGAACGCAAGCATCAGCACCTTTTGACAGTGGCTCGTGCCTTGTATTTTCAATCCAGGGTGCCTGCTCATTTTTGGGGTGAATGTTTGTTGACAACAACTTATCTAATTAACAAGATTCCTTCTCCGGCACTCGAAAACAAGACTCCTTATGAGATACTTCATTCAAAGTTACCAAATTACAATCATCTTAAAGCATTTAGTTGCTTAGCATTTGTTTCAACTATTCGAGCTCACATGGACAAATTTTCAGAATGTGCCCTACCTGGGATTTTCATTGATTATCCTCATGGGATGAAGGGTTACAAGATATATGTTTTGCAGACTCGTTCCATCATTATTTCTCGTGATGTTGTGTTCCATGAACACATCTTTCCCTTTCATATGAAACCAAGAATTCGCCAAAGCTGAGACGAGAGAGTATCATGTGCGAAATTAACAAGATCTGAGGAGAAAGGACAACGAGTGCCTATCATGTTGAAACTCAAAGAGCTAGATGCGAAACTCTGTAAGGGCATCCAAAAGAAAGAAAGAAAGAAAAGAAAAAGAAATAGAGATAGAGAAGAGAAGAGAAGAGAAGAAAAAAGAAGGAAAAGAAAAAGGAAATAAAGGGAAAAGAAAGGGAAAAGAAAAAAAAGAAAAAGGGAAAGAAGAAAAAAAAAGGAAAAAGATAGAGAAGAAAAAGAAGAAGAAGAAATGAGAGAAAGAGAGAAAGAAAAAGAAGAAAAGAAAAAGAGAGAGAAGAGAAGAGAAGAGAAAAGAAAAGAAAGAAAAAGAAAAAAAAGAAAAGAAAAAAAAGATAGAGGAAAAAAAGCAAAAAGAAAGAGAGAGGGAGAAGAAAACAAAAAGCAAAAGAAAAGAAAAGGAGATAAAAAGGAGAAAAATGAAGAAAAGTGGAAACCAGAAAGAGCGTTTTGATAAAAGCAAGCCTGGAGTGAAAACTTGGAAAGGCGCTTAAAGAGAAAATGTTCAAAACCCCTAAAAGGAAGAAACAAAGACGGTTGAACCCGAATATAAGATGGGTTACCGCTCCTAAGAAGAAGAAGAAGAAGAAGAAGGAGAAGAAGAAGAAGAAGAAGAAGAAGAAGAAGAAGAAGAAGAAGAAGAAGAAGAAGAAAACAAGCAAGAAAAGGTCAGGATCGGCCGATCAAAGAAAGTAACTGAATAACTTTGATATGTTGCAGTTCATTAGAAAAGATTCTGAACCGCGACTCCATATTTGAATGAGCTAATCTCAGCGATATTAAAGAGCTCCTAATGAGAAGAGCTCGATCGACAAAGGTCAAAGAGCTCATAGCGAGAAGAACTCACTCAAAAAGAAATAAAAAATCATGGAAAGAAGAATTTGCCAGCCTTTATAGGATTTCATGCGGAGGATTTCAAACTCGCCGCATCAGGATTTTAGAGCAAATGACGCAGATACTCAAAGCTCAAGGATTTCAGGCGAAGGATTTCAAATTTGCCATGTCAGGTTTTTAGAGCAAAGGAGGCAGATACTCAAAGCTCAAGGATTTCAGATGAAGGATTTCAAATTCGCCACGTCAGGTTTTCAGAGCGAAGGAGGCAGATACTCAAAGCTCAAGGATTTCAGGCGAAGGATTTCAGACTCGCCACGTCAAGATTTCAGAGCGAAGGAGGCAGATACTCAAAGCTCAAGGATTTAAGGTGAAGGATTTCAAACTCGCTACGTCAAGATTTCAGAGCGAATGAGGCAGGTACTCATAGCTCAGGGATTTCGGAGCGAAGGAGGCAGATACTCATAGCTCAAGGTTTTCAGAGCGAAAGAGGTAGATAATCACAGCTCAAGGATTTCAGAGTGAAGGAGGCAGATACTCATAACTCAAGATTTCCGATCAAAGGAAGTAGATACTCAAAGCTCAAGGATTTCAGGCGAAGGATTTCAAATTCATCATGTTATGTTTTCGGAGCGAAGAAGGCAAATGCTCATAGCTCAAGATTTCGTTCAGGTGAAAGATTTCAAATTCACCACGTTAGGTTTTCAGAGCGAAGGAGGCAGATACTCAAAGCTCAAGGATTTCAGGTGAAGAGTTTCAAATTCGCCATGTCAAGGTTTTAGAGCGAATGAGGTAGATACTCAGAGCTCTAGGACTTCGGGGGCACAAGAGGTAGATACTCATATATCTAGCTTTCGAGGAAGAGGAAGGGTGAATAGTTCTATATAGGAAGAACTCGCAGCTTAAAATCTTCAAACAAGGAAGTGGGACAAAATTAGTACTTATGATCTTTGCTTTATTCTTGTTTCACAAGTATAAGCAAAGGGGGCAGCTGTAATCACTAATTTTGTCTGGGTAACCTTTTTTTATTGTGTTTTATAATAATGCGCTTATATGGGATGTTGTTTAATTATTAACTATATATATGTGTGTGCGCGCGTAAGTGGTTGTCATTAAAATCCAAAAGCAAAAATATTACTATTAGTATATGTCTTATTATATTAACTATATGTATATGTGTGTTGCTACTTGAAAAAAAAAACCAAAAACATTACTAGTATTATGTTTTATTGCTTTATCTCTTCACTTATCATTTCTTACCATATTATATGTTATGTTATTCTAAAACCCAAAAAAAATGCTAAGTGATATACACGTGTTATTATTTTATGTTACTATTATATGTTGTTAGTATGATTGTTACTACGCTCGTATTATTACTATCATTATTTTATTATTCTTATCATTATGATTATTATTGTTATTATTATATTATTACTACTATTATATCATTATTAAGCTGAAAAAATAAAGAAGAAAAATTATATATATACTAATTAATCCAGAATAAAGCCCAAATTTATTAATAAAATACAATCCACTTACATATTAAAAACCTAAAAAATATACATATTACACCAGGCTTGTTTGGCCCAATTGACTAATACCCTAATATGATAAAACAAAAAATCCTTATTGGTTTTGTTTGTTGCGCCGCAGCATCTCAGTCGTCATATCTAGTTTAAATCTGACGGTCCAGGTTCAAGTAAGGACGACCCTCCAGCTTCTCACGCGCGCGTCGAAGACACACTCCAGACATTTCAGATTCCCCACGCACACGTGGAGTTCACGCATGCCTCCTAAGATTCCTTGTGACCGTCCAGATCCTCACCACATCGATCCAAGCGACCACCGTCGGCCACGTCGGTGCATGACCATTCAATGCCCTCTCGGGTCCCCTCTCGTACGAGAGTCGTATCACACGCAAAAACCAAAAATCAGAGAATTAGCCCGCAACATCATAAGGGCGTGAATACAAACAAATTTTTAGAACCAATAGCAATTTTATTCTGATTTTCATGTAAACAAATTGATGTAATTTCGGCTATAAAACTGAACCCAAACATTGTAAACCCTAAGTTTTAAATAGGGAAAATTTGGAGAAATAGAAAGCGGTCTCAAGCATTTTTAGAGGTATACTTCCTCTCATTTTATTCGCATTTGAAAGCATAAAAACAAAAAGGGTTAGGGTTTTAAGTTTCTCACATTCGACGTCCGTTTGCCTCCTCGTCATTTCAATTCCTTCTGGCAACAAACCTCTTGGCCTTCTTTATAGGGGCCGTGCGTGGTGAGCCTTTCAGATATTGGAGTTTAGATATTAAAAGGGGGTTTTTGAAATCAAAAAGGGTTTTTTTTCGGTTCTGTTTTCACGAAGTAAAAAAAGGTTTCTATCATCTTTCAAAGGTTTTAGTTTCGGATTCAGGCTTGGAGTGAAAATTGGAGTTTTTTAGGGTTTTTGAGTTCACCGGCCGCCGACTAGCGGCGACCGGTGCGGCAGGTCGAGAGAGAGCCGTAGAGTTTGGGGACCGTATTTTAACCAAAAGAGGTAATTATAGGCTGAGATGGTCTTTATATATTGTTTTAACTTATTAAATTTGGTTTATTAGCCTCTTAAACCCCTCCGCGTTTTCCAAATCATCCCCAAGCCCTTCCGCGTTTTCAAACTACACCCATAGTCCTTCCAACTTCAAGAAATGTTTTATTTTCGTCCCTCTTTCGATTTAATTGGTTTTTAATTGGTAAAATCTCCCTTTTGGTCCTCAGGGCTTTGTTTTCCGTTCGATTTGGTCCTTATTCCAGTGTTTTCCTTTATCATGCATCTTTAATTTCTGTCACTGTGTTTTAATTTCTTTAATTTCAGTCACTTTTTTGCCTTTTCATTATGTGATAAGAGGAATGTATGATATTGGTTGTGATTATGACTTTGGTTGATAGCATGAATATGTGTGGTTGTCATGTATGTAATATATGTCTTATGCAATACCCTTTTTTATAATGTAAGATTTGAATATATATGATATATATAATATAAAGGTTTTTGTATAATAGGTAGCTTTGCACATAAGGTAACTTATAATTTTATAAAGAATATAACTCATAGTTTTAGTAAAGAATATAATTTATAACTTTTCTTGTAAAATGTATAACATGTAGCTTTTATAAAAAGTAATACATATTTTATGAAATATATAATATACCTTTTTTTTAATTTATTATACGATTTCTTTATATAATATATATAAGTGTCATACGCAGCCTTTAAAACATGTATAATATGTTTTTATAATATGTAGTATAGTATTATATATAATCTATTGTTAGTATAGAAACTTGGGCCTTGGGCTTTGGGTTTAGAATATTAGGATTAAGTTTGGGGCTTTGCTTAGTTTAGGTGGACTTGAGCTAGTTAAATTGGGCCTTTTAGGTGATAAGGTCGATTTAATTGTTTCAAATTGTGTGCTTGTTTCATAGGGGCACGGTTCGTACAATTAAGTCGGTTTAGGTTTAGAGCTTTAATCGAATTTAGGGCTTTAACTAGTTTAATTAGCTTAAATTTGTCATTGTCTTATTGGACCAATATTAAGTACATTAAACCGGTTAAACATTTCTTAAATAATTCTTTATGATAAAGTTAATATTAAATGGATATACCACAAGATAACTCATAATTTATTAGGGTCTTCTAGTCTTTAGGACACAATAAATTTATGATTAATATTAGGATCACCTAATTAATAATTAGATCACTAATTGGACTCTCATAAATTGGGCCTTTTAAGATAGGACATTAGGTGGGCTTTTGTGTGTTTATTTTTAAAGACTTTATGTGATATGTATTTATAATTGTCATCCATATGGCGTTTAATGTCTTGACATGTTAATTAACTAATTTAAACCATACAAAAGGGAGGTATCTATTAATCCCAATATTTGTGTCGTGACAGTCCAAACTCAATGGATGTTGACCAAATATTTGGATTAATCCTTATTGTCTCAAGGTAAACAATACTTTAAAAAGGGAAATATCATAACATCATTCCTAAATGTTTGCATCATGCATAAAGGTGACGTACGAAAGTCGAACCATAAATTAACACGACAATCAGACTTATATGATGTCGGTTCAATCTATGGTCTAATGTATCGTCATCCTTATTAATTAAATGCCTAATTAATTCTAAAGCAACGATTTGATAAAGCTCGTACAATTAGAGTTAGATTTTCAATTAAGAACATCTAATTGAATTCACTTTAAACTTTAAATAATTTCTATCGATTAAAAGAAACAAACATTTTAGTACCAATTTTCGAGCGTGATGGGGGTGCTAATTCTTCCTCACTCGCAACCAACTCCCGAACCCCTTTTAAAATAAATATTTGGTTTTTATAGTGCTCGACCTACTTTAGTGGCCGGTGGCGACTCTAAATATTTTTATTGTTTTCTGAAACTCGAATTATTAAAAAAAACTCTCCTTTCAATCGGTATTTCTAAAAATGTGGGATACCTAAAATAGTTTTCAAGAAGTTATTACGCTATGGTATCTCACCAATTAGTGCATTGTTTCTGAAAACTATTAAACATTATTTGACAGGCAAGTTCTGACATCTCAGCTGACCCACCTTTTCTTCTACCTCGGATATAAAGTATCTCGACGTTGTTGGCTTTATTGCAACATGCCTTGCACCGCATAGCTTCGAACTTCTCCGATGCGGTGAAGGTTTCATGGTTTTGTTATTTTTGGTTTGTGCAGTGATCCATTTAACCTTTTGGGTTTGCAGTGGGATTTGATCAAGACTTTGGGGTACATTTCGTTGAGGCTAATTATATCTAACCAGCATTGTGAACGGTCAAATAAATATTCTTAATCTTAATTAAAAAATAAATTAAAATAAAATAGTAAAAATAATGGTCGATCCACAGAGACTAAAAAATTCCCAATATCAATTTGAATTGATCTTTATCCAAGTAATTTGCAAGTGACAAAAAGAAGATTTCGTAAAATAATTCAAAAAGATTTAGAAAAATAACAAAAAAAAGTAATAATTGAAATCGATGATGATAAGAGTTAGCCTTCAGCTTTGTTTTGCCTCAACTTGTCTCGATCACTAAAAGAGTAAAAGGGATTTTACTTCGAGTTATTGATGGTTACAGACTTACAGTCTACAAGACTTAACCCTTGTAACTTGCTTCTCTATGGTAAACCAAGCTCCAGGGCCAATCCTTAGAACCCAATAAATGTTTGATTAGCTTCGCCAATCGATGCTAACGCAAATTTTGTGTCGAGTGCTGGAAAAGTTTGTGCTCGGATGGTTTGTCTCGATGAAAATCGTATCCGATCTTGATTCCCCTTAGCGGACCGCCACTAAATTTATTTTTAAGGAGTTGAATATGCTAATAAGTTGGGTTTAGCTTGGCTGATAAGCTATCAACTGTTGCTGACGTGGCATCTTCTAGAAGTTGTTGATGTGTCATTTAGTCAGTATTTTTATGCCCTAATTCATGCCCACTAATCTAGCCATGAATCCAGAAAAATTGCAAAATTTAACCACTTTTTAATATGTTTTTCAGACACGAAGTCCTGCACAAAAAATATACAATAAACTACAATTCGACACTACAAATCAACTATTTAAATATAATTAAGGGTAAACTAACTCAATGACCACCATATTATGGTAAATGTATTAAAATGATCACATTAAAAAAATCGACTCAATTGACCACCCAAACTATTGAAATTGGATCAATGTGACCACCAGCCGTTAATGGGCTAACGGAAGGTGACGTGGCAGTTAAAAAATTAAAGGTATAATCACACATTTGGTCCTTATTATTTACACATTCTTTCAATTTAGTCCTAATAAAATAAATTAATTAGGTTGTGATATGTGTCAACACCTTATTGGAGGAATTTAATTATTTATATTTGATTAATAAATTATTTTTCTCCTCCAATCAGGTGGTGACACGTGTCACCACCTATTTAGAGGAGAAAAATAAAATCCCCAAAATTGCTTTAGGTGGGAATCAAACTTGGGTTCAAGTGGGACAAAGACAACACCTTAACCATTGCACCAAACACATGTTTGTGTTAAAATTCACCAATTATATTATATGTCTTATTGTTTGTTACCATTCAAATTCATCTTCTTCCCCATTCAAGTATGCAACACCCAAAAAATAACGCTAACAAAACCTTCCCAGGGTCCTTAATTTAGAAACTTTTTCCTCTTATAAAGAAACCAAATCTTCGTGAAATTCATACACATATGAATTTAGGGTCTGTGATATAAAATTGCAAACAATGATTCATATACATAAAATTGTAAATAAATGAATTTTTTTCTCGAAAAAAAAATCAACTTTTGAATTTGGTCAAACAAAAAAGGCTTCAATGCGAGCTTATCGATCCACATTTACTCTACACAGAAGCACAGAAAAAGAACCTCTTAGGAAACAGATGCAGAAGAAGCGACGGAAAAAGGTATGGATTTTCCAAATTTACTGGGTTTTTTTTCTTCTTAATTTGCCCTGCAAAATTATATTATTTCATAATGTTGAATTCAGTTTTGTAAATCAGTGACAATGTAGTTCACTGCGCAGTTAAAAAATTAAAGGTATAATCATACACATACGAATTTAGGGTCTGTGACATAAAATTGCAAACAATGATTCATACACATATTAATCGGGCTATTTTCCTTTTTTTTGAATCATTGTTTGTAATTTTATGTCACAGACCCTAAATTCGTATGTGTATGAATTTCATGAAGATTTGGTTTCTTTATAGGAGGAAAAAGTTTCTGAATTAGGGACCCTGGGAAGGTTTTGTTAGTGTTATTTTTTGGGTGTTGCATACTTGAATGGGGAAGAAGATGAATTTGAATGGTAACAAACAATAAGAAATATAATATAATCGGTGATTTTTAGCACAAACATGTGCTTGGTGCAGTGGTTAAAGTTTTACCTTTGTCCCTGCTGAACTCAAGTTTGATTCCCACCTAAAGCAAGTTTGGGGATTTTGTTTTTCTCCTCTAAATAGGTGGTGACACGTGTCACCACCTGATTGGAGGAGGAAAATAATTTATTAATGGGTAAACTATACCATTGACCACCGAACTAATTGGAGATTCCTATTTTGACCATCGAACTAACGAACTCGTCAATCAGACCACCAAACTTATTAAATTAACCTATTTTGACCACCGCCGTTAAAAAAATAACACAGGGCTGGCGGAGGGATGACGTGGCAGTTAACGAACTTTTATAAAATTACACATTTAATCATTGTTATTTGCACATTTTTTTTAATTTAGTCCTAATTTTAAATTAATAAAATAAACTAATTATTTAATTAAGTGATGACACGTGTCAACACCTTATTGGAGGACTTTAATTATTTATATTTGAAAGGGGATTCGAATTCCCTTTCAACCATTTTTACTTTCTTCCCTAACATTTACTGCATTAAAACATATATATTAAATGACACAATTCATACCATTGAAATAGGCTTGGTGCAGTGGCAAAGGTGTGGGTTCAAAACCCACATGTCCCAGGTTTGAACCACCCTAGCTCCATTCTTCCAAATTTGCTCCATTTTCCTTCAACCAAGTGGTGACACGTGTCACCACTTAATTGGAGGAAGAAAGTAAATTTATAAAATCAAATATAAATAATTAAAGTCCTCCAATAAGGTGTTGACACGTGTCTTCACTTAATTAAATAATTAATTTATTTTATTAATTTAAAATTAGGACTAAATTGAAAAATGTGCAAATAGAAAGGATTAAATGTGTAATTTTATAAATGTTCTTTAACTGCCACGTCCTCCCTCCGTCAGCCCTTTGTTATTTTTTTAACGGCGGTGGTCAAAATAGGTTAATTTAATAAGTTCGGTGGTTTGATTGATGAGTTCGTTAGTTCAATGGTCAAAATAGGAATCTCCAATTAGTTCGGTGGTCAATGGTATAGTTTACCCTTTTCTTAATAAATTTGTGGGACTTTACGTCGGTGTTTCATTAATCATATGACACGTGGAGCTTGAATTTGACAATTTGGAACCTTTATAATATAGATTAGAATAAAGGCACCGATTTTTATTGAGTTTGGACGCTAAAAATCATTTTTCCACTTAATAATTGAAAAGTGACTATTGATCCAAACTCAAACTTATATATATATTTTTAACTTTTTGGGTTTAAAATTTCATTTAGATTTAAAATGACCGGTGACATATTTAATTCTTATTAATTTTTAAATTTAATTTTCGTTTTTATTTCAAGAACATTGTTTGGCATCACGTCTAAAATAGATATTTTATCCTCATAATACTATGATAGTAATAACAAACATTAAATTCTTACACTTAACTTTTCAAAATCACTTTCCTACTACACTTTTTAAAATCACTTTTCCACCACACTTTTCAAAATCAATGTCAAATACTTGCTTAGGTTTGAGACTGATTGAGTTTTATTGTTCATTTAATATCGATAGGTTAGGTTTTTGGCCGTTCCGCATCCGAATAAAAAATTTAATACTCCTACCACAATCACCGATATTTTATGATATTCTATTCCATCCAATTTTGACTCAAATTTTAGAGTAAAATAATATATTCGACTCGACATAAATAAAAAATAATATTTATTCGATAAAATATAAAGTTAATTAAAACAATACAAATTGAGAGTGACATTATAATAGTTCTTCCATTTTTATTAGAAAAAATAGGGAGATAAATCAAATAATTTAAAAATATATAAAGAGAGGGGTATTATAATAATTATATCTAAATATTTAAAATAAGATTAAACTATTATTTTATGTCAAGTATTTTTTATAGGAATCGAATATGATTCAACTTCATCCTAAAAAATAACTCAAACTCAATTTTTTAATTCAACCTTATAGGGGAAGGTTAGGTCGGAAACCATCGTATTTGGGTCAAATGATCATTCCTTATCAATAAGGGTATTCATATTCGGGTGACCCAAAATTATGGTTTCTTTCTTTCAATATCATACTGAAAAATGTAAATTAAAAATGAGCCCATAAGACCACCAAACTAAATTACATAATCCAAATAACAAAAGTACATAAAATAGTTAACCCCCAAACCTGATAAATAATGAATTGAATATCGAATTCAAAAATTCAAATACTTTTATTAAATATATCTGATAATTTTTAATTAGGTATGCGGATGGTGGGTCGGGTCGGGTCGTTCTGAAAATATTTTTAAACACCCAAATAGAATTAGAATTAAATATGAGAGATATTGTCAAGATATTTTTATCTCTGCTCTCAGTTCAGTTCTGGCTTGAAACGACAGTCATTCCCGTCGTACCACATCTCAGCCTTAATTTCGACGGTCGAGTCGTATTACGCACCCATCGAATCAAAACACTCTTCGTATCTCATCTCTTCACAACCTCGCGTGCAACGCACCGCAAGACTTATTCCCGAAAACGTGAACCTCATGAATTCTCCTCAGCGCGTAAACATTATCCAACCGGATAATCGTCTTAACAATCCGTCCAACACTAACCATAGTTGGCCAGCAAATTACCCTCTACTCATAAAAACGTAAGCCGTAACCTATCTTACCACAACTTATTTAGGCTAAAATTTGTTGCGAGTACCTGCACTCTTTTGATGTTTAGAATTAAGTCCTCTTATTTTATTTATTGCTCCATTTGGGTGCGTAGATTTTGAATTTTTGTTTGGATTTCATTTGCTATGTAAATTGATAAGAATAAGATACACTAATATTTAAGATTCAATACAGTGTATAGCTGAAAACTATTCAACCATGAAGTTATTAAATCTAAAATTATATTAAGAAGTTCAAATTCATTACTAATATAGACATTTAATAAATTCATGGATTTGTGAAATATTAATGAATGTTTCATTTCTAAGTGTTTTGTCACTTAAATTACACATCTTTGAAATTCAAATTCAAATTCTGGAATTCTTGTTCTCAAATGCTACCCATAAGAATTTAGTTAGTCAACTTTACAAATCCAATTGTAAATATTATTAAATTATTTGTTAAATTTACTAACGTGATATATTGAAATAAAAATATTAACTTGACAAATATACAACCAAAACGTAAATGATGTTGTAACATAAATGAATTTAATAAATCTATAATATTTTTAAAAATTAGCTATGAATTTTTAAATTTTAAAAAATAAAGGGACAAATTCATAGAAATAAAAATAGGAGGATTACTTTCTAAATAAGCAATTTTAACCATTTATTTATCTTTTTACCATTTTCAGTTTATTTTTTGTTCTTTTTCACCTAACTTATATTTCCCCCTCTCTTGGCATTATATTTTCTCTTCCCCTCGCTAAGCGCAACCAAAGCAAGGGAAAAAAAAAGAACGACAAGCAAAAACTGCACCATTTGGTTCTGTCTCTCTTTCTCCGATCATCCATGGCCCATACCGCTGCCTCCGATTCCCGCCGCCACCTCACCGTCAACCCTCCCCTTCCGATCTCCAAAGGTGGTTTGCCTCGCCGGTTTCCTCTCCCCTTGTAGCATTAAGGATTAACGGCTTCTTTCTTCCTTTCATCTTCTGTAAAACCCTAGTCCTTACCATTTCCCGTTCTGCTCATTTTTTTGTGTTAATTGAAAGATTTTCTGTATATTCTGTGGTTTTACGAGATTGCTGTGTTTTTATTTTTGTTTGGTTGCTTCGAAGTTAGGGTTTATCATCTAGAAATGGAAGTTTTTCTCCTTTTCCTTTTCCCTCCTTTTAATCTGGTGCCGCTTTGTGCTTTAAATTCGGCGCACTTTAGTTCCGACTTACCGCGATGGGGACGAACTGAAGTACTCTATTTTTTTCTGATAAATGACATGCTTCTTCTTTTTCTTGCACGCTTTTCTGTTTAGTTATCAATTCAAATGCTAGGATTTATGTGATTAATTATATATAAAATGGCATAGTTGTTCTATTTATAAATTATAAGTGGCACCTTCACTTTGTACTGACAATTGCTAGTGTAATTTTTGTTTTGTTAGCTGCTTCATGAATGGGTTTTACTGAGAAATTCATTTGGCCTATTATTAGTTTGAAATGCTTAATTTGGGAGTCGAACAAGGCTTCCTAAATGATGTCTTTCTAGCCTTAGCGCATTTTTTCGGTGTGTTTGTGTTTATTCTTCTTTTGCAATGATATACCAATGTGGCAGTTTCAAGAGGCATATTCGATCATTTCTCAGAAATTGTTTTTCCTCAACAAAATCAGGGTCTGAATCATTTCTAGTGTACCTATTGTGCACCATCATTGTACTGGACCAAGCATTTCGATTTCAAATACTTACTTGAATATATGGCTGTGTCTAAATGATGGTTCTGTTTGTTTAATGTAGATGTTCAAGGATCAGACAATCCTATCCCACTTTCACCACAATGGCTTCTTTCAAAGCCAGGGGAGAGTAAGCCTGGAATAGGAATTATGGTATGTTATTGTTGTTGAGTTAGCTTTAGAAATCTGGTATTTGACTCATTGTGTTATTATTCATTTATAGGTGGGTTTCAAGTTGTATGTATACTTTCTCTAGAGTTCTATCAAGTATCAACATACAGTTCTCATCTCTAGAATTAATTAAATCTTCTGTTTGATATTCTCACTGTCTTAGATGTTGTCCTCCTTAATTTTCAATCATCCATACAGGAAAATCATCCTACCTCAAATCCAGCTCATGGAGGTCGCTCCGAAGTCATGAAGCCACTGGGAAATGGCGAGCGGATGCATGATACTCCAAAGAAGGATGTTTTTAGGCCATCCTTACTTGATATGGAAACTGGTAGGCGAGACCGCTGGCGTGATGAAGAACGAGACGCCCATTCGTCTGTGCGCAAAGATCACTGGAGGGATGGTGATAAAGAGCTTGTTGACACCCGCAGGATGGATCGATGGGCAGATAACTTGCCTTCAAAACAATTTGGAGAAGCACGCCGTGCACCCACTGAGCGGTGGACCGATTCAGGTAACAGGGACTCAAACTATGATCAAAAGCGTGAGAGCAAATGGAACACACGCTGGGGGCCTGATGATAAAAGCAATGAAAGGTCAGGAGATAAGTGGGCTGACTCTGGAAGAGATGGTGATATGCCTCTTGACAAAGGGTTGTCTCATCTTTCCAGTCATGGAAAGGATGCGAGGGAGGGTGATCACTATCGGCCATGGAGATCCACCTCTTCTCAAAGTCGAGGAAGGGGAGAGCCTCACCAAACACCAACTCCAAACAAGCAGGCTCCCATGTTTTCTTACGGGCGTGGACGTGGAGAAAGTCGCCCTTCAACATTTTCTGCTGGCCATGGAAGGGGAAATTCTGTTGGAAACCCAGGGGCTAGTATACCTTCTCATCATCAAACTCTAGGAATCATATCTGACAAGGGTGATATTGACCATGGGAAGCCATCCCCTTTAAGATATAGTAGGAAAAAATTGCTAGACTTATATATGAGAACTGACATGAGAGTTTACCAAAAACTCGTAGAAGAGCTTGTATCTGTGCCTTCACTTGCACAGAATGAACCATCGGAACCTCTAGCCCTTTTCGCGCCAAATCCTGATGAAATGGTATTTTTTTTATTTTATTTTAAAATTATGTATATGATGGTAAACCCTGATTTAGACTCCTATGTTGATTTTATTGCTTCTTTGATAGCTTGTTCTAAAGGGAATTGACAAAGGGGACGTAACAAGTAGTGGTGCTCCACAGATGCCTAAAGATGGGCCTGTCGGCCGGAACTCTACTGAGTTTACTCATTCAAGACGAAACAAGATTGGTATTAAAAATATTGAAGATATATTCTACTGTAAGTTTGTTTATATTTTGAAGCAGTGGCTAACTTTTGCTGGAACATATTTATGCAGGCAGTAGAGAAGATTTACCACCTGGTGTTGATGATTCTAAAGAGGAAAGCTCTGACATTCCAAACAGCAGTTTTTCACAGCTTGAAAAGCATAAGGGATACCCAGATACTAAATTCAAACCGGAAGGTAATTATAGACCGTTTTTAGTTTTAATGATAGGGATTTTGGTCTGTTTGAATTCCAACAATTTCTGTTGTTTTAAGTTTCATCGCACGACATTGCGTTCTTTTGATTTGACTCATTATGCTCCTTTCTTGACTTGCATTTATTTGACTATGAGAATTGATCACTATTCATTTATACTATTGCAGTTGTGGAGAATAGGGGTCTTTACAGAAGGGATGAAGATGTGCCCATAAGTAGGGAATCAAGTATACAAGTCACTAACTCTGTTAATCCTGGCACCGTGTGGCGTGCCTCTTCATTGGGAGAACAATCACCCATAGTCAATCAGGACGGGAAGGAGATTCCAAATCATGTCAGGTCAAGAGCCCCTGACATGAGCTGGTCACAACAACCGAAAGATATAGTTAACCAACGAGAAAGTAATGTGATGAATTCATCCTATTCTAGAGATGAAGCAAATTGGCAATCTAGTGTTGACCCTATCCTGAAGAGGCAACTGTCTGGTGTTTTGGAGAGGGAACCCGAACCTAGGAAGCTGCCTGCACCAGAGGACCTTATCCTTCACTACAAAGATCCTAAAGGTGAAATTCAAGGCCCCTTTTCAGGGATTGATATCATAGGCTGGTTTGAGGCAGGATATTTTGGGATAGATTTGGAAGTTCGGCTTGCAAGTGCACCAAAGGACTCTCCATTTTCCTTACTTGGTGATGTAATGCCCCACTTACGAGCTAAAGCACGGCCGCCACCCGGATTTGGAGTGCCAAAACAGGGTGAACTCTCTGATTTGTCGAGCAGACCAAATTCTAGTAGCCTTGGGAAAGTCCTTACTGGTGCGAGCGATATTGATATGATCAGAAATGAGCCAAGGCCCGCAACAGAAGCTGAAAATAGGTTTTTGGAGTCACTCATGTCCAGTGGCATGAACAATTCATCCCAAGGTTGGGTTTTTACGAACACATAAGTTTGTTTGTTTTAGTAGTATGCAATTTTTACTTGCTGAATTCTGAAGGTAGTGTATTTTAGGGTTCTAATCCATAAATATCAAACTTCCTGCCTAATGTATCGTTTGGTTTTACTTTAGGTCTGCAAGGGTATGTTCCAAATAATACTGGTAGCATTGAAAATGGGAGTGATCTCTATCTCTTAGGCAAGAGAATGACTCTGGATCGGCAGCTGTCAATACCAAAACCATACTCTCATTGGCCTGGGAGAGATGCTGCACCTTTGGTTTCAAGGCCAAATATCATCTCTGAGTCACCTGCAGCCCATGCAAAACTCCTCACATCATTGACTGACAGCACTCTTCAGCCACCTCATTCACAAGCTGCTGATTTGATGCCCATCCTCCAAGGATTACCTGACAGGTCTGCTCCTGGGGTAAATAATAGTTTTGGTGGTTGGTCGAATTTCCCTTCGCAAGGTGCATTGGATCCTCTTCAAGAAAAGATTGAACTACATCATTCTCAAATTTTTCCGACCCAAACACCCTTTGGGATCCAGCAACAGAGGCTGCAAACACAAACCCCGCCTTCTTTGAATAGTTTGCTTGGTCAAACTATGGATAATCCATCTGGCATCTTAAAACCTGAAAATTTTATCTCCTCCACTTTACCTCAAGACTCCCAACTGCTGAATATGTTACAGCAGCAGTATTTAATGCTGCAGCTACAACCCCAGACACCAGTACAACAAACACAACAGATGTTGCTCCTTGAAAAGATCATGTTGCTTAAGCAGCAACAAAGACTGGAGGAACAGCAAAATTTGCTGCGGCAACAACAATTGCTCTCACAGGTTTTGCAAGGGCATCAACCCCAGCAGCTTTTTGGTGAACCCTCTTATGGGCAGTCACAGACTACAATACCAACAGGGAATTTATCCATGGATCCCAGTTGGCTTCAGCCATCGTCACTAGACATTCTTCAGACTGGTTCGCAGATCCCAGGCGCCCAAGATGAACATGCCTTTAACTTAATGAATCTGCCTCCACAAGTTTCCAGGGATATGAGTTCTGCTGTTAGTTCTGGATCCCCGCCGGTTCTTCTACCTCATGAGATGCTCAATAGTATCAATTGCGAGAAGAACTTGGGGACTAATGCACCTGAACTGGTTAATGGCATCCTACGGTCTTTGCCAGTGACAACAACCATTGAAAGCTCACACTCATCGGAAGTTAGCTTATCCTCTCAGGAGACTTCTCTTGTGCTAGAGCCACTCCTTGCTTCGAACTGCCATGCTCTTACTTTGGAGCCGCCACGGGACTCTGCTCAGAAGATTGATGAAATTGTACCAGCTGTACCCCTTGTGAATGATGCAAGTTGTGGAACCTTGGAACACGATGAAACTGCTACTGCTAGAACCTGTAAAACTGATACACCTAATGAGGATTTTCAACCTACTGCCGCTATCGATGAACTGCAAGTTCAAACAGAGAAAAGCAACGAACAGCTTTCTGTGGTGAGAGAAGTTGAGAATGTTGAAGCTCATGAGGTAAGAAAAACTTCAGAAAAGAAGTCTAGAAAGCAAAAAGCTGGTAAATCACAAGCCTCTGACCTTGCGAAGGGACTTTCAAAGGCTTCCTCTTTGGTGCAAATGAAACCACCTGAAACTGAAGCGCCAGTTGTTGGTGACACTAACAATACTGAACATAACATTGATGTGATGTCTCCGGGAATCGCAGAAGAGAATAAGTCCAGTATTTCCCCCATAGATACTCATTATGCTAAAAGCTCTTCAGATGCTAACATTATTGTGGTTGATGATGAAACCAAAGAACTAAAGTGTGAGTCCCGACTTTCTGGTTCTTTCCCAGTGCAGAACTTAATTGCACAGCCTTCACTTCGTGCTTGGAAACCTGCTCCTGGTTTCAAGCCAAAGTCATTACTGGAAATCCAACAGGAAGAACAGAGGAAGGCTCAAACGGTGATGGCAGTATCAGAGGTTACTTCTGTGAACTCTATGAATTTGTCATCTCCGTGGCCTGGGGTTGTGTCTAGTTTAGAACCCAAAGTTTCTAGAGAAAGTAAAAGAGACTCTGATTTAGCTGAGTCAGCTACTGTGATAACCGAAAGTTCTTTAAAGCCAATGAGTAAAAAGAGCCCATTACATGACCTGCTGGCAGAAGAAGTTTTGGCAAAATCCAGGGAAAGAGATGCAGATGTTCCTGGCACTGTTTGTACATCTTCTGCCACTGCTACCACTACAAATGTGGAACCTATTGATTATGACAATTTTATTGAAGCTAAAGAAACTAAAAGGAGCCGGAAAAAGTCTGCCAAGGCAAAGGGCACAGGATCAAAAGTTTCAGTTCCTCTTAGTACTGCTGACCTGCTTCTTGTTGGTGCAAGTACTGTTGAGAAAGGCAAAGGATCTCGTCCAGCACAGCTGGAGAAGGAAGTATTGCCTTCAATTCCCTCAGGTCCTTCTTTGGGAGATTTTGTTCCTTGGAAACAGGAGCAAGTAAACTCTTCTCCTGCTCCAGCATGGTCTGCTGATTCTAAGAAACTTCCTAAACCCACATCATTACGGGACATCCAAAAGGAGCAGAAGAGGAATTCCTTTGTCCAGCCCACAAATCCAATAACAACTCATAAATCACAACCAAATCTGTCAACTCCAGCGGGTGTTTCATCATGGTCCGTAACTGCATCTTCGCCATCAAAGACTGCATCTCCAATCCAGATAAATTCTCATGCATCTCAGTCAAAACATAAAGGAGATGATGACCTATTCTGGGGTGCCATTGATCAGACGAAGCAAGAAACAAAGCAGTATGTTCTCTTACCCTACCCACCCTCCCTCTTTTCCAAAAAGGAAAAAAAGAATACCCGCACTCACCCTGATGCACTAATTTTCTACTCTTTTTTAGTATTTTCTTGTCTTGCTGGACTGAGTGGGTCGGGAAAGTTGGGTTCTTGTTATTTCAACTGTATCCTTGTCTGCCTGTAAAGCACCTTGTTATCCAGAGAAGCTAAGTACAGCAGCTGGAGGGTGATTTTCTCCCGATAGAAGGAAATTTGAGATTTTGACTTTTACTTAAAAATAATTATCCAAACTATTAGTGTATGGGAATTTGTTTATATTAGTTCTTATCTCCATGCAAACAGAATGAAGCAAAAAGTTTTATCCTTGCTGACTCAATATGCAAACGGAAGGAAGCAATAAAGTTTATCAGTAATTGATTATATGAATTTGTTTTTTTTTTTTGTAAACAGAGGTGATTTCCCTGTTCTAGCAAATGCGGGCAGCTGGGGAACCAAAAGCACCCCTACTAAAGGAACTGCAATTGGGTCATTAAATCGGCAAAAGTCAGTAGGTGGCAGGCCTATGGAGCGCACTCTGTCGTCCTCTCCTGCCTCTGCTCATTCCTCCCTTAAAGGGAAAAGAGATATGTTGACCAAGCATTCTGGTAAGTCATTCTTGTAAGATGAATGTCTCAATGTAGTTTTTTAACTACCTCATTGAACTTAACATCACAATGCATTCAACTCTCATGCAGAGGCGATGGATTTCAGAGATTGGTGTGAGAGCGAGTGTGTTCGGCTTATTGGAACAAAAGGTATGCCTATGCATAGAAAACAATATTTGTATGTACTGTATTCTATTGGAAAAGTACGGATCACATAAATTTTAATTTCAGCTACTCTTTTCAAGCCTAAGATGATTTCCTTTAATCGTTTGCTTGTCCCTACTCTGAAAACTATAATTTTAGTTTTGCTAGATATGAAGCCGGTTCATAGTGGATTGACTTTGGCATTTTTATCTTTTGTCACTTCTATTCTTTTGCTAGATACAAGTTTCTTGGAATTTTGTTTGAAGCAATCTAGATCCGAGGCTGAGATACTTCTTGTGGAGAACCTTGGATCATTTGATCCAAATCACGAGTTCATTGAAAAATTCCTCAACTACAAGGAATTGCTACCGGCTGATGTGCTTGAGATTGCTTTTCAAAGGCAACATGATGGGAAGTTCATAGAGTTGGGAGCCAGAAGTGTGAATTCCGGCAATACAAGCGTTGCGGATTTCGACCAAGATGTCGGAGTCGACCCAGATGGATCTTCAAAGGGGGGAGGCAAGAAGAAAGGGAAGAAAGGAAAGAAGGTGAGTGCAGCTGTTTTGGGGTTCAACGTGGTCAGCAACCGGATTATGATGGGCGAGATTCAGACGGTAGAAGATTGATAAAATCATGACTTCTTTTTGGGGGAGATGATAGGTTTTTGAGATGCGGGGTTAGTTGTAAATACATTTGGCTTTACTGTTTGTAAATGTCCAGCTAGGGTTTTTCTTTTTCTTTTTAACCTTATTGAGAGCAGGAGCACCAAATGTTTTTGTTGGAGTAATGCCAAATTGCCAATTGCGGTGAAAATCGTGGGAGAGGTTTATTTATTGACAGCGACTTTGATCACAAAAAGGGGGTTATATGTCTGGGTTAATTAATCTCCAATTCCAGTTCATTTCTATTTTTCCTAGTAACGAACGGGAATCTTTTTTTGACTTATGAAGTATTAAAACAACTATTTAAGGATTTATTGGTAAGATTGAAGTTTTCGGAGTTTTGATATCTTCTTTGATTCCCTGGTTGAAAATTTTAAAGTTGTAGTCGCTTTGACTTAAATTGATTTTTTGGTAAAAAATAATTTATTTAATGTACATTTTGAAAGTATGAATGGGAACGGCTGATCTATAAATGTTAGATTCAATCAAATTACCATCATAATCACTGTTTCAAGGGATTTTAAACCTATATACAAAATAAAATAATATCAATTGAATTACGCACCTAAAAAATACATATTTAAAATAATAAACTTAAATCATTGACCTTCAGAATCAAATACGTTAAAACTCAAATAACATCTAACAAAAATTTATGATGTGCACAAACTAAAAAGAATAACTTTAAACCCCTAAAAGTGTTTATATGTAGAAGTATTTTTATAAATATGCCGAAAATATATATATATATATATATATATATATATATATATATATATATATAATTAAAAATATGCTGAGAAGCGGCGGTGAATTTATATCTTATACGCGAACCCACCCCGACTCAATGCTTTTTAAAATGCACTTGTTCCGCCTCAATCCCCAAAATTTAAGAAAAAAAGTTTTGATCAGATCAAGTCGAGACATACCAAGCTAAATCAGAGTCGAGTAATTTTAACATCCCTATTTGGAAGCGAGTAAATTAGAACAATTTAAGATGATGTTCACTTTTTACCCCGATTATGATTGGATTTTTTAAATAAAAATAAAAACTTATATAATTTTATACTATTTATACTTTTGATTTCTTTTAAAGATTAATGTTTTCAAACATATTTTTATGGTTTTGCATCATCGTTTTCGGTTAAACCTTTATTCCCACTTCAACTCTAAAAATTATAAGAAATTTGGTGTATATTTTTTTTCAATTAAATATTTTAATATTTTGACTTGTAATTTTAATATTAGTATAAGTGAATACAACGGAATTTAAATTTAGAATATGAATTAACTTTGCATTTAAATTTCAAAAACGCTAAAAATTTTATGTAAAAACTCACGAAAAATATTTTGAAAGAGATTATTTTGCTTAAGTTTAAAATCGAGAGGAACATAAAGACCGTTTAAATCAAAATATTTAAGTCAACTAATAATAATTTTAGTATTTTAGAATAAAATATCAAAATTTCAAATATATAGAGCTAAAATGTTCCTTTTATAATAAGAAACTAAAATGACTTTTTTATTAAATAAAGAGGTATTATATTTTTATACTGAAATTCAAACTCATACAATATGAGGTAATCAACTAATAATAATTTAGCATTTTGGAGTAAAATGTTAAATTTTCAAATATATAACTAAAATGCTCCCTTTTATAATAGAACACTAAAAATAATTTTTTAATTAAATAAAGAGGTATTATGTTTCTACACCAGGATTTGAACTCATACAAGATGAAGTAATATGATCATTTTTAGTCACTAAACCAATTAATATATCTTACTAAAATGAGTTAGTTATAATATATGAATTAAAATATTTTTTATAATAGAGAGATTAAAACAACCTTTCAGATATTCAACGCACATTTTGTGACTACACAACCTTTATGTTTTAAGGGTTAGAATTTAGTTTATAGTTTAAGATTAAAGAGTTTTATTTGTAGGGTTTATAACTTAAAATTCATGGTTAATATTTGAATTTGAATTTTTAAAAAATAAATATACATGTTTATGTAAATTATTACACGCACATAAAAAATGGTAAACTACACCTATGACCATCCAACTAAAATGGATTCAATCAATTTGATTATAGTTTTAAATTTAATCCACTAATCATATGGTGGCACGCATAAATTTTTATGAAAAGTTGCAAAGGATGAGAATCGGTCCCATTCCCAAAATGTGATTTACACTAGGCCAATCCATACTACTCATTATGCTTAAATTTGGTATGATTGGTGGATTTTATGAAAAGTTGCAAGGGATAGAAATCGAACCCATGCCCATATTTGCTAACACTTGTGTTTAATACGTTTATATTTGTAATTGTAATTGTAATTATAACCGAAGCTTCTCTCCTATATGTACAAAAAAGAAGAAAAAAAAGAGAGAATTTTTTTTTTGGTTTATCATTGATGTTCTTGGTCTCTCCTAAGATCAGCTGGGGGCAGGAAAGTTTCGTTAGGCAAAGCAGTAATATTGAAATCAACTTCATCAATCCTCCATGTTTCTTCAATCTTCCTCTTGTGATTAATGGACGTCCCGTATCGGTACATCATGGTCATCGTCTTCCCACCGTGGGCTACTTTAATGCCGTCGATTTGTTTGTAATCTTGAACCACCGATTTGACTCTGGTCTCCCAAAAAACGCGGTCGCTCCCGTTGGATGGATTCATCATCACCAGCTTCTTGTCCTCGAATTTCATCAGCAATCCTGTTCTCTGGTTGAAATATCCCCACACGGTGTGGTGGATTATCTCCGTTTGATCTGAGCTTTGAGCTTTGAGAGCGGTTGTGGCCGTTTCCAGCTTCAGGATGAAACAATCTTCCTCGTCGATTCTCCGCTCTCCGATGCAAACCGCTTCTTTGAATAAGCTAGCCGTACACCTTGGGTCCAATCCCTGAGGAATAGGAATACACAAGCGGGACCATATACAACCCCTAAACCAAATCACTCAATATAAACCCTATTTCACGTTTATCAAAAATTGAAGTTCGATTTTATTTAAATTCCTCCATATTTGTAAATGATTAATATAAGTTTTATATATGTTTTCTTTTATTAAATTAATCTTATATTGACCTGGAAGAATCGTCGTAAGGGTCTTGGAGGGCCTCGATTTGCTTGACCAGGCTGAGAAGACGATTGACTCCAAGCCACCTTCCCATCACTCCCCGCACTAACCTTAAAACCCGACACAACCAGCTCCAAATACCACAAATCCGGGTTCTTCTGCCATAAAACGAACCCCCCAACCTCATAACCCCCTCTTATCTGCACGCTATCATCACCCGGTTGCATCTCCGAACCCCTCATTTTCACGTGTCCCACCGCGTACATGCTCGTCCTCGAACTCAACGCCGAATGCCCTCCACACGCCGCCACATACTGATGCACTATATATTTTGCAGTCGAAGATTCCTATAAAATTACTACAAGCTTGTTATTATAAAAAGTAACTCAACTAGAATATTGGGAAAACGTTGGTTTGTACATACAATGGGAAAATGTTTGAGGGGAGACGAAAGTGTGCAGTTCAGCAGATGGACTTGGAACGGTATTAGAGGAGCGCCAACTATCTTGAGCAAAGCCAAGAACTCGTTGTCTGATTTAGCTTGGAGATGGGTTGTCGATACGCTACCGAAAGTCGCCGACTGCGCCTTCATCAGAGCTCGCAGGTTCCGCCACCGTAAAGCCGCGTTGGTGCCCATTTGGGTGTACATTTCTTCGGGGATAGGCACTTCCAGGACGGTTTCTAAGCCGTCTTGTTTGTCGAGATTAGGGCACATCTTCCTCATCATCGTTATTGCATGGGGAGATGAAATGAAACCCCCCCAGGGCTCCAAAACAGCAGAAAATGGAGAGAATGAGAGCCTTGGAAAGAGGCTCCCAGCCTTTTTTTTTTCTCTTTCAGTTTAGGTTAAACAATAATGAGATATGATTAGGAGATTTGGGGTTTGGTTTCTGACAAATTGAGGTGCCCCTTGCGCGTAGGCATCGTGCAGCCAACTAAATATTCGGCAATCTTAGGTAGGTCAGATCCCTCTTAGCATGGACCACATTCCTATTAATACACATTGAAAAGGGTGGTTTATATTTCATTCGTATTCAGTTTAATTTATTTTTATATAATAAAATAAAATTTTAAATGTCTTAATTCGATTATAATGTATAATTTTAATTTAGTTTCATATCTGAATGAACGAAGGCACACTTGCAGATTACGTTGTTTGAATCAAAGTCACATAAGGAACATCTCATCCTTTACCACTAATTTTTTTTTAAAAATAATAATAAAATAAATTATTAATACTTAATCTAAATTGAGATTCAACCAAAAATATCCAATCAAACCGATTAAGTATGCTTTTAAGTTTAAATAAAATGAATTGTTTGAGTATTTTGAAGTTTACATATAGATTTTCTATATGAAATTTGACTATACAATTTTTTATATATAGAAAAGTTTAATTATACAATTTTCAGTAAAGAAAGAAAGAGTAGGTGATATGAACCTATGATTACATTAATTATTTTTTAAAAACATGATTACATTAGTTCTTTAACTGCTTAATTTTTTTTAACAAATCATAAATTTAATCTAGAGAAGAAGGGAAGGGGACTTTAAAGAAAGAAAGGGTACTCTTAGTGGATCTAAAATGCATGATCTAAGAGAATATGAGAGAAAAAAGATGAACAGCTTGACCAACCGATCGAAAATGTTTGCTCTTTGTGTATTTGTGTGTGCTTTATAATTTTGGATGGCTAAGCATTTAGAGACCATAAATTGATAGGTAAATAGGTTGGCACCTCGTTGATGTATAACTAATATATATTTATGTACTTATGCCATTAATAAACTTAGCTTGATCTACAAGTATAGATACTAAAAAGTTGTTCATTATTAATCTTGAGCTCTCATTTCGAATCTCATACTATGTAGGTCACATTTGAGTTTTCAATATATTTTATTTTGATTAAATTTCATTAAATTGCTCTTCCCCACCTTCAAAAAAATTTCACCTTTATCCTCTATACACTTTTTTTTTAAAAAATAATTTATTTATGAATTTACCTTCACTTGCAAATATTTATATTTTACCCGCTAACACCAAGTCCTAAATCCGTCCCTAATTATATGTGAATCTTGTTTGAAAATATTCGATTTTCAGTTCGATCATGTGATGTAATGTTCAATTTGAATCATAACTATTGGATGTTGTATTTTGTCCGGGTATATATATATATATATATATATATATATATATATATATATATAAATAAAACTAAAAATAATAATAGTAAATAAATAAATAAAAATAAGTATCCAAAGAGTCTAATAATAAATACATTATACAATATATGAATCCACATTTTACATACAAAGAATTAAAAGCCTAAATTACAATTAGTTCCCTCTCATTTTAACACCCAAAAGAAACACAAATCTGGTCCAAATCTCATTTTCTCGCCCAAATTCGGTATTGAAAGGACACATGGCGGTCTTCAGTTGGTCTATTACCCTTCACATAGATCAAACTCTTCGCTGACATCAGTGCTTGCATCACCTTATAAATAGGGAGAGAGAGAAATTTAAATGAATGAATATCACATATAATACATACCATAAAACAATAATATAGAGGAGAGCGAAAGGGCAAAAGGGAGATTTCACCTGTCGGTTCGAAAGCTAAACCTGCCGTTTCGGGAAGCTCATTGACCGCCATGAAAGCTGCCGTAATTACACCGAGAGGTATACTTCGTTTTTCTCTTTTATTTCCCTGCAAAAAATGAGAAAAATCAGTGTAGATCTAGATTCGAATAGTTAAATAACAAAAAAATATAAAAATGAGATCGAAAGCGTATCTTGGCGGCTGGTGAGTATTTAGGTTTTTCGGTGGAGTCGAACATGCTAGAGAGGTTCGGTTCGGGTAGATTTTTTAAGGGAGAAGCCGGGAGATCCTAATGGATCAGGTAGATTTAAGTGTTCAAGGTGAAAAGGCGAAAAAAAATGAAGTTTTTAGGGTTTAGGACGACGATAGACGGCGGCTGGAAATCGCCATGTGGCAGCGGACGACAGCCGACGTTGAATCAGGCCCTGGACGAAGATTGGGGCTTGGCCGGAGAAGATGATTGAAGATGATGACCGGTAGCCGACGTCACCTACGGTGGCCGACAAACACGTCGGTAAAGGTTTAGGGTGGCATAATTGGATCGAAATGGAAAATATGAAGAACATGCTTGATTTTTTAGACGAACATGGTTGTTAGATCGAAAAAGGAAGGAAAAAAATCTAAAAATAGTGTTTGTTGAGAGAGAGGGAGGGAGAATTTGAAGAGAGAGAGAGAGAGTGATTTGGGAGTTATGACTAATTCAACTCGGTCTTGGACCTTTTATACCAAATTGAAACGGTGCCGTTTTGGCACCGGGTTCGAGTGAGTCCATGAACTGAGTCGGGTCGGGTCAAGAGGATCCGCGCCCTACTCTCAATTTTTCATGCTTTGGGCTTTATATTTTGTACTTGTTTCAATTTAGTTACTATTCCTTTGTAATTTGGTTCCTAAGTTTGCAATTCAATTCAATTGAGTTTCTATTTTTAAATTGTTTTAGTTCAATTTGATTGTTTAATTGTTGTATGTTGCATGATTTTAAAATAAAACATGTAGTTGATTGTTTAGGTGATTAATTCACATAGATTTAAATAATTAGAGCCTTAATATCTTAGGTTCTTTAATTAAATTAAATAATATAAATAGGTGAGATAATTGTAGAAAATAAATGAATATTAAAGGGAAACTTTAATATTCTAAGTTGATTAGTGTCTCGTTGTAATGAAATGTTAATCAAGGGAATATTTTATTTGAATATTTAATATTTTATCCGAACTTAGAATAATGAAATCACATAGTTAATTTAATTAAAATGAAATAAGGATAAGATTTAAATAGTTAGAGTCACTAAATGATTAGAAATATTATTAATTTAGGGCCTAGTATAGATAGTGCCCAATTGTTTGGGTGTTATCACATAAACCCTAAACTTGATAATATTCATAGTTTTCTTAATTAATTAAATCAATAGGAGCCTTAATTAGGTTTGAACTTAAAATTGACCAAGAAAATAAAGGGACATACATTAAAACCTTTGTGTTGAGATACATTTTGAATATAAATTGAAGTATCCTAAAGTAATTGGATGTTTCAAAGCTTATATTCACTTTAAATGTATTTTCTTACAAAATGATATTTCCATTCGAAATAAAATTTAATTGACAATTAAAAGATTTAATTAAATTTAAATTTTGCTCAAATGCCAAAATGCCACGCGAAATTAATAAGGTACCGATAACGGGCGTTTGTAGGGGTGCTAATCCTTTCCTACACGTAACGGACTCCCGAACCCAGATTTTAATAAAAAGAATCTCTGGTTTATTTTTATGGTGTCCAGTCTACCAAATTGACCGATGGCGACTCTAAATTGATTTTTAAGAATAAATAAAGGGAAACTTGGTTTAAAATAAAGAAACCCTAATTTTAGAATTAAATCAATTAAAATGGATAAAAACCGTAATTCTAAAAAAAGAATCAATCGTCAGGCTATTTTTACACTCGATTTTAAAAATGGTCGTGACAGCTTGGCGACTTTGCTGGGGACAAAATTGAGAGTCATGATTAATTAATTAATTTCACGTGACATTTTGGCATTTTGAGAAATAATTTGGATTAATTTTTTCTAAGAATTGTTGGATGAATTTTCAAGAAAAATGGAGGTAGCTTTTGAGTACGATATACTTGTCATTCATGCATAAAACCTCGACCTGGTTTTTTCACCCTTAAGTGGGAGAAAGATAATATCCAACGTGATGCTCTCCAGCTCCAAGTTCAGAATTTTGTCTTCTACTAGTATACTAACCTTATGCACCGTGGGGCCCACGCCTCCGTTATAAGGAACCTATACTACCGAATCGATGTCTTACTATCGCAGCAAACATTAACGATAGTTCGGGAGCCCATAGTCTAGAACAAACCCTACATTTTGTTTTTAGAAACCTACCCCATTAAAGCCAAATAAGGACCTAGGACAGGTGCTGCTGATTTAAATACTTTTCTCTGTTTTTTTCTTTGCTAAATATATCATGTTTTCTTGTATTTGAATTTTGTTTATTTGCTTTTCATATTAATTCACAATACTGACACAAGTTCTTTCTGTTTCGTTTTATTTTGTTGTTTTAAATGAATCTTGTCATATTACATTTGTTTTGGCATCGGTTCGAGAGTCAGTTAATTTGGAAGTGTTCAATATGTCTATATGGTTTAAAATAGGAGAAGACAATACAACGGTCTAGACTTGGTCAGAGCAGGCTCAACATCAGAAAGGAGACAACCTTAGTAGGGATGACGTGTCACCGATGAAGAGTTAAGTCAAGATCAATACTAATCAGAATATTTATTTGCTGAAAGTCAAAACAATATGGGATCAATGAGGACATGACATGAAAGAGTCATTCAGGAAAAAATTTAGAGATATAGCTTTACTGTTGAGTGTAAAAATAGATCAGAAATTGCTTAGGGCAATGGCACAATTTTGGAATCCCGCATATAATTGTTTCACCTTTGGCCAAGTAGACATGACACCTACACTTGAAGAGTATGAGGCATTGGTTAATTGCCCTAGAATTCAAAGTGACAAGATCTATACTAGACCTAACAACAATTCATGTTTCAAAAAGAAATTGGTCCCGATTACCAAAAAGACAAATGAGTGGTTGGACGGGAAGATGTCTAATAGCGATAGTACTGACCAAAATGAGGATAAACAACGTACCAATTGGAGAGTTCTTAAAGAGTTAATATTGGCAAGTAACGATGAACCAACTAGGATGAGAAGCCTATTAGCCTTATGCATATACGAGTTGATTATGTTTCCAAGGAATTTGGAGCACATAGATCCGTCAACAATGGGGTTGTTCAGGCGATTGGAGAAAAGGGTAAATCCAGTGCCTGCTATTTTAACTGAAACTTATAGATCACTGACCGTGTGCAAGAAATTAGGGGAAGGAAGATTTTGGGGATGTGCACAGTTTTTTGAGATTTGGTTTAGAGGTCATAGGTGGAATACTCCTTACAGAGGAACTAGGTATCCCGATACATACTCACCTATAGAAGAACATCTAATCACCTGCTTGTTAGAGAAAAGAAACGAGAGGCAATGTGAAGAATATTTCAAGAACATGAAAGACGTCGATGTTATGCGGAGGGCTCCTTGGTTGAACAAGGGGATGTCCTTTTTATATCGACGTGGAGATAAAGATTGGGTCCCGTTACCTGGAATTTAGGGAGGAACAACATATTGCCCCCTGTTGGTGTCCAGACAGTTCGGTTCGAGGCAGTTTGTACCAGCCACTGCAGGTATGGTGAAATTCGAGTATGTACGCAAGACAAATGATTGTAAGGGATAGTAACTCAAACTGCGAAAGCATGAGAAAATTTGAGGAGGGTTCAACCGTATCAGGATTTGGAAGTAATGGCAAGATATGACGAATGTAGGACACAAAGGATTAATAATAATATGTTTTAAAAAAGACAGGTGAATGTCAGCTCGTCTACTCAGTCCGTTAGAGAAGCACCTTCTGCACTGGAAAAACTTAAGCATGATCGAGAGTTAGACTTGAAGAAATATGAGAAAGGAATCAATGAACATACTGAAGAACTAACCATGGCAAAGTGTTAAACGTTCAAAAGTACTATTTTACTACCCTTTTTACTCATATTATTGTTAGACTTAAGCTCATTTTAGTTGCATTATTAGGCATTCATGAATATTTTCATAATTTCCTTCACCGTTATTCTTGAGTTCATGTTTTGATTAGTTTTGGTGGAAAATATACTGTTGGAGGCTATTTTGTGTGTGTAGGATTAATACCCGGGAAAAACTGGAAGTTGCCATGGCAACCTAGGAAGGACATGTCGAACAAGTTACTGTGGCAACAAAAGAAGTACATGCCGAACCAGTTTCTGCGGCAACCTTCGACAAGAGATGACGAGGCAAAGTGGTAGCCGAATTGATGAGCGGACAAATCTGAATTAATCTGGATAGGTGGCGTGGAGAAAAAGAGTTGGAAGCCCATGAAGAGGTTAAAAGAAGATTAAATTCCAAGAAAATAAGAGGAGTTTTAGTTGGAATAAAATTAAAAGAAATTTAATATTTCTTTTATTCAATTTAATTCCAACTAAACTTTCTCCTCAAGAAAGACTTTGACATAGCCTTCTCCTATAAATAAGAAGCCAAGTCGCCAACTACAATGAGAAGTTTGATTGGAGAGAAAAACACCAAGGGGCTGTCGACTTCTTCTTCTTCTTCATTCTATTCGATTCATGTTTGGGGATTATTCCTTGCATATCTTTCAAAACCCAACCAAGAATTATTGTGAATTGGCTTGGGTTATTTTGGGTTTGTGGTTTTGATAAACGATTAGATTTGTTTAGGTTTTTGAAGTTGCAATTTTAATTCAAGGTTTGTTCATTCTTGGTTTTTAATCTTGTTTGCGAATGGATTGGGAGAGGATCCCGTGAAACTATCTATATATCTAATAACATGAGAGTTAGATTCACGAAACGAATGAGCATGGTCTTTATTCAATCAAATCGATGGTGAAGACTAATCTGGCTTATGAATAAGTTGCGGATTTCAACGGCTAAAACGAGCGCAAGATTGGTTGTTGTTCACCCTTGGTTCACGCTTGGAGGTATTATCAAGGCTTTTACAATCAACTAGTTTTTTGACTTAGGGATAAGAAGAAATTATTAAAGAATGCTTCGCCGAACCTTGAAGGATGCCTCTTAGTTGCTCAATCAGTTTCCCTGGCAATCATTGCCCCGTCATCGTTATATTAGTTACCCCGGCAACCGCTATACCAGTTTCCTTGGCAACCCAATTGTTACCAATTTCCATAGCAATTAAGTTGCCATTGCACTCATTACCGAGACGATCCATTTGACTATCACGCCTCAACTCACGATAACTCGACCTCTTCTCTCTTATTTGATTTCCTCTATCACTAGATACTTATATCACTCTATTACTTGCGACGTGTATACTTACACAATTGCGTAACACTTATTACGTGTAACAAGTTTTTGGCGCCGTTACCGGAGATTGGCAATTGGTGTTAGTTGTTTTTTGTTATTTCATGTTTTTTATTTGTTTTACTAACTTTTCTTTTTGTTATTTTATCAAAAAATAGGTGCGCTACAAGTTAAGGTACATCAACATGGCAGGAAATAAAATCCGATCTATTATAGAGTTGATGTGGGAAGATAAGAATCAATCCATTCAAGAATTTCTTACACCCTTCGATGATTACCTATACCAATCGAGAAAAGCTCAAAGAGCCTATACCGTGGAAAACTCTTGTGCTATGTGTGGGGAACATCATGTGTTTTAAAATTGCCCTCACCTTTTTGATGCATATGACTAAATGGAGGACCATAGATGGAACCAACATCAAAATCCTTCATGGTATGATCAAAAAGCTCAATTTTTTTTACCATAACAATTTTTCCGTAGAAACAGATGTCACAACAACATACATGCCTTGGCAATGTAGTCCTTATTAGTAGCCAAGTACCACGGCAACAGATATGCCATGGCAATGTAGTCTTCATCAAGAGCTATTAAATTCCATAGATGCGCGTATAGCCAGGATGGATGTACTCTTGAGAGAAGCGAAAGATCGATCGAGGAGATTGACATATGTCATAGATAACATGCACCAACAATTCATTCTTAGGGATATTGAAGTCTCAAGGCAAGAGAACAATGAGCAATGCGAAGAGAGCTCTTCGATGTTTAAGGACCAACTAAAACCTCCAAGTCGAGAGCCTGCCAATGAGAGAGACTGCCCAACACACGATAAGCCTATGCAACGAATTGCCTTGACAAAGATTGAGGAGCCTAAACAGAGCAATGCCACGACAACATCCATTGCGGCCGAAGACAACAATGCTACAGCAAATTTCGAGGAATCTGATGCCCAAAATGTTACAACATTGATGCTGAATCAAGAATATGAAGATTGCTCTTATCCATATTTGCCACGACAATTGCACAACAACATGCAAGATCAACGAGATGAAAATACTTTACCAATGGAATATGAGTAGGTAATGGTTGAACCTTTTGAATTCTTTAAAAACTCACCTCGTCCATTGCAGGTATGTTCTGAGGAATCAATGTTGGTAAATTTGAAGCCATCGAAATCCCTACTGATGGAGATGTTTGAGAGGCCAAAAGAAAACAATGTTTGGATTCGTAAAGATTTTTAGAAAATTGGTTTTTCCCTTGACTTACAACAAATTTTGGCAACTGATTGCCAGGGCAATTGGCTTGAGCAGCAAATGCCACGACAACGAAGGCTACATCCAAACATGATGGAGGTCGATGAGATTGAGGTAATTAAATGGTTGGGTGTTGATATAACTTTTTCTACTAATATATTCACGCCTTCAGGAATAGTAGCAAGGTGGAGAGTATACATGGACTACAAGAGAACAAGGAAGAAAGACGCCTCCACCATGGTAATACAAAAGGGAGTAGCTGCGAGCACATTGCCCAACTCTTTTTGGGCAATATTGTCACTCGATGGAGGGTGCGGATGGACTATAAGAATATCAGAAACGACCATTCTCAAGATTTCTTTTCTATATTTTTATTTTCATTTTTTCTTTTATTCTGATAATTATCTTTTTATGATTATTTTTTAGGATAAGAGTTTCAAGGGATAAAGAGTTTCCTAGCCTTGAACTCTTAAGTTTTTCTTTTTTGTTTTACTTTGTTTTTCCACATCAAGAATCAAAACCACCATGGTCAAGAACCTCAAAACCATGGAAAAACAAAGCTCTTCCAAGGAAGCCCAAGCTCACCCAAAGGAGAAAACATCTGTTTAGAAAAATGAGTCCAAAATTGTTACCACAACGGACGAGACGAAGGATGCCTCGACAAGACCAGATACATCGACAACCCTTGAAGCGCATGCCTCAACAATACCCGATGACTTGGAAACCATTGAAGCGCATGCCCCGACAAGTCATGATGCCCCGACAATGCCTACTTCTCATGCCCAGGTAACAACACATACCAATGCCCAAGCAACTGGAACGGGCGATGCCGCGACAACTACCGCACACAACAAAGTTGAAGCAATAAAGTCGCCCACAGTCACCTCCTAAAAGGTGAAACACAAACCATCTAGCACCAACGAGATTGAGGACGTAGATGATGATGGCGATGAGGTTTCCAACATACGCAAATTGCACTAATATTATTGTTAGACTTAAGCTCATTTTAGTTGCATTATTAGGCATTCATGCATATTTTCATAATTTCCTTCACCGTTATGCTTGAGTTCATGTTTTGATTAGTTTTGGTGGAAAAGATACTGCTGGAGGCTGTTTTGTGTGTGCAGAATTAATGCTCGAGAAAAGTTGGAAGTTGCTGTGGCAACCTAGGAAGGACATGCCGAACAAGTTTCCGTGGCAACCCAAGAACTACATGCCGAACTAGTTGCCGCGGCAACCGTCGACAAGAAATGATGAGGCAAAATGGTAGCCGAATTGATGAGCGGACAAATCTGACTTAATCTGGATAGGTGGCGTGGAGAAAAAGAGTTGGAAGTCCATGAAGAGGTTAAAAGAAGATTAAATTCCAAGAGAATAGGAGGAGTTTTAAATGGAATAAAATTAAAAGAGATTTAATATTTCTTTTATTCAATTTAATTCCAACTTAACTTCCTCCTCAAGAAAGACTTTGACCTAGCCTTCTCCTATAAATAAGAAGCCAAGCCGTCAACTACAAGGAGGAGTTCGATTGGAGTGAAAAACACCAAGGGGCTGTCGACTTCTTCTTCTTTATTCTATTCGATTCATGTTTGGGGATTATTCCTTGTATATCTTTCGAAACCTAGCCATGAAATGATGTGCATTGGCTTGGGTTATTTTGGGTTTGCGGTTTTGATAAACGATTAGATTTTTTTAGGTTTTTGAAGTTGCAATTTTAATTCAAGGTTTGTTCATTCTTGGTTTTTAATCTTATTTGCGAGTGAATTGGGAGAGGATCTTGTAAAACTATATATTTATCTAATATCGGGAGAGTTAGATTCACGAAACGAATGAGCATGGTCTTTATTCAATCAAATCAATGGTGAAGACTAATCCGACTTAGGAATAAGTTGCAGATTTCAATGACTAAAAGGAGCACAAGATAGGTTGTTGTTCACCCTTGGTTCACGCTGGGAGGTATTATCAAGGCTTGCACAATCAACTAGTATTTTGACTTAGGGATAAGAAGAAATCATTGAAGAACGCTTCGCCGAACGTTGAAGGATGCCGCTTAGTTGCCCAAGCAGTTTCCCTGTCAATCATTGCCCCGTCATCGTTATATTAGTTGCCCCGACAACCGTTATACCAGTTGCCTTGGCAACCCGATTGTTACCAATTGCCGCAACAATTAAGTTGCCATTGCACTCATTACCGAGACGATCCATTCGACTATCACGCCTTAACTTACGATAACTCAACCTCTTCTCTCTTATTTGATTTCCTCTATCTTTTACTTTTATTGTTATTTAGTTTACTTGTTAGTTATAACTCTTCCAATGTAACCCCCTTAACCCGACCTAGACGGTTGACCCGAATTAAGAAGTTTACACGGGGAAAACCAAAGTCAACCCGAAAGTCAACCTTGATTAACGACCTTTTTTTCTTTTTAATCTTATCTAAATGCATATTAACCCTAGATATGTTCATAAGGTCAGCATACTCAAAGATCACCACATTCAGAAAACATTTAGGGACTCGATTGCACAATTTATGAATTTAGGGACCGAAATGCAAATCCTGAAAATTATGAGGACTTAACCAACTTTTGAGTTACCATTATGAAATTAGTCATGTTTCATGCTTCTCTGCCAAATTTCAACTCAAACGGACATCTCAAACTCATTCAATTGCATAAACCAAGTTCAAGACCAAAACGCAAAGATTTCAAAACATTTAACCATCAGTTTCAGTGCCCAACGGTCGAGTGTTCCGGAACGGGGAAGGACCGTTCCGAAATGCGGGACCGTTCCGAAACTCGTTGCGGAACAAGGCTTGGCAGTGGCAAAATCGTTCCGGAACGGTTCCACCCGTTTCGGAACGCCAAGGCCATTTCAAGCCTTCTGTTCCGATACGGTAGCTCCTGTTCCGAAACGAGCTGCCCAGATTGCAGAATTTTACTGGTTTAATTCACAATTGACCCATCAAACACGTTCCAAAGGCAACCAAATTATACCAGCAAGTCATTCAACACTCAATGAACATATTAGCAGCAACCAACCTCAATCATAGCTTCTAATTAAGAAAAACCCAATTCTATAGGCATGCATCCTATATTGAAAACCATTCAAACACCAAAACACCAAACCAACCTCAAAAAGGCCATTTACATGTTCCATCAATGTCAAAAGCATAAAACCAACTTAGGGAGTCGAAAGCATCTCCCAGAACAACATCATAGGTTCCCCATTGCCAAATGCCAAAAGCTAAGCAAGTTATGAAAATAGTTACCATACATGAGCTTAAGCTTCCACTTAGATTCTTGACCTCCTTGCTGTCCTTTATGCACTTCAATGCTCTGCATTATTAGTTTAAGAAAAGAGAGAGCGTAAGCACATAGCTTAGTGAGGAATGCTCATTTAAAACATCACAATAATGCATTAACAAAACTCCTTTTTAAAACCTTAGTTCAAAACAACATTTGATCATGCACATAAGTGTATAAACCAAGCATTTCATGCTTCAAATCATTAACATGTCATATTGGCTTTCAAGTGATAATCATAACCATCTTTCCATTCAAAACACAATCGACAATCGGATACGCGGATTACAAGCGTTGTCCCATACGCTTCATACACACTACCAATATCAAGGTGGAGCAATGGTACAATCACAACCCCTCAACACCCGTGATGGAGACTATGGTACAATCACAACCCCTCCACATCACTCATTGGTAGTTGTATAACATCACTAACGAGATCACGGGACATACAACACAAGATCCACACATGGACTTTTAACCACCACTGTGATCTTACTATACACAAGGTCCTCACATGGACTTTTAACCACCATTATGACCTTAACACAAGACCCACCCATGGACTTTTAACCACCATGGTGTTCTTAACCATCTCGTTAGTGTACTTGGATGGAGTCAACGGTACAATCACAACCCCTCGACATCCAAGGCGCCTTTATTCACGGTGCACCCAATCCTATAGCCGGCTAACTATATCCGATTCAAGTAACTTTTAAACCAACACATCACTTGCTAATATACATCATTTAACAACATTAATCCACTGTTTTAAAGCATTTAACAAAGCCACAAATAATCATGCATTACTATGCATCAAAACCACATTTAACAATGTTCAAAACAAGGATCTCTTACCTTGAGCATCCTTCAACACATGGCTTATAAAACCAGCATTAACATGCTAAAAATATGCTTTCAAAACAGAATGTAAACATGCAATTAAAACACATTGCATTCAACCAACTCATGGTTCATCAACAAGAGAGTTTTTCCGAAAACTTACTCTTGAGCTTAGCTAAGTTGTTTAGACTTAAACTAAGCTCCCAAAACCTTCAAACATTGGTTTCAAAGCTGAAAACCAAACTTCACTCACCGATTCCGTTTCGCAACCTTGCCGAAACACCAATCAAGCTTCCGGATCAACACCACAAGGATTCGAAGATGTCTCCCCTGTTTTAAACACATCAAAGCAGAGGATTAATGCATCATCATGCATTAATATCTTCAACCAAGACACCTAAACTCGCTGCTCTCATCAACACTCACATTTCGGCTACCAAACACAACCGAAATCACATCCAAACATCTCTACAACACTACCCAGCCAAGATCCATCAATTCTAATCATTCATAAACCTCAATTAACATCCAAAAAGGATCTAATCACGTCCTTATACCTCCAGCTATAGCAGAACATCAAGATCACCCCAAAAACCACTATTAACACAAGCAAAACTTAGGAAAATCAACCTATTCGGGATTGCATTGATTAAACCTCAATTTTACATCAATTATACATCCAAATTACATCAAATAGACATCTCAAAATAGTGCCCAATCATTTCATACGAATTTCATCAAAATTAAACCAAATCTTGCATTTTAAAGCCAAGATCAAGAACACATCATTAAAACCTTTTATAAAACACAAATCAAGGATTGAGAACTTGGGAATTTCAATAAAGAACTGAGTATTTAGAGGAGAAGGACGTTCATACCTCTAAATGTGAGTTTCTCCCTTTTTGGAACCAAGATTCTTGAAAATTCAATAAGCAAATGCTAAGGTTTTGATGTAGAAATGATTAGAGATCAAATGAAGATTGAAATCTCATCTTTAGATGTCAAAATCAGAGGAAAATTTGCTGGAGAAAAGTGTTTGGGTTGAGAGAAAAGTTGAGAGAATAGAAATGGAAATTTTTGAGAAAAGTTAGTTAAGATAACAAAATATCTTTTTCCCTCCTTTTACCTTTAATAAAAAAACCATTAATTAATTGTTTAATATTAAGAAAAATCTGGAGAAACTCTTCTTGGGTAAATTAGCTCCTTAAAGATTCAAAGTTTCAATCCTTTTAAAACAGTCACCAAGTTTTCAAAAATTACATTTTAGTCACTAACCCAAATGTCACACCTCCAAACCTCATTTTGTAAAATTGATTTCACCATTCTCTTATATATAACAAAAGAGGATTTTAAGATATTTTTCCATATTTTTAATGCATCCCGAACTAGGCTTTCCTAAAATCACCCTTATGTATTCGAACCGCCATCCGACCGATCCGGTCCAAACCCAAAACTTCTAAGCCCAGAATTGGGGTGTTACAACTCTCCCCCCCTTAAGAAATTTCGTCCTCGAAATTTACCTGAAGGAAAGAGATACGGAAACTGCTTCAACATGTCATCCTTCCGCTCCCACGTGGCTTCCTCAACACCACGATGCTTCCACAACACCTTTACCAACTCAATGGTCTTGCCTCGAAGAACTTTACTATCCGTATCCAGAATCTTCACCAGTTCCTCATCATAGGTCAAATCCGGATTCAATTCCACCTCTTCCACAGGCATCACATGTGAAGGATCCGATCTATACTTCCGAAGCATAGAAACATGAAACACATCATGAATCTTTTCCAACTCTTGAGGTAACCTTAACTTGTACGCAACATGACCCACACGCTCAATCACCTCGTATGGTCCAATGTACCTAGGGCTCAACTTACCTTTCGGCCAAACCTCATCACCTTTTTCCAAGGCGAAACTTTCAAAAACACACGGTTACCCACCGCATACTCAATCTCCTTACGCTTCAGATCCGCGTAAGACTTTTGCCGATCAGAAGCTGCCTTCAAGCGCTCACAAATGAGCTTCACCTTCTCGGTGGTTCCTTTCAACAAAGCTGGCATCGGCACCAACTTCTGGCCTGCTTCAGCCCAACAAAGAGGAGTCCTACACTTCCTCCCGTACAAAGCTTCATAAGGTGCCATTTGAATACTTGCCTGATAACTATTATTATAGGCAAACTCAACCAAAGGCAAATGTTTCTCCCAAGAACCCTGAAACTCAATCACGCAGCACCTCAACATATCCTCCAAAACCTGGATAACACGCTCGGACTGTCCATCCGACTGCGGATGATAAGATCTACTGAAATTCAATCGTGAACCCAAAGCCTGATGCAAACACCGCCAGAAACGCGATGTAAACCTCGGATCCCTATCCGAAACAATCGACTTTGGCACACCATGCAGCCGCACAATCTCAGCAATGTACAGCTCCGCAAGCTTATCCAAAGTGTACGTAGTATGCACAGGCAAGAAATGCGCACACTTCGTCAGGCGATCCATAATCACCCACACCGAATTCTTCTTCGATGGCGACAAAGGCAAACCAGACACAAAATCCATGGTAATCCTTTCCCACTTCCATTCAGGAATTTTCAACGGTTGCAACAACCCCGAAGGAAACTGATGCTCAACCTTAACTCGCTGACACACCATGCACTTGCTTACAAACTCAGCAACATCTTTCTTTAAACCCACCCAATAGTACTCATCACTAAGATCACGATACATCTTAGTACTACCAGGGTGCATAGCAAAAGGACTACTATGACCTTCAGTCAGAATAGTACGCCTCAACTCAGCATCATTGGGCACTACTATCCGACTCCCAAAACATAAAACTCCATCATCATTAAAACAGAAATCCGAAGGTTTATCCTCCGCAATATCCTGAACATGCGGCACCAAGGAATCATCCAACAACTGCTTTTCCTTAATCAACTGAACCAAAGATGGTTTCACTTGCAACTCAGCCACAAGACCACCATCACGCGAAATACTCAAACTGGAAAACATAGCCCTCAACTCAACAACTACTTTCCTACTCAAGGCATCCGCTACAACATTAGCTTTACCCGGGTGATACTCAATCGTCAAATCATAATCCTTAAGCAACTCCACCCAACGTCGTTGCCTAAGATTCAACTTCTTCTGAGACATCAGATACTTCAAACTCTTGTGATCCGTGTACACAGTACACTTCTCACCATACAGGTAATGTCTCCAGATTTTCAAAGCAAAAACCACCGCAGCTAACTCAATATCATGCGTAGGATAATTGCGCTCATGCACCTTCAACTGACGCGATGCATAAGCCACCACCTTACCCTCTTGCATCAACACACATCCCAAACCAACGTAGGACGCATCACTATACACCACAAACTCTTTCCCTGATTCAGGTTGAACCAAGATAGGAGCTTGTGTCAAAGCTGCCTTAAGCTTCTCAAAAGCCAACTGTCTCGCTTCTGTCCACTCAAACTTAACATCCTTCTGCAACAACTTCGTCAATGGTGCAGCAATCTTTGAAAACCCATCCATGAACCTCCGATAATATCCTGCCAAACCAAGGAAACTACGGACTTCATGAACAGACCTAGGAGGCTTCCAATTCATCACCGCCTCAATCTTCTGAGGATCAACACGAATCCCTTCAGCAGAAACCACATGACCAAGAAACACCACTTCCCTAAGCCAGAACTCACACTTACTCAGCTTGGCATAAAGCTGATTCTCCAACAAAGCTTGCAACACAATTCTCAAATGCCCTTCATGCTCCTCCTCAGTATGCGAGTATATGAGGATATCATCAATGAACACCACAACGAATTTATCCAAGTATTCATGAAATACTCGATTCATCATGTCCATGAAAGCTGCAAGAGCATTTGTCAAACCAAACGGCATCACAAGAAACTCATAATGCCCATACCTCGTCCTGAAAGCTGTCTTTGGCACATCTACATCCTTCACCTTCAACTGGTAATACCCTGACCTTAAGTCAATCTTAGAGAACACAACTGCTCCCCGAAATTGATCAAAAAGATCATCAATTCTTGGCAATGGATACCGATTCTTGATAGTCAACTTGTTAAGCTGACGGTAATCAATGCACATTCTCATAGTGCCATCCTTCTTCTTCACAAACAAGACCGGCGCACCCCAAGGTGACACACTCGGCCGAATGAAACCACGATCAAGCAACTCTTACAATTGCGTCTTCAGCTCTTTCAACTCCTTAGGTGCCATTCGATAAGGGGTAATGGACACTGGAGTTGTGTTTTCATACAACTCAATCCCAAACTCCACTTCGTGATTAGGAGGCAATCCAGACAACTCCTCAGGAAACACACCAGGAAACTCTCGCACAGTCCTGATATCTTACACACGCAACTCCTTAGAGCTAGGATTCATCACAAAAGCGAGATAAGCTTCACAACCTTGCCTCAGCATCCGGCTCGCCTCCAATGTAGACACCACATTGGCAAGAAACTTCACATTCTCACCAACCACAACTACCTCATAATCATCCGCAAGCTTCAATGAAACTAGCTTATTCTCACAATCTACTACAGCTCGATGCTCAACAAGCCAATCCATACCAAGGATTACATCAAAACCATAGAAAGGCAATTCCATAAGATCAACATGAAAAACATGATCTTGCACAACCAAAGGACATCTTCTATAAAGCTTTCGAGTCACCACAGTCTCACCAAAAGAACTAGTGACACGCATACCAACATCCAAAGACTCAACAGGCAAACCAAGCAATTCAGCATGCTCACGCAATATGTATGAGTGTGTAGATCCAGAATCAATCAAGGAAAGTAATGACAAGGACTGCAAAGTGAAAGTACCTGCGATCACATCCGTGTCATTTCTCCCCTCCCTCTGAGCATACACTCTGGCCTGACCACCACCCTCAGGCTGAACAGCTACAACATGAGCCACATTCCGTCCACCATCCTCTCTCCGCTGGAAGTTACCACGGCCGCGCCCACGATCTCTCTGTGGTGCAACAACTCTAGGAGCACGTCCCTGGCCACCACCGGCCAACAGAGGACACTCCCTCCTCATGTGATCCGCTGATCCACAGTTCCAGCACGAGTTACCAGTCGCCACAACAGGAGCCTGCACCTCCCTAGCTGCTCGAGGACAATCACGCCTCAAATGACCACGCGATCCACTTGTCCAACATGTGTTCGGATCAGCTCTCGCCTTGTCTCCCTGAACAGGCGCACCTTGCCCTCCACCACCTCGCCTAGCTGAAGACTGAAACTTCCGATCACGTCCCCTCTTGTTCCGTCCACCACCGGAACTATACTCAGCAACTCGCTTACCAGCACTAGAACCAGCACTTCTAGAAGATAAGCTTAAATTCATCTCAATGTCCTTTACTCTACCAACCAACACATCAAAATCATTATCCTCAGCAGCCAGCATATAAGTCTTCACTTCCGTCACCAAACCATAACGGAACCGTTCACACCTCTCCCGCTCATCAGGGATAAGCTCAGGTGCGTACTGACTGAGTCGGACAAACTGAACCTCGTACTCAGCCACTGAAATGCTCCCTTGAGTAAGAGACATGAATTCCCTCTTCTTTTCATCCAAGTACCTCACACCCAGATACCTTCTCTTGAAGATGTTCTGAAAGAACGTCCATGTCACTTTAGCATCCTCCATTCCGGAGATAGTGGTTGTCCACCAAGTATATGCATCGTCTTGCAACAATGATACCACACAACCCAACTTCTGCACATCATTACAATTCATTTGTCCCAAAATTCTCTTGGTACTTTCCAACCAAGACTTGGAACCTTCAGCAGACAAACCCCTAAACTCAGTCCCTCCTAGACTGCGCAAACGTTCCAAAGGTAGTCTAGCATTAGCATCTCCCTGATGCCCAGCCCCTTGAGCTCCAGCTACCGCCGCTCGAAAAGCTCCAGCAATAGCTTGAATCAACACTGACATGTCAGGAACAGCTTGCCCCTGACCATCTTCAGGTCCAGTGACCCCAGCACCTGCTGCAACACCAGTTCCTTCACCCCCAGCACCACCACCACCAGGCGGAGGAGGTAAATCCACCACATTTTCAGCATTCTCCTCATTCTCATTTTGAGCCATAGCTCGCGTATTAATCCTCGTTTCTCTACGAGGTGCCATTCACTAACAATGCAATCACAATGCAATAAACAAAGTCAAGCCCAGCAAGGTAAGCAATCCAAGTACTCAAGCTCATTTCCAATTAAAACAAATCATTACATTAGCTTTGATTTGGCAATGGGTCCCTCTAACATGCTTCACCACAGCATACATCACAATTGTAACATACTTACAATTCACACAACATACTTTTACTCAACAAGCATACAAAGCAATCATACACTTATCACCCACATAACCATTCCCAATTACTCGAGAACTCAGCTCTGATACCACCAAATGTAACCCCCTTAACCCGGCCTAGACGGTTGACCCGAATTAAGAAGTTTACACGGGGAAAACCAAAGTCAACCCGAAAGTCAACCTTGATTAACGACCCTTTTTTTCTTTTTAATCTTATCTAAATGCATATTAACCCTAGATATGTTCATAAGGTCAGCATACTCAAAGATCACCACATTCAGAAAACATTTAGGGACTCGATTGCACAATTTATGAATTTAGGGACCGAAATGCAAATCCTGAAAATTATGAGGACTTAACCAACTTTTGAGTTACCATTATGAAATTAGTCATGTTTCATGCTTCTCTACCAAATTTCAACTCAAACGGACATCTCAAACTCATTCAATTGCATAAACCAAGTTCAGGACCAAAACGCAAAGATTTCAAAACATTTAACCATCAGTTTCAGTGCCCAACGGTCGAGTGTTCCGGAACGGGGAAGGACCGTTCCGAAATGCGGGACCGTTCCGAAACTCGTTGCGGAACAAGGCTTGGCAGTGGCAAAATCGTTCCGGAACGGTTCCACCCGTTTCGGAACGCCAAGGCCATTTCAAGCCTTCTGTTCCGATACGGTAGCTCATATTCCAAAACGAGCTGCCCAGATTGCAGAATTTTACTGGTTTAATTCACAATTGACCCATCAAACACGTTCCAAAGGCAACCAAATTATACCAGCAAGTCATTCAACACTCAATGAACATATTAGCATCAACCAACCTCAATCATAGCTTCTAATTAAGAAAAACCCAATTCTATAGGCATGCATCCTATATTGAAAACCATTCAAACACCAAAACACCAAACCAACCTCAAAAAGGCCATTTACATGTTCCATCAATGTCAAAAGCATAAAACCAACTTAGGGAGTCGAAAGCATCTCCCAAAACAACAACATAGGTTCCCCATTGCCAAATGCCAAAAGCTAAGCAAGTTATGAAAATAGTCACCATACATGAGCTTAAGCTTCCACTTAGATTCTTGACCTCCTTGCTGTCCTTTATGCACTTCAATGCGCTGCATTATTGGTTTAAGAAAAGAGAGAGCGTAAGCACATAGCTTAGTGAGGAATGCTCATTTAAAACATCACAATAATGCATTAACAAAACTCCTTTTTAAAACCTTAGTTCAAAACAACATTTGATCATGCACATAAGTGTATAAACCAAGCATTTCATGCTTCAAATCATTAACATGTCATATTGGCTTTCAAGTGATAATCATAACCATCTTTCCATTCAAAACACAATCGACAATCAGATACGCGGATTACAAGCGTTGTCCCATACGCTTCATACACACTACCAATATCAAGGTGGAGCAATGGTACAATCACAACCCCTCAACACCCGTGATGGAGACTATGGTACAATCACAACCCCTCCACATCACTCATTGGTAGGTTTATAACATCACTAATGAGATCACGGGACATACAACACAAGATCCACACATGGACTTTTAACCACCATTGTGATCTTACTATACACAAGGTCCTCACATGGACTTTTAACCACCATTATGACCTTAACACAAGACCCACCCATGGACTTTTAACCACCATGGTTTTCTTAAGCATCTCGTTAGTGTACTTGGATGGAGTCAACGGTACAATCACAACCCCTCGACATCCAAGGCGACTTTATTCACGGTGCACCCAATCCTATAGCCGGCTAACTATATCCGATTCAAGTAACTTTTAAACCAACACATCACTTGCCAATATACATCATTTAACAACATTAATCCACTGTTTTAAAGCATTTAACAAAGCCACAAATAATCATGCATTACTATGCATCAAAACCACATTTAACAATGTTCAAAACAAGGATCTCTTACCTTGAGCATCCTTCAACACATGGCTTATAAAACCAGCATTAACATGCTAAAAATATGCTTTCAAAACAGAATGTAAACATGCAATTAAAACACATTGCATTCAACCAACTCATGGTTCATCAACAAGAGAGTTTTTCCGAAAACTTACTCTTGAGCTTAGCTAAGTTGTTTAGACTTAAACTAAGCTCCCAAAACCTTCAAACATTGGTTTCAAAGCTGAAAACCAAACTTCACTCACCGATTCCGTTTCGCAACCTTGCCGGAACACCAATCAAGCTTCCGGATCAACACCACAAGGATCTGAAGATGTCTCCCCTGTTTTAAACACATCAAAGCAGAGGATTAATGCATCATCATGCATTAATATCTTCAACCAAGACACCTAAACTCGCTGCTCTCATCAACACTCACATTTTGGCTACCAAACACAACCGAAATCACATCCAAACATCTCTACAACACTACCCAGCCAAGATCCATCAATTCTAATCATTCATAAACCTCAATTAACATCCAAAAAGGATCTAATCACGTCCTTATACCTCCAGCTATAGAAGAACATCAAGATCACCCCAAAAACCACTATTAACACAAGCAAAACTTAGGAAAATCAACCTATTCGGGATTGCACTGATTAAACCTCAATTTTACTTCAATTATACATCCAAATTACATCAAATAGACATCTCAAAACAGTGCCCAATCATTTCATACGAATTTCATCAAAATTAAACCAAATCTTGCATTTTAAAGCCAAGATCAAGAACACATCATTAAAACCTTTTATAAAACACAAATCAAGGATTGAGAACTTGGGAATTTCAGTAAAGAACTGAGTATTTAGAGGAGAAGGACGTTCATACCTCTAAATGTGAGTTTCTCCCTTTTTGGAACCAAGATTCTTGAAAATTCAATAAGCAAATGCTAAGGTTTTGATGTAGAAATGATTAGAGATCAAATGAAGATTGAAATCTCATCTTTAGATGTCAAAATCAGAGGGAAATTTGCTGGAGAAAAGTGTTTGGGCTGAGAGAAAAGTTGAGAGAAAAGAAATGGAAATTTTTGAGAAAAGTTAGTTAAGATAACAAAATATCTTTTTCCCTCCTTTTACCTTTAATAAAAAACCATTAATTAATTGTTTAATATTAAGAAAAATCTGGAGAAACTCTTCTTGGTCAAATTAGCTCCTTAAAGATTCAAAGTTTCAATCCTTTTAAAATAGTCACCAAGTTTTCAAAAATTACATTTTAGTCACTAACCCAAATGTCACACCTCCAAACCTCATTTTGTAAAATTGATTTCACCATTCTCTTATATATAATAAAAGAGGATATTAAGATATTTTTCCATATTTTTAATGCATCCCGAACTAGACTTTCCTAAAATCACCCTTATGTATTCGAACCGCCATCCGACCGATCCGGTCCAAACCCAAAACTTCTAAGCCCAAAATTGGGGTGTTACATCCTATCACCTATTTGTGTTTTTATTTTTTCTACAGTGCATCAACTTAAGCAAAGTGGTCCAAAACAACCCCTGTGGAGACGATACTCGATACTCGATACTCATATCACTTTATTACTTGCGACATGTATACTTGCACAATTGCGTAGCACTTGTTACGTGCAACACAAAGCTTCAAGTGAATATGCATGATGGAAAGGAAAAAGAATTAATGGAGCAAAAAAAAAAGATCAGTCGGGATTTGAAGGAGCTGCAAGAAATTCATGACAGTAACAAGGCGTAGCAAAAATGAGAGACAAGTAAGGTGGTAAAAAACTTGTCAGAGAAATTGGACGCCATGACAGAGGAAAAGGATGATTACAAAAATATGTATGAAATGAAGTCCCGGGAAAGCAAGGAATCAAGCAGCAAGGCAAAGAAGAAACTAGAGGAAGAACAAGCAAGAAACTTTGACTTAACGAATCAAGTGTCACAGTTAGAGCAGTTGATCATGAAATACCATAAAGAAGACAAGGTCTAGATGGAACAGAAGAAGGAAGGATTACAAAAAAAGATATCAGAGTTGAAAATGTGGTGCAAGATTTGAAAGAGAAGCTCGCAAGATATGAAAGAGCGTTATACCAAGAAAACAGGGCATGGAAGGATAAGTATGAAACATCACAACGCACCGTCCAAAACCAGAATGACGAATTGGTAAACTTCAAGAAACAAGTCAGAAGCGTTGCTTCATATGTGCAGATATTGTCAAGGCAAGCCACGAGCCTGTTGGAACGGTCGGACATCGAGCTGGAGCATAGAGAAGTCATCAGTCGTCGTGAATTGGTTAATTTAGGAGTTAGGGCTAGCAGTTTTCTGTAGATGAAATTATCTTTTCCTTGTATTTGGACCTTCGGGTAAATGAATGTTTCCAAAAGACTAGTTCTCAAATTTGATACCTTTTTTGCATTCATGCATTCATACATGCATTCATTCGTGCACATTAATATCACATTATATTCTACAAAATAAGGAGTTTAATAATGAAAGGTTTTATGGCAGTTTGTTTTTAAGCCATAATCATTCCGCAATCATTTGAAACCTGCTTGCGCTTTAAAGCCATGACTGTTGAAGATCGAATTGCCAGTTTGGAGAATGACCGAGTGGAAACACAAAACTGCTTTGATAGAATGGAACAATTTATCAAAGATTATTTTGCTTAGACTCAAAAAGAGATTATCAATCAGCTAACTGCTCTGTTGGGACCAAAAGAGTCTGGAAAGGCCAAAGTACCTGAGGGTGCTTCTAATGAAATGAATGACCATGCAGAAACTACGTCTCACATTAGGGTGCAGCCCGAAGGACCTCCTCTTGTGAAGAAGGTCCACATCAATCTAGTAGGAGCAACGCCTAGTCATCTAGTGCACATTGGAGCGAATTTTAGAAGTGGCGAAGAGGTTTCTGATCTGAGTACTCTGAATGAGATAGAGAAAATTCACGCCAAGATCGAAAAGAAGTACGAGGAACACTGCAAAGCCTTAGAGGACCGCTTGTTAGAAATACAGAAAGTGAATGAGATAGGACCTGGTGCAGTTAAAATGAGCTTAGTGGCTGATTTGGTACTTCCTCTGAAGTTTAAGGTCCTAGATTTCGAGAAATACGATGAGACTACTTGCCGAAAAACCCACCTCACAATGTACTGCCAAAAGATAGTTGCTCACTGAAAAGGCGAAAAGCCGTTGATACATTTCTTTTAGGACAATTTAACTGGTTCAACGGAGCGATGGTATACACAACTGAGCCGTATGAACATTCGATCGTGGAAGGATCTCTTTGGAGCTTTCGTAGAACACTACAAGCACGTGAAGAAAATGATTCCTAGCCGGTTTATGTTTTAAGGCATGGAATAGAGAAGTGGTGAGACACTCTAACAGTATGCCCAGAGATGGAGGGATATAACGGCTCAAGTGCAACCTCCGTTGATGGAAAGTGAGATTGCCCACACGTTTGTTCAGACTTTGAAAGGACCATTTTTCGAGAAATTGATCAGTAATGCTACACAGAATTTTGCTGACATAGTAATGATTGGGGAATTGATAGAAGAAACGATTAAAAGTGGTAGGATCGAGAGTGGGAGAGCTTCTGAAGGAATTATAAGAGGAAGGATAATGAGGTGAATAATACGAGTGCATATGAGGCTCCTTTTGGTGTAGAAAATGATGGATGATAAAGAAATTGAGTTCTTTGAGAAAGCAGGAGTGAAGAAGGAAATGGAAGTATGTACTTTCGAGTGTTCTGGAGTCAAATATGAAATTCATAAGCCTTTGGTTGTTTCTGTTAGACCCAAGGCCGGAGGCTCGTCAAATGTAATGCCGGTTATGGCTCCAAAGTTTGTGAATTTCATCTCTCGCGCCATTTTCTTTCAAGAGCACCCACAAAGTTCCCTGGAATTATGCAGCTAATGTGACTATGTCTGAGGAAGGGAAACCACATGAGGAGATAAAGGCACTAGATGAAATAAAGTTAGTACCGGAAGAAAAGAAGGATGAATAGCCTGGTGCAAAAACAGTGAATGAGGTGGGGCACTTTACCCATAACGGTAGATGTTATTCTTCTCCTAAGGTATCTAAGGAAGCGGAGAATATTAAAGGAAAGGTTGTGGCAGTACCTGGAAAATTTTTTGGGGAAGACCCTGCTCCAAAAATAAATGAGCCGGTAACAGAAGAGCAAGCTCAAAAGTTTTTGAAATTTTTGAAGCACAGTGAGTATAGTGTAGTTGAGCAGTTGAAAAGGCAACATGCAAGAATTTCTGTCCTGGAGTTGTTGCTAAGTTCTGAGGGGCACCACAATGCTATAATAAAGGTGCTCAATCAGATGTTCGTGCCAAACGACATATCTGTGAATAAGCTGGACAAGATAGTGAACCATATTACTGCCGACAATTATATTACATTCACTGATGATAAGATTCCTGAAGGAGGAATGGGGTTTGTAAAGGCTTTAAACATCACCACGCACTGTGTAACCCCCTCGTCCCGGTCTGGACGCTTGACCGATCCAAGTGGGCTACACGGGGATAACCGAGGCGAAACCCGTTAAGGCTCCACTTCGGTTACCGACCCAAGAAAAACTTTTTCATTATTATTATGTTTTCTAGATGAGATATTAAATCCTAGGTGAGAAAAGCAACAACAGAAGAAACAATGAGGTAAACAACCAACATCCCAATTATAACAGCCCATTTTCATCTTAAACAGCAGGCCGTATCGGAACGCCCATAGGGGGTTTCGATACGCCTTGACTAGGTTAACTGGCCAAAGTCAACACGAAGAGACCGTTTCGAAACAGGGGTGACCTGTATCGAAACGCCCGCAACGGTCAACTTCTCGTGGTCAACGATACGAAGACCGTTCTAAAACACTAAAGCCCGTTTCGATACCGTATTTTATCATCAAATTCTCAGATTTCCAGTAGCAAAATCGTATCAAAACGACCCCTATCGTACCGAAACGCCTGGCCAAAAACAAAGGGACTGTACCGAAACGGGACTAACCGTTTTGAAATGCCCTCTGTCTGCAGATTGGTTTTAGCTGGTTTATGGTACAAGACTGTCCCAAAACTCCACTAAAACCTCCCCCAACACACATACAACAACTCTAAGATAAATTAAACATCTACAAGCATGCTTGACACTCCAAACATAAAGAACCATACATTAAAGGAATCAACAACATTCAACACATGCTTCATACATAACATTTAAGATTCATGCTTCAACGAACATACACTTAGGCATCCATAAAGGCACAAGGTCAACATACATGATAAGCGACTTAAACATGGTTTACAATCCAAACAAGGCATCCAAAGCCATACCAACAACATCATAATGAGTATAAACATGCTCCTAAACAAACCAACACCCACATACTTCAAAAGCTCAAAGAAGCAATACATATCCCATTGCATGACTATTACACCTCACAATTCAAAAGTCCATACTTGATAACTAAGATAGCACCACAAGGCACACTTGGAGACCCTCTTCTTGCACTAGCAACCCACGGACTACGGATCTGCGTTGTCGAACAAGAGAGAGCGTAAGCATAAAGCTTAGTGAGGGTAAGTTCGTAAAACAAACCTCGACAATGCAGGGTCCAAGCACGAGCAACAACCAAGGTAGACTGCATGATCCTACCTTCAATCCACAAGAGCCAAAATACACATGATGCATGAACACATATTCAATATTATGCCATGCTTAACAAGTCACAAGCTCAACACATGTAAATACATATACCAATGTATTAACAAACACATATATCAATCCATATTGGCAACACATATCTCAATTCATATTGGCACACATATCATTTCATATTGGCACCTAGCTATGACTCGAATACGCGGATAACCGTTGGAACTCACATCCAACACAACCATTACCTTACGGTGGGATTACACTCATCACCGTTCACGCGGAGGGGATTCCACTCATCCTCACGCCCTGTCGATGGGATTACACTCATCACCGACTAACATATATATATAGAAGAATTTCCGGGTGAACCCGTACTCCATCTTGATGACTACCATCACCAAGACCACACGCGCATTTGACTCACGTGTGCACACTAAACATCCTAATGATCGATCATTTGTACCCAAGCATACTAGTGCCAATATTAAACACAATCCACAACCTTTCACAACATCGTTTCATATCCACTTCCGTGCTTAGCACGTACTCACCATGATTAACATCATGCACAATCCACAATCCAAACCACATACATATATTAATGCATCAAACCATGCCTCAACAACATGTATAACACATATACATATCCACTATAACCACAACTAAACATGAGGCATAATCAACAATTAGGGTTCAACCAAAGTCTCTAACTAAAGCTTGAGATTAGACTACCAATCTAATCCCAACTCTAGGTGGGTCTACCAAGCCAAACCTATTCCACATGCTTGAAGCAATACTCGAAAACCATTTAAAAACATTTAACCACTCACCGACTATTCCAAGCTCAACACACTAGCCGATCAAGCTTCCAACGATTCCGGATTTGTTCCCGAGGCTTCACCAACACAAATTCTTGCTTCTAATCAACTCAACACAATCAAAACAACCTCAAATCAGTTCACATATCAATGTAGCAGACTCGGAACACTAATCAAGCATAAAACACAAGATTTTCAAGACAAGAACAACCTAAAAACTTCAAACTCGAGCAACCATGAAACCCAGTCCAAAACTCTTGATTCCAACCATTTTAATACACTTAAATGCTCCTAAAACAACCCCTAACTATCACCCCTCAAATTCCAACATCAAACACACCGAAAACTAACATTTAAACCCTTCAAAAACCCCATTAAAACCCAAATCCGAGAATCATTGTAAAACTCTTTAAAATTCACATATGTTGGACCTTATAGGTTATAAACAACTTATCTAAAAATAATAAATCAAAAGCTTCGTTAGAAATTCATAAAGCTTCAACCTTTGACAATTTCTTTGAAAAACCCAAAATATAAAATACATGGTTTTAATGAAAACTAATAGTACAAAAATGAAGAGGAAGATAAGGCCAAGTCAAAAATGAAATTACCTTTCGAAAAGCACCAAAGATGAATGAGTATGGTGATGGAATAGTGATTTGGAGAAGAAGACTCTCTTATGTCGTGAGAAAAGAAATGGGGAAGTGAGGAAGAAGATGACAAGAAAAGCTATTTTAATAAAAGGGGATTTAAATTGAAAGACCATTTAATTACCATAGTGCCATTAATGAGGATAGCCATTTAAATTTCCCAATCCCATGGAATTGGGCTTTAAAAACCAAGACATGTTCAACATAATTATTTGTCTGAAAACTCGGGGCCCAAAATAATATTTTATTATTTTAATTATAAAACCGAAACTCAAAATATTATTTTAATATTATTTTCACCCGACCCCAAACCCGGGTGTTACAACTCTCCCCCACTTAAGGAATTTCGTCCCCGAAATTACCTGACTGGAACAAGTACATAAACTGCTCAAGCATATCAGCTTTCCTCTCCCACGTGGCCTCTTCCACACCTCTATGTCTTCACAACACCTTGACCAACTCTATGGTCTTTCCACGTAACACCTTGCTATCAGAAGCAAGTATCTCAATTGGTTCTTCATTGTAAGACAAATCCGGATTCAACTCTATCTCCTCAACAGGCATAACATGAGACGGGTCTGATCTATATCTCCTAAGCATCGACACATGAAAAACATCATGGATCTTCTCTAACTCAGAAGACAATCTCAAACGGTAAGCTACTGGCCCAATCCGCTCAACTATCTCATACAGACCAATAAACCTCGGATTCAACTTGCCTTTCCGGCCAAATCTCATTACCTTCTTCCACGGAGATACTTTCAGAAACACTTCTCACCTACGTAGAACTCAATCTCTTTTCTCTTCAAATCTGCATAAGATTTTTGATGATCCGAAGCCGCTTTCAAACGGTCGCAAATCAACTTCACTTTACCAGTAGTCCCCTTAAGCAAATCCGGCACAAGTAACAATCTCTGACCCGTTTCAGCCCAACAGATCGGAGTCCTACATCGCCTACCATACAAAGCCTCATAAGGAGCCATCTGTATTCTAGCCTGGTAACTGTTGTTGTAAGCAAACTCAACTAAGGGAAAGTGCTTCTCCCAAGAACCCTGGAAGTCAATCACACAACAATGAAGCATATCCTCTAAAATCTGTATCACTCGCTCTGACTGTCCATCTGACTGCGGATGATAAGAAGTACTGAAATGCAAACGGCTACCTAGGGCACTATGCAAACAACTCCAGAACCTCGCGGTGAATCTCAGATCTCTGTCTGAAACAATAGACTTCAGAACTCCATGAAGTCTCACAATCTCGCGAATATACAAATTCACCAACTTATCTAAAGAATCTGTAGTGTTCACTGCTAAGAAGTGAGCACACTTAGTGAATCTATCAACAATTACCCAAACAGAATTCTTCTTCGAAGGAGACAACGGTAACCCCGACACAAAGTCCATAGTGATCCTCTCCCATTTCCATTCTAGAATCTTCAAAGGCTGTAACAAACCTGAAGGAACCTGATGTTCTGCCTTCACTCTCTGACAAACCATGCAACGACTCACATACTCGGCTACATCCTTCTTCAAACCAACCCAGAAATAACCATTCTTCAAATCTCGGTACATCTTAGTACTACCCGGATGCATAGAAAAAGGACTCGAATTTGCTTCACTCAGAATCAGACGTCTCAACTCAACATCTTCAGGTACTACAACTCTATCTCTGAAACACAACACATTCTTACCACTGAAACTATACTCGGTCGGTCTACCTTCGGCTATCTCCTGAACATGCGGAACTAAAGACATATCTTGCAACTGTTTCTCTCTAATCAACTGAATCAAAGAAGGCTTCACTTGCAACTCTGTGATCAAACCACCATCACCGGATACACTCAATCTAGCAAACATAGCTCGCAACTCAACTGCAACTTTTCTACTCAAAGCACCGACTACTACATTTGCCTTACCCGGATGGTACTCAATAGTCAAATCATAGTCTTTTAAATACTCAAGCCATCTTCTCTATCTCAAGTTCAGCTCTCTCTGAGTCATCAAATACTTTAAGCTCTAATGATCGGTGTAAACTATGCACTTCTCACCATACAAGTAGTGACGCCAAATCTTCAACGCAAACACAAATGCGGCTAACTCTATATCGTGAGTAGGATAGTTCCTCCCATGCACCTTCAACTGTCTCGAAGCATATGCAACAACTCTTCTTTCTTGCATTAGGACACACCCTAAACCTATGTAGGAAGCATCATTATAGATCACAAATTCTTTACCTAAAATTGGTTGTACCAACACTGGAGCATTCATCAAAGCTTCTTTCAATTTCTCAAAAGCCTTCTGTCTTGCATCTGACCACTCAAACTTCACTCCTTTTTGCAACAATTTAGTCAACGGAGCAGCTACTCTAGAGAAGCCATCAACAAATCTCCTATAGTAACCGACTAATCCTGCGAAACTCCTAATCTCAGTCACTGACTTAGGTTGTTTCCACTCAACAATAGCCTCAATCTTCGTCGGATCAACACGAATACCTTCAGCTGATACAACATGGCCAAGAAACACAACTTCTCGAATCCAGAACTCACATTTACTAAGCTTAGCATACAACTGATTGCTCATCAATCTCTGTAAAACAAGTCTCAAGTTCTCATCATGCTCTTCTTCTGATTTTGAGTACACAAGGATGTCATCTATGAAAACAACTACAAACCGGTCTAAATAGTCTCTGGAAACTCTGTTCATCATATCCATGAATGATGCAGGTGCATTCGTGAGCCCAAATGGCATCACAAGGAACTCATAGTGACCATATCTAGTCCTAAAAGCTATCTTCGGAACATCACACTCTTTTACTTTCAACTGATAGTACCATGATCTCAAATCTATATTCGAGAACACTGAAACACCCCTCAACTGATCAAACAGATCATCTATACGAGGCAGCATATACTTGTTCTTCACGGTTAACTGATTCAACTGCCTGTAGTCAATACACATTCTTATACTGCCATCTTTCTTCTTTACAAACAACACATGAGCACCCCAAGGCGAACTACTAGGCCTAATGAAACCACGGTCTAACAACTCCTGAAGCTGACTCTTCAACTCTTTCAACTCTTTCGAAGCCATACGATACAGAGCAATAGAAACTGGAGTAGAACCTGAAACAGTCTGTTGAGTTGTGAGGAGCTCGATTCGTTCAACTGTTATGGCTCACCAAGTGGTGGAGAGGTGGATTTTTGGGTGGAAGGGTTGTGGAAGCTAAAAAGAGAATTGACACAATGATTTATAGTGGTTCAACCTTCTAACCAAGGTCTACATCCACTACCTTAGCTCCCCATTAAGGATTTCCAATCAATCCACTATTGATTCATCCCCTTTTCTAGGCTTAGGAGGAAACCCTTACAACCGGTCAAGCTTTCTACCCAAAGCCTTGATCAAACCCTCTTTTTCAAAGAGAAACAATAAGCAAACTTAAATCCCTCTAATAGGTATTTGTTTGCACAATTTAGCACTCACCCAAAACCTAAAACACTTGAGCAAATTTGACAATTTTGGCTCACTAGTGTTTGTCTATACAATAAATGACAATTTAAGCTCTAAGACAATTCTTGATCATTTGTTGATTGACAATATGAGCATTAGCATTTACTTGATGCTTGGAAGTCCCTTTTATACTCCTTGATGAGTTTATAGCCGTTGCTAGCCGTTGGGATTGAATTGGAGCCGTTGAGGACTTTAATTCCCACCATAAATGCAGTTCTACAGCTCACCGTTTCGAAATATTCGAACCCGTTTCGAAACACCCTTTAAGTAGAAAGAGTCGTTGCAGTCTGACATGGACCCGTATCGAAACGCTATAGTCCGTTTCGAAACGCCTGTCCCCGTATCGAAACGACCTGTATTTAAAAGTTAGTTAGGAAATAGCCGTTGGGGTTTATGACCGTTATCGTCAATGCCACGTAGGCGTATCGAAACGGCATAGCCCGTTTCGAAACGCTGGGCAAAATACTTATCTAGGGAAAGACCGTTTCGATACTTGTATCGAAACGTTTTTGCTACTGGAATCCCCTGTATCGAAACACCTAAGGGTGTTTCGAAACACCTGGACAGTTTTGTGTAGTTTGGCCTTTGAAAAAAATTTAAAACCCTTTGAAAATGTCCCTAAACATAGTTTCAAGTTATTTGGACTTTGGAAATTGTTTTAAATACTTTTTAAATCAGTCCAAAACATTTTTCAATTATTATATCAAAACATTAGTTCTACAATCTCCCCAAAGCTTGTTCGAAAGCTCATCTACTCACTTCCCGAGTCTTGGGACTCAAAGAGGACCGCCATCATCGAAGCAAAGAATTTGAAGACTTTGAAGCTTGATGAACTCATGAGGTCACTCCTTACTCATCAAATCATGAAGAAGAACAAAGAGGATGAGAAGAAGAGGGAAGAAATTAGAGCTATAGGAGAGAAGAAAATCAAAGGGCTAGGCATCAATGCAAGTGCCATGGCTCTCAAATCCTCCATTTGCCATCACGTTGATTCAAGTGAAGAGGAGGATGAAAAAGAAGAGATAGTTTATCTCTTCAAGAAGTGTGCCCCGTTCATGAAGAAAGCTTAGAGAGAGCTTGAACGAGATTCCAAGAAAAAGGAGAGGGCAAGCACTTCAAGTCATAAGAAGAAGGCACATGTGGCTACTTGGAGTGATGAGGACTCCACCGACGATAAACAAGCCAACCTTTGCCTTATGGCCATCGAAGAAGATTCAAGGGTAACTTCTAATTCATCTAATTCATGTTCTTACTCTTTTGATGAATTACAAGATGCCTATGACAATTTGGTTTTAGAGTTTAAAAATCACATTTTGAAAAACAATAAATTGATTTCAAAGTAAAAAATTCAAAATGATTTGATTTCTAAAACCAAACTTGAACTTGAAGCAAAACTCGAAGAGTTTGAATTAAAATGTTTTGATTTACAAAATTTGCTTCAAAAATTTCAAGAAGAAAAAGATTTGATTTCCAAAGAGCTTGAAAAGAATTTTTTTTTGGAAAATTAAATTTTTATGTAAGACAATCTAGTGCCCCTATATTTGTAAAAGGAAAATGTTTTAGAAGTGTTTGGGTCCCAAAAGGACTAACCACTTCAATTAAAAAGGATGACATTGAAAAATGGATTCCTAAGGGGACCAAAATTTGTGCTACTAATGTTCATGGATCCAAAGCAATTTGGATACCAAAAATTACTTGATTGTCTTTTGCTAGGTGTGATGGAGATGTTCAACAAGTCAAACATTGAGGGGGAGCTCCATGCACACAAAGAAGAACACTTGAAGAAGGAAGGCTTCACATCCTCCTTTGGGTTCAAGTGTTGGTAAAATTCTAGTTGTTTTTGATTTCATTTGTTTATTTTTGTTTAAATTCAACTAGATGATCATATATGTTGGACTAACATCTTTGATGATGCTTTGAGTAAGGGGGAGCCATTCTAAAACCAAATTTGTATTTTTGTCAAATTTTACCTCTATTGTTATTTTGAAATTAATGTTTTAAATTCTTTTTGATATAACAAAAAGGGGGAGAAATGGTTTGAAAAATTGAATTTTCAAATGAATAAGGGGGAGCTTTATTTGATTTCATATCTTCAATCTCTTATTCACATTTTTAAAGTTAAAGGGGGAGAATCCCAAACAATTTTCAAGTTAGTTGGACTTTGGAAATTGTTTTAAATACTTTTTAAATCAGTCCAAAACATTTTTAATTATTATATCAAAACATTAGTTCTACACAGTCTCAATCACAAATTCTACATCTCTGTCAGGAGGCAAACTCGGTAACACTTCTGGAAACACATCCAGAAAATCACAAACTGTTATGATGTCTTTCGGTCTGACCTCACTCATATTTGGATTCATCACATATGATAAGTAAGCCCCGTAACCAGAATCCATCAACCTATGTGCCTCTAAAGTTGACACAACATTCGACAAGAACTTAATGTTCTCGCCTACTACTACTACCTCGTAGTCATCAGAAAGCTTCAAAGAAATTCTCTTTGTCTCAAAATCTACACTAGCTCGGTGCTCAACTAACCAGTCCATACCTAAAATAATATCAAAGCCATAGAACGGAAGCTCCATCATATCAACAGAAAACACACGACTCTGAATCTTCAGCAGACACCTCCTATACACCCGTCTAACTACAACTGTCTCACCAAAGGAACTAGTCACATGCATACCTACATCTAAGATCTCAACAGGTATGTCTAACTTCTTTGCATGCTCACTCAAAATGTAGGAATGCGTAGAACCCGAATCAACTAAAGAAAGCAAAGACATGGACTGTAACTCAAAATTACCTGCTATCACATTAGTGTCATTCCCGGCCTCTCTCTGAGCATAGACTCTCGCTGGTCCACCTGCCTCTGGCTGTACTGCCACAACATGAGCAAGGTTCCTCTGAGCCTCTATCCTAGGAGCATCAGCCCTCGGCTGGAAGTAACCACGACCGCACCCACAACCTCTCTAATAATCTATCGCTCTCGCAAGAGCCTGAGCAAGATTCGGTGCCTGTGCCGCCTGATACAGACACTCTCTCCTGAAGTGGTCTCTCGAGCCACAGTTCCAACAAGCATGGAAGTTACCCCAACACTCTCTAGAATGCTGTCTCCCACAACGTGTGCACTCGGGAAAATGCCCTCCAGCTCTATGGCCCTGATGGCCTCTACCATGGTGGCCACCACCACGCCTATGGTCAAACTGCTGTCCGCCACCCTGATGCCTCTTGGCATCACCATGATCAAAGTTATTATGTCTCTTTCCAGAACTAGATCCTCCTAAACGCTTGGTCAGCCCCAAGATATGCTCAATGTCTTTGGCCCTAGCAACCAAGACATCAATATCTGAATAATCTGAAGCTAAGGTATACCTCTTAACTTCCTCATGAAGCCCATATCTGAAATGGTTACAACGGTCCCTCTCAGTAGGAACCAACTCTAGAGCATACTGGCTAACACGGACAAAATGGATCTCGTTGTTAGTCACTGAAGCATCTCCCTGAACAAGAGCCATGGACTCTCGCTTCTTCTCATCAAGATATCTCGGCCCCAAGTACCTCTTCCGGAAAGCAGACTCAAAGAAATCCCATCCAATCTCAGTCTCAGGAACCCAGTAGTAATGGTGACCCACTAGGTGTAGGCATCACCCTGAAGCAACGAAATCACACAGCCCAATTTGCGAGCTCCCACACAACCCATCTGAGCTAAGATGCAGACTGTCTTCTCCAACCACAGCTCAGATCTCTCAGGTGTAGACCCTCTGAACTCTTCAGCCCCTAGGCTACGAAGCCTCTCTAACGGTAAACTAGTATCATCACCTCTTAGCTGAGCTGCAGCCTGAGCTCCGGCAACTGCGGCCTGAAACGCTCCCTCTATAGCTTGTACAAGCGAAGCATATCTAAACCTGCAAGACCTTGGCCACCCTGACCAACCTGAGGTCCTGCTCCCTCAACTCCAGCCTCTCCTCCCGCTTCAGGTTGAGGAGCTCCAACTCCAACAACAGACTCTCCCACATGAGCCTCAACTCCAGCCACCGACTCATTAACAGGAGCCACAACACGAGGTTCTTGACGAACCACCCTCGGTCTACCTCTAGGCCTCGAAATCGCGCTCACAAACAACAACTACAACAACAACAACAAAGCACAAAAAGATAGGGTTAGCAAGGCAATGGTTCCAAGTGGCTCAAGTATGTCCCCTCACTTAAAAATTCTTTTTCCGATGTAATAGAAGCAATGAGACTCTACACAACATGCTTCAAACAACAAACATACATGACCAATCAAGCATACACCAAACATACTTGATAAACAAGCAAACATGCTTACATGGCAAGCAAACATCGTGCAATTTCAATACAAGAATTAACTTACCTCACTTACCTGCCCAAGGTCTCGGAAACCTTATGCTTTGATACCAAAAAGTGTAACCCCCTCGTCCCGGTCCGGACGCTTGACCGATCCGAATGGGCTACACGGGGATAACTGAGGCGAAACTCGTTAAGGCTCCACTTCGGTTACCGACCCAAGAAAAACTTTTTCATTATTATTATCTTTTCTAGACGAGATATTAAATCCTAGGTGAGAAAAGCAACAACGGAAGAAACAATGAGGTAAACAACCAACAGCCCAATTAAAACAGCCCATTTTCATCTTAAACAGCAGGCCGTATCGGAACGCCCATAAGGTGTTTCAATACGCCTTGACTAGGTCAACTGGCCAAAGTCAACCCGAAAAGACCGTTTCGAAACAGGGGTGGCCCGTATCAAAACGCCTGCAACGGTCAACTTCTCATGGTCAACGATACGAAGGTCGTTCTGAAACACTAAAGCCCGTTTCGATACCTCATTTTATCGTCAAATTCTCAGATTTCCAGTAGCAAAATCGTATCGAAACATCCCCTAGCGTACCGAAACGCCTGGCCAAAAACAAAGGGACCGTACTGAAACGGGACTAACCGTTTCGAAACGCCCTCTGTCTCCAGATTGGTTTTAGCTGGTTTATGGCACAAGGTTGTCCCAAAACTCCACTAAAACCTCCCTCAACACACATACAACAACTCTAAGACGAATCAAACATCTACAAGCATGCTTGACACTCCAAACATAAAGAACCATACATTAAAGGAATCAACAACATTCAACACATGCTTCATACATAACATTTAATATTCATGCTTCAACAAACATACACTTAGGCATCCATAAAGGCACAAGGCCAACATACATGATAAGCAACTTAAACATGGTTTACAATCCAAACAAGGCATCCAAAGCCATACCAACAACATCATAATAAGGAGTCTAAACATGCTCCAAAACAAACCAACACCCACATACTTCAAAAGCTCAAAGCAACAATACATATCCCATTGCTTGACTATTACACCTCACAATTCAAAAGTCCATACTTGATAGCTAAGATAGCACCACAAGGCACACTTGGAGGCTCTCTTCTTGCACTAGCAACCCACAGACTACGGATCTGCATTGTCGAACAAGAGAGAGCGTAAGCATAAAGCTTAGTGAGGGTAAGCTCATAAAACAAACCTCGACAATGCAGGGTCCAAGCACGAGCAACAACCAAGGTAGAATGCATGATCTTACCTTCGATCCACAAGAGCCAAAATACACATGATGCATGAACACATATTCAATATTATGCCATGCTTAACAAGTCACAAGCTCAGCACATGTAAATATATATATCAATATATTAACAAACACATATATCAATCCATATTTGCAACACATATCTCAATTCATACTGGCACACATATCATTTCATATTGGCACCTAGCTATGACTCGAATACGCGGATAACCGTTGGAACTCACATCTAACACAACCATTACCTTACGGTGGGATTACACTCATCACCGTTCACGCGGAGGGGATTCCACTCATCCTCACGCCCCGTCGATGGGATTACACTCATCATCGACTAACATATATATATAGAAGAATTTACGGGCGAACCCGTACTCCATCTTGATGACTACCATCACCAAGACCACGCGCGCATTTGACTCACGTGTGCACACTAAACATCCTAATGATCGATCATTTGTACCCAAGCATACTAGTGCCAATATTAAACACAATCCACAACCTTTCACAACATCGTTTCATATCCACTTCCGTGCTTAGCACGTACTCAACATGATTAACATCATGCACAATCCACAATCCAAACCACATGCATATATCAATGCATCAAGCCATACCTCAACAACATGTATAACACATATACATAGCCACTATAACCACAACTAAACATGAGGCATAATCAACAATTAGGGTTCAACCAAATTCTCTAACTAAAGCTTGGGATTAGACTACCAATCTAATCCCAACTCTAGGTGGGTCTACCAAGCCCAACCTAGTCCACATGCTTGAACCAATACTCGAAGACCATTTAAAAACATTTAACCACTCATCGACTATTCCAAGCTCAACACACTAGCCGATCAAGCTTCCAACAATTCCAGATTTGTTCATGAGGCTTCACCAACACAAATTCTTGCTTCTAATCAACTCAAAACAATCAAAATAACCTCAAATAAGTTCACATATCAATGTAGCAAACCCGAAACACTAATCAAGCATAAAACACAAGATTTTCAAGACAAGAACAACCCAAAAACTTCAAACTCGAGCAGCCATGAAACCCAGTCCAAAACTCTTGATTCCAACCTTTTTAACACACTTAAATGCCCCCAAAACAACCCCTAACTATCACTCTAACATCAGCCCTCAATTTCCAACATCAAACACACCCAAAACCAACCTTTAAACCCTTCAAAAACCCCATTAAAACCCAAATCCGAGAATCATTGTAAAACTCTTTAAAATTCACATATGTTGGACCTTATAGGTTATAAACAACTTATCTAACAATAATAAATCAAAAGCTTCGTTAGAAATTCATAAAGCTTCAACCTTTGATAATTTCTTTGAAAAACCCAAAATATAAAATACATGGTTTTAATGAAAACTAATGGTACGAAAATGAAGAGGAAGATAAGGCCAAGTCAAAAACGAAATTACCTTTCGAAAAGCACCAAAGATGAAGGTGTTTGGTGATGGAATAGTGATTTGAAGAAGAAGACTCTCTTATGTCGTGAGAAAAGAAATGAGGAAGTGAGGAAGAAGATGACAAGGAAAGCTATTTTAATAAAAAAAAGGATTTAAATTGAAAGACCATTTAATTACCATAGTGCCATTAATGAGGATAACCATTTAAATTTCCCAATCCCATGGAATGGGGCTTTTAAAAACCAAAACATGTCCAACATAATTTATTTGTTTGAAAACCCGGGGCCCAAAATATTATTTTATTATTTTAATTATAAAATCGAAACTCAAAATATTATTTTAATATAATTTTCACCCGACCCCCAAACCCTGGTGTTACACACTACAAGGGCTATGTGTTGCCAGGAGTCCTGATAGACAATGGTTCAACTCTGAATGTTCTGTCCATGACAACTTTACAAAGGCCGCCAATCGATGATTCACACATGAAGACATATAAGAACACCGTGAGGGTCTTCGATGGTACCACTCGGGACGTACTGGGGAAAATTGAGGTGCCACTGCTAACCGGGCCAACGGTTTATAATGTAGATTTCTTGGTGATGGATATCAAACCTACGTATAATTGTTTGTTGGGTAGACCCTGGATTCATTCAGCTAGTGCAATCCTATCCTCCCTGCATCAGAAGTTAAAGTTTGTGATAGAAGGGAAGCTAGTCAGTGTTGGAGCAGAAGAAGATATCATCACTTCGGTAACCATTGATGCTCCATATAATGAAGCTAATGAAAATGCCCTTGAATGTTCTTTTAGAGCTTTGGAATTTGTCAGTGCAACTTTCGTCACTGAAGGTAAACCGTTTCCTCGACCAAGGCTGTCGAATCGCACCAAGATGACTGTTCGTGAAATGCTCAGAAGGGGTGTAAGAACAAGAAAGGGACAAGGAAAGCATCTTCAGGGATGCCTACGTCCAAAACCTATTGTCATGAAAAAGGACCGCTTCGGACTTGGTTTTAAGCCTAATATATATGAGAGGTTGAAAGATTTGAAAAGCAGAGAAGAACAAAGGAGGGCCCGTTTTTGGGGAACTAAAGCTCCTTCCAAACCTGTGACCTCATTTGACCTAGCAAAAATCTTCAAGTCACAAGGATTTGAGAATGTTGAGAAGCAACTTGAAGAGGTCAATCGTGAAACTGCAAAGTTATATGAGGAAGAAATTTTTGGTAATGACATGGAAGGGCTTTTTTTCGAAGTAATCTTGGAGGGACCTCAGCTTGGGAGATTTATAGAGAAGATCCACCCATGCTTCCCTGGCAAAGAGCTTGGCAACTGGACAACTGAGGAGCTTTCTCCAGTGTCTAAGAATAAAACATAGTAAATACCATTAACAACTATATACATTTATCTGCGAGTATAGGGAGTTATCTATAAAGGGCCATCACATTAGTTCATTTTAATAAAGATGCTTTCATGCTGATTCACAAAAGGCAAACATGTTTCTTGTTTTTTTCACATCCTTTCCAAAATATATATTATTATTTTCTTTGCAGGTCTTCAATTATCGATTGCATGAATGATCTTAAACCTAATCTTGGAGTAGATTTTGAGCGGCTAGTGTGTCTAATGGAAGTAAATGAGGTTAAGGATGAAACAAAATGTGAAATCCCTAAAGAATTAATGAGGTTAGTGGAAAAAGAAAAACAAGTGGATCCTACCCCATAAAGAGGAGTTGGGGATTCTCAACTTGGGAACAAATGAAATTAGGAGAGAGGTAAAAATAGGGACTGCATTCTCGCCAAATGTAAGACAATGGTTGATTGATATATTGCGAGAGTTCAAAGATTTCTTCGCCTGGTCATATCAAGACATGCCAGGATTTAACACTGACATAGTGGTACACAAATTGCCTATAAGGCCAAAGTGTAATCCGGTTCAACGGAAGCTTAGAAGACTGAGGCTGGAAATGTTACTAAAGATAAAAGAAGAGGTACAAAAACATATTGATGCTGGTTTTCTCGGGGTGTCCCAATATCCGGAATGGGTGGCCAATATAGTTCTTGTACCAAAGAAATATGGGAAGGTACGCATGTGTGTGGATTATAGAGATCTGAATAGAGCTAACTCGAAAGATAATTTTCCCTTGCCACACATAGATACCCTGGTTGATAATACGTCAGGGCATTCATAGTCCTCCTTCATGGATGGATTTTCGAGGTATAATTAGATAAAGATGAACCCAGCGGATATGGTCAAAACGACATTCATAACCTTGTGGGGCACATATTTGTTACAAAGTGATGCCTTTTGGGCTAAAGAATGTCGGGGGAACTTATGAACGAGCAATGATTACCTTGTTCCACGACATGATGCACAAAGAAGTTGAGGTGTATGTGGATGACATGATTGTTGCGTGTAAATAAGGTTATCGCAATTGAGTGCAAGTATACACGACACAAGTAATATAGTGATACGAAGTATTGGATATCGTCTCCACAGGGACTAGAAATACTTCTAACTTTAAAAGCCTGCACAAGAAAAGAGATAAATTTAATAAAGAGTTTTGAGAAATCTTGAAGATAAACTAAAATAGATGAAGAAATCAGATTGAGAAAGCATGATGGTATTGATTTGTTCAGTAGTGCATGTGTTGCACTGTTCAAAGGACTTCTGTTGTGTATGTCGTCGAGCATGTTGCAGCAGCACCTGTCGCGATAGAAGTTTGTTGAGGTCGCGGTGTTCGCGTTCGTGCAGTGTTCTATAAATGATACACAAATATGGTGCAAGTATACACGCCAAACGAGTAATAAAGTGATGAGAGAGTATCGTCTCCACAGGGATTGGAGGTATTCATGGTTGCTGTAACAATAAAGATTGAACTTTTTGCAGATGACGATGATATAGTAACAGAGATGATGTAAAATAATGCTGAAGCAAAACAATGCTGAGAAAGATGAGATAACAATATGATAAACATGTCCCCTTTCGTATGCGAAACTCACCACAGAATGACTGGCTGGGAGTGATGAACAACCTATCCTAAGCTTCTTAACGATACTAAGGTTCTTCAGCTATCTTCTATGCTAGGTGGGATTTGCTAAAGGTGTTCCTAAACTATCTCTAGCCAGAAACTAGGAGTCAGAAATACTACAGCAATACCTCTCGGCGTAAACTCTTAACACTCTCCTACCCTCTACGTACTATCCTTTTTAGCCCTTGAAACCTATCACTTATCTCTAAGGTAGGTTAGAGTCTGCCTCTCGACAACCACTCCATTGCTTACGAGGGTTCTAAGGCTAGCTCTCTCGGTTACTAACCCCAACAAACACTTAAAGAACATCCAACTCTCGAGGGCTCTTACAACTTTAAGGAAATGAGAAATGCATAAGCAAATCATAGAACATGATAAACACTAAAAAAGCCATAACATGCATTAAAAAGTACTCAAAATAAAATCATCCATCAAACCCAAGCCACCTAAAACAGTTCGTGGCTGGGCAATATCATCCAACGTATCATTGCGATAACATCACCAAATATAAAGATATGAAAAGAAATTTCTATAGCGACAAAAAGAAAGGTGAACTCCCTCTCCGCCATGAACTGCCCGGTTGTCTTAGGCTCACCGCCTCTCTCGAGGCCAGTGAGGCCACTTCTTTGAGCTTCAACGATGGAGGACACCAAGCTGGAGAAGATGAAGATGAAAAACTTCTCTCTCCTTGTGACTTTCTCTCTTTTCCGCCTCTCTTTCGCAACACAACACACACTTTCTCCAAGCTTCTCTCCCCTTTATATAGTGGAGGCCTCTAGGGTTTTGTGCCCTAAAGATTCCTTGATAATCCTAAGGAATATCCACCGACAAGGTCTGCCACGAGGGGACAAGGAGGACAGTCTGTAGGTGGGTACCGGTTGCTGCACATGTCAGATCGTCCTTTTTTGCATGTTCACGTGCTTCTGCAGCTCACGTGTATCTCACGTGCTCACCAATATCCACTTTCATCATGCTATAGAAATTCCCGACACCGGCTTTCTCTCTTGACTCCTTTCTTGTGCACCACCACAACCAAAACCAACCTACCGAGCAGTACCCCCCAATATGGACCAATAGCTAGCAAAGATAAAGATGCACCTAGAAGAAGAAAATGCAACCTAAATGCAGTTTAAATGCTATGGTATGAACTCAAGAACAGGAAAATGCTATAGGAAAAAGGTTTGAAAGCAAGGATATTTATGCAGTTATCACACCCTAAACTTAAGCTATTGCTTGTCCTCAAGCAATGAATAGAACATAACAAAAGAACTACTATGGAAAAGAATTAACCTAGAGGATTGCTATGGCAATATTTCAGTCCTTAGAAATAACTTAGGCAAATAAATATATACAACCAGAAGTGAGATCCTTAAGAACATTCCTTAGGACTAAGCTATGTGCGTGGCTGCCTTCCTCCTATACTTAAGCTGGTGAGATAAATTTTCAAGGAAGCTCCCTAGTTATACCCTAACTATGTTCTCTAGTTCTTTTCCAATTTTTAGACTCCCAAAGATATAGGTTTTCTGCTACGAAGGGTGTCAGATCATCACATATACCGTCCTTAACTCTAGATGAGCAGGGAGCAAACCTCTCACCCCCAAGCTAGTAGGCAGAGTCATCTCGTGACAACTTTCATTCACTCATATGCTATAGCAAAGCTTTATTTCTATTTTTTTGATATGCTATAGCAAAGCAGAGTGTCCTTCTACAGATATGCCGTAGCATTTATTCGTTTGTTTGAGTACAGGGTCGTCTAGTTTTTCTTTTAAATTCTCTAGAGTTTACATATCAGAGTTTACTAGGGTTCTTCTTGAAAAAAAAATTTCTAACAAACTTACTTATAGAAAGAGAGCAGCTGTGTAACAATTATTTTAACAACTAGATCCTCAAGTCAGTTCTACAAATCTCAACTAGTTGTGTTTTTTCTAACTTAGTTTAGGCCTTTAAGATTTCGTCGTCAAACATCATAAATATATTCATAGACTGTCTCTAGACTAAACAGAATGCCATAGTAAAAATTTTGTTCTATCCTATAATGCATATGCTAAAGCAAAATATTAACTATGAACACTAACACCCACAAACTTGAGAGATGCAGTGTCCGCAATGCATAAACTAATCTACACTATATGCTATGAAAAATGATGAAAAATGAAATAATAATAAAAAAGTTAGTTACCTCCTGGGTGCAGAGGCTATGTCGTGCTGCTGGTGTTGTCCATTGATGTTTCAGAGGAGTAGTGGTGGGGGTCTGCTACATCGTACACACTCTCTGAGGATACTGACTGAGCACTGGATGAGGGCCTGACACGTCCAATAGTATGTTTGATGCATGTTTTTGGTCTGGATGTTGTAGCATCCGCAGATCGCGCTGGTGTTGGCTCAATTGTTTGTGCTGTAGTGGTCTCCTTCTGATGGGTTTCCTCAGGATCACTTGGTATATGCTCTGGCTCAGGAAGTGGGTTTTCTGGTCGTGACGGTGTTGGGTTAGTTGCCTTCCTGGTACGTTTCCTTTTTTGGTTGGGGTAGCCACTGGGTCGGTCTCTTCTATAGTAGGTGGAACAGAAGGAGTTTCTTTTTCTGGCTGGGCAGTAGGAGTTGTAGGCGTCTTCTTTCTCGGAGTCTTCTTCTTGGCAGCAGGTTGGACGGAGCTAGGGTCATTGGGAGACAGTGTGCTCGCTGTACCAGTGGTGGTGGCTTGCAGTAACTCCATGGGGAATAGTGGAAAAGACACGTTCTGCTCTGGTAGGAGTCTGTTGAAGTAGGATGCTATGGCACTATCGCGGTGATGGGCATACTTGAAGTACGCCCGCTGGTGTGCCTTCATCAGGCTGAGCTCAGTGCCCAGTTCTTTTGTTGTTGCCACCAATTTTGCTACTCATGCTGCAGCAAAACTTTTAGCTCCTCCCTCCACTGTTTGCTGAGGCATGTCTTCTTTGAATCCTCGAAGTTCTGTGACGAGGGCTGGAGTTAAACCTGCCTTTCCTGAAATAGTTGCATCCACAAGATCGTCTATGAAGACGTCTTTTCTTTTACACAAGGCAGTAATCAGGTTAGGGAAAACAAGAGGACTACGAGGCTGTTTCAAACAAGCATATACCTCATCCAGTATTATCTTTCCTATGTCAATGCGTCTACCATGTATTATCGAGTGAATGAGAAAAAGTCTAGAGATGTGGACGGTGGCAATGTGTAGTGTAGGCATAAGCTTATGTCTCACAAAATGGTTCCATACCTTGGCCTCAGGTTTGAGGCGTCCTCTCTCGTCTGACTTGTTGTTGTCCAGCACCGTTCCCTGAAACCAGATATCCTCTAGCACCTCGCGCTGTGTCTGTGCGTCCATTGTCATCACAAAAGAAGTGTGGCGGTCTACAGTGTGCTTTAGCCCATAGAACTTGTTAATTGATACGACAGTAAACTTTATCTGCTCTCCTCGCACATGAACTATAGACTGTGTTGGACTTGTGAGGTGTGCATAGAACTCTTTTACAAGTGAGGTACAGATCTCCTCAGGGTGAGCAACGAAGGTTTTCCTTTCATGTGTGCCAATGACATCCATTATAGCCTGATTGAACTGATCTTCTTCGTCTTTAGAGTATTTAAACCCTAGTTCTAGAAGATCATTCCTATCTTTGAGCTTTGTCCATCTCTCATTTGTTGCCTCGTCAAGAAACTTAGAAATTTCCAGGACTGGTTGTTGTTTAGGACGATCGAACGTCTCAGGGGCGTTCTTACAATGATCCATGGAGTTTATGTTGAAAATAGGGGAGGAGTGAATATGTGAAGGGAAAGAAAATGGTGAAGGGTGTTTTGTGTGTTTGGGAGAAAATCGAAAAGATGGAGTGAAGAAGAAAAAGTTTTGAGTGTTGAAGAAGATAAAGAAGGTGAGGGGACGATTGATGATGATGAGGAAAATATGGGGAGTTGAAAAGGTGGGAAAACTGAAGAATTAATGGAAGATGGGAGGTGATGGGGACGCGTGCCGGCTTTAAGGGAGAGAGAAATATTTTTTGGAGTTAATGTGATAGCTGATGACTGGAGAGAGAATATGGATTTATGTGGCTAGGGTTTCTCTTCATTAAATAGGTGAATATTCTCTCTCTTGCTTTTTGTTTTTTTTTTCTTTTTTTAATTCATCCTCCCCACTTTTTCGGATAAAACCTCTCCTTATCCTTTTCTTTTCCCCTTTTCTTTCGTACTTCCAAAAGTGGATAAAAACAAACTCCATGTCATTCTCCCTTTTGCTACCAACCCTGTAGACGACATGCTCTCCTACTCTTTACCTGACATTGTACTAGGAAAGAGAAAACCTTGTACGAGGGTCACATGAAAAGATATGAAAATTAAAAACAAAGATAATATAAAACTAGACTAATCTGAGAAGCATTATTTATGAACATACTATAGCATAAAAGATAGGGTTTAGAGTGGCAAACTTTCAAGGATCGTGAAGATCCTGGTGTGACTTGTCTCTAAGGATAGGGGCTCCACTGTACACCTTCAGGCGTTGGCCATTGACCTTGAAGACTTCACCGTCATCCAGCTTCTTGATATCCACTGCATCGTGAGGGTACACCTTGTGTATGATGAATGGCCATGACCACCTCGATTTCAGCTTTCCAGGAAAAAGCTTTAGCCTGGAATTGTAGAGAAGAACTTGTTGACCTTCTGAGAAATGCCTTGGCAAAATGTGTTTGTCATGCCACTTCTTGGTTTTCTCCTTGTAGATGCGAGCATTCTTATATGCTTGGGCTCTAAATTCCTCCAGCTCGTTAAGCTCTAGCAATTTCCTTTCTCCAGCAAGTTGGGCATCCATGTTGAGTTTCTTGAATGCCCAATAAGCTTTATGCTCAAGCTCTATGGGTAAATGGCACTCCTTGCCAAATACAAGCTTGAAGGGTGATATGCCTAAAGGTGTCTTGAAGGCTGTCCTATATGCCCAAAGTGCTTCATCCAACTTGGTGGACCAGCCTTTTCTCTTAGGATTAACCACCTTCTTCAAGATTTGCTTGATTTCTCGGTTAGAAACTTCAGCCTGTCCGTTTGTCTGCGGATGATATACTGTAGCAATCTTGTGCCTGACTCCATAGTGATGTAATGCTTTAGCAATAAGCTTGTTGTCAAAGCGAGTTCCTTCATCACTAATGATGGCTTGGGGTGCTCCGAACCTAGTGAAAATGTTCTTGTGAAGAAACTTCATGACTGTCTTGGAGTCGTTCCTTGGGGTGGCAACATCCTCCACCCATTTTGACACGTAGTCGACTGCTAGGAAAATATATAGATCTCCATATGATGCATGAAACGAACCCATGAAGTCAATTTCCCACACTTCAAAGATTTCAACCTCCAAAATATTTTGCAATGGCATTTCATTCCGCCTGGAGATGTTCCCCGTTCTTTGGCATCTGTCACAAGTCTTATAGAACTCGTGTGCATCCTTAAAAAGTGTAGGCCAATAGAATCCTGCTTGAAGAACTTTTGCAGCAGTTCTAGCACCACCAAAATGCCCTCCACACGGTGATGAATGATAGTGGTACAGAATGCTATGGTATTCTTCCGCTGGAACACATCTCCTTATGATCTGATCAGGACATTGCTTGAACAAGTAGGGTTCATCCTAATAGTAGAATCTTGCATCATGTCTGAATTTCTTGAGTCCATGGCTAGATAAATCAAGAGGCAAAATACCACTAACAAGATAGTTAACAATATCAGCATACCACGAATTGCTGTAGCAGCTAACAATTTCTCATCAGGGAATTCCTCCTTAATTTCAGTTTCACTACCTTGTGTGATAGCATTTTCTAGCATAGATAAATGGTTAGCTACTTGGTTCTCACATCCTTTCCTATCTCTAACTTCTAAGTCAAATTCCTGTAGCAAGAGTATCCACCTAATGAGTCTAGGTTTAGCATCCTTTTTAGTCACTAAGTACTTAATGGCTGAGTGATCGGTATGAACTATGACCTTAGTGCCTATTAAGTTTGACCTAAACTTATCAAAAGCAAATACTACAACAAGCAGTTCTTTTTCAGTAGTGGTGTAATTGATTTGTGCATCATTCAAAGTGCAACTAGCATAATAGATAACATGAAAGAGTTTACCTCCACGTTGTCCAAGTGCTGCACCGACATCGTAGTCACTTGCATCACACATCAGCTCAAATGGATCGTTCCAATCAGGTGGAATGACAACTGGTGCTGAGATAAGCTTCTCCTTTAGTTATTGAAACGCGCTATAGCAATCTTTGTCAAACAGAAATGGTTGATTTTGCTGTAGCAAATTGCATAATGGCTTAGAGATCTTCGAAAAATCCTTGATGAATCTCCGATAGAAGCCAACATGCTCTAGGAAGCTTCTTACTCCCTTGACAGTAGTGGGGGTAGGTATTTTTTCAATGACCTCGACCTTTGCTTTGTCAACTTCTATCCCTTGCTTCAAAATCTTGTGGCCTAAGATCGTTCCTTCCGTTACCATGAAATGGCATTTTTCCCAATTGAGCACCAAGTCAGCTTCCTCACACCTCTTTAGGACCTTGGCAAGATTGCCCAAGCATGTGTCGAAGTCATCTCCGGAGACCGAGAAGTCATCCATGAAAATTTCTAAAAAATCCTCGACCATGTCTAAAAACTCCCTTGTGGTCGTGCATGCAAGGTTTGAGCTATCTGACCAACTTGTGTTTCTAAGGCTCGGAGAGAGGAACTATGGCTTTGCAATAAGGCTCCTTGATTCTTAATGTTTGATGCATGATCCTGTAGCAAAAATTCCGTGGTTCCCATGAAATCTTTTGTCATAGCCATAAATTCTTTGAATGTAGTCTCCAGCGAACTGTTCGATGAATATGCTGCTCCCTTGTGACCTTGGCATGGCATCATCTGGTTAGAAGATGCTGCTTTGATCAGATTTTGCTGTGGTGCTGACTGAGCGAAATTACTATGCCCTTGATTACCCCAACTGAAATTTGGATGCTGACGCCATCCTGGGTTGTAGGTATTGGAGTATGGATTGTTATTGCGGTTATAATTCCCCACATAGTTGGCCGACTCTTGATTTCCAGGGCATTCACTCAAATGGTGATTGTCATCGCATCTGAGACATGAGGTTGTGGACTTCACTTCCTTGACTTCGTTGGGACGTTGGAGGTTCTTTAGCATATTTGTGATAGCAGCTTACTAGGTGGCTACCAAGTCATCAACTTCACTATCTCGAGCTACTTGGGTTCTCCTCCCCGTTCCAAGCCTTATGGTCGGAAATTGGTAATCATTGTTGGCTACCCTATCAAGAATGTCAAATGCTTCCTCCGGTGATTTGTCTAACAAGGTCCCATTTGCTGAAGCATCTAGCATTATCCTTGTAGGAGCATTCACTCCATTATAGAACATAACCACTTGGGTCCAATCATGAAAACCATGATTTGTGCACTTCCTCAATAATCCCTTGAATCGATCTCAACACTCATATATGGATTTGTCATCAGCTTGACGAAAAGAAGCTATATCATTTCTCAACTGAGTGTTTCTATTTGGTGGATTATACCGTAGCAGAAAACTTTTGCATAGATCTGTCCAAGTCTCCATTGATCCAGTTGGCACTCCACTTAGCCATGCTCTAGCACGATCACGTAAAGAATATGGAAACAATTTATGCTTTAGCACATCCTCGTGCACTTCTTGCTGTCTGAACGAGTCACAAACTTCCAAGAAAGCACAAATATGTTGTCTTGCATCTTCATGAGGCATACCTCCAAACTGACCAATAATGTTCAACATGTTGAACATAACATGTTTAAGCTCAAACTGGGCTGCATGAATTTCTGGAGCTACAATTTCTGGATAGAGAACGTCCAAGATAGGAGTTAAGTGATCTCTAATTGCTCGTGGTCGAGCTGCTTCTCCTTGGCCATTTGCCATAACATCTCTGTTACCTTGAGGTGGTGGTATTTCTCCGTTCATATTTCTATTCTCTTCTCTTCGAACACGTCTCCTAAGTCTCAAGAAATTCTCGATTTCAGAAATAGGTGATTGTAGGGGTCCTCTAGGTTGCCTTCTGGTCATACACTAGCAAGACACCTGAAAAGAAAAATGAAAAACCTAAAATAAATATGTACAAAAACAAAAAGAACAAGCGATATAAACAAAAACCGTAAACAACCAATTGCCAATCCCCGGCAACAGCGCCAAAAACTTGTTCGTGTTCGTGCAGTGTTCTATAAATGATACGCAAATATGGTGCAAGTATACACGTCAAACGAGTAATAAAGTGATGAGTGAGTATCGTCTCCACAGGGATTTGAGGTATTAACGGTTGCTGTAACAATAAAGATTAAACTTTTTGCAGATGACAATGCTATAGTAACAAAGATGGTGTAAAATAATGCTGAAGCAAAAAAGTGTTGAGAAAGATGAGATAACAATATGATAAACATGTCCCCTTTCGTATGCGAAACTCACTACGGAATGACTGGCTGGGAGTGATGAACAACCTATCCTAAGCTTCTTAACGATACTAAGGCTCTTCAGCTATCTTCTATGCTAGGCGTGATTTACTAAAGGTGCTCCTAAACTATCTCTAGCCAGAAAACTGGGAGTCAGAAATGCTACAGCAATACCTCTCGGCGTAAACTCTTAACACTCCCCTACCCTTCACGTACTATCCTTTTTAGCCTTTGAAACCTTTCACTTATCTCTAAGGTAGGTTAGAGTCTGCCTCTCGACAACCACTCCATTGCTTATGAGGGTTCTAAGGCTAGCTCTCTCGATTACTAACCCCAACAAACACTTAAAGAACGACCAACTCTCGAGGGCTCTTACAACTTTAAGGAAATGAGAAATGCATAAGCAAAGCGTAGAACATGATAAACACTGAAAAAGCCATAGCATGCATTAAAAAGTACTCAAAATAAAATCATCCATCAAGCCCAAGCCACCTAAAACAGTTCGTGGCTGGGCAATGTCATCCAACGTATCATTGCGATAACATCACCAAATATAAAGATATGAAAAGAAATTGCTATAGCGACAAAAAGAAAGGTGAACTCCCTCTCCGCCATGGACTGCCCGACTGTCTTAGGCTCACCGCCTCTCTCGAGGCTGGTGAGGACACTCCTTGGAGCATCAACGATGGAGGACACCAAGCTGGAAAAGATGAAGATGAAAAACTTCTCTCCTTGTGACTTTCTCTCTCTTCCGCCTCTCTTTCTAACACATCACACCCTTTCTCCAAGCTTCTCTCCCCTTTATATAGTGGAGGCCTCTAGGGTTTTGTTCCCTAAAGATACCTTGATAATCCCAAGGAATATCCACCGACAAAGGTCTGGCACGAGGGGACAAGGAGGACAGTCTACAGGTGGGTACCGACTGCTGCACATGTCAGATGTCCTTTTCTGCATGTTCACATGCTTCTGCAGCTAAGGTGTATCTCATGTACTGGCCAATATCCACTTCCATCATGCTATAGCAATTCCCGAAACCGACTTTCTCCGTTGACTCCTTTCCTGCGCACCACCACAACCAAAACCAACCTTCCGAACAGTACCCCTCAATATGGACCAATAACCAGCAAAGATAAAGATGCACCCAGAAGAAGAAAATGCAACCTAAATGCAGTCTAAATGCTATGGTATGAACTCAAGAACATGCAAATGATATAACAAAAACGTATGAAAACAAGGATATTTATGACTCCCTGTTACTTCAAGTTTGGCAAGTAACCCTGTTGTGACTCGTCCTATCCCTAGGTCTAAGTTTTGTCGATGAACACGTCTTGGATGATACACCCCGACGTGAATCGAAGGAGGAACACCGATGTTTGTGGATTCTTCTTTAGCTGCTTAACCTTGTACATATCCCTAGGCCAAGATAGTTTAACCATAAACTGGAAAACTGTATTTACTCCTTTCGTATATTTAACTCTCCCGATATTAAGTAAATAGATAACCTCACAATGCTCTCTCGATACTCTTATGAGATATTAAACCAGAGTAAATCTTAAGAAATAGTTTAACCCTTACAACTACTTTACAAGATCAACCCTTAGCCTTGGGAAAAGTTTAGAACATGATGAAGAAGGGGAAAACTAGGGTTTATGATGGAAAGACATCTAGGAACTAGGTTATCCTTCTCTAGGTCGAAATACAAGCATATATATAGGCCTTGGGTGTAAGCTTTCTTAATGTCTAAGAATACTAGTTTGAATTAAAGTACAATTTATTTAAAGACTAAATCTCTGAGTAGACGTCCTTTAATTCGCCCTATCTTCTTGCTTTGACTTTCTCCTCAAGCTTTGGGCAAGGCCTTGTTTGTGCTTATGGGCTCAAGAAAATTATGCGAGTGGTCTACAATAATCAGGCTTGAAATCCTCTATCAGTTGAACTCTACTTCGCATTTTCCATCTCTTCTTCTTCACTATCGCCACTTCTGTCACGGCAGCTGTCACGACAGTGATGTATGAGGCAGTTTTCTTCAACCTTTCACTCCAGCTCTGCAGTTATGTTCTGTTCCTCTGCTGCCCTGGGTACTGCCACGGTAAGCACCTGCAAGAATTAACCGAAATCAGCAGTATTTGTGCAAAATTATCCATCTGTGATGTTTATGCAAATTCTATCCTAAAATGCAACTAAACATGCTTGAGTGCATCAATAATATGGGTAAATGAGGGTTCAAATATAGGACATTTATGCACTCAACACACCTCCAAACTCAAGTTATTGCTTGTCCGCAAGCAAATGCAATCTAACTAAGAATGAATCTTTTTGGCTTTGGCTTAACTCAATAAACAATCATTACCTACAACACCTTCACCATCAAGATCAATACCTTTTCGAATATTTATGGACTTATCCAGAGCAATACTATAATTCTCGTGTGAGTGTGTGCATGTTTTGTGAACAAATATGAGTTTAGACTCTTTAGCAACTGAAATAATTACTTAACTCACTTGAGTTTTACTTCAAAAATAATTTTTAACTAGTGCCAATTTCGGGCACATCTAGTCTTTTTCTAAAGTTTTTCTATTTTTACTAGAGCCGGTTTCGGGCAACTCTAGTTTAATTTCCTAGAGCCAGTGTTAGTCACCTCTAGGATTACTTCTAGTTAGTTTCCTAGAGCAAGTGTTAGGCACCTCTAGGAGTAAACTGAGTCTAAGTTTTCTTTCTAACTCAAGTGGCTAAGCTTCCTATTCTAAGTTTGCTAACAGATTCTTAACAACATATAAGTCACAAAGGTGTTTTTAAGAGTTCAAAACTATAGTAAGGCTCTAAATACTTCCTAAAACATTCTAAAGCTATTGTCACGACAGTGAATACCGCGACAGGTAAGAGAAGTTCAAAAACTTAAGACATTTTTTTATATACAAAAATAAATAGTTATAAAACACAAAATATGATAAGTTCATTAATAATAGGAGGACTGCCTACCCCCAAACTCGAGGGTTGCATTGTCTTCAATGCATGACAAACAGAAATATTAAAAAAACATCACAAATAGCAAATAGAAGCACATACGACGGAAAGAGTAAAAAAAACTTAAGTTGAAGTGCCAACGTTGCTGTCGTCACTACTGTCGTCTATGTGGAGCTGTCAGCGGGCAGTTACTTTTGTGGCTGAGGCAGGCTTCGGCGTTGGAGAGGATGAGGATGCCTTCTTCTTTACCTCTCGAGGTGGATGGATTCTGGTAGGTGAAAGTTTTGGGGCTTTGTCTAGAATCTCGAGCTCACTATCACTTTTGTTGTTGCTTCTGCTGTCGTCTCCACTATCGCAGCAGGGTCCCTCTACATCGATGTCAAGCTTCTTTTTCTTCATAGGAGGGAAGTCCTTTGCTATTTGGCAGAGGACAGAAGGTTTAGATTCTGAGTCATCTTGCCAGACTGAAGAGGATGAGAAACCTTCGAAATATTTTGGATCGATTTCTGGCAGTGGTTCCTTTCTCTTGGCTCCTCGAAGAGTAACCTGGGGTGATGCACACCTTCTATCGCCGGGTTCTGCCATAGCAGATGGCGAGGCAGAAGCATCTATCGGTGTGACCGTCTTAGGAGAGTTGGCAGGTGATGGGGCAGAAACAAGGTTTTCTAGAAAAGGAGGGAACTGCACGTTGGGAAAATTAAGTTCAACTTTAATAAAATTTACCGTTGCAGTGTGGAAGTCCCTCATATACTCCATGTATCCTTGTTGTCGTGCCTCCATTCGTTGCATCAGGTGAATGATTTGGCTGAAGGGAGTGCCTTTTGGTCTGTCAGGTTCTGTCTGAGTAGACTCTGCCGTGGCAGGTTCTGTTGAGTTGGGTTCTGTCGTGGGCTTTGTCGTGGCAGAAGGGTTGATGTATGCCAATGGTGTGGCTGCCTTAAGCTTCATCAGGCTGTAGAGATTTTGCTGTGTCCACCCTTGCTATGGATCTTGACATCCACTTCAATTTCGGGGACATTGTTGGCTCTACAAACGACTGTGATTAAGTAAGGGAAAAAGAGGGGCCCTTATCCTTCTGTGCACACTCGGGAATTCCATCGAGGATGTATTTCCCCGCGTTGATCTGTCGTTCGTTGATAATGGAGTGAACGATGGCCAACCTTTGTATGTCCACTGTCGTGTTGTGAGATGTGGGCATGAGGCGTTTCTTCACGAAATGGTTCCAAAGCTTGGCAGCAAGCGTGAGTTGAGTCCTTTGAACCGTCCACCAATGTTTTGGGTCGTCGTTCCAGCTGGTGCCTTCTTTAGTGAGGTCTGCCATGATGCTGTCGTAGTCTGCCGGTGAAAGATTGCTGATGAACCTTTTGTGCTCGTCGTCTTTCCTTCCCACGTACATGCCATACATGGAGTTGATGTAAGCTGGTTCTAACTCGATTGTCTTATCCCTGATGGTGACTTGAGATGTGTCCTTAGTGGTGATGGCAGCATAGAATTCTCGGACGATGGTGACATTCATCTCCTCTGGTTGTTCAGCAAACATCTACCATTTCAGACCGATGATTCTTTTGGCGATGAATCCTTCTAGACCCAGATATCCAGTCTTCTTCAAGTAAGTAAAGCCCCTCTTCTCCCACATCTCTCTCTTTTTTGAAAAGATTCGTAGTATCTTTTTTTCCATTTCTACAGAGGCGAACCTTCTTCTGATTTTGCTTTGTGTGGAAGTGCAAACTGCCGCAGCAGAGGTGGAGGCAGCGCTTCTACGGGTTGATCTCATTGTCATTGTAAAGGTATTGTAGAAATAAAAGGAAAGAAAATACTGAAAGCTAAAAAAATTCTGAAACATAGTAGAGAGAGTAGAATGAAGGTGAAAAATGAAATGGGAGTGAGGGTTTATATAGAACGGGATTTCTGCCCGTTGAAGCTGTAACGGTTGGCGTGGAAAACAGAGCTAGCTGTCACACATTTTCGGGTTGCGTCTGTTACGCGTTTCCGTGTTTTTCCTGTGTCTGCTGCGTGTCTGCCGCGACAGCGGGTGACAGGCTGTCTTTGCGTGTCTACCGCGACAGTGGGTGACAAGTTGTCTTTGCGTGTCTGCCGCGATAGCTTGTAACAATCTGTCACGACAGCCTTGTTACCGTTAAGCTCTTCTCTCTTTGGCTTCTTAGGCTGAGGTGAGTGTGATAGGCTGGTTCATTCCTTCTCTTTTCTCTGTTTCTTTTATTTGCCTGAAAACTAAAATAAACTATTATTAAATTCTTACTTCCTAAAGCAATAAAAATAAAAGAAATAAAATAAAATAAAATAAAATAAAGTTAAATTAGGGATGTCTTGAGGGGCATCTCCTAAAGTAACCACTTCCTGTCCTCTTGGGGCTTCAGTCCCCTGATAGTGCTTGAGTCTTTGTCCATTGACTTTGAACTGGTGCTCGTCCTTGATAGATCTTATTGTGATGGCACCATGGGGAAAAACTTGAACTACCTGAAAGGGTCCAGACCATCTAGACTTTAGCTTCCCTGGGAAGAGCTTCAACCTGGAGTTGAACAACATCACCTTTTGGCCTGGTGTGAACTGTCCTGGCAGAAGTTTTCTGTCGTGCCACTTCTTTGTCTTGTCCTTATAGATTCTGGCGTTGTCGTAGGCCATGGCTCGAATTTTTTCAATTTCGTTTAAATCTAAGAGCCTTTTCTGGCCTGCTCTGTCCCAATCCATGTTAATTGTCTTAATACCCCAGTATGCTTTATGTTCTATCTCGACAAGTAGGTGGCAAGTTTTTCCATAGATGAGGCGATAAGGTGACATTCCCAATGGTGTTTTGAAAGCAGTCCTGTAAGCTTATAATGCATCATTCAAGTGAAGAGACCAGTCCTTCCTAGTTGGCTTAACCATCTATTCCAGAATGTTCTTCACTTCTCTATTTGAGATCTCGGCCTGCCCATTAGTCTGAGGGTGATATGCTGTTGCGATTCTATGTTTCACTCCATACTTCTTCAATGCATTAACAATCACCCTATTGTCAAAATGCCTACCCTCATCACTAATGATTGCCCTGGGGATGCCAAACCTGGTGAAGATGTGTTTGTGTAAAAATCTTTCAACGGTTTTGGCATCATTCTTTTTTGTAGCGATGACTTCTACCCACTTGGACACATAATTTACTGCCAACAGTATATACAGGTTCCCACAAGAAGTTGGGAATGGTCCCATGAAGTCGATTCCCCAAACATCAAAAATTTCGACTTCGAGAATGTTCTGCAGGGGCATCTCATGCCTTCTAGAGATGTTTCTTGTACTTTGGCACTTGTCACAACGCTTGTAAAAGGCTTGTGCATCTTTGAACAGTGTAGGCCAAAATAAACCGGGCTGTAGAACCTTGGCAGTATTTTTGTTCCCTCCAAAGTGTCCTCCATAAAGAAGCAGCATGGCAATGGTGAAGTGCTTCTTCCTGTTCTTCCTTTGGTACGCATCTCCTGATAATCTGATTTACACAATGTTTGAACAGAAGAGGTTCGTCCCAATAATAATGTTTTGCATCATTTTAGAACCTCTTCCTTGCTTGGTAGTTAAGTTCAAGAGGCAATAAACCACTAACGAGATAGTTTACTATGTCAGCATACCAAGGAACTTCAGAAGACTTACCTGTCGTCGTGGCTGTCGCGGCAGTGCTTGTGGTAGTGAATAACTACTCATCAGGGAAAGTCTCTTGTATGTTAACTTTGTTTTTATCTTGATCCTTTCCCATTTCCAGTCTTGACAAGTGATCAACTACTTGGTTTTATGTTCCCTTTATGTCTTTGATTTCTATATCAAACTCTTGTAACAATAGAATCCAACATATAAATCATGGTCATCCATCCTTCTTGGTGAATAGGTATTTATTCCTGAATGATCCGTGTGAACCACCACTTTTGTTCCAAGTATGTATGGTCTGAACTTGTCAAAGGCGAACACCACAGCTAACAACTCCTTCTCTGTCGTGGTGTAGTTTATCTGGGCATCGTTTAAGGTCTTGCTGGCATAGTATATTACGTGGAAGAGTTTCTTCTTCCGCTGCCCTAGTGCTGCCCCCACAACATAGTCACTAGCATCACACATTATCTCGAATGGTAAACTCTAGTTCAGTGGCTATACTATTGGGGCTGTTACCAGCTTCTCATTCAGTGTCTTGAATGCATCAATACATTTCGCATTGAAGTCAAAAGCCTTATTCTATTCCAACAAAAGACACAAAGGTTTAGTAATTTTAGAAAAATTAGCAATAAATCTACGATAAAAACCTACGTGTCCTAAGAAACTCCTAATACTCTTGACTGTGGTGGGTGGTGGCAGTTTTTCGATGACTTCGATTTTGGCTCTGTCCACTTCTATGCCATGGCAGGAGACCTTGTGTCCCAACACTATGCCCTCATCTACCATAAAATGGCATTTTCCCCAGTTCAATACAAGATTTGCCTCTTCACATCTTTAAAGCACTTTCTTCAAATTGTCTAGGCAGTTGTTGAAATTGTCTCCAAATACGAAAAAGTCATCCACGATGATATCCAGGAAATCTTCCACCATATCAGAGAATGTTGCCATCATACACCGCTGAAAATTTGCTGGTGCATTACACAGTCCAAATGGCATTCTCCTAAAGGCGTATGTTCCGTAGGGGCAAATGAAGGTTGTCTTCTCCTGGTCCTCTAGGGCAATGGCAATCTAATTGTAACCTGAATAACCATCAAGGAAACAATAGTAAGGTTTTCCCTCTAATCTATCTAGCATTTGGTCAATAAAAGGCAAGGGGAAGTGGTCCTTCCGGGTAGCTTTATTAAGCTTTCAGTAGTCCATACAAACCCTCCAACCGGTCACAGTCCTGGTTGGGATTAGCTCATTATCCTTGTTGGTTACGACAATTATTCCTCCCTTCTTGGGTACGCATTGCACAAGGCTCACCCACTTGCTATCTAAGATGGCATAAATAATTCCAGCGTCAAGCCACTTGATAATTTCCTTTTGCACCACCTCTCGCATAGCTTCGTTTAGTCGTCTCTAGGCATCTATCATCGGCTTATGATCATCCTCCAAGAGGATCTTATGTATACAAATGGCTAGACTGATGCCCTAGATATCGACAATGGTCTATCCAATTGCCTTTTTATGCTGTTGTAGCATACCGATCAATTGTTGTTCATGTTCCTGCATCAACTTAAAAGAGATGATTACTGGCAACGTATCATTGAGACCAAGAAAAACATATTTAAGCTGCCATGGCAGGGGTTTAAGATCTAAAGCATGTTGTTGATATATGGAAGGCTTTTGAATCATATGTTCGTTAGAGTTATAGTTCAAAGGTTCAAAGAACTTACATGGACGCATGCCTATCCAATTTACCTCCTCAGGACCTTCAGTGTCAGAGGTGTCATTGTCCGAGGAGTTCCTGCCACCAGTGATGTCGTGGCAGTCTTCTAGGTGGCTGTGGCGACAATGACCAATTTGTCTGTCGTGACAGCTTGATCTGATGCAGGGTTGGTCTACAATTACCTCTGCTATTGACTTACATTCTTCCTGTACATCAGCTTGTTTCATGGCCTAGAGAACATTTAGTTTTATTTGCTGGTCGTTGACTTTCTTGGTCAGTTCTCCCTTCTCTACATCGATCACTGTTCTACCTGTGGCTAGGAAGGGTCGCCCTAGGATGATCAATGCAGTCTCTTGTCTGCTTCACAATCTAGAACAAGGAAGTCAGCGGGAAATATAAATTTATCCACTTTTACCAGGATGTCTTCAAATTTTCCTTTCGGCTGCACGTAAGAGCGGTCTGCCAATTGCAGCACGACTGTTGTGGGTCTTGCTTGTCCGATACCTAATTTCTAAAAAATAGATTTGGGCATTAGATTAATACTAGCTCCAATATCACAAAGTGCCTTACCCACATACTGATCACCGATTATGCATGGTATAATGAAACTTCCAGGATCCTTCTTCTTTGGGGGTGTACGGTTATGTAGGATTGCCATGCAACCTTCTGTCATGACCACAGTTTCAAGCTTCCCAATTCTGGATCTCCTGGACATTGCATCTTTAAGGAACTTTGCATAACCAGACATCTGCTTAATGGCCTCCAACAACGGAATATTGATATGTACTTGCTTAAAAACATCGTAGATCTTCTTAAGCTGATACTCCTATTTCTGTTTTTTCAACCGCTGTGGAAAAGGAGGTGGAGGACGACAATCTTTGAGACGTCCTTCACATGGAATTCAGATCTGAGGAGGCTCACATTCTTCAATTTCTTCTGTCGTCTCATCCAATTCTTCTGCTGCCGTGGAAGGGGTGGCGACATCAGATTGTTTCATGTCTGCCGGGGCAGTGTCATCGGCAGGTGTCTGTAGGGCCATTTCCTTACTAGGTGTTTCTTTAATTTTCGGCCCTTGTAACTGTTTCCCACTTCTTGTTGTTATAGCTTTACACTGCTCGTGTGTAGGTTTTCTAGTGACCTCAGTATCACTAGGGAATCCTCCATTATATCTGGTGTTGATGAATTGGGCTACTTGACCCATCTGTATCTCTAGAGACTTTAAAGTGGCCTCATGGTTTGTCATCCTCATCTCTGTTTTATCCATAAATGTTTCAGTCTTCTTGACAAAGTGATCCATGTTGGCCATATATGCTCTAGTTTGACACATAAAAGCTGTTAGGGTTTGTTCTAATGAACTTGTGGATGATGTCGGCTGCTGTTGTGGCTGCTGTCGTGACATTATTTTGGGAATTCCTTGGTTGTGATTATTCTGAACATGAGGATTCAGAGCATTTTCTGGGTTACTTCAAGAGAATTTAGGGTTCTTCTTCCAATTCGGGTTTTAATTGTTGGAGTCGTAGCCTCTATTCTTGTTGAAGTTTCCAACATACATTCTCGTTTCCAGTTGTAGGGGACACTCTTCTGTACTGTGGTTTCCACTACAAGTTTCACACATCTCTTCGGTAGAAAACATCAGCTTTGATTCGTTCTTCCGCTGCAGGTTTTCAACTACCTTGGTGATGTATGCTAATTGGGTTCTCACCGAGTTGTCAGATTCGTGTTCCTTTACAGATACACCTCGTCTTCCTCCTCTTCGTTCCGCGGGGAACTGTTTGTCATTCTTTGCCAACCTTTTCAACACAAGCATTGCATCTTCTGGCTCTTTGTCCATTAATAAACCATTAGCTGCCGAATCTATTCTCATTCGAGTGGGTGCATTGGCAGCATTGTAGAATTTGACGACCTGGTTCCATACATGGAATCCATGCATCGGGCAGTTCCGTAAGAGAGTTGTAAAATGGTCCCATGCCTCGTGCATTGGTTCATCATCTTCCTGTTTAAAAGTAGCAATTTCGTTACGCAATCTTTCAGTTAAAAGAGAAGGATTAAAACGAGAGAGGAATTCACGACAAAGATCTGCCCAAGTTCTTATTGAACCCATCGTTAACTTATTCCACCAGGTTTTTGCTCTAAACCTCAATGAATGGGGAAATAGTCAGAGTCTCAGCACTTTCAGGCTTATTCCTGGTTGTCTAAATGATCCACAGATCTCCTGGAAGGTTTTCAAATGTTCACGTGCATCCTCTGTAGCAGAACCACAAAATTGTCTGGCTGAATTTATCATGCTAAACATCACATGTTTTAGTTCAAATTGTTTAGCTTCCACATCTGGCAGTGTAGTTTGCAGTTCAACTTGATCATTGTCCATATATTCTGTAACGCCCCGGTTTTGGGCTCAGAAGTTTTGGCGTTGACCGGTTCGGTCAAAGTGCTGATCGAATGTATAAGAGGGAATTTAGGAAAACCTAGTTCGGGTTGCATTAAAAATATAGAAAAATATTCTAAAATCATCTTTTAATATATAAAAGTGAACTGTGAAATCAATTTTGGAAAATGAGGTTCGGAAGGTTGACATTTTGGCTAGTGACCAAAGTGTAATTTTTGAAAGTTGCGGGACAGTTTTATAAAGGATTGAAACTTTGAATCTTTAAGGAGCTATTATTCCAAAAAGGATTTCTCCAGATTTTTCTAAGATATTTTAAGTCTAAAATCTGATTTTAAAGATTAAGAAAAGGGAGGGAAATCATTTTAACCAAATCTTAACTAATTTTTCTATTTTCTCTCAAATTCTCTTTCCTCTCATTTTCTCTCTACCCAAACAAGATTTCCTCAGATTTCTTTCTCTGATTTTGACTTCTTAATCTCTCATTTCAACTCTCATTTGATTCCTAATCATCTCATCATCAAAACCTCTCAATTTGCAAATTGTTTCATCAAGCATTTTGGCTCTAAAAGGGAGAAATTCGAGTTTGGAGGTAAGAACGTCCTTCTCCTCTAAACTATCAGTTCTTTACTGAAATTCCTAAGTTCTCAATCCTTGATTCATGTTTTATTAAAGGCTTTTCAATTGAGATCTTGATTTTTTGGCTAAAATGCAAGATTTGGTGTTTTTGGTGAAAATTTCGTGTGATCTGTTTAAGCAGGGTTTTGAAGTGTTAAAATGATGTTAAATGAATGCTAAAATGATTAGAAGTTGAGGTTTAATCAATGCAATCCCGGATAGGTTGAATTTCCTAAGTTTGGCTTGAGTTTTTGGTTGTTTTTGGAGTGTTTTTGGTGATCTGTTATACCTGGAGGTATAAGGACGTGGTTGTGATCTTTTTGCATGTTAGTTGATGTATAAAAATGGTTAGAAGTGATGGATCTTGGCTGGGTTAAGTTTTGGAAGTGTTTGGAGATGTTTTCGGTTGTGTTTGGTAGCCAAATTGTTAGATTTGTGGTGAGCAGCGAGTTGTGTTGTTGTTGCTGGTGTTTTAATGCATAAGGATGCATTAATGTTCTGTTTTTATGTGCTTGAAACAGGGGAGGTTGATCCTTGAGTTTTGGAGGTGTTTTCGGAAGGTTTCGGAAGCTTGGAAAGCTTGTTGGTTAGGCTTGTTTGGTAATCGGTGAGTGAAAACGGGTTTTCAGCTTTTAAACCAAAGGTTGAAGGTTTTGGGAGCTTAGTTTAAGTCTAAACAACTTTGCTAAGCTCAAGTGTAAGTTTTCGGATTACTCTCTTAAAGTGGTGGCCATGTTTTGATGAAATGTGAAATGATGATTTTGCATGATTTGCTACTGTTTTGGAAAGCATGTTTGAGCATGTTAACTGCTGATGTTTTAGCATGATTTATGCTAATGTTTTAAGCCATGTGTTGAAGGTGTCTCTAGGTAAGAGTGCCTTGTTTTATGCATTGTTAAATGATGATTTAATGCTTTGAAATGCATGATGAAATGGCTTGATTTAAATGCTTTAAAACAGTGGATTACATGATGTATAAAGTGTGTATTGGCAAGTGATGGTTTGTAAAAGTGAAGGTCACTAAGGTGGTTAAAAGTCCTTGAGTGAGCCTTGTTATCTAAGATCATCAAGGTGGTTAAAAGTCCTTGGATGAATCTTGTTGCGGACACTAAGGTGGTTAAAAGTCCTTAGGTGCTCCTTTCCATGGTGGTTAAAAGTCCATGGGGCCAAGGTGTTTAAAAGTCCTTGGGGCCAAGGTGTTTAAAAGTCCTTGGGGTATTTCAAGCTACGGACACAAAGGTGGTTAAAAGTCCTTGTGTGGTCCATTCATGGTGTTTAAAAGTCCATGGCCAAGGTGTTTAAAAGTCCTTGGGGTCCAAGGTGTTTAAAAGTCCTTGGGGAAAGTTGTTGAACTTGATTTCATAAATGAAATGTATCACTTGAGCCAATACGACATGTTTTGTACATGAGATGCATGAGATGCATGATTTGATGTTTATGTTGAAGCATGAGATGCTAGTTTAAATGAAATGTGGAAGCATGTTATTGCTTGATTTAAAGTATGCTTTGAGCATGTGTAAAGGTTGTTTACAAGCATGATTTACAAATGGTTTTAAATGCATTATTGAGTGGTTTTTAAAGAGCGCTCCTCACTAAGCTTTGGCTTACGCTCTCTCGTTTTCTTGATTCAATAATGCACAGCATTAGGGTGCATTGAGGGCAGCAAGAGGAGGCAAGCACACAAGTTCAAGTAAAGCTCAATGTATGGAAGGTTTTGTTAAACATTTTAGCTTTTGGTCGATTTGGCAATGGGGGACCAATGTGTTTGTTTTGGGAGGTGTTTGAGACTCCCTATGGATGTTAATTGTTGTTTGAATTGCTGGATCTTGGATTGATTTCCTATTGCTTGGCTATGAAGGTTTATGCATGAAAGGTAGCTTAAGTAGGAAGCATGTCATTTAAATTGGGGCTTTTCATGTGTGATGGTTATGAGTTGAATTGTTGATGCATTTATGATCCCTACATGTTGTATAACTATGAGGTATGATTTGGTGATGTTAATCCGAGGTTTGAAGCATGAATGGTATGAATTTCAAGTCGATTTCAGACAGGGGTATCGGTACTCGGGCTCGCGTATCGATACGCCCGAGCCAAATATGCTCTTTTCTGCCCAGGCGTATCGGTACGGTTGTAGGGGTATCGATACTCATCTGGGTAAAGTTTGAATGCCGTATCGGTACAGGGGATATCGTATCGATACCGTTGCTCGAGTTTGGTTACTGCCTTTCCCGCGTATCGATACGACATCAGGTGTATCGATACCTGTCCGTTAAATTCAGTTGAAAGTATCTTTATATGTTTTGCTTTGTTTACGTTTTAGTCCTGAATCATGTTTGATCAATTGCATGAGCTGTGGATGTCTTTTTGAGCTGAAATTTCACAGAGAAGCATGAAACCTGACTAATTTCAAGATGGTAACTTTAATTTGGGTTAAGTCCCTTAATTTGACAGAATTTACATTTTGGTCCCTAAAGTTGTAATTTGTTCAATTGGGTCCCAGTTTGATCTCTGATGTTTGTGATCTTTTGATACGTTGTCTGTATGGTCACACTTAAGGTTAATGTGCATCTAGACAAGATTAAAAAGAAAAAAAAAGGGTCGTTAATCAAAGTTGACTTTCGGGTTGACTTTGGTTTTCCCCGTGTAATCTTCGTAGTCCGGGTCAACCGTCTAGACCGGGCTAAGGGGGTTACATTTGGTGGTATCAGAGCTGAGTTCTCGAGTAATTGGGAATGTGTGTATGCGTGATTGAAGTATGGTTTGGTTTGTATGCTTGTTGGGTGAAAGCATGATTAGTGATATGATATGATGATGGGTATGTGATGCATGTTGTGATGATGCATGATGAAGGTACCCATTGCCAAACAAAAGCTAAAGGGATGATGTTGTTTTTGAAAGAAATTGAGCTTGAATACTTGGAATTTGCTTACCTTGCTGGTCCTGACTTGTTTTATTTTGTATTGTTATGCAAGGTAAAGTATGGCACCACGTAGAGAGTTAAGGAGTAGCGCGAGAGCTACGACCCCGGAAGGGAATGTGAATGATGAGCACACTGGTAGTGCTGTGATACCTCCTCCTCCACCTGGTGGTGGTGGTGCGGAGAGGGAAAGAGCTGGAGCTGAGGCAGCTGGTGCTGGAGCTGCAGGACCTGAAGCTGGTCAGGGGCAAGCGATACCTGACATGTCTGTGCTTGTACAAGCTATTGCGGGTGCGTTTCGAGCAGCAGTAGCTGGAGCTCAAGGAGCTGGGCATCAAGGAGATGCTGGTGCTAGACTACCCTTGGAACGTTTGCGCAGTCTTGGTGGGACTGAGTTTAGGGGTATGTCAGCTGAGAGGTCTGAAGCGTGGTTGGAGAGTACCAAGCGTGTCTTGGGACAAATGAGTTGCACTGATGTGCAGAAGCTGGGATGTGTGGTGTCACTGCTGCAAGGTGATGCTTATACGTGGTGGACGACCACAAACTCTGGGATGGCTGATGCTGATGTTACCTGGACGTTCTATCAGCATGCGTTCAAGAGGAGATATCTGGGAGTTAGATATCTGGATGAAAAGAAGCGTGAATTCATGTCTCTGACCCAAGGGAACATGAGTGTGGCTGAGTATGAGGTACAGTTTGTACGTCTTAGCCAGTATGCACCAGAGTTGGTACCTGATGAGCGCGAGAGGTGCGAAAGGTTCCGTTATGGTTTGGTGACGGAGGTTAAGACCTATATGTTGGCAGCTGAGTACAATGATTTCGATGTGTTGGTTAGTCGATCGAAGGACATTGAGATGAACCTGAGTTTGTCTGCTAAGGGTGCTGGAGCTAGTTCTGGAAAGAGAGCTGCTGAGTATAGTTCCGGTGGACGGAACAAGAGAGGGCGTGATCAGAGGTTTCAGTCCTCGTCTAAGAGAGGTGGAGGTGCACCTACTAGGGGCGGCAATGCTAGAGCTGACCCTAGTGCTTGTTGGATTTGTGGTTCCCGTGGTCACTTGAAGCGTGACTGTCCTCGTGCTGGGAGGGAGGTGCAAGCTCCTGTGATAGCAGCTGGTTATGAGTGCTGGAGTTGTGGTTCAGCTGATCATCTGAGGCGTGATTGTCCGAGGATGGCTGGTGGTCAAGAGCGTGCTCCTGTGGTTGCAGCATCGCAGAGAGGTCGTGGGCGTGGCCGTGGTAATTTTCAGAGACGAGAGGAAGGTGGGCACGGTGTAGCTCATGTTGTGGCTATTCAACCTGAGGGTGGAGGCCAAGCGAGGGTGTATGCTCAGCGCGAAGGAAGGAATGATGCAGATGTGATTGCAGGTACCTTTACTTTGCAATCCTTGTCATTGCTTTCTTTGATTGATTCTGGATCTACGCATTCATACATTCTTCGTGAGCATGCTGAGTTGCTTGGTTTGCCTGTTGAGTTTTTGGATGTTGGTGTTAGAGTCACTAGTTCTTTTGGTGAAACTGTTGTGACTCGTAAGCTTTATAAAAGGTGTCCTTTGGTTGTTCAAGAGCATGTCTTTCTTGTTGATCTTATGGAGTTGCCCTTTTATGGTTTTGATGTGATCCTTGGTATGGATTGGCTTGCTGAGCATCGTGCTGTTGTGGATTGTGAGAATAAGCGGGTTTCGCTTAGGCTTGCGGATGATTATGAAGTGGTGGTGGTTGGAGAGAATGTGAAGTTTCTTGCCAATGTTGTTTCTACCTTGGAGGCGAGCAGGATGCTGAGGCAAGGTTGTGAAGCTTTTCTGGCTTTTGTGATGAATCCTAGTTCGAAGGAGCTGAGGGTGCAGGATATCAGGGTTGTGAAGGAGTTTCCTGATGTTTTTCCTGAGGAGTTGCCTGGTTTACCTCCTAATCGCGAGGTGGAGTTTGGTATTGAGTTGTATGAGAATACCACTCCTGTGTCCATTACTCCCTATAGAATGGCACCTAAGGAGCTGAAGGAGCTGAAGACGCAGTTGCAAGAGTTGCTTGATCGTGGTTTCATCCGGCCGAGTGTTTCGCCTTGGGGTGCTCCTGTCTTGTTTGTGAAGAAGAAAGATGGCACGATGAGGATGTGCATTGATTACCGTCAGCTGAACAAGTTGACTATCAAGAATCGGTATCCTTTGCCGAGGATTGATGATCTCTTTGATCAATTTCGGGGAGCTGCTGTGTTCTCTAAGATTGACTTGAGGTCAGGGTATTATCAATTGAAGGTGAAGGATGCAGATGTGCCTAAGACATCTTTCAGGACAAGGTATGGGCATTATGAGTTCCTTGTGATGCCGTTTGGTTTGACAAATGCTCCTGCTGCTTTCATGGACATGATGAATCGTGTTTTTCATGAATACCTGGACAAGTTTGTTGTGGTGTTCATTGATGATATCCTTGTGTACTCGCGTACTGAGGAAGAACACGAAGAGCATTTGAGGATTGTGTTGCAAGCTTTGTTGGAGAATCAGCTTTATGCTAAGTTGAGCAAGTGTGAGTTTTGGCTTAGAGAGGTTGTTTTTCTTGGTCATGTGGTCTCAGCTGAGGGGATTCGTGTTGATCCTCAGAAGATTGAAGCGGTGATGAACTGGAAAGTTCCTAAGTCTGTTCAGGAGGTTCGTAGTTTCCTTGGTTTGGCAGGATACTACCGAAGGTTTGTGGATGGTTTTTCCAAGATTGCTGCTCCTTTGACGAAGTTGCTGCAGAAAGATGTTAGGTATGAGTGGACAGAAGCGAGACAGCAAGCTTTTGAGAAGCTGAAGTTGGCTTTGACGCAAGCTCCTATCTTGATTCAGCCTGAATCAGGGAAAGAGTTTGTAGTCTACAGTGATGCATCCTATGTTGGTTTGGGGTGTGTGCTGATGCAAGAGGGTAAGGTTGTGGCTTATGCGTCGCGGCAGTTGAAGGTGCATGAGCGCAATTATCCTACGCATGATATTGAGTTGGCTGCAGTGGTTTTTGCTCTGAAGATCTGGAGGCATTATCTGTATGGTGAGAAGTGTACTGTGTACACGGATCACAAGAGTTTGAGGTATCTGATGTCTCAGAAGGAGTTGAATCTCAGGCAGCGACGTTGGTTGGAGTTGCTCAAGGATTATGATCTGACGATAGAGTATCATCCTGGAAAGGCCAATGTTGTTGCGGATGCCTTGAGTAGGAAGGTAGCTGTTGAGCTGAGAGCTATGTTTGCTAGCTTGAGTATATCGCAGGATGGTGGTCTTGTTGCTGAGTTGCAGGTGAAACCTTCGTTGGTTCAGTTGATCAAGGATAAGCAGTTGTTGGATGATTCCTTGGTGTCTCATGTTCAGGATATCGCGGAGGGTAGACCTTCGGATTTCTGTTTTAATGAGGATGGGGTGTTGTGTTTTGGTAATCGGATAGTAGTGCCTGCAGATGCTGAGTTGAGGCATGCTATTCTAGCTGAAGGTCATAGTAGTCCTTTTGCTATGCATCCTGGTAGTACAAAGATGTATCGCGATCTTCGTGATGAGTACTATTGGGTGGGCTTGAAGAAGGATGTGGCTGAGTTCGTGAGCAAGTGTTTGGTGTGTCAGCGAGTTAAGGCTGAACATCAGGTTCCTTCTGGTTTGTTGCAACCGTTGAAAATCCCTGAATGGAAGTGGGAGAGGGTTACCATGGATTTTGTATCTGGTTTGCCTTTGTCTCCGTCGAAGAAGAATTCTGTTTGGGTGATTGTGGATCGCCTGACGAAGTGTGCACATTTCTTGCCTGTGCATACTACGTTTTCTTTGGATAAGCTGGCAGAGCTGTACGTTGCTGAGGTTGTGAGGTTGCATGGTGTGCCTAAGTCGATCGTGTCGGATAGGGATCCGAGGTTCACATCGCGTTTTTGGCAGTGTTTACATCAAGCTCTGGGTACAAGGTTGCATTTCAGTACATCCTATCATCCTCAGTCGGATGGCCAGTCTGAGCGAGTTATTCAGATCTTGGAGGATATGTTGAGATGTTGCGTGATAGAGTTCCAAGGTTCTTGGGAGAAACATCTGCCTTTGGTTGAGTTCGCTTACAACAACAGTTTTCAGGCAAGTATACAGATGGCACCTTATGAGGCTCTATATGGGAGGAAGTGTAGGACTCCTCTGTGTTGGGCTGAAACTGGTCAAAAGTTGGTTTCGATGCCTGCTTTGTTGAAAGGTACCACCGAGAGGGTGAAGCTCATTTGTGAGAGGTTGAAGGCTGCTTCTGATCGGCAGAAGTCTTACGCGGATTTGAAGCGTAGGGAGATAGAGTTTGCGGTGGGTGATCGCGTGTTCTTGAAGGTTTCGCCTTGGAAGAAGGTGATGAGGTTTGGGCGGAAGGGTAAGCTGAGTCCTAGATACATTGGACCGTATGAGGTTGTTGAGCGTGTTGGTCCTGTTGCGTATCGGTTGAGGTTACCTCAGGAGCTGGAGAAGATTCATGATGTGTTTCATGTTTCTATGCTCCGGAGGTATCGATCTGATCCTTCGCATGTGTTGCCTGTGGAGGAGGTGGAATTGAATCCGGATTTGACCTATGATGAGGAACCGATGAAGATTCTGGAATCAGATAGCAAGGTTCTTCGTGGCAAGACCATTGAGTTGGTGAAGGTGCTGTGGAAGCATCGCGGTGTTGAGGAAGCCACGTGGGAGCGGAAGGAGGATATGCTGAAGCAGTTTCCTTATCTCTTTCCTTCAGGTAAATTTCGAGGACGAAATTTCTTAAGGGGGGGAGAGTTGTAACGCCCCGGTTTTGGGCTCAGAAGTTTTGGCGTTGACCGGTTCGGTCAAAGTGCTGATCGAATGTATAAGAGGGAATTTAGGAAAACCTAGTTCGGGTTGCATTAAAAATATAGAAAAATATTCTAAAATCATCTTTTAATATATAAAAGTGAACTGTGAAATCAATTTTGGAAAATGAGGTTCGGAAGGTTGACATTTTGGCTAGTGACCAAAGTGTAATTTTTGAAAGTTGCGGGACAGTTTTATAAAGGATTGAAACTTTGAATCTTTAAGGAGCTATTATTCCAAAAAGGATTTCTCCAGATTTTTCTAAGATATTTTAAGTCTAAAATCTGATTTTAAAGATTAAGAAAAGGGAGGGAAATCATTTTAACCAAATCTTAACTAATTTTTCTATTTTCTCTCAAATTCTCTTTCCTCTCATTTTCTCTCTACCCAAACAAGATTTCCTCAGATTTCTTTCTCTGATTTTGACTTCTTAATCTCTCATTTCAACTCTCATTTGATTCCTAATCATCTCATCATCAAAACCTCTCAATTTGCAAATTGTTTCATCAAGCATTTTGGCTCTAAAAGGGAGAAATTCGAGTTTGGAGGTAAGAACGTCCTTCTCCTCTAAACTATCAGTTCTTTACTGAAATTCCTAAGTTCTCAATCCTTGATTCATGTTTTATTAAAGGCTTTTCAATTGAGATCTTGATTTTTTGGCTAAAATGCAAGATTTGGTGTTTTTGGTGAAAATTTCGTGTGATCTGTTTAAGCAGGGTTTTGAAGTGTTAAAATGATGTTAAATGAATGCTAAAATGATTAGAAGTTGAGGTTTAATCAATGCAATCCCGGATAGGTTGAATTTCCTAAGTTTGGCTTGAGTTTTTGGTTGTTTTTGGAGTGTTTTTGGTGATCTGTTATACCTGGAGGTATAAGGACGTGGTTGTGATCTTTTTGCATGTTAGTTGATGTATAAAAATGGTTAGAAGTGATGGATCTTGGCTGGGTTAAGTTTTGGAAGTGTTTGGAGATGTTTTCGGTTGTGTTTGGTAGCCAAATTGTTAGATTTGTGGTGAGCAGCGAGTTGTGTTGTTGTTGCTGGTGTTTTAATGCATAAGGATGCATTAATGTTCTGTTTTTATGTGCTTGAAACAGGGGAGGTTGATCCTTGAGTTTTGGAGGTGTTTTCGGAAGGTTTCGGAAGCTTGGAAAGCTTGTTGGTTAGGCTTGTTTGGTAATCGGTGAGTGAAAACGGGTTTTCAGCTTTTAAACCAAAGGTTGAAGGTTTTGGGAGCTTAGTTTAAGTCTAAACAACTTTGCTAAGCTCAAGTGTAAGTTTTCGGATTACTCTCTTAAAGTGGTGGCCATGTTTTGATGAAATGTGAAATGATGATTTTGCATGATTTGCTACTGTTTTGGAAAGCATGTTTGAGCATGTTAATTGCTGATGTTTTAGCATGATTTATGCTAATGTTTTAAGCCATGTGTTGAAGGTGTCTCTAGGTAAGAGTGCCTTGTTTTATGCATTGTTAAATGATGATTTAATGCTTTGAAATGCATGATGAAATGGCTTGATTTAAATGCTTTAAAACAGTGGATTACATGATGTATAAAGTGTGTATTGGCAAGTGATGGTTTGTAAAAGTGAAGGTCACTAAGGTGGTTAAAAGTCCTTGAGTGAGCCTTGTTATCTAAGATCATCAAGGTGGTTAAAAGTCCTTGGATGAATCTTGTTGCGGACACTAAGGTGGTTAAAAGTCCTTAGGTGCTCCTTTCCATGGTGGTTAAAAGTCCATGGGGCCAAGGTGTTTAAAAGTCCTTGGGGCCAAGGTGTTTAAAAGTCCTTGGGGTATTTCAAGCTACGGACACAAAGGTGGTTAAAAGTCCTTGTGTGGTCCATTCATGGTGTTTAAAAGTCCATGGCCAAGGTGTTTAAAAGTCCTTGGGGTCCAAGGTGTTTAAAAGTCCTTGGGGAAAGTTGTTGAACTTGATTTCATAAATGAAATGTATCACTTGAGCCAATACGACATGTTTTGTACATGAGATGCATGAGATGCATGATTTGATGTTTATGTTGAAGCATGAGATGCTAGTTTAAATGAAATGTGGAAGCATGTTATTGCTTGATTTAAAGTATGCTTTGAGCATGTGTAAAGGTTGTTTACAAGCATGATTTACAAATGGTTTTAAATGCATTATTGAGTGGTTTTTAAAGAGCGCTCCTCACTAAGCTTTGGCTTACGCTCTCTCGTTTTCTTGATTCAATAATGCAGAGCATTAGGGTGCATTGAGGGCAGCAAGAGGAGGCAAGCACACAAGTTCAAGTAAAGCTCAATGTATGGAAGGTTTTGTTAAACATTTTAGCTTTTGGTCGATTTGGCAATGGGGGACCAATGTGTTTGTTTTGGGAGGTGTTTGAGACTCCCTATGGATGTTAATTGTTGTTTGAATTGCTGGATCTTGGATTGATTTCCTATTGCTTGGCTATGAAGGTTTATGCATGAAAGGTAGCTTAAGTAGGAAGCATGTCATTTAAATTGGGGCTTTTCATGTGTGATGGTTATGAGTTGAATTGTTGATGCATTTATGATCCCTACATGTTGTATAACTATGAGGTATGATTTGGTGATGTTAATCCGAGGTTTGAAGCATGAATGGTATGAATTTCAAGTCGATTTCAGACAGGGGTATCGGTACTCGGGCTCGCGTATCGATACGCCCGAGCCAAATATGCTCTTTTCTGCCCAGGCGTATCGGTACGGTTGTAGGGGTATCGATACTCATCTGGGTAAAGTTTGAATGCCGTATCGGTACAAGGGATATCGTATCGATACCGTTGCTCGAGTTTGGTTACTGCCTTTCCCGCGTATCGATACGACATCAGGTGTATCGATACCTGTCCGTTAAATTCAGTTGAAAGTATCTTTATATGTTTTGCTTTGTTTACGTTTTAGTCCTGAATCATGTTTGATCAATTGCATGAGCTGTGGATGTCTTTTTGAGCTGAAATTTCACAGAGAAGCATGAAACCTGACTAATTTCAAGATGGCAACTTTAATTTGGGTTAAGTCCCTTAATTTGACAGAATTTACATTTTGGTCCCTAAAGTTGTAATTTGTTCAATTGGGTCCCAGTTTGATCTCTGATGTTTGTGATCTTTTGATACGTTGTCTGTATGGTCACACTTAAGGTTAATGTGCATCTAGACAAGATTAAAAAGAAAAAAAAAAGGGTCGTTAATCAAAGTTGACTTTCGGGTTGACTTTGGTTTTCCCCGTGTAATCTTCGTAGTCCGGGTCAACCGTCTAGACCGGGCTAAGGGGGTTACATATTCTCGACATGTCTGTCGTACTACCGGGGCAGCAGGAGGTTGCCGGTTGTCTCGAGCATTAGCAGGAGGAATAACATCAACCATGGGGTTGTTGTTATTGTTGTTATTTGCCCCATCACCTTGTCCTTCGTTCTCCATTGCTTCAAGTCTTTCCTCAAGATAGCGGTTTCTTTCTATCAAGAGTTGGGCTTGGTTCTTGAGATGGCACGTACGATCGATTTCCAGGTCTAGTTCGTATTCAGGATCTTTACCACGTCTCGATCTGCGCATAAGCAAAAGAAAACAACCTTGTGAAAAAGCACAAGAAAATATAACAACTACAAATAGAAAAAAATAAAAATAAAAATAAAAAGTGCGGTAATTAAAGGTAAAGGTATGTTGCCAGTCCCCGGCAACGGCGCCAAAAACTTGTTGCGTGTAAATAAGGCTATCACAATTGAGTGCAAGTATACACGACGCAAGTAATATAGTGATACGAAGTATCGAATATCGTCTCCACATGGGCTAGAAATACTTCTAACTTTAAAAGCCTACACAAGAAAATAGATAAATTTAATAAAGAGTTTTGAGAAATCTTGAAGATAAACTAAAATAGATGAAGAAATCAGATTGAGAAAGTAGGCTGGTATTGATTTGTTCAGTAGTGCAGGTGTTGCATTGTTCAAAGGACTTCTGTTGTGTATGTCTTCGAGCCTGTCGTGGCAGAGGTCTGTTGACGTCGCGGCAGCGAACAACAAATCTGTTACTTCAAGTTCGGCAAGAAACCCTGCTATGACTCGTCCCATCCCTAGGTCCAAGTTCTGTCGATGAACACGTCTTGAATGATACCTCCCGTCGTGAATCGAAGGATGAACACCGATGTTTGTGGATTCTTCTTTAGCCGCTTAACCTTGTACCTATCCCTAGGCCAAGATAGTTTAACCATAAACTGTAAAACTGTATTTACTCCTTTCGTATACTTAACTCTCCCGATATTAAGTAAATAAATAACCTCACAATGCTCTCCCGATACTCTTATGAGATATTAAAACCAGAGTAAATAAACTGGAAGTTTTATTAATTGAACAGAAAATCCTAAGAAACAGTTTAACCCTTACAACTACTTTACAAGATCAACCCTTAGCCCTGGGAAAAGTTTAGAACATGATGAAGAAGAGAAAAGCTAGGGTTTATGATAGAAGACAGCTAGGAGCTAGGTTATACTTCTCTAGGTCGAAATACAAGCATATATATAGGCCTTGGGTGTAACCTTTCTTAATGGCCAAGAATACTATTTTGAATTAAAGTACAATTTATTTAAAGACTAAATCTCTGAGTAGACGTCCTTTAATTCGCCCTATCTTCTTGCTTTGACTTTCTCCTCAAGCTTTGGGCAAGGCCTTGTTTGTGCTTCTGGGCTCAAGAAAATTATGCGAGTGGTCTACAAAAATCAGGCTTGAAATCCTCTATTAGTTGAACTCCACTTCGCATTTTCCATCTCTTCTTCTTCACTGTCGCCACTTCTGTCACGGCAGCTATCACGACAGTGATGTATGAGGCAGTTTTCTTTAACCTTTCACTCTAGTTATGTTATGTTCCTCTGCTACCCTGGGTACTGCCACGACAAGCACCTGCAAGAATTAACCGAAATCAGCAGTATCTGTGCAAAATTATCCATCTGTGATGTTTATGCAAATTCTATCCTAAAATGCAACTAAACATGCTTGAGTGCATCAATAATATGTGTAAATGAGGGTTAAAATATAAGATATTTATGCACTCAACAATGATCACTAAGTCTCATACCGAAGAGGAACATATTCAAAACCTAAGAAAGTTGTTTTTGAGGTTAAGGAAATGTCAGTTAAAACTCAATCCCAACAAATGTACTTTTGGAGTAACATCAGGAAAACTCCTGGATTTGTTGTTAACAGAAAAGTAATTGAAATAGATTCGGAAAAGGTGAAGGCAATTCAGAACTTGCCACCACCCAGTTCACAAAAAGAAGTTCGTGGATTCCTTGGGAGGTTGAACTATGTGTCTTGTTTTATTTCTCAATTGACCGATAAATGCGATCCAATCTTCAAGTTGCTTAAAAAGAATAATCCTGGAGAATGGAACGAAGAATGCCAAGAAACGTTTGACAAAATTAAGAAGTATTAAATGAATGCTCCGATACTAGTTGCGTCAGTTCCTGATAGACCACTCATCCTTTATCTAATAGTTTTTGAGAACTCAATGGGATGTGTGTTGGGGCAACATGATGAAACAGGAAAGAAAGAAAGAAAGAGATATTTACTACTTGAGCAAAAAGTTTACAGAATGTGAAGTACGATACCCACCAATTCAAAAGTTATGTTTTGCCTTGGTATGGGTAACACGTAGACTTAGACAATACATATTATACCACACTACTTGGTTAATTTCTCGCCTTGATCCATTAAAGTTTATGATGGAAGTGCCAGCATTGGCTGGAAGATTGACATGTTGGCAAATGTTGTTGTCAGAATTCGACATTATATATGTGAGCAAGAGAGCAATAAAAGGAAGTGGTATAGCAGATTTCCTAGCAAGTTGTGCTTTAAAAGATTATGAGACCCTAAACTTTGGCTTCCCAGACGAGGATGTGATGTATATCTCCACAAAGGAAAATGGAATCCAGATAATGAAACTTGAAAATTGTATTTCGACGAGCATCCATTGCCCTAGGATGTTGAATTGGAGTAGTATTGATTTCTCTAAACAATGCACGCTATCCTTTTACAAGCAAGCTAGAGTTTCTTTGCACTAATAACATGGAAGAATATGAGGCTTGTGTCATGGGTTTGTAGGCTACTGTTGAAAGAAAGATAGAGGTCCTGAAAGTATACAGGGATTCATCCTTGGTTATCTACCAGCTTCGTAGAGAACTGGAAATGAAGGATGTAAAGTTGATCGAGTATCGAAAATTGATCTTGAAGCTAATAAAAGAATTTGAAAAAAATTACCTTTACATACATTCCCAGGGAAGACAATCAAATGGCAGATACCTTAGCTACACTAGCTTCGATATTCTTAGCAAATAAACCAGAAGACATGATGCTAATTCGAATGTAGAGTTATGAGACATATGCTCACTGCTGTAGCATAGAAGAGGAGGTAGATAAAAATCCTTGGTATTTTGATATCTTGCAATACCTTAAATTTCAAACCTATCCTTGGGGGAAAATGATAATGACAAAAGGACTATAAGAAGGATGGCTTCGAGATACGTGCTCGATGGAGAGATCATGTACAAAAGAGGCAAAGATCAAATCCTCTTAAGATGTGTTAATGCCAACGAAGCTAGAAACATTATGGCAGAAATGCATGATGGAATATGTGGTACACATACAAATGGATTCTCGATAGCCATGAATATCATGAGATACGACTATTATTGGGTAACCATAGAAGGAGATTGCATTGAATATGCCAAGAAATGTCATAAATGCCATATATATGCTAACAAGATTAATTTCTCGGCAGTACCCCTTCATACAATGAATTCACCTTGGCCTTTTACTATCCGGGGCATGGATGTTATTGGGCAGATTCACCCAAAAGCTTCTAATGAACATCATTTTATCCTTGTAGCCATTGATTACTTCACCAAATGGGTAGAAGCAACCTCTTATACCAATATCACGAGAACAACAGTTTGCAAGTTTCTTAAGAAAGAGATAATTTGTCGGTATGGATTACCAAAATGAATTGTTACTGATAATGCCACCAATTTCAATAACAATGTAATAGCAGAAATGTGTGAGGAATTCAAAATTATGCATCACAATTCTGTGACTTAGCACCCTAAGATGAATGGGGCAGTGGAGGCGGCAAACAAAAACATCAAGAAGATCATATCGAAGAGGACAAAAACTTACAAATATTGGCATGAGAAACTAACCTTTGCACTGTTTGCATATCGAACTTCGATACGAACCTCAACTGGGCAACACACTATTCTTTGGTCTACAGGACAAAAGTAGTACTTTCTATTGAGGTTGAAACTCCATCTCTTCGTGTTTTGTCCGAAGCAAAGTTGGATGATGCGGAATGGGTACAAGTTCGATTTGACCAATTGAATCTTATTGAAGAAAAGAGGTTGAGGGCTATCTACCATAGTCAAATGTACCAAAAAAGAATGATGCGGGCATATGATAAGAAAGTTTGGCCTAGAGAGTTCTGAGAGGAAGATCTTTTGCCGAAGAATATCTTGCAAATACACCAAGATGATCGTGGAAAATTGATGCCTAACTGGGAATGGCCTTATGTTGTTAAAAAGGCTTTCTCTGGAGGAGCGTTGATTCTGACTGAAATGGATGGCAAGGAGTTCCATAAACCAGTGAACTTTGATTCAGTCTAGAGATATTATGCTTGAAGAACTAAAAAAGAAATTAAAAAAATTAAAAAAGAAAGAAAAAATGCGGAGTGAAAACCTGAAAGGGCGCTTCGCAAAATGAAAATATTTATGGTGAAAACACGAAAGGGCACCTTAGATATCAAAAAAAGAGAGGAAATAAAAACAAAGGGGGGTTCAAGATGAAAATTTGCAAAGTGCATCATGAAGCCAAAGGAGGAACTGGGTTGTAAACTCGTAAAGGGTAGCTCAGATATGTGAGAATAGGCGTATGGCAATTAGAACCTCTTAGACACCTAGTATTTCGGAAGGTATTTCACATCTGTAAACATCCTGACAACGTTCGAAGTCTATTGGACAAGGGTTCAAACTTAGGGCTACATCTGGTTGATGAGGTGGTTGTATCCTTCATGCTTTGGATGCCCGAAGATCTGACTTTCTTTCTTGATTTTGTTGTTTCAGTTTGCCATGAATCTTTTTCAAAACTCTATTGTATCTCAATTTATAAGCCTTAATAAAATTCATGAATTCTCTTCCGAGCTTTCTTTTTTATTCTGAAGCATCATAAATTGGCTGATATTATGCATAAAAGCAGAAAATTTCTTGGCATTGTTATGTTTTTAAAGATGGAGGTGAACTTTAACACTCTGGATTATTGAAGAAGAGTTTATAAAGCAAAGATGGTGTTGAATTTCATACCATGGGAAATTTAAAAACAAAATTCAAAGCTCAAGAAAACCGTTGAAGAAAAGTGTCATGATAGGCTTTAGCAGAGATTCTCATATTAACATGGGACTATCATTAACAACAAAGTCTATTATCCGAAGAACAATGATTTATATCTCTGTGCTCACGCTAAGATGATTGGTGTAACGCCTCGATTTTAGGCCTAGGAGTTAGCCATGTTTAGGCTAGATGGTTAGAGAGAACCGATTCAAACTAGTTTTGGGATTTAATTATTTTAAAGGGTTTCTAGGGTTGGTAAAATATAGGAAATTGTTTTAAAATCATTATACATACATATATATATATATGATTTTAGTGTGATTAATTTTGGAAAATGGATTTTGGAGGTTTGACATTTTGGAAATTGGTGACCAAAATGTAAAGACCGTAAAACTATTTTTAGTGACTATTTTGTAAAAGATCGAGAATTTGAATCTTTAAATAGATATTGATACAAAGTCCAATTCAGATTTTGTCCCTTTTAATTGGTCAGTTTCAAAGTGGTTTTAATAAATAAACAAGGTGGAGGGAATTAAATTGACATTTGACTCTTAAAACATATTTCACGTAACTATCTTTTCTCACAATCATTTTCCCTGAAATTCTCTCCAGCCAAACATTAGTTTCTTCTTCAAAGATTGGAGGGAAAAGTCATCATTAGAGAAGCAGGGGATGTTGATCTGGTAGTTTTGGAGGAAGTTCCGGCTGATTCGGAGGCTTGATTTCGCTTCGACAAGGAAAGTGAGGCATTATTGGTGAGTGGAGCTGGTTTAAAAGATTTTCAAAGGTTTGAAAGTAAGGTTTGGGGGTTTATATTAAGCTTGAAACGCCAATCTAAACTTGGAATTAAGTATAATTGGTTTCGCTCTCGGTTCTCAGCTTTTCCCATTGTTTTGGATTATCATGCTCATGTTTTGATGAAAGATTTGTTACCTACCGTTGTGCATGTTTTTATGAATTGTGAAATGATTCATGGTATCCCATGCGGTTGATTTATGCTTTTGAAAAGACCATGTCTTGTTGAGAAAATGCTATGCATTGAGTATGCTTTAAAATGGGATGAGATATGGTTTGTGTTTAAGCAATGAAAATAGTAGGGTAACATGGTTTTAAGGAGTATATTGGCAAGTGATAATGCTTATTATAAGCGTATATAAGTGGTCGACCAATAGGATGAGAGTGCACTATAAAATGTAAGCAAAATTCGTACGTACGTGAGATAAAACATGATGAGTGCAGCCGCGTCAAGTGAGCCGTAAAGTAGGAGCAGCCACACTTTAAGAGCATTAAGGTGGGAGCAGCTACACATTGTGAACACTTTGGTGGAAGCAGCCACATCGTGTGTTCTGTCATTCGTATCGTGGGAGCAGCCACACCATGAGGTGTATCTGCATATCCGAGTTAATTTATGGTGAGAGCAACCACACCATGTGTTTTGGGATGGAGTGTAGCCATCCGGATCACTTGAATGCCAATATATGAGATTCACATGTATCCTGATTTATAAATGTATTGCATAATGTGTTTTACACATGAGATTTCTATTTGAGAAATGGTTTTTGAAATGCATTGTTGTTGGTTTTTAATTTGAGCATCCCTCACTAAGCAATTGTGCTTACGCTCTCTCTTTACAACAATGCAGAGAATAAGCATTTGAGGACAGTGAGGAAGAAAGTGGAAATCCAAGAGAAGATGCATAGCTCAAGAATGGATTTTAGCTTACTTAATAGTAATAATTAACAATGGGAGGATGCCTTTATGTTTTGGGAGAGTTTGTTTTGAAACTCCCTGGTTTGTGGCAAGTTTTATATGCCTATTATGACTTGTAAATGACCTTTAATTGCTGGTATTTGGTTTGGTTTGTATTTTGGTAATTGAATGGATACTTTGCTAAAGATGCATGCCTATAGATTGATAGACATGTTGTGTTGATGTTTAAAGCATGCTTTTGGTGTTATTTGCCTTTAGAATCATGATCTAAGTGATTACTTATGCTTTGATAACATGTTAGATTGATATCGGATGTGTTTTGACATGTAAAACCAGCAAAATATGACATTACAAGCCCAAGCATATCGATACGCGGGATACCATATCAGTACAAGATAGCCAAATTAGGCATACCATATCGGTACGGGGTAGACGATATTGATACAGCTAAAGGGAAAAATAAGGAACCGTATTGGTACACGAGACCGTATCGATACCCTTTTGTGCCATTGGAAATATGAGAAATTGACGAGATAATGACGTATCGATACAGACACAAGTGTACCGATACGCTTAGCTGTTAAGCTGGTTATTTGAAGCTTTTTGATGTTATGTTTTCTTACATTTTGGTCACTGAATATTTGGATGTTCAATTGAAATAAGTTTGGATGATCGAAATGAGCTGAAAATTGACATGTGAGCATGAAACATGACTAATTGAATTTTGGTAACTTTAATTTCGTATTAGGTCCCTAAATTTTGTAGGTGTTAGAAAATGATCCCTAAAGCATGTCCAATCTTAACTGAATGATCAATTGGTCTCGTCCGAGTTGTAACTTTATCTGCTGTGAGTATGACCACCTTAACATAAGAGCATTTAAACAAGGTAAAAGAATAAAAATAAGGTCATTTATGGAGGTAAAAATTCACCAGTTTACTTCAATATTCCCCGTATAACTCGCTCGAGTCAATAAACGGTTAGACCGAGTCAAGGGGGTTACATTTGTTGGTAACATAGCCATGTTTACAAAAAATTGGGAGGTAAGTTCGTTGTAATAATATTGTTTGAATGATTTCTTGATGTTTGATATGCACGGTTGTTGCTTATGGTATGTTTTAATTGTTGGTCGATTGTGTGCTATGTACAGTATTTGATATCATGTTGTATGGCTTGTTATGAGATGATTTAGGGAAGAGTTTAAGGTACCCATTGCCATTATTACTATTGATGTAAAAAGATTTTGTTTTAAAAGTGAGCGTCTTAGATTCTTGTTTTTGGTTGGCCTAACTATTCTTTATTGTTGCATTTATATGCTAAAGGTTATTACTGTTTTCATAAAGGGACCGAGACGAGAGCTTAGAATCAATGCATGTAATGTTGTGGGGAATATGAAGAACGAAGGTAATGAGGAATTACCACCACCTCCTCCTCTTGGGGTGGTGAAGTTGAAGCTGGAGCTAGTGCGAGAGGTGTTGGATCTCAGGAAGCGCATGGTTAGGCTGACGGAGATATGACACCTTTGATTCAAGCCATAGCTGGAGCTTTTCAGGCTGCGTTAGCGAGGATGCGTGTGGTTGCACCACAACCTACGGTTAATGCTGGTTTACCTTTGGAGTGTTTGCACAGTCTTGGTGGTACCGAGTTTAGAGGTTTGTCTCCAAAAGGTTTTCAGGCGTGGTTTGAGAGCACTCAGAGGATTCTTGGTCAGATGGAGTGCATGGATGTGCGTAAGCTGGGTTGTAGGGTATCTTTGATTCACGGAGATGCTTATTCGTGGTGGACTACAACTATTGAAGAGGTGGAACCTGCAGAGGTGACATGGGAGTTCTTCGGGAATGCTTTCCGGAAGAAATATTTGGGTGCTCGTTATCAAGACGAGAAGAAACGAAATTTTATGGCCTTAGTGCAAGGAAACATGTCTGTTTTGGAGTATAAGGTTCAGTTTGTCCGATTGAGCCAGTATGCCCCTGAGTTGGTTCCCAACAAATAGAAGAGATGTGACCACTACCGATACGGTTTGGTGAAGGATATAAGGACCTATATGCTAGCTTTGGAGTATACGGATTTCGTCGTCTTGGTCCCTCGTGCTAAGGATATTGAGTAGAGTTTGGGTTTGTCTTCTCGTACGGGGAATTCTACTTCCGAAAAGAGAGTTGCTGAGTTTGACGAAGGAAAGGATTATTAAAAGAGGCAGCGTGATAAGAAGTTTTATCCGGATCAGAGGCGTGGTGGAGGTGGTAATGTGGGCCGCGGGTAGTAAGGCCAAAATGCGGTGGTTCATTTGCCTGAGTGTAACCGTTGTGGGAGGCGAAATCCTGATGAGTGTTGGGGTAATCCTAGTATTTGTTGAGGTTGTGGTTCTTAGGGTCATAAGAAGCGTGATTGTCCTCAACAAGCTAGACAGGCACCGGTGCGTGCTGTTGAACTTCAGAGGGGCCGTGGGTGTGACCACGGTAACTTTCAGCGTAGGGAGGATGGTCAGAGGAATGTTGCTCATGTTGTGGCAGTTCAGCCCGAGGGAGGTGGACCGGCTAGGGTGTATGCACAATATGAGGGAAGGAATGACACGAATATGATCACGGGTACCTTTACTTTGCAATCTTTGTCATTACCATCTTTGATTGATTCTGGTTCCACGAATTCATATATCTTAAGTGATCATGAAAAGTTGCTTGACTTACAGGGTGATTTGTTAGATGTAGGTATGCAAGTGACGAGTTCTTTTGGTGAGACAGTTGTGTCACGACCATTTTTTGAAAAACAGTTTGTGAAAAAAAATAGCCTAATGATTAGGGTTTTGGAAATTGGGGTTTTCATTTTATTTTAACCTTGAAATTAGGAGTTTTCCATTTTTAATCAAATTGACTCTATTTATCTATAAAATCGTTTTGGAGTCGCCATCGGTCACTTTGGTAGACCGGACACCATAAAAATGGACCATAGATTCTTTTTATAAAATTTGGGTTCAAGAGTCGGTTACGTGTAGGGAAGGATTAGCACCCCTATAACGCCCGTTATCAGTACCTCATTAAATCACGTGGCATTTTGGCATTTTAAACATTAATCTAAATTTAATTAAATCTCTAATTGTAAAATGGATTCCATTTCGAATGAGAATATCCTTTTGTAAGAAAATACATTTTGGACAAATATAAGTTTTGAAATGTCCAAATACATTAAGAAGCTTCAATTTATATTCAAAATGTATCTCAACATAAAAGGCTTAATGGATGTTCAATTACTGTCTTGTCCATTTTAAGTAAAACCTAATTAAGGCTCCATTGTTTTAATTAATTAAAAATACTAAGAATATTATTAAGTTTTAGGTTTTATGAGATAACTCCCAAATAATTGTGCACTACCCATATTAAGCCCTAAATTAATAATATTCCAAATTAATTGTGATTCTAACTATTTGTATCATATCTTAATTTTATTTTTAATTAAACTAACTAGGTAGTTTCATTATTCTAAGTTCAAATGAAACATTAAATGTTCAACTAAAATATTCCCTTGATTAACATCTCATTTCAATGAGGCACTAATCAAATTAGAATATTAAAGTCTCTATTTAATATTCATTTATTTTCTACAAGTGTCTTCCTATTTTAATTGTTTGATTTAAATTAAAGAACCTAAATACTAAAGGCTATAATTGTTTATTCTAAATGAATTAGTCACATATACAAATATACTACATGCTAATTTTAAAAATATGCAAACATACAAATAATTTAAGCAATTAAAATTAAATTAATAATGGAATTCAAGATAAAATTGCAAAGAAAAAAAACTTTAAAACTAATTTTTATAGAAGTAGTGACCAAAATAAATTACGGTTACAAAGCCCAATGACCGGAAGAAGAATGAACCCAAAACTTTTAAATTTCGCGGATCCTCTATACTCGGCCCGGTTCCGTCGCACGTATCCTCCATGACCCACCACAAAACGACATTGTTCCAGGGATACTATAAATGCCTCTTTTGCCTGAAAATTTTCCTCTTTTCCCCTCATTTCGAGTTTTGAACTCTCTCTAATCCTCTATCTCTCTAAATACTCTCACCGCAAACACCTTTAACCCATAAATTCTTACAAAAATGGATCAAAACTCAGATTCTTATCGTGTTCTTCCAAATTCAGCCATTTGATCTGAAAAACCCTAACCCCAATAACACCTCAGTGTTTATCGACCACCATCCCAACTTCCGAACACCGTACAAGTCGGTGCAGGCCGCTGCAAGGCGATTTCCGGCAACTGCTCGCCAAAACCCTAACACTAAAATTTTCCCCATTTTCAATTTTGAACCCTAGGAAACCTAGATCTAATTTCGGTTCGTTAGAGCCACCTAAACTTTACCGGCCTAGGTTATCTACCCGAACCAAATCCACTCATTTTCGACTCCGACGGTGGTTGTTCCATCTCCGGCCGCCGCGAGACACTCTGATCTTTAAATTTCGCTACTGTTTTTTTTTTACATTCAACTCTAACACTTTTATATTTTTGCAGGTATTCGAAAATTCGAGTAAGATTATACCTTTTCCAACGGGCGAAACGGTGACTCCATGGCTCTCACGGTGACCGGCACTTCCTCTAACGTCTATTCGAATTTCCGACAATGCTCCGATGTCTCCTCGGCTTTCTGGCGGCGCAGCTCTAGCGACCTTTCCTCCTCCACGGAAGTTCGGTTACCGAGAGGGTACTCTCTCTCCTCAAACTTTATTATTTATTATTATTAGTTAAAATAATAGGTGTCATTATTATGGTATTAATTGCCTTGACTTCTATCTCTCTTAGGTATTTATAGGTGTTAGATGTTGATGTCAACAAAATTAGGATCCATGTGAAAGGCTTAGGGACCACTCCTAGGGTGACACGTGGCACAGATTGGGCGGGAAATTTAGCTTTAGATCATATTTGTCTTTCTTTGTGCGTTTGTTGAGTGAAAATGAGAGGGGAAAAATGTACATCGGGCCTGAATTGGGCTTTTGGGTTTTGAGATGTAAAAAGTGGACATTATATATATATGGACATTATATAATGGATTTTTAGAATTATGGACTATTTTATTTATTTAATACTATTCGGGCTTTATTTATAGTATATATATGTATACCCCGGACAAAATACGGGTATTACATGTGCCCTTTTTGCTCATTGATGTGGAACAGGAATAGGGCAAAGACTGAAAAGACACGGATTTTGTCTGAACTGTCTGACCATCAAAGTTTGAAGTTGTTCTTCTTTTATGAAATTATTTAATCTTCTACCAAACCATTGAGTTCGAATTCTTCATCTTCTAAGGTCTAGTATTGCTCCTTGAAATTCCTCATTTTCTAAGGTCTGAAGATGTTCTTCTTATTATGAAATTCTTCATTCCTCACTCTTTGTTGGTCCACATTTATCTCTGCAAAGGCTTCGAATAAGCAAGCTCTTCTCATTAGGAACTTCCTCATTCTTCAAACGACGAACTCTTCTCATTAGGAGTTTTGTCTTTGTCAAGGCGGACTCTTCTCATTAGGAATCTTTTCTTTGCTGTGCGAACTCTTCTCATTAGGAGCTTTATCTTTGCTGGGTGGATTCTTCTCATTAGGAACCTTTCTTTGCTGGGGATGACTCTTCTCATTAGGAATCCTTCTTTGCTGGGGAAGACTCTTCTCATTTGGAGTTTTGTCTTTGCTGGGTGAACTCTTAACATTAAGAGCTCACCATTCTTGCAAAATGAAATATCATCAATTAATAAGGTTATTCTTGGTGTGATATGAGATATATTCAATTTTCCGATTAAAGCACAAGAATCTTTAAAGTCACTGCTTTTCTGCTTATGGTGTCTTGATCCTTCAATCTAAAACTTGCATCATATCTCTTATTGCTTCCTCTATTGGTCTATCTCTTTCTTCACTCGGAAATTACATGACCTGAAAAAGGCAAATCTATCATTCATCTTCCAACATAACTGTAAAGTAAATGTACAACTTGGGTATATCATTAAGAAACTTCAAGTGTTCCAATGAGAAACGTTGAAACTTTTGACCAATTAAACTACGAATCATCTTCATTTGAGCTCAAAGTCAATCATCTAATTTTCCATTATCTTTTTTATCTCCTAACCCAAAAGGTTAATATCTTTGTCGGGACCCGCTTCTTCAAACATGTTGAAATCTTTGTCGAGATTCGCCTCTGTAAACGGAGTGTCTTGAGATCCGTCTCTGTAAACGGTATATCTTTAAGGTCCGCCTCTATAAACGAAGTGTCTTAAAATCCGTCTTTGTAATTAGAATATCTTGAAATTCGCCTCTATAAACGGGATGTCTTGAGATCTGCCTCTGTAAACGGAATCGAAACCTACAAAAGAAATATCATCAATTAATAAGAATTCAAATTAGAGTAGTATGAAACATCCTCAATCCCATCTTGGAGCATTGAGATCTTTTGATTCGCTGCTTTCTGTCAAAGGTATCTCCATCTTTCAATCTGAAACCCATATCAGATCTTTTGTTTTCTTCTATACAATTCCATATTCTTCTACTGTATATGACTTCAACGAGAAACTCTGAAATTTTTGAACGATTGAATTATGTATATCTCTTATTTGATCCTGAAGTTGATCTTTCTCGTGCTTCCCTCCTGGCAACATGCACCATTTTGTTTTTCTTTCTCTCCTGTCCCTTTTTCTTGTTTTAAACTAAGGCCCCGAATGATCAATCTCTTTGTCAATGCCATGCCCCAACTGTCTTACTGTGACGTTATCCAGAAAGTTCTCATCATTTTTGGAGATGTCTGGAAGATTTAAAATTACACTGCCCGAAGGTATTACTGACTACCCAAAGGATTCAGAGTTGTAATACACTTCCTTTCCTCTGCGCAAACAATCGGATATCTCTACAGAGATTCACCTCTTCAAACAGATTGGAATCTTGCTGATATCCGCCTCTTCAAACGGATTGAAATCTTTGTTGTGATCCGCCTCTTAAAATTGGTTGAAATCTTTTCTTCACAAAAACGTGATTGGAATCTTTGCTGGATCTATTTCTTCAATCTCGAAGTTACAAATTGAAATCCTTATTTGTTCTTTGCTGATTCTTTTAAGTTACATTTGGATAGATTCTAGTCTTCTTTGCTTCTCCGTTAAGTTCCCTACTTTTGTTGCAACAGCACCTCATCTCTTGAGGTTGTCCTTATAAAGTCTTGCTTTGCTTGATCTTCTTGAGCTTGATCTGAAACTCTCGTTTTCTTCATGCCCCGACAAAATTTACCCCATAATCTTGTTGTTGAGCTCTTATTCTTTTAGAGCAAATCTTGACTTCTTCAATGATCAAATCTTTTTAGGCTCTGCATTCTCTCTTTCTTTTTTCTGCTCTGCACTCTTTTGCACAATGACGCCCCACTGATCTCTTTATTTCTGGATCCGACACGTAGAATTTGTCCATCTTTCATCCTTTTGGGCAAGCAAATGCCTCAGGTCCCTAAACTTTCTTTCAATCCCCATACTTTCTCGAAGTCCCTGTACTTTCTTCATGTTCATTCTTTAGATTCGATCAAAATCTAAGGTAGAAACTTACTTCAAGCCCTTAAACTTTCTAACATATGCATTCTTTCCCTGATATATTAATGAAGACTGGAGCATGTACGAGCTTTTCTTCTTCTGTAATGTTGATTCTGCAAAAAGGAATATCATCAGTTAATAAGAATTCTTCCTGAAGTAATGTGAAATATCTTCAATTTTCTGTTTGATGTGTTGATATCTTTAGTATCATGGCTCATTTTGCCTCAAGTATCTCGGTCTTTCAGTCTGAAACTCATATAAAGTCTCTTGCTTCTCTCCCTTTATTGTTCGATCCAGTCTACGCTTGGAACATATATTACTGGGTCTACTCCTCTAGTCTTGAAGCTGTAGGTTGAAATCTTTTCTTGTTTCTTGCTGACTCTGGTAGATTCCTGCCATAATGTGCAAAAATGCTCTGAATGTATGAGTTAGCATGCTTTTATCTTATGGATGCCTAACTATATGATGCATGAATGTTGTCAATTGAGGACCACTTAGGTGAGCTTTCATCTTTAGGGAAGCTCAAAAATTTCTCGCTTCATTTTTCGAAAACTCTTTTGCTACCAAGGTAACCCATCTCACACTCAAGTTCAATCTTCATGATCTCTGCATTCTTGCTCTAAAGCGTCTTTTCAAGTTTTCACTTTAGATTGCTTTCCTCAAAGCGCCCTTTTAGGTTTTCACTTTGTTTTTTATTCTCTTTTTTTCTTTTTTCTCAAGGCGCCCTTTCGGGTTTTCACCTCGGTTTTTCATCTTTTCTTTTCCTTTTTCTTCTTTATTTTTTTTCTTTTTTTTTTTGCCTTTTTCTTTTTTTCATTTTGAAACAAAGTGAAGATGAGGTATTGTAGCTGACGAAATCTTGATCTGGCCAATCACATGTCGCCATGTTTAGGTAACATTCCAAATACTCAATCCTACAATGTTAAAGTTTTACAGATCCAAAAGCCTTCACAAAATGATGATTTTCAATAGTAGAACATGGAGCTGTGGACATTCTTCTTCAGTCTTAAGGAACGCCAATGGCTTCAAATGCAGTAATGTCATCATGGCTCAACGATGTCTCAGAAGAATCTAAAAAAAGTCTCGGAAACATCCTCAAACTTCATAAACTTTCTCAACTGAGATGTTGCCAAGTGATCACAATTGGAAACAATAATAGCATAGATAGCAATGCTGTTCCTTTGATACACATAGGACAGAGAATGGACAAGTTCCGATCATGATAATGTATTGGCCTTGTGTTTCCAATCATCTTGGCATGAGCACAAAGATAAAAATCATTGTTCTTCGGGTGACAGACTTTGTTGTCAATATCAGTTCCAGGTTGCACATTATATGGAGACCCATTTCTGTGTATTAGTTGGCGTGGAATTCAACAATATCTTTACTTTATACTCTCTTCTTTACTATCCCCGAGTCATGGTTCCGAAAAGAGTCCATCACCTTTGAAACAAAACACATTCTTCTAGATTGATCTTTGTAGTATTGCCCCGCTCTTGAATTCAAATGTCATCTTTGCTTACTCTAAAATTCACAAAGCCTTCTTATCTTGCATTACCTCAGAAATAATGATATTTGCTTTTGAATAATGTGAATCTTTACCGGATTGATCTTGTTACTGGTTTTGTCCCAAAAAATGGCGCATGCTCTCATTTTGCCTCGGGGTTGTCTGCGCCTCTTTCCTGTAGTTTCTGTTTAAATGTTTCAGACACTCAGAGTTGTGTCCTTTCCTCGTCATACTTTTCATCATTAACCAAGTACATAGGCCACCTCATGTTCTGGTCGCACTTAAAGGATTAGTACATCATAATAATACCCATGAAATCCTTTGCTTTTCTTGTATCTAATCTATTTATCTGCAAGATGCTTATTGAAACAATAAGTGAAAGGCTCAAAATATTATTTTAACAAATTTGAGAAAATGGAATAATTTGATAAGTCATGGCAAACATGAGAAAAATAAAGATTATGCCCTTAAATATCAAGTGCGGTGGTGCTTTTGAACCAAATTGACAAAGATCAACTCAAATGTGACCCCTTCCAATTTATTAGGCTTCTGAGAGAAACATTCTCATATTCCTAAATCTATCCCATTTAATGGGCACTCTTTATCTCCCCACCTCATCATCCCAATCCTTCCCTCTTTTTTAATCTCAATCAAGCATTAGAAGTCTGGAAATCCTTGAAGAAAGGTTAACCCTGATAAGCGGGATGTATTCTGAAGACAAACTCCTCTTACTCCAATACCCATATATGATCAAAATGGTCTTTTAAGGCTTGTAATAGGGATATGGCTCACGACTATGAAAGAAAGGATATATAGGCACAAACAAATCTTTAAGGGTGATGAAACTAATGATCATTTCTTCCAAGTGAAATCTTATTTCTTTACTCCTTGACCTGAGCATGCTTGGATGAAACTTTTTCCTTCTTTTTCTTTTTTTGTGGATTGCTCTAGACTGTCCATTTCTAGGTTTTCACCCTAGAGTTCATTTTCTTTCGTTGAATTCAAAAGTGACCAATCCTCCACTTCTCCTTTAAATTGAGATTCATTTTGAATGGAAGATCTCACATTTGTTGCCAGCTTTTCTTACATTTTTCAACGTTGTACTTTCTTTTTCAACCGCTTCAACTTTTATGTCAACAATCTTCAACTTGATTCTTTGAACCTGAACTTTCCACTGTTTTCTTTTCCTTTTTTTTCATTTCTTCTTCTTTTTTCCTTTCCTTTTCTTTTTCTTTTTTGACTTGATTCTGAATATTTGTCTCTATTCAGCTTGCCTTTCTTTGAGCATCCACTTTTGTTTCTTGCCCCTAATTCTCAAGGCATCACTATTATAGCATGATCAAAACCAAACATCTTTCACTTGCAAACAAACTTTCATCCTCTTTGCCCCCAATGTAGTGGTGATCCTTGGTTTGGGTTGAATCGAAAGAAACTCATCAGGCTCAAAGGGGACAACAAATGATATTTTTATTATTTTCTTTCTTTGTGAAGGGAAATGAAGGAATGCCAAATTTCCTCCCATATACGGATATCTTCAAAGAAAAGCAGCCTTCAGGTGGTAGATGTTTTGGGTTATCACTTCATTCAAGGACCTTAGTCAACAATGCCTGAGAGGAAAATTCACTCATATTTTATATTTGGGATTCTATTGTGATTCTTGAACACTCATTAATGTCTTCTCATTGGCTTAAATAACTTGGAAGAGAGCCGCATCTCAAAATTGATCTCTGAATTTGATTCATGGTCACTCTTGCCATTAATATCTAGGGACCTGATAAAAAATGATAGAGAAGACATGTATATATATATATGGGAGAACAAAAACTAACCCATAACATAGAATAAATGAATTATTTAAAAGAATCAAAGAATGTAAAATGCTTGCCATTTGAGAAAAATTATGTATGAAACAAGCATCGTAAACAAATAAACCTATTAACCTCCCTTACAAAGGACCCTCAATGCTCGCAGACAAAATCGATTGGGATGGTTCAGGGTATTATTCTGCAACAGTTCTAAAAGTGTTGACATATCTCCTACGGTCAAACTGTCAATCATTGGTCAAGGAAAACCTAAGTGACTTTCAGCCGCTTCAATTCTATAAGCATTTTTTCATTTATTTTCCTCTGCCAGAACAAAGACATGCCATTTTTTTTCTCATGTTCTGATATTATCATCGAATCTCGAAGTAAGGCCATTCTGCTTATGATTTTTTTTATTTCTTCAATCAATTGCTTGCTCTTTTTCATGGAATGTTCAATCATTTGCATGTGAAAATTTACAACTTTTTTTGGCTGGCCTTTAGATGAACTTTGTTTATCAAGATGTGTGTTGGTGCTTTAAATGGGCATGTCTATTCGAAGCTTCTTCCTTGAGTGCAACTGATTCTCAATTAGTTTCACCTTGCCTTTTCTTCTCTTTCTTTTCTTGATGCATTTTCATCATTCAATTTACAGGCAACCCAATCACATTGGCTCCGATTAGGTGACTACATCTTATAAATCTTAATGAACTAACATTTCAATGTCGGCCTCCAAAATCCCTTGGTTCAGAAAGTTTTGAACTTGTAGCTTGAAAGTGTAACAGTCTTCAATGTCACAATCATGAACTCCATTATGATTCTCACAATGATTTCTGATGTTGTAACGACTCGAGCGATGGGGCTTTGAAGAATTCAAATGACACAGCATCGAATAAGAATACAACTCTCAATAGGAAACATGAATGAGATTCAGTTTAGTCTCTGATTTTCCACTGACATGTGCATCTGAAGCATTTGACCTTGATGTATTCTTCACTAAAGGAAATATCAAAGAATTAGATGTTCAAACATTACTATGATTCTTATTGACCCCGAACTGCAGTGGATCACCTTCAAATGCTTGTTGTAGACTACGCCCTTTCTCTTTTTTATCCCAATTTTATCGGCAGATACTGGTCTTTTGTAACATCAGAGTTCTCTAAATCATAAATGTTCATTTTTTATGAAATCACTAACTCTACTTCAGAGCCATACCCTGAAAAGAATTATAAAAATTCGGGGCACTATCATCAAAATGCGGATTCTACATGAGGTTGAGTAACAAATTTGAATATGACATTAGACTAGGAATAACCATATCTCTTATAACACCCCCTACCCGACCTGGTCGAGAATCGGGTCAGAAGGTGCTACCGCTGAACGATACGGTGAACGGTGCAATAATTTCATTCCATACCCGACAAATAATTATACAAACAAAACATTACTGGATAAATATTTTAGTCCAATTTATTCATTAGAAACAATAACTAATCATTACATGAATCATACATAACACATAGTTTATACACATAAAAAACATAAAGATTAACTAGTTTAACCACTTTGCCATCATTCTAGGAGTTCATAAAGACAAAATATTTTACTCTTTACTTGTAGTGACTTGCCGATCTTCCAACTAATTCAGATCTCGATCTGTTACTTTTCTTAACCTGAAATGTATGGACAATGAATACATTAGACTTATATAGTCTAAGTGAGGTAGCCAATGACGATGAATGTACATGGTATACTATTTAGCATGCTTTGATGATGATCATAACATCAATTATACAATAAACATGGCATACTCTTCAATCATATTAAAGCATAGTATCAATCATCATATCAATAATGGCAATATCATAACAAAGCAATATCATTAACCAATAATCTTCCTTGGATCAATTTACACATATTTGGATACGTGAATTCCACCACTACACCAACAACAAACAAATATGGTTCAACATCCTCCACTACACTATTTTTGACCAACACATATCACATCCCTCCGCTACACCGTATAAACTCTGTACCAATGAGCTCATGAATTCTATGGCATGCCAACTGTATCCAATACTTCGATTCCAAGGTTCGATAACAATAGTTCGATATCAATGATTCAATGATAATAGTTCGATATCAATGATTCAATAACAATATCTCAACAATCATATAGCCATAACAATAGGCAATATCAATAAACTCATGTCAATGGTTCTGTATGTGAATGCTTCAATAATTTCCATGACAATGATAGCAATGCTACGGACGATGAATCGATGCAATACTTACCAAACTTACCAATATGGCTTTCAACAATACTTTATGTAAATCCCCTTTAATTCAATGGTTAGTAAATCATACGAAATCAATAACGATGAATTTGGTAAGGCTCCTCGCCTAATCTCGAGACTCCGACTACACTCACCTTGATATTAGGGTTCTCGTATGATGACATCTCTTTCCTTTGTTGCCGGTTGTCCTTTATCGACTTCTTGAACTAGATTAAATAAGAATCGGTTAGGACCGACAAGACAATATCGAATAAATATGAAAATATTAATCAGACTCGATACCGAAACTAAGACCAACCAAAGATTTTAGCTTACCCTGACGTCGATAGAGATTCGATATTATTATATCGAATTTATCGGAACACCAATCTAATACTGAACTACCTAATTATTTCTCTGTTTACCCTTCGCTAATTCTTTTTCTTTGCTTCTATCGTGAATTCACTTCCCCTATTTATAGTAAGAATCAACCCCCTTCAATTTCATTTTCCATGCTCCACGTTTGCATGATTTTATGGCAATTTGTGGCAAGCCTTAAGCTTGGCGACGTGGTTTACAAGGCCAAATTTATGGCCACCTTAAGCCACGTTTTGTGGCAACATGCCACCTCTTTTCTAATTTGGCCGCGTGGCCTATGGGCGTGGGAGGCAACTCCTTTACTATATTATTATTATTTAATCATAATTAATAATACACGGTTAAACCGAATAATTAAATTTTGAACCTATTTTTGACTAGACCAATTTTTTGGGTGTTACATCTATTTTCTTGTTGAACCATTCGATCTCTCTGTATTGAGTTTTTGTGCTCTTTGCTCCTCTTGTAGTTAATTATTTTGTGAGAACAATTTAATCTTCAACTGGATCTCTGACTTTTAACATTTTAAAGAAAAGTTCTGTGATCCCTCAACTTTGCTAAAATCCCCAGGTCTTTCAATTGCCACTGAACCATCGATCGACGAGTTTTTGGCAAAAACTTTAAAATTTGGCTTTACTCAGTCTTTCAATGTTTGGTTACTAAATTACCTGCATCTTATATTTTTAGAGTTTTCAGTGCATTCACCTCATTATTTCCTTTTGATCTATTGGATTTCTCACAGATGCCCCGGCCTTATTGTCTCGAGTTTGCTCCTCTTTTCTACTTTGATTTTTTCCTTTTATTCAGTCTTTCTCTTCTTTTTGACTTTTTACTCTTTTTTTCCTCTCTTTTCTAACTTTTGACTTTTTCCCTTTTTTCAGGAAGAATCATTTCAGATTGAAATCTTGTGTGAGCCGTAATACCTGTTGGCTTGTCAGCATCAGTACTTTTGTATGAAACATTCTTTTTTCGGCTTCTCTAATTCCAAGCAAAACGACATCTCGAATTGCCAACATGTTCTGAGACTAATCAATTTTTTGTTCAACTCCACCCATGCGATCCTCAACGACTTTCTAAGATTGCCCAAACTTTCAAGCATATTACCCATGTTTCTAAAAATATTGATTTTAAACTTTCACATTATTATCTAAAAATAATGCAATATTATCAAAATGCAATTATTTTTTTTAAATGATGTTATTCGAAGAAAAAATGCGATGAATGCAATACGATGCATGAAAGCACGAGGTATCAATTTCAAGGACTAGTCTTTGGAGCAACATCCACTAGCCAAAAGTTCTAATACAAGAAATAGACAATTTGATTACAAAGATCACCTTGCCCTATTCCTTAGGCTAATCGCTTCGTTCCGCTCCCGAGTCAACGTTTGTCCTTGCTTGGTGCTGATGACAAAATGTTGTTACAGGTTCATGGCTTCAATGGATAAAATCTGCACAAATCGGGTGACTCCCCGTGCATGGCATTAGAACTTGATCATTTCATGATTCTGCCTTTGGAAAATCTGGATAACCACTCCAGCTCGGCTTTCAGTACCTTACTCTTCATTTATAGTGTTGTTGCGTGTAATAAGTGCTACACAATTGTGCAAATATACACTTCCCAAGTAATAAAGTGATATGAGTATCGAGTATCGTCTCCACAGAGATTGGTTTGGGCCAGTTTGCTTAAGTTGCTACACTGTGAAAATAAAAACACAAATAGGTTATATGAAGAGTTCTAACTAACAAATAAACTAAAGAACAATAAAAGTAAAAGATGGAGGAAATCAAATAAGAGAGAAGAGGTCAGGTTATCATGAGTTTGAGGAGTGACAGTAGATTGGACCGTCTTCGTAATTAAGTGCAAAAACAACTCAATTGCTTGGGCAGAAGCAACTATCGTAATGTCAGGGCATTGAGGTAAGGCAATGCCAGGGAAATGAAGAAAATAAGTCTATGTCGCAACAATGAGTATGGCCGATGCTCGGGCAATGAAGTCGGCAATGTGGAACTGCGATTACTGCCTTGACAATGAACAACAACCTTCAAGGTTAGGCTAAGTGTTCTTCAATGGTTCCTCCATATCCCTAAGTCGAAACTCTAGTTGATTGTGCAAGCCTTGATAATACCTCCCAACATGAACCAAGGGTGAACAACATCCAATCTTGCGCCCCTCTTAGGCGTTAAAATCCGCAACTTATTCCTATGTCGAATTAGTCTTCACCGTCGATTTGATTGAATAAAGACCATGCTCTTTCGTTTCGTGAATCTACCTCTCACGATGTTAGATAAATACATAGTTAACAAGATCCTCTCCCAATTCACTCGCAAACAAGATTAAAACCCAAGAATGAACAAACCTTGAATTTTATTCACAAACTCAAAAACCTAAACAAAATCCAATCGTTCTCACGACCACAAAAACACAATAACGTGAGCCAATCAAGTTAGTTCATGACTGGGTTCAAAAGATATACAAAGAATAATCTCCCTAGCATGAATCTAACCGAAACAAAGAAGAAGAAGATGAAGAATTCGAACAGCCCCCTTATTTTTTTCTCTCAAATCGACTCCCCCTTGAAGTTGATGGCTTGGCCTTATTTATATAGGAGATGACTAGGTCAAATTCTTTCTTGAGAAGGAAGTTAAGTTAGAATTAAATACATTAAAAGAAAAGATCTTCTTTTAAGTATTATGTCATTCTTCCTTAAAATACTCCCACTTGTGTGGAGTCTTCTCTTGACCTTCCTTCAACGTTTTCATGATCTTCCCGCAGTCCAATCTTCATTCAAAGTATATAGAAAAATTTAGCTTTTCATGCTCTTCAAAACACATAACACTTTGCATATTTTTCTCCCTTGTCGATTGTGTTTGGGCATTGCCTCGACAGTAGCTTGGCTATTGCCTCGGTAATGGTCTATCTTTCATTTCCGCTCAGCAGGGCTCTATCTCCTGGTTCAGCTTCCTTTAGTAGAAACTGACATTCACAACTAACTTGATCTGGACTGTCGAGAGATGGTTCTGTGTCGTTCCCTCCTATCCTTCACTGCCGCGGTAGTGCTTCCACAGGCAGTGAGTAACGAAATCTGCACAAACACAACATACACACCAAAGTAATACCTTTTCCATCAAATAAACAAAAAATAATGATCAAGCGTAATAAAGATGAGATCAATGTGATTAATGCATAGAGGGCTACAATGTGGCTCAAATAGGTGTAGATTTAGCAATAATTGTCATAGAAAACGGGTGAAATTATAGTATTTTACACACCTAACACACCCCCAAACTCGAACTATTGCTTGTCCTCAAGAAATGCAACTAGTAAAAACATATATAATTACTTTCAAAAGTCTTTAATCTGTTGGGTCACGTCGGCACGCCCCGTGGCGTAGTGGAAAAATTAATACAACGTAATCCAGCCAGGATCCATGTACAAGAACGAATATGGGGTGAAATGATGAAGAGTTGCCTTTTAAAACTTTAGAAACTGGAAAACTGATGGTATGTCGGAATAACCACGTCAAGTAAAATCGGAATCGTCACAGGTTCGCAACGACCTCTACGGAGTCCACCCGAACAAAACGAACAAAGTTTCTGCCTCCCTAACACTTAGGGATAAATTTCGACAGGTTTGAACACCTTCTAGGGAGAAGTCGAAATCCCTCCAAGGATTCCTGAGGGAGTCTGAAATCGACCAGGAGTTCAATCGGGACTTGCAATCGAGCAAGGGAACCTTCAGGGATTTGCCAGGGGGCAAGTAGAACACCAGAAAAATATCGAAAAGCTTCTCAGATAGCTTTATGGGATATGTCGAATTCCAGTGAGGAATCCCTAGGGGTGTTGTCGAAATCTTCAAGAGGAGCAAGAGGGATGATTTTGTTGCTAGCCCTTGTCCCTTTAAATAGTATTCAGAGACTTAATTCTAGTTGAATACCTTAAATCCAAGTTTAACCATAATTCATAGAATCTAATTCTACTTGAAATTGGTTTATATTAAATATACATTATATTTAATAATATTAAATATATATATATATATATTTAATTATGTAGAATATTATTCTACATAAAACATGGATTTAAATATACATTATATTTAATCCAAATATATATATATATATATATATATTTATTATATAGAATCTCATTCTATCTTTACTTGGATTTAAATATATTTAAATATATATTTTTAATTATGTAGAATCTAATTCTACATAAACTTGGAATTAAATATACATTATATAAATTCCAAATATATATTTAAATTTCTAGAATCTTATTCTATAATATTTAAGTCTCTAAATATTTTCCATACTCTAAATAATATCTGATAAATACAATATTTGTCTAATATTATTCCCATTTAAGGGAGTTGCCGATTTCCCCTATCCCATAGGGGTTTTTCGGCAACCACCCTAAAATAGGGAGTATGGTTTCCATTTTTTTTGTTTGTTTCATTCGAAGGGTGTGACCCTTGTAGGTTCATGCAACGTTAGCAGCAAAATTAGAACTATTCTAGTTTTACAAACAATGAGTGGCATCTAGCAATACATCATTGCTACCTAAGTTGCATGAAGTCATGGTTTGACTTTCCTAATTCCTGAATAAACTTCCTTTATGCATTTCATCCTTTTGTCCTTTATATCTTAGATGAACACAAGTCATGGGTTAGTCACACTTGCGTTGTCCATCTAGTGTTTCTTGATGTCTTGAGTAGATTATGATAAACGAATCTCTATGATATCTCATATCATAATATTCGAGCATGGCCATGCATTTTCTAATCTCACTCAATCAAGTGGCCGAAGATATTTCTCCCATTATGTAAAAGGGACAAATCTTTTCTTGATCAACCATATTTCACTACATAAGTCATCATGTATCCAATCATCAGTCTTTATAATGTAGTCATTTACGACACACGTTTGACTATGTCAAAATACGTAAATCTTTTTGTTGAAATCGTGTTGATCTCAAGTCTGAGGATTATACATATGTTTATCATGAGCAATGTTTTGACTGTCACATAATTACCCAAGAAACATGCTCATAGCGGGTCAATCCAGTATGTTGTTCTCTAACAAATACTTATGTGTTGATTTTGACATCTCTATTTCAATGACAACGCTTGTCATCAACCACATATTAGTCTTTATATATTATCATTGTTCATACCCGTAATAATATTCGACTAAGGATCCTATTTAACAATAATCGTATTATTGTATGGACATTATTATCCAATGGTTAGTTTGATGCACATAAACATACCAAATGATAATAACGACAATGCCATTACTTGATAAATCCAGTAAAATAGTATGTCTATTCAATCATCAAATGATTGGTCTTTGGGCATACTCCAACAATCTCCCACTAGCACTAAGACCAATCATTCTCGTATCTAATACAATATGGCTTAGTGTAACCGACATGCTTATGCTTTGTCAAAAGCTTTGTCAGGGAGTTGACAAAGTTATCAACTTTGTGCGTATGTTGCATACTTTCACATCTCCAAGATGTAAGCACTTTAGAATATGTTTGGATTTATTGATGTGATCTAGGTTTTATTTGCTTACGCAAAGGTTCCATCATAACAGAGTTATGTAGCATCTAATATGCTGGGAACAACCCTCAGTTCAGAACTGAACCCTTTAGATCCAAACATCCTTCTTTATTGCTATGTCGACTGTAATACATTCACCCTATGTTGTAGAGTTAGATATTGTCTCATGTTGCTAACTCACAGTATCTTTTATTAATGCAAAACGGATTGCGATCTTTAGTTCCTTTTGATGAGTATGTCATCTACATACGATACTTAGGAAAGTAACAATGCTCCCACTATCTCTTTTGAAAACAAGACTCCCCTTTGTTTCTAGATAAACCAAACCTTTTGATTGTATCTTCTGAAACGAAAATCCCAACTTCGAGAAGCTTGCCTTAGTCTACGGATAGACCTTTTTAGCTTACATACCTTCCAAGTGTTTACTAGAGTGACAAAACCTTCTGGATGTGTCATGTACAAATATGTTTCAAGTTTTCCCTTAGGAAAGTGGTTTTGACATTCCTTTATTTGATTCCATAATCATCATATGTAACTACTTGCAAGTGATATTAAGATGGATTAAACATAGCTACAAGGAAGATGCTTTATCATAGTCTATACTATGAAGTTTGTCGAAAACTTTTAGTGATGAATCATCCTTTTTATGTTTTATCATCCATGTCGGTAATTCCTTTTTGAAAAACACATCCATACCTCTTAGATTTTACCCTTTTAGGTAACCAAAGTCTATACTTGGTTTTAGACATTGATTCCATCTCATATCTCATGGCTCTTAGCCATTTCTCGAATTTTGGGCTCACCATTGCTTGCTGATAAGACCTAGTCTTTATCTTGATCCGAAAAGAAGAGTGTTTCCATGTATGGATAGTGAGAAATCCATATTTCTCAAGTATATGGTATTCTCTTAAGGATCAATAAAATGGTTGTGTTTTGTTCCAATGTTCCTTGATCATTTGTGGAACATTCTCAATCTTTGGTTCATAAATTTGTTGTCTAAAATTTCTTCACATTCCAAATTCCATTTTTCTTTTTGTGAGAGGTAATATCTTTCGAGAGAAACTCTCGTTTGAGCAACAAACATTTTGTTCTCGTTGAAAAATGAAATCCCTTAGTGATAAGTATTCTCTTTCGAGATAAACTATCGTTTGAGCAACAAATATTTTTTCTCGTTAAAGTTGAAGAAATAATATCCCTTTGTGAGAATTAATCTCTTTCAAGATAAACTCTCGTTTGAGAAACAAACTCTTTGTTCTCGTTAGGATAAACAACAAATGGAGTTTTTAAGGTTCGAACTTTGTAAACATTTTAACATGTAAGTAACCTTAAAACTTCAAAGGTATTCTAGAACAATTCTTAGTCCATATCTTATATGATGTTTCGAAAAAAACGATTAAGTATGAGAGTTGTTTTTCTAGTGTGTAAAGAAGTCGAAAATGACTTGTTCTGAATCAAAACATGTCTAACATATTTGATTCTCTTTCAAAGACTTTTCGTTCCACTTGTGGGATTTAATTATGGGACAGTCCCATATTCTTTGAAAGTTCATCAAACTTTAAATATTCTTGAATTTGATCTCATCAAATTACCTTAATACTTTTTATGAGTTTGAGATTAGTCGTTTGTTTTATTTATCTTATAAATATTATTGATTTGATTAGTTTAAAGATCATTGATTTGTTGTGCCATAAGAGATTAAAAGAATAACATTTATTTAAATAATCTCAAAATTAAAATATCTTGTCCTTACAAGATAACTAAAACTTAGGCACAAAATAACAATATTAAAAACTAAAACAAATCTATTTAAGCAAAAACACATGTCCTAATGGATGATGTAGCAACTCTTGCTTTATTTCCATTCGCATGTCCATGTCTATTCTGATGCCTTCTCTTTAGAAGCCTCTGAGGTTGATGCCTCACTCGTTTTTGCTTTCTTGACTTCTTGTAGGTGTGTGGGGCAGTTTCTCTTCCAATGTTCGGTCTTGCCGCAATGGAAACATTTTCCATCCTTCTTGATTCCCTTCTTAGGTTTCAATGTCACCTTTCCATCGGTTTTGGTCTTACCATCACCTTTAGACTTTGCTGCCGATTTACCTTTCTTCTTGCCCTTGCGGACCATCAGAACAGGTTTAGGTCCTACCTTCTTCAGGCTGATTTCAGCAGTTCTCAACATGCCGAGCAACTGTGGCAGCGTCTTGTTAATTTCATTTATATTGAAATTAAGGACGAACTGATTGAAACTATCCGGCAACGATTGCAGGATGACATCAGTAGCTAATTCGTCTTTTAGCGGAAAGCTGAGCTTCTCCAACGTTTGGATGTAGCCCATCATTTTGATGATGTGAGCTCCTACGGGAGATCCCTCACTCATCTTGCATTGAAACGGAGCTTTAGAGGTCTTGTACCTCTCTTGACGTGCTTGCCCTTCATAAATCTCCTTGAGATTTTGAATCATATCATAAGCTACCATGTCCTCATGTTGCTTCTGAAGCTCGGGGGTCATGGAGGCCAGCATAAGACAACCGACATCTAGCATGTCGTCCATGTGTTTCTTAAACTTGTCTTTGTCAGCTCTGGAAGCAGTGGCAACCAGTTCATCAGGAACATGTTCTTCAATGACATATTCCTTCTTTTACTGTTTGAGAACAATTCTCAAATTGTGGAACCAGTCAAGGAAGTTTATGCCATTGAGCTTATCCTTCTCAAGGATAGATCGTAGAGATGGAGTATTATCTGCCATTAATTCTACAACAAAGAAAATATGCTACATAAGTTTTACTAAATTTTAAAATTTATAGATAGGTCTTTACTATAAATTTACTCCCACTATTTTCTTCAAAATTGAAAACCCTCTAGTTTTAATTTCGAAAAAACGTTTCGATAGTTTTTCTAGTGAGTGAGGATCCGTATTTCACCATTCCTAAATCAGCTTTGGCCAGTCTTTTAGGAAATGGTTATTTAGGTAAGTAACACCTTACTAATTACATCTCATGTAACTCCTCATCTTTTGGCGAACAACTCTTGTTCTTTAAATTATCTTATGATTAACCAAAACTTTTAACCACTAGGTTTTCTAATCCTATTAGAACAACCCAGATAAGTCAATACCAATATCTCAACCAGCGAATATCACTAGCTTATTCTTCGCGTTTAACTAAGATAGATAAATGTGACATTGCTTTAGCAAAGCTCGCTGATCGAAGCTTTAACGAGGGTAAATATTGGATGGTTAAAACAGACTTAGAATTATAGTGAGGGATTTACTTAATTATCTCATCATTTTAACATTGATCCTATCAATAGAACTATGTTTAATCATGCTTATAAAACATCCATTGCATCACATACAAGGTAAATATAAGCAGTAAATAAATATGCAATGATTATAACCCTTCTTAACCTAAGACGACCCGTCCCAAGCCAATGGGAGGACCATTCTGCTGATGATAGAATCTGCTTCTGAAATGCCCGGTCCACCAGGGAAGGCCCACCACGCTGCTACCTTGGCTCTTGCTTTATCTCCATGAGTATTTACAATTTTCAGAAACTCGCGTTACATGTGAGGGAGTGAGATGATAAGAGAAGTACAATAGAAGATAGAGAAAGGCACGACACGCAGGCCATATTTATAAAAACCAAAACTATAAAGGCTATGGGCTATAACCATGCAAAACAAACATCGTGCAATCTAACATGCATTTCAAACATCGTGCGAACAAAGTAACGACGTGTTTACAGAGTTTTAAACTGATTATCCCTATGTTGCGGTTAATGGGCCAAAGAAGGATCACGAGGTTTCATAAACCATTTGCGTTAACGAACAAATGCACCAGGTAGATCAACATGAAAGAGAGGTGGCGCACTAGGCACACTTAAGTACCAGGTCTTTGATGATGCCAATCCTAGACATGTATTTTTCATAACGTCTAACCATAACTCTTATGGATTCACCGTGAAAGATAGTTTGATAACCTTTATCAAATTAGAAGCCCTTTCAGAGATTTCATAAATCTATGAAACTACGAACAACTACTTCTTCTCTAGACTAACTATTAGTCTCAACATGTTAACATTTAACATTGAAGCAACCTAACATAGTTATGATTAACTCTTAATCATTCAGTGATAATCGAAATAAGTCTTTATTAGGTGTGATACGATAAACGATAAATATCTAAATCGAATCAAACAGCATGTATCTCATACATAAACATCACCCAAGAATTTAAGTCTGAATTCGTATGATACAAGTGGCTCTGATACCACTGTTGGGTCACGTCGGCACGCCCCGTGGCGCAGCGAAAAAATTAATCCGACGTAATCCAGCCAGGATCCATGTACAGGAACGAATCCGGGTGAAAAGATGAAGAGTTACCTTTTAAAACTCTAGAAACTGGAAAACCAACGGTATGTCGGAATAACCACGTCAAGTAAAACCGGAATCGTCACAGGTTTGTAACGACCTCTACGGAGTCCACCCGAACAAAACGAACAAAGTTTCCGCCTCCCTAACAATTAGGGATAAATTTTGACAGGTTTGAACACCTTCCAGAGAGAAGTCGAAATCCCTCCAAGGATTCCTAAGGGAGTCTGAAATCGACCAGGAGTTCAACCGGGACTTGCAATCGAGCAAGGGAACCTTCAGGGATTTGCCAGGGGGCAAGTAGAACACCAGAAAAATATCGAACAGCTTCTCAGAGAGCTTTCTGGGATATGTCGAATTCTAGTGGGGAATCCCTATGGGTGTTGTCGAAATCTTCAAGAGGAGGAAGAGGGATGATTTGGTTGCTAGCCCTTGTCCATTTAAATAGTATTCTGAGACTTAATTCTAGTTGAATACCTTAAATCCAAGTTTAACCATAATTCATAGAATCTAATTCTACTTGAAATTGGTTTATATTAAATATACATTATATTTAATAATATTAAATGAAATATATATATTTAATTATGTAGAATCTTATTCTACATAAAACATGGATTTAAATATACATTATATTTAATCCAAATATATATATTTTTATTATATAGAATCTCATTCTATCTTTACTTGTATTTAAATATATTTAAATATATATTTTTAATTATGTAGAATATAATTCTACATAAACTTGGAATTAAATGTACATTATATAAATTCCAAATATATATTTAAATTTCTAGAATCTTATTCTATAATATTTAAGTCTCTAAATATTTTCCATACTCTAAATAATATTTGATAAATACAATATTTATCTAATATTATTCCCATTTAAGGGAGTTGCCGATTTCCCCTATCCCATAGGGGTTTTTCGGCAACCTCCCTAAAATAGGGAGTATGGTTTCCAATTTTTTTGTTCGTTTCATTCGAAGGGTGTGACCCTTGTAGGTTAATGCAAAGTTAGCAGCAAAATTAGAACTGTTCTAATTTTACAAACAATGAGTGGCATCTAGCAATACATCATTGCTACCTAAGTTTCATGAAGTCATGGTTTGACTTTCCTAATTCCTGAATAAACTTCCTTTATGTATTTCATCCTTTTGTCCTTTATATCTTAGATGAACACAAGTCATGGGTTAGTCACACTTGCGTTGTCCATCTAGTGTTTCTTGATGTCTTTAGTAGATTATGATAAACGAATCTCTATAATATCTCATATCATAATATTCGAGCATGGCTACGCATTTTCTAATCTCACTCAATCAAGTGGCCGAAGATATTTCTCCCATTATGTAGGAGGGACAAATCCTTTCTTGATCAACCATATTTCACTACATAGGTCATCACGTATCCAATCATTAGTCTTTATAATGTAGTCAGTTACGACACACGTTTGACTATGTCAAAATACGTAAAACTTTATGTTGAAATCTTGTTGATCTCAAGTCTGAGGATTATACATATGTTTATCATGAGCAATGTTGTGACTGTCACATAATTACCCAAGAAACATGCTCATAGCGGGTCAATCCAGTATGTTGTTCTCTAACAAATACTTATGTGTTGATTTTGACATCTCTATGTCAATAACAATGCTTGTCATCAACCACATATTAGTCTTTATATATTATCATTGTCCATACCCGTAATAATATTCGACTAAGGATCCTATTTAACAATAATCGTATTATTGTATGGGCATTATTATCCAATGGTTAGTTTGATGCACAGAAACATACCAAATGATAATAACGGCAATGTCATTGCTTGATAAATCTAGTAAAATAATATGTCTATTCAATCATCATATGATTGGTCTTTCGGCATACTCCAACATAATCTTCATAGAGATTGCTTCAACTAGCTTTATTCCTCATGACCTAGCACTTGAGAATACATGATTAAATTTTTTGGACGACTAAAGGATTTACCCGAAATCAAACTATGATGCTTGTGAGTGTGTGCATGCTTTGTGAACAAGATGATTTTCAGGGTTCTAAGTAAACTTAGGCAACTAACTTACTATCCTTGGGTACTTTTTTTAATCTAATCGACTAGAGCTAATTTCGGGCACCTCTAGTGATTAGCCTAGAGCCAGTTTCAAGAACCTCTAGTGTTTCCTTAAGCTAGATCCGGGTTTAGGCACCTCTAACTTTTTACCTAAAATTTTCTTTCTAAGCAAGTAAATGTTCTAAGTGTCCTAGAACTCCTTAAATCATACAAGTCACAAAAGTGTATTTTTGTTTTCAGCCCCATAGTGTGATTCTAAGTGTTTCCTAAGAGTCATCCTAGCCTTTAAAGTATATTTTTAAGTGTTAAGGTAGTTTCATCACTGGAAAAATAGATGCAAATCTAACCAATTCTACGTCAGATTAAAGAACTACGCAAGGATTAGACAGTAAAGAAAAAATGTATTGTTTTTAGATAATGAACTGTCGCGGCAATAACTGCCTCGGCAGTGACCTACACCCCAAACTCGAATCAAGCATTGCCCTCAATGCATCAACACAAAGAACAAATATAAAAGAAAAATAAAAGGCAAGATAAGAAAACTAAATAGTTGGGGACATGGATGAGTCTTCGTCGTCGTCGTGAATGATCAACTTTATTCTCGCCATTTGCTTGATTCGCTTGGTTGTGCATGGTGGTTGCTGGGGCATCGCCAGTTTCAGTTGCATAGGCCTCCTCATTGTGTGTTGTTGTGGAAACTTCGATTTCGATTGCTCGGGCAAGTTCAGATGTGTTGTCGGGGCAAGTACTTCAGGGATTTCCGCGGCATCGGGTATTGCCGAGGTAACTTTTGCCCAGGTAATTTTCTGTGTGGATTTCTTGGGCACTTCTTTTTCTTTCACCGGTTCTTCTCATATAATCTACAAGTATTAAGGTCGACTCTATCCAGTTTATTGGGCATCATCTCGTCCATTAGATCATTAACTCGCCTTGGGCATAGTCTTAAGATTCTTGACCATGGGTTTTTTTAGGTTCTCGCGGTTCTTGATTGGAAAAGAAAAGAGAAATAATAAAAAGAAAACTTAATATTTCAATAAGAAATAAAGGAGGGGTAACTCATCATCCCTTGAAACTCTTATCATATAAAAATAACGAAATTAAAGTAAGGATAGAAACCTAAAATCTAAAGATAACAAAAATAAACAAAATAAAATAATTTGAGGAGGGTCGTTTCTGATATTTCTTATAGTCCATCCGTACCCTCCATCGAGTGACAATATTGCCCAAAAAGAGTTGGGTCAATGTACTCGCAACTACTTTCTTTTGTATTACCATGGTGGAGGTGTCTTTCTTTCGTGTTCCCTTGTAGTCCATGTATACACTCCACCTTGCGATTGTTCCTGAAGGCGTGAATATATTATTAGGAAAAATTATATCAACATCCAACCATTTACTTACCTTATTCTCGTTGAAATTTGTCATGGCTGGATGTAGCCTTCGCTGCCGAGGCAATTGCTGTGACAGCCAATTGCCATGGCAATCCTCTGCCATAATTCAGTGCGAGTCAAGGGAAAACCCAATTTTCTGAAAAGCTCTATGATTCCAAGCACCATTTTCTTTAGTTCTCTCGACTATCTCTATCAGTAGAGATTTCGATGGCTTTAAATCTATCAGCGGCGCTTCCTCAAGAAATACCTGTAATGAAGAGGTGATTTTTCAAGGAATTCAAAAGGATTAACCATTACCTGCTCATATTCCATTAGCGAAGTATTGTCGTCGTGTTAAGCTTGCATGTGGTCATTCAATTGTCGGGGCCAAGGTAGATGAGAGTAATCTATAGATTCCTACTTCAGCATTAGTGTTGTAACATTCTGGATATCTGATTCCTCAAGAATTTCTATAGCATCACTATTCTCCTTCTTGATTGCTGGAATTGCCGAGGCATCTAGACTTGCCGTGGCATGTGGTATTGTCGTCGCATTCTCAATACTCTTTTCAGCCTCACTAAGTGTGGTTGCGGCATTGCTCTGTTCAGGTTCCTCAATCATTGTCGAGGCAATTTGCTGCATAGGCTCATCATGTGTTGGTAGTATTTCTCATTGGCATCCTCTCGACTTGGAGGTTCTCGTTGTTCCTCACGCATCGGGGAGCTCTCTTCGCATTGCTCCTTTTCCTCTTGCCTTGGAACTTCAGTATCCCTAGGAATGTATTGTTGGTGCGTGTTATCCATGGCATATTTGGATCTCCTCAATCGATCTTCTGATTTTCTCACGAGTACATCCATCCTGGCTATATAGGCATCCATGGAATTTGATAGCTCTTGACGAGGACTGAATTGCCATGGCATATCTGTTGCCATGGCACTTGGGTGCTGATAAGGACTACATTGCCAAGGCATGTATGTTGCTGTGGCAAAATTGTTATGGTAAAAAAAGGCATAAAGTCAAAAATAGCCCACAACGTTTCACATTTTGGTCATTTTAGCCATATCCTTTTTTTGCCACTACGACCACCTAACGTTTCATTTTTCTTTCAAATTTCGCCCTTGTTGGATGAAAACTGTTAGTCAACTAACAGTTAACACCTTAGGCTGATGTGACATGTATGCAGGGCATTGGGAGATGACGTGGCACTACCACGTGGCATTTTTGCTGACGTGGAATTTTTTAAAAATTAAAAATTTATTTATTTTCTAAAGAAAATATTTTTTAAATATTTTTAACCAATCACCACATCAGCAAAGTGCCACGTGGCAGTGTCAGGTCATCTCCCCATGCCCTGCAGACATGCCACGTCAGCCTCAGGCGTTGACTGTTAGTTGACTAACATTTTTCATCCAACAAGGGTGAAATTTGAATGAAAAATGAAACGTCAGGTGGTTGTTTGCACCAAAAAAGAATAGGGCTAAAATGACCAAATGGTGAAACGTTGGGGGCTATTTTTGACCTTTTGCCTATTTTTTTGAGATTTTTGATCATACCATGAAGAATTTTACTGTTGGTTCCATCTTTAGTCCTCCTTGTAGTCATATACACCGAAAAAATGAGGGCAATTTTCAAACACATGATGTTCTCCACAATTAATGCAAGAGATTTCCACGGTTTGGGCTTTTCTCGGTGGGTATAGGTAAAGAAAGTCTTCATTGGAGTAATTCCTATGTTCCCACATACACTCTCGAACAGTTTTTCTCGACATGTTGATGTCCCTTACTTGTAGCGCACCTGAATTTTTTTTTTTTTTGAAATAAACAAACAAAAAGAAAAGTTAGTAAAACTAATAAGTAAAAATGCAATAACAAAAAAACTAACACAAATTACCAATCCCCAGCAACGGCGCCAAAAACTTTTTGCGTGTAATAAGTGTTACGCAATTGTGCAAGTATACACGTCACAAGTAATAATGTGATATGAGTATCGAGTATCGTCTCCACAGGGATTGGTTTGGGCCACTTTGCTTAAGTTACTGTACAGTGAAAATAAAAACACAAATAGGTGATATGAAGAGTTTTAACTAACGAATAAACTAAAGAACAATAAAATTAAAAGATATAGGAAATCAAATAAGAGAGAAGAGGCCAGGTTATCGTGATTTTGAGGAGTGATAGTAGATCGGACCGTCTTGGTAATTAAGTGCAAAAATAACTAAATTGCTTGGGCAGAAGCAACTATTGTAATGTCAGGGCATTGAGTTAAGGCAATGCCAAGGCAATGAAGAAAATAAGCCTATGTCGCGGCAATGGGTATGGATGATGCCTGGGCAATGAAGTCAGCAATGTGGAAATGCGATTACTGCCTTGGCAACGAACAACAACCTTCAAGGTTCGGCGAAGCGTTCTTCAATGGTTCATCCTTATACCTAAGTCGAAACTCTAGTTGATTGTGTAAGCCTTGATAATACCTCCCAGCGTGAACCAAGGATGAACAACAACCAATCTTGCACCTCTCTTAGCCGTTGAAATCCGCAATTTATTCCTAAGCCAGATTAGTCTTCACCGTTGATTTGATTGAATAAAGACCATGCTCATTCGTTTCGTGAATCTAACTCTCTAAATATTAGATAAATAGATAGTTAACGAGATCCTCTCTCAATTCACTCGCAAATAAGATTAAAAACCAAGAATGAACAAACCTTGAATTTTATTTGCAAACTCAAAACCTAAACAAAATCTAATCGTTCTCACAACCATAAAAACATAATAACGTGAGCCAATCAAGTTATTTCATGGTTGGGTTCAAAAGATATACAAAGAATAATCTCCCTAGCATGAATATAACCGAAACAAAGAAGAAGATGATGAAGAATTCGAACAACCCCCTTGTTTCTTTCTTGACCTTCCTTCGGCATTTTCATGATCTTCCCGCAAGCCAATCTTCATGCAAAGCACATAGAAAAATTCAGCTTTTCATGCTCTTCAAAACGCATACCACTTTGCATAATTTCTCTCTTGTCGACTGTGTTTGGGCATTGCCTCGGCAGTAGCTTGACTATTGCCTCGGCAGTAGCTTGACTATTGCCTCGGCAGTGGTCTGTCTTTCTTTTCTGCTCAGCAGAGCTCTATCTCATGGTTCAGCTTCCTTTAGTAGAAACTGACATTCACGGCTGGCTTGATCTGGATTGTCGAGAGATCGTTTTGCGTCGTTCTTTTCTGTCCTTCACTGTCGCGACAGTGCTTGCCTGGGCAATTGTTGCGTGTAAATAAGAATATTGCAATTGAGTGCAAGTATACACGACGCAAGTAATATAGTGATACGAAGTATCGGATATCGTCTCCACAGGGACTGGAAATACTTCTAGCTCTAAAACTCTGCACAAGAAAAGAAATAGATTTAATAAGGTGTTTTGAGAATTCTTGAAGATAAACTAAAATAGATGAAGAAATCAGATTGAGAAAGTAGGCTGGTATTGATTTGTTCAGTAGTGTAGGTGTTGCACTGTTCAGAGGACTTCTGTTGTGTATGTCGTCGAGCATGTCGCGGCAAAGGTCTGTTAATGTCACGGCATCGAACAACAACTTTGTTACTTCAAGTTCGGCAAGAACCCTTGTTGTGACTTGTCCTATCCCTAGGTCCAAGTTCTATCAATGAACACGTCTTGGATGATACCTCCCGGCGTGAATCGAAGGATGAACACCGATGTTTGTGAATTCTTCTTTAGCCGCTTAACCTTGTACCTATCCCTAGGCCATGATAGTTTAACCATAAACTGGAAAACTGTATTTACTCCTTTCGTATACTCAAATCTCCCGATATTAAGTAAATAGATAACCTCACAGTGCTCTCCCGATACTCTTATGAGATATTAAAACCAGAGTAAATAAACTTGAAGTTTTATTGATTGAACAAGAAATCCCAAGAAACAGTTTAACCCTTACAACTACTTTACAAGATCAACCCTTAGCCCTGGGAAAAGTTTAGAATATGATGAATAAGGGAAAAGCTAGGGTTTATGATGGAAGACGGCTAGGAACTAGGTTGTCTCTCTCTAGGTCGAAATACAAGCATATATATAGGCCTTGGGTGTAAGATTTTTTAATGGCCAAGAATAATAGTTTGAATTAAAGTACAATTTATTTAAAGACTAAATCTCTGAGTAGACGTCCTTTAATTCGCCCTATCTTCTTGCTTTGACTTTTTCCTCAAACTTTGGGCAAGGCCTTCTTTGTGCTTCTGGACTCCAAAAATAATGCGATTGGTCTACAAAAGTAAGGCTTGAAATCCTCTACCAGTCGAACTCCACTTCGCATTTTCCATCTTTGTTGTCTTCACTGTCGCCACTTCTGTCACGGCAGCTGTCACGATAGTGATGTTTGAGGCAGTTTTCTTCAACCTTTCACTTCAGCTCTGCAGTTATCTTTTGTTCCTCTGCTGCACTGGATGCTGCCATGACAGCTACCTGCAAGTAACATCTGTGCAAAATTATCCATATGTGATGTTTATGCAAATTCTAACATAAAATGCAACTAAACATGCTTAAGTGCATCAATAATATGGGTAAATGAGGGCTAAAATATAGAACAATTATGCACTCAACAGCAGTGAGTAACGAAATCTGCACAAACACAACATATACACCAAAGTAATACCTTTTCCACCAAATAAACCAAAAATAATGATCAAGCGTAATAAAGATGAGATCAATGTGATTGATGCATAGAGGGCTACAATGTGTCTCAAATGGGTGTAGATTTAGCAATAATTGTCATAGAAAAAGCGTGAAATCATAGTACTTTTACACACCTAACAAGTGCCCCTTTTGAAACTTCTGAAATAATCTTTCAAATGTTGTACAACACTTTCTAATTCTGACATCTTTTTTTCTGCTCTTTATCTTCGAGTTAAAGATGGACTTTCCTCGTTATTGTATCCCTTTGATGACTTTTACCAACTTTGGAACTTGTGATGTCAGTTCTTGGCTCAAAGCTTGCTCTCCCTTTGATTCATGTTCGATTTGGTCGTTTAAATCCACTAATTCTTGAATCTACTCTTTCACTGAGCTTCTAACCTCTTCAAACGGCTTCTTGTAGCTACTTGCACCCTGACACGTCATTCTCATAGATACTGATCTTTTCTTGAATTGAGTCTTCTATGATCGGGTCCATACCATCGTATTGTCTTCTCCTTGTCTATCGGACTCATTGGCCACTAAGAACACTGCCTAACTTGACTAACCTTTGAATCGATGCCTTTGAGTATGCAAAATAATGCAAGGTAAAAAAACAAGAAAACAAAACAAAACAAAAAGGAAACAGTGTCAGTATTGTAAATTAATATGAAAAGCAAATAAACAAATTATCGACACAAAAAAGCACATAATTTTCAACAAAGAAAATAACCAGAGAAATGTATTTAAAACCGATAGCACATGTCCTAGGTTCTTGTCTGGCTCTAGCGGGGTGGGCTTCTAAAAATAGAACGTGAGCTTTGTTCTAGACTCTCGGTTTCTGAACTGTCATTATTGTCTACTGCGACAGTAAGACATCGATTCGGTAGTATAGGTCCCTTCTAATAGAGGTGTGGGCCCCATGATGCATAAGGTTAGTATAACAGAAGAAGACAAAAATACGAACTCGAAGCTGGAGAGCATCACGTCGAATATTGTATTTCTCCCACCTAAAGGTGAGAAACTTAGGTCGAGGGTTTATGCATGAATGACAGATATATCATACACAAAAGCTATCCCCGCTCTTCCTGAAAATCCATCCAACAATTCCCTTGAAAAAAAAAATTAAATTCATATTAGTGCACGAAATGACAAAATGCCACGTGGAATTAATTAATAGGCATGACTCTCAATTTTCTCCCCAGCGGAGTCACCAAGCTGTCTCGGTCGTTTTTTGAAAAACCGTTTGTGGAAAAAAACAGCATGATGATTAGGGTTTTGGAAATTAGAGTTTTCATTTTATTTTAACCTTGAAATTAGGATTTTTCCATTTTTAATCAAATTGCCTCTATTTATCTTTAAAATCGTTTTGGAGTCGCCACCGGTCACTTTGATAGACCGGACGCCATAAAAACGGATAGAAGATTCTTTTTATAAAATTAGGGTTCGGGAGTTGGTTACGTGTAGGGAAGGATTAGCACCCCTTACAACGTCCGTTATCGGTACCCCATTAATTCCACGTGGCATTTTGAACATTAATCTAAATTTAATTAAATCTTTAATTGTAAAATGGATTCCATTTCGAATAGGGATATCCTTTTATAAAAAATACATTTTGGACGAATATAAATTTTGAAATGTCTAAATAAATTAAGACGCTTCAATTTATATTCAAAATATATCTCAACACAAAAGGTTTAATGCATGTTCAATTATTGTCTTTTTTTATTTTAAGTAAAACCTAATTAAGGCTCCATTGTTTGAATTAATTAAAAATATTATGAATGTTATTAAGTTTTAGGGTTTATGAGATAACACCCAAATAATTTGGCACTACCCATATTAAGACCTAAATTAATTGTGATTCTAACTATTTGTATCTTATCTTTATTTTATTTTTAATTAAACTAACTAGGTGGTTTCATTATTCTAAGTTCAAATGAAACATTAAATGTTCAACTAAAATATTCCCTTGATTAACATCTCATTTCAAAGAGGCACCAATCAAATTAGAATATTAAAGTCTCTATTTAATATTCATTTATTTTATACAATTGTCTTCCTATTTTAATTGTTTGATTTAAATTAAAGAACCTAAATACTAAAGGCTCTAATTGTTTATTCTAAATGAATTAGTCACCTATACAAGTATACTACATGCTAATTTTAAAAATATGCAAAAATACAAATAATTTAAGCAATTAAAATTAACTTAATAATAGAATTTAGGATAAAATTGCAAAGAAAACAAACTTTGAAACTAATTTTTATATAAGTACTGACCAAAATGAATTAAGGTTACAAAGCCCAAGAACCGGAAGAAGAATTAACCCAAAACTTTTAAAATTCGCGGATCCTCTATACCTGGCCCGGTTCCGTCACGCGGATCCTCCACGACCTGCCTCAAAAAGACGTTGTTCCATGATACTATAAATGCACCTTTTGCCTGAAAATTTTCCTCTTTTCCCCTCATTTCTGGTTTTGAACTCTCTCTCTAACCCTTTATCTCTCTAAATACTCTCACCGCAAACACCTTTAACCAAAAAATTCTCTCAAAAATGGATCAAAACTCAGATTTTTATTGTGTTCTTCGCGTGTTCTTCCAAATTTGGCTATTTGATCCAAAAAAACCTAACCCCAATAACACCTTAGTGTTTATCGACCACTATCCCAACTTTCGAAAAACTGCACGAGTCGACGCTGGCCGTCGTTCGTCGAAACCCTAACCCTAAAATTTCCCCCTTTTCAATTTTGAACCCTGAGAAACTTAGATAAAATCTCGGTTTGTTAGAACCACCCAAACTTCACCGGCCTACGCTATCTACCCGAACCAAATCCACTCATTTTCGACTCCGGCGGTGGTTATTCCATCTCTGGCCGTCACGAGACATTCTGATCTTTAAATTTCGCTATTTTTTACACTTAACTCTAAAAAATTTATATCTTTGCAGGTATTCGAAATGGTGAGTAAGATTATACCTTTTCTGACGGTCGGAACGACGACTCTAATGGCTCTCACGGCGACCGACGCTTCCTCTAACGCTTGTTCGAATTTCCGGCAATGCTCCAATATCTCCTCGGCTTTTCGGCGGCACAGCTCTGGCGACCTTTCCTCCTCCACGACGGTTTGGTTACCGAGAGGGTACTCTCTCTCTCTCCTCAAACTTTATTATTATTTATTATTATTATTAGTTAAAATAATAGGTGTCATTATTATGGTATTAATTGCCTTGACTTTTCTCTCTCTTAGGTATTTATAGGTGTTAAATGCTGATGTCAACAAAACCAAGATCCATATGAAAGGCTTAGGAACCACTCCCAGGGCGACACGTGGCACAGATTGGGCGGGAAATTTAGCTTTAGATCATATTTGTGTTTCTTTGTGTGTTTGTTGAGTGAAAATGAGAGGGGGAAATTGTAAATCGGGCCTAAATTGGGCTTTTGGGTTTTGAGATGTAAAAAGTGGACATTTTATATATATGGACATTATATATTGGATTTTTTAGAATTATAGACTATTTTATTTATTTAATACTATTCGGGCTTTATTTATAGTATATATGTACACCCGGACAAAATACGGGTATTACAAGTTGTTGCTAGGAAGTTGTATAGGAGATGTTTGTTGACGGTTCAAGGACTTGTGTTTGTTGTTGATATGATGGAGTTATCTTTCTATGGTTTTGATGTTATTCTTGGCATGGATTGGTTAACCAAGCATAGGGTTGTGGTAGATTGTGAAACCAAGCGTGTTTTGTTGAAGCTTGTCGATGATTCTGAGGTTATGGTGGTAGGCGAGAATGTTAAGTTCTTGTCTAATGTTGTTTCGACAATAGAAGCGCAAAAGTTGATGTATGGAGGATGTCAAGCATACTTGGCGTATGTTATGAATCTGAATATGAAGGAGGTACGTCCCCAAGATATCTGAACTATTTGTGATTTTTTGGGGTATTTCCAAAAGAGTTGTCTGGATTGCCGCCAGATAGGGAGGTAGAGTTTTGTATCGAGACGTATGCGGATACGGTTTGAGTGTCCATTGCTCCGTATTGTATGGCGCCTAAGGAGTTGAAAGAGTTGAAGACGCAACTTCAGGAGTTGTTAGACAGTGGGTTTATTCGGTCTAGTGTGTCGCAGTGGGGAGCGTCGATGTTGTTTGTGAAAAAGAAAGATGGCACTTTGAGAATGTGCATCGATTATCGGCAACTGAACACGCTGACGATAAAGAACAAGTATCTTTTACCACGAATTGATGACCTATTCGATCAATTTCGAGGTGCAACAGTGTTTTCCAAGATTGATTTGAGATCGGGATACTATCAGTTGAAGGTGAAGGATAAAGATATGCCGAAGACGGCCATTCGTACCCGTTACGGGATTTATGAGTTCTTGGTGATGTCGTTTGGGTTGACGAATACACCTGCAACTTTCATGGATATGATGAACCGTTTGTTCCATGAGTTTTTGGATCAGTTTGTGGTAGTGTTTATTGGTGATATCGTTGTGTATTCACATACCGAGGAGGATCATGATAGACATTTGAGAATCGTGTTGCAAGTTTTGTTGGATAATTAGCTATCTGCCAAGCTGAGTAAGTGTGAGTTTTGGATTAAGGAATTAGTGTTCCTTGGTCATGTTGTGTCGGCGAAAGGAATTTGTGTGGATCCGCAAAAGGTTGAGGCGATTGTGAATTAGAAACAACCTAAATTGGTGTTAGAGGTTCGTAGTTTCTTGGGCTTAGCGGGTTATTATCGTTGTTTTGTGGATGGTTTTTCTAAGATTACTGCTCCTTTGATAAAGTTGTTGCAAAAGGATGTTAAGTTTGAGTGGACGGAGATGCGACAGCAAGCTTTTGAGAAGTTGAATGAAGCTTTAACACGAGCTCCTATCTTGATTCAACCTGAATCGGTTAAAGTATTTGTGATTTATAGTGATGCATCCTATGTGGAATTAGGGTGTGTGTTGATGTAAGACGGGAGAGTTGTGGCGTATGCATCTAGGCAGTTGAAGGTGCATGAGCACAATTATCCTACGCATGATATTGAGTTGGCTGCAGTGGTGTTTGCACTGAAAATTTGGATACATTACCTATTTGGAGAAAGGTGTGTGGTGTATACGGATCATAAAAGTTTAAAGTATTTGATGTCTCAAAAAGAGTTGAATCTTAGGCAACGGAGATGATAGGAGTTGCTTAAAGATTATGACTGGTCGATTGAGTATCATCCTGGTAAGGCTAATGTGGTGGTCGATGCTTTGAGTAGGAAGGTAGCTGTGGAGTTGAGAGCCATGTTTGCACGATTGAGTGTGTCACGAGATGGTAGGTTGATAGCCGAGTTGCAAGTGAAACCTTCATTGGTTTAGTTGATTAAGATAGAAGCAATTCCTTGATGATTCGTTAGTACCGTATGTTAATTATATAGCGAATGGTAATCCAACGGACTTTTGTTTTAATGATGATGGTGTTTTTTGTTTTAAGAGTTGAACAGTGGTGCAGGATGATGTTGAGTTGAGGCGCACTATTGTAACACCCCCTTCCCGGTCTAGTCGAGAACCGGGTCGGAAGGTGATACCGATGATTAATACAGTGATCAATGTAATAAAATTTCATTTTATTATCAACATTTAAAACAATAATATACAATAACACATTATCACATTGCATCTTAGTCCAATTAATTCTTATGAAGCAATAGTTAATCAATTAGGGCTAATTCTTAACTATTACAAGTTTTAGGGACCAAACTATAAATTTGATAAATTGGGGGTCCTTCGATGCAATTAATAATACCACAATGAAATTCAATACTATATTAACATGCCTGCAAAGTTTCATAAAATTCGGAGTTCATTTACCCATTCAATTTAATCTTTCAAATTTCAGTGACTAATCTTTGAATATTGCAAACTGTCTAATTATGCCATTAACTAACTTAACTAACCCTGTATCGAAACACCTTAGGGCTGTTCCGGAACGATTGTACGATGGTCAACCTAAGTTGACTTTTCCCTTAAAACTGTATCGATACGGGCAAGCCCTGTATCGATACGGGTTGACTACATTTGACCTTGACTTTGACCCGTTTCAATATGCTATAGACCCGTATCGAAACAATGAGTTCCAGTAGCAAAATGTTTCGATACGGCTATAGATCGTATCGATACGCCCTGTTCCATAGGTTCAATTATGCTTGCCCGTATCGATACGCCATTACCCGTATCGATACGGCCTGACTTGTAATGACAGATTTTTGCTGGTTTTTACTCGATTTGACCTACCAAACGATGTTCAAACACAATGAAATTTTACACACAACATTTCAATGATATAAACTACTAGCATGCCAAGTTTCATAATCATACGAATATGTTTACTATGTTTTGACCTTTAGAAGCTAAATATGCAACTTTAGACCACTTTAAGCCAAAACAAAAAGCCATTTAGGGCCATCAACCACATTACAAAATAGGCATTTCACAACATATCAAAATGGGCATAAACGACTAGTTCGACTACTTTGCCACCTTCCTAGGAGTTCATAAGGTCAAAGTACATTACTTTAGGGCTTGTAGTGACTTGTCCTGCCTTGACTAACCGATCTTCAACCACTCGATCTTTCAACTTGAAATGCATGAGATGAGATACGTTAGCCATACATCGCACTCCTTAACTCTCATTTGATAAATAGCCCGACCTTAATTCGATCTTGAAAAACACAAAGGCATCCTTTAGTTGATCGAACATGTCGTCTATTCTAGGCAATAGATATTTGTTCTTGATGATTACTGTATTCAACTGTCGATAGTCAATACACAATTGCATAGAACGGTCTTTCTTCTTTACAAGGAGAACTGGTGCTCCCCAAGGCAAAGAGCTCAGTTGAATGAAATCCTTACCTAACAGTTCTTGAATCTGGGCCTTTAATTCTTTTAATTCCACAATTGACATGCGATATGGTGCAATGGAAACTGGAGCAGTCCCAGGTTGCACCTCGATGCCAAACTCCACTTCATGGGTTGGGGGCAATCCCGGAAGTTCATCGGGGAAGACATCCAGAAATTCCCTTACAGTGTCAATGTCTCGCAATTGAGATTCATCTTTGGTTTCCAACGTTAAAGCAAACAATGATGGGTTCTTCGCATTCATCAATACAACACTTTCCTTATCCAGACCCCGAAGGTAAAATTTCCTTTTACAACAGTCTACCCAGGCTCGATGCTCACTAAGCCAATCTAAACCTTGGATGAGATCGAATTCATGGATCAGTAAAGCCAACAAATTGGCCAGAAAAGGAATCCCTTTGGATCAATAAGGGGCAGTTCTTGCACACTACACTTACGATAACGCAATCTCATAAGGGATTGGTTACATAGATTCTCGATGCTATTGGTTCGGAAGACATATTATACTTGTTAACTACAATGGTGCTTATAAAAGAGTGAGTAGAACTAGGGTCAATCAATGCATATAAAGGATGTGAATATAACTCAATGGTACCTGCAATGACATCAGGCTCGCCCTCCTCTTCCTTGCTCCTTACATGATACATCTAGGAAGAACCTTTAAAATCTTGCTTATTGAATGATTTCCCTCGACCACTCGATCTTCTATGAGTTCCTGACAATCCTTGCTTCGATCCTTTACCTCGAAAGGATTGACCAGAAGAGGTAGCAGTAGTCGGTGTAACAGCAGATTTGGTTGCATTCAAAGGGCAGTCACGGATAAAGTGACCCTACTCACCACAGTAGTAACAAGCTCCAGTCTGCTTACGGCATTGACCCGTTGGGTGCCTATTCTGACAATAATTGCAAAGTGGATGTTGGTTTCCTCGATTTGAGCCTCAGGTGCTATCAACGGATGCTTTCTTAGCAAAAGACTGTGTCACAGACTAAGGCCTCTTAATGTTTCTAGAACGGGAGGGTTGTGGATAGACATTCTGCTTGGGGCCTTGATATCTCCCTTTTCTTGTTATCTCGGAGGTCAAGAATCATCCCTGGACCTCTTCTCAAACTTTCTGGACCCACTAGCTCGTTGAGCTTTCTATGCAGCTTCGGTGGCTTTAACTCGATTCACAAGGTCTTGGAAATCAAAAATGCTTAGTGCAGTAAACATAAAGTGTAGTTCATAATTGAGCCCTGCAATGAACATCCGGCACTTCTCTTCCTCCTTTTTTATATACTCAGCACAATATCTACAGTACTTGCAGAAATCATTGATGTACTAATCGTTCGGTCGCCCACCTTGTTTGAGGTGGAGGAAGATACTTCGCCTCTCAGCAAGGTAGAACTCACTGATATATTTCTTGAGGAATTCTTTAAGGAAGAACTCCCAAGTCACAAAGTCTTCAGAGACCGTCAATATGATAGTTTCCCGCCAGTGAAGTGCCTCATCAGCCAGCAACGCGATAGCGCACTCGAGCTTGTACTCGTCCGAGCACTGAAGTTACTTATCCAAAATCCACAAAGTGTTGTCCAACCAGTATTAGGAAACTTCAGGGTTGTCATCATCTTGTCTAGTAAAGGTATAAGCTCGATATTGTGAGAGCTTATCAATGGGTTCTCGAGTGTGTTAGACAGTAGGAGCAATCGGTTGCACGACTTGTTCAGCCCTCAAAGCATTCATAAACTGCTTGAACATGTTGGCCATGTTCTTGTAACACTCAGCCTGAGCGGTAGGTGCTACAGGCTCGGTACCCTAACCAGGAGGATCCTACGAGTGCGGTGGATTCAGAGGATTTCCTCCTCTAATCTCATCGACATGCGTCGAGGAGCCGGTGGCAAGCTCATCAATGTGAGCTTCATTAGTTTCAGACATATCTAAATGAAAGATCAGATTACTCGACAAGTCACAATATACGCAATATATATAACTCCTAGGTGGCAAACAAACACAATAACAATGCAACAAGCTTCGGTTTAGTCCTAGAATCGACTAAACTCTAGCTCTGATACCACAAATGTAACACCCCCTTCTCGGTCTGGTCGAGAATCAGGTCGGAAGGTGATACTGATGATCAATACAGTAATTAGTGCAATAAAATTCCATTTTATTAACAACATTTAAAACAATAATATATAATAACACATTATCAAATTGCATCTTAGTCCAATTAATCCTTATGAAGCAATAGTTAATCAATTAGGGCTAATTCTTAACTATTAAAAGTTTTAGGGACCAAACTATAAATTCGATACATTGGGGGTCCTTTGATGCAATTAATCATACCACAATGAAATTCAATACTATATTAACATGCCTGCAAAGTTTCATACACTTTGGAGTTCATTTACCCATTCAATTTAATCTTTCAAAATTCAGTGACTAATTTGTGAACATTGCAAACTATCAAATTATGTCATTAACTAACTTAACTAACCATGTATTGAAACACCTTAGGGCTGTTCCGAACGGGTGTACGATGGTCAACCTAAGTTGACTTTGCTCTTTAAATCGTATCGATACGGGCAAGCCCTGTATTGGTACGGGTTGACTACCTTTGACCTTGACTTTGACCCATTTCGATACGCTATAGACTCGTATCGAAACAATGAGTTCTAGTAGAAAAATATTACGATACGGCTATAGACCGTACTGATACGCCATGTTGTATAGGTTTAATTATGCTTACACGTATCGATACGCCATCACCCGTATCGATACGGCCTGACATGTAATGACAGATTTTTGTTGGTTTTTACTCGATTTGACCTACCAAACGGTGTTCAAACACAACGAAATTTTACACACAACATTTCAATGATATAAACTACTAGCATGCCAAGTTTCATAATCATACGAATATGTTTACTATGTTTTGACCTTTAGGAGCTAAATATGCAACTTTAGACCACTTTAAGCCAAAACAAAAAGCCATTTAGGGCCATCAACCACATTACAACATAGGCATCTCACAACATATCAAAATGGGCATAAACGACTAGTTCGACTACTTTGCCACCTTCCTAGGAGTTCATAAGGTCAAAATACATTACTTTAGGGCTTGTAGTGACTTGACCTACCTTGACTAACCAATCTTCAACCACTCGATCTTTCAACCTGAAATGCATGAGATGAGATACTTTAGGCATACATTGCCTAGTGAGGTATTCATAAACAATATGAACAACAATGTAGCAAGTATATATATATATATATATATATATGTTCTCATGCTCATCAATGTCAATACTATGCATCAATATAGAATGTTTAACATATTGATTTCATCATTAATCCTTGGATTGAACCAAGATAGTGGATATGTGAATTTCTACGCCTCGCCAAATCAATGAATGGTCTAATCCCTCTGCCCTGCCAATATGACCAATATCAATATACATCCCTCTGCCTCGCCAAATCAATATAGGTCGTAGCCTTAGGACCATAGTCCACTCGTACACTGAGCTCATGGATTCTATGGCATGCCAATTGTATCCATTGTCCATTCAAATCCAAGGTTTCAATGTCCGTATCCATATTCATTGTTCAATGAGAGTTTCAATGACCAATGACTTCAATATTATCAATAGCAACCATGTTTCATTATCAATATGGCATGTTTCAATGCCAATATCAATATCAATATCTGACGATTTCTTTACAATATTTCAATAACGCTAATCATATCAATAACAATGCATGATAGTGATATCAATAACTATGTCTGATATTCAATAACAACTTACTGACACTTACCAATGAATTGGATTAACAATCCAATGCAACTTCTTCAATGATATTATGAGTGATATGATTGAAAATAACAATAAAAGATTCGGGAAGGCTCCACGCCTAATCTTGAGACTTCGACTACACTCACCTTAAAAATCGATGCTCTACGGCTCTCGGATAACAACTCCCTTGTTCCTAACCTTCGGTGAATTTGATGGATGTTTCTTTTCGTTGTCTTGAACTAGGAAATCAATAGGGAGACTATTAGGATCGATAATGCGATATCAAAATCAATACAACGATATCAAAATCGATATCCAAATTCAAAATAAGCATCAACAATGAATTATCCATGGATGGCTAAAACATTAGCTTGAGATTAAGCTTGACACATCCATGGGATTTAACGATTGTTTAAGGATTATTGCTTACCCAAATGATAGCAAAGATTCGATAACAATAACTTGAAGAAAAACTAAACTTGAACCCTAGCTTCAATGGAGGTGTGTGCTTCCAAGAAGACCAAATTGTCCCATGTTGAGATATTAAAATTTGAGGAGGGGCTAATCGCAAGGTTAGTCCCTCAACTCTATACTCTCTATGGTTTTGACTCTGAAATTCCTAGTTTCCACAATTTGATCACAAATTAGTTTTCGATATTATTCAATAAGATCCAATAATAATGACTTAACTTGACTAGAATCCAATATCAATAATTAACTAGCCAATACTATATTTAGACTTTATCTATGTGAAATTTCCGATCACCGGAACCTATTTTCGACTAGACCGGATTTTGGGGTGTTACAACTATTCTGACTGAGGAGCATAGTAGTCCTTTTGCTATACATCCTGGTAGTGCTAAGATGTATCGTGAGTTGAAGGATGAGTACTATTGGGCTGGGTTGAAGAATGATGTTGCCGATTTTGTGAGTAAGTGTATGGTTTGTCAGCGCGTGAAAGCTGTGCATCAATTTCCTTCCGGGCTATTACAACCTTTGAAGATACCATAATGGAAATGGGAGAGGATTATGATGGATTTCGTGTCAGGTTTTCCTTTAACCTCTTTAAAGAAGAACTCTCTTTGGGTGATTATGGACCGTTTTACGAAGTGTGCGCATTTCATAGTTGTGCATACTACGTATACATTGGATAAGTTGTGGAGTTGTACATTTTAGAAGTTGTGAGGTTGCATGGTGTACCTAAATCCATAGTTTCGGATAGAGATCCAAGGTTTACAGTAAGGTTTTGGGAGTGTTTGCGTGGAGCTTTGGGTACACGACTCAATTTCAGTACCTCGTATCATCCTCAGACGGATGGTTAGTCTGAGCGAGTTATCCAAGTGCTTGAGGATATGTTGTGGTGTTTTGTTGTAAATTTCCAAGGTTCTTGGGAGAAATAGTTGCCTTTGGTGGAGTTTGCTTATATTAATAGCTATCAAACGAGTATACAAATGGCTCTATATGAATCTTTGTATGGTAGGAAGTGTGAGACGCCTCTTTGTTGGGCAGAAGCGGGGGAAAAGGTTGTTTCCTTGTCAGCTTTGCTTAAGGGAACAACAGAAAAAGTAAGGCTCGATAGTGATCATTTGAAAGAGGCTTCCAATCGACAAAAGTCTTACGCGGATTTTAAGCGTAAAGATATTGAATATGAAGTTGGTGATAAGGTGTTTTTGAAAGTTTTGCCTTGGAAAAAGGTGATGAGATTTGGTTAGAAGGGTAAGTTGAGTTCGAGGTTTATAAGACCATATGAAGTGCTTGAGCGCGTTAGACTGGTGGCTTACAGGTTGAGGTTGCCGCTTGAGTTAGAGAAGATACATGATGGTTTCCATGTATCCATGCTTCGGGGGTATAGATCGGATCTATCGCATGTTATGCCTATTGAGGAAGTTGAGTTGAATCCAAATTTGAATTATGATGAGGAACCATTTGAAATATTTGATCCGAATAGTAAAATTTTTTGTGGTAAGACCATAAAGTTGGTCAAAGTGTTGTGGCGACACCGAGGTGTCGAGGAAGCTACATGGGAAAGGAATGATTACATGAAGAAGCAATTTCCTTATCGTTTTCCACCGGGTAAATTTCGAGGACAAAATTTCTTAAGTGGTGGAGAGTTGTAACGCCCCGATTTTGGGCCTAGGAGTTAGTCGGGTTTATGCTAGGTGGTTCAAGAGAACCGATTCAAATAATTTAGACTACTTTCGAGATTTCATTATTTTAAAGGGTTTTTAGGGTTGGTAATTATGGGAAAATGTTTTAAAAATCATCATCACCATCATCATCATCATTATTATTATTATTATTATTATTATATGATTTTGGTGGGATTGATTTTGGAAAATGGATTTTGGAGGTTTAACATTTTGGAAATTGGTGACCAAAATGTAAAGATCGCAAAACTATTTTTAGTGACTAATTTGTAAAAGATCGGGACTTTTAATCTTTAAGGAACTATTAATCCAAAGTCTAATTCAGATTTTTTTTCCCTTTTAATTGGTCAATTTTAAAGTGGTTTTAATAAATAAACAAGGTGAAGGGAATTAAATTGGCATTTGTCTCCTAAAACATATTTCACGTAACTACCTTTTCTCACAATCATTTTCTCTCAAATTCTCTCCAGCAAAACATTAGTTTCTTCTTCAAATATTGGAGGGAAAAGTTATCATTAGAGAAGCAATGGATGTTGATCCAATAGTTTCGGAGGAAGTTTCAGTTGATCTTGAGGCTTAATATCGCTTCGGCAAAGCAAGCGAGGCATTATTGGTGAGTAGAACTAGTTTTAAAGCTTTTCAAAGGTTTGAAAGCAAGGTTTGGGGGTTTAGATTAAGCTTGAAATGCTAATCTAAGCACAAAAGTAAGTATAATTGGTTTCGCTCTCGGTTCTCGGCTTTTCCTATTGTTTTGGATTATCATGCCCATGTTTTGATGAAAGATTTGTTACCTACTATTATACATGTTTTTTATGAATTGTGGAATGATTCATGGGATCTCATGTGGTTGATTTATGCTTTTGAAAAGACTATGTCTTGTTGAGAAAATGTTATGCATTGAGTATGCTTTAAAATAGGATGAGATGTGGTTTGTGTTTATGCATTGAAAACAGTAGGGTAACATGGTTTTAAAGAGTATATTGGCAAGTGATGATGCTTATTATAACCGAATATAATTGGTCGACCAATAGGATGAGAGTGCACTATAAAATGTAAGTAAAATCCGTATGTGCGTGAGATAAACATGATGAGTGCAGCCGCATCATGTGAGCCGTAAAGTGGGAGGAGCCACACTTTACGAGCATTAAGGTAGGAGCAGCCACCCCATGTGAACACTTTGGTGGGAGCAACCACACCATGTGTTCTGTCATTCTTATGGTGGGAGTAGCCACACCATGAGGTGTATTGTAACACCCGGGTTTTGGGGTCGGGTGAAAATAATATTTAAATAATATTTTGAGCTTTAGTTTTATAATTTAAAATAATATATTATTTTGGGCTTCATATTTCCAAAACAAACATTTTGTGTTGGACTAAAATTGAATTGTTTCTCATTTTCCATGGAATTTGCAAACAAATGAAAATGACATCTCATTAATGGCAAAACTGTAAATAAATGAACTTTCAAAATTAAAACCCATTTTGTTAAAATAGACATGTGCTCATCTTCTTCCTTCTTCACATTTCTTTCCAACGACATTAGAGAGCTCTTCTCTCCTTTTCACGATTCCATCACCTAACATCTTCATCTTTAGAGCTTTTTGAAAGGTAAATACATTTTTGACTTGTCCTTACCTTCCTCTTCATGTTGGTACCATTAGTTTTCATTATTGTTCATGATTTTGAAATTTGAAGTTTTGGGGTTTTGTTTAAAAATGAGAACTTTATTGTCTTTAGCCTAAGCTTTTGATTATTTGAGGTTAGATAAATTGTACAACCTAAAAGGTTCAACATATGTGAATTTTAAAGAGTTTTACAATGATTCCCGAATTTGGGTTTTAATGGGGTTTTTGAAGGGTTTAAAGGTTGGTTTTGGGTGTGTTTAATGTTGGAGATTGAGGGCTATTGGTTGTATGTTGGTTAGGGATCATTTTGGAAGCATTTGAGTGTGTTAAAGGGGTTGAAATCTTGAGTTTTGGGCTAGGTTTCATGGCTGCTCGGGTTCTGTGTTTTGGGGTTGTTCTTGGCTTGAAAATCATGTGTTTTATGCTTGGTTAGTGTTCTGGGTTTGCTACATTAATTGGTGGATTGATTTGAGGTTGTTTTGATTGTATTGAGGTGATTAGAAGCGAGATTTTGTGTTGGTGAAGCCTCGGGAACAAATCCGGAATCGTTGGAAGCTTGATCGGCTAGTATGGTTGAGCTTGGAATTGTCGGTGAGTGGTTAAATATTTTTAAATGGTTTTCAAGTGTTGGTTCAAGCATGTGGACTAGGTTGGGCTTGGTAGACCCACCTAGAGTTGGGATTAGAGTGGTAGCCTAATCTCAAGCTTTAGTTAGAGACCTTGGTTGATCTTTAAAGTGTTGAATTATGCCTCATGTTTAATCGTGTTTATGGTGGTTATGTATATGTTGTTATACATATATGTTGAGGCATGGCTTAATGCATTGTTACATGCATGCTGATGATAAATATGATGGAGATATACATATGTATGTAATATGATGTGATATTTGTGTTAATGATATACATGTGGTGTTGACATGTGAAGTGATGTTTTGAGGTGGTTGCATGATCCGAGGATCATGGTGAGTACATGCTAGGCATGGAAATGTGGTTTGTGCATGACGGTAAGTCATGGTGAGTACGTGCTAAGCACGAAAGTTGTTATGAAATGATATTGTGAAAGATTAATGAAATGTGTAGTATTGGCACTAGTATGCTGGGTTATAAATGATCGATCATTAGGATGTTTAGTGTGCACACATGAGTCAAAATGCGCGCATGGTCTTGATGATGGTAGTCATCAAGATGGAGTACGGGTTCGCCCAGAAATCTTCTTATATATGTTAGTCGATGATGAGTGGAATCCCATCGACGGGCGTGAGGATGAGTGGAATCCCCTCCGCGTGAAACGGGCGTGAGGATGAGTGGAATCCCCTCCGCGTGAAACGGTGATGAGTGTAATCCCACCGTAAGGTAATGGTTGTGTTGTTGGACGTGAGTTCCAACGGTTATCCGCATATTCGAGTCATAGCTAGGTGCCAATACGTATTGTGGTTTATGTTACTCATATGTTGAATATATGTGTTTTCCATATGTGTGGTTATGGACTCGTTGAGCATGACATGGCATTGATACTATGTTCATGCATCTTTTAGATTTTGGTTCTTGTGGTTTGAAGGTAAGAACTCATGCATTCTACCTTGGTTGTATTCTCGTGCTTGGACCCTACATTGTCGAGGTTTGTTTTATGAGCTTACCCTCACTAAGCTTTCATGCTTACGCTCCTTTTGTTCGACAATGCAAATCAGTAGCTTGTGGGTGGCAAGGGCAAGGAAAGGCCTCCAAGTGTCGTTTTTGGTTAGCTCAAGTATGATCTTTAAATTGTAGATTGTAATAGTCAAGCAATGGGTTAGGTGTTGTTGATGTGAATGCTTTGTTGTATATTGATGTTGGTTTGGCTTTTGGATGCTTTGTTTGAATTGTAAACCTTGTTTATGTTGCATGTCTTGAATGCTTTTATGTTTTGTTGGCTAAGGCATGTAACCTTAAAAGTTAAGTATGCTTCCTTGTGGTGAATGTATGATCTTGTGTTTGGATGCCTATCTCATATCTCGTGTATCTTGAGCATGGTTGCTATAGGGTGTATGCCTCTAGAGTGTGTTTGTATGTTGTGTATGCTTCTTGGGGTCGTTTAGGGCGTTTGGGATCGTTTAGAGATGTGTAAAACTGATTTTGGAAAACTGCAGGCTGCAGGTGTTTCGAAACGAGTTGTGTCGTTTCGTAACGGGTGTGGTTCCAGGGTCCCCCGTATCGGAACACGTTTCAGTACGGTTTGGCCACTGTGAGCCCCTATTTTGAAACAGGTTTCGAAACGCTTTGGCCACTGTAAACGCCTGTTTTAAAACGGGTATCGAAACGCCTAGGCAAAACGTGACCCTGTTCCGAAACGGGGTGGAAGCGTTTCGGTACGGGTGTCATGCTTTTTTAAACTGAAGTCTGTGTTCCGAAACGGGTGTCGTCTGTTTCGAAACACGGGCCTAAAAATGGGCTGTTTGACATCTCTAATGGGTCTCAAGGGTTGGGCTTAGGCCATGTTTGCTGTTAGGCTTTTCGTGAGCCTTGTTCCCGCTGTCGTTTCACACATAGGTTTAATAAAAGCATCTAGATAAGACTATAATAAAAGAAAAAGTTTTCTAGGGTCGCTAACCGAGGTGGGATCTTAACGGGTTTCGCATCGGTTTTCCCCGTGTAGCCTACTCGGACCGGTCAGTCGACTAGACCGGGACGAGGGGGTTACATGTATCAGCATATTCGAGTTAATTTATGGTGGGAGCAGCCACACCATGTATTTTGGGATGGAGTGTGACCATCCGGATCACTTGAATGCCAATATATGAGCTTGACATGTATCATGATTTATAAATGTTTTGCATAATGCATTTTACACATAGTCTTTTCAAAAGCATAAATCAACCACATGGGATCCCATGAATCATTTCACAATTCATAGAACCGAATATAATTAGTCGACCAATAGGATGAGAGTGCACTATAAAATGTAAGCAAAATTCGTACGTATGTGAGATAAAACATGATGAGTCCAGCCGCGTCATGTGAGCAGTAAAGTGGGTGGAGCCACACTTTACGAGCATTAAGGTGGGAGCAGCCACACCTTGTGAACACTTTGGTAGGAGCAGCCACACCACGTGTTCTGTTGTTCTTATGGTGGGAGTAGCCACACTATGAGGTGTATCCGCATATCCGAGTTAGTTTATGGTGGGAGCAGCCACATCATGTGTTTTGGGATGGAGTATATCCATTTGGATCACTTGAATGGCAATATATGAGATTCACGTGTATCAGGATTTATAAATGTTTTGCATAATGTGTTTTGCACATGAGATTTCTATTTGAGAAATGGTTTTTAAAATGCATTGTTGTTGGTTTTTAATTTGAGCATCCCTCACTAAGCAATTGTGCTTACGCTCTCTTTTTACAACAATGCAGAGAATTGGCATTTGAGGGCAGCGAGGAAGCAAGTGAAAATCCAAGAGAAGACTCATAGCTCAAGTATAAATTTTGGCTTACTTAATAGTAATAATTGGCAATGGGAGGATGCCTTTATGTTTTGGGAGAGTGTGTTTTGAAACTCCTTAGTTCGTGGCAAGTTATATATGCCTATTATGACTTGTAAATGGCCTTTAATTGATGGTATTTGGTTTGGATTGCATTTTGGTACTTGAATGGCTACTTTGCTTAGGATGCATGCCTATAGATTGATAGGCATGTTGTGTTGATGTTGAAAGCATGCTTTGGTGTTATTTGCCTTTAGAATCATGTTCTAAGTGATTACTTATGCTTTGATAACATGTTGGATTGATATCGAATGTGTTTTGACATGTAAAACTAGCAAAATATGACATTACAGGCCCAGGCGTATCGATACGCGGGATATAATATCGGTACAGTATAGCCAATCAGGCATACCGTATCGGTACGAGGTAGACCGTATCGATACGGCTAAAGGGAAAAATAAGGAACCGTGTCGGTACACGGGACTGTATCGATACTCTTTTGTGCCACTGAAAATCTGAGAAAATGACGAGATAATGGTGTATCGATACGGGCACAAGTGTATCGATACGCTTAGTTGTTAAGTTGGTTATTTGAAGCTTTTTGATGTTTTGTTTTCTTACGTTTTGGTCACTGGATATTTGGATGTTCAATTGAAATAAGTTTGTATGATCCAAATGAGCTGAAAATTGACATGTGAGCATGAAACCTGACTAATTGAATTTCGGTAACTTTAATTTTGTATTAGGTCCCTGAATTTTGTAGGTGTTATAAAATGGTCCCTAAAGCATGTTCAATCTTAACCGAATGATCAATTAGTCTCGTCCGAGTTGTAACTTTATCTGTTGTGAGCATGACCACCTTAGGATTCATAAGAGCATCTAGACAAGATAAACGAAAAAATATGGTCGTTTATGGAGGTAAAACTTCACCAGTTTACTTCAATATTCCCTGTGTAACTCGCTCGAGTCGGTAAATGGTTAGACCGGGTCAAAGGGGTTACAATTGGAACCACAATGGCAACACATTATCATGATCAGAACTTGTCTATTTTATGTCCTATGTATATCAAATAAACATCATTTCTATCTTTGATATTGTTTTGGCACATTGTAGTTTCTTGGCAGCATCTCAGTTGGGACAGTTTATGAAGTTTGAAGTGGATTCTTAGATAATGATTGTCAGTTCTCTGTTCCTTTGTTGAAGAGGAAATTTGAATTATCAATTGTCAAAATATCAATGTAGTCAATTTGAGTTCTCGAGGAAAAAAGAAAGAAGAAAATAAGAAAAATAATAATAAAAAGAAAGAAAGAAAATCGAGGAGAAAACCTGAAAGGGTGCCTTGGAAAAAAGAAAAGAAAAAGCTGAAGTGAAAGCCCGAAAGGGCGCTTCGAGAAAAGCAATCTAAAGTGAAAACCCAAAAGGGCGCTTTAGAGCAAAGGGACAGAAAAGTATAAATGAGATCTTGACGAACAATCCTAAATGTGAGATGAAACATTAAGGAAAATGAGAATTAATAAAGAAGCGAAAAGGAAGCACCAAGATGGATCCTCAGAGAGCGGAAGCTGATTGATTAATCTCAGCAAGTCAGGGCTCATGCATCATATAGGAAACTAGGATCATGCTAACCCTCATATTTTAGTTTGTTTTAATAGGAAATTGATGAAGAAGATAGAACTCCTAATGTGAAGAGTTCGCTCAGAAAAGACAGAACTCCTAATGTGAAGAGTTCGATCAACAAAGACAAAACTCCTAATGTGAAGAGTTCGCTCAGCAAACACAAAGCTCCTAATATGAAGAGTTCGCCTAGCAAAGACAAAAGCTCCTAATGTGTTAGGCTCGATATCCTTCAATTGAATTGCTTGCCAAGTGTGGAGAAGATTGATTTTTGGGTGTTTTTGGTGGAAGCAAAAATTGGACAAAATGGACAAAGGATTTACAGTGGTTAAAGCTTCTAACAATCTCTACATCCACTACCTTAGATCCCACTAAGGATTTTGTAGAACTAATGGTTTGATATAATAATTGAAAAAATAGTTTTGGACTAAATTGAAAAGATTTCAAAAATACTTTTAAGACCAAACAACTTAAAAATATGTTTGAGGAATTTTTAAAGAGCTTTTGAAGTGTTTTCTAAAGCCAAAATTTACAAAACCACCCAGGTGTTTCGATACGACTATTTACAGTTTCAAAACATTTCGATACAGCTTTGTCTGTTTCGAAACGAGCTTAATCTGAGTAGGGTTTTTATATAGCATTTCGATACGGGCTTCACCGTTTCGATACGCCTATGTGGCAAAGACCTCAACGGTCAAAACCCCCAACGGTCATATTTTCCTAACGATCTTTTAAATGTAGCTCAACTATCACTCGTATCGAAACGGTTTGTAACCGTTTCAATACAGCTTAATATCGTTTCGAAACGGCTTGATGCATCAGGCTTCAACGGCTAGTTCTAAAAAAGGTCGTTCTGATACGGGCTCTTGGGTTTTGATACGGGCAGCTCCAAAACCGCATTTAATGAGGGAAATAAATGGTCAACCGGCTCCAAATCAATCCCAACGGTCCTCAGCGGCTACAAACTCAATTGAGAGTATAAAAGGAACCTCCAAGCATCAAGGGAATACTAATGCTTCAATTGTCAACAATTATATGATGTCAAATTGTCTTTAGGGCTTAAATTGTTCATTCATTGTATACAAAACACTTGTGAGCCTAAATTGTCAAATTTGCTCGAGTGTTTAGGTTTGGGTGAGTGCTTTAGTGTGTAAACATCAACCTCGTAAGATGGATTTATTTTGCTTATCTTTATCTCTTGTAGAGTGGGTTTGATCAAGATTTGGGATAGAAAGCTTTGATCGTTGTAAGGGTTTCCTCCTAATCCTAGAAAAGAGGAGGAATCAATTAGTGGATTAATTGTGAAATCATTAGTGGGAAGCTAAGGTAATGGATGTAGGTGCTTGTTAGAAGGCCAAACCACTCTAAATTATTATGTATTTTTATCTTTAAGCTTACTCACCTCAATCACCAAAAAAACCAACTTCTCCACCACTTGGCTATCCATAACGGTTGAAAGAAATCGAGCCTATCAAGCCTAACAATTGATATCAGAGCGAGGTTCAATCGAAGGGGATTAACATCCTATTGAGGAGATCTGGAAGCTCGATACAACAATTCCACCAATCGGTCAAATGACGCAATCGATCGACATGCCACCATTTTTCGACGGGACCAACTATGCCTATTGAAAGACAAGGATGATGTATTTCATAAAATCCAAGAACTAAAAGCTTTGGGACATAGTTGAAGACGGTTCGTTCGTGCCACAACGAAGGAAGGCGGATTGGAGTGCGGATGATCGCAAGAAGATAGAGCTTAATTGCAAGGCTTTACACATCCTCTTTTGTGCATTTAGCCCTAACATCTATGAGAAGATGTCCTCTTGCGAATATGCCAAGGAAGTATGGGACAAGCTTGAAGTTACATACGAGGGAACAAACGAAGTAAAGGAGACCAAGATCGGCCTCCTCAACCACGAGTATGAGAACTTCAAGATGGAACCGGATGAAGACGTCACAAAAATGTTTGATAGATTCTCCACCATCACAAATGGACTCAAAGTCTATGGAGAAATCATTTCGGAAGACAAGCTTGTCCGAAAGCTTCTCTATTCTCTTCCCGAGTCACGGGACTCAAAGAAGATCACCATCATCGAAGCCAAAAATCTCAAGACCTTGAAGCTAGATGAACTCATGGGGTCTCTTCTCACTCATGAAATAATGAAGAAAGAAAAAGAAGAGGAGAAGAAGAAGAAGGAATAGATAAAGAAGATGAGGAATAAGAAAATCATGGAGCTTGGCATCAACACTAATGACATTGCTCTCAAGTCCTCCAAGTGCAATCATGTTTAATCAAGTGAGGAGGAAAGTGAAGATGAAGAGATGGTTCATCTCTTCAAGAAATTCACCTGGTTCATGAAGAGCGAGATGGCTAAATCCAAGCATGAATCGAAGAAGATGAAGGATTCTCACAAGTTTAACAAAAAGGGATCATCTTCAAAGAAAGCATATGTGGCGACATGGAGTGATGAAGACTCCACTGATGATGAGGTAGCCCACCTATTCTTCATGGCCCTCAATGAGGGGGAGGTAACTTCTAACTCATCTAGTTCAAATTCATATACTTTTGATGAGTTACAAGATGCCTATGATGAATTGGTATTTGAATTCAAGGCTTCATTTTCGAAAAACAAGAAATTGATTTCAAAGTTGAAAACCGAAAAAGATTTGCTTTCTAAAACCAATTTAGAGTTTGAAGAAAAAATCAAAGATTTTGAACTTAAAGACTTAAGTTTACAAGAATTGCTTCAAATGATTGAAAATGATCATCAAAAGGAGATTGATAATCTTAAGAAAGAAAAAATTTTGATTTCCAAAGAACTAGAAAAGAAAAATAATTTTGGAAAATCAAAATTTTATCAAAGACAATCTAGTGCCCCTAGATTTTTGAATGGTAAATGTTTTAGAAGTATTTGGGTCCCAAAAGAACTAAGTACTTCAACCAAAAAGGATGAAATTGAAAAATGGATTCCTATGGGGACTAAACTTTGTGCCACTAACATTTATGGATCCAAAGCAATTTGGATACCAAAAATTGTATGATTGTCTTGTATAGGTGTGATGGAGATTGATCAACAAGTTAAACAATGAGGGGGAGCTCCATACACACAAAGAAAGCACTTGAAGAAGGAAGGCTTCACATCCTCCCTTGAGTTCAAGTGTGGTAAAATGTAGTTGTTTTTTTATTTGTTTTTAATTAGATTTATTTTTATTTCAACCAGGTTATCATATTGTTGGAATAACAATATTTGATGCTTTGAGTAAGGGGAGCCAATTTTAAAAATATTATTTTTGTCAATTTTTTTAAAACTCTTCATTGTTATGGACTTCAAAGTTTTCAAACATAGTTTGAACCATTTTTTATATAACAAAATGGGGAGAATGTTTTGAAATTTTGAATTTTGAAATGAATAAGGGGGAGCTTTAATTGATTTTGAATTTTAATTCTCTTATTCAAAATTTATTTCACTAAGGGGGAGAATCTCAAACAATTTTTCAAGATTGGTTTTTATTATATCAAAAAGGGGATATTGTAGAACTAATATTTTGATATAATAATTGAAAAAATAGTTTTGGACTAAATTGAAAAGATTTCAAAAATACTTTTAATACCAAACAACTTGAAAATATGTTTGAGGAATTTTTAAAGAGCTTTTGAAGTGTTTTCTAAAGCCAAAATTTACAAAATCACCCAAGTGTTTCGAAACACCCCATAGGTGTTTCGATACGACCATTTAAAGTTTCAAAATGTTTCTATACAGCTCTACTTGTTTTGAAACGTGCTTAATCTGGGTGAGGATTTTTACATAGCATTTCGATACGGGCTTCACGATTTCAATACGCCTATGTGGCAAAGACCTCAACGGTCAAAACCCCCCAATGGTCATATTTTCCTAACGGTCTTTTAAATGCAGCTCAACTGTCACTCGTACCGAAATGGTTTGTAACCATTTCGATACAGCGCAATACCGTTTCGATACGGCAAGAGGCGTTTCGATACGGCTTTCTGCATCAGGCTTCAACTGCTAGTTCTGAAGAAGGTTGTTCCGATACGGGCTCTTGGGTTCCGATACGGACAGCTCCAAAACCGCATTTAATAAGGGAAATAAAGGCTCAAACGGCTTCAAATCAATCCCAACGGTCCTCAACAGCTACAAACTCAATTGGGAGTATAAAGGGACCTCCAATCTTCAAGGGAAGACTAATGCTTCAATTGTCAACAACTATATGATGTCAAATTGTCTTTAGGGCTTAAATTGTTCATTCATTGTATAGACAACACTTGTGAGCCTAAATTGTCAGATTTGCTCAAGTGTTTAAGTTTGGGTGAGTGCTTTAGTGTACAAACATCAACCTTGTAAGAGGGATTTAGTTTTCTTATCTTTATCTCTTATAGAGAGGGTTTGATCAAGCTTTGGGCTAGAATGCTTTGATCGTTGTAAGGGTTTCCTCTTAATCTTAGAAAAGGGGATGAATCAATTAGTGGATTGATTGTGAAATCCTTAGTGGGAAGCTAAGGTAGTGGATGTAGGTGCTTGTTAGAAGGCCGAACAACTGTAAATTATTGTGTCTTTTTATCTTTTAGCTTCCTCACCTCAATCACCCAAAAATCCAACTTCTCCACCACTTGGCTATCCATAACGGTTGAAGGAAATTGAGCCTATCAAGCCTAATAGATTTCAACCAATTCACTAAGAATTCTTCCCTTTTTCTTGGCTTAGGAGGCAACCAATTACAACCTAGACTCACTCACCAAGTCTAGGAACCAAAGCTCACTAACCAGCTTTGGGATCACTCTCTAACAAGAGAAAACTTAGCATACTAGAAATCTCTCTAAAAGGTATGTGTTTGCAATAATAAGTCCTCACCCAAAACCTAATACACTTGAGCATACATTTACAATTAAGCTCAAAAAGTGTAGTCTATACAAAGATTGGGAATTTAAGCACTAAGAAAAAATTTCATCATAATGTTGTTGACTTGAGGATCATTAGACTTCCATAGATGCTTGAGGTCCCTTTTATACTCCTCTTTAAGTTCCTAGCCTATGGAGATTGTTAAGGATGGTTTGGAGCCATTAGGCCTTTATTTCTCGCAATAAATGTTGTTTTGGAGCTATCAGTATCGATACGCGAGTAGCCGTATCGATAAGCCTTCTTCAGAGACTAGCCATTAGAGTTTTTCTAGCTGATGCGTATTGATACGCTTATAGGCGTATTGGTAAGGCCTGCAATTTAAATAGTCGTTAGGAAAATGATCATTGAACATCGTTAGGCGTATCGGTACTCGATACAACAGTATTGGTACGGATACTAGCCATTGGGGGTTTGTAAAACAACCGTATTGAAATGCCACGTAGCGTATTAATACACGTCCTCTCTGTATCGGCACGGCTAAGAAGTATCGGTACGGGTTTTGGCTACTAGAATTTTCCTGTAGCTGAAACCCTAAAGCGTATTGATACGAGGTATACCGTACCGGTACGGTGGCTTGAAAAACAAAGGTTTGGCTACTTTAAAGACATTTTAAATCACTCCAAATCCTTGTAAAATTCATCAAACATATTTTTAAGTTGTTTGGACTTATCAACATTTTGAAACCTTTTCAATTTAGTCCAAAACAATTTTTCTATTATTATATCAAAACAAACATCTCAACAATCTCCCGCTTTTTGATATAATAAAACTAACTTGAAACATTGTTTGTGATTCTCCCCCTTAGTATTTAAAAGTTTGAATAAGATATTTTTAAAATTCAAATGTAGTTAAAGTTCCCCCTTATTCACTTGAAAAAATCAATTTTTCAAATTATTCTTCCCCTTTTTGTTATATCAAAAAGAATTTAAATGACTTTAAGCTCAAAATAGCAATGGAGGTTTAAAAATTTTTGACAAAATAATATTTTTTATTTTAAAATGGTTCCCCCTTAATCAAAGTATCATCAAATGGTTAGTCCAACAATTATGATAAACTAGTTGAATTAAAACAAATAAAACAAATTAAAATAAACAAAATTCAACTAATTTCTACCACACTTGAACCAAAGGTAGGATGTGAAGCCTTCCTTCTTCAAGTGATCTTCTTTGTGTGTATGGAGCCTCCCCCCCCCCCCCCCTCGATGTTGTACTTTATCGACCAATCTCCATCACACATAAAACAAGACAATCAAGTAATTTTTGGTATCCAAATTGCTTTGGATCCATAAGCATTAGTAGCACATAATTTGGTCCCCTTAAGAATCCATTTTTCAATTTCATCCTTTTTAGTTGAAGTACTTAGTCCTTTTGGGTCCCAAATACTTCTAAAACATTTACCATTTAAAAATCTAGGGGCACTGAATTGTCTTTGATAAAAAATTGATTTTAAAAATTGGTTTTCTTTTTAAGCTCTTTGGAAATCAAATATTTTTCCTCTTGAACTTTATAAAGCAATTTTTTTAAAACAACACATTTTTGTTCAAACTCATTGAGTTTTGCTTCAAGTTTAATTTTGGTTTTAGAAATCAAATCATTTTGAATTTTCAAATTTGAAACCACTTTCTTGTTTCTCAAAATGTGATTTTTAAACTATAAAACCAAATCATCATAAGCATCTAGTAATTTATCAAAAGAATAAGAAGTTGAAGTAGATGAATTAGAAGTTACCCTTGAATCTTCTTGGATGGCCATAAGGCAAAGGTTGGCTTGTTCATTATCGGTGGAGTCATCATCACTCCAGGTAGCCACATATGCCTTCTTCTTATGGCTTGAAGAGCTTGCCCTCTTCTTTTCCAATTCATGCTTGGATTCTTCCATTTTGCTCTTCATGAATCGGGCACATTTCTTGAAGAGATGAATTATCTCTCCATCTTCACTTTCCTCCTCACTTGATTCTTCATGTTGGCATTTGGAGGAATTGAGAGCAATAACATTAACATCAATGCCTTGCTCTTTGATCTTCTTCTCCTTCTCCCCCTTCAAGGGTGTAGACATCATTTTATGGGTACGAAGGGACCCAATTAGCTTATCAAGTTTAAGCTCCTTTAGGTTATTGGCTTCGATGATAGCCATTGTCTTGCCCTCCCATGATTCGGGAAGTGAATAAATCAACTTCCGAACGAGCTTGTCTTCCATAATCTCCTCTCCAAATCCTTTGAGTTTATTGACAATTGTGGAGAGCCGATCGAACATTCTCGTGATGTCTTCTTCCGGGTTCATCTTGAAGTTCTCATACTCATACTTGAGAAGACTTATCTTGGTCTCTTTTACTTCGTTTGTTCCCTCGTATATAGCTGTAGAGCGTTTGGGTGTTCTCTAAATATGAGCGCAAGTGCACACTCTTGTCAAGTTATAGTATAAAAGATATCGTCTCCCACATGGATTGGACAACTAATTCGAATCGCAATTCCTGCACAAGGAAAATTAAATGCACAAGTAAATTTTAGTTTGTAAAGAAAAGTAAATAAACATAAGTAATTGGTAAAAGAGATCAGGGTGATAGAATGGGTTAGGTTATGCTACTTAGTAGTGTAAAACCGCATTGAACGGGTTAAGATGTTCTGCGCTGCCAGACTTTGTTGCCTCGGCGAAAGATGGCAGATTAGCTGCTTCGACGTTTTTGTTGCCTTGGTAGTGGAACGAATGATTGGCTCAGCGGCAAACTCGGCAGTCCTTCAAGGCTCGGTAGAACGCTTCGATAATGATTTAGCTTATGTCTAAGTCTGAATGTTATTGATGCCCGCTGCAGATGATACCTGTCGGCGTGAATTATACAATGAACAGCAACCTTTGGTTAGTTCCTTTTTAGTCGCCTTAAACCCTAACCTATGGCTAGGCTAAATTGATCAACACCTAGTATTGATGAGATCGTACTTACTTCTTTCGTGAGTTTGAGTCTCTCGATACCAAACAAATAGATTGCTCTTAGTCGATCTCTCGACTCAATTGAAAACAATAAAGAACATGAAGTAAACAAACCTTGAATTTATTGCAAAAACAAACTTAAACCTAAACAACCATTCTCACAACTACATTACAACATAACCTGAACCCTGGAGAATTTAGAACATAGTGGCGTCAAGAAAACACAAGAGAAACTAGGCTATGCCGACTATGTGGTTGTACAACTTCTAAAATACAAGGTATAAGCGAATATATATAGGGCATGGCCTAGGGTAAGTCCTCCTTGGAGTAGAAGTCTCCTTTATGATAAAGTAGCTTTAGCATTAAATGCATCCTTTAAATTCTGACTTCTTTGACTTGAAATTGGACTATTTATGGCACAAGTAACCTTAAGCCGCCTTGTATAATCTCCCTTTGGGCGGCTCAGTCCGTTGTTCCTGGCATCAATAAATTGTGTGGATGGGCTCATTGAACTTAGAAAATTAAGCTCTTCCAATTGCACTTCAATTCACCAATTCCTTAGGTTGCTGCCTTGGGCGACAGGTATGGCGGTGGCAGCTACTCAGCAGCACTTCTCTTTATGTTGAACTGCTTCAGTACAGCTCCTTAGCTTACTGCCTCAGCATCAGCTCCTCAGCTCCTCTCTTCTTCTACCAGTTTCTTGTACCTGAAACTAAAACTAAACTAAAACAGTACATTTTCTCAGCAAATCAAAGATATTCAATATAAACATGGTAAAGTAAGGAATATTGTAAATAATGCATGTATGCTCCTAAATATGCCTAAAATGTACTTAAGAACATCAATAATATAAGATGGAATGCATATAAAATATAGAACTAATGAGCACTTTACACACCCCCCAAACTCGAACTATTGCTTTTCATCAAGCAATGCAATCCTAAACATACTTGCTCTTGTACTAATCAGAAAGAAGAACTTGTTTTAAACTTGATTTAGCACCTCAAGGCCGTGGCACCTATCATTAGATTAGTGAGAGGAGAATAGCCCGAATTACCTAAGAATTAAACTACAGTGTCGGTGCAGTGTGTGCAAAAACTGTTTACAAACTGAATCTGAAGAATATTCTAAGTAAACAAAGATGTTATCAAGGTAATGTAAGGTTGTTGTCGACGCAGCATATTTAAGCACAGTTTATAATCATGGCAGTAAGGGCTTCAACTCATCACAACTACTCTTTAGGTCTGAAATTAAGATATGAGCAAACTACAAAACCACGAACCCATTTAGTAGAGTCATCCCATGAAGACTTTCATTCATTCATGCTAATTTGTCTGTCACTTCAAGGATTTTAAGATTCGTGGACTTTGATAGCAGTGGAGTGTCCTTGCACGTGATTCTTCCAAGAGCCAGTTTCGGGCACCTTTAGGGAAAATAGCATAAAAAATTTTCTTTCCTGCCATGGCACTGCTTTTCTTTTTCTGTTTGTTGCCTGCTGTGGCAGCTTTCTGCAACCATGTTAGAATTTTACAAATAATTCAAGCAGGCAATGTTCATAAGAAATTCAATCAAATTCAGCAAGTAACAGTAGTGTTTTTAATTTTTGGCATTAATAGAAAAAATTTAAGTTTACTTCATGCTTTCCCCAAAATTAAGTTCTTTTTGTTATGGTGCGAAAAATTTAAAGTCAGCTATCCTATCATAGGTACAAGTTCTAACAAAAGTTTTCTTTTGATTAATTTTTAGAGGCAAGTACATTATGCAACTTGTATGCACTAATTATGCCTAAATAAAATGAGTGCTAACCCCCCCCCCCCCCAAACTCGAGAGGGGTATTTCCCTCAATGCAAAAAATAAAATACAAGAGAAAAAATAAAAAAAATAAAAATCAGAAGAAAAAAATTACAAGCAAGATAATTAAAACATAAAAATAGGCAATAAAAGAAAAGAAAAGAAATGACGCTAGAAGTTGGCGGAGGGCTGAGAAGAGGCTAGGGTCTTTGCGGAAGAGGAGGAAGATAAAGATTGGATGACAAGGCGGTGACTGGCAGATGTCCGGGCGACAGACTTAGCAGGTGATATCTTTGCTGTCCGTGGCGGCTGGACTTTCTTGGGAGTGGGACGAGAAGCTTCACTTTGTTATGGTTTAGATTCTGACACCTCTTCCTCTGGCTCGGCTGAGATTATGTGTCGCTTTCTCTTCCTGGTTGGCTTTGCCATAGGTTCTGCTGGTGGATCTTCTGTTGCCATGGGTGCCACTATTGTTGTCGTCTACTGCTCTGTATCGTTGGACTGGGAGGTGGCTGCCATCATTTATGATGTACAGGGTGAAGAGAAATGTTATTGATACCTCTCGGGAGTGTCGACCACCATGTTAGAAGCGGAGGTGGCTGATTAAGACAAATAGTGCGTTAGAGAAGGCATCTGGTGGTAGAAGGCGGCATGGTGGGCAGTTGCTTCTGGTGGTGTAGTCTCTCTAGGTTCAGCTGCAGCGGCCAGTTCTTCAGGGAATCTGGGCAGGGAGAGGCCATCGTTGGGGAACTTTTGTAGAAGGTAGGCCATAAAATCCCTTTGGACTTCCCTCGCACACTTCATAAAGGTCAATTGTTGCTGCTCGATCCTCTTAATATTGTCTATTAGTGTCTTGAGTAGCTGGATGACCTCTGGTTGTTGGGCAGCCTCAGTACTGCCTCTGGCTGCTGGGGCAGCAGTGTTCTCGGCCGACGGCTATGAAGGTGTGATCGGATCTGTCTCTGGTGCTTGCTTCATCTAGAGATGAACCTTTCTTGTCCAGCCTTCCCTGGGTGGTGTCATGGCGTCCATGGGTTCGGTGGGTACGTTGAAGTTCGTGCAAAGCCCAGTGATAAAGGAGGGGAAGTAGAGCCTGCCCTTGGATTTTCGGTAGCAGTTGTAGATCTCCTTGCATATAATGTCACCCACGTTGATCGCTCGGTTGTTCATGATGGAATGAATTAGGGCGAGGCAAGGCCGGTCAACCGTTATGTTGTGGGAGGTGGGCAATAGTCTTCGTTTGATAAATGTGTTCCACAGCATTGCCTTCGGTAGTAACCGGCAGCGGTGGACAGATCTAATGTGCTTCCCTGCCAGCTACGGGGTGTTTGGCTCACAAACTCTGTTCTTCATCCGGTCGTAGTCAGCTGCTGCCAGCATCTGCCTCCAGTCTTTATGGGGGTTATCGTCCATCTCTAGCCCATAAAACTTGTTGATGGTGGTCAGGTGGAGTTTGATTGCCTCCCCTCTAACGAACACGAATGGGATTTCTGGGCGGGGTTGGTGGGCGTAAAATTCCCAAACGAGTGTGATGTTGGCCACCTCCAGCTACTTAGCAAATATTTCCCACCCTTGCCCATGGATCTTTTCGAAGAGGGCGGGCTCGAGACCAAGATCTCCTGTCTACATGGAGTAGTGGAACCCTTGCTCCTCCCATACTACTCTATTGGCAAACTGAGTTTGGAGCCTTTGCTGGTCTAGGCTTGGAAAAGAATCTTTGGAAGGCGGGTTTGGATTGTGATGCTGCCATAGGTGTGAGTCAGTTGTGATTCTAAAGTAACTGAAAATAGGAGAAGAAAAATCTTGAGAAGAAAATGGACATAGAAGAGATTAAATAAGGACATGAAGTGAAGAGAATGAATGAAATAGTAAGATATAAAGGGGTTGCCGAGAGATGTCGTGGCGGCATTAAATTCCAATGGGTAGATTTTTTAGGCGCGTGTTACGGGATTAAATGCCCGTTACGTTGTAGCCGTTGGTAGCTAGTCGTTAGCGGGTTACTAGTCGTTACGCGTTTTTGTGGTTGGTTGCTTGCAGTTATCTCGACGGCATGGTGGACGGGCTCCTTGTTGAGCCTTTTTCTTGGTCCTACTTATTTATTCCTAAAACCTGAAAATAAAATAATAAACTGAATAAAGAAAACTGAAATAAAAATACTTAAATCTGAAAAAATAAAAATGTGGAAAACAAATTGCAAAGAAATTAAAATCTAATCCTAAAACATGAAAATAAAAAGAAAGAAATTAAAAATAAATTAAGTTATTTTAGGAGTTCATTGAGGTGCATCTCCCAAACATAACCACTTCCTGAGTTGGTTGTGTTTTGCTTGTGTTCCAGGTGGGTTATCCAGCTCCTTGCGGTTCTTGTTGCTCTGAATGTTGCCCTGGCAACTGCTGCCTTGACATGTTTCTAGGTTGACCTTGGAGGCTTGTGTCTTGGCATGCTTCTTTTCCCTTGGCTGGCTTCGTGGGCTGTATGACGTGTATCTTTATATTCTAATTGTCCACCCTCATTATGAGTTCCCCATTCTCCACATCTATTAATGTTCTGCCTGTGGCTAAGAATGGTCGCCCAAGAATGATGGGGGCGTTCTCGTTTGCCTTACAGTCCAGGATGAGGAAATTAGAAGGAAAAATGAAGTTTCCCACTTTTACCAAGATATCTTCAACTTTTCCCTCCGGTTGCACAAAGGAATGGTCAGCAAGCTGTAGCATGATGGAGGTTCGTTTTGTTTGCCTGATTTCTAGTTTGTTGAAGACAGCCTTGGGCATCAGATTTATACTCGCTCCTAGGCCGCATAGAGCTCTCATGTCATGGTTGCTGCCTATCTTGCATGGAATGATGAAGCTGTCTGGGTCTGTCCTTTTGGGTGGCACCTTACTATGCATCATTGCCATACATTCCTCAGTGACAGCTACCGTCTCGAATTCCTCAATTCTCCTTCTCTTGGAAACCATATCCTTCAAATACTTTGCGTAATTCGGCATGTTTTGTATGGCTTCCACGAGTGGGATGTTAATGTGCACTTGCTTTAGTATATCTAGGAACTTCTTGAACTGGTGCTCTTATTTATGTTGTTTAAGCCTTTGGGGGAAGGGCGGCGATAGATGGATGTCATGGATGCGTTCCTTACATGGGAATCTAATCCATGGTGGTTCAGGATTATCTTTCTTAGGGCTGTCAACATCTGCCTTGGCATCAGTTTGTTGTGTTGCCCCAATGGGTTGTTCATGTGCTGCTGCATCGGGTAGTTCTATCTGCTTTTCCTTTGGTTGCTCAACTCTAGGCTCATCCAATTGTCTCCCACTTCTTGTAGTTGTAGCTTCACACTGCTCATAGGTGGGTTTGGTTGTGACCTATGTGTTGTTGGATGATGCACCCATCGTCATGTTGCTTATGATCTTTGTGAACTGGCAAAATTGGGTCTCCAAATTTGTAACACCCCAATTTTGGGCTTGGAAGTTTAGGGTCTGAACCGGACCGGTCTAAATTTCGGTTCGAATATAAAAAGTGATTTTAGGGAAAGCCTAGTTCGTGATGCATTAAAAATATGGAAAAATATCTAAAAATCCTCTTTTAATATATATAAGAGAGTGGTGAAATCAATTTTGCAAAATGAGGCTTGGAAAAATGACATTTTGAGTTAGTGACTAAAATGTAATTTTTGAAAAGTTCGTGACTATTTTGAAAGGATTGAAACTTTTAATCTTTAAGGAGCTAATTTACCTAAGGGAGGATTTCTCCAGATTTTTCTTGATTTTTAAGACTCATTTAATGTTTAATTAATAAAAAGAAAAGAGGGAAAATGATATTTTAGTTTCATAACTAACTTTTGCTAAAATTTTCCCATTTCATTTTCTCTCAAAATTCCCTCAGCCAAACACATTTCCACAGCAACTTTCCTTTTGATTTACACACCTAATGATGAGTTTTCAATTCCCAAATTATTTCTAATCATTTCTACATCAAATCCTCATCATTTGCTTATTGAATTTTCAAGGATTTTGGCTCTAAACAAGGAGAAATCCACATTTAGAGGTATGAACGTTCTTCTCCTCTAAATACTCAGTTCTTTACTGAAATTCCCAAGTTCTCAATCCTTGAATTAAGTTTTATTAAATGTTTTAATGTTGTGATCTTGATTTTGGCTTGAAACTTGAGATTTTGATCAAATCTTGAAGAATTTCGTGGAGGTTGTTTGGGCTCTGTTTTAAGATGCCTTTTTAATGTATTTTGGATGATTAATGATGTGTAATTGAGGTTTAATCAATGCAATCCCGAATAGGTTGGTTTTCCTAAGTTTTTACTTGTGAAAATGGTGGTTTTTGGGGTGATTTTGGTGTTCTGTTGTAGCTGGAGGTATAAGGACGTGATTAGGTCCTTTTTAGATGTTAATTGATGTCCAAGAATGATTAGAAGTGATGGATCTTGGCTGGGTAATGTAGTGGAAGTGTTTCGATGTGTTTTTGATTGTGTTTGGTAGCCGAAATGTGAGTTTTGGTGAGAGCAGCGAGTTTAGGTGTAATGGCTGAAGATTTTAATGCATGATGATGCATTAATCCTCTGCTTTGATGTGTTTAAAATAGGGGAGACATCTTCGGATCCTTGTGGTGTTGATCCGGAGGCTTGATCGGCGTTTCGGCAAGCTTGCGAAACGGAATTGGTGAGTGAAGTTTGGTTTTCAGCTTTGAAACCAATGTTTGAAGGTTTTGGGAGCTTAGTTTAAGTCTAAGAAACTTAACTAAGCTCAAGAGTAAGTTTTCGGAGAAACTCTCTCTTTGTTGAACCATGAGGTGGTTGGATGCGATATGTTTAATTTGCATGTTTAAATTCTGTTTTGAAAGCATATTTTAGCATGTTTAATGTTGGTTTTGAAAGCCATGTGTTGAAGGATGCTCAAGGTAAGAGATCCTTGATTTGACATTGATAAATGTGGTTTGATGCATAGTGATGCATGACTATTTAATGGCTTTGTTTAATGCTTTAAAACAGTGGATTGATGATGGTAAATGATGTATATTGGCAAGTGATATATTGGTTTAAAAGTACTTGAATCGGATATAGTTAGCCGGCTATAGGATTGGGTGCACCGTGAATAAAGTCGCCTTGGATGTTGAGGGGTTGTAATGGTACCGTAAACTCCATCCAAGTACACTAACGAGATGTCTAAGATCATAATGGTGGTTAAAATGCCATGTGTAGATCTTGTGTTGTGTGTCCCGTGTTCTCGTTAGTGATGTTATACAACTACCAATGAGTGATGTGGAGGGGTTGTGATTGTACCGTTAGACTCCATCATGGGTGTTGAGGGGTTGAGATTGTACCGGTAAACTCCACCTTGTGTGTTTGGTAGTGTGTATGAAGCGTATGGGACAACGCTTGTAATCCGCGTATCCGATTGTGTTTTGTGTTGAAAATGTTAAGGATTATCACTTGAAAGCCAATATGACATGTTGATATAATGAAGCATGAGATGCTTGTTTTGTATGCATTGTTGCATGAGAAATGATGTTTATGGAATTAAAGGCCTTTGAAAGGTGTTTTACAAAGTGCATTATTGTGTTGTTTCATTAGAGCATGCCTCACTAAGCATATGTGCTTACGCTCTCTTTCTTGAATCAATAATACAGAGAATTGAAGTGGTTGTGGGCAGCAAGGAGGGCAAGTAATCCAAGGGAAAGACTAAGCTCATGTATGGTGACTATTTTTACAACACTATTAGCTTTGGTATTTGGCAATGGGAACCTAGATTGTGTTTTTGGGAGATGTTTTGGACTCCCTAAGTTTGGCATGATGCCTATGATGTTTTGGATATGTAATTGGCCATTTTTGGTGTTTGCTATGTTGGTTTTATGTTTGTTGGTTATAGGTAATAGGATGCATGCCTATAGATTGAGGTTTTCCCTAATTGATGCCATGAATATGTTTCGTTGATGCAAATATGTTCCTTTTATGCATGATGACTTGTTGGCATGATTTGGGGGTCATTTGGATGTGTTTGATCGGCTGGAAGTGTGTTAAACCAGAAAATTTCTGCATTTCTAGGCAGCCCGTATCGGAACGGGTGCAACTGTTTCGAAACAGGGGTCTGAAATGGCCTTGGTGTTTCGTAACGGGTAGAGTCGTTCCGAAACATTTTTGCTACTGCCAAGCCCTGTTTCGGAACAGGTTTCGAAACGGTCCCGCTTTTCGGAACGGTCAACTACCGTTTCGAAACGCTTGACCGTTGGGGACTGAATTATATGGTTTTATGTTTTGAATTCTTCACGTTTTAGTCCTGAACTTTGTATATGCAATTGCTTGAGTTTGGGATGTCCGTTTGAGGTGAAATTTGGCTGAGAAGCATGAAACATGACTAATTTCATAATGATATTTTAAAATTGGTAAAGTCCTCTTAATTTCCAGAATTTACAAATTGGTCCCTAAATTTGTATGTTGTGCAATTGAGTCCCTTATTGTTTTCCGATTGTTGTGATTTTTGAGTATGCTTATCTCAAGAGTACGCCTAGGGTTAATATGCATCTAGACAAGTTTAAAAAGAAAAGAAAAAAGGTCGTTAATCAAGGTTGACTTTCGGGTTGACTTTGGTTTTCCCCGTGTAATCTTCGTAGTTCGGGTCAACCGTCTAGGCCGGGCTAAGGGGGTTACAAAATTCTTTATTGCAGCCTCCTGGTTGTTCATCCTCATCTCTGTTTTGTCCATAAAAGACTCAGTCTTATCAATAAATTTATTAGTACGAACAATAAAATCACTAGTTCGAGACATAAAAGTATGTAGGGTAGATTCTAGTGAATTGTTGCTCGTATTTTGTTACTGCTGAGGTTGCTGTCATGGCAGGTTCTGTTGGTATCCTCCTTGTCGATGAGTTGGATTTTCAGCCGTGTTGGGGTTACTCCAAGAGAAATTCAGATGCTTTTTCCATCCTAGGTTGTATGTGTTGGTGTTGGGCCTGTTGTTCCTCTCGTAAGTTCCCTTAAAGTTGGTGAATTCACTATATTCAGAGGAATCGTGGTTGCCCTCACACTCATCACAAAATGGCTCCACAGCCTTGGCCTCATATATTTTTCCTTTAGCCATATTCATCACCAGCTCTATCAGTTTATCCAGGCGGGCAATAACAGATTCAGTGGCCTCTACTTCTTTCACAACAGCTGGTCGTCTTATGCCGTCGCTGCGGGCTGTAGGGAACTTGTAGTCGTTCTTAGCAATTCTGTTCAGAATCTGTAGTGCCTCCTCAGGTGGTCTATCCAAGATGATTCCATTGGCTGAGGCGTCGAGCATCATTCGTGTCGGTTGGTTTACTCTGTTGTAGAACATTGACACTTGAGTCCATGATGTGAAACCATGAAGCAGGTAGTTGTTTAGAATATGTTGTTACCTCTCCCAAGCATCGTACATTGGTTCGTCATCCCCTTGGCGGAGGGTTGTGATCTCATTTCTCAATCTGTCGGTAACGTTTGAAGGACTGAAACGATCGAGGAAGTCCTTGCACAACTCCGTCCGAGTATTGAATGAGCCCGCTGGTAGGTTGTTCAGCCACTACTTTGCCCTATCCCTCAGTGAATAGGGAAATAATCTCAGCTTAAGCACGTCTTGATGGACTCCATGTATCTTGAAAGCTCTGCATATGTCTAGGAATCCCCTCAAGTGCTGTCGAGCATCTTTTGTGGCAATTCCTCCAAATTGCCCCAGTGTGTTTATCATGTTGAACATTACGGGCTTCAGTTCGAAGTGATCTACTTAGATTTCAGGCTCTGCAATAGTTGGGTCAAATCCCCTAAAGTCGTGCTCCAAATAATCCCTGGTGGTGCGCACATAATGTTGTTGCCTGGGCGAAACTGGTGGCTGTTGTCTAGGCGGTGGATCTTGCTGCCCACCCCTGCCATTACGGGCATTGTTGGCAGGGCTGTCGTCTTGGTCGTTATGCATGGTTGCCTCTGCCTTTCCTTCTTCCTTGGCTTTCCCGAGGGCTTCTCTTGCTTCTTTCTTAAGTTCTCTTGCTCTTCGTTCGATCTCGTCAAAGAAAATGATTTCTCCCGATGGGTTTGCCCTGGTCATGCACTAGATAAGAAAGCTGTAAAATTCTCTTTTTTTGAATAAAAATAAAAATAATAAAAACTAAAATTAAATGCAAATAAAATAAAATAAAAGTGCATAAAAATAAAAATGAATTTACTATTGCCAATCCCCGGCAACGGCGCCAAAAACTTGTAGAGCGTTTGGGTGTTCTCTAAATATGAGCGCAAGTGCACACACTTGTCAAGTTATAGTATAAAATATATCGTCTCTCATAGGGATTGGACAGCTAATTCGAATCGCAATTCCTACACAAGGAAAATTAAATGCACAAGTAAATTTTAGTTTGTAAAGAAAAGTAAATAAACGCAAGAAATTGATAAAAAAGATCATGGTGATAGAATGGGTTAGGTTATGTTGCTTACTAGTGTGAAACTGCGTTGAACATTTTAAGATGTTTTGCGCTGCCAGACTTTGCTGCCTCGGTGGAAGATGGCAGATTGGCTGCTTCGACGCTTTCGCTGCCTCGATAGTGGAACGAATGATTGGCTCGGCGGCAAACTCGGCAGTTCTTCAAGGCTCGGCAGAACGCTTCGATAATGATTCAACTTATGTCTAAGTCTGAATGTTGTTGATGCCCACTGCATATGATACCGTCAGCGTGAATCATACAATGAACTGCAACCTTTGGTTCATTCCTTTTTAGCCGCCTTAAACCCTAACCTACGTCTAGGCTGGATTAATCAACACCTGGTATTGATGAGATCGTGCTTACTTCTTTCGTGAGTTTGACTCTCTCGATACCAAATAAATAGATTGCTCCCAGTCGATCTCTCGACTCAATTGAAAACGATGAAGAACATGAAGTAAACAAACCTCGAATTTATTGCAAAAACAAACTTAAACCTAAACAACTATTCTCACAACTACTTTACAACATAACCCAAACCCTAGAGAATTTAGAACATAGTGGCAGCAAGAAAACACAAGATAAACTAGGCTATGCCGACTATGTGGTTGTACGACTTCTAAAATACAAGGTATAACCGAATATATATAGGGCATGGCCTAGGGTAAGTCCTCCTTGGGGTAGAAGTCTTCTTTATGATAAAGTAGCTTTAGCATTGAATGCATCCTTTAAATTCTGACTTCTTTGACTTGAAATTGGACTCCTTATGGCACAAGTAACCTTAAGCCGCCTTGGATAATCTCCCCTTGGGCGGCTCAGTCCGTTGTTCCCGGCATCGATAAATTGCGTGGATGGGCTCATTGGACTCAGAAAATTAAGCTCTTCCAAACGCACTTCAATTCACCAATTCCTTAGGCTGCTGCCCTAGGCGGCAAGTATGGCGATGGCAGCTACTCGGCAGCACTTCTCTCTGTGTTGAGATGCTTCAGTACAACTCCTTGGCTTGCTGCCTCAGCATCAGCTCCTCTCTCCTTCTACCAGATTCTAGTACCTTAAACTAAAACTAGACTAAAACATTACCTTTTCTCACCAAATCAAAGATATTCAATATAAACAGGGTAAAGTAAGGAATATTGTAAATAATGCATGCATGCTCCTAAATATGCCTAAAATGTACTTAAGAACAACAATAATATGAAATGAAATGCATATAAAATATAGGACTAATGAACACTTTACAATAGCTTCAAGCTTGTCCCATACTTCCTTGGCACTTTCACAATAAGATGTCTTCGCATAAACATCCGGGCAAAAAGCACAAAAGAGAATGTGCAACGCCTTGCAATTAAGCTCTATCGTCTTCTTGTCATTGGCATTCTAATCCGCCTTCTTTCTTTGAGGCACGAATGGCCCATCTTCAACAAGGTCCCAAAGACGATAATCTTTTGCCTTGATAAATTACATCATCATATTCTTCCAATAGGCATATTGTTTACCGTTGAAGAATAGTGGCTTGTCGATGGATTGTGCCATGTACACCGTTTGATTTTTTGTTGATCGAGCTTGCCAAAATCACCTCAATAGGATGTTAATCCTCTTGATTGAGCTTCACTCTGATACCAATTGTTAGGCTCGATATCCCTGAACCGAATTACTTGCCTAGTGTGAAGAAGATTGATTTTTTGATGTTTTTGGTTAAAGCAAAAATTGGACAAAATAGGCAAAGGATTTATAGTGGTTCAAGCTTTACATCCACTACTTTAGCTCCCACTAATAATTTCAACCAATTCACTTAGAATTCTTCCCCTTTTCATGGCTTAGGAGGCAACCAATTACAACCTGACTCACTCACCAAGTCTAGCCACCAAAGCTCGCAAACCGAGCTTTGGGATCACTCTCTAACAAGAGAAAACTTAGCAAACTAGAAATCTCTTTAAACAGTATGTGTTTGCACTAATAAGCCCTCACCCAAAACTTGATACACTTGAGCATACATTGACAATTAAGCTCAACAAGTGTAGTCTATACAAAGATTGAGAATTTAAGCACTAAGACAATTTTTCATCATAATGTTTTTTACTTGAGGATCATTAGACTTCCATAGATTCTTGGAGGTCCATTTTATACTCCCAATTAAGTTACTAGCCGTTAGAAACCGTTGGGGCCTTTATTTCCCACAATAAATGCTATTCTGGAGTTGTCTATATCGATACGTGGGTAGCCATATCGGTACGCCTTCTTTAGAGACTAGCCATTGGAGTTTTTCAAGCTGATGTGTATTGATACTCTTATAGGCATATCGATACGGCCTGTAATTCAAATAGCCGTTGGGAAAATGACTGTTGAACACCGTTAGATGTATTAGTACTCGATACAACTATATCGCAACAGATACTAGCCGTTGGGGTGTTTGTAAAACAATTGCATCGAAATGCCATGTAGCGTATCGATACATGTCCTCTCTGTATCGGTACGTCCAAGCCGTATCGGAATGGGTTTTGGCTACTTAAATTTTCCTGTAGCTGAAACCCTAAAGCGTATCAATACGGGGTATACTGTATCGGTACGGTGGCTTGAAAAACAAAGGTTTGGATACGTTAAAGACATATTAAATCATTCAAAAGCCTTGTGAAATTCATCAAACATATTTTTAAGTTGTTTGGACTTATTAACATTTTGAAACTTTTTCAATTTAGTCCAAAACATTTTTTCTATTATTATATCAAAACAAACATCTCAATATAATGTGAAGAGTTTATCCCCAGTAAAGAAAGAACTTCTAATGTGAAGAGTTCATTCCCAGCGAAGAAAGAACTCCTAATGTGAAGAGTTCATTCCCAACGAAGATAGAATTCCCAATGAGAAGAGTCCGTGCTTAGGTTTTAAATGAGAGGAGCATATTCTTTTGAAGAATGAGGAAGTTCACAATAAGAAGAGCTTTCTTATTCGACGTCTTTACAAAGAGACATATTAGCAGAGAAGAGGTTGAGTTGTTCCATAATCAGAAGAACAGCTTCAAGCTTCGGTGGTCAAACGGTTCGGAAAAAAATTGTCTTTTTAGTCTTTTCCATATTCCTATACCTTAGCAATGAGCAAAAAGGGGCACTTGTAATACCCATATTTTTTTGGGTATACATTTATAGATTATATTATATTATATTATATTTTCTCTATAAATAAAACCAAAAATAATAAATAAATAAATAAAATAAGTATCCAATGAGTCTAATAATAAATAAAATTTTCATTATACAATATATGAATCCACATTTTACATACAAAGAATTAAAAGCCCAAATTACAATTAATTCCCTCTCATTTTAACAACCAAAGAAACACAAATCTGGTCCAAATCCCCTTTTCCCGCCGAAATTCGTTATTGAAGGGACACGTGGTGGTCTTCGGTTGGTCCATTACCCTTCACATGGATCAAACCCCTCGCTGACATCAGTGCTTGCATCACCCTATAAATAGGGAGAGAGAGAAAAGTTAGATGAATGAATACCATATTTAATACATACCATAAAATAATAATAATAATAATAAAACGAAGAGAGAAAGGGCAAAAGGAGATTTCACCTACCGTTTTGGAAGCCAACCCGTTGTTTGGAAGAGGAGGAGACGCCAAAGCCACTATTGTGAAGCCGAATCGTCGTCGGGAAGCTCATCAGCCACCGTGAATGCTTCTAGAATTACATCGAGAGGTATACTTCGTTTTTCTCTTTTATTTCCCTGCAAAAAATGAGAAAAAAACAGTGTAGATCTAGATTTGAATAGTTAAAAAATAATACAAAAAAAATAAAATAAAAAAAAAACAAGATCGAAAATGTATCTTGGCAGCCGGTAAGTATTTAGGTTATCCGATGGAGTTGAACATGGTAGAGAGGTTCAGTTTGGGTAGATTTTTAGGGGAGAAGCTGGGAGATCCTAATGGATCGGGTAGATTTAGGTGTTCAAGGTGAAAAGGCGGGAAAATGAAGTTTTTAGGGTTTAGGATGGCGGCTGGAAATCGCCATGTAGCGGCAGACGGCGGCCAGAGTTGAATCAAGAGCTGGACAGAGATTGGGGCTTGGCCAGAGAAGATAACTGGAGATGATGACTGGTAGCTGACATCACCTACGGTGGCTGGCAAACACGACGGAGAAGGTTTAGGGTGGCAGAGTTGGATTGAAATGGAAAATATGAAGAACATGCTTGGTTTTTTAGACGAATAGGGTTGTTAGATCAAAATGGGGGAATCTGAAAATAGTGTTTGTTGAGAGGGAGAGAGAATTTAGCAAGGGAGGGAGAGAGAGTGATTTGGGAGTTATGACCGATTCAACTCGGTCTTGGGCCTTTTATACCGAGTCGAAACAATGTCGTTTTAGCACCAGGTTCGGATGAGTCCGCGAACCGAGTTAGGCCGAGTCACGAGGATCCGCATCCTACTCTCAATTTTTCATGCTTTGGGCTTTATATTTTGTACTTGTTTCAATTTAGTCATTATTCCTTTGTAATTTGGCTCCTAAGTTTGCAATTCAATTCAGTTGAGTCCATGTTTTTAAATTATTCTAGTTCAATTTGATTGTTTAATTGGTGTATGTTGCATGATTTTAAAATAAACCATGCAGTATGATTGTTTAGGTGATTAATTCACATAGTTTTAAATAACTGGAGCCTTAGTATCTTAGGTTCTTTAACTAAATTAAATAATCTAAATAGGTGAGATAATTGTAGAAAATAAATGAATATTAAATGGAAACTTTAATATTCTAAGTTGATTAGTGTCTCATTGTAATGAGATGTTAATCAAGTTGAATATTTAATATTTCATTTGAACTTAGAATAATGAAATCACATAGTTAATTTAATTAAAATGAAATTAGGATAGGATTTAAATAGTTATGATCACTAAATGATTAGGAATATTATTAATTTAGGGCCTAGTATGGATAGTGCCCAATTGTTTGGGTGTTATCACATAAACCCTGAACTTGATAATATTCATAGTTTTCTTAATTAATTAAATCAATGGGAGCCTTAATTAGGTTTGAACTTAAAATTGACAAGAAAATAAATGGACATACATTAAAACCTTTTGTGTTGAGATACATTTTGAATATAAATTGAAGTATCCTAAAGTAATTGGATGTTTCAAAGCTTATATTCGCTTTAAATGTATTTTCTTACAAAAAGATACCTTCATTCGAAATGAAATTAAATTGACAATTAAAGGATTTAATTAAATTCAAATTATTACTCGAAATGCCAAAATGTCACGTGGAATTAATAAGGTACCAATAACGGACCCAAATTTTAATAAAAAGAATCTCTAGTTTGCTTTTATGGTGTCTGGTCTACTAAAGTGATGATGGCGACTCCAAATTAATTTTTAAGCATAAATAAAGGGAAACTTGGTTTAAAATAAAGAAACCTTAATTTCATAATTAAATGAATTAAAATGGATAAAAACCCTATTTTAAAAAAAACCGTCGGGCTATTTTTACACTCAGTTATAAAAATGATCGTGGCAAAAATTTAAGTTACAATTTCTAGATAAATCTTTGATTCTCCTTTTTAATAGAGCTTCGATTCAAGGATTGTCTAAACTTGATATTGAATGGATATGATTTAAGGGTTGTGGAGCCATATTAGAGAAAATCTATATTCAAGGTTTTCGAGACTTGATTTGGGATGTCTAGTTTACTTGTGGGTAGGGATGACAAAAAAATCCCAAATTCGACAGGTTTTGATCTAGCAAGGTCAGATTTTTTTTGTTTGAATTTTGGGTTTTGGGGTCGGGTCAAATTTTTAAGAAGTTTGAGTCGAGTTGGGTTTAGGGTGGAAATTCCCCGCCCCGCCCCAACCTAGTTTATTTTTAAATATATATTTATATTTATTATATTTTTATATATTATATTTAATTTTTTTATTAATTTTCTTCAGAGAAAGTCGAGTTTAATCGGGGTTTTTATTAAAATTTCGGGGTCGGGTCGAAATCGGGTTATACTTTTATTATATCGGGTCAGGAATAAAAATATATTAAACTCAGTTCGGAACTTTACATTTCCGGGTCGGGCTCGGGGCAGCCAAAACCCTGTCCCGTTTTCTTCCTTACTCATAGGGCCCTTCTAGAATTGATTTTAAAGAACAAGTTTAACTTATTTCATCTCGGATGAATAAGATTGAAGCTTTGATTCAAGGATTGTCTAGACTTGATATTGGATTGATACAATCTGCTTTAAGGGTTGTAGAACCAAATTGGAGAGAATTTGGATCTAAGGTTTTTGTTGATCACCTAAGAAAGCATCCTCCTTGGATGGTGTTATGGACTGTTTTTAGGGTAAAGATGAGAGATTTTGATCTCGTGTTTTGGGGGTCTTTCTTTAGTTTTTTTTGTTCATGGATGCATGGCTCTTTATAAGGGTTGGATGAGGTGAGGACACGTGTCAATCGAGGAAGACAAGTGTCTTGGTGAGTTGTTGTGGCTCGAGTGTCGATGTGGGTCACGTGTATCCTCATGTGGTCTGGGGTTGCGTTTGCATGTCGAGTTCGCAACGGGTCATAATTGGTTGTTCGCACAACCATGGTTTGCTAGTACGTTCGCTGAGAGTTGTAATTGGGTATTCATGTGGTTGTGGTTCACTGGTACTAACAATTGCCCCTTAGGCGAGGGAAGGTTATGAAGTGACCTACGCAAGCCTGGAAACGGGAACGAGCTTTCTAGAAAAATTAGCTTTCCTCTATAGTGAATTCTGAGCCCCCAATAATGAAAAAGGTATAGAGTTTAAATTATAAAATTTAATTTCACAAGATATGAATTATTGCTTAGCATATTTTGTGTATGTTTGTTCCCTTGTGCTCGTATTTAGGAGCGATATATAGAATTTATTAATGTTCGATGTAGGGCTTATAAGATTAGCCTAGTAGCAAACTATATTATATGTATTTGTGTAGTTTTACGGGTGAATAAACGTTTACCAGGTTCCTCGTGTTTTGTGTTTGTTGGTCTTTTGTGGCGGTGTGGCCGTTTTTAGGAGTGAGTAGTTGTTACGTCATTATTGTGATTAGACGGTCTAAGATAGACTGTAATGAGAGAGAAAAACTCGGATTGATTGTAAAAGGTGCATGCTCTCACTCGTGTATTTATTAATTTGAAATTTTAACATTGTGTGATGTTGAGTGGATCAATCGAATCGAAATTAGCTAAGGGAGGGTGAATTGGCTTTTTAAAGTGGAAGGGAGTAAATTGAAAATGTAAAAATTGAAGACAATGCAATTTATAGTGGTTCAAGCTTTGAACGGGCTCTACATCCACTACCTTAGCTCCCACTAAGGATTTTGAACAATATCCATTATATATTCTTCCCTTTTTCTAGGCTTAGAAGGTAACCTTTACGAACCGGTTAATCTTTCTACCCAAAGATTAACCAAGACACACTCTTTACAAAGAAAAAATGACAAGCTTAAGATTATCTTTTACAAGATTGATATGTTGCCCAAATTACAAACAAATTCTCCCCAAACTTGAAAGAAATGTATACAATGAAAATTACAACAAGTGGGGTACAAGAATTTGACTCTTTAAGCTCAAGGGTTTGGATATATGCTTGGATGTTGCAAATAGGTTCAATAGTTGTTGCTGAAGCTTTGGAGGCTTGATTTTATACCATTGCATTGATTTCTAGCCATTTGGGTGGTTGAGATCATTAATCTAGCCGTTGGACTGCATTTTTGGCGCAATAAATGCACTTCAACAACCAACCGTATCGGTACACGAAGGCTCGTATCAATACATGTCTCAAAAAAAGAAAGAGTTATTGTGTACATTTAAGAGGGGCATATCGATACGTGGGAAGGCGTATCAGTACGATTATAGAGTAAAATAAGGGGTGTATCGGTACGCAATGACCGTATCGATACAGATTTTGCTCACTGGAATCCTGATTGAAACTTAAGCAAAAAATGGGCGTATCTATACGGTCCAACGACCGTTTGAAAATTGATGATTCCCCATAGCTGACAAGCAACGACTATTTTCATTCAATACAAAGATTTGTTGAATCAAACCAAACCGTATCGATACGGGGTTACCGTATCGATATGTTATGCCTTTAAAATAAATTTAGATTAAAATCGTATCGATACGGTGCTTACCGTATCGTTACACTTTAAGCGATTGAAATTTCAATAACGTAAAACTATATCGATACGACTAGAGCGTATCGATACACCTTAGCGTAAGTGTTAAAATTTGCTTGAAAACACTTAGAAAAAATTGTTTGGTTTGAACGTATTGACTTAAAAATCAGTTTTAGTTCAAATTGTTTGTCAATTTGTGAGACTTTAGAATACTTAAAATTTTATTTACTTTTACAAATAGGTCCTTAAACAATTTGTTATTTCAAAATCAAATTAGGTCTTACACGTGATTTAGGCATCTGTTCAAAATTTCAAAAAAAATCTCGAAATTAACTATTTTTTGGTGGTTTCCAAGATTTGAATTTGAATCGTCATGTCTTGGGATTTTTCTCTTTTTTGTTATAAATAGTACTCCTTTGGTTCTAATCTTTCATAACCCACTTACTAAGTGGTCTATTATTTCCTTTGTAGCTTTCGCCTTTATAGTTTTATATGTGTTGGTTGGAGGAATTTATGTGTAGCAATGACTAGTAGACGCGGGCTTCATTTTATAGATCCTGGGAGAGTGCTGATTGTTTATCTAGGTTGTTTATGTCGACAAATAATGGTATTTAGAAGGCTATAATTAGCCATTTGTAGCGATAAACTTTAATAACCCACTTACTGAGTGGTCTATTCTTTCCTTTGTAGCTTTCGCCTTTATAGCTTTATATGTGTTGATTGGTGGAATTTATTTGTGGCGATGACTAGTAGATGCAAGCTTCATTTTATAAATCATAGGGGAGTGCCGATTGTTTATCTAGGTTGTTTATGTCGACAAATAATGGTATTTAGAAGGCTATTATTAGCCAATTTTTACATCGCTTGCTATTGGAGCTTCTAGTCTTTCTTTTTTGAATAGTGTGATTGTGATTACAAGGTAGTATCTGTTCATAGATATTCTTAACCATTTGATAATGCACACACACCTTACAAATAAAATGATTTAAACTTGGGTCTTTAGGATGAATATCTTCCTCCTTTCCACTAAGATCACTTATTGAGTTTTAGCTTCTAATTTTTCAAATTTTCCCCTATTTTTTAATTTATGAACCTTTGAACTTACGTTGGCTTGAAAATGACTATATTTTATAGTGTTAGTCAAGTAAAATATAATTATTTTTAAATTAACTTCCTTACACGAGTGGGCCAAAAGAATCATGATTTTAATTCAAATGAACTAGAGGAAAGATAATCATTTATATTTATTACTTAATTAATTTAAGTATTCATTATATAATTATATCATGTATCCCTTAATTATGATTGATGTGGAAGCAAACATCTCAACAACATTTAAAGGGAAAGATTAATACAATTTAATAGTTTGAGGCCTAAATTAATGAAATTAAAAAAGAAATACAATATTGTTGATTTTAAAAGATTACAAAAGCTAAATTGATGCAATTAAAATAATAAGTGACAACATTGTTGATTTGAAATTACTACATGAGCAAAATTATCCCTAGGTCAAAAAATAAATATAGACAAATTTAGACAAAATTTAAATATATATGAGTTTGGACAAACATAAAATACATTAATTTTATACATAAACTCAATCTAAATTTGATCTGATTTGACTGAACCCTTAACCAGGGATGGGGTGATATCCATACTCACCTAAAATTTTCATACCCATACCTATCCACTACCCACTATCCAGCTTGGTACCCACATCCCCGCATCCATTATCCACTATCCAGTTTGGTACCCGCCACTCTGCTCATACTTGTCTATACCCGTCAAATTTATCAGCTAAACAACCATTAATATTAAATATAATGAAAAAAAATCAAATTTTAAACATTTTCAGAACTTGTGAAGCTAAATTAATTGAGTTCGATGTCTACAAACTTAACCGTTAGTGTATATTTTAAAACAAACAAGATCTTAATAAAGTAGTTTAATTTTTTTGATATATAGTAGGAGGGTTCAAGAATGCAGGTGCGGGTGGATATGAGGCGGGTAAAGTCTCAAATTCATCACCTACCCCTACTTAGGGACGGATTTAAATGAGGCAGGGACAAATTTAAATGGGGTTGAGAGGGACCCGAACGGATATGACCCGATCTGTTTGAACTCGACCTGAAATAAACCCGACCTGAAATGGACCCGACCTGAAATGGACCCGAACTGAAATGGACCCGACCTGCTACTGACCCGCACCCGACCGGAGTCGAGTCAAATTTTTTTTTTGACTTGAATTGACCTGTATCTGATTTGACCCGACCTGACAGGACCCGACCTAAAACTCATCCGATTATCTGTTTTTACAACCCTACCTATAGCAACTATGATTTTAGACATCCACACCATCCACTATCCACAAAATTCATATCCATCCTCGTTCCAATCGAGACATATGAGGTACATACTCTGCGAAATAGTACCCGTATGTCATCCCTACGCATAACACGTCCACTAAACCTCAGCGGAGTGCTGTTTTTACCTTTAAAACGACAGTCCTTCCAGTCGTACCGATTTTCGACCTTAACCGATCGTGGCGTAGTACGCACCCATGGAATCAAAGCACATATAGAAGTCCTCCATATCTCCCATCTCATCAAAACCTCGCGTGCAAGTCACCGTAATACTTATTCTGAAATCGTGCTCTTCACGAAGTCTCCTCGGAGCGTAAATATTATCCAACCGGGTAATAATCTAAAGAACCCGTCCAACAGAGGAACTCACTAAACGTAACTAAAGCCGTAACAATTATCATATCTTTTCTTTCCAAAATTTATTTGATTTTTGTAACCCTTTCTACCATTTTCTGCTGTTTTTTTCACCAAACTTATTCGCCGTTCTATTCCTCCTTACCTCGCTAAACGCAGCCAAAGCAAAGCAAAACGAAAACAGCACAATTTGGTTCTCCAGCCTCTGTCACCCATCGTCCATGGCTCACTCCTCTGCTTCCGATTCCCGCCGCCACCTCACCGTCAACCCTCCGCTTCCCATCTCCAAAGGTAGTTTACCTCGCCGATTTCTTCTCTCCTTCTAGCATTAAGGATTAACGGCTTCTTTCATTCGTCTTTTGTAAAACCCTAACTCTTACCATTCCCAGCTTTACTTATTTCGTTTTGATATTTGATAGCATTATTTCGGATTCAGTGTCTTTACGAGGTTGCTGTTTTTTTATTTAATTCGTTTGCTTCGGAGTTAGGGTTTTTGGTTTATCAATTAGAAAGGGATGCCTTTACTTTCCCCTCGGGTGTCATTTCTATGTGCCTTTAGCTCGGCGCGCTTTACTTTCCGACTTACTGTACTTTGATATATGTTTATTGTTTTTCGATTTGAAAAGTACCATGTTAGGGACGTACTGAAGTTGTTCAACTTTTTTTTCCTGATTAATTCGACTCAAATTAGTCTTGTACGTACTTCATGCATATGTTTTACTGAGAAATCCCGTTGCTTTATTATTAGTTTGAAATGCTTCATTTGAAAGTCTTGATGTCTTGCTAGTCTTAATGCAATTCTTTTTCCTTTGGGTTTGAGTGTTTGTTTTTCTTATTCAATGATAAATCAATGTGGAAGTTTCAAGAGGCAAATTTGATCATTTCTCTGGACAGTTTTTTTCCCCAACAAAATCAGGGCTTGAATCATATCTATTGTACCTATTGTGCACCATCATTGTACCTGACTACACATTTTGATTTCAAGCACTTGCTTGAATATATGCCTGTCTCTAATTGATGGTTCTGCTTGTTTAATGTAGATGTTCAAGGATCTGACAATCCTATTCCACTTTCACCACAATGGCTTCTTTCAAAGCCAGGGGAGAGTAAGCCTGGAGTAGGAACTTTGGTATGTTATTATTGTTTTTGTGTTAGCTATATGATTCTGTCATTTGACTCATGGTGTCCTTGTGCTTTTATACATAGGTTCCATTGTGTGAATTTTTTCTCCATCATGCTATCATCATATGGTTTCTTCTCAAGGATTAGTTAATCTTCTGCTTAATATTCTTGCTGTCTCAGACATCCCCCCTTAATTTCCAATCATCCATACAGGAAAATCATCGTGCTCCATATCTAGCTCACAGAGGTCACTCTGAAGTCATGAAGCCATTGGGAAATGGCGAGGGGATGCATGATACCCCAAAGAAGAATGTTTTTAGGCCATCCTTACTTGATATGGAAACTGGTCGGCGAGACCGCTGGCGTGATGAAGAACGAGACACCCATTCATCTGTACGCAAAGATCATTGGAGGGATGGTGATAAAGAGCTCAGTGAATCCCGCAGGTTGGATCGATGGGCAGATAACTTGCCTTCAAAACAATTTGGAGAAGCACGCTGTGCACCCTCCGAGCGGTGGACTGATTCAGGTAACAGGGACTCGAATTATGATCAAAAGCGTGAGAGCAAATGGAACACACGCTGGGGGCCTGACGATAAAAACAATGAAAGGTCATGGGATAAGTTGGCTGACTCTGGAAGAGATGGTGATATGCCTCTTGACAAAGGGTTTTCTCATCTTTCCGGTCATGTGAAGGAGGGTGATCACTATCGGCCATGGAGATCCACCTCCTCTCAAAGCCGAGGAAGGGGAGAGCCTCCTCATCACCAAACACTAACTCCAAGCAAGCAGGCTCCCACGTTTTCTTACAGCCGAGGACGTGGAGAAAGTCACCACCCTCCAACATTTTCTGCTGGCCATGGAAGGGGAAGTTCTGGTGGACACTCAGGGGCTAGTATGCCTTCTCATCATCAAACTCTAGGAATCATATCTGACAAGGGTGATATTGACCATGGGGAGCCATCCCCTTTAAGATATGGTAGGAAAAAATTGCTCGACTTATATATGAGGACTGACATGAGAGTTTGCCAAAAACTCGTTGAAGAGCTTGTATCAGTGCCTTCACTTACACAGAATGAACCACTGGAACCTCTAGCTCTTTGCGCTCCCGATCCTGATGAAATGGTAATTTTATTTTTATTTTTTATGTATATGATGGTAAACCTTGGTATAGAGTCCATTGTTGATTTTATTGCTTCTTTGATAGCTTGTTCTAAAGGGAATTGACAAAGGGGACATAACAAGTAGTGGCGCTCCACAGATGTCTAAAGATGGGGCTGCTGGCCGGAACTCTACCGAGTTTACTCTTTCAAGACCAAACAAGATTGGTATTCAACAAATTCAAGATATATTCTACTGTAAGCTTGTATATATTTCGAAGCAGTATCTAACTTCTGCTGGAACATGTGTATATAGGCAGTAGAGAAGATTTACCAACTGCTATTGATGATTCTAAAGAGGAAAGTTGTGACATTCCAAACAGCAGTTATTCACAGCTCGAAAAACATAAGGGATACCCTGATACTAAATTCAAATTCGAAGGTAGGTATAATTACATAAATTGTTTAGCTTTATTTGGTAACACCTCTGGCAACCATCTTGCAATTATTTCGTTGGATGTGTAAGGTATTCTCAATTGAAATTTTTGAGCCATATGAGAAATTATTTCATGGATACATGTATTAGAAAATTACTGCTACATGGATTGGAATAAAAAAGAAGACTCAGGTAGCCAACCTGAATCTGTTTGTCTTTGGGTTAAGGGCTAGTTGAGTTTTGATATGGGGAAGGAGATAATTACTCTTTGTGGTGTACATTTGTGTGTCCAATGGTTTGGTTGTTTGGTTTCTGTAATTGGGAGTTTGTTCTCATTGAATTCCAACTACTCTGTAGTTTGAAATTCAATGCGCTGCTTTGCATTCTGTAGATTTGACACATACCCTTGCTCCTTTCTTGACTTGCATTTATGTGACTATGAGAAATGATCTCGATTCATTTATATTATTGCAGGCGCAGCTATGGAGAATAGGGGTCCGTACAGAAGGGATGAAGAGGTGCTCATAGATAGGGAAGCAAGTATACAAGTAACACACTCTGTTAATCCTGGCACCATGTGGCGAGCCTCTTCGTTTGGAGAACAATCACCTTCTGTCAAACAGGACAGGAAGGAGATTCCAAACGATGTCAGGTCAAGAACCCCTGACATGATCTGGTCTCAACCACGGAATGATATGATTAACCAACGGGAAAGTATTGTGATGAATTCATCCTATTCTAGAGATGAAGCAAATTGGCAATCTAGTGAGGATCCTATCCTTAAGAGGCAACCATCCGGAGTTCTGGACAGGGAATCTGAGCCTAGGAAGCTTCCTGCTCCAGAGGACCTTATTCTTCACTACAAAGACCCTCAAGGTGAAATTCAAGGCCCCTTTTCAGGGATTGATATCATAGGCTGGTTTGAGGCAGGATATTTTGGGATAGATTTGGAGGTTCGGCTTGCAAGTGCACCGAAGGACTCTCCATTTTCCTTACTTGGTGATGTAATGCCCCACTTACGATCTAAAGCACGGCCTCCGCCTGGATTTGGTGTGCCAAAACAAGGTGAACTATCAGATTTTTCAAGCAGACCAAGTTTCAGTAGCCTTGGGAAAGATCATACTGGCGCAAGTGATATTGATAGCATCAGAAATGAGTCAAAGCCTGCAACAGAAGCTGAAAATAGGTTTTTGGAGTCACTCATGTCTGGCAGCATGAGCAATCCATCCCAAGGTTGGCTTTTACTTAGACACATTCTTTTATTTATCTTTATATAAAATTTGTTTGCTGAACTCTGAAGGCTGAATATTCTAGGGTTCTAATCCATAAAGCTATGCTGTGCAGTTCAATCAAATTTGCTTATGGTGTTTTCGAACTGCCTACCTAATGTGTTGTATGGTTTTGTTTAGGTGTGCAAGGATATCTTCCAAATAATCCTAGTAACATCCCAGCATCTGGAATAGAAAATGAGAGTGATCTCTATCTCTTGGGCAAGAGAATGGATCTGGAACAGCAGAGGTCTTTACCAAAACCCTACCCTTGCTGGCCAGGTAGAGATGCTGCATCTTTGGTTTCAAAGCCAGATATCATCTCTGAGTCAACCGCAGCTCAAGCAAAACTCCTCACATCTTTGACTGACAACAGTCTTCCGCCCCCTCATTCACAAGCTGCTGATTTGATGTCCATCCTCCAAGGGTTACCTGACCGGTCTGCTCCTGCAGTAAATAATAGTGTTGGGGGCTGGTCAAATTTCCCTGCACAAGGTGCATTGGATCCTCTTCAAGTTCAGATTGAGTTACATCATGCTCAAAATTTTCCTGCCCAATCTCCCTTCGGGATCCAGCAACAGAGGCTGCAAACACCGACCTCACCTTCCTTGACTAGTTTGCTTGGTCAAACTATGGATAATCCATCTGGCATTTTAAAACCTGAAAATCTTATCTCCCCAACTTTATCTCAAGACTCCCAACTGCTAAATATGTTGCAGCAGCAGTATTTAATGCTGCAGCTGCAACCCCAGACACCAGTACAACAAACACAACAGATGTTGCTGCTTGAAAAGATCATGTTGCTTAAGCAGCAACAGAGGCTGGAGGAACAGCAAAAGTTGCTACGGCAACAACAGTTGCTCTCACAGGTTTTGCAAGAACATCAATCCCAGCAGCGTTTTGGTGAACCCTCTTATGGACACTTGCAGACTACAATACCAACAGGGAATTCATCCATGGATCCCAGTCAACTTCAGCCATCGTCACAAGATATTCTTAACATAGGTTCGCAGATCCCAGGCACCCGAGATGAACATGCCTTTAACTTAATGAATATGCCTCCACAAGTTTCCAGGGATACAAGTTATGGTGCTAGTTCTGGATCCCCTCCTGTGCTTCTACCGCATGAGATGCTCAATAGTATCAATTTTGAGAAGAGCTTGGGGACTAATGCCCCAGAACTTGTAAATGGCATCCAACAGTCTTTGCCGGTGACGACAATTGTTGAAAACTCACCCTCATCGGAAGCGAACTTGTCCTCCCAGGAGGCTTCTCTTGTGAAAGAGCCACTCCTTGCTTCCGACTGCGATGCTCTTACCATGGTGCAGCCACAGGACTATGCTCAGAAGATTGACAAAATTGTACCAGCTGTACCCCTTGTGAATGATGCAAGTTGTGAAACTTTGGAGCACCATGAAACTGCTACTGCTAGAACCTGTAAAACTGATACACCTAATGAGGATGTTCAGCCTAGTGCTGCTATTGATGACCTGCAAGTTCGAAGAGAAAAAAGCAATGATCAGCCTTCTGTGGTGGGAGAAGTTAAGAATGTTGAAGCTCATGAGGTAAGAAAAACTTCTGATAAGAAGTCTAGAAAGCAAAAAACTAGTAAATTGCAAGCTTCTGACCTTTCAAAGGGTTCCTCTTCGGTGCAATTGAAATCATCTGAAACTGATGCGCCAGTTGTTGGTGACACTAACACTGCTGGACATAACATTGCTGTGATGTCTCCGGGGAAGACGGAACAAAACAAATCCTGTATTGCCCCCTTGGATTCTCACGATGCTAAAAGCTTTTTAGCTGCTAACATTGTCATGGTTGATGATGAAACCAAAGAACTCAAGGGTGAGTCCCAACTTTCTGGTTCTTTCCCAGTACAGAACCCAAGTGCACAGCCTGCGGTACGTGCTTGGAAACCTGCTCCTGGTTTCAAGGCAAAGTCATTATTGGAAATTCAACAGGAAGAACAGAGGAAGGCTCAATCGGAGATGGCTGTATCAGAGGTTACTTCTGTGAATTCTTTGAATTTGTCAACTCCGTGGGCTGGGGTTGTGTCTAGTTTAGAACCCAATGTTTCTAGAGAAAAAGGTGATGCAGATTTTGCCAAGTCAGCTATTGTGAAACCTGAAATTTCTTTAAAGCCAATGAGTAAAAAGAGCCCATTACATGACCTGCTGGCAGAAGAAGTGTTGGCAAAATCCAGGGAAACAGATGCAGATGTTCCTGGCACTATTTATACATCTGCCAATGTTGCCACAACAAATGTGGAACCTATTGGTGATGACAATTTCATTGAGGCTAAAGAAACTAAAAAGAGCCGGAAAAAGTCTGCCAAAGCAAAGGGCACGGGAGCAAAAGTTTTGGTTCCTCTTAACACTGCTGACGCTCTTCTTGTTAGTGCAAGTACTCTTGAGAAAGGCAAAGGTTCTCGTCCGGCACTGCTGGAGAAGGAAGTATTGCCTTCAATTCCCTCAGGTCCTTCTTTGGGAGATTTTGTTCCTTGGAAAGAGGAGCAAGTAAACCCTTCCCCTGCTCCAGCATGGTCTGGTGATTCTAAGAAACTTCCTAAACCCACATCATTGAGGGACATACAAAAAGAGCAGAAGAGGAGTTCCTCTGTCCAGCCCACAATTCCAATAACAACTCATAAATCCCACCCAAATCAGTCAGCCCCTGCTAGCGTATCATCATGGTCCATCCCCGCATCTTCACCATCAAAGACTGCATCTCCCATACAGATAAATTCTCATGCATCTCAATCAAAACATAAAGGAGACGATGACCTATTCTGGGCTCCTGTTGATCAGACAAAGCAAGAAACAAAGCAGTATGTTCTCTTTCTCTACCCCCCCCCCCCCTTTGCATAAAATAGAAGAAAGAATTCATATGTCCACCCTCATGCACTATTTTTTTCTTTCTTTTTCGAAGTATTTTCCTGCCTCGCTAGACTGAGGGAGTTGGGAAAGTTGAGTTCTCATTATTTCAACTGCATTCTAGGCTGCTCTAGAACACCTTAATATCCAGTGAGGGTGATTTTCTTCTGGTAAAAGGAAAAATGAGATTTTGACTTCAACTTAACAATAATTATCTTAGTAGGGGAATTCTTTTTGCCATTTTTATCCTATAAAAAACCAGACTTTATGTTAAATCTTACCTCCATGCCAATAGAAAGAAGCAAAAACGGTTATCCTTGCTGACATTTTATTTAATAAGATCCATGAGTAATCACTAAATGTATTTATGAATTTATTTTCCCTTTTCTGGGTAAACAGAGGTGATTTCCCACATTTAGCAAATGCGGGCAGCTGGGGAGCCAAAAGCACTCCTACTAAAGGAAATGCAAGTGGGTCGTTAAGTCGGCAAAAGTCTGTAGGTGGCAGGCCTACTGATTGCATTCTGTCATCCTGTCCTGCCTCTGCTCAGTCCTCCCTTAAAGGGAAAAGAGAGATATTGACCAAGCATTCTGGTAAGTCATTCTAATAAGATGGTCTTATGATTTTTTTGGACCGCCTCATAAAAATTAGACATGACAATGCATTTAACTATCATGCAGAGGCCATGGATTTCAGAGATTGGTGCGAGAGTGAGTGTGTTAGACTTATTGGGGCAAAAGGTATGTTATTTTGCTACATGGTTCTGAACATAATAATCAGTACTGTACCGGCCTCAAACCAGTACCAAAAAGTTTTATTACACTTCACTGGTCAAAATTTTGGTGTGTTTCGGCCATTTCGGTCAATACTGGTCGGTACATTTTAAACCAATTTTAATTTTTTTTGTATTAGTTATTTTATTTTTATCATTATTATATTTAAAATAAAATATAACCATTTAATTAAGTTAATGAGCCTAATTAATAATTTTAAGATTTATATTCTATATAAATATAGGTATATTTGCATTATATGTAGTATATATATTTTTTTTTCTTCAAAAAATTGATAAAACCAAAACGTTACCAGCGACACGCTGGTACCAGTACCAGAGTAAAAACGGTATGCCCACCGGTAAGGTATTGACTACTTCCAAAACTATGCCTATTTTAGGTAGAAGACAATGTTTATCATGATTTCTATCGGAAAAGAACTGATCACATAAATTTGATTTGAGCTTCTCTTTTCAAACCTAAGATGATGTCCTTTTAAGCATTGCTTGTCAACTCTCTGAAGCTATAATTGTAGTTTTGCGTAGATATGAAGCTGGTTAGTACTCTTTGATTTTTGGCATATTAATCTTGCACTTTTCTTTTATTCTTTTGCTAGATACAAGTTTCTTGGAATTTTGCTTGAAGCAGTCTAGATCCGAGGCTGAAATACTTCTTGTAGAGAACCTAGGATCATTTGATCCAAATCACGAGTTCATTGAGAAATTCCTCAACTATAAGGAATTGCTACCAGCCGATGTGCTTGAGATTGCTTTTCAAAGGGCACATGACGGAAAGTTCACAGAGTTGGGAACCAGAAATGTGAATTCCGGTAATACGAGCGTTGTAGATTTCGACCAAGAAGTCGGAGTCAACCCAGATGGGTCTTGGAAGGGGGGAGGCAAGAAGAAAGGGAAGAAAGGAAAGAAGGTGAGTGCAGCTGTTTTGGGGTTCAACGTGGTCAGCAACCGGATTATGATGGGCGAGATTCAAACAGTAGAAGATTGATAAGTTTTTGATTTGGTAAGGGATTTTTTTGAGATGCGGGGATAGTTGTAAATACATTTGGCTTTACTCTTTGTACATGTCCGGCTAGGGTTTTTTAATTAACCTTTACAGAGCAGGAGGAATTGAATCAGCTGAAAGCGTTTTTGTTGGAGTAATGTCAGTTGCGGTAGAAATGGATTAGTTTTACGGGAGAGGTTTATTTATAAGTAGCAACATTGATAACAAAAAATGGGTTATATGTATTAGTGTTATTTGGAGTAATTGTTTCATTTTTGATTCCAGCTGAATTCTAAATTATTTTTGACTGATTGATCTCCTCACACTTGATACCATTAGTGTCTTGATGGTTATATTTAGCGAGGAGTTGGTGCTGATCTCTGTAAAATAATTGCTGACAGCACTTGTGCTAATGTTTTAACAGGTTGGTACAAAATGCAAGTTTTGAAGAGCTCAAACCATTCATGATTCATGCTAATTGCTAAGGGTGAAAGCCAATGAACCCAAGTCATTAGCTATTGCTTTGCCTGCACACAAAATAGATTGTCTGTGGAATCTGTGACCACAAAACAGAAAACCACCTTGGTGGAATGGAGAAAACAATTTCACTTGTACATCAGTGAAAGGCTAAACAATTAAATTCAATGGAAGATAATACGACCAATTTGACAATAGATCAGAATATGGGAACAAGGGTCATAAACAAAAGATAAAGAGTTCTAATGAAGATGGAATTCGTATCCCTCCAATTAACAGGATGTTCTTGAAGAACCAACAGGGATGCCTCCAATGGATCATGTAGGATCAAAATCTTTATTTTTTTTTATTTTATTAAGAGAGTTAAATGAATTATGAGTTATTTTATTAGTTTCTTAGTTTAATTAAAAATATTTCACAAGTATTTTACAACTTTTTAAGATATTTGTAAGCATGTAAATAGGCATCGTTAATTTGTATTCAACATAATTAATTCAATAAATGAATATATTTTTTTCAAAGTTCTTTTATTTTTTAATATTTTTATTTTGTTCTTATTTTAGAGTACGATGATCTATTGCGTTGTGACGAATTGATGTTTTTTTTTTCACCATCTACATTGCTAAGAATTAGTTATCCTTAAAGTTTTAGACATTTCACCCAAATGCACGTTGGTCTAAGATCCGATTATCATAAAAAAGGTGTCATCATATCCATTTATTTAATCTTTCTATTTAATTTTTTCAAGTTTCTTCTGTTCCATTTTCTTTACTCTATTTAATTTTAGATTTAAGTCGAGAAAAGAATCGTGCAAATTAATCGGTTATCTAAATCTAAAAACCCCAATTAAATTATACATTTCTTTTTTAGTCATTTGAAAAAACGGTTGCTAATCTCTATTTTTATTTTTAGATTCGATTCTTGCATTATAACATAGGGCCTTATGAAAATTACTCTATTTTCTTTAATTGATGTATTAATTCGTCAAAAACACATAATATAAAGAACTTTCATAGAATTAAAAGAATTTTTAACGACACATGTTATAATCATAACATTTATTCTTCGTAAAAAAAAATTATATAGAGTTTGACCAAATACAATGCATATCATAAAGGATTATTATCCCATTTATAAGTGCTGATTTTTCCCCACAAACGCCTTAATTTTAGGTTTATAATTTAGGAGTCTTAGTGTAGAAGTTTAAAATTTAGGGTTGGCAGAAGGTCAAAAATAGTCCACAACGTTTTACTTTTTTGCTAATTTTAGCCTTATCTTTTTTGGTGCAAACAACCACCTAACGTTTTCATTTTTCGTTCAAATTTCACCCTTATTGGATGAAAACCGTTAGTCAACTAACGGTCAATGCATGAGACTGACGTGGCATGTCTGCTAGGCATGAGGAGATGACATGACACTGCCACAAGGCATTTTTGCTGACATAGAGATTGGTTAAAAATATTTTTAAAATATTCTTTAAAAAATAATTAATTAATTTTTTTAATTTTTAAAAATGCCATGTGGTAGTGCCACGTCATCTCCCCATGCCCTACAAACATGCTACGCCAGTCTCAGGTGTTGATCGTTAGTTGATTAACGGTTTTCATCAAACAAGTATGGGTGGCAATCGGGTGATGAATAACCAAAAATCGTGGGGATCCGAACCGATGGGTATGTGGAATAACTGAATTCTTCACCCATGGGGATGGGTGAAGTTTTATCACCGAAGCTCAAATGGGGATGGGGATGGGGACGGAGATTGCTATATCCGAACTGTGGGGATAACCGAACCGTATCCGTATAAACCAACGTGGAGATCCCCTAAAAATATCCGCAAGAATCCCCAATATTTTACAAATTTGAATGGACATAAGGGTACTTTACTCATTTTCAACAAAAATCTAATCTTCTATAACCAAAGTATAGTTGTGTAGAGTAAGTTTGAAAATTCTCTTTAAATTTCATAAAAATAATTAGAAAGTGGTCTATACATCATTGTTGAGTTGTGTGGGGCTCGATTCGTTCAACCGATGTGGCTCACCAAGTGGTGGAGAGGTGTATTTTTGGGTGGAAGGGTTGTGGAAGCTAAACAAGATATTTGACACAAAGATTTATAGTGGTTCAACCTTCTAACCAAGGTCTACATCCACTACCTTAGCTCCACACTAAGGATTTCCAATCACTCCACTATTGATTCATCCCCTTTTCTAGGCTTAGGAGGAAACCCTTTACACCGATCAAGCTTTCTACCCAAAGCCTTGATCGAAACCCTATTTTACAAAGAGAAACAATAAGCAAACTTAAATCCCTCTAATAGGTAATTGTTTGCACAATTTAGCACTCACCCAAAACCTAAAACACTTGAGCAAATTTGACAATTTTGGCTCACTAGTGTTTGTCTATACAATAAATGACAATTTAAGCTCTAAGACAATTCTTGACCATTTGTTGATTGACAATATGAGCATTAGCCTTTACTTGATGTTTGGAGGTCCCTTTTGTACTCCTTGATGAGTTTATAGCCGTTGCTAGCCGTTGGGATTGAATTGGAGCCGTTGAGGACTTTAATTCTCACCATAAATGCAGTTCTGCAGCTCTCCGTTTCGAAACGCCCGAACCCGTTTCGAAACACCCTTTAAGTAGAAAGAGCCTTTGCAGTCTGACGTGGACCCGTATCGAAACGCCTGTCCCCGTATCGAAACGACCTGCATTTAAAAGTTAGTTGGGAAATAGCCGTTGGGGTTTATGACCGTTGTGATTAATGTCACGTAGGCGTATCGAAACGGCATAGCCCGTTTCGAAACGCTGGGCAAAAATCTCATCCATGGAATGCTCGTTTCGATACGAGTATCGAAACGTTTTTGCTACTGGAATTCCCTTATCGAAACGCCCTAAGGTGTTTCGAAACGCATGGACAATTTTGTAAAGTTTGACTTTGAAAAACATGTAAAACCTTTTATAAAAACTTCCCTAAACATAATTTCAAGTTGTTTGGACTATGGAAATGTTTTAAATACTTTTTAAATCAGCCCAAAACATTTTTCAATTATTATATCAAAACATTAGTTTTACAATCTCCCCTTTTTTGATATAATAAAACTCACTTGAAAAATTGTTTGAGATTCTCCCCCTTTATCTTTAAATATGTGAATAAGAGATTGAAGATATGAAATCAAATAAAGCTCCCCCTTGTCCCCCTTATTCATTTGAAAATTCAATTTTTCAAACCATTTCTCCCCCTTTTTGTTATATCAAAAAGAATTTAAAACACTAAGTTCAAAATAACAATAGAGGTAAAATTTGACAAAAATAAAAATTTGGTTTTAAAAATGGCTCCCCCTTACTCAAAGAATCATCAAAGATGTTAGTCTAACATATATGATCATCTAGTTGAATAAAATAAGAATAAAACAAATAAATGCAAAACAACTAGATTTTTACCAACACTTGAACTCAAGGTAGGATGTGAAGCCTTCCTTCTTCAAGTGTTCTTCCTTAGTGTGCATGGAGCTCCCCCTCAATGTTTGACTTGTTGAACATCTCCATCACACCTAGAAAAAGACAATCAAGTAATTTTTGGTATCCAAATTGCTTTGGATCCATGAACATAAGTAGCACAAATTTTAGCCCCCTTTAGAATCCATTTTTCAATGTCATTCTTTTTAGTTGAAGTGGTTAGTCCTTTTGGGACCCAAACACTTCTAAAACATTTTCCTTTTACAAATCTAGAGGCACTAGATTGTATTACATATAAATTTAATTTTCCAAAATTATTTTTCTTTTCAAGCTCTTTGGAAATCAAATTATTTTCTTCTTGAACTTTTTGAAACAATTTTTGTAAATCAAAACATTTTAGTTCAAACTCCTTGATTTTTGCTTCAAGTTCAAGTCTGGTTTTAGAAATCAAATCATTTTGAATTTTCAACTTTGAAATCACTTTATTGTTTTTCAAAATGTGATTTTTAAAGTCTAAAACCAAATCATCATAGGCATATTGTAATTCATCAAAAGAGTAAGAACATGAAGTAGATGAATTAGAAGTTACCCTTGAATCTTCTTCGATGGCCATAAGGCAAAGGTTGTGTAAAACCTATGTTTGATTTTGATATAAATAAATCTTTAAGGATCATTTTGTAAAACTTAAAATTGTTTTTATAAGTCCCTTAATAAGTTTTAAAACACCAACACTTTGAAACTGATTTATAAAACTCAAACTCAAAATATTTTCTAAGTGTTCCAAGACAAAACCATTGAAAATCGTCCAGGCGTATCGATACAGCACCAAGCGTATCGATACCATTTTACCAAACTTGGTTACTGTCGGAACCAGTATCGATACCCCAAACCCTCGTATCGATACTGCCCTGTGTTAAAATTCAAAGAGTTTGAATGTCGTACCGATACGGCTAACCCTCGTATCGATACAGGCTTTATAATTTTTAAAGTTAAGTCGGTTTAAAAAATATGACCGTTGGTGTCAGTTGGTTGGTAACCAAACTTTAAAAGTTCGTTGACCCGTATCGATACGCCAAACCCTCGTACCGATACGGTTGTGGACAGTGAGCTAAGTTCAGAAAATAGTATCGATATGGCCCTTGCCGTTTCGATACCCCGTACCGATACGCTTACGTGCGTATCGATACCCCTTATTAAATGCACACAACGGCTCTTTCTTTTCTGAGACAGGTACCGATACTCCATCCCGCGTACCGATACCGGTAGCTGCAGAAGTGCATTAATGGTGGTAAGAGAGGGTTCCAACGGCTCCATTTATGTTCCCAACCACCCAAACGGCTAGAAAACAATAAGGAGGTATAAAAGACACATCCAAAAGCTACAACAACAACTATTGATCTTCAAGAAAACACTTATTCATCAAATCCAAGCAATTGTGCCAAATTTCATATTTGTCTAGAAATCCCAATTGTATTCCTCATTCATACTTTATCAAATTGGGTTGAGTGCTTGTATTGGGGCTATCATTTGTATTGAGAGATACCTTATTAGCCTTCAAATTTCTTTGTTCATTTGTGTGAAGACTGGGTTGATTTTTGGGTAGAAAAATCAACCGAAATTGTAAAGGGTTGCCTCATTGTCCTAGAAAAGGGGAAGAGCAATTTAGTGGAATTGTTGCAAATCCTTAGTGAAGCTAAGGTAGTGGATGTAGAGTTCATTTGGAACTTGAACCACTCTAAATCTCTTGTCCATCAATTTTTTTAATTTGCAAATTTCCACCACAAACCTTTAAATTTCCAATTCACCCCCCTCTTGGTCAATTTCGATCTTGTGATCCACTCAACAATTGGTATCAGAGCTTAACTCTTTGAGGATTAACAACCACAAGAGGAGATCCTTGGAAGAGTGTGATCATCAAAATATCAAGAGATGGCTTCAACCTCCGGTTCCGGCATGTACGAGTCACAATCGACCACAAAGCCTCCCTTCTTCAACGGTGATAACTATTCTTTTTGGAAGAATAAAATGCGTCTATTCATCAAGTCAAGTGACTATCTTGTGTGGGATGTCATTGAGGATGGACCATACATACCATTGAAGCAAGACGGTGAAGGCAAGATGGTGTTGAAGAAGAAAGCCAAAATGAGTGAGGAGGAGAGGAAAAAGATTCAAGTCAATGATAAAGCTCTCCATATGCTATTTTGTGCTTTCGGTCCGGACATCTACTCAAAGGTCTCATCAATCGAAAGTGCCAAGGAAGTGTGGGATACTCTTGAGACCACTTATGAAGGCACCAATGATGTTAAAGAAACTAAGATTGGAATTCTCAATCTTAGTTATGAAAATTTCAAGATGGAGCCCGATGAGACGGTGTCAAAGATGTTTGATCGATTCTCCACGATTGTCAATGGTCTAAAGGGCTTTGGAGAGATCATACCGAAAGACAAGCTTGTCCGGAAGCTACTCTATTCACTTCTCGAGTCTTGGGATGGGAAGAGAACCGCTATCATCGAAGCAAAGAATTTGAAGACCTTGAAGCTTGATAAGCTTGTGGGTTCTCTCCTTACTCATGAGATCATGAAGCAAGGAAGGGAAGATGAGAAAAAGAAAGAAGAGAAAAGAGTAGAGAAGCTTGAAGTTGAGAAGAAGAAGAAGATGGGAATAGCTCTCAAGGCTAAAGCTTCACAACATGATGAGAGCTCATCTTGTGAGGAGGATGAACTTGAAGAATTGGCTATGATAGCCAAACGATTCTCACGCTTTATGAGGTCCAACCGGGGAAGAAAAATCCAAAGGAAGATGGACTTCAAAAGCAAGAACAAGGAAGATGGAAAGGATCCAATCATTTACTTTGAGTGCAAACAACCCGGCCACATACATTCGGAGTGCCCTCAACTCAAGAAGAAGGGCTTTGAGAAGAGGAAAAAGATCAAAGCCAAGCTTGCTACTTGGAGTGATGAGGAGTCATCGGAGGATGACGAACAAGAAGTGGCTAACCTTTGCCTCATGACATTTGAGGAAGATTCCTCCATGGTAACCTTCAACTCATCTACTTTAGATTTTTCATATGAAGAATTAAATGATGCATATGATGAGTTACAAGAGGTATATGATGAATTAGTTGAGAAGTATAAGGAGTCGGTCATTAGGAATAAAAAGATTATTCTAGAACTAAATGAGAAAAATGACTCACTTACTCAAGCTAATTCTAAATTTGAGAAAAAGATTTTAGGGTTAAAAGATGAACTTAAATTCTTTCAAGATGAAAATGTTGATCTTAATAATCTTTTATCTCAATGTAATTGTGAACACCAAAAGGTGTTGGGTGAGCTAAATGAGCTCAAAAAGTCTTTAAAGAATGTTGGTAGTGCTAAGCATGAAGTAGGAGAATCATCTAGAACACACCAACCTAGGAAAAAGACTAACTACTACAAACAAGGTAGCTACCCTAGACATAGTAGAACTAAAAGAATTAGAATGTATGGGTTCCTAAGGAACTTGTAAAATCTAATAATATTATTGCTATGTCATCTTGGATTCCTAAGGGAACCAAGGTTTTGGGAGCTAACACTCATGGACCCAAAATGATTTGGGTACCAAAAACCAAAGTTTAATATCTTTGTTTGTAGGGGGAGCATTGCTACAAGGCCAAGGCACAAAGTCAAAACTCATGGTACCTTGATAGTGGATGCTCGAGGCACATGACCGGAGACAAGAGTCGATTCATGGATCTAAAGCCAAAAAGTGGAGGAGTAGTAACATTTGGTGACAACTCCAAAGGCCACATTAAAGGTATTGGCTCCATAGGTAATCACTCTACCATTCTCATTGAAAATGTCTTATATGTCGATGGTCTTAAACACAATTTATTGAGCATAAGTCAATTGTGTGATAAAGGATTTAATGTTTTATTTGATAAAAATGGATGCAAAATTGTAGACATTAAATCTAATAATATTATGCTCATAGGTCATCGCATAGGAAACATATACATGGTGCATTTAGATGACATGCATACATCTCATGCATGCTTAGTTGCTCAAAATGAAAATGATGCATGGTTGTGGCATAGGAAGCTAGGACATGCTAGCATAAGTGTTTTAGAAAAACTAGTCTCTCTAAATCTAGTTAGAGGTTTACCCAAAATAAAATTTTCAAATGATAAAATTTGTGATGAATGCTCAAAGGGTAAACAACATAGGTCTTCCTTTAAATCCATTAATGATGTTTCTACTAGTAGATGCTTACAATTAATTCACATGGATTTATTTGGGCCAATTAGGACAATGAGCTTGGGTGGTAAATCTTATGCTTTTGTGCTTGTTGATGATTTTTCTAGATTTACTTGGGTTCTCTTTTTAAGTACTAAAGATGAGGCTTTGGAAAAATTCATCACATTTTCAAAACTAACCCAAAATGATCTTGAACTTAGAATTTCACATATTAGAAGTGATCATGGAACCGAGTTTCAAAATTTAGGGTTTGAAGAGTTTTTAAATGAAAATGGTATTAGCCATAATTTTTCGGCTCCTTGAACTCCTCAACAAAATGGGGTAGTTGAGAGGAAAATAGAACTTTACAAGAAATGGCTAGAACTATGCTTTGTGAAAACAATTTACTTAAATATTTTTGGGCGGAAGCCACAAACACCGCTTGTTACATTGTAAATCGAGTAATGATTAGGCCAATTTTAAAGAAAACACCTTATGAGATTTTAAAATCTAAAAAGCCTAACATTAGCTATTTCCACCCTTTTGGGTGCAAGTATTTTGTTTTAAATAATGGAAAAGATAACTTAGGTAAATTTGATGCAAAAAGTGATGAAGCCATTTTTATAGGTTACTCTTTAACCTCTAAAGCCTATCGAGTATTTAACAAAAGAACTTTAGTAGTAGAAGAATCTATTCATGTTGTATTCGATGATAACCTCCTTCCTAGGAAGGATTCTTGTGATGATGATGATGTAGGAATCATAAATGCCTTTGATGGAGGTCAAACTTCAAAGGAAGATGAGATTCCAACAAAAGAAGAAGACACACAAGAACCACCTCTTGAAGCCTTGAAGGACTTGGCTATTGAGGAAAAGGAAGTGAGCTACCCAAGGGAGTTGAACTATGTCAAAGATGGTGAAATCTTGGGTGATCCATCCAAGGGGGTAACCACTCGTTCTTCTCTTAGATTAATGAACCATGTTGCATTTATCTCATGCATAGAGCCTAAAAATATAAAAGAAGCATTGAAAGATGACTTTTGGATTATGGCTATGCAAGAAGAGCTAAATCAATTTGAGAGAAGTAATGTATGGACATTAGTTGATAAGCCTAGTAATCAATCTACAATAGGAACTAAATGGGTCTTTAGGAACAAACTAGATGAGAGTGGTAACATTGTAAGAAATAAAGCTAGACTCGTAGCACAAGGTTACACTCAAGAAGAGGGAATAGATTTTGATGAAACCTATGCACCCGTAGCTAGAATGGAAGCCATTAGGATGTTGCTTCCATATGCATGTTATCATAATTTCAAGCTTTTTCAAATGGATGTTAAAAGCGCATTTTTAAATGGTTTTATAAATGAAGAAGTGTATGTGGAACAACCACCGGGTTTTGAAGATTCAAAATTTCCAAATCATGTTTTCAAACTTACCAAATCTCTTTATGGTTTAAAACAAACTCCTAGAGCTTGGTATGAAAGGCTTTCAAATTTTTTTTATTGAAAAAGGATTTGAAAAAGGTAAGGTGGACACTACACTCTTTATAAAAATGTATAAAAATGACATCTTAGTAGTTCAAATTTATGTTGATGATATTATTTTTGGTTCTACTAATGAATGTCATTGTCAAGAGTTTGCTAAGTTAATGCAAGGTGAATTTGAGATGAGCATGATGGGGGAGCTCTCATTCTTTTTGGGACTCCAAATCAAGCAAAAGAAGGATGGCACCTTCATCAACCAAGCAAAATACATAAAGGATATGCTCAAGAAGTTTGGCTTGGAGAATGCAAAGCCTCAAGCCACTCCTATGAGCTCATCTACAAAGCTTGACAAAGATGAAGGAGGTAAGTGTGTTGACTCTAAGCTTTATCGTTCTATGATTGGATCTTTGCTTTACCTTACCGCAAGTAGACCGGATATCTTGTTTAGTGTTTGCTTGTGTGCTAGGTTTCAAGCTAGTCCTAGAGAGTCTCACCTTATTGCCGTTAAGAGAATCTTTAGATACCTTAGAGACACTCCTTGTTTAGGCCTTTGGTATCCTAGAGACTCTACCTTCAACCTTCATGCTTACTCGGATGCGGATTATGGGGGTTGCAAAATTGATAGGAAAAATACTTCGGGAACTTGCCAATTCTTAGGTAGTATGCTCATATCTTGGTTCTCTAAGAAACAAAATAGTGTAGCCTTATCTACCACCGAAGCCGAGTACATATCCTTAGGGAGTTGTTGTGCTCAAGTCCTTTGGATGAAGCAACAACTCTTAGATTATGGAATTAACGTTGAAACCATACCCCTAAAATGTGACAACACTAGTGCTATTTGTTTAACAAAAAATCCCATCCAACACTCTAGAACCAAACATATAGAAATAAGGCATCATTTCATTAGAGATCATGTCCTTAAGGAAGATGTGGTTATAGAGTATGTAGACACCTTGAATCAATTAGCGGACATATTTACAAAACCCTTAGACAAAGAGCGTTTTTGGTCCCTTAGGAGAGAGTTAGGTCTAGCTAGCCTATCTTGACCTTTTTGGACCTCTTTTGTGCTTAAATATGCTTGATCTTGTCAAATGCCATGTTTGTATGCTTAGACTCTTAATTTCTTCCATGCCTATAGTTAGGGGGAGTATGATTCTGTTGAAATATGCTTAGAACTGCTCATACATCATTTGCATACTCATAGGAGAGATTAGGTTCGAGCTTTTGGTTGTTCTTTGAACCAAATATGCATTTCTGGGCATACAGTATCGATACTACTCTACGCGTATTGATACATGTTCTTCATTTCGTTTCCCAGAATTCTCTTCGCTTCACGCGTATCGATACGATTCATACCGTATCGATACGGGTCGTTTCGATACGGACCCCTCCGTTTTGATACGACTTTTCCAACGGGCATTTTTGCAAAAAGACATCTATATCCCCGTATCGATACTCCAACGGGCGTATCGATACTCCTCTGTGCTGATGGCAATAAATAAGCTTTTAATGTATTCAACTTCTACCTAAATTCAAACTTTTCAAAACCTATTAACCCTAGCCGTTTTTGCCTATAAAAAGGCACTTCCTCCTTCATATTTTTCACATCTCAACTCAAACCTAAAAGAGTTTTTGAATCAAGCAAGGCTTTGTGCTCTCTTTCTCATATTTTTTTTTCAATTTTTTTTTCTGTTTTAATTTTTTTTACAAACTTTGTTTTTCTTCAAACTTTTTCTTGAATTTTTTTCTTTTCAAAATTTCTCTCAAAATTTTTTTCTTTTACCTTGATTTTTACTCAAATTGAAGAAATCTCCCTTGCTTATTTTCTCTTTTAGATCATGGCACCAAAAGATCCATCGAGGAAGCGACCAAGGACAAATCAAGTCGGTGATTCCTCTACCGGTGGAGAAATTGCTCGTCCAAACTATTCCATCATCTATGATCAATGTTTTCCCGGCAATTCGGGTCTCGCTCACTTTCGTCAATATGAGAATTACAAGATCCGTGCCGAAAGGGTAATATCCATCCCTTTTCTCAATTCGGAGCGTTTCAAGTTTGAATACCTCCTCTTGCTTCATCGTTAGAATTTCATGGATTTTATCTCTATTCCCGGCTTTTACTATCGTCTCTTGGTTTTGATTTTCTATGCTAATGCAAGATGCATTAGTCGTAATGGGGAAGTTGTTGCTATTAGCTCTTTTCTTATGGGGAAGAAACTAATCCTTGATGTCAAGTCTATTTGTGATGTCTTTAAGTTGGATGATGAAGGCCTTGATGATGAGCATGGTATGGGACATGTTCTTAGTGGTTCCGTCACCGCTCTTAATGCTCATGATCGAATCCTACATTTGATGGTGTCGTGGTGGTTTCGTCCTTCCGGAGGAAAATATTCCACTATCCTTCAAGTGGATGATTTTTGGATTCGGTGCTTCCGTGAATCCAAGCGACCAAATCTAGCTCGTCTCATGTTCGCGGAGATCGTCTATCTCGTTCAAAATCGTAACACTCCTCATGTCACCTCCTTCACATACGGTACGGCTTTGAGCTATTTCTTTGTTAAAAAGGATATTGATTGCTCTTATGACTATCCAACTACTCTCACCGATCCCATTGATGAGCGATCTCTTGCTCGGGCAAAATTCTCTTACATTAATGGTGAATGGATACGTCTTGCCGAGTTACCACCGGAAGCCGCCGCCATGTTTGAAGAGGCTCAAGCTCCTCAAACTCCTCAAGTCCAACAACCCAATATGGATTCTCTCATGACCTATCTCAATGAGCAATTTACCGGGTTGCGCACGGACATGAATACTCGTCTCACTTCCATGGAAACTTCTTTTGACACTAGGATGACGGGTATGGAGAATCGCCTTCAATCTCTTGAAAGTGGGCACAATTCCTTGAATATTTCCATTGCCGCTTTCCATGATGAATGACATAATAGCATGCGCTCTAATGAGCCTTTGGGACTTGATGATGAAGATGATGAAGACGAAGACGACGATGCTTAGACGTTTTCTCTTGTTTGTCATGCATATCATTTAGGATTTTCTATTTTATGCACCTATGCTTTATGTTTTTAGGATTAAGTTTGTTTTAGGATTAAAACCTATGCTTTGATTTCTATTTTGCCTTTGTTTGGATTTTAAGTATGTTGCTTTAATGAATAATATCTATGTTGCTTATTATACCTTTGATTTCTTTATGCACTTAATTGTCTTAAAGATTTTTTTGATCTAACAAAAAGGGGGAGAAGAAACTAGCTCACACTTTAAAATATTTTGATTTTAACTCAAAGGTTACCAAGCTTATATTAAGGGGGAGTTAACTTTGTAAAGGTTTTCAAAAATGTCAAAATTTTAAGTTTTAGTTTTGTTATATCAAAAAGGGGGAGATTGTAAAACCTATGTTTGATTTTGATATAATTAAATCTTTAAGGATCATTTTGTAAAACTTAAAATTGTTTTTATAAGTCCCTTAATAAGTTTTAAAACACCAACACTTTGAAACTGATTTATAAAACTCAAACTCAAAATATTTTCTAAGTGTTCCAAGACAAAACCATTGAAAATCGTCCAGGCGTATCGATACATCACCAAGCGTATCGATACCATTTTACCAAACTTGGTTACTGTAGGAACCAGTATCGATACCCCAAACCCTCGTATCGATACTGCCCTGTGTTAAAATTCAAAGAGTTTGAATGTCGTACCGATACGGCTAACCCTCGTATCGATACGGGCTTTATAATTTTTAAAGTTAAGTCGGTTTAAAAAATATGACCGTTGGTGTCAGTTGGTTGGTAACCAAACTTTAAAAGTTCGTTGACCCGTATCGATACGCCAAACCCTCGTACCGATACGGTTGTGGATAGTGAGCTAAGTTCAAAAAATAGTATCGATACGGCCCTTGCCGTTTCGATACCCCGTACCGATACGCTTACGTGCGTATCGATACCCCTTATTAAATGCACACAACGGCTCTTTCTTTTCTGAGACAGGTACCGATACTCCATCCCGCGTACCGATACCGGTAGCTGCAGAAGTGCATTAATGGTGGTAAGAGAGGGTTCCAACGGCTCCATTTATGTTCCCAACCACCCAAACGGCTAGAAATAAATAAGGAGGTATAAAAGACACATCCAAAAGCTACAACAACAACTATTGATCTTCAAGAAAACACTTATTCATCAAATCCAAGCAATTGTGCTAAATTTCATATTTGTCTAGAAATCCCAATTGTATTCCTCGTTCATACTTTATCAAATTGGGTTGAGTGCTTGTATTGGGGCTATCATTTGTATTGAGAGATACCTTATTAGCCTTCAAATTTCTTTGTTCATTTGTGTGAGGATTGGGTTGATTTTTGGGTAGAAAAATCAACCGAAATTGTAAAGGGTTGCCTCCTTGTCCTAGAAAAGGGGAAGAGCAATTTAGTGGAATTGTTGCAAATCCTTAGTGAAGCTAAGGTAGTGGATGTAGAGTTCATTTGGAACTTGAACCACTCTAAATCTCTTGTCCATCAATTTTTTTAATTTGCAAATTTCCACCACAAACCTTTAAATTTCCAATTCACCCCCCTCTTGGTCAATTTCGATCTTGCGATCCACTCAACAGGTTGGCTTGTTCATCATCGGTGGGGTCCTCATCACTCCAAGTAGCCACATATACCTTCTTCTTATGGCTTGAAGTGCTTGCTCTCTCCTTTCTCTTGGAATCTCGTTCAAGCTCTCTCAAAGCTTTCTTCATGAACGGGGCACACTTCTTGAAGAGATAGACTATCTCTTCTTCTTCTTCCTCCTCTTCACTTGAATACACTTGATGGCAAATGGAGGATTTGAGAGCCATAACACTTGCATTGATGCCTAGCCCTTTGATTTTCTTCTCTCCCATAGCTATAATTTCTTCCCTCTTCTTCTCATCCTCTTTGTTCTTCTTCATGATTTGATGAGTAAGGAGTGACCCCATGAGTTCATCAAGCTTCAAAGTCTTCAAATTCTTTGCTTCGATGATGGTGGTCCTCTTTGAGTCCCAAGACTCGGGAAGTGAGTAGATGAGATTTCGAACAAGCTTTTATTCTAGGATGGCTTCTCCATAGCCTTTGAAACCATTGGTGATAGTGGAGAATGTAACCCCCTTAGCCCGGCCTAGACGGTTGACCCGAACTACAAAGATTACACGGGGAAAACCAAAGTCAACCCGAAAGTCAACCTTGATTAACGACCCTTTTTTTATTTTTAATCTTATCTAGATGCTCATTAACCCTAAGCGTATTCTTGAGAAAAGCATACTTGAAAATCACAGCGATCGGAAAGCAATAAGGGACTCAATTGCACAATATACAAGGTTAGGGACTAAATTGTAAATTCTTGAAAGAAAAAGGACTTAGCTGATTTTTAAATCACCAAAATCAAATTAATCACATTTCATGCTTCCCTGTCAAATTTCACCTCAAAAGGACATCTCAAACTCAAGCAATTGCAAATACAAAATTCAGGACTAAAACGTAAAGCTTGCAAACCTTAAACCATTCAAATCAGTGCCCAACGGTCAAGTGTTTCGGAACAGGGGTTGACCATTCCGAAACACGGGTTCGTTTCGAGACCAGTATCGAAACAGGGCCTGGCAGTGGCAAAAGTGTCTCGGAACGACCCTATCCGTTTCGGTACATGAAGGCCATTACAGGCCTCCGTTTCGAAATGTTAGTGCCCGTTCCTATACGGGCTGCCCAGAAAGTGCAGATTTTGCTGGTTTATCATACATTTAAACACTCAAACACATCCTAATGGCTTCCTAATCATGCCAACAAGTCATCATACATATTAGGTACATGTTTGCATCATCAAAACACGATCATAGCATCGAATAGGAAAATTCACAAGACTATAGGCATGCATCCTAATGTCCAAAGCAAACAATCATCAAAACACCAAAGCAAGCACCAAAATGGCCAATTACATACCCAAAACACTTAAGGCATTAAGCCACAACTAGGGAGTCCAAAACATCTCCCAAAAACACAATCTAGGTTCCCATTGCCGAATATCAAAATCTAATAATGTTGTAAAATAGTCACCATACATGAGCTTAGCTTTCCCTTGGATTCTTAGCCTCCTTGCTGCCCACAAACACCTCAATTATCTGCATTATTGGTTCAAGAGAGAGAGCGTAAGCACAAATGCTTAGTGAGGCATGCTCTAAAGAAACAACACAATAATGCACTTTATAAAAACACTTTTCACAAAGCCTTTTAACACACGTCATCATCATTCATGCAACATTGCTTTCACATCAAGCATCTCATGCTTCAATATCAGTAACATGTCATATTGGCTTCCAAGTGATAAACCATAACCATTTACAACAAAAACACAATCGGATACGCGGATTACAAGCGTTGTCCCATACGCTTCATACACACTATCGAACACACAAGGTGGAGTTTACCGGTACAATCACAGCCTCTCAACACCCGCGATGGAGTTTAACGGTACAATCACAACCCTTCCACATCACTCATCGGTAGATGTATAACATCACTAACGAGAACACGGGACACTCAACACAAGATCCACACATGGACTTTTAACCACCATTGTGATCTTAAACATCTCGTTAGTGTACTTGGATGGAGTTTACGGTACAATTACAACCCCTCAACATCCAAGGCGACTTTATTCACGGTGCACCCAATCCTATAGGCGGCTAACTACATCTGATTCAAGTACTTTAAAACCAACACATCACTTGCCAATATACGTCAATCATCATCAATAATCCACTGTTTTAAAGCATTTAATCAAGCCATTTATCAACATGCATCATTATGCATCAAATCCACATTTTCAACATATTAAACCAAGGATCTCTTACCTTGAGCATCCTTCAATATATGGCTTACATAACCAGCATTAACCATGCTAAACATGCTTTCAAAAACAGTAATTAAAACATGCAATTATCAACTAATGCATCAAACCAATCCAAGGCTCATCCAAGAGAGAGTTTTCCCGAAAACTTACTCTTGAGTTTAGTTAAGTTGATTAGACTTAAACTAAACTCCCAAACCTTCAAATATTCGATACAAAGCTGAAAATCCAACTCCACTCACCAATTTCGTTTCGCAAGCTTGTCGAAACGCCGTTCAAGCCTCCGGATCAACACCACAAGGATCCGAAGATGTCTCCCCTGTTTTTAACACATCAAAGCAGAGGATTAATGCATCATCATGCATAAAAATCTTCAGCCATTACACCTAAACTCACTGCTCTCACCAAATCTAACATTTCGGCTACCAAACACAACCGAAATCACCTCCAAACTCTTCCTCAACATTACCCAGCCAAGATCCATCACTTCTAAACATTCATAAACATCAATTAACATCCAAAAAGAACCTAAAATCGTCCTTATACCTCCAGCTATAACAGAACACCGAGATCACCCCAAAATCCATCAATTTCACAAGTATAAACTTAGGAAATTCAACCTATTCGGGATTGCATTGATTAAATATCAATTACACATCCAAAATACATTTAAAATCCATCACAAAACAGAGCCCAATCAATCACCACGAATTTCTTCAAGATTTCAAATCTTGAGTTTTAAGCCAAAATCAAGAACACAACACAAAAACCTTTAATAAAACTTAATTTAAGGATTGAGAACTAGAGAATTTCAGTAAAGAACTGAGTATTTAGAGGAGAAGAACATCCTTACCTCTAAATGTAGATTTCTCCTTGATTAGAACCAAAATCCTTGAAAATTCAATAAGCAAATGAAGAGGATTTGATGTAGAAAGGATTAGGAATCATTTGATGATTGAAATATCATCATTTGGTGTGAAAATCAAAAGAAAAGTTGTTGTAGAAATGTGTTTCGCTGAGAGAATTTTGAGAGAAAATGAGATGAGAAAATTTTCAAGAAACTTAGTTATGAAATCTCAAAATTGGTTTTCCCACCTTCCTTTAATTAATTAAACATTAAATGAATCATTAATAATTAAGAAAAATCTGGAGAAATTAATCTTGGGTAAATTAGCTCCTTAAAGATTCAAAGTTTCAATCCTTACAAAACGGTCGCCACTAAACTTTTCAAAAATTACATTTTAGTCACTAATTCAAAATGTCACACTTCCAAACCTTATTTTGTAAAATTGATTTCACCACTCTCTTATATATATTAAAAGATGATTTTTAGATATTTTTCCATATTTTTAATGCAACCCGAACTAGGCTTTCCCTAAAACCACCTTTTATATTCGAACCGAAAATCAGACCGGTCCGGTTCAGACCCAAAACTTCCAAGCCCAAAATTGGGGTGTTACAGAGAACATATCAAACATCTTCTCGATGTTCTCTTCCGGATCCATTTTGAAGTTCTCATACTCTAAGGTTAGGAGCCCAATTTTGGTCTCCTTGACTTCATCGGTCCCCTCGTATGTGACTTCAAGATTGTCCCATACCTCCCTAAAACTCTCACAAGAAGACATCTTCTCATAGATGGTTGGGCCAAATGCAAAAAACAAGATGTGCAAGGCTTTGCAATTAAGTTCCATCTTCTTGCGATCGTCGGCACTCCACTCCGCTTTGCTTCTTTGAGGCACGAACGAACCATCTTCAACTATATCCCATAGCTTGTAATCTCTTGATTTGATGAAGAACTTCATCTTTGTCTTCCAATGGGCATAGTGGGTGTACACAACAAATTTTTACCACATTGATTATTGAAATAATTGAGCCCAAACATACCAAGCCCAAATTCTAAACCCGAGTCCAAATCATTTCTCACCGGTAAAACATTCACATTTCCCCCTCAAATCTCGGTCAAACCTGATACAAACATCCCTTAAAAATCTGTGTCACTCACCTACCGTCCATTCAACTTAAATCCCACAAGAATCTCACCAAACTCAATTATCCTTTATTATTGGCATTCTAGCCCTTTATAAACAAAGAAAAAAACCAAATGAAGGGGGGGGATAAAACACAAGAGAGATGCCTGCAAAATAAAACAAAAAAACAGTCTTGAAATTAGTTTGAAAGCAAAAGATAAGGTTGAAAAGTTTTCTCACCATTTTCCGGCGAACGAGACATCAGCTGTCGAATCTGAACGGTGAGGAGGAAGCTCATACGACAAAGAGTGACATATTCTAAAATCAAGTCGATCCAACGGCGAATTTAGCAGATTGAAACTATAAGAGACGAAGAGTTTCGATCTAGATTTGCGAGCTTTGAAGCATTTTCTGGTGAAACGGTCATCAGATTCGAACTCATGGCATCGAGACGAGTCCCCTACTGAAATTTCGAGTCGAACGGTCGTCTTCGACCGCCGGCAGCGGCGACGCAAACGGTGACCGGAGATGGCAGTGACATATGAATTGAAAAAGATGAGAGAGCCCTTTGTTTCATTTGAAATGAAAGAATAAAATTAATTAAAAAAATGTTGAAAACTCTTTTAATGAGAGTTGGGAAATGGTGCAGTGGGGGAAGGGATTCACGCAAACCAACACGCATGCATAGAGTTTATGGTTTATTTACATCTTAAGTCCTTTATCTTTTAGGAGCTTTGCATTTATGTTTTTTTTATCCTTTAGGTTTTAGTTTAATTTATATTAGTCTCAATTTTAGATTTAATTTAATTATTTTTGGCCTTTAGGTTTAGGTTCTTTCTTTGATTAGACCGGCTTTCATAAAATTAATTAATAATTAAACTTTTTAATTCGCTTTAAGATTTGGTAATTGGTTGACTTTAATAAATTGATTAATTGTGATTTTGTTTCTAATTAAAATTGTTTTAGTTTAATTAGGTGTCTAATTTGAGTTTGATTAACAATTTAACAGGTTTTATTTGATTAATAATTTTGTTTGTTTGATTTAGTTTATGCATTTGCATTTTTTGAGTATATTACATTATTTTAGTAGCTTTTTTTAGAAGTGCTACTAATCTCTTTTTTTCGAGTTTCCCTTTTTTAGACAACCATAACCCTTAGGTACCAATTTTGGGCATACTGGGGGTGCTATAACCTTCCTCACTCGTAACCGACTCCCGAACCCGACGAAGATCTCGGTAATGACGCATACCAGTTTTGCAGGTTTTCGGTCGTACCCAACCCAAAATGACCGATGGCGACTCCAAATGTTTGATGGGCTTTTGAAGGCCCAACTCAGTTAGGCCCGGACGAAAACGGTGTCAACAGCTTGGCGACTCCGCTGGGGACATTAGAGAGTCGAGCCACAAAAAGGTATAAGTTGTTTAAAAAAGGATAGAGGAATTTGAACTATTGGTGATCACGAAAATTAAAGGTTTTCGTATTTTACAGAGATTGTTTAGTACATGGTTATCGTGTGTTCAAAATTCCTTTGCGCACGAGCATATCATAAGCTCTGAACCCGAGCTTCGTCCCGCTTAAGTGGTTGCAATCGCTACCTTTCGAGAGGTTAATCCTCCGTACAAGAATGCGTGTTGCTTCCGGGGTTTACATACTTTTTGTCTTCGAGAGGTCAATCCTCCGTACAAGCTTAAAGAAGTAAGCCCCCCTAAACTGAACTCGGTCCATAGAAGCCTATAATGGGTGAAGATCGAGGTCTTTGTTGACCTTCGTAGGTCAGTAAGGACAGTTTAGGTACCTTTTTAGAATCTTGAACCACATGTAGTGAGCCGTAGGAGCCCACCTGATTAGATCCATGACGAACCTGAATTGTTAGTGGTCACCTACATATGTACACGCACACACTTTTTACCATGCATTAACTTTGTATTTGTACATATTCATTTGTTTATGATGTACTAACCATGTTCTTTTTGTTTTTTTCTCACATGTATCATGTTTAGAATGTCTAATAAAGGGATGTTGATATACGATTAGCCGTTTAACCTGAATTCTGTTTTTGAAAGCATATTTGAGCATGTTTATTGCTGATTTTATAAGCCATGTATTGAAGGATGCTCAAGGTAAGGGATCCTTGTTTTGTACATTGATAAATGTGGTTTTGATGCATAATGATGCATGATGATGATGGCTTTACTAAATGCTTTAAAACAGTGGATTACTATTGTTAAATGATGTATATTGGCAAGTGATGTCTTGGTTTAAAAGTTACTTGAATTGGATATAGTTAGCCGGCTATAGGATTGGGTGCACCGTGAATAAAGTCGCCTTGGATGTGGAGTGGTTGTGATTGTACCGTAGACTCCCTCCAAGTACACTAACGAGATGGTTAAGAACACCATGGTGGTTAAAAGTCCATGGGTGGGTCTTGTGTTAAGGTCATAATGGTGGTTAAAATTCCATTTGAGGACCTTGTGTTTGTTAAGATCACAATGGTGGTTTAAAGTCCATGTGTGGATCTTGTGTTGTATGTCCCGTGATCTCGTTAGTGATGTTATACAACTACCAATGAGTGATGGTAAGGTCATAATGGTGGTTAAAATTCCATTTGAGGACCTTGTGAATGTTAAGGTCATATGGTGGTTAAAAGTCCATATGAGGACCTTGTGTATGGTAAGGTCACAATGGTGGTTTAAATTCCATTTGGGGACCTTGAGATTGGTAGTGTGTATGAAGCGTGGGGACAACGCTTGTAATCCGCGTATCCGATTGTCAATGGTTATTGTGTTTTGAATGGAAAGATGGTATGATTATCACTTGAAAGCCAATATGACATGTTAATAATTTGAAGCATGAAATGCTTGGTTTGTTTACATTTGTGCATGATCAAATGTGGTTTGAACTAAAGGTTTTGAAAAGGAGTTTTATAAATGCATTATTGTGATGTTTTAAATGAGCATTCCTCACTAAGCTATGTGCTTACGCTCTCTCTTTCTTAAACCAATAATGCAGAGCATTAAAGTGCTAAAAGGGGCAGCAAGAGGTCAAGAATCCAAGTGAAGAACTAAGCTCATGTATGGTGAATGTTTTCTTACCACTAATAGCTTTTGGGCATTTGGCAATGGGAACCTAAATGGTTGTTTTGGGAGATGTTTTGGACTCCCTAAGTTGGTTTTATGCTTTCAATAATGATGGAACATGTAAATGGCCTTTTTGAGGTTGTTATGAATGTTTTGGTGTTTGTATGGTCTTAATATAGGATGCATGCCTATAGGATTGTGTTTTTCCATTATTGATGCCATGTTTGTGAAAGAATGATGCAATTATGTTCCTTGAGTGTTGAATGACTTGCTGGTATAATTTGGTTGCCTTTGGAGCATGTTTGATGGATCAATTATGCAATAAACCAGCAAAACTTCTGCAATCTGGGCAACCTGTTTCGGAACAGGTGCTACCGTATCGGAACGGGGGGCCTGAAATGGCCTGGGCGTTCCGAAACGGATGGAACTGTTCCGGAACGGATTTGCTACTGCCAAGCCCTGTTCCGGAACTCGTTTCGGAACGGTCACGCGTTTCGGAACGGATCATCCCCGTTCCGGAACACTCGACCGTTGGGCACTGAAATTGTTTGTTAAATGTTTTGAAATCCTTGCGTTTTGGTCCTAAACTTTGTATATGCAATTGAATGAGTTTGAGAAGTCCGTTTGAGCTGAAATTTGGCAGAGAAGCATGAAACACGACTAATTTCATAATGGTAACTTAAAAATTGGTTAAGTCCTTGTAATTTCCAGAATTTGCATTTTGGTCCCTAAATTCATAATTTGTGCAAACGAGTCCCTAAATGTTTTCTGATTGCGGTGATCTTTGAGTATGCTGATCTCTTGAACATATCTAGGGTTAATATGCATTTAGATAAGATTAAAAAGAAAAAAAAGGGTCGTTAATCAAGGTTGACTTCCGGGTTGACTTTGGTTTTCCCCGTGTAAACTTCTTAATTCGGGTCAACCGTCTAGGCCGGGTTAAGGGGGTTACATTAGATGATTCTGTGAATAAATGAGTTAATTCTGAATACCAATTATTCTAAGGGTAACTCTTTTGCGAAAATATCTATGTATGAAATGACATTTGGCATTCCTTCATCACCCCTTCACAAAAAGAGAAAATTATCATTTGTTGTCCCCGTTTGAGCCTTATAATTTCTTTTGACTTGAACCTTAACCAAGGATCACCCTCCACGCTGGGGGGCGAAGGTGAAGAAATATCCGCTTACATGAATAAATTGACGATTTTGATCATACTACGAGGATGAAGCCTTATAGACTAGGGGTCAAGAACAAAAAGACGTGTTTCAACCACAAGAAGTGACTTGTGCTCAAATCAAAATAAAGTTCTGAATTCATGAATAAAGAGAACGAAAAAGAAAAAAAGAGAAAAGAAAACAAAAAAGAAAACAAAAAAATATGAAATGAATAGAACAGAACGAGGAGCACACATATGGGGTCCCTCTTCACAAATGATTATCTTGAGTCCAGTTATCTTCAAGATGAAGCGTGCGACACAATATTGTTTGAAGTTTTGGTTCCAACATTCGTGGAAATATCATGAATCATTGAAGATAAAAATGAAATAAAGGAAATGAACTCTGGGGTGAAAACCCCAAAAAATAGGCATCTAGAGTGATCCGAAAAAAGAAAATATGTGGAAGCAGATTCAAGCCGAGCAAAGTGAGATTCCAACGAAAACAATTGATCCTTGGTTATTAACCCTTAAACGCTTGTTTGAGCCTATATATCCTTTCTTTTATAACTCTGAACCATGGCCTACATTACATGCCTATAAAGTCAATTTTGATCATACATGGATATTTGAGTTGAAGAGTCTATTTTTAGAATTGATACCTCCTCTTGGAGTTAACTCGTTTGTTTCCAGAAGACTTCTAAACCTTATAATGCATGATGAATAATAAAAAAAGAAAAGAAAAGGAAAAAAATAAAAGGAGGGTTCCAAATGAAAACCCGCAAAGGGCATTTTGAACCAATGGTGAATTTGAGTCGAAACCTGAAAAGACAGCTCGAATATGAAGTCAAATATACACGACTGGCATGCGAGAGATGATCCCCTAGAAGTTCAATGAAGTTCTACACACTCTAAAATCATGAGAAAGGGTTTGAAGTTAGTGAACAGTTCCAGAAGTCGCGCACGAAGCTTCCAAGATCATTTAATCATTTCTGAACAAATCAATGAACATTTGAAGAATCATGTCTCATTCAAAACAACCGATCCCAAAACACATTGCACTCCAAACAGACTCGTACCTTGAAATCACCAATAGTCTTGACACATGTTAAAGAGCTATAATTTTGAAAGATTGAAAGAGTAATTGATTTGTTTGATCTTCAACGAACTTAAATTTTTATGAAATGTTTCAGTTGTGAGCCTTGAGTATGGGGCACATTTTTCTTTTGCAAAAATATTTTCGAAAGCTCTTTATTATTTGAAAAATATTTTTTAAAATAAACTTTCTTGAAAATGAAAAAGATTCTTTTGACAAGGTTCACTCAGATTTGAAGAGCCTAGAATCAAGAATGGGGCAAGAAAAAGAAAAGACGAAAGTTTAGGAGATAAATTTGTTGGGGCAAAACTGAATTGTCACAATCTGAAGGTGATGAATTTACGCCCAATTGGAGGAAAAGGGAAGTCAACGTGATGAAGCTTGGTTCGAGAAGGAAGACTTTCTTTGCATCACCATTAACCATGAGAGCATGCATTTACATCATTGATATACATGTTTCCGTATGCATTCTTTGCACATTGATTATCAAACAGGTACAAACAAAACCTTGTCTCAAGCACAAATGAGTGGTCCTACATCCAATCCAGACTCAAGAACGAATGAGTGCATCTTCATTTATCGAACCTTGCCCTAATCACGAGTAAACGATTCTACATCAAATCATGCTTCAAACATGAATGATCAGATCTTCACCTCCAAGATAGAGCGTCGCCATTTGCCTTCAAGATGAAGTGCCACCAATGACCTCTGAGATTGAGTGTCATCAAGTTTCCAAGATGGACAACCACCATTTACCTTCAAGATGAAGTGCCACCAATGACCTCTGAGATTGAGTGTCATAAAGTTTTCAAAATGGAGTGCCACAAATTGCCTTCAAGATGAAGTGTGACCAATGACCTCTGAGATTGAGTGTCATCAAGCCTTCAAGATGAAGTGTCACCATTTGCCTTCAAGATAAAGTGTCACCATTTCCTTTCAAGATGAATGTCGCCCTTGAGACGAGCAGGGTACACCTTTACAGTGCCCTTGAGATGAGCGGGGTGCATTTTACATCAAGAAATGAATTCTTGAATCCCAGTGCCCTTGAGACGAGCGAGATACACCTTACAACACCCTTGAGATGAGCGGGCTGCATTTTACATCAAGAAATGAGTTCTTGAATCCCAGTGCCCTTGAGACGAGCGGGGTACACCTTACAACACCCTTGAGACAAGCGGGGTGCATTTTACATCAAGAAATGAGTTCTTGAATCCCAGTTCCCTTGAGACGAGCGGGGTACACCTTATAACGCCCTTGACACGAGCGGGCTGCATTTTACATCAAGAAATGAATTCTTGAATCCCAGTGCCCTTGAGACGAGCGGGGTACACCTTACAATGCCCTTGAGACGAGCGGGGTGCATTTTACATCAAGAAATGAATTCTTGAATCCCAGTGCCCTTGAGACGAGCGGGGTACACCTTACATCGCCCTTGAGACGAGCGGGGTGCATTTTACATCAAGAAATGAATTCTTAAATTCCAGTGCCCTTGAGGCCAGCGGGGTACACCTTACAACGCCCTTGAGACGAGCGGGGTGCATCTTACATCGAGAAATGAATTCTCGAATTTCAGTGCCTTTGAGACGAGCGAGGTACATCTTATAACACCTTTGAGATGAGCGGGGTGCATTTTACATCAAGAAATGAATTCTTGAATCCCAGTGCCCTTGAGACGAGCGGGGTACACCTTACATCGCCCTTGAGACGAGCGAGGTGCATTTTACATCAAGAAATGAATTCTTGAATTCCAGTGCCCTTGAGACGAGCGGGGTACACCTTACAACGCCCTTGAGACGAGCGGGGTGCATCTTACATCGAGAAATGAATTCTCGAATTTCAGTGCCTTTGAGACGAGCGAGGTACATCTTATAACACCTTTGAGACGAGCAAGGTGTATATTACATTAGAAAATGAGTTCTGAAATCACAGCACCCTCAAGACGAGCGAGGTGTATCTTACACCGAGAAATAAATTCTTGGATTCCAATGCCCTTGAGACGAGCGGGGTACATCTTACAGAGCCTTTGAGATGAGCGAGGTGCATCTTACATCAGGAAATGAGTTCTCGAATTCTAGTGCCCTTGAGACGAGCGGGGTACATGTCGAATTCCAGCGCTCTTGAGGACAAGCAGAAGCGTCATGTTTGCAAGTTCAAAATTCAATGAAAAAAATTGTTGTTTTTAGTCTTTGCTCAATTCCTCTTGCTCGAGTAATGAGCAAAGAGGGGCAGCTGTACACAACAAATTTTTACCACATTGATTATTGAAATAATAATAATCTAGCCCAAACATACCAAGCCCAAATCCTAAACCCGAGTCCAAATCATTTCTCACCGGTAAAACATTCACATTTTCCCCTCAAATCTCGGTCAAACCTGATACAAACATCCCTTAAAAATCTCTGTCACTCACCTACCGTCCATTCAACTTAAATCCCACAAGAATCTCACCAAACTCAATTATCCTCTATTATTGGCATTCTAGCCCTTTATAAACAAAGAAAAAAACCAAATGAAGGGGGGGAGATAAAACACAAGAGAGATGCCTGCAAAATAAAACAAAAAAATAGTCTTGAAATTAGTTTGAAAGCAAAAGATAAGGTTGAATCGTTTTCTCACCATTTTCCGGCGAACGAGACATCAGCCGTCGAATCTGAACGGTGAGGAGGAAGCCCAGACGACGAAGAGTGACATATTCTGAAATCAAGTCGATCCAACGGCGAATTTAGCAGATTGAAACTATAAGAGACGAAGAGTTTCGATCTAGATTTACGAGCTTTAAAGCATTTTCTGGTGAAACAGTCATCAAATTTGAACTCATGGCATCGAGACGAGTCCTCTACTGAAATTTTGAGTCGAACGGTCGTCTTCGACCGCCGGCAGCGGCGGCGCAAACGGTGACCGGAGATGGCAGTGACATATGAATTGAAAAAGATGAGAGAGCCCTCTGTTTCATTTGAAATGAAAGAATAAAATTAATTAAAAAAATGTTGAAAACTCTTTTAATGAGAGTTGGGAAATGGTGCAGTGGGGGAAGGGATTCACGCAAATCAACACGCATGCATGGAGTTTATGGTTTATTTACATCTTAAGTCCTTTATCTTTTAGGAGCTTTGCATTTATGTTTTTTTTATCCTTTAGGTTTTAGTTTAATTTATATTAGTCGCAATTTTAGATTTAATTTAATTATTTTTGGCCTTTAGGTTTAGGTTCTTTCTTTGATTAGACCGGCTTTCATAAAATTAATTAATAATTAAACTTTTTAATTCGCTTTAAGATTTGGTAATTGATTGGCTTTAATAAATTGATTAATTGTGATTTGGTTTCTAATTAAAATTGTTTTAGTTTAATTAGGTGTCTAATTTGAGTTTGATTAACAATTTAACAGGTTTTATTTGATTAATAATTTTGTTTGTTTGATTTAGTTTATGCATTTGCATTTTTTGAGTATATTACATTATTTTAGTAGCTTTTTTTTAGAAGTGCTACTAATCTCTTTTTTCGAGTTTCTCTTTTTTAGACAACCATAACCCTTAGGTGCCAATTTTGGGCGTAGTGGGGGTACTATAACCTTCCTCACTCGTAACCGACTCCCGAACCTGACGAAGATATCGGTAATGACGCATACCAGTTTTGCAGGTTTTCGGTCGTACCCAACCCAAAACGACCGATGGCGACTCCAAATGTTTGATGGGCTTTTGAAGGCCCAACTCAGTTAGGCCCGGACGAAAACAGTGTCAACAATGGGTTCCGTCAAAGAAAGGCGGTTTGTCGATTGATTGTGCCATTTGAGCCGGTTGATGAAATAGTGATCGAGCTTGCCGGATCTTCTCAATAGGATGTGAATCCTCCTCAATTGAGCCAAGCTCTGATACCAGTTGTTGAGTTGTGTGGGGCTCGATTCGTTCAACCGATGTGGCTTACCAAGTGGTGGAGAGGTGGATTTTTGGGTGGAAGGGTTGTGGAAGCTAAATAAGATATTTGACACAAAGATTTATAGTGGTTCAACCTTCTAACCAAGGTCTACATCCACTACCTTAGCTCCCCACTAAGGATTTCCAATCAATCCACTATTGATTCGTTCCCTTTTCTAGGCTTAGAAGGAAACCCTTTACACCGATCAAGCTTTCTACATGAAGCCTTGATCAAAACCCTCTTTTACAAAGAGAAACAATAAGCAAACTTAAATCCCTCTAATAGGTAATTGTTTGCACAATTTAGAACTCCCCAAAAACCTAAAACACTTGAGCAAAATTGACAATTTTGGCTGACTAGTGTTTGTCTATACAATAAATGACAATTTAAGCTCTAGGACAATTCTTGATCATTTGTTGATTGACAATATGAGCATTAACCTTTACTTGATGCTTAGAGGTCCCTTTTATACTCCTTGATGAGTTTATAGCCGTTGCTAGCCGTTGGGATTGAATTGGAGCCGTTGAGGACTTTAATTCCCACCATAAATGCAGTTCTGCAACTCTTAATTTCGAAACGCCTGAACCCGTTTCGAAACACCCTTTAAGTAGAAAGAGCCGTTGCAGTCTGACGTGGACCCGTATCGAAATGCTTTAGTCCATTTCGAAACACCCGTTTCGAAACGCCTGTCCCCGTATCGAAACGACCTGTATTTAAAAGTTAGTTGAGAAATAGTTGTTGGGGTTTATGACCATTGTGGTCAATGCCACGTAGGCGTATCGAAACGACATAGCCCGTTTCGAAACGCTGGGCAAAAATCTCATCCATGGAATGCCCGTTTCGATACGAGTATCGAAACGTTTTTGCTACTGGAATTCCCGTATCGAAACGCCCTAAGGTGTTTCGAAACGCATGGACAGTTTTGTAAAGTTTGGCTTTGAAAAATATGTAAAACCCTTTATAAAAACTTCCCTAAACATAATTTCAAGTTGTTTGGACTTTGGAAATGTTTTAAATACTTTTTAAATCAGTCCAAAACATTTTTCAATTATTATATCAAAACATTAGTTTTACAATCATTGTAAACGTGATTCAGTCTAGTTTTGTTTAAAATACACAATGATCGATTTCGATATGTATTTTAAAAAAATATGAATGTTTGAATGTTGAAAGGTCATAAAAATTTAGCAGCATATTCCTTAGAAAAAAAGTTTTAACAATGACTTTGGAAAATCACCAAATATCTAAAAGATAAATCAGAAACTGAGCCTTATATTTCTATAACCATACGGAAGCCTAGATTCGTTTAAAACAAACGGTTCTTGATTTTGAGTTATGTATTAGGAGTTATTAATTTTTGAGTGAGCAAAGGTCAGAAGAAAAGACTGTAGGCTATTTCTAAAAACAACGATTACAGTAACATCAAAAATTCATCATAAATCGAACAAGTAAAATTATAAGAGATAATTTATATGGTTGAAAAGATTATTGAATCGAGCTCTTCTAGTTCTTCCTTTTAAACAAACGGATCATGATTTGAATTCGTAAAGTACTAGTAACATATTTTCTTTTAAATGTAGTGCATGTCGATATGTTTCGATAGTTAATATTTTAGTCATTGTAAAAAAAATAATATTTTAGTCATTTATGTTTTTAGTTTTGGAGATTTAATGCTGAGTGTTTATTTTAACGTATTATTATTAGTTTTATTTTTTTGGGTACGGGGAATAACCGAAAACCGCGGGGATCCGTAAAGGATGGGTATGAGTCCTAAAAAATCCCCGAAACATTTAATGGGGATTCCCCAAAACCGTACCCGCAAGTGTTGGGGACGGAGTGGGTAATACAAAACCGTCCCCGAACCGCCCCATTGCTGCCAACAAGGGTGAAATTTGAACGAAAACTGAAACGTTAGGTGGTTGTTTGCACAAAAAATGATAGGGCTAAAATGACCAAACAGTAAAATGTTGGGGGGCTATTTTTAACCTTTTGCCTTTAGGGTTCATGATTATAATTTAGGGTTTAAATTTTAGATAATATGGTTAGAGATTTAAGTTTTACTTTATAAACTTTAAATTTTAACTTTAAACCCAAAATTCTATCAATATACCATAAATTCAAAATTACTATACTTTCCTAAATTCTAAACTTTAAACAAAAATTTTAAACCTTAAAATTAAAAAATTGTATAAACAAAATTTACACAAAAACATTTCTCCATGCAATAATTACCTTATCATAAATACTAATAAAAAAAAAAGAGAGAAGCAATGGCACCTTGTACGGTCCCGCGCCAAAAGGCCCAAAACTAACAAAGTTAAGCAGTTCAACTTTACACGGATCAAAATAATTAAAGAATACTTGGCGCCTTAATTCTTTTTACCTCCAATTTTCAAAAATTCACCAATACTAAATAGGAATAGAATCATTAATCTGCATATCTCTAATATTTTCGGCATTCTTACATCAACCAAAAGCAAAATCAAATACATTCTCTTCTCCGCCGCCGATATGGACAGCGACGAGGATCTAGAGCTAGTTTCGCCTTCCGACGAGACATCTTCTCCTATTCAAGAAAGAAAGTTTAAACGATTGAAGAAAGTGAAAACGATTTCGGAAAATCCATCCCCATTTGAATCCCTAGATTTTGATACATCGGACCCCCAAGTTGTTGAGGGTTCTTTTCACGAGGAAAATGAATTGAGTTCTGGCTTTGATGAGTTAGGCGTAGAGGGAAACGGGTCTGGTTCAGTTGCTAAACGGACTTTGGATTTTGATTCAATGACCGAGGAAGTTGATGGAAGCGGTGAAGGTCAGAGTCAGGAGAAAAGAAATAGGGATTTCGAACTGGAGGAGTCGGAAAAGAAATGGTCTAGTTTCGGAGAAATGGAGAATAAAAGAACGAAAAAGAAAAGGAGAGTGAAAGGCGTTGGCGATGGGGAGATGTCCATCTTACCTGAAAGAAGAACAGCGAAGGTGCAAATAAATATTTTGTCTTATTTTTAGACAACAAATTCACGCTTCACAGTATAACATTAAATTATTTGTTTCTGATTGTTCTTTGTCTGCTTTTCCGTGGTTTATTATTGACATTTTCACAGGAAAGAAGAGAACATCTTGCCCAACTTCGTGGTGAATCTCAGAGACTGCTCCGAGGTATTATGAACAATCATGGTTTATGTAAATTTGGGTTCGTAACTTAATAAATGATTTTAATGATAACTATTTAACTCTTGAATTATGTATGACTCTGGGTTAGAAACTAGACATGCTGCATTTCAACCAACGCCAATTGTTCAAAAGCCCATATCATCAGTTTTAGAGAAAATTCGGCGAAGAAAACTTGAGGTTGCAAAAAAGTGAGCATTTTACTTTTGTAGTTTGCCTCTATGTTGATTAAGGCTTGATATTTTTGAAGGTCTTGTAAACTTTTACATGTCCTGCCAATTTATAGATGGTTATGAATTATGATACGTTGTTGAACTTTTCCAGGACATATTTTGCTGTTGATGATCATGATGGTGTTTCAAGCAAGGATATGGGGGGGACTGGATTTGAAGATATCGCTGAGGATGAAAGAGGAAATTACAGGGTGGTTATGGAAGTTGAAAGTGAGGAGACAATTGTAAAGCATGGGATTTCAGATACCTTGTGCTCTGATGAAATAAAGAAAGCTGAGAATGTCTCAAGTCATGAAAATCTTTCACCACAGGCGAGTTATTCATATTGTATTTTAACAGTGAACCTGATTAGTGCATGTTTGAAAGCTTCGTAGATTTTATGATTTTAAGGTTGAAAACATATTTTGGGTATATAATATTATTTCAATTACATGTGATTATCAGCCTGATAAATTCATATCGTAGGAGTTTTTGCATCATGTTTAGTTAGAGTTGTATGTGTTCTGATGGTAGCACTTGTTACATTACAGGCTGCTAGTGAGGAACCCAAGCCTGCATTTCGAGCTCCTATAAATGATACTGAGGTTTCTTTTCTCTCTCTCACACATTCTATCGATTGAAGTACCACTTTTGGAATCTAATTGCTCAACTGTTTGCATATTCTAGGATCTATTTTCTGATTCTCAAACAAGCCACTCCAAAGATGAGCTTGCAGATGAGACCCCTAGTAGCCCTTTAGAAGTTCTGGCACCATCCGTACTTGCTATGAACTTGAAGCTCAACACTGCTCCTCTTGATGACATGTGAGCCTTATAACTTTTATATTAGTATTTGTTTTGAGAATAATGTCATTTACTTTGAGCGGGCTTATAAGCTTCCGTCCACTACTTGTGAGAACTCAGTCTATCAGGGTTCAGTCTATGGAGCATGCCTAGAATTTCCTAAAAAAAGTTTGCTTTAGGTTCATCATGAGAACTAGCTTGGAATTAGAATGGATTTGTGATATGTTAACCTTTCTTGTAGTTCCTCTGACTATGAGGACAATGACAAGGAGAGCAGTGATCCACAACCATCACATGAGTCTGTTGAGTTGTCTCCATCAACTAATGGTGGTGACCCAGTTAAAGCATTTGTTGATGAAGAAGCTGAAGAAGAAGATGACAGTGACCACGACTTAGATCGCTTCCAAGACGATGACAATGAAGAGGATGGAGATGCGGAAGATATAGAAGAACTTAGGGATATGATAGCAACTGGATATGAAGAAAAGCAAAGTGATATTGATAGGCGAATGGAACTCCATCAGAAGCTGCTTGACCAACAGGATGCTGCTAAAACAGCGCACCTATTGCGAAAATGGGGTCCAAAGCAGAGAGAAACAGACTTGCTTGATGATGAAGGATTTGAGGAAAATGAAGATGATGTAGATGAAGAAGGTGAAGAGGATTTTTCTGAAAATGAAGAAGATTTACGTCCAGTAAACTTGCGCATGCATATAAAAAGGATAAAGGAAATGATGCCACAAATGTTCACCGATAAGGATGACATTTACATATCATCTGATGACGAGGAAGCAGAAAAAAAGTTCATTGAACAATCCCTGTCTGACAAAGCTGTGAGTTATTAGCAACTTTAGATTTCAGCATGCATAACCTTTTTTTGGTCCATAAATATGCATCTTTTGTTCCTTTATTGCTTTGATCATTAGATAGAAACTGAATTAAGTAAAACAACAGAATCAACAGGCTGAGCTCCTGCCTCCGACAAAGGATGCAAAATCGAGAAAACTCTTTGGTTATATAAAGAAGGTCAACAATATGCCTGAAACCAGAAGAAAAGCCAAAACATCATGTAAGATTCTTATCTACAAAATTTTCTCGATGAAATTTGCTTTTTCCCATCCAAGTTGTGCGGCTGCGAGTAACATTTCCTAATGACCATTACCATTGCTCTTAATTTTGGCAGCCTTTTCTAACATGCTGTTCATGGGGAAAAAAGGGAATGAGTCCTCAAAGGTAAGCTATTTTTCCATCTTATACTGCTTATCAATTCTAAAGGTGACTAAAAGTACTACTTTGTCATGGGCAAACACTGCAGTCATCTTTCATTGGTCGGGGGTCAAATTGTTCTATACCATCATCTACCAAGCAAGGATCAGGCATCTTACGTTCATTTGTATTCGAACGTGAAGACAATAATAGCAGAAGCACAACAACAATGGCTGAAAGTTCTGAAGTGGTATGTTTGCTTAATTTACAGCAAATTTGCTAGCTTCTGTGATCTTATAGTTCAAGTTTGGAATTGGGAGTTACTTTGGTTCTTACAATAACTTATTTGGCTTCATGTATAGCTTTGCTGGGATTTCATTTCCTCAAATCAAACTGCCAAAACTGTATTGTTTAATTGCAGATTCAAATGGAGAATCGACCAAAGAAACATGCCGCATCAGCCAAGTTTAGCAATTCACAGATCAAATCAAGTGCTCAACCAAGAAAAGAAGAGATGGAAACAAGTTCAGGAGCTCAATTGCTGGAAATATTGAGGCGGTCCTCTTCACTGCAAACAAGTGAGGGCAGTGGTAGTAAGAGATGTATTGTTGGCCATGCAGAATCCATATTTGCTGCATTCAAGCTGGAAAAGAAATCAATAGGAGCTAAAAGGCCGAGTGTATCTATAAAGACTCTCTAGATTATTTAGCACTCAAATGCAAAGTCCAATTCCAACCCCGGTTCTCTATTAAGCAAACATATTTTCCTTTCTTCGGCTTAATATTTTTTTGCCTTTTGTATTCAAGATGGATCGAGGGGGCTGGGGGAGCGGTCGCGCATAGAAAATTTAAAATTTGTAAATGATTAATTTTTTTATGTATCTTTTATTTAAATATATTTTTGTCCCCTAAAATTTTATAAATTCACCGCCCTTAGAAGTTTATAGGTTTGCTCCCTCTCCAAAAAAATAAAACTGTCTATGCATGTATTATAGTTAAATTATTAGTTTAGCACTTTTTATCAGTTTGGCACCAACTTTAACATCATTTTCATCTACATGTTTCGGTTTTTCTGCAATGAAGTTGAGTTAAAACTGTCTTAATTTGAAAGTCTAGGAAATTCAAATTTCAATCTCCAACTTCACCAGCTCCAGAAATTAAATCCTATATTATTTTGCTGTGTCTAGTTGCACAGCAACAGTCAAAGGCCTAAATTTGGGAATATTTGGGTCCCATCAATAAAAGGAGAGGACAAATCCAATGCGAGTCTACAGTCTACTAGAAAAAACAAAGACAGCCAAGATTGAAAAATGAGATGTTGCTCAAAAAAAAAAAAATTAAACTAACCCAATGACCACCATACTATAGTAAATGTATTAAAATGACCACATTAAAAAAAATCGACTCAATTGACCACTCAAATTATTGAAATTGGATCAATGTGACCACCAGCCGTTAATGGGCTAACGGAAGGTGACGTGGCAGTTAAAAGATTAAAAGAATAATCACACATTTGGTCCTTATTATTTACACATTCTTTTAATTTAGTCTTAATTTTAAACTAATAAAATAAATTAATTAGGTGGTGACACGTGTCACCACCTATTTAGAGGAGAAAAACAAAATCTCCAAAACTGCTTTTGATGGGAATTAAACTTGGGTTCAACTGGGATAAAAGTAATGCCTTAACCACTGCACCAAGCACATGTTTGTGCTATAAATCACCAATTGTATTATATGTCTTATTGTTTGTTACCATTCAAATTCTTTGTCTTCCTCATCACTTTTGTCCTGTTGCAATTCGATGGCGAGAATCTGATGCCTTTTTCACAAGCATCTCTCCATTTTTTCGGTACAGGGGGCAAGCCGTGGTCCCGAAAACTAACATGCTCGGGCCAAATTTCACTGTCCACCAAGCCAATGATCACATCTGAGAGTATATCAGAAGAGCCCCATAGTCCTTTCTTCCCTTGTAACCCAAGAAACAGTGGACTCCGAGTGGTGTGGAGGCTTAGCATTTTATTAGGAACCGCAGACACGAAGCCATCCGTCTTTTTCAGCGATTCTAACTACTTACCAGATAACTTTGCGGCGAAACCAGAAAAGGGAGTTTCGTAGGAATACAGTAGCTCGTGAGGTGTGGCTTCCAGTTCCTCCTGAGATGAGACATCAGCTAAAGAATCAAGGACGGCTTGGTGCCATGGTTTGGAATCGACAAGGGAATTGTAAGTGTCTGTGATCTTGGTCTTGTCCATATGAACTATATAGGTTTGTTTGTCCGCTGAGATAGTTGAAACATCGGTAATGAATGCTAGTAACAGCAACATTGCATTAAAGATCTTGCCGACTAGGGAAAGAGAACAAAAAGAGTCAATTTAACATCAAAAATAGTAAATGAACTCAAGCATGAATGCAGTTAGGTACAACAGTTAAATCCTGCGTACTATTTGTTTCAAAAATGTTTCAGGGCTGATCTCCAAGACTTTGGAAACTGAAGTACTTCAGTTGTTAATTAAGCATGGAAGTAAAAAAATGGAATTACCAGTACTCTTCATGGCTATCTTCGAAGCTTAACATCAAGAGGAATGAGAACCCATGAAAACTGACGAGTAACCAATAGCAGCATATTATAGGCAAGGACAAAAGTGATGAGGAAGAAGATGAATTTGTATGGTAACAAACCATAAGACATATAATATAATTGGTGATTTTTAGTACAAACATGTGCTTGGTGCAGTCGTTAAGGCGTTGCATTTGTCCGTGTTGAACCCAAGTTTGATTCCCACCTAAAGTAAATTTGGGGATTTTGTTTTTCTCCTCTAAATAGGTGGTGACACGTGTTACCACCTAATTGAAGTAGGAAATTAATTTATTAATCAAATATAACTAATTAAATTCCTCCAATAAGGTGTTGGCACGTGTCACCACCTAATTTATTTATTTTATTAGTTTAAAATTAGGACTAAATTGAAAGAATGTGTAAATAATAAGGACCAAATGTGTGATTATACCTTTAATTTTTTAACTGCCACGTCACCTTCTGTTAGCCCATTAACGGCTGGTGGTCACATTGATCCAATTTCAATAGTTTGGGTGGTCAACTGAGTCGATTTTTTTAATATGGTCATTTTAATACATTTACATAGTATGATGGTCATTGGGTTAGTTTAAAAAAAAAAGAGAGAGAGAAGATGAAAGATGTGGTCCTTTCCAAACAAAGATAATTTAAAACCAAAATCTATAATCATTCATCATAAACGTTACATTTTTTATATACAATCTTTATAAAAGAAATAATAAATTTTTTTTTTGTTATTTTCTATGCCCAATACTAAAGAATTAAATTTTAAGGCTAAACCCTAAATTTTAAATTCTAAATCCTACACCCAATGCCGTAAAAATACACTATACCCTAAACTCTAAACCCTAACCACAAACTTTAATCTTAAACTTTAAACCCTAAACTCTAAACCTAATTTTTAGTATGAGGCATAGAAAGGGACACCAAAAAGGTAGAGGATTTCTATTCATAAATTACACAACCTTCGTATTTAAATTTTAAAATCTAAAACCAAAATCTCTAGCCTTAATACCCTAAAACCTAAACATTAAACCCTAAATAACTCTAAATTTTAACTATAAACTTTAAATTATACACCTTAGAGCCTAAACCACAACTTAAAATTTTAAACCCTAACATTAAAAGGCTTGTGTAAACTTACATAAGATTATGTATCAAAGTATTTTCCATAAACAAATGGTTTAATAATAAACTGCTCTCTTACGTTTTTATAATTTTCTATTTTGTTACTTAATGTATCATTAGTGCTTCCAAAATACCAAAAGTTTTGGAACAAAAGAAATATATATCAAAAGTTACCCAAATATCCCCAAACTAATTAAAACATTAAGATGAGAAAACAGATAAATGTTGAGGGATAATTTGTATATTAAACTTAAATTAATTTTTTAATAGTCAAAAGTGATTATAAGTTAGTATTTGTCCATATATATTTTTAAAAGAAAAACTTCAAATACACATCTATGTAAATTAAAGTTTACACAAACTTTTTAATTTTGGGGGTTAGAGTTGTTATTTAGAGTTTAAGATTTTAAATTTAGGGTTATTATTTAGAATTTAAAGTTTAGGGTTTTAAAGTTAAAAATTTAAAATTTAAATTTTATAATATAAAAATACAAGCTTATATAAAAGTTATTTTACACATGTGTATCAAAATTTTCCCCTATTTTAAACTCTTTAATAATCGACGGGTTGCAGACACCTGAACAATTCCGTATTATAATCTTACCTATTCATTGATATTGCCGCCTTAACTTTCACCATAGTTTTGTCTTCTTCCTTTTTACTAGCTCAGCATGTTATGTTACTTTCTCGAGAAACAAACACCTCACATTAAAAAATTCCCAATGAAAAGAAAAAGTTGATCGGTGATGACTCAGAAAACACTAGTTTCAAGCCTTGGTCTATCGTTTCCTCCATAAAGTTGTACAAAAATATTAGTATATCTGTATGGTTTCAACCTTCAATGTCTCATTTCATCTGATCTAAAAAATATCACCTCCTCAACTCATCAAATTACTCAGTGAAGCTCTAGACATGGACTCAACCGGCGAGCATACAGCCACCGTGTGCCACGTGGTGGCCATGCCGTTTCCCGGGCGTGGCCACATCAACCCCATGATGAACCTTTGCAAGCTACTTGCTTCAAAGAAGAAAGATATATTCATCACCTTTGTTGTGACAGAAGAATGGCTCGGCTTCATCGGCTCCGATCCCAAACCTGATAACATACGTTTTGAGACAATCCCGAATGTCATACCAGCTGAGCGGCTTAAAGCCACCAACTTCCCTGCCTTCTATGAAGCTGTGATGACAAAGATGGAAGCTCCTTTTGAGGAGCTTCTTGATCGGCTCGAGCTGCCTGTAACAGCCATCATAGGAGATATCGAGGTCCGATGGAGCACCGGTGTCGGGAATCAAAGGAATATTCCTGTGGCCCTGCTGTGGACGATGTCGGCATCTGTGCTCTCCATGTTTCATTATTTCGACCTCCATTTAAAGCAGAACCATGTAAAAACTGATTTAATAGGTACATCCTTTTCCCCTTACCAAACAAACGGTATGCTTAATTAGTGAATTATCCTTTAATTTTGTTTCTTTTTCATTGTTCATAGCATTAGAACAAGTAGAAAAGATTGCGGGAATTTCTCAATCCAATGTAGAAGAACTCCGGAGAATTTTCCACAGGGACGACCGGAGAGTCTTGGAACTTGCTCTTGACTGCATTTCAAGAGTACCACAAGCACAATATCTCCTATTCACTTCGGTGTACGAGTTTGAACCCCAAGTGTTTGACAACTTAAGAGCAACCTATAATTTCCCTGTCTATACCATTGGCCCTGCAATCCCCTACCTGGAACTTACACAAGGTTCCTCTAAAAACAAAACCTACCTTCAGTGGTTGGATTCTCAACAACCAGCTTCTGTCTTATACATCTCATTGGGAAGTTTCCTTTCGGTTTCAAGCACCCAAATGGATGAAATTGTTGCCGGATTGCAGATGAGCGGAGTTCGGTACTTGTGGGTGGCCCGGGGAGAAGCTTCGAGGTTGAACCAACGTTGTGGTGGTGATATGGGGCTGGTTGTTGCTTGGTGTGACCAATTGAAGGTACTGTGCCATCCAGCTATAGGGGGATTTTGGACACACTGTGGATGGAACTCCATCCTGGAAGCTGCTTTTGCTGGTGTTCCAATGCTTACATTTCCTCTGTTCTTGGACCAAGATACTAACAGTAGGCAAATTGTGGAAGATTGGGGGAATGGGTGGAGGGTGAATTCTGAAAAATTGGTCACCAAAGAGAATGTTGCAGAGCTTGTGCGGAGGCTTATGGATGGGGAAAGCAATGAGGGAAAGAAAATTAGAAGAGCAGCAAAACAACTGCAAGATAAATGTGTAGTTGCCATTTCTGAAGGTGGGTCTTCTGCAGCTAACCTTGATGCTTTTATTAGTTCCATCTCACCAGGAAATGGGCAGTGATCGTTTCTCTTTTTTCTTTCTTTGCTAGTCTTGTAAGATTGTTATTAAGTTCCATTCACAAATTGTACCGCAGATGATTCAGACCGTTTCTCTCGAACTCAATGTTTGTAGCATTCTTCGGAGTTGTGTTTTAAAATTCGGATGTAATTACAAGCTTCATGTTTTTATTTTTTTTATTAGTTATAGTGTTTTTACATTTGAAAGATAAATGTCATTTGAAAATTCTACAACGTGCGACGAACACCGCTAATGTAATTAATTAATAAAAATTAAAGATTTTAATGACCCATCGTACAATTAATAATTATTTAAAAAATTTTAATTAAATTATTTTTATATATTAATTTTTTTGTAATAAGGGTAAACTATATATTTAGTACATCACCTATTTCCGTATTTCTATTGAACCCTCATTATTTAAATATTATTTCAGTTTGACTCTATTCTTTATAAAAATAATTTAACACTTAACCCTCAATCTAAAATCCTAAACTATTAAACCTTAAACCCTTAAACCTATATACATGTAGTTTATTTGTTTGTTTGTTTTGATCGATGAATTGTGTGGTTTTTAGTTGTTTTTTATTTAGTTTTAGTGATTTTCTTTCGATCTGTTTGAGATTTAATTTTTTCTTTTCTTAAATTAAAGAGCTTTTTATCTCTTGATTTAACTAAAAAGTACTCTATTATTGTTTGGGAAAGATTAAATAGTGAATAGAAAGTATTGATTTAAATAGAAAATATTAATTTTTAATAAAGAAATTAGAAAAAATGCAAAGGGAAATAAAGTGAAAGGAGAGGAAAGTAAATGAACAACCAGTGACGGAACTATGTAGTGTGTGGGAGGGGCAACCTCCCTTTTTTGGTATAATTGCATTTTTAGTTCCTTTTAGTTTAAATGCTAATCAAATAAGGTTTTTGTTCCTCTTAATTTTTAGATTTAATAGCTTAATAGACTCTTGTCCCTCCCAATATTAAATCCTAGCTCCGTTCCTGTGAACAACACTTGATCATTGATAAAAAATCGGTATAACAAAAACCTGTATGCAGAGAAGAGGAAGACATGATTTTCAGCATGATGAAAAAGAGAATAATGAAAAGGTGCAGGAAATATTCAGTTTGATTTGGGAAGGGAAGAGAAGATGAAGAAGAAATAAGAGAAGAAGATGAATGAAAGTAAATATATTTTTTGGGCTTTTATATGAATTTAAAATGACATTGTTTTAATGATTTTTGTAAGGACTTAATTTATCTTTTTAGGGTATAGGTTTAAGAGTTTAAGGTTTAACAATTTAGGGTTTAGGTTGAGGGTTAAATTATTTTTTAAGTCAAATTGAAATAATATTTAAGTAATGAGGGTTCAATAGAGATATAGAAATAGGTGAGGTACTAAATATATAGTTTACCCTTATTAAAAAATAAAATTTTAATATATATAAAAAATAATTTAATTAAATTTTTAAAAATAATTATTAATTGTATGATGAGTCCTTGAAATTCTAAATTTTTATTAATTAATTTAATGATGTTCAGCATTAGTAGTGTTCAGTGGTGTTCGTCGCACGTGGTAGACTCATCCGATGTCAAAATTCGAATCCACGCAAAACAAAATATTTTGACATTTAACTACTTCATCTTTATTATTACTTTCAAAAAATATTTTGAGATTTTATAATAAATATAATAGTTTACTCTTAACTATCTCTAGAGTAAGTGGTTAAAGTTTTCGGTTGACACACCCCTCTCTTTCTTAAATTATGGGTTCAAAATTCATTAGGAGCAAATTCCTCCTCCTTTAGGTAAAAATTGTTCACAAAAACAATACCTTATCAATATAATATGTTTTTTTTTATAATTTGAAATGATATATATATATATATATATATATATATATATATATATATATATATATATATATATATATATTGGTTAAACAAAATATTTATTTCATTACAAAAAGTACGTTTTGTCACAATTTAATCCCTCTACATATTTCGTTCCTATGTCTCTCTTTCCCGATCCACTAGCTCTTGGTCAACACTACTACCGACCACCATCTCGAATCCATATACTAAAAAGTTAGATATGAGAAGTTAATAGCAGTTTCAGATGGTTAAAACAATCAATATGCCTTCAACCATAAGTAATGTTATCAAGGAGTCAATTAGATTTATAATAATGTTAGATTAATAGAAAGTCAAGAGAGCTGATTATGAAACATTATATTTGAATTTTGAATCACTATAATAATATGGTTTCAATTTCATATCCTAATTCAAAGCACTTGTTGTTAACCCCTCGCCAAATACATACGTGAACTGTCCATTTGAAAATTGCAAATCTACAAATGATTGTGAAAAGAAGTAAGAGTTGAGAAAGAAGAGAGTGGTTATGTTAGAAAATTAACATAAAATTCACTCGAATATTTACTTCCAAAAGCTAAAGTTCTAATGCTTATCTCATCTAATCAGCACAATTATCTATTTCTTAAGAAGGTTGTTTAAAACTTTTGGAGGTCTTTAGTGTGCAAGAAGAGTCAATTAATAAACTACATTGCTCCACCATTTTTGGTAATTTGACATCTTCAATAGACAGCCAGAAAAATAAAAAATTTAGTTGCAACAAAACTAGATAAAACACAGGTATTTTGGAGTTCAATGTGCTGAAACTTACACATGCTAAAGGCTTAAGACAGAGCATTGACATTAATAGACATCTCCTATGCTTTGACCATATTTCTGGACAAAGAGAATGCATTCCATTCTGCAATCAAGAAATTATAAACAGAAAACAAAATACAACAATTTGAGAAACATAAGAACATAATGCTCAAAACTATACTATCCGCTTTCAGGTGTCAATATATGCACGACCATGTAAAATGATTAAGTGCACCTTACCAGCAAGAATTAATGATGTATGAAGTTGCCTATATGACCTAAACACTTAAAACTGGGAGGAAAAAAAGAGAAAACGAAATAAACAATAATTTCATCATAATGGAACTTAACCTTTTAAGTTTTTTATTCCAACTTAAGCAGGATCCTAGATCAGTTCAGATCAAAACACATGCCATTGTTCAGGACTCCAGGTTCCTAGAAATTTTATATCAACTTCCCTTGGAATCTTTCTATCTAGATGTGAACTATTCTCTTCTATTACAATCATAAGAGAGCCTTATAACATTTTTTAAAAGCCAGCGACAATAGCTATCAGAGGATTCTAAGCCACATATATTAAAATAACAGGATAAAAAATATCATAATTTACCTGCTCGACAGAGTGAATTAATACAGTTCCTTTTGTTTCAGTAGCAGATGAATCAACGCCACTAGCAAACACAACCACCTAACATTAAGTGAACACAACAATACAAGTCAGAAAGCAACAAAAACATTTAACCAGGCCAATTAAGAAATTGTTGAGGAACTTTTGCAAAACTTAATCAATGAGAAAAAAAACAGAGAAAAAGACATTTGTACCTTTGCCTTTTCCACGTGTTTTATACTTCCCACAGCATCACTTTTTAAAACCATTCCTCGAATTACCATACAATATGCAAACCTCCTCCAACAAGCTTTATGACTCGACATTATCAACATCAAAGTTCGCAGGGTTCTTGGGGGAGACTTGGATGCATGCCTAATAATATATATAAACAAACAAATAAAGAAAATGTAATTATGTTATCCTTCAAAAGGTAACATATAATATAATAATTGATTAGTTATAGAGAAGAGGAACGAGTTGCAAATTTACATCGGCTATGAGGGAAGATAATATATCTTCCAGTCCATATTGTTTGCTGGCAACAACTGCTTTCATTCGAGTAACTTGCTCCTTATCCCGAACATTCATATTTTCAGAACCTTTCTCCACAAGTTCCTCCAAGACCTCAATTGTCTACATATATTAAAACACAAAACTACCAAGTTTATCATCACAATTAACAATACTTGGGTCATTTATGTTATTTGGAAAAGCAAAAGGGCAAAACCTTGGTAATTGCTTTACTATATCCACTGAATATCTCACTCGGGTGCAAGCCTGTCTGAATAAGCTCCTCCGTATTTTGGAGATGCTCTCCGGCAAACGAAATTGTCAAATTAGCCCGATCATCAATTTCTTCTTGTTGAGCCTTCCCTGCTAAAACTAAAATCTTCGCCGTCGGATGCTGAACCTCGAGCTCATTGACAATAGTAGCGGCACAAAGAGTGTTGAGTGGATTAATGGATTGATCAAAGCCAAGAGGGGGTGAAGTGGGCTTTTATAAATTTGTTGGAGTAAAATGATATCTAAAAATGAAGAACGAGAGATTTTAGAGTGGTTCAAGTTCCAAATGAACTCTACATCCACTACCTTAGCTACCACTAAGGATTTCCAAAAATAAAATAATTTGTTCTCCTTTTCAAGGCTTAGGAGGTAACCTTTACACAACCGGTCAAATTTTCTACCCAAAATTTGACCAAACCCTCACAAGAGTACAAAGAAGAATTTAGGCAAGAAAGATATCTCTCAAACACTCAACCCAAATTTGATGATAAGATATCTCTCACCAATGGCTAAGAACTCATTTGGGAAGATAAAAGGACCCTTCAAGCACCAAGAAACAGCTAATGATACTCAAGTCAACAATAATATGATCAAAAAATATCTTAGAGCTAAATTTGTCAAATTTCTTGTATAGACAATGCTTGTGAGCTTAATTATATATGTATGCTCAAGTGTATTAAAATTTGGGTGAATGCTTAAGAGTGCAAACAAACACCTTTTAGAGAGGGATTTTAGTTTGCTTTGTTTTTCTTTTGTAAAAGAGGGTTTACTCAAGCTTTGGGTTACAAAGCTTTGGGTGTATAAGGGTTGCCTCCTAAGCCTAGAAAATAGGAAGAAATTTAGAGTGAATTTGGTTGAAATCCTTAGTGGGGAGCTAGGGTAGTGGATGTAGTGAATTTGGCAAGCTAATCGGTTGAAGATATTAGGCTCCACAATTCTACCGAATTCGATTGCTAGAAATTGTTGTTGTAGGCTTTGGCGATGATTACCGATAGTTTGGGAGGATCTCCGATCTAGCTTATGCTAGAATGTCTGTGACGGCCTTAGTGCAGATTTTTGGTTTGATAATTGGGTGAACGTTGGGGGTGCGCTAGCAATGTATTTCACTGGTTCAGGGCTTCCTAGGCCGGCGAAGGCAGCCTCCTATGCCACTACATCTGGTGAGTTGAATTGGAAAGTTTTAGAAAAGTTTCTTCCGAATCATATTTTGCGCAAAGTTGCAACAATTATGCCTTCTAATGCATCAATCGGGAGTGACACCTTATCATGGATATGGGAAGCTAATCGAGTCTTTTTCATCAAGACCGCATACAAGGCCATGGACTCGCCAATGCAGAATGATGTGGATATAAATTGGAAGTTGATTTGGTCTCAAAGTTTGCCGCGACGGATTCATGTTTTTTTGTGGTTGATTATGCAACGGGGATTACTTACTAATGTTGAGCGAGAACGACGACATCTAACCTCTGTGAGATTATGTCAATTATGCCGCAATGATATGAGGATATTGATCATATTCTACGTTGATGTCCTAGAGCCTTCCCTATTTGGTCTCAGTTAGTCCATCCATCAAATCTTGATGACTTTATGTCATCTAATTTGCAGGAATGGTTGGTAGAAAACTTGCGTTCCTCTAATTGTTATGGTGTCAGGGATGTTAACTGGAATATATGGTTCGCTGTGATTTGTTGGTAGTTGTGGAAAAGGAGTTGTAGCCTGCTCTTCGATGCTAATTTTTTTGAAAAGGAAGATTTTCTATTGAAATGTGGCCATATAACTGAGGAATATGTGGTATGCATTGATAGTGAGGTTCCGAGGTCGACGCCAATACTTAATGGATGGAAGGGGGCCTAAACTGAGATGGATTAAAGCCAACGCTGATGGTGCGGTGCATCCTAGAGATGGCTCAGCTGCTATTAGTGGGGTTCTAAGAGACGAGCATGGTGAATGGATCCTGGGATTCTCCAGGAGCATCGGCGATTGCTCAGTTCTATTTACCGAGTTGTGGGATATATATGACACTTTACTTCATCTTTTGTCTCTTGGGTATAGAAGAGTTGTGGTTGAATCCGATAATCTTGAGGTTGTGCATATTATCCTTGGCAGTTTGAAAGCTTTGGCCGATCATGCACTTGTATCCTCTATTCGGCTGCTACTTTCTCGTGACTGGGAAATAGCGATCAGACATATTGGTCGTGCGGCTAACTGTGTAGCTAATGGTTTGGCTCGCTTATGCCGAGGGGCACCTGTCGGTGGTATGCTTTTCCAGGAACCATCAGCTGAGATTGTTGCAGCCTTGCTGAAAGGCCTAAGTGGCTTAACATAGTCTTCCTTTCGTTTCAGTATTATAAAAAAAACATTGTATAACGTGTACTCATGAAAATGATAGTAATAAGTTTTTCATTCTTTTATTTTATTTGAATTGTGAATCTTCTAAAAGAGATACTAAGGCAGCTGGGGTGAAACGAGCTGATCCACATCTTGCTAAAGAGAATCAGCAGTTTTTCCATTGAATTTCTGTTGCCCACCCTTTCGATTTTGTCGATTGCCCGAACAAGAGAGAAAGAGTTAGCGGTAGCATTAGAGTCTGAGTGCACCAATAGCATTTTGAATCCCTCCTCCCAAGTCAACTGGAGTCCAACCAATATTGCCCATAATTCAGCTTGGAGAGAATTCGCAATTCCTATTACTTTATTAAATCTCCAGATCCAAACTCTATTACAGTCTCGTAGAAGATCCCCAATGGAATTGGTGAAACTTATCCGCAAAGAATCCATGTCAGAAATTAAAGAATAAAGGCTACGTTAAAATCATGCATTCTTTTTTGTTTTTAATTCTTCGATTCATAATAAAAACATTTGTCATGGACATTATACCAAATAGGTTGATAATAATACTTTACTTCTTTTTTTTTGTCATTTTTTCGCTCAAAATTAATATTATTTTAAAATTTGAACTGATCTAGTCAGATAGGTTAAATTCAAAACGAACTAGACTCAATAAGTCTACTATTATATATTATTAACTTAAGGGTTCAATAAGCCTTAAACTTTTGCAAAAAAAGATTATTAAGCCCATAATTTTTTTTTGCACTCAATTAAGCCCTCAAACTTAAGAAAAAGATCAATTTAATCCTTTAACCAAGGTTGTCCGTTAACTTTAACAGTTTTTTTTTTATTTTTTGACACATGTCGTAATAGGATAATGTCACTTGTCATTTCTAGGAATTTGTAAATTCTAATTTTAAAAAAATATATCTAAAAAATAGAAGAATAAAGAGTAAAAGAATAAAGAGATGAGAGAAAGATGGAGATTTGTATTATTCTCAAATACAGACTTGTATACAATGCCTTCAATAAATAATCTATTTATAGGCATAAGAAGTACATAATACATTAAAATCTAATTAATGTAGATAATATTCCTAATGATAAAGTAAGTCAAATCTCCTTGATAAAGTTCTTATCATGATAAACATCCACATAGATAAATATTCATAACACTCCCCCTTGGATGTCTATGAAAGTAACGTGCCTCGTTAAAACCTTACTAAGATAAAAACTCAGCGGGAAAAAAATTCTTTAGTATAGGAAAAAGAGTACGCACATCTTTGATACGCATAACATGTTGCCTCATTAAAAACCTTATCAGGAAAACTCATTGGGGAAAAATCGTGGTTAAGGAAAAAAGAGTGCAACGCGTATTTACTCCCCTCATGAAAATATCACATGAGATCTTTGAATATTCATAATTCAATCTTGAATACTATTTTTCTAAAGATCGTGAGAGATGAAACTTTGGAGTAATATGTTCCATTATGTATCCACCTTGCATTATCTCTACACAAGATAACTTTGTATCATATCTTGTGAAAGTAAATCACATATATTATGGATATGTTGGGTCAATAGTCTTAGCCAAACACATTTTTGGCTTGCCTCGTGCATAATAATTATTTTTACAAGATTTGAGGAGGCATCGACGAATGTTTGAAGATCTAAAGGTAATGATCTTTGTATATCCGTAGATATTTCTTGACCAGCTAATATATGGTGCTTCAAGACCAAGAAAAGATATAATTATCTTTATTGACATCCAACAATCTTACAATTATTAGGATGCTCAATAGATATGCTTTATCCATAGTGAATTTTCTTTAAGATTCTTTTAGCTTATGTCCAGTCATAGACAAAAACGCATATTTAAGTGCTCAATCTTTAGGTCGATACAAAACCACATCTCAAGATTCTTTTCTCAAATACTTTCATTAAATACTTTGAAAGCTCTTCATGAGTTACCAATTTGAAGCTCTTTAGGAGTTCTAATGATATTCAAATTATCATAATGAGTCTTGATCCAAACTCTTTTATAAAATACATAAGGAAATCTAATCATTCTTATAGTATTTTCTCAATTAGTACTCACTAAGGCGATTATACAAAATGCGCCAAAATATAAAGATCCAATGGGATATGTCTAAATAAATTTCCTCGAAAATTTTCAAATGCTTCTAGCATTTTAAATCATTCAAGGAAAAATATGGATCCACAAAATAATTAGACGCATATAAAATATTTCATAACTGCCAAAGTAATTGCATCCACCATGAAGTAATTAAAACTCTTCATAATTCAAGTCGTATTTACGACTACTTATTTTGTGGCTCACTTGCATTACACCTTTAGGTGTTTGAACTGTTGGCCCAAATACTTCTCTTTTAGAAGCTCAATGCGTCTTTCTACATTGGCCAATTCAATATCTATATTCCTGGATAGATTTTTATACAAGATCCTCACTTTCTTTCTTTACTTCTATAGAAGTATTCTATGTAAAATTGTTTGCAAAATCGTTGTCGACAACTTTTCTATTTTGGTTCCATTCTTGTAGTGACATAGCTCATCGAGATCTCTTCAAGATTTCAATTTTTATTTCAGGTACCTGAAACTCTTCAAGAGTTTTATTATTAGTTATGCCTTGGGTCTCTTCAAGAGCACCCCTTCCAATATATGACCATCTCATACTCTTTTTCATTTACGAGAATTTTGATCATTGGAACCAATTTTCATGCTTTATGCATGATTTACATCCGTTCGCTCTAACATGTAATTCAAATTTAGAGCATTTCAGCCAATATATGAGACTTAGTTACTCTCATTGGGTCAGTAAATATGTCTGGCAGTTGACATGTAATAGCATGGATTATCTTATGAACTTCTAGTTCATATACGAGGGTCTAGATAATGATAATTCATTTTCCTTTATCCAGATAATTAGTATCCCCCTGATGTTGAGAAAAATCATGTAATAAATGATTCTCCAATTAATGTTTAAGAATTTAAACATAAAAGGAGACTCATACTCAATATATATCCTCAACCCTTTTTGTTTACCCATATTGTGTGTTGTGGTGGATCAATTCAACAATATATCGCACATTCAAAGATTATAAAATGGGAAATGTATTGCTTCTGACCAAAAACCAATCATAACGGGGAGTTTATTATAACTTGTTGGCTTGATGTGTATAAGTGCAGCTATATGGAAATGCCATATAAATAATAATTGTTTTATTCTCATAGTTTAGCTATTAAAGAGGAGGCATCCAATTAAAATTTTGCTAAACCGTATTTTTCACAATCAATAGGTTTTGTAACAACTAATATTGCCTAAAATGTAAACCCGCTAGCTTTTGCAAGACGAATAGTCTAACTGCATAATCTGAATCTTTTTATAATCAATCTCATAAACTTCTGGTTGTAAGTTGATAAAATAATGTAGATGCATCTATTAAAATCATATAAAACTTTCTACATTTGTGGATAAATTGGCCCATATTTCATTCAAATATGCAAGACATGCAATCTCAACTTTAGTACAAGAATTTCAAGTTCTTTTGGTAAGTGGCATCTTAATCATTTCCTTTGAGAACAAGCAACACAAGAACTTTGTGTTCTTTTAGTAAATGAAATTTAATCAATTCCTTTGAGAACAAGCACCACAAGAACTACGAGTTCTTTTAATAAATGTGCATATAAATCTCAAAAGCTTTCGCATCTTTATTGATCAAGATAGTTTAACCGATCATGGCAACTATATATACATGTTTGTGTGTGTATATTTGAATTTGTAAACTTCTGATTTACCATAACATGTGATTCAATCTCACTTGTACATGTGTAGTACAAATTTTGAAATACAAGTTTCTTTAAAACTTTATAATAAATTGTCCACCAAAAATTGTTCCTTTGAATAGGAATACATTTAGCTCTTCTGGAGCTTTCAATGAAAATGATCTTTTTGGTAGCAATATATATCTTTTCTAGAGCTTTAAATTTGACTTTTGGCTACAAGAACTTATATCCAGATTGACTTATTTCAAATGTCAATTGATAACATATGTTATCTATAATCCCGAAGGATTATTTTGCGAACTCATATTGCTCTCTTAAAATTTCCACTTCTAGTGGTGACGATATTATTACCATTAGCGGTAATTATTGCAATATTCGCAATTCTGCACTTTCATAATGTGCTTTCTCTCAAAAATTTATTGCTCTTCTAGAGTATCAATATTTTCAGTTCTTTGAGATATAGAACTCACATTTTCCCCTTGCACTTTCATAATGTGCTTTCTTTTATCATTCAATGATTGTTGATTTTTCAGCGTACGGCAAGTACGAGACCAATGATTTATAATATCGTATTGGTAATAAAAAAGATTTTATTTTCTTAGAAAGATCTTTATCACTCTTGTCATCCTTATAACTCCACTTCTGATGGGTATAAACATTCTTAAAATGACCATATTGTCCATGTTTATATTCATGGCCTCGACCACCACCACAACTTCTAATGTGGCTTTTATTCTTTCCATAATATAATATCACATTCACTTCAGGGAATGGAGTAGAGCCAGTTGGCCTTTGAAACGTTTTTCATGATATTGTGTCTGAGGACAACATTATTTGTCGTGAAAAGTGAAGTATGTTTTTATTAACATATCCTAATCACAGAGAACAATTTAAGATTTAATCCTCGTACGTGGAATTGTTAAACCAATTCACAAGGTCATTTAAAAACCTCCTTTGAGACCAGTAGCCTCGCAGAACGGGATGTCCAACCAATATACTTGGATTATATCGAAGTTATGTCTCTAATTGAATAATGATTTACCATGTTTGCATTCACTTCAGGGAATGAAACATATCTAATAATTACATTGAATAAACATCATGCATGCATTCACTTCAGAGAATGTCTCCCATAAAACTTTTTGGATCAAGACGAATATTCGTAACTTAAACTTGGGATAGGTCCATAGTCAAGATTTTCGATCCAATAAAAGAAAAACTGCACTGAAACCTCTTTAGGCTTTTCATAGCTTACACGTTTCTAGTGTAAGTTCATTAATTATACAATTACTTTCCAGTGAGTGCCCACCGAGCATAGCAGTAGCCAAATATTGTTGTTGATGCTTCGGTATATCACTATGATGAATGTTTTCTATGATTCACCCAAGGCAATTTGTTTTGTTCCTCTGCATCCATCTCAAAATTAATATATATATATATATATATATATATATGAAAATCATAAAATACAAAATTGTTAATACATTACTATCTGACTTGCAATGGGACCGCAATAAAAACACCGATGACGAGTCTGTTGTAATCAACACAAACCTTTCTCGAGATTGTCTTTTCCTGTAATCAGAGTAGAGCTTTTCTTGGATGCTTTGAATGAATCTAATTCCTCAACAATTGTACATTCTTTGTTTCAAATGTCGCGTTAGTAACGTCCTTTTCACATTTAAATAACAATAATAATTTGCTACAAAACAAGATGTTAGTACTGACTGAAAAAATAAATTATATATAATTGTGTTGTGGTACATAACCACCGTCTTAGAAGTAAATCTGTCCTAATTGGTGTAATATTTGATATGGACATTGCCTTTCCACGTCGTTTAAACATATCATGTGGAACTCAAAAATATGGTTAAAAACATAAACTTTCATGAAAATAATAACATAAATATATATTGATTTTTAAACAATAGATCTAATGATTTAAACAATAGATCGAAATAATTAGAACAATGATAAAAATCTACGAGAAGAACAAGGATAAATATAACAATGATCATGGTGATGTTTCAATAGCTCGTGGAGTGGCTAATTAAAACAAGGATAAAAATCATTAGATCTAGTCCCTCTGAAAGCAAGAAGAACAAGAATTTTTACTTATTCGTAGAGTAGTTTTGTGGGCATCTACGAGTCGTAGAGTGATTTTTTGTGTAAAGCACAATATTACTCATTCGATCCAATTCCTCGAAAAACAATGATAAAAATCACATGTCATTAATCAAAACATTACAGACATAATTACATATAATATATATACAAACATAAATAAATAAAACAATACCGAGCAGTGGCACGAGATCACTTTACATGTGTTTTTCTAATGCCTTTAATGACATGTAGTTCGATTCAATTTTTGTTCTCCATCTTGATTCAAGCGCATGACCTTTGTAACACCCGGGTTTGGGGATCGGGTGAATTAAATAATTAAAATAAAGTTCCAGGTTTTGTTTTCAAAATAAATTATGTTGGACATATTTTAATTTGAACCCAATAGCCATGGATTTCCTCCTCTTCTGAATATTTCATTTCATTAAGGGTAAAAAGGTCTTTGACATTTAAATTAAAACAAAACAATAAAAGTGCCTTTTTCACCATCTTCTTCCCCCCATTCTCTTCCAATTTCCACGACAACTTCCTCCCCTCCATTCAAGTTGGTATTCCATCACCATCCTCCTTCATTCTTGGTGATTTTTGAAAGGTAAACATGTTTTTGACTTGTCCTCACCTTCCTCTTCATGTCTATACCTTTAGTTTTCATTAAAACCCATTGTTTTGAGTTTTGAGTTTTTCAAGTTCTAAGTTAAAAATCCAAACTTTATTGTCCATTGTTAAGGCTTTTGATTCCTTATCATTATTTATGTTATTAGTAATCCAAATGGTCCAACATATATGATTTCTACTTGGTTTTATTAAGAATTTCGGATATGGGTTTGTTGGGGGGTTTTAGAAGGGTTTAAAGTTGAGTTTTTGGGCTGTTTTGTGTTGGAAATTAATGGCTGGTGGTTGTATGATGTTTAGGGGTTGTTTTAGAAGCTATTAGGTGTGTTAAAAGTGTTGGAAACATTGGTTCTTTGCTTAGTTTAAGGGCTGCTCAAAAATGGTGTTTTGAGAGTGTTTTGGGTCGAGTATTAGCTTGAATTGTGTTCCGGGTTTGCTACAGTGATTTGTGCACTAAAATGTGGTTGTTTTGATTGTGTTGGATTGTTTAGAAGCAATGAATTGTGTTGGTGAAGCCTCGGGAACGAATCCTGATAGCTTGGTGGATTGATCGGCTAGAGTTGTGGAGCTTGTTGTAGTCGGTGAGTGGTTCTTCGTTTTTAAATTGGTTTTCAAATGTTGGTTTGAGCATGTGGACCTAGGTTGGGCTTGGTAAACCCACCTAGAGTTGGGATTAGATGGTAGTCTAATCTCAAGCTTTAGTTAGAGACCTTTGGTTGAACTTTGAATGTTGTGTTTATGCCTCACATGTTAATTGTGATTAATGTTGCTATGCACATTGTGGCTATGTGTGTTATTGAGGCATGATGATTTGTTTATGCATTGTGATATGCATGTGGTTGATGTAATATGAGTACATGATTGTAAATCATGGTGGCTACGTGCTAGGCACGAGAAATGGTAAGAAGTTTGTGTTATGAAGGATTGTGAAATGAGTTAGTATTGGCACTAGTATGCTTGGGTACAAATGATCGAGCATTAGGATGTCTAGTGTGCACACGAGAGTCGAAATGCGCGCGTGGTCTTGGTGATGGTAGTCATCAAGATAGAGTACGAGTACGCCCGAAAATCTTCTTTTATATGTTAGTCGGTGATGAGGGGAATCCCATCGACGGGGCGTGAAGATGAGTGGAATCCCCTCCGCGTGAACGGTGATGAGTGTAATCCCACCGTAAGGTAATGGTTGAGTAGGTTGATGTGAGTTCCAACGGTTGTTATCCACGTATTCGGGTCATAGCTAGGTGCCAATACGTTTGTTAAATGTGTTTCTATATGATTGTGTTTATGGACATGTTGAGCATGGCATGATATTTGATATTATGTTCATGCATCATATATATTTGACTCTTGTGGCTTCGAAGGTAAGAAAACATTCATTCTTCCTTGGTTTGTTGCTCGTGCTTGGACTCTACATTGTCGAGGTTTGTTTTATGAGCTTACCCTCACTAAGCTTTACGCTTACGCTCTCTTTTGTTCGACAATGCAGATCCTTAGTTCGTGGGTTGCTTGTGCAAGGAGAGGGCCTCCAAGTGTGCTAGTTGTGCTTTTGCTATCATCAAGTATGGACTTTTATGAAATCGATGTAATAGTTAAGCAATGGGGATTTGTGTTGTTGTTTGTGTTAGGAGCTTGTTTAGACTCCTTCGATATGTTGGTGTTTTGTTTATGGCTTGCTTATGCCTTGTATGTTGGCCTTGGACCCCTATCATGAATGCTTATGTGTTTTGGTTCTAAGGCATGAAACCTTAAAATACAATGTATGTCTTTTTGTGGTGAATGCTTGATCCTCTTTAAATATATACCCTTATCTTGTATGTTATGTGTTTTGAGCATGTTGTAATAGGGTGTATGCCTTTAGAGTTGTGTATGCATGTTGTGTCTTGCTTCTTGAAGTCGTTGGGGTCGTTTGGGATCGTTTAGAGATGTTTAAATCTGTTTTTGGGAACTCACTGGTTGCATGCGTTTCGAAACGAGGGAAGCTGTTTCAGAACGGGTGTGGCCACTGTGAACCCCTATTCCGATACGAGTCTCGGAATATTTTGGCTACTATGAAAGCCTATTCCGGAACGCGTTTCGGAACGTCTAGGAGAAATGAACCCCTGTTCCGAAACGGGGTGGATGCGTTTCGGTACGGGTGTTTGGCTTTTTGAACTGGGCCCGTGCTCTGAAACGGGGTGGATGCGTTTCGAAACACATGCCTAAAATATGGGTTTTTGACATCTCTAAAAGTTCTCAAGGGTTGGGCTTAGGCCCTGTTCGATGTTATTCTTCTTGTGAGTCTTGTTTTTCGCTGCCGCTTCACACATAGGTCTAATTAAATCCATCTAGACAAGATAATAAATGAAAAAAGTTTTCTCGGGTTGTTAACCGAAGTGGAGCCTTAACGGGTTTCACCTCGGTTTTCCCCGTGTAGCCCACTCGGACTAGTCATGCGTCCCGACCGAGACGAGGGGTTTACACTTGTTGGTATCAGAGCCTGAGGTTTCCAAGACCTTGGGCAGGTAAGTGAGGTAAGTTAAATTCTTGTATTGCAATTGCACGGTGTTTGCTTGCCATGTAAGTATATTTGCTTGCTTATCAAGTATGCTTTGATGCTTGTTTAATTGATCACATGTGGGTGTTGTTTGAAGCATGTTGAGTAGAGTCCCATTGCTTCTATTACATCGGAAAAAGAGATTTTAAGTGAGGGAAACATACTTGAGCGACTTGGACCCTTGCCCTTGCTAACCTTGTTTTGTATGTTGTTGTTGTTGTTGTTGTAGTTGTTATTTGTGAACGGTTATGTCGAGGCCTAGAGGTAGACCGAGGTTGGTTGTCAGGAACCCCGTGTTGCGGCTCCTGTTGATGAGCCGATGGTTGGAGTAGAGGCTCCTGTGGAAGAGCCTGCTGTTGGAGTCGGAGCTCCTCCACCACCACCTTTTCCCCAGCCTGATGTGGAAGGCGAGGCTGGAGTTGAGGGAGCGGGACCTCAGGTTGGCCAGGGTGGCCATGGTCCTGCAGGGATAGACATGGTTATGTTAGTTCAAGCTATAGCGGGACCGTTTTAGGCTGCAGTTGCCGGAGCTCAGGTTGTAGCTCAGCCAAGAGGTGATGATGCTAGCTTACCATTAGAGAGGCTCCGTAGCCTCGGGGCAGATGAGTTTAGGGGGTCTACGCCTGAGAGATCAGAGTTGTGGCTAGAGAAGACAATCCGTATTTTAGCTCAGATGGGATGTGTTGGGGCTCGTAAGTTAGGCTGTGTAGTTTCATTGCTTCAGGGTGATGCCTACACCTGGTGGGTCACCATTACTACCGGTGTGCCTGAGGCCGAGATCATTTGGAATTTCTTTGAAACCGCTTTTAGAAAGAGGTATTTGGGGCCGAGATACTTAGATGAGAAGAGGCGTGAGTTCATGGCTCTTGTTCAGGGAGACACATCAGTGACAGATTATGAGATCCGCTTTGTCCGACTGAGTCAGTATGCTCCAGAGTTGGTTCCTACTGAGAGGGACCGTTGTGATCGGTTCAGGTATGGACTTCATGAGGAAGTCAAGAGGTACACCATGGCTACTGATTATTCTGATTTTGATGTCTTGGTCGCTAGTGCCAAGGACATCGAGCATAGCTTGGGGCTGACCAAGCGTTCGAGAGGATCGAGTTCAGGGAAGAGGCACAACAACTTTGATCATGGTGATGATGTAACCCCCTCGCCCCGGTCTAGTCGGCTGACCGGTTCGAGTAGGTTACACGGGGAAAACTGAAGCGAAACCCGTTAAGGCTCCCCTTCGGTTAGCAACCCTATAAAATTTCTTTTAACTTTATCTTGTCTACAAGCATTATTAAGTCCTATGTGAAACACGACAGTGGAAACACAAACAATATAACAACGACCATCCAAAATAACACATTTAAAACATCCCATTTATCCTTTTTAAGCAGGCCGTATCGAAACGCCCTTAGGGTGTTTTGAAACGCCATGACTTGGTCAACTGGCCAAAGTCAACATGATGAGTCCGTTTCGAAACAGGGGTGACCCGTATCGAAACGAGGTCAACGGTCAACTTCTCGTAGTCAACGTTACGAAGACCGTTCCGAAACGCTAAGGCCCGTTTCGATACATCAATTTATCGTCAAATTCTCAGATTTCCAGTGGCAAAATCGTATCGAAACGTTCCTTAGGCGTATCGAAACGCCTGGCCAAAAACAAAGGGGTCGTATCAGAACGGGGTCGACCGTTTCGAAACGCCCTCTGTCTGCAGATTGGTTTTAGCTGGTTTTAAGGTACAAGGATGCCCCAAAACCCCACTAAAGCCTCTCACAACGCACAAACAACAACACTAAGGCAGAACCACACTTCTACAAACATGTTTAACACACTTCAAGCATATAAGAATCAAACGTTAAAGGAACCAACATGAACAACATGTGAATCATACATAGCATTGAAGGTTCATGCTTCACAAGGCAAACACTTGAGCATTAAAGATAGGCATCCAGCACAAGGTCATACATTCACCACAAGGGAGCATACATAGCTTTTAAGGTTACATGCCTTAGCAAACAAAACATATAAGCATTCAGGACATGCAACAAAACGAGGTTTGCAAATCAAACAAGGCATCCAAAAGCCAAACCAACATTAACATACAACAAAGCATTCACATCAACAACACCTATCCCATTGCTTGACTATCACAATATACAATTTAAAGATCATACTTGAACTAACCAAAAGCAACACTTGGAGACCTTTCCTTGCCCTTGCCACCCACAAGCTATTGATCTGCATTGTTGAACAAAAGGGAGCGTAAGCATAAAAGCTTAGTGAGGGTAAGCTCATAAAACAAACCTTCGACAATGCAGGGTCCAAGCACGAGCAACTACCATGATGAAATGCATGATCTTACCTCCGATCCACAAGAGCAAAATTAAACATGATGCATGAACATATAATCAACATTATGCCATGCTCAACAACTCATAAGTTCAACTTACAATGATACATAACTCAATGTATTATTAGCAACATACCTCAATGCATATTGGAATCACATTTCATATCATAAATGCACATATAATCTCATATTGGCACCTAGCTATGACTCGAATACGCGGATAACATGTTGGAACGCATTTCCAACATAACCATTGCTTGCGGTGGGATTACACTCATCACCGGTTCTCGCGGAGGGGATTCCACTCATCCTCACGCCCCGTCGATGGGATTCCACTCATCATCGACTAATATAAAGATTTCCGGTCGTACCCGTACTCCTCCTTGGTGCCTTAACGCCACCAAGGCCACGCGCGACTTTGACTCTCGTGTGCACACTCATCCTAATGATCGATCATTGTACCCAAGCATACTAGTGCCAATATTAATCAAATTCCATAACCTTTCACATCATCAACTCAACATAACTTCCGTGCTTAGCACGTACTCACCATGATCACTATCATGCACGACTCATAAACCAAACTACATGCATATATCAACACATCATATCAAGCCTCAACAACATGCATAACACATTATACATAGCCAACACGAACACAAATAGACATGAGGCATAATAAGAAATTAGGAGTTCAACCAAAGGTCTCCTAAGCTAAGCTTGAGATTAGACTACCACTCTAATATCAACTCTAGGTGGGTTTACCAAGCCCATCCTAGGTTCACATGCTTGAACCAATATTTGAAAGCCATTTAAAAATAGTAACCACTCACCGACTACTCCATTAGCACAAGCCGACAAGCCTACCAAGCATCCAAGTTTCCGGATCCGAGCCCGAAGCTTCCCCATTGATTTCCCTTGATTCTAACCATTCAAAAACAATATATTAACCTCAAAATCAACCACAAACCCAAAGTTTAACACCAACACACAAATCCACTACAATTCTCACAATTCAAAGCCAAGTTCATTCTTCAATTTCTCATTTTCGTACTTCCACAAAGACCCATCCAAAATCAGCAATGTAGTCATCCAAAGCACCCTTAGACATGTTCAAAACACTACCCAAACATAATATAACCATCAACACTTCATTTCCCCACATAGACACCTTAAAAACTCCCGTTTTCCACTCCTAAAAATCACTTACAGCAGTAGCTACGGGAATCCATTCAAACCAACACTATAACTACTCAAAAATCATCAGATAACATCCAAAGACACCTACCCAATGTTACTATAACAGAAGCCAATCAATTTTTCACAAAACCATCCCAAAAACACAAATTTTGACACTTTAAATATACCCCTAAAAACCCATTTCGGGTTTCACCATAAAACCTTGCAAAAATCGGATATGTTGGACCTTATAGGTAGTAAACAACTCACATGACATTAATAAATCAAAAGCTTTAGTTAAAGCTAACAAAGATAGCATTTTTAACTCAAAATCTCAAAACCCTAAAATGCAAACTAGTGAGCTTTAATGAAAACAAATTATATGGGGAGAAAGAGGAAGATTAGGGTAATAAGAAAATGTATTTACCTTTGAAAAACCCTAAAAACAAGCAAGATTGGTGATGGAAAAGTGATGGGAGATGGGGAGGAGAAACTCTCATTCAAAATGGGAAGGAAGAAGATAGGTGTGATTTTTGGGTATTTGAAATAAAATGAAAATGAGTTTTATTTTACAAGACCAAGAAATGACAACTTTGCCATTAATGAGATGGCATATCTCATCCACACTTAAAATCCATAAAATTGAGTTCTAATTTAATTTGAGTCCAACATATAATATTTGTTTTGAAATCACAAAGCCCAAAATATATATAATATCATTTTAATCATAACTCGAGACCCAAAATATTATTTAAGTATTATTTTCTCCCGGCCCCCAAACCCGGGTGTTACAACTCTCCCCCACTTAAGGAAATTTCGTCCCTGAAATTTATCGGACAGGAAGAGTCACTGAAACATGCTCCTCCACACTTTCCTTCTCACCACAACATACTCACCAACTCGGTAAACTTACCACACAACATTAGCTATCTGATGGTAAGATCTCCACGGGTTCTCCATTGCTTGTCGATTTTAAACTAAACTCAATCTCTTCTACAAACATGGCACGGAACAGATCTGACTCACATTTTTGAATCATAGATACAAGGAACACATCACAAACCCCTTTCTAACTCTGGTGGTAATTGCAACAGGTAAACAACAAAACTAGCCCGATTCACAATCTCATACAGCACTGCTTGAATACTTGACCCATAACCTTCTCTAACTGACCATCTGACTTCAACAGGTAACCAAACACTATGCAGACGTCTTCAAAAATAATCTAGTTGAAATTTCGGATCTCTATTACTCACTTCTATTAAGAACCTTCCACGGATGTAACAAACTAGAAGAAAACTGATGCTCGGTCTTGACATGCTGGGAATTTACACACTTACTCTCGTACTGAACCACATTATTCATTAACTCAATTCAGAAGTACTCATCTTCAACCCACAATACGTCTTCATACTACTCAGATGCAATACAAATGAACCGTCGCGTGCTTCGGCCAAAACAATACGTCTCATAACACTATGTCAATTGGCACAACTATTCTGTCTCTGAAAATACAAACTCTATCATCTCTGAAACTGTATTTTGAAGGTCTTCCTTCCACTATGTCTTACACGTGAGGTGCCAAGAATCTGTCTTGCAACTGTTTCTCTTCAAGCATCTGACTCAAAGTAGATTTAACATGGAACTCAGCCACAAAACTACTATCATTGGGTAAACTGAATCTGGCAAATACAACTCGCAACCCAACTACTAATCTAACAATAATTATAACTCGGAACATCGGTTACTACGTAGACTCTCTTCAGATGAAACTCAATCTTGGGATTACGGTCTTCAAATAATTCTAACAACTCATGCTGTTCAAGTTTCAACCCTTCCTAAGTCGTCAAATATTTCAAGTTCTGATGATAAGTGCACACATACTATGCATTTCTTACTATACAAACTTTGTCTCTAAATCTTCGAAGCAATTTCAGCTGTAATTAATTCTATGTCTCGTGTCGGATAATTCCTTTCATGTACTTTCTACTGTCTCGATGAATAGGCCACAAATATTCTGTCTTGCATAAGCTTACAACCTAACCCTACATGTAACGAATCATTATGGCTCACAAACTCCTTCTCTGATATAAGCTGATTCAAGGTCGAAGATCTCTTCAAAGTTTCTTTCGGTTTCTCAAGGGCTCATCGTCTCGCATCTGACCACACAATTGAACACTCTTCTGTAGCAACTTGTCAAAGGAGATGCTATCTTCAAAAGACTATTTACAATTCTCTGAAAGTAACAATGCTAGACCTAGGAACTATAGATACCTGTCACAGTCTTCAATTTCTTCCAACTCACATCTTCTTCTGCCTACTTGGGATTTACTCTAATACACTCGGCTGAACTACATGTCCTAGGAGAACATCTTCATTAACTTGGAGTTCACGTTTGCTCAACTTGGCATACAACTAATTCTCTAATAGGATCTACAACACTAACTTCAAAGCTTGTCATGGTCTTCTTCGGTACGTGAATATACCCATGTACCATCTATGAGAATTACTACAAACTGATCAAGGAAATCGGGAAATATTCTGCTCAACATCTCTATAAAAGTGACTAACACACTAGTCAAACAAAGCGGCATAACTCAGAACTCAAAGTGATCACACCTTGCCCCGAAAGCTATCTTCGGTACTTCAATTTCTCTCACTTTCAACTGGTAGTAATGGGATCTCGAATTAATCTTGAAAAGACTGGAGCGCACCCCAACTGATCAACAAATCACTGACACCCAAAAATGGATACTACTTATTCACTGTCACTTGTTTCAACTGTCTCTAATCTAAACACATTCTCATATTGTCATTCTTTCTTCTTCATAAACTACACTGTCGAACTCTAAGATGATGCACTAGGCCTAATGAATCTAAGGTCTAACAAGTCTCGAAGTTGGTTCTTCAACATTCTCAATTCTTTCGGGAGTCATAAGATACAGAGCAATCAAAACGAGAGCAAACTCGAAAACGGTCTCAATAACAAACTCTTCTCCTCTATCAAGAGACAAACCGACAATTCTTCCAAACACTTCTAGGAAAAGAAAACACAAACTATTCTAACATTCTGTGGTCTAATCTTCATTCAAAAATCAAATCCATCACAATTGCTAAGCAAGCCTGTCAACTAAACTCAATCAATCTTTGACCTCTAAAGCTGGATCAACATTCAATAAGAAGTTCGCATCCTCACCTATCGCTACCGTCTCACGGAAATCTGCAACTTCAAGGCAACTCTCTCTTTGTCTCAAGGTATACCCTAGCTTCGTGTTCTACAAGCTAAACCATGCCAAAAGGTACATCAAATTTCTTCGCATGCTCACACAAAGGACGAATCCGCTGAAATTGCAACTTCACATGTACACATTTGATAGTCTTCGGTTCTCTTGTCTTCAGACTGGTTCTTCAACAAAATCTGACTCTTCTAGACTATCCTTAGAGCATTTCAAAACTTCAAAAATGCAGTTCTGATCTCACACAGACAATCGTGTTAGAAAACAACTCTGACGCACACTGGCCCAATCACACAAATTGATTTCCACTCACGGGTACGGACTGGCTGTCTTGTACGAAAACCATAGGCTGAATCCCTACGATCGCCAACTAGCATCTCTGAGTTTCAGATTACTCACACGAGACCCCTACCTTTATCTCGCTAGAAGAACCAAGGTACTCGTACCTACCTCTAACACCTCACCGGACACAATCAAACTTTGCATGCTTGCTAACACATACGGAAGTACAAATTCGGAATCAACCGGAGGAAACAAACCCAAAACTGTACCAAAGCTTATCTACTATAACATCGATACCACTCTGATTCCCACTCATAGGTCTTCACTTCTTTTCACCAACTAATACCGGAATCGGCCTCATCATCCCTCACCACAAGAATCAACCCATATACACACTGACTTAAACAAACCAATTGTACCTCAACTCCGGTACAACCATACTCCCCTAACCATAGCGATGAACTCCCTCAACACTATCCACAATTCGGAAACCACAACTTCTACTTACCGAAAAGCAATAAATCAACAACAACAATAACAGTAAATTAACATACAAATTGGGTTTTCAAAGGAAAGGGTCCAAGTGGCTCAAGTATGATTCCCTCACTTAAAAATCTCTTTTTTTTTCCGATGTAATAGAAGCAATGGGACTCTACTAAACATGCTTCAAGCAACGTACATGCACGATCAAACAACATACATCAAGCATACTTGATAAACAAGCAAACATGCTTACATGGCAAGCAAACACCGTGTAATCCAATATAAGGACTTGACTTACCTCACTTACCTGCCCAAGGTCTCGGAAACCTTAGGCTCTGATACCAACAAATGTAACCCCCTCGCTCCGGTCTGGTCGGTTGACCGGTTCGATTAGGTTACACGGGGAAAAATGAAGCGAAACCCGTTAAGGCTCCCCTTCGGTTAGCAACCCTATAAAATTTCTTTTAACTTTATCTTGTCTACAAGCATTATTAAGTCCTATGTGAAACACGACACCGGAAACACAAACAATATAACAACGACCATCCGAAACAACACATTTAAAACAGCCCATTTATCCTTTTTAAGCAGGCCGTATCGGAACGCCCTTAGGGTGTTTCGAAACGTCATGACTTGGTCAATTGGCCAAAGTCAACATGATGAGTCCGTTTCGAAACAGGGGTGACCCGTATCGAAACGAGGTCAACGGTCAACTTCTCGTAGTCAACGATACGAAGACCGTTCCGAAACGCTAAGGCCCGTTTCGATACATCAATTTATAGTCAAATTCTCAGATTTCTAGTGACAAAATCGTATCGAAACGTTCCTTAGGCGTATCGAAACGCCTGAAAAAAAAAGGGGTCGTATCGGAACGGGGTCGACCGTTTCGAAACGCCCTCTGTCTGCAGATTGGTTTTAGCTGGTTTTAAGGCACAATGATGCCCCAAAACCCCACTAAAGCCTCTCACAACACACAAACAACAACACTAAGGCAGAACCACACTTCTACAAACATGTTTAACACACTTCAAGCATATAAGAATCAAACGTTAAAGGAACCAACATCAACAACATGTGAATCATACATAGCATTGAAGGTTCATGCTTCACAAGGCAAACACTTGAGCATTAAAGATAGGCATCCAGCACAAGGTCATACATTCACCACAAGGGAGCATACATAGCTTTTAAGGTTACATGCCTTAGCAAACAAAACATATAAGCATTCAGGACATGCAACAAAACAAGGTTTGCAAATCAAACAAGGCATCCAAAAGCCAAACCAACATTAACATACAACAAAGCATTCACATCAACAACACCTATCCCATTGCTTGACTATTACAATCTACAATTTAAAGATCATACTTGAACTAACCAAAAGCAACACTTGGAGACCTTTCCTTGCCCTTGCCACCCACAAGCTATTGATCTGCATTGTCGAACAAAAGGGAGCGTAAGCATAAAAGCTTAGTGAGGGTAAGCTCATAAAACAAACCTTCGACAATGCAGGGTCCAAGCACGAGCAACTACCATGATGAAATGCATGATCTTACCTCCGATCCACAAGAGCCAAATTAAACATGATGCATAAACATGTAATCAACATTATGCCATGCTCAACAACTCATAAGTTCAACTTACAATGATACATAACTCAATGTATTATTAGCAACATACCTCAATGCATATTGGAATCACATTTCATATCATAAAGGCACATATAATCTCATATTGGCACCTAGCTATGACTCAAATACGCGGATAACATGTTGGAACACATTTCCAACATAACCATTACCTGCGGTGGGATTACACTCATCACCGGTTCTCGCGGAGGGGATTCCACTCATCCTCACGCCCCGTCGATGGGATTCCACTCATCATCGACTAATATAAAGATTTCCGGGCGTACCCATACTCCTCCTCGGTGCCTTAACGCCACCAAGGCCACACGTGACTTTGACTCTCGTGTGCACTCTCATCCTAATGATCGATCATTGTACCCAAGCATACTAGTGCCAATATTAATCAAATTCCATAACCTTTCACATCATCAACTCAACATAACTTCCGTGCTTAGCACGTACTCACCATGATCACTATCATGCACGATTCATAAACCAAACCACATGCATATATCAACGCATCATATCAAGCCTCAACAACATGCATAACACATTATACATAGCCAACATGAACACAAATAGACATGAGGCATAATAAGAAATTAGGAGTTCAACCATAGGTCTCCTAAGCTAAGCTTGAGATTAGACTACCACTCTAATATCAACTCTAGGTGGGTTTACCAAGCCCATCCTAGGTTCACATGCTTGAACCAATATTTGAAAGCCATTTAAAAATAGTAACCACTCACCGACTACTCCATTAGCACAAGCCGACAAGCCTACCAAGCATCCAAGTTTTCGGATCCGAGCCCGAAGCTTCCCCATTGATTTCCCTTGCTTCTAACCATTCAAAAACAATATATTAACCTCAAAATCAGCCACAAACCCAAAGTTTAACACCAACACACAAATCCACTACAATTCTCACAATTTAAAGCCAAGTTCATTCTTCAATTTCTCATTTTCGTACTTCCACAAAGACCCATCCAAAATCAGCAATGTAGTCATCCAAAGCACCCTTAGACATGTTCAAAACACTACCCAAACATAGTATAACCATCAACCCTTCATTTCCCCACATAGACACCTTAAAAACTCCCATTTTCCACTCCCAAAAATCACTTACAGCAGTAGCTACGGGAATCCATTCAAACCAACATTATAACTACTCAAAAATCATCAAATAACATCCAAAGACACCTACCCAATGTTACTATAACAGAAGCCCATCAATTTTTCACAAAACCATCCCAAAAACACAAATTTTGACACTTTAAATATACCCCTAAAAACCCATTTCGGGTTTCACCATAAAACCTTGCAAAAATCGGATATGTTGGACCTTATAGGTAGTAAACAACTCACATAACATTAATAAATCAAAAGCTTTAGTTAAAGCTAACAAAGATAGCATTTTTAACTCAAAATCTCAAAACCCTAAAATGCAAACTAGTGAGCTTTAATGAAAACAAATTATACGGGGAGAAAGAGGAAGATTAGGGTAATAAAAAAATGTATTTACCTTTGAAAAGCCCTATAAACAAGCAAGATTGGTGATGGAAAAGTGATGGGGAGGAGAAACTCTCATTCAAAATAGGAAGGAAGAAGATGGGTGTGATTTTTGGGTATTTGAAATAAAATAAAAATGGGTTTTATTTTACAAGACCAAGAAATGACAACTTTGTCATTAATGAGATGGCATATCTCATCCACATTTAAAATCCATAAAATTGATTTCTAATTTAATTTGAGTCCAACATATAATATTTGTTTTGAAATCACAAAGCCCAAAATATATATAATATCATTTTAATCATAAACCGAGACCCAAAATATTATTTAAGTATTATTTTCTCCCGGCCCCCAAACCCGGGTGTTACAACTCTCTCCCACTTAAGAAAATTTCGTCCCCGAAATTTATCGGACAGGAAGAGTCACTAAAACATGCTCCTCCACAGTTTCTTTCTCACCACAACATACTCACCAACTCGGTAAACTTACCACACAACATTAGCTATCTGATGGTAAGATCTCCACGGGTTCTCCATTGCTTGTCGATTTTAAACTGAACTCAATCTCTTCTACAAACATGGCACGGAATAGATCTGACTCACATTTTTGAATCATAGATACACGTAACTCATCACAAACCCCTTTCTAACTCTGGTGGTAATCGCAACAGGTAAACAACAGAACTAGCCCGATTCACAATCTCATACAACACTGCTTGAATACTTGACCCATAACCTTCTCTAACTGACCATCTGACTTCAACAGGTAACCAAACACTATACAGACATCTTCAAAAATAATCTAGCTGAAATTTCGGATCTCTATTACTCACTTCTATTAAGAACCTTCCACGGATGTAACAAACTAGAAGAAAACTGATGCTCGGTCTTGACACGCTGGCAATTTACACACTTACTCTCGTACTGAACCACATTATTCATTAACTCAATTCAGAAGTACTCATCTTCAACCCACAATACATCTTCATACTACTCAGATGCAATACAAATGAACCGTCGCGTGCTTCGGCCAAAACAATACGTCTCAGAACACTATGTCAATTGGCACAACTATTCTGTCGCTGAAAATACAAACTCTATTATCTCTAAAACTGTATTCTGAAGGTCTTCCTTCCACTATGTCTTACAAGTGAGGTGCCAAGAATCTGTCTTGCAACTGTTTCTCTTCAAGCATCTGACTCAAAGTAGATTTAACATGGAACTCAGCCACAAAACTACTATCATTGTGTAAACTTAATCTGGAAAATACAACTCGCAACCTAACTACTAATCTAACAACAATTATAACTCGGAACATCGGTTACTATGTAGACTCTCTTCAGATGATACTCAATCTTGGGATTACGGTCTTCAAAGAATTCTAACAACTCATGATGTTCAAGTTTCAACCCTTCCTAAGTCGTCAAATATTTCAAGTTCTGATAATAAGTGCACACATACTATGCATTTCTTACTATACAAACTTTGTCTCTAAATCTTCGAAGCAATTTCAGTTGTAATTAATTCTATGTCTCGTGTCGGATAATTCCTTTCATGTACTTTCTACTGTCTCGATGAATAGGCCACAAATCTTCTACCTTGCATAAGCTTACAACCTAACCCTACATGTAACGATTCAGGGTCATGTGTTTCCTGTTGATATGAAGGAGCTTCCATTCTACGAGTTTGATATCATCTTGGGTATGGATTGGTTGGTTGAGCACAGATCTAGTGTAGATTTTAAGACAAAGAGAATTTTGTTGAAGCTTTTCGATAGCTACGAGGTAGTGGTAGTGGGCGAGAACGTTAAGTTCTTGTCAAACGTTGTGTCGGCTTTAGAGGCTCATAGGTTGATGGATTCTGGTTGTGGGGCTTACTTAGCGTATGCGATGAATCCGAATATGAGTGAGGTCAGACCGAAAGATATCAGAACATTTTGCGATTTTCCAAATGTGTTTCTAGAAGAGTTACCAGGTTTGCCTCCTGACAGAGATGTAGAGTTTGTGATTGAGACTATTTCAGGGTCTACTCCAGTTTCTATTGCTCCATACCGTATGACTCCGAAAGAGTTGAAAGAATTGAAAAGTCAACTTCCGGAGTTGCTAGACCGAGGTTTTATTAGGCCTAGTAGTTCGCCTTGGGGTTCTCCCGTGTTGTTTGTGAAGAAGAAGGATGGCAGTATGAGGATGTGTATCGACTACAGGCAGTTGAACCAGTTGACAGTAAAGAACAAGTATCCGTTGCCTCGTATAGATGACTTGTTTGATCAGTTGAGAGGTGCCTTAGTGTTTTCGAAGATAGATTTGAGATCAGGGTACTATCAGTTGAAGGTAAAGGAGTGTGATGTTCTGAAGACAGCTTTTAGGACTAGATACGGTCATTATGAGTTCCTTTTGATACCGTTTGGGCTCACGAATACACAAGTAGCTTTCATAGATATGATGAACAGAGTTTTCCGAGACTATCTAGACCGGTTTGTAGTTGTTTTTATAGACGACATCCTTGTGTACTCGAGATCAGAAGAAGAACATGATGAGCATTTGAGACTTGTTTTGCAGAGAATGATGAACAACCAGTTGTATGTTAAACTGAGTAAATGTGAGTTCTGGATTAGAGAGGTTGTGTTTTTTGGCCATGTGGTATCAGCTGAAGGTATCCGTGTAGATTCGACGAAGATTGAAGCCATTGTTGAGTGGAAACAACCTAAGTCAGTGACTAAGATTAAGAGTTTCTTGGGACTAGTTGGTTACTATAGGAGGTCCGTTGATGGTTTCTCTAGAGTAGCTGCTTTGTTAACTAAACTTTTGTAAAATGGAGTGAAGTTTGAGTGGTCAGATGCGAGACATAAGGCATTTGAGAAATTAAAAAAAGCTTTGACGAATGCATCAGTGTTAGTACAACCAGTTTCAGGGAAAGAGTTCGTGATCTATAGTGATGCTTCCTACGTAGGTTTAGGTTGTGTTATGATGCAAGAAAGGAGAGTGGTTGCTTATGCTTCGAGACAGTTGAAGGTTCATTAGAAGAACTACCCTACGCACGAGATTGAGTTAGCAACAATTGTGTTTGCGTTGAAGATTTGGCGTCACTACTTGTATGGGGAGAAGTGCACGGTTTACACTGATCACAAAAGCTTGAAGTATTTGATGACTCGGAGAGAATTGAACTTGAGACAGAGAAGATGGTTTGAACTGTTGAAAGACTATGATTTGACTATTGAGTACCATCCGGGTAAGGCAAATGTAGTGGCCGATTCGTTGAGCAGAAAAGCTGCAATTGAGTTGCGAGCTACGTTTGCTAGGTTGAGTGTATCAGCGGATGGTGGCTTGATTACATAATTGCAAGTGAAGCCTTCATTGATTCAGATGATCAGAGAGAAACAGTTGCAAGATGTATCTTTAGCTTCACATGTTCAGGACATTGCTGAAGGTACACCGACAGAGTACAGTTTTAGTGATGAGAATGTGTTGTGTTTCAGAGATAGAGTGGTAGTGCCTGAAGATGTTGAGTTGAGACGTATGATTCTGAGCGAAACACATTTGAGTCCATTTTCTATGCATCCGGACAGTACTAAGATGTACCGAGATCTGAAGAGTGATTATTTCTAGGTTGGTTTGAAGAAGGATGTAGCCGAGTATGTGAGCCGTTGCATGGTTTGTCAGAGAGTAAAGGCAGAACATCAGGTTCCTTCAGGTTTGTTACAACCTTTGAAGATTCCGGAATGGAAATGGGAGAGAATCACTATGGACTTTGTGTCAGGGTTACCATTGTCTCCTTCGAAGAAGAATTCTGTTTGGGTAATAGTTGATAGATTCACTAAGTGTGCTCATTTCTTAGCAGTGAACACCACATATTCTTTAGATAAGTTGGCAGATTTGTACATCCACGAGATTTGTGAGGTTGCATGGAGTTCCGAAGTCTATTGTATCAAACAAAGATTCGAGATTCACTTCGAGGTTCTGGAGTTGTTTGCACAGTGCCCTAGGTAGTCATCTGTATTTCAGTACTTCATATCATCCGCAGTCAGATGGTCAGTCAGAGCGAGTGATACATGTGTTAGAGGATATGCTCTGTTGTTGTGTGATTGACTTCCAAGGTTCTTGGGAGAATCATTTACCCTTAGTCGAGTTTGCTTACAACAACAATTACCAGGCTAGTATCCAGATGGCTCCTTATGAGGCGTTGTATGATAGGCGATGCAGGACTCTGATCTGTTGGGCCGAAACGGGTCAGAAATTGTTACCTATGTCAGATTTGCTTAAGGGGACTACCGATAAGGTGAAGTTGATTTGTGACCGTAGTAGCTTCCGATCGTTAGAAATCTTATGCAGATTTGAAGAGAAAAGAGATTGAGTTTTCAGTGGGTGAGAAAGTGTTTTTGAAAGTATCTCCGTGGAAGAAGGTAATGCGATTTGGCCGGAAAGGCAAGTTGAGTCCGAGGTTTATTGGTCAGTATGAGATAGTTTAGCGGATTGGGCCAGTAGCTTACCATTTGAGATTACCTTCAGAGTTAGAGAAGATCCATGATGTATTTCATGTATCGATGCTTAGGAGATATAGATCGTATCCGTCTCATGTTATGCTCGTTGAGGAGATAGAGATGAATCTGGATTTGTCTTATAATGAAGAACCAGTTGAGATACTTGCTTCTGATAGCAAGGTGTTGCGTGGCAAGACCATAGAGTTGGCCAAGGTGTTGTGGAGACATAGAGGTGTGGAAGAGGCAACTTGGGAGAGGAAAGCTGATATGCTTGAGCAGTTTCCGTATCTATTTCTGTCAGGTAATTTCGGGGACGAAGTTCCTTATGTGGGGGGGGGGGGGGAGTTGTAACACCCGGGTTTGGGGGTCGGTTGAATTAAATAATTAAAATAAAGTTCCGGGTTTTGTTTTCAAAATAAATTGTGTTGGACATATTTTAATTTGAACCCAATAGCCATGGATTTCCTCCTCTTGTGAATATTTCATTTCATTAAGGGTAAAAAGGTCTTTGGCTTTTAAATTAAAACAAAACAATAAAAGTGCCTTTTTCATCATCTTCTTCCCCCTTCTCTTCCAATTTCCACAACAACTTCCTCCCCTCCATTCAAGTTGCTATTCCATCACCATCCTCATTCATTCTTGGTGATTTTAGGAAAGGTAAACATGTTTTTGACTTTGTCTCACCTTCATCTTCATGTCTATACCTTTAGTTTTCATTAAAACCCATTGTTTTGAGTTTTGAGTTTTTCAAGTTCTAAGTTAAAAATCCAAACTTTATTGTCCCTTGTTAAGGCTTTTGATTCCTTATCATTATTTATGTTATTAGTAACCCAAATGGTCCAACATATATGATTTTTACTTAGTTTTGTTAAGAATTTCGGATATGGGTTTGTTGGGGGTTTTAGAAGGGTTTAAAGTTGAGTTTTTGGGTTGTTTTGTGTTGGAAATTGATGGCTGATGGTTGTATGATGTTTAGGGGTTGTTTTGGAAGCTATTAGGTGTGTTAAAAGTGTTGGAAACATTGGTTCTTTGCTAAGTTTAAGGGCTGCTCGAAAATGGTGTTTTGAGAGTGTTTTGGGTCGAGTATTAGCTTGAATTGTGTTCCGGGTTTGCTACAGTTATTTGTGTACTGAAATGTGGTTGTTTTTATTGTGTTGGGTTGTTTAGAAGCAAGGAATTGTGTTGGTGAAGCCTTGAGAACGAATCCGGATAGCTTGGTGGATTGATCGGCTAGAGATGTGGAGCTTGGAGTAGTCGGTGAGTGGTTCTTCGTTTTTAAATTGGTTTTCAAATGTTGGTTTGAGCATATGGACCTAGGTTGGGCTTGGTAAACCCACCAAGAGTTAGGATTAGATTGGTAGTCTAATCTCAAGCTTTAGTTAGAGACCTTTGGTTGAACTTTGAATGTTGTGTTTATGCCTCACATGTTAATTGTGATTAATGTTGCTATGCACATTGTTGCTATGTGTGTTATTGAGGCATGATGATTTGTTTATGCATTGTGATATGCATGTGGTTGATGTAATTTGAGTACATGATTGTAAATCATGGTGGCTACGTGCTAGGCACGGGAAATGGTAAGAAGTTTGTGTTATGAAGGATTGTGAAATGAGTTAGTATTGGCACTAGTATGCTTGCGTACAAATGATCGATCATTAGGATGTCTAGTGTGCACACGAGAGTCGAAATGCGCGTGTGGTCTTGGTGATGGTAGTCATTAAGATGGAGTACGGGTACGCCCGGAAATATTTTTTTATATGTTAGTCGGTGATGAGTGGAATCCCATCGACGGGGCGTGACGATGAGTGAAATCCCCTCCGCGTGAACGATGATGAGTGTAATCCCACCGTAAGGTAATGGTTGAGTTGTTGGATGTGAGTTCCAACGGTTGTTATCCGCGTATTCGGGTCATAGCTAGGTGCCAATACGTTTGTTAAATGTGTTTCTATATGATTGTGTTTATGGACATGTTGAGCATGGCATGATATTTGATATTATGTTCATGCATCATATATATTTGACTCTTGTGGCTTCGAAGGTAAGAAAACATGCATTCTTCCTTGGTTTGTTGCTCGTGCTTGGACCCTGCATTGTCAATGTAACACCCGGGTTTGGGGGCCGGGAGAAAATAATATTAAAATATTGTTTCGGGTTTTGGTCCTATAATTTAAAATAATAGTTTAATATTTTGGGTTCATATATTCGAAGCAAACAATTATATTGGATTTAAATTGTTTTGGGAATCAAATTACATGAATTTTAGTATAGATATGGATGACCATCTCATTGGTGGCACTTTTGTAAATAATGAGACTTGCAAAATAAAAACCCTTTTTATTCTAAATCATCTATTTTATTATCATCCTCCCCCACCCTCTTCTCCATTTTCACGGTAAGCTTCCCCCTTCCCCCTTTGAGCTTTGCCACTCGATCCTGCCTCCATTTTTGGAGCTTTTTGAAAGGTAATCCCATATTTGAACTCCCCTCTTCATTTCCTATCTATCTATGGTTGTAGTTTTTAAAACCATGAACCTTTGAAAATTAGGGTTTTGGTTTAAAGTTTGGATTTTTAAGGGGTTCTTCATTTTATTTTGATAAATTGAGTTGGGGTTTTAGTTAATCTCGTTAAAAGGTGTAACATATATCAATTTGGTTGAAGTTGGATGAAAATTCGTGGTGGGTCTTTAGGGCAAGTTTTAAGGTATCAAAATTTGGGTTTTTGGTGGGTTTAATGTTGAAATTGGAGGGCTGATGGTTCGGGTATAATGGGAGGGTGATTTGGGATGTTTTGGAAGTCATTTGGGTGTTTGGAATTGGGTGTTTCAGCCTAGGTTTGTGGGAGTACGAATTTGGGTTATTTGGGGATTTATCTTGGTTGGAAAATTAGAGTGAAATTGATTTGAATTCAAAGGTTGTGAGGTTATTGAATATTAGCATTTATTGTGGCTATCGGTTGTGTTTTGGTTGGTTAGAAGCAAGAGAGGACGATGGAGAAGCTTCGGGCTCGAATTCGGAATTTGGATGCTTGGTAGGCTAGTCGGCTTGTGCTATGAAGTGGTCGGTGAGTGGTTAATGTTTTTATATGATTTTAAACATTGGTTCGAGCATGAGGACCTAGGTTGGGCTTGGTAAACCCACCTAGAGTTGAGGTTAGGGTGGTAGCCTAATCTCAAGCTTAAGTTTAGGAAACTTTGGTTGAACTTCTAATTGCTTGTTGTGCCTCTTATTTATATGTGTTTATGGTAGTTATGTATATTGTGTTATACATGTTGTTGAGGCATGATTGATGCGTTGCTATGCATGTGGATTGGATTGTGAATTATGCATGATGAGGATCATGGTGAGTACATGCTAGGCATGGTATTGGGTTGTGAAATACATGTATGTGAGACATGACATTTGATGCTTTGTCATATGCATGTAGCTATGAAAAATGGATTGCGTTTAATGTTGGCACTAGTATGCTTGGGTACAATGATCGATCATTAGGATAAGTGTGCACACCAATTGAGTCAAAACGTACGTGGCCTTGGTGGCGTTAAGGCACCAAGGAGGAGTACGGTGATGTAATATTCCACCGGAAGCTTTTATATACTTCTACGAGATGATGAGTGGAATCCCATCCGTAGGGCATGTGGCGATGAGTGGAATCCCGCACATGCAAGGACCGGTGATGAGTGGAATCCCACCGAGGTAATGTTGTTGTTGGAAATGCGTTCCAACGGGTTATCCGCGTATTCGAGTCATAGCTAGGTGCCAATGTGAGGTTGTATGTGTAAACCAATATGAGATTGTGTGTACCTGTCAATATGAGTTTATATGCGCCTTTATGAATTGAAATGTGATTACCATATGCTTTGAGATATGTTGTTATTAGTACATTGTTATATGTATCTTTGTAAGTTGACCTTATGAGTTGTTGAGCATGGCATAATGTTGACTATATGTTCATGCATCATGTTCATCTTGGCTTGGCAGACCGGAGGTAAGACTATACATTTCATCATGAAAATAACTCGTGTTTGGACCCTGCATTGTCGAATGTATGTTTTATGAGCCACCCTCACTAAGCTTTTATGCTTACGCTCTCTTTTGTTCGACAATGCAGATAAATGACTTGTGGGTGGCAAGGGCAAGGAAAGGTCTCCAAGTGTTGCGTAGGGTGAGCTCAATGTATGGATTTTAAGTGATAGAATGTAATAGTTAAGCAATGGGATATGTATTGTTGTCTGAGTTTGGATGTATGTTGATGTTTTGATTTGGCCTTGGTCGGTAAAACATGTTATGCTTGATGTTGCTTTTGGTTTGATCATGGTTTGTAAGCATGTTATACTATGATGAATGTTTGATGTTTGATGGCATGTTTTAGAAGGTTTAGGTTGCATAGTGTATGAGTGCAAACCTTTCAAGATGTCTTGTCCCTTTTAAGGCCATTTGTGTTTTGAGTATGTCAATATTGCATGAATTGCTCTTTAACTAGAATGCTATGTATGTATGCTTAAATCCATGTTTGATTGACTCCCTTGGCCTAATTATGTATGCTTTTATGGTTGGCTTGCCTTAGGGATTGATGATAGTGTGTTGGTTGAAGTGTTAGAGGGATTTAGGGGCCTCCTTGTGCTCTAAATCAGCTCAAACCTGCAGATTCGTAGCTGGGGTATCGATACCGTTGGTCTGGTATCGATACTGCCCTTTGGTTTCAGGCCTCGTGTATCGATACTCGAGGGAGAGTATCGATACCTTTTTGGCCACTGGAGCCACTGTCGATTTCGGTATCGATACTGGCCTCTAGGGTATCGATACCGTTGTCTTAGCTTTGACCGTGGGAAGTCAACTTTTGGAGAGGGTATCGATACCCTTGAGGGAGGTATCGATACTGACTCCTCAAGTTGACCAAACCCTGTTGACCTAGTCAAAGGGGTATCGGTACCCCCCTTAAGGGTATCGATACCGCCTGCAGATTAACCTTAAAAATGGGCTTTTAAGTGTTAGTTTGGGTTCGATCGATTGCTTCGTAAATATTGTTCCGCTGTATGATCACTTAGGATGTAATTCTCATCTAGGCAAGATTAAAATGAAAAAAAATATAGGGTTGCTAACCGAGGGAGAGTTCCTTAGGGAGTTTTCACTCGGTTTTCCCCGTGTAGCTCACTCGGACCGGTCATCCGGCCCGACCGGGACGAGGGGGTTACATTTGTTGGTATCAGAGCCTAAGGTTTCCGAGACCTTGGGCAGGTAAGTGAGGTAAGTTGTGTTTTATGATTGATATGCACGGTGATTGCTTGCTCTGTAAGTATGACTGCTTGTATGACAAGTATGTTTATTGTTCGTTTAAAAGCATGTTGCTCGTTACCCGTGTATGATGTGATGTGTGATTGTTTGATTGAGAACGTATGTTGTTTGATCGTATGCACATGTTTACTTGTTTAGCAAGTAAGCCTTGTTATACGCTTGGTTGAGCATGTATGCGTGTTGATTTGTTTGAAACGTGTTTAGTAGAGTCCCATTGCTACTATTACATCGAAAAAGAGATTTTTAAGTGAGGGAAACATACTTGAGCCACTTGGGAGCCTTGCCTTGCTAACCCAATCTTGTATGTTTTACTGTTGATATTGTTGTTGATTTAATTGCTTTTCGGTAAGTAGAAGTCGTAGTTTCTGAAAGGGTGGACTAGGTTGAGAGAGAGTCCATCACCTTAGTTAGGGAGGTATGGTTGTACCGGAATTGAGGTACAATTTGTTCGTTTGAGACGGTGTGTATATGGGTTGATTCTTGTGGATGAGGGATGGTGTGATCAACTCTGGCATTAGTTAGTAGAAGAAGTGAAGGCCTATGGGCGGGGGTCAGAGTGGTGTCAATGTTTTATCAAATGAGCCCTTAGTACAGTATCAAGTTGTTTCCTCCAATTGATTCTGAATCCGTATCTCTGTACATTGTTAGCAAGTATGCAAGTTGAACATGCCTGGTGAGGTGTTGGTTGGTGACCGTTGGGGTTGGCCTATGATTTTAACGCAAGACAACCGGTCAGTGTCCGTGAGTGGGAGCTAGTTTGTGTGATTGAGTCAGTGTACGCTGAGTTGTTTTCCAGCAAGCGGAAGAGATGAAGTCACTTCCGATATAGTTGAGCCGAGAAGGGAGCCTTGAGCTTTGACTTCAGGATTGTTTTGTAGGGGTAGAGCAAGTCCAGCTAGACTGTTTGTGTGCGATCAGAATTGAGTCTTGAAGTTACGAGGTGCTCTAAGAACAATTTAGAAGATTCAGATTTTGTTGAAGAACCAGTCTGAAAACAAGAGGATCGGAGACTATCAGTGTGTACATGTGAAGTTGCAATCTCCGCGGATACCTCCTTTGTGTGAGCATGTAAGAAATTGGATAAATTTGTTGAGACCTTAGATGTAGGGGCACATGTGACTAGCCTTTTGAGAGACAGTAGTGATCAGAAAGATGTACAGAAGATGTTTGTTGATGGTCTAGAGTTACTAGTTTCTAGTAGGTGTGAAGCGATCGTCTTCCTACGGTTTTGATGTACCTTTTGTCAAGGTTTGACTTGAAGAGCACAGAATTAGTGTATACGTTGAGACAAAGAGAGAGTTGCTTTGAAGACACAGATTTTTGTGAGACTGTAGTGGTAGGTGAGGGTGTGAGCTTCTTATTGAATGTTGATCCAGTTTTAGAGATCAAAGGTCGATTGAGTTTAGTTGACAGGCTTGCTAAGCAATTGTGATGGATTTGAATTTTGAATGAAGATTAGACCGCAGAATGTTAGAATAGTTGTGCTTTCTTTACCTAGAAGTGTTTGGAAGAATTGCCGGTTTACCTCTTGTTAGAAGAGAAAAGTATGTTATTGAGACCGTTTTCGAGGTTGCTTCAGTTTTGTTGCTCTGTAACTTATGAATTCCGGAAGAATTGAGAATGTTGAAGAATTAACTTCGAGACTTGTTAGACCTTAGATTCATTAGGCCTAGTGCATCATCTCATAGTTCTACAGTGTAATTTGTGAAGAAGAAAGAGTGACAGTACGAGAATGTGTTCAGATTACGTACAGTCGAAACAAGTGACAGTGAATGATTAGTATCCGTTTCCGAGTGTCAGTGATTTGTTGGTCAGTTAGTGGGTGTTTCACTCTATTTGAAGATTAGTTTGAGATCCGTTTGCTACCAGTTGAAAGTGAGAGAAGTTGATATACCGAAGACAGCTTTAGGGACAAGATATGATCGCTTTAAGTTCCGTGTTATGCCGCTTTGTTTGACTAGTGTATTAGTTACCTTCATAGAGATGTTGAGCAGAATAATTTTCTAAGTTTCATGATCAGTTGTAGTAGCTCTTCTAGATGTCACGTGAGTATATTCAAGTACCGAGAAAGATCATGGCAAGTTTTGAAGTTAGTATGGTAGATTCTATTAGAGAACTGATTGTACACCAAGTTGCGCAACATGAACTTCGAGTTAATGAAGATGTTCTCCTAGAACGTGCAGATCATCCGAGTGTATTAGAGTAAATCTCAAGTAGGAAAAAGAAGACATGAGCTGAGAGAAAATGAAGACTGTGACAGATATCTATAGTTCCTAGGTCTAGCATTGTTACTTTCAGAGAATTGTAAATAGTCTTTTGAATATAGTTGCTCGATTGATAGATTGCTACAGAAGAATGTGCAGTTGTGTGGTTAGATGCGAGACAATGAGCCTTTGAGAAGCTGAAAGAAACTTTGAAGAGAGCTTCGACCTTGATCCAGCCTATACTAGAGAAAGAGTTGTGGACCATAGTGATGTGTCACATTGTAGAGTTAGGTTGTGTGCTTATACAATGCAGAAGATTCCGGCTTGTTCATCAAGATAGTTGGAAGACCGTGAGAAGAGTTATTCGATATGAGACATAGAGTTAACTACAGTTGTAATTGCTTCGAAGACTTGGAGACAAGCTTGTATAGTAAGAAATGCGCAGTGTATATGTACGTATCATTAGAGCTTGAAATATTTGAAGACTTGGGAATGGTTGTAACTTGAACAACATGAGTAGTTAGAATTTCTTGAAGACTGTGATATCAAGATTGAGTACCATCCGAAGATAGTCTATGTAGTAATCGATGCTTCGAGTTATATTGTTGCTAGACTAGTAGTTGAGATGCAAGTTGTATTTTCCAGATTCGGTTTATCTGATGGTAGTAGTTTTGTGGCCGAGTTTCATGTCAAACCTACTTTGAGTCAGAATATTTGAAGAGAGACAGTTGCAAGACGGATTCTTGGCACCTCACGTGCAAGACGTAGCGGAAAGAAGACCTTCAGAAGTACAGTTCAGAGATGATAGAACTTGTATTGTTAGAGATAGAATTGTTGTACTGATTGGCATAGTGTTTTGAGACGTGTTGTTTTGGTCGAAGCACACGGTGGTTCCTTTGTATTGCATCTGAGTAGTATGAAGACGTATTGTGGGTTGAAGATGGATGCTTCTGAATTGAGTGGATGAAGAATGTGGTTCAGTATGAGAGTAAGTATGTAAATTGCTAGCGTGTCAAGACCGAGCTTCAGTTTCTTCTAGTTTGTTACATCCGTGGAAGGTTCATAATGGAAGCGAGTAATAGAGATTCGAGGTTTCAACTAGAATAATTTTGAAGGCGTCTGCATAGTGTTTGGTTAACTGATGAAGACAGAGGATCAGTCAGAGAAAGATATGAGCCACGTGTTCAAGCAGTATTGTATGAGTTTGTGAATCGGGCTAGTTCTGTTGTTATCTGTTGCGGTTACCACCAAAGTTAGAAAGGGGTTTGAGATGTGTTACGTGTATCTATGATTCAGAAATGTTAGTCAGATCTGTTCCGTGCTATACTTGTTGAAGAGATTGAGTTGAGTTTGAAATTGGCATGCCTTGCAGAATCAGTTGAGATCTTAGTGTAAGATAGCAAGTGTTGTGTGGTAAGTCTTTCGAGTTGGTTAGTACGTTGTGGTGAGAGGGGAATGCGTGGAGGTGCATGTTTCAGTGGCCCTCCGTGATCGATGAATTTCGGGGACGAAATTCCTTAAGTGGGGGAGAGTTGTAACACCCGGGTTTGGGGGCCGGGAGAAAATAATATTAAAATATTGTTTCGGGTTTTGGTCCTATAATTTAAAATAATAGTTTAATATTTTGGGTTCATATATTCGAAGCAAACAATTATATTGGATTTAAATTGTTTTGGGAATCAAATTACATGAATTTTAGTATAGATATGGATGACCATCTCATTGGTGGCACTTTTGTAAATAATGAGACTTGCAAAATAAAAACCCTTTTTATTCTAAATCATCTATTTTATTATCATCCTCCCCCACCCTCTTCTCCATTTTCACGGTAAGCTTCCCCCTTCCCCCTTTGAGCTTTGCCACTCGATCCTGCCTCCATTTTTGGAGCTTTTTGAAAGGTAATCCCATATTTGAACTCCCCTCTTCATTTCCTATCTATCTATGGTTGTAGTTTTTAAAACCATGAACCTTTGAAAATTAGGGTTTTGGTTTAAAGTTTGGATTTTTAAGGGGTTCTTCATTTTATTTTGATAAATTGAGTTGGGGTTTTAGTTAATCTCGTTAAAAGGTGTAACATATATCAATTTGGTTGAAGTTGGATGAAAATTCGTGGTGGGTCTTTAGGGCAAGTTTTAAGGTATCAAAATTTGGGTTTTTGGTGGGTTTAATGTTGAAATTGGAGGGCTGATGGTTAGGGTATAATGGGAGGGTGATTTGGGATGTTTTGGAAGTCATTTGGGTGTTTGGAATTGGGTGTTTCAGCCTAGGTTTGTGGGAGTACGAATTTGGGTTATTTGGGGATTTATCTTGGTTGGAAAATTAGAGTGAAATTGATTTGAATTCAAAGGTTGTGAGGTTATTGAATATTAGCATTGATTGTGGCTATCGGTTGTGTTTTGGTTGGTTAGAAGCAAGAGAGGACGATGGAGAAGCTTCGGGCTCGAATCCGGAATTTGGATGCTTGGTAGGCTAGTCGGCTTGTGCTATGAAGTGGTCGGTGAGTGGTTAATGTTTTTATATGATTTTAAACATTGGTTCGAGCATGAGGACCTAGGTTGGGCTTGGTAAACCCACCTAGAGTTGAGGTTAGTGTGGTAGCCTAATCTCAAGCTTAAGTTTAGGAAACTTTGGTTGAACTTCTAATTGCTTGTTGTGCCTCTTATTTATATGTGTTTATGGTAGTTATGTATATTGTGTTATACATGTTGTTGAGGCATGATTGATGCGTTGCTATGCATGTGGATTAGATTGTGAATTATGCATGATGAGGATCATGGTGAGTACATGCTAGGCATGGTATTGGGTTGTGAAATACATGTATGTGAGACATGACATTTGATGCTTTGTCATATGCATGTAGCTATGAAAAATGGATTGCGTTTAATGTTGGCACTAGTATGCTTGGGTACAATGATCGATCATTAGGATGAGTGTGCACACCAATTGAGTCAAAACGTACGTGGCATTGGTGGCGTTAAGGCACCAAGGAGGAGTACGGTGATGTAATATTCCACCGGAAGCTTTTATATACTTCTACGAGATGATGAGTGGAATCCCATCCGTAGGGCATGTGGCGATGAGTGGAATCCTGCACATGCAAGGACCGGTGATGAGTGGAATCCCACCGAGGTAATGTTGTTGTTGGAAATGCGTTCCAACGGGTTATCCGCGTATTCGAGTCATAGCTAGGTGCCAATGTGAGGTTGTATGTGTAAACCAATATGAGATTGTGTGTACCTGTCAATATGAGTTTATATGCGCCTTTATGAATTGAAATGTGATTACCATATGCTTTGAGATATGTTGTTATTAGTACATTGTTATATGTATCTTTGTAAGTTGACCTTATGAGTTGTTGAGCATGGCATAATGTTGACTATATGTTCATGCATCATGTTCATCTTGGCTTGGCAGACCGGAGGTAAGACTATACATTTCATCATGAAAATAACTCGTGTTTGGACCCTGCATTGTCGAATGTATGTTTTATGAGCCACCCTCACTAAGCTTTTATGCTTACGCTCTCTTTTGTTCGACAATGCAGATAAATGACTTGTGGGTGGCAAGGGCAAGGAAAGGTCTCCAAGTGTTGCGTAGGGTGAGCTCAATGTATGGATTTTAAGTGATAGAATGTAATAGTTAAGCAATGGGATAGGTATTGTTGTCTGAGTTTGGATGTATGTTGATGTTTTGATTTGGCCTTGGTCGGTAAAACATGTTATGCTTGATGTTGCTTTTGGTTTGATCATGGTTTGTAAGCATGTTATACTATGATGAATGTTTGATGTTTGATGGCATGTTTTAGAAGGTTTAGGTTGCATAGTGTATGAGTGCAAACCTTTCAAGATGTCTTGTTCCTTTTAAGGCCATTTGTGTTTTGAGTATGTCAATATTGCATGAATTGCTCTTTAACTAGAATGCTATGTATGTATGCTTAAATCCATGTTTGATTGACTCCCTTGGCCTAATTATGTATGCTTTTATGGTTGGCTTGCCTTAGGGATTGATGATAGTGTGTTGGTTGAAGTGTTAGAGGGATTTAGGGGCCTCCTTGTGCTCTAAATCAGCTCAAACCTGCAGATTCGTAGCTGGGGTATCGATACCGTTGGTCTGGTATCGATACTGCCCTTTGGTTTCAGGCCTCGTGTATCGATACTCGAGGGAGAGTATCGATACCTTTTTGGCCACTGGAGCCACTGTCGATTTCGGTATCGATACTGGCCTCTAGGGTATCGATACCATTGTCTTAGCTTTGACCGTGGGAAGTCAACTTTTGGAGAGGGTATCGATACCCTTGAGGGAGGTATCGATACTGCCTCCTCAAGTTGACCAAACCCTGTTGACCTAGTCAAAGGGGTATCGATACCCCCCTTAAGGGTATCGATACCGCCTGCAGATTAACCTTAAAAATGGGCTTTTAAGTGTTAGTTTGGGTTCGATCGATTGCTTCGTAAATATTGTTCCGTTGTATGATCACTTAGGATGTAATTCTCATCTAGGCAAGATTAAAATGAAAAAAAAATATAGGGTTGCTAACCGAGGGAGAGTTCCTTAGGGAGTTTTCACTCGGTTTTCCCCGTGTAGCTCACTCGGACCGGTCATCCGGCCCGACCGGGACGAGGGGGTTACAGTCAAGGTTTGTTTTATGAGCTTACCCTCACTAAGCTTTACGCTTACGCTCTCTTTTGTTCGACAATGGAGATCCTTAGTTCGTGGGTTGCTTGTGCAAGGAGAGGGCCTCCAAGTGTGCTCGTTGTGCTTTTGCTATCATCAAGTATAGACTTTTATGAAATTGATGTAATAGTTAAGCAATGGAGATTTGTGTTGTTGTTTGTGTTAGGAGCTTGTTTAGACTCCTTTGATATGTTTGTGTTTTGTTTATGGCTTGCTTATGCCTTGTATGTTGGCCTTGCGCCCCGATCATGAATGCTTATGTGTTTTGGTTCTAAGGCATGAAACCTTAAAATGCAATGTATGTCTTTTGTGGTGAATGCTTGATTCTTTTTAAATATATACCATTATCTTGTATGTTATGTGTTTTGAGCATGTTGTAATAGGGTGTATGCCTCTAGAGTTGTGTATGCATGTTGTGTCTTGCTTCTTGATGTCGTTAGGGTCGTTTGGGATCGTTTAGAGATGTTTTAATCTGGTTTTGGGAACTCACTGGTTGCAGGCGTTTCGGAACAAGGGAAGCTATTTCGGAACGGGTGTGGTTCCCGGGACACCCGTATCGGAACACGTTCTTGTACGGTTTGGCCACTGTGAACCCCTTTTCCGATACGAGTCTCGGAATGTTTTGGCTACTATGAGAGTCTGTTCCGGAACGTGTTTCGGAACGTCTAGGCGAAATGAACCCCTGTTCCGAAACGAGGTGGATGCGTTTCGAAACACATGCCTAAAATATGGGTTTTTGACATCTCTAAAGGTTCTCAAGGGTTGGGCTTAGGCCTTTTTCGATGTTAGTCTTCTTGTGAGTCTTGTTTTCCGCTGCCGCTTCACACATAGGTCTAATTAAATTCATCTAGACAAGATAATAAATGAAAAAAATTTCTCGGGTTGTTAACCGAAGTGGAGCCTTAACGGGTTTCACCTCGGTTTTCCCCGTGTAGCCCACTCGGACCGATCAAGCGTCCGGACCGGGACGAGGGGGTTACAACCTTTCTATTTGATTACAACACTCATGCTGATAATGTGTTGTGAATAAAATAACGTAGAACAACGAACAAGAGTAAAGGAATAAAGAGATGAAAGAAAGAGAGAGATTTGTATTATTCTCAAATATAGATTTATATACAATGACTTCATTAAATCATCTATTTATAGGCATAAGAAGTACATAATACATTAAAATCTAATTAATGTAGATAATATTCCTAATGATAAAGTAAGTCAAATCTCCTTGATAAAGTTCTTATCATGATAGAAATACAAATAGATAAATATTCATAATAAAAAAATATTTTTAAAATATAATTTTTTTAATTTTAGAATTCACTTAAAATAATAATTTTCCAAAATATTAAAATATTTTAAAAATTAAAAAAATTAAATATTATTATTATTATACAAGTATAAAAAATAATTTGAAAAAGATAAAAAATAAAAGTTATTTTGATTTTTAAAATATATTTAAAACTATATTTTAAAAATATAAAAAATATTTTTTTCAAATTATTTTTTATAATTATATATTAATAATATTTAATATTTTGAATTTTTAAAAGTATTTTTATATTTTTACAATAATTTTTAGAATTTTTCATAATTTTAAAGTTTTTAAATAATTTTTCTGTATTTTTAAAAATTAAAATTTCCTAAAAATGATAGGTGAAATTACCATGTTACGACATGTGCCAAAAATTAAAAAAACCGTTAAAGTTAACGGTCAATGTTGGTCAAGGGGCCAAATTGATTTTTTCTTGAGTTTGAGGGCATAATTGAGTGCGAAAAAGTTTAAGAATTTAATTGAATTTTTTTTACAAAAATTTAGGGGCTTATTTGAACCCTTAAGCCTATATTATTGAACTTTGGTAGAGGAAAACATTGGTTTCTTTGCTTGGTTAATAGATTGTAGGGTAAAATACAATATATGTTATTTAATTAAAGATTTGACAACAAACGTATTATTTGTTATTTGAAAGTAATAGTTGAGCCACCTAATTAATTTTTTTGTGACATACATGTCACTTTTCTTTATAAAGAAACAATTTACTCACTCAATTAAAATTTTGTGAGAAGTATGTCACATTGTCATTAAAATTAAAACATGACATGATATAATATTAAATTAGTCCCAAAATTTATACACTCTATTAATTTGGTCCTAATTCAAAAATAATTCAATAAACTTACCATTCATATTTAAAAAATTTGACACTCACCCTCTTGGCATATCTTTCGACCACTTGTCGCATTCTGTAATACTGCCCATCAGCTCATTAATTGACATATGTGATAGCTCGACAGATACAATCATCCCACTACTAGACAAATGGTGAACTAATGTAACAAACTCATTATGACCTTAACACCGTCTTCTAGTAGATACAATCACTTCACAAATGAAATTTTTAATAAAGGATTAATTTATTAAATTATTTTAAATTATGATCAAATTAATAGAATGTATAAATTTTAGGGACTGAATTGTTACTATACCAAGTTGTTTAAATTTTAACAAAATAGTGACATGTTTATCATAAAATTATAATTAAATGACTTGTTTCCCATAAAATTTTAATTAAATAATTAAAACTATTGCTTTTAAATTAAATGTGACATATTTGTCACAAATATTTAATTGATTAAATTGTTATTCTAAAAGAGCAATTTTTTAATTACTACACATATAATTTTAGGTTGTGTCTGGAGTAATTAAGATAGGATTAGATAGTATTTGTTATGAATATTTATCTATGTGGATGCCTATCATGGTAAGAACTTTTATTTAGGGGATTTGATTTACCTTATCATTAGGAATATTATCTCAATTAATTAGAGTTCAATGTATTATGTACATCCTATGCCTATAAATAGATGATTTGATTAAGGCATTCTACGCTTATGTCAATATTGAGAATAATACAAATCTCTCTCTTTCTCTCATCTCTTTATTCTTTTATTCTTGTTCGTTGTTCTACGTTATTTTATTCACAACACGTTATCAGCACGATCTTGCTCAATTACATGGTTCTTGCGAGTGATTATGAATCCTTACTGTGGTTCATACCACGACGCATCCAACATCATTCTCTTAGATGTCGATAGCCGAAGTTGGCAAAAAAATTTAAATGAAGGTACGTTCTTGTTGCGATTGGTATAAAAAAATTGAATCATGGTACGTTCTTCAAATACTCTTATTTTACTTTTAATTGTTGCTTTACTTTAAATCAAAGTGAAAGTAAATAATGGTATGATTAATCTTTGGTTAATATATAATGCAAGCATTCTCATTGCTTTGTTTTTCTTTTTATTTCAATGGAAATTAATATTATCACGTATATAAGAAAATGTATTAATATTTAATATTTATATGTATCAATAATTTGATGAAAGTTAATTATATTTTTAACATTGTTTTGAGTTTTACATGATATGCTCAATTATCGTGGTTCTCATTTATTTATCAAGTTATACATATCATGTATAGATCTGGTCCCTCATTGTTTAACTACTAAGTATTGTATCGAAAATAAAAAGATTTGTTTATGCTATGTATTTTCCTTTGAGCATTTGAATATATAAGGCGTGATATGTGCAAATATTTTTGAAATCTATTGGAAAATTTTAGATATGGTCTTTCGTTGTTATATTTTATTTGGTGATATTGGTATTTTTAACCATGTTTTGAGTTTTACATATCTTTAAATGGCTTGGGAAGAGACATGACGTAAAAAATTATGAGAAGCTGTATTGGTCATTTGTTATGTCTCCATTATCCTCGAGAGGATAATCAATATCAGTAAATTTTGATTTCATTTTTATTCTTTAAATTATTATTTTAAAGTACGATAAATCATGGTGATTTTGCTCGAAAGAAATATTTCTTCTACGTCGAAAAAAATCGACTATATACTTCTCCCAAGTTCATGTTACAAAAATTCATCTTAAGAAGAATTTATTTTTTTTTTATCAGCAAACTGTATGATTTTTATTCAAAGAGCCAAAAAAACATACAGCACGACAAGCCATACGCCTCATTAAAAACCTCCCTAGTGGAGGAAAAGAGTACGATATGACTTGTCTAAACATAGTACAATATCTCTCGACCCTTATTACAAGCACGCCACGAATAATGACACACGATCGACGCCCTCCTTGGCCAAAACATCAGCGAATCCATTAGCCTCCCTAGGCACATAACAAAATTGTAACTCATATGTAACCTGTCGCGCTTGATCAATCGCCGTGAACACGTCCCACAACCGCCATGGCCTCTTTGCCGATCGTGTAACCCAACTCAAAGCCACCTGTGAATCGGACTCGATTATCACACAAGAATTTATGTGGGATGCATTCCCTGAAGTGAATGCAAAGCATGATGTTTATTCCATGCGATTATCAATGATGGGGCATTCCCTGAAGTGAATGCAATCATGATGTTTATTCCATGCGATTATTGGATCTGTTTCATTCCCTGAAGTGAATGCAAACATGGTAAATTACTATTCAATTGGTAACATAACTTCGATATAATCTAAGTGTATTGGCTGGACATCCCGTTCTTCGAGGCTATTGGTCTCAAATGAGGTTTTTAAAGGACCTTGTGAACTGGTTTAACAATTCCGCGTATGAGGATAAATCTTTGTTCTTTGTGATATGGATATGTAAATAAAAATAGGGTAAACTACTCCAGTAACCACCCAACTATGGGTCGCGGCCTGTTTTGACCACCCAACTAAAAAAATTTAAAATTCGATCACCCAACTATTTAAATAGACCTATTTTGACCACCGGTCGTTAAAATCTAACGGAAAGGTGACGTGGTCGTTAAGTAAAATTTGTATAACTACACATTTGGTCCTCGTTAGTTCTTTATTATATCAATTTAGTCATAATTTTAATTTTAATTTAAATAAATAATAAAATTAATTAACCAATCAGATGACAACATGTGTCATCACCTGATTTGATGATTTTAATCTAATTGGTTAATTTTAATTTGTATAATGACACATGTTGTCACCTGATTGATTAATTAATTTTATTATTTATTAAAATTAAAATTAAAATTAGGAATAAATTGATATAATAAAGAACTAACAAGGACCAAATGTGTAATTATACAAATTTTACTTAACGGCCACGTCACCTTTCCATTAGATTTTAACGGTCGGTGGTCAAAATAGGTCTATTTAAATAGTTGGATGGTCAAATTTTGAATTTTTTTAGTTGGGTGGTCAAAACAGGTCGCGGCCCATAGTTAGGTGGTCACTAGAGTAGTTTACCCATAAAAATATACTCCACATTTCATGACAAATAATGTTGTCCTCAGAAACAATATCATGAAAAAGTTTTAAAGGTTCACTGGCTCTATCCATTTCTTGAAGTGAATGTGACATTATATTATGTAAAGAATAAAAGTCACATTAGAAGTTGTGGTCGTGGTAGAGGCTATGAATATATACATGAAAAATATGGTCATTTTAAGAATACTTCTACCCACCGGTAGTAAGGCTATAAGGATGAAAAGAGTGATAAAGATCTTTCTAAGGAAGTAAAAACTTTTTTTATTACCAATGCAATGTTATAAAACCATTAGTCTCGTACTTGTCGTACGCTGGAAAATCAATAATCGTTTAATGATAAAGGAAAGAAAATAGAAGTAAATTTTGTTTGCGAAAAATGACGAAGATGATATTAGTCCAATTTATTTGGACATTGTTGGTCCAACTCATTTGAATGTTGTTGATTTTCTTATAACCCTCGAAGGGAATAAACCATCTTCTATTTATTCTCATAACCTTGAAGAAAATTATTTATCTTTTTACTTATTTTGCTTTTTGTTTATTTACTTTACACATTAATTATTTACGTTTATATTTATATTTATATTTGTATATTATGATTTTTTTATTTATTTTGTTTAACACGATTACTTATCAAATACAATTTATGGTGACGATTTATGCTTAGCAGAAGCATAAGATATATTTTCCCATTTAAATGCAAGGGATAATGTGAGTATTATATCTTAAAGTACTAAAAATATTGATGCTCCAAAAGAGCAATAAGTTATTGAGAGAAAGCACATTTTAAAAAGTGCAGTATTGTGAATATTGCAATAATTACTGCTAATGGTAATAATATCGTCATCACTAGAAGTGGAAATTTTAAGAGAGCAATATGAGTTCGCAAAATATTCTTTTGGAATTACATGTTATCAATTGGCATATGAAATAAGCCAATGTGGATATAAGCTCTGGTAGTCAAAAATTCAATTGAAAGATCTAAAAGAGCTACATATTGCTACCAAAAGAATAATTTTCATTGAAAGCTCCGGAAGAGCTAAATATATTCCTATTCAAAGAACAACTTTTAGTGGACAATGTATTATCAAGTTTCAAAGAAACTTGTATTTCAATATTTGTACCACACATGTACAAGTGATATTGAATCACATGTTTTGGTAAACCAGAAGTTTACAAATTGAGGAATGTATATATATACACATGTATATATATATAGTTGGCATGATCGGTTAGACCATCCTGATCAATAATGATGCGAAAGCTATTGAGATTTATATGCACATTTATTAAAAGAACATGCAGTTCTTGTGGTGCTTGTTCTTAAAGAAATTGATTAAATTTCACTTACTAAAAAACATGAATTTCTCGTGTTGCTTGTTTTCAAAGGAAATGATTAAGATCTCACTTACCAAAAGAACTTGAAGTTCTTATACTAAAGTTGAGACTGCATGTCTTGTATATCTGAATGAAATATGGGCTCATTTATCCACAAATGTGGAAAGTTTTATATGATTTTAGTAGATGCATCTACATTACTTTATCAACTTACAACCAGAAGTTTGTGAGATTGATTCTAAAAGGATTCAAATTATGCAATTAGACTATTCGTCTTGCAAAAGCTAGTGGGTTTATATTTTATGCTATACAAGTTGAAATAACTGTTACAAAGCCTATTGATTATGAAAAATACGGTTTAGAAAATTTTTAATTGGATGCCTCCACTTTGATAGCTAAACTGTGAGAACAAAATAATTATTATTTATATGATATTTCAATATAGCAGCACTTATACGCATCAAGCCAACGAGTTATAATAAACTCCCTGTTATGATTGGTTTTTGGTCATAAGTCATACATTCCCATTTTATAATTTTTGATTGTGCGATATATTGTTGAATTGCTCCACCACAACGCACAAAATGGGTAAATAAAAAGGGTTGAGAATATATATTGAGTATGAGTCTCCTTTTATGTTTAAATTCTTAAACATTAATTGGAGAATCCTTTATGATATGATTTTTCTCAACAATAGGATGAGATAATAATCAAGTGGATAAAGAAAAATGAATTATCGTTATCTAGATCTTCATATATGAAGCAGAAGTTCATAAGATAATTCATGTTATTACATGTCAACTGTCAGACATATTTATTGACCCAATGAGAGTAACTAAGTCTCATATAACAACTGAAATGCTTTAAATTTGAATTACATGTTAGAGAGAATGGATGTAAATCATGCATGAAGCATGATAATTGGTTCCAATGATCAAAATTCTCGTAAATGAAAAATAGTATAAGATGGTCATATATTGGAGGCGGGTGCTCTTGAAGAGACCCAAGACATAACTAATAATAAAACTCTAGAAGAGTTTCATGTACCTGAAATAAAATATTGAAAGCTTGAAGATTTCTCGATGAGTTATGTCACTACGAGAATGGAACCAAAAAAATTGAAAAGTTGTCGACAACGATTTTATATAGAACACTTCTGTAGAAGTAAAGAAAGAAAACGAGGATCTTATATAAGAATCTATAGATATTGAAATGATTGTCAATATAGAAAGACGCTTTGAACTTCCAAAAGAGAAGTATTTGGACCAGCAGTCCAAACACCTAAAGGTGTAATGCAAGTGAGGCACAAATAAGTAGTCGTAAATAAGACTTGAATTATGATTTATGAAGAGTTTTAATTACTTCATTGTGGATGCAATTACTTTGGAAGTTATGAAATATTTTATATGCGTCTAATTATTTTGTGGATCCCTATTTATCCTTGAAGGATTTAAAGTGCTAGAAGCATTTGGAAATTTCTGAGGAAATTTATTTAGACATGTCTCATTGAATATTTTGGCACATTTGGCATAATCGCCTTAGTGAGTACTAATTGATGAAATATTGTAAGAATGATCAGATTTCCTTATGTATTTTTAAAAAGGAGTTTTGGATTAAGATTCATTATGATAATTTGAATTTCATTAGAACTCCTAAAGAGCTTCAAATTGGAAACTCATGAAGCGTTTTCAATGTATTTAATGAAAGTATTTGAGAAAAATAATCTTGAGATGTGGTTTTGTCTCGACCTAAAGATCGAGCACTTAAATATGCATGTTTATCTATGAATGGACATAAGCTGAAAGAATTTTAAAGAAGATTCAATATGGATAGAGCATATCTATTGAGTATCCCAATAGTTGTAAGATTGTTGGATGTGAATAAAAATAATTATATTTTTTCTTGGTCTTAAAGCACCACATATTAGTTGGTTAAGAAATATTCATGGATATACAAAGATCAATGCCTTTAGATCTTCAAACACTCGTCGATGCCTCCTCAAATCTTGTAGAAATAATTGTTATGCACGAGGCAAGTCAAAAATGTGTTTGGCTAAGACTATTGACCCAACATATCTAGAAGATATGTGATTTACTTTCACAAGATATGACACAAATGCTATCTTGTGTAGAGATAATGAAAGGTGGATACATCATGGAAAATATTACTCCAAAGTTTCATCCCTCACGATATTTAGAAAAAAGTATTCAAGATTGAATTATGAAGATTCAAAGATCTTTTCTGGTATTTTCATGAGGGGAGTAAATACGCGTTGCACTTTTTTCCCTTAACCGAGGTTTTGTCCAATGGGTTTTCCTGATAAGGTTTTTAATGAGCCAACATGTTATGTGTATCAAAGATGTGTGTACTCTTTTTCCTTCACTAAAGATGTAACCCCCTTAACCCGGCCTAGACGGTTGACCCGAGTTAAGAAAGTCACACGGGGAAAACCAAAGTCAACCCGAAAGTCAACCTTGATTAACAACCCTTTTTTTCTTTTTAAACTTGTCTAGATGCACATTAACCCTAGTTATGATCTTACAAACAACATTCTCAAAGATCATAAACATCAGAGATCAAGCAGGGATCCAATTGAACAATTTGCAACTTTAGGGACCAAATTGTAAATTCTGAAAACTATAAGGCCATAATCCAAATTAAAGTTACCATCTTGAAATTAATCAGGTTTCATGCTTCTCTGCTAAATTTCAACTCAAACGGACATTCCAAACTCATACAATTGCACAAACAAGATTCAGGACCAAAACGCAAACATTCCAAAACATTTAACTACCAATGTCAGCCCCCAACGGTCACGTGTTCCGAAACAGGGAGAGCCCGTTTCGAAACACGGGGCCGTTCCGCAACGCGTACCGAAACGCGGGCTGGCAGTGGCCTTTCCGTTTCGGAACGGTGCCTACCGTTTCGGACGCCTGGGTTCATGCAAGGCACCCGTTCCGAAACGGTAACCTCTGTTCCGAAACACCCTGCACAGAATGCAGCAAAAGGCTTCCTAAAACATGCAATTGATCAACCATACATGCTCCAAATGCTACCACGCTTTACCAGCATGAAATTCATCATATAAGAGACATGCTTGCATCAACAATTCAACATATTAACATCATATAAGAAAAGCCCCAATTCTATTGGCATGCTTCCTACACAAGCTAACCATTCATGCATAAGCCTTCAAAACCAAGCACAAAAAGACCAGTTACAAATCCAGCATTTCCAACAACATTAGACAACTTAGGGAGTTCCAAACATCTCCCAAAACATACACATAGGTCCCCCATTGCCAAATTACCAAAAGCTAAAATGTGTTTAAGGAAACCTTCCATACTTGAGCTTAATCCCACTTGATTGCTTGCCTTCCTTGCTGCCCTCAAAGTACCTTAATGATCTGCATTATTGGTTTAAGAAAACGAAAGAGAGCGTAAGCAAAAGCTTAGTGAGGAATGCTCTTTAAAACCAATCAATAATGCATTTATCAAACTCTTTATAAATCATACTTCAAACCATCATATATACATGCTCACTGGCATTCTTAAACAAGCAATACATGCTCCATGTCAATTCATGTCATATTGGCCACAAGTGATAAGTTTCATCTTTTAAAAAAAATGAGATCAACATAAGACTCACACATGGACTTTTAAACACCATTGTGATCTTATAATTCTCAAGAACCACATAAGGACTTTTAACCACCTTAGTGTTCTTCCCAAGGACTTTTAAACACCTTGGCCACAAGGACTTTTAAACACCTTGGCCCATGGACTTTTAAACACCATGGCAAGGACCACACAAGGAATTTTAACCACCTTTGTGTCCTTAACAAGAATCATCCAAGGACTTTTAACCACCTTGATGTTCTTAAGTAACAAGGCTCACTCAAGGACTTTTAACCACCTTAGTGACCTTAACAAGAATCATCATGGACTTTTAACCACCATGAAGTTCTTAGAAACCTCAAGGCTCACTCAAGGACTTTTAACCACCTTAGTGACCTTAACCTTTTCAAAACATCACTTGCCAATATACATCATTATCATCAAATAATCCACTGTTTTAAAGCATTAAACCAAGCCATAAACATCATGCATTTATAAGCATCAAACCACATTTTAACCATGCTCAAAAACAAGGAACTCTTACCTTGAGCTTCCTTCAACACATGGCTTACAAAATCAGCAATAACCATGCTAATTCATGCTTTCAAAACAGAATTTAAAACATGCAATAAACCACTTTGCATCACAATCAAATCATGGCCACCACTAGAGAGTTTTTCCGAAAACTTACACTTGAGCTTAGCAAAGTTGTTTAGACTTAAACTAAGCTCCCAAGACATTGATTTCAAAGCCGAAAACCCAATTTCACTCACCGATTCCACTTCGCCTCTTGCCGAAGCACGAATCAAGCTATCGGATCACCACCACTTGGATCCAAAGATGCCTCCCCTGTTTTAAACACATCAAAGCAGAGGATTAATGCATCATCATGCATTAATAGCTTCAATGAAAGCACCTAAACTCTCTGCTCTCATCCACACTCCATTTTCGGCCACCAAACACAACCGAAAATGCCTCCAAACCACTTCTCAACAAAGCCCAGCCATAAACCATCAAAACAAAACATCCTTTAGCATCATTCAACATCTAAAAAGAACCTAACAACATCCTTATACCTCCAGCAACAACAGATCCACAAGATCACCTCAAAAACAACCAAGAATCATAAGCTAAACTTAGGAAATTCAACCTATCCGGGATTGCATTTATCAAAACTCAATTCCTTATCAAATTAACATTCATTAATCATCAAAAACACATCTCAAATCACAGCTTTAACAGATCCAACGAAAATTCATCAAAAATCACCAAATCTTGCATTTTAAGCCAAGATCCATTTTACAACTTAAAAGCCATTTATAAAACATCAATTAAGGATTGAGAACTTAGGAATTTCAGTAAAGAACTGAGAGTTTAGAGGAGAAGGACGTTCTTACCTCCAAACTTGAGTTTCTCCTCTTTTAGAGCCAAAAACCTTGATGAATCAAGTAGAAAAATGGTGAGGTTTTGTAGATATGATGATTAGGAATCAAAAGAGAGTTGAAAGGAGAGATTTAAGTGACAAAATCAGAAGAAATTCTCTGGAGAGAAAGTGTTTGGGTTGAGAGAAAATGAGAGAAAGGAAAATTGAGAAAATAGAAAGTTAGTTACAAAATAGCCAAAATGATTTCCCTCCACTTTTCTATAGCTTTAAAATCATAATTAAACCTTAAAATATCTTAGAAAAATCTGGAGAAACTCCCTTTGGGTAAATAGCTCCTTAAAGATTCAAAGTTTCAATCCTTTCTAAAACAGTCACGCAACTTTCAAAAATTACATTTTGGTCACTAGCCAAAATGTCACCCTTCCAAAACTCATTTTGTAAAATTGATTTCACAGTTCACTTATATATATTAAAAGATGATTTTAGAACATTTTTCCATATTTTTAATGCAACCCGAACTAGGCTTTCCTAATTTCACCTTTTTAGATTCGAACAGCACTTTGACCAAACCGGTCAACGCCCAAAACTAATAAGCCCAAAACCGGGGCGTTACAACTCTCCCCCCCTTAAGAAATTTCGTCCCCGAAATTTACCTGAAGGAAAGAGATAAGGAAACTGCTTCAGCATGTCTTCCTTCCGCTCCCACGTGGCTTCCTCAACGCCTCGATGCTTCCACAGCACCTTTACCAACTCAATGGTCTTGCCACGAAGAACCTTGCTATCCGAATCCAGAACCTTCACCAGTTCCTCATCATAGGTCAAATCCGGATTCAATTCCACTTCCTCCACAGGCATCACATGCGAAGGATCAGATCTATACTTCCGGAGCATAGAAACATGGAACACATCATGAATCTTCTCCAACTCTTGAGGTAGCCTCAACTTGTACGCAACAGGACCCACACGCTCAACCACCTCATATGGTCCAATGTACCTAGGGCTCAACTTACCCTTCCGGCCAAACCTCGTCACCTTCTTCCAAGGCAAAACTGTTAGTTATGTAGGAATATACGTGTAGAGTAAATTAAGGATTACGAGAATATTTCTTGTATTTACAATCCCTTACTTTAAGGGATTATATCTTTTCCTAAAATTAGTCTCTTTCCTAATTTAAAGTTTCCTAAGATAGAGATATAGCTTGTATATAAATATGTAATAGATCTTTCTAATAAAATAAGAGAATTACTCTGATTTCCTACATGGTATCAGAGCGGGTCGATCCTCTCTTCCAAATTTCAATTTTTTTCTTTTTTCCCTTTTCTCTCGACCTTTCTTCCTTATTTAGAAAATATGGGTACAGCAGAACTTGCTGCTTCTGCAATTAGCTCTCCAGTGAGCCCTCGTCCATCTAATTTTACCCTTTCGGATGCGTCTCTTTCTCCCATTCCGTCTCAATCAGCGAGACCAGCAGATGTTACTATACATGACAGTCCTTCCAGCAATTTCAGTAAGCAACAGATGGTGGAGCTCCAACAGATGTTTGGTCCAATTTCCTCCCAATCAGATTCTACTGTATTTTCTGCTACAGAAGGTAGAATTTCCTGTTTGGCCACTTCTAATCCTCTTTCCTGGATTATAGATTCTGGTGCCTTTGACCATATGACAGGCAACCTTCAGCTATTTCGCACCTTTAACCATTGCAACTCTAAAACCTCCATCAAAGTTGCAGATGGGTCTCTCTCCCAAGTAAAAGGAAGTGGCACTATTCAAGTGGGTGATAAACTGGTTTTGCCTAATGTGCTATATGTTCCTAATCTTGCCTGTAACTTGTTATCAGTTAGTAAGTTAGTTCAAGATATTAAATGTGATGCTCACTTTGGAATTAATGGGTGTGTATTTCAGGAACAGGGCTCGAGGAAGGTGATTGGCAGTGCTAGGCTATCCAATGGTCTCTATATCCTTGATGAATTACCAACTCAGATTTTTTCAGTTTCACGTTGTTTTAAGACTTCATCTTCTTCTTCTTTAAGTAACCCTGATGAGATTATGTTGTGGCATCGTAGGCTAGGACATCCAAATTTTGTGTATCTTTCAAAATTGTTTCCCAATTTATTTAGCCATAAAAAGCCTCATTCTTTTAAGTGTGAAGTATGTCAAATTGCTAAACATACCAGACAAACATATGCTCCTTCCTCATTTACACCCACATCTCCTTTTTCTATAATCCACAGTGATATTTGGGGTCCGTCTAAGGTCAGAAGCTTATCTGGGTCTAGGTGGTTTATTACCTTTATTGATGACTATTCTAGGACTACTTGGACTTTTTTAATGAGGGAAAAGACGGAAGTTGAGTCAATTTTCAAAACTTTTTATCAAATGATTGAGAATCAGTTTGACAAACATATTAAGGTTGTGAGGAGTGATAATGGGCGTGAATACCTTAGTCAATCTCTTGGGTGTTATTTTCGGGAAAAAGGTATTGTCCATCTTACTTCCTGTGTCAACACTCCACAACAAAATGGAGTTGCCGAAAGAAAAAACAGACATCTACTAGAGGTTACGAGGTCTCTTCTTTTTTCAGCCAAAGCACCTAAATATCTTTGGGGGGAAGCCTTACTTACTGCCACCTACCTTATCAACAGAATGCCCAGCAAAACCTTGGGTTTTGTAGCACCAACAGAAGCCTTATTCAAACATTTTCCTCACTTTAAACCACTGTCATCTGTTCTTCCTCTTAGGGTATTTGGCAGCACAGCTTTTGTTCATGTGCATGATAAAAATAGAAGTAAGTTGGACCCTAAATCAATCAGGTGTGTGTTTATAGGATATTCCTCTAGTCAAAAGGGTTACAAATGCTATTCTCCTATTTCTAAAAAGACCTATGTCTCTTTCGATGTCACTTTCTTTGAGGATAACCCATATTTTGCAGGGACTGAACTTCAGGGGGAGAAAAATGAGGAATTTCAGCCCTTTGTTTTTCCACCTTCCATCATTTCTCCTCTACCAGACATTCCTCTCATATCCAATCCTGAAACCACCAGAAAAGAAAACACTATGCCAACAGAAATGCACTCTCCTCGGACCAACAAATCACCAAGTCCTTGTACAACACCTCTTCCAGCACCTAGGGCTGTAGCACAAATTTCCCCTACTTCTGTGCATCCACAACCGGCTGACAGTCAAATTAAGGTGTATACCAAGAGAAGAAGAGTCCCTAATGAAGTAAATAACCAGCCTAGCACTTGTCAAGAATCAGACTCAAGTCCTGTTGCTGTTGAACCGGGCTTAAATCCTGCTACTGCTGAGATTGAAGGTAACATTACTCCTCAAGATTCTAGTGATCTTGGTGACTTTCCTATTGCTATTAGAAAGGGAGTACGAAAATGTACTATGCACCCAATTAACAAATTTGTTGCCTATGGTAGACTTCAGCCCACTTTTAAGGCCTTTACAGCCAGCCTAGACAGTGTGCAGATTCCTAAAACTGTGGAGGAGGCCTTAAAGAATCCCAAATGGAAGAAAGCTGTAGAAGAAGAAGTAAGGGCACTCGAGAAAAATGAGACATGGTGTTTGACAGATCTACCAGAGGGAAAGAGAGCTGTTGGATGCAAGTGGGTGTTCACCATCAAGTACAACTCAGATGGGAGCATTGAGAGGTATAAGGCAAGGCTGGTGGCTAAAGGCTTTACACAATCCTATGGGGTGGATTATCAAGAAACCTTTGCACCAGTGGCTAAATTGAATACCATTAGAGTCTTGCTGTCCATAGCTGTGAACAAGGACTGGAAATTACACCAACTAGACATCAAAAATGCCTTTCTCAATGGGAGGCTCGAGGAGGAAGTATATATGCAAATACCACCTGGTCTAGAAGGTAAAACAACTAGAAATACAGTGTGCAAACTCAACAAATCACTGTATGGACTTAAGCAATCTCCAAGAGCCTGGTTCGAGAGGTTTGCAAAGGCTATGGTAAAGAATGGATTCAAACAAAGTCAGGCTGATCACACCCTGTTCAGAAAGGTTGCAGCAACTGGTAAAATGACCTTATTAATTGTGTATGTTGATGACATAATTATTACAGGGGATAATAGTAGAGAAATTGAGAATTTGAAGGCTATTCTTGCCCGAGAGTTTGAAACAAAGGACTTGGGGAGTCTAAGGTACTTTCTGGGTATGGAAGTAGGAAGGTCAAGTGAAGGTTTAGTCATCAACCAAAGGAAGTACATCCTAGATCTTCTTACAGAAACCGGGATGCTTGGGTGCAAGCCAGCTGAGACACCCATGGACCCAGGGTTAAAGTTCAACAAAGAAGAAGCTGGTAATCCAGTTGACAAAGAACCCTATCAAAGGTTAGTTGGAAAACTGATTTATCTTTCTCTAACAAGGCCAGACATTGCATACTCAGTGAGTGTTATAAGCCAGCACATGAGTGATCCTCGAGAAGAACATTTGGAGGCTGTTAACAGAATTCTGAGGTACCTAAAATTCACCCCTGGTGCTGGGCTAATTTTCAAGAAAAATTCAGACAGAACAGTGAAGGTATACACGGATTCAAGCTGGGCAGGAGAGCTCACTGATAGAAGGTCAGTTAGTGGATATTGTGCTTATGTTTGGGGCAACTTGGTTACTTGGAGAAGCAAAAAACAGGTTGTGGTGTCAAGGAGCAGTGCTGAGGCAAAATTTAGAGCATTAGCTCTTGGAATATGTGAAGGAATGTGGATAAAGAGGCTTCTCAAAGAGCTGGAGTTGGATGAAAAGACTGAGTTCGAGGTCTATAGTGACAGCCAGTCAGCAATGAGTATTGCTAAGAATCCAGTGCAACATGACAGAACCAAACACATTGAAATAGATAGGCACTTTATCTATGAGAAAGTGAATGGTGGTATTGCACAGCTAAATTATATTCCTACCAGGAGCCAGATAGCTGACATCTTTACTAAAGCACTTCCAAGAGTTACTTTTGATGAGTTTACATCCAAACTGGGTATATACAACATATACACAGTTTGAGGGGGAGTGTTAGTTATGTAGGAATATACGTGTAGAGTAAATTAAGGATTACGAGAATATTTCTTGTATTTACAATCCCTTACTTTAAGGGATTATATCTTTTCCTAAAATTAGTCTCTTTCCTAATTTAAAGTTTCCTAAGATAGAGATATAGCTTGTATATAAATATGTAATAGATCTTTCTAATAAAATAAGAGAATTACTCTGATTTCCTACAGAAACCTTCAAGAACACACGGTCACCCACTGCATACTCAACCTCCTTACGCTTCAAATCCGCGTAAGACTTTTGCCGATCAGAAGCCGCCTTCAAACGCTCACAAATGAGCTTCACCTTCTCGGTGGTTCCTTTCAACAAAGCCGGCATCGAAACCAACTTCTGACCCGTTTCAGCCCAACAAAGAGGAGTCCTACACTTCCTCCCGTACAAAGCCTCATAAGGTGCCATCTGTATACTTGCCTGATAACTATTGTTATAAGCAAACTCCACCAAAGGCAAATGCTTCTCCCAAGAGCCTTGAAACTCGATCACGCAGCACCTCAACATATCCTCCAAAATCTGAATAACACGCTCAGATTGACCATCCGACTGAGGATGATAGGATGTACTGAAATTCAACCATGTACCCAAAGCTTGATGCAAGCACTGCCAGAAACGCGATGTGAACCTCGGATCCCTATCCGACACAATCGACTTAGGCACACCATGCAGCCGCACAATCTCAGCAATGTACAGCTCTGCCAGCTTATCCAAAGAAAACGTAGTATGCACAGGCAAGAAATGCGCACACTTCGTCAGGCGATCCACAATCACCCAAACCGAATTCTTCTTTGATGGTGACAAAGGTAAACCGGATACAAAATCCATGGTAACCCTTTCCCACTTCAATTCAGGGATTCTCAACGGTTGCAACAACCCTGAAGGAACCTGATGCTCAGCCTTAACCCGCTGACACACCATACACTTGCTTACAAACTCTGCAACATCCTTTTTCAAACCCACCCAATAGTACTCATCACGAAGATCACGGTACATCTTAGTACTACCAGGGTGCATAGCAAAAGGACTACTATGACCTTCAGTCAGAATAGTACGCCTCAACTCAGCATCTTTAGGCACTACAATCCGACTACCAAAACACAACACACCATCATCATTAAAGCAGAAATCCGAAGGTCTACCCTCCGCAATATCCTGAACATGAGACACCAAGGAATCATCTAGCAACTGCTTTTCCCTGATCAACTGAACCATAGATGGCTTCACTTGCAACTCAGCTATAAGACCACCATCTCGCGATATACTCAAGCTAGCAAACATAGCCCTCAGCTCAACAGCTACCTTCCTACTCAAGGCATCCGCAACAACATTAGCTTTTCCAGGATGGTACTCAATCGTCAGATCATAATCCTTGAGCAACTCCAACCAACGCCGCTGCCTAAGATTCAACTCCTTCTGAGACATCAGATACCTCAAACTCTTGTGATCCGTGTACACCGTACACTTCTCACCATACAGATAATGCCTCCAGATCTTCAGAGCAAAAACCACTGCAGCCAGCTCAATATCATGCGTAGGGTAATTGCGCTCATGCACCTTCAACTGCCGCGACGCATAAGCAACCACCTTACCCTCTTGCATCAACACACATCCCAAACCAACATAGGACGCATCACTATAGACCACAAACTCTTTCCCTGATTCAGGCTGAACCAAGATAGGAGCTTGCGTCAAAGCCACCTTAAGCTTCTCAAAAGCCTGCTGTCTCGCTTCAGTCCATTCATACTTAACATCTTTCTGCAACAGCTTCGTCAAAGGTGCAGCAATCTTAGAAAAACCATCCACAAACCTCCGGTAGTATCCCGCCAAACCAAGGAAACTACGAACCTCATGAACTGACTTAGGAACCTTCCAATTCATCACCGCCTCAATCTTCTGAGGATCAACACGAATCCCCTCAGCAGAAACTACATGCCCAAGAAACACCACCTCCTTAAGCCAAAACTCACACTTGCTCAGCTTAGCATAAAGCTGATTCTCCAACAAAGCTTGCAAAACAATCCTCAAATGCTCTTCATGCTCCTCCTCAGTACGCGAGTACACGAGGATATCATTAATGAATACCACAACGAACTTGTCCAGGTATTCATGAAACACACGATTCATCATGTCCATGAAAGCAGCAGGAGCATTTGTCAAACCAAACGGCATCACAAGGAACTCATAATGCCCATACCTTGTTCTGAAAGCTGTCTTAGGCACATCCACATCCTTCACCTTCAACTGATAATACCCTGACCTCAAGTCAATCTTAGAGAACACCGCAGCTCCCCGAAATTGATCAAAGAGATCATCAATCCTCGGCAAAGGATACCGATTTTTGATAGTCAACTTGTTCAGCTGACGGTAATCAATGCACATTCTCATCGTGCCATCCTTCTTCTTCACAAACAAAACCGGTGCACCCCAAGGTGACACACTCGGCCGGATGAAACCACGATCAAGCAGCTCTTGCAACTGCGTCTTCAGCTCTTTCAGCTCCTTAGGTGCCATTCTATAGGGAGTAATAGACACAGGAGTCGTATTCTCATACAGCTCAATTCCAAACTCCACCTCGCGATTAGGAGGTAAACCAGGCAACTCCTCAGGAAACACTCCAGGAAACTCCTTCACAACTCTGATGTCTTGCACCCTCAACTCCTTAGAACTAGGATTCATTACAAAAGCTCGATAAGCTTCACAACCTTGCCTCAGCATCCTGCTCGCCTCCAAGGTAGACACCACATTGGCAAGAAACTTCACATTCTCACCGACCACAACAACTTCATAATCATCCGCAAGCTTCAACGAAACTCGCTTATTTCCACAATCCACAACAGCACGATGCTCAGCAAGCCAATCCATACCAAGGATTACATCAAAACCATAGAAAGGCAGCTCCATAAGATCAACATGAAAAACATGTTCTTGAACAACCAAAGGACACCTTCTATAGAGCTTTCGAGTCACAACAGTCTCACCAAAAGAACTAGTGACACGAACACCAACATCCAAAGACTCAACAGGCAAACCAAGCAATTCAGCATGCTCACGCAAAATGTATGAATGCGTAGATCCAGAATCTATCAAGGAAAGTAATGACAAGGATTGCAAAGTAAAGGTACCTGCAATCACATCTGCATCATTCCTCCCCTCCCGCTGAGCATACACCCTCGCTTGACCTCCACCTTCAGGCTGAATAGCCACAACATGGGCTACTCCACGACCACCTTCTTCTCTCCGCTGAAAATTACCACGGCCGCGCCCGCGACCTCTCTGCGGTGCAGCAACAACGGGAGCACGCACTTGACCACCAGCCAACATAGGACAATCCCGCCTCAAATGGTCCGCAGACCTACAATTCCAGCATCCATTACCAGCTGCCGCAACAGAAGCTTGCACCTCCCTCACAGCACGAGGACAGTCACGTTTCATGTGACCACGCGAACCACAAATCCAACAAGCACTCGGATCAGCTCTAGGATTACCTCCTCTAGCAGATGCACCACCACCTCTCTTGGCTGAGGACTGATACTTCTGATCACGTCCCCTCTTGTTCCGTCCACCACCGGAACTATATTCAGCAGCTCTCTTACCAGAACTTGCTCCAGCACCTCTAGCAGACAAACCCAAGTTCATCTCAATATCCTTGGCTCGGCCCACCAGCACATCAAAATCATCATACTCAGTGGCCAACACATACATCTTCACCTCCGTCACTAAACCATAACGGAACCTTTCGCACCTCTCCCGCTCATCAGGTACTAGCTCAGGTGCATACTGACTGAGTCTAACAAACTGAACTTCATACTCAGCCACCGTCATGCTCCCTTGGGTAAGAGACATGAACTCACGCTTCTTTTCATCAAGATACCTCACACCAAGATATCTCCTCTTGAACACATTCTGAAAGAATGTCCAAGACACATCAGCTTTAGCCATTCCAGCTATAGTGGTCGTCCACCACGTATAAGCATCATCCTGTAGTAAAGATACTACACAGCCCAGCTTTTGCACATCCGTGCAACTCATCTGACCCAGAATCCTCTTGGTACTCTCTAACCAAGCTTCAGAACCTTCAGCAGACATACCCCTGAACTCAGTCCCACCAAGACTGCGCAAACGCTCCAAAGGTAGTCTAACTCCAGCATCTCCCTGATGCCCAGCTCCTTGAGCTCCAGCTACTGCCGCTCTAAAAGCACCAGCAATAGCTTGAACCAACATAGACATGTCAGGCATAGCTTGCCCCTGACCAACCTCAGGTCCAGCAGCTCCAGCACCAGCTGCAGCTTCAGCTCTTTCTCCCTCAGCACCACCACCACCAGGTGGAGGAGGAGGTAACACCGCACTACCCGCATTTTCCTCATTCTCATTCTCATTAGGAGCCGTAGCTCGCACATTACTTCTCAACTCTCTACGTGGTGCCATACTTTTACCATGCAAACACAATGCAAATAAAACAAGTCAGGCCCAGCAAGGTAAGCAATCCAAGTACTCAAGCTCAACTTCATTTAAAATCAACATCATTTCATTAGCTTTGATTTGGCAATGGGTACCCACAACATGCTACATCACAGCATACAACTCAATTGCATCAAAATCACAAACCACCCATCATACTTTCACTCAACAAGCATACAAGGTATACACACTTCAATCATGCACACATTCATTCCCAATTACTCGAGAACTCAGCTCTGATACCACCAAATGTAACCCCCTTAACCCGGCCTAGACGGTTGACCCGAGTTAAGAAAGTCACACGGGGAAAACCAAAGTCAACCCGAAAGTCAACCTTGATTAACAACCCTTTTTTTTCTTTTTAAACTTTTCTAGATGCACATTAACCCTAGTTATGATCTTACAAACAACATTCTCAAAGATCATAAACATCAGAGATAAAGCAGGGACCCAATTGAACAATTTGCAACTTTAGGGACCAAATTGTAAATTCTGAAAACTATAAGGCCTTAACCCAAATTAAAGTTACCATCTTGAAATTAATCAGGTTTCATGCTTCTCTGCTAAATTTCAACTCAAACGGACATTCCAAACTCATACAATTGCACAAACAAGATTCAGGACCAAAACGCAAACATTCCAAAACATTTAACTACCAATGTCAGCCCCCAACGGTCACGTGTTCCGGAACAGGGAGAGCCCGTTTCGAAACACGGGGCCGTTCCGCAACGCGTACCGAAACGCGGGATGGCAGTGGCCTTTCCGTTTCGGAACGGTGCCTACCGTTTCGGACGCCTGGGTTCATGCAAGGCACCCGTTCCGAAATGGTAGCCTCTGTTCCGAAACACCCTGCACAGAATGCAGCAAAAGGCTTCCTAAAACATGCAATTGATCAACCATACATGCTCCAAATGCTACCACGCTTTACCAGCATGAAATTCATCATATAAGAGACATGCTTGCATCAACAATTCAACATATTAACATCATATAAGAAAAGCCCCAATTCTATTGGCATGCTTCCTACACAAGCTAACCATTCATGCATAAGCCTTCAAAACCAAGCACAAAAAGACCAGTTACAAATCCAGCATTTCCAACAACATTAGACAACTTAGGGAGTTCCAAACATCTCCCAAAACATACACATAGGTCCCCCATTGCCAAATTACCAAAAGCTAAAATGTGTTTAAGGAAACCTTCCATACTTGAGCTTAATCCCACTTGATTGCTTGCCTTCCTTGCTGCCCTCAAAGTACCTTAATGATCTGCATTATTGGTTTAAGAAAACGAAAGAGAGCGTAAGCAAAAGCTTAGTGAGGAATGCTCTTTAAAACCAATCAATAATGCATTTATCAAACTCTTTATAAATCATACTTCAAACCATCATATATACATGCTCACTAGCATTCTTAAACAAGCAATACATGCTCCATGTCAATTCATGTCATATTGGCCACAAGTGATAAGTTTCATCTTTTAAAAAAAATGAGATCAACATAAGACTCACACATGGCCTTTTAAACACCATTGTGATCTTATAATTCTCAAGAACCACATAAGGACTTTTAACCACCTTAGTGTTCTTCCCATGGACTTTTAAACACCTTGGCCCCAAGGACTTTTAAACACCTTGGCCCATGGACTTTTAAACACCATGGCAAGGACCACACAAGGAATTTTAACCACCTTTGTGTCCTTAACAAGAATCATCCAAGGACTTTTAACCACCTTGATGTTCTTAAGTAACAAGGCTCACTCAAGGACTTTTAACCACCTTAGTGACCTTAACAAGAATCATCATGGACTTTTAACCACCATGAAGTTCTTAGAAACCTCAAGGCTCACTCAAGGACTTTTAACCACCTTAGTGACCTTAACCTTTTCAAAACATCACTTGCCAATATACATCATTATCATCAAATAATCCACTGTTTTAAAGCATTAAACCAAGCCATAAACATCATGCATTTATAAGCATCAAACCACATTTTAACCATGCTCAAAAACAAGGAACTCTTACCTTGAGCTTCCTTCAACATATGGCTTACAAAATCAGCAATAACCATGCTAATTCATGCTTTCAAAACAGAATTTAAAACATGCAATAAACCACTTTGCATCACAATCAAATCATGGCCACCACTAGAGAGTTTTTCCGAAAACTTACACTTGAGCTTAGCAAAGTTGTTTAGACTTAAACTAAGCTCCCAAGACATTGATTTCAAAGCCGAAAACCCAATTTCACTCACCGATTCCACTTCGCCTCTTGCCGAAGCACGAATCAAGCTATCGGATCACCACCACTTGGATCCAAAGATGCCTCCCCTGTTTTAAACACATCAAAGCAGAGGATTAATGCATCATCATGCATTAATAGCTTCAATGAAAGCACCTAAACTCTCTGCTCTCATCCACACTCCATTTTCGGCCACCAAACACAACCGAAAATGCCTCCAAACCACTTCTCAACAAAGCCCAGCCATAAACCATCAAAACAAAACATCCTTTAGCATCATTCAACATCTAAAAAGAACCTAACAACATCCTTATACCTCCAGCAACAACAGATCCACAAGATCACCTCAAAAACAACCAAGAATCATAAGCTAAACTTAGGAAATTCAACCTATCCGGGATTGCATTTATCAAAACTCAATTCCTTATCAAATTAACATTCATTAATCATCAAAAACACATCTCAAATCACAGCTTTAACAGATCCAACGAAAATTCATCAAAAATCACCAAATCTTGCATTTTAAGCCAAGATCCATTTTACAACTTAAAATCCATTTATAAAACATCAATTAAGGATTGAGAACTTAGGAATTTCAGTAAAGAACTGAGAGTTTAGAGGAGAAGGACGTTCTTACCTCCAAACTTGAGTTTCTCCTCTTTTAGAGCCAAAAACCTTGATGAATCAAGTAGCAAATGGTGAGGTTTTGTAGATATGATGATTAGGAATCAAAAGAGAGTTGAAAGGAGAGATTTAAGTGACAAAATCAGAAGAAATTCTCTGGAGAGAAAGTGTTTGGGTTGAGAGAAAATGAGAGAAAGGAAAATTGAGAAAATAGAAAGTTAGTTACAAAATAGCCAAAATGATTTCCCTCCACTTTTCTATAGCTTTAAAATCATAATTAAACCTTAAAATATCTTAGAAAAATCTGGAGAAACTCCCTTTGGGTAAATAGCTCCTTAAAGATTCAAAGTTTCAATCCTTTCTAAAACAGTCACGCAACTTTCAAAAATTACATTTTGGTCACTAGCCAAAATGTCACCCTTCCAAAACTCATTTTGTAAAATTGATTTCACAGTTCACTTATATATATTAAAAGATGATTTTAGAACATTTTTCCATATTTTTAATGCAACCCGAACTAGGCTTTCCTAATTTCACCTTTTTAGATTCGAACAGCACTTTGACCAAACCGGTCAACGCCCAAAACTACTAAGCCCAAAACCGGGGCGTTACAAAAGAAATTTTTTTCCCATTGGGTTTTTATCTTAGTAAGGTTTTAACGAGGCACGTTATCTTCATAGACATCCAATGAGGAGTGTTATGAATATTTATCTATGTGGATGTCTATCATGATAAGAACTTTTATCTAGGAGATTTGATTTACTTTATCATTAGGAATATTATCTCCATTAATTATAGTTCAATGTATTATGTACTTGTTATGCCTATAAATAGATGATTTGATTAAGGCATTCTACACTTATGTCAATATTGAGAATAATACAAATCTTTCTCTTTCTCTCATCTCTTTATTCTTTCATTCTTGTTTGTTGTTCTATGTTATTTTATTCACAACAATATTTTGATCCTTAAAATTATATTCGGTTATTATATTGCTATATATATATTTATTTAAATTGACCTCTAAACTTTCTTTTAATAAAATATATTATTCTTTTCATTCTTTCGTAATAAAAAAGTCATGTGTTATTTTAATAACGTATCACCTAGATAGGAGTAGAGATGTCAAGGAACAACAACATCAGTCATAGGAGTAGAGATGCCTAGATCTGAGGAAATCCATTCCAGCAACTAGAGGGAAAAACATATACTAGTTTTCTATAGAGACGAGATGAAGCTATAAAGATCGAACCGCATGACAATCACGTAGCACGTGGAGGTTTGATTCGCAATGATAGCCACAAAGAGGGCATGATGGATCATCAGTAAGTCCATGAGTAACTCGTACATTATTCTTCATGGCACGGTCCCTTAGTGCAAGCCAAACAAAAAGGCGAGTATGTTGGGGAGTGGCTGATTTCCACACATATGATGAAAGATGATTTGATGAGGACCAATTTGCACACGCAATACGCTCATAAATTGAACCAATCACGCATATCCTCATCTTTGAAAAACCCTAGTGGAACCATTCCTATAACATATGGAATGGCTTCTGAAAGTAGTATGGTAGAGAGCTGATTAATGTCCCATTATCCATCTAGGAGAACCAAATCTTGGATGCAAAAATTGATATTAACGAAATCTGGCATGAGGGACCATGTACGCAATGGGCCTAAGGACGGGGCACACACATCGTCCCAAAACTATATTTAAACTTGATATAACGGGACCACAGACCCAATAGGCCTAAAGAGTAGATTAGGTAAACTTGACCCGAGATTTGATCTGATATTAACATGAACACGATTATCTGAATTTGATCCGAAACTTAAAATTAAACCAAATCGAAATCGACCTAAATTTTAATTGAACCGAAATGGACCCGAACTAATTTTCAACCGAACCGATGGACCCGAACCAAAGGCAACCCGAAATAAAAATATATATATTAAAAGAAATAAAGAAAGATGAGATGTGAACTGTCGCACAACTCACTAAAAATCCAAATATAATAGCTTTATAAAGCCATATAGGGATGTAAAAAACTAATCCACCCTAAAAATCCAACTAAAATCGATCGATCTCCTATTGACTCGATATTGACCCGACAAAAGTCATCGATCTGGTATGACCCAAATCAACCCGATACCTAAACAGAATCACAACATACCCCAACTAAAACTGAACCTGACCTGAACCAAAAATAGTCAGACCCAAAATGACCTAACGAGGGACATGGGTGCAATGGGCCTAATGAGGGTACTCACATGTTGTCCCAAAATTATATTTAAACTTGATATAATAGGATTATGGACACAATGGGCCTAAGGAGGGACCATGGACGCAATGTACCAAACCGTTGTTTAACTACAAGCTAATTTGCAATCCAACCGATTGATATCTTTTAATTTATATTTGATATAACACTTTTTTAATAGGATATAACACTATTTATTTATCCTCGTGCAATGTTAATAGACGGGTAATTCTAAAGACAAGTGGCTTATCTGCCAACTAAAGACCGACCATTGGATAAAGCCACTCTTTATGTGGTCGTTGGAGTAAAAAAAAGTTACCCGGTGAACCGGTAACCACAGACCCAATGGGCCTAAAGAGTAGATCAGGTAAACTTGACCCGAGATCTGATTTGATATTAACATGAACACGATTATCTGAATTTGATCCGAAACTTAAAATTAAACCAAATCGAAATCGACCTAAATTTTAATTGAACCGAAATGGACCCGAACTAATTTTCAACCGAACCGAATGGACCCGAACCAAAGGCAACCCGAAATAAAAATATATATATTAAAAGAAATAAAGAAAGATGAGATGTGAACTGTCGCACAACTCACTAAAAATCCAAATATAATAGCTTTATAAAGCCATATAGGGATGTAAAAAACTAATCCACCCTAAAAATCCAACTAAAATCGATCGATCTCCTATTGACTCGATATTGACCCGACAAAAGTCATCGATCTGGTATGACCCAAATCAACCCGATACCCAAACAGAATCACAACATACCCCAACTAAAACTGAACCTGACCTGAACCAAAAATAGTCAGACCCAAAATGACCTAACGAGGGACATGGGTGCAATGGGCCTAATGAGGGTACTCACATGTTGTCCCAAAATTATATTTAAACTTGATATAATAGGATTATGGACACAATGGGCCTAAGGAGGGACCATGGACGCAATGTACCAAACCGTTGTTTAACTACAAGCTAATTTGCAATCCAACCGATTGATATCTTTTAATTTATATTTGATATAAGACTTTTTTAATAGGATATAACACTATTTATTTATCCTCGTGCAATGTTAATAGACGGGTAATTCTAAAGACAAGTGGCTTATCTGCCAACTAAAGACCGACCATTGGATAAAGCCACTCTTTATGTGGTCGTTGGAGTAAAAAAAAGTTACCCGGCGAACCGGTAACCACAGACCCAATGGGCCTAAAGAGTAGATCAGGTAAACTTGACCCGAGATCTGATTTGATATTAACATGAACACGATTATCTGAATTTGATCCGAAACTTAAAATTAAACCAAATCGAAATCGGCCTAAATTTTAATTGAACCGAAATGGACCCGAACTAATTTTCAACCGAACCGAATGGACCCGAACCAAAGGCAACCCGAAATAAAAATATATATATTAAAAGAAATAAAGAAAGATGAGATGTGAACTGTCGCACAACTCACTAAAAATCCAAATATAATAGCTTTATAAAGCCATATAGGGATGTAAAAAACTAATCCACCCTAAAAATCCAACTAAAATCGATCGATCTCCTATTGACTCGATATTGACCCGACAAAAGTCATCGATCTGGTATGACCCAAATCAACCCGATACCCAAACAGAATCACAACATACCCCAACTAAAACTGAACCTGACCTGAACCAAAAATAGTCAGACCCAAAATGACCTAACGAGGACATGGGTGCAATGGGCCTAATGAGGGTACTCACATGTTGTCCCAAAATTATATTTAAACTTGATATAATAGGATTATGGACACAATGGGCCTAAGGAGGGACCATGGACGCAATGTACCAAACCGTTGTTTAACTACAAGCTAATTTGCAATCCAACCGATTGATATCTTTTAATTTATATTTGATATAACACTTTTTTAATAGGATATAACACTATTTATTTATCCTCGTGCAATGTTAATAGACGGGTATTTCTAAAGACAAGTGGCTTATCTGCCAACTAAAGACCGGCCATTGGATGAAGCCACTCTTTATGTGGTCGTTGGAGTAAAAAAAAGTTACCCGGTGAACCGGTAACCTTTATGTAGTGGCTTATAAGCCAAAAACCAATTGAAATACCCCCTGTTGAGCGGGAAAAGAAATAGGGTTTCGATACTGAAATACCCAAGGCATATTGCGCCGATTGGATTGGAAGTAAATTGGTGACTTGGAGTTTGAAAATCGGTTTTGATACTCTCAATAGAGACGAAGGTAGAACGATATTGAGGTAAGCTTCATGTTTTTTAGTTAGGGTTTAATTTTTTTGTGGAAGAACGATGTTTAGAAGAATGGATGATGTTTTTGTGGAAGTAGGGTGTTGAGGAAGAGTTATTTTGACTACTCTCACTTGTTTGCTTCATGTTTTATAGTTAGGGTTTAAATTTTTTGTGGAAGAACGGTTGATGTTTTTGTGGAAGTAGGGTGTTGAGGAATAGTTATTTTGAATACTCTCACTTGTTTCTTGTACATTGATGGTTTAATAGCATATAATTTATTATGTTTATTACATTCTCTGAAAATTGGAAGTAGATAGTTTAGATAAGTAAAAGAAAAGCATGCACCCCATATGTTTGTTTGACATTTTTTGTAATTACATTTTGTGGTGGGCATTTTTTTAATGTTGTACGATGCGAATTATAACGGTGTTGAGAAGAACAGCTTTTATTTTTATGGAAGAAGGGTGTTTAGAAAGAACGATTTTGAATACTCTACATGTTTTATGTACATTGAAGCTTTAATAGCATATTATTTGTTAAGTTGATTACATTCTCTGAAAATTTGAAGTATATAGGTTAGATAAGAAAAAGAAAAGCACGCAGCTCATATGTTTTTTTGACCTTTTCTGTAATTAACTTTTGTGGTGGGAAATATTAGCAACATTGTGCAATGCTAATTGTAACGGTGTTGAGAAGAACAATTGATTTTTTTGTAGAAGTAAGGTGTTGAGGAAGATTGATTTTGAATACCCTGACTTGTTTCTTGTACATTGAATCTTTAATAGCATATTATTTGTTATGTTTATTACATTCTATGAAAATTGGAAGTAGATAGGTTAGATAAGAAAAAGAAAAGCACGCACCCTATATGTTTGTTTGACCTTTTCTGTAATTACCTATTGTGGTGGGCATTTTTAACGTTGTACGATGCTAATTGTAGCGGTGTCAAGAAGAACGGTTATTGTTTTTGTGGAAGAAGGGTGTTGAGGAAGAGTGATTTTGAATAGTCTCAGTTGTTTCTTGTACATCAAAGCTTTAATAGCATATTATTTGTATCATTTATTACATTCTCTGAAAATTGGAAGTAGATACGTTCGATAAGAAAAAGGAAAGGACTTATATGTATATTGTGTATTTTGGAATCAGATGATGTTTGCATATCTTATATTTTTACAAGTAAAAAGTTTATGGCTTAGTATTCAAATGTGCTTACACATGCTTGTTTTTGTTCTCTTTTCTGTTTGATATTTGTAAAAAATGATAATGTACATTTTATATAATATGATAATGTGTTTCATAGGGCTTAGTAATGTTATGCAATGTAATGTTTTGATTGACCGATTAGCTTACATATGATTAATAGGGGTTACATTTATGTTTAGACCACTCAAAAGTGTATCATTGTTTGTAAATCAGTTGGCATCATTTATTTATTTAATCCTTACGTCATTTTTCATTTCAGATTGAAGTTAACTATAATGGAGCATCGTACAGAGTCAGAGAAAAAGAGGTGAAGCAACGACCGAAAAAAGTGACACTATATTTATTGTTCTAGTAAGTAAAAGCTGAATGTAGCTGAGCATTATAGAAATTGTGTCTTGGTTAGCGATATGTAATGCATAACCTAACGTTGGAATGATGTTTTTACAGCATAAGTGAATGTAAAAGACAGAAAGGCAGTAAGATGAAAATGAACAATACAGTAAGTGTGAAAAAGAAAAGATGAGTGTGTGTTGTGTAAAAGTTTGATAAGTGTTCATATGAAATGTAATTTAAAAATTGTTGGACTGTTACAGGCGAGAAAAGATATAGGTTTGAGATGGGCTCAAATGACAGATGCTGAAAAGCAGCCTTATACTGAAATGTACAAGGAACGGAAGAAGGCTGAAGTCGAATGGGTAGCTGAAGGCAATGTCAAGGATATAGTTATGAAGAACGATGTCAAAAAGGTTAGTGACTTTGTAAATTTCTTTGCAGACAAAGTTTTAAGGGTTGTAAGGTGTTGTAACATAATATGGTAAAGCGTAACATTAAAGCAATTATAGTTAATTTGAATGTTGTAGGAGCAATCTTCAAGATTTAGCATGAAGAAGCTATCAGAAATGTTTAAAGAGATGCATAAGATGAAGGTTGATAATGTTGTTAAGGAATTAGGGTTTAGCCATTTGTTTGGAATGAGATCGCGAGCACTCCATCGTGACCTATGTGCTGAGTTGGTGGAGAAGTTCAATGTCGAAAGCTCGATGATGGAATTCTATGGGCACAAAATTCATGTAATGGTTGAGGATGTAGAAGCAATTATAGGTTTGAAGAATGAAGGTATAGATGTTGAAGAGGCGACGAGGAAATTTGATGCAAAAGAAGTAGCGAGGAAGCACAGACTGGGTACGAACACAACTTTGACAAAAATAGAGGCTGAGATACTAAATGGTGCTTTCCAGGGGGTGAGTTGAAAGCCCGTGTACTATTGTTCATTCTTGGGTTCTTTCTAGCTCCAAGAACGAACTTGGTTCCTCCCTTACATCACTTCAAGTTGTTGTGCGCAGAAGGTTTGAGTGGCAAACTAAATTGGTGTAAGTTTGTGTACGAGAGGTTACTTCATGGAATAGAGAGAAGGCAACGTCGTGTTGGGTCTGGTTACATGACTGGATGCGTCGTTATTTTAGAGGTAATGTATGTTTAAAACTTAGTATGGTATGAACTTAGTAGTTGATGAAGCTAAGTTTTATTTTTATTATAATGTATTGATTAATATAAAATGTAGGTGAGATTATTTTATTTTTGGGATGGAATACCGAGTAGAAGTTATGCTTCCGCTGATAGGCGTGGTCGTATACATGCCTGGGGTAAGAAGGAAGTCAGCAGGATTGTACCCCGGTTAAAGGAAGAACGACCTATGAAAAAGATGAAAGTAAGGACGTTAAATGATTTTTGTATTGTATAAGCGGGTGTAATGACATGAAATTAACGAATGATGATGTTTGCATGTAGGTGGGTCTGATGATGAAAGGTATGAAGGGGAAGAAGGTCGAAGGAAGGATGTTACAAATGATGTTATTATAGAGCAGTTGTAGAGGGCGATTTTAGAGTTGGGTTCAATAAAGAAGAGTTTGGAAGGTCGTGTAGAAAAAAAAATAGAAGAGACTTTGGAGTCATTGAAGAAGGAGTCAAAGCACGTTGTTAAGCAGGTTGTTGGTCTCAGTGCAAACATGATGTACATGAAGAAGGTTTTGTGTATCATCGATGGAAAATTTGGCATTGGGTTTGAGGAAGAGGAAGAAAGAGTGGAGAAACCAGAAGTGGAAGAGTCTAATCTGAAAGGAGTAGTTAATATCGATGATGAAGCATTGATGGATGAGGTGTCCTTGTTGAAACAAGACAACATTGTTGTTGTTGTTGAGGGGGAAAGGGTATAAGCAGTGTAATCATTTATTCTAAGCAACGTTTGATGAATCTAATTTATGAGATTATTGTTCCTGATAACATTCATGCAAACTTGTAGGCTAAGCCAGTTGCGGAAGGTGGCTCAAAGGTTAGTGGGAAAAGGATTCCGGAACGAATGAAAACTCGGAACACGAAATAAGGCACAGTTTTAAAGAAGTTTCATGATGAGCTTGTTATGATTTAAGTTGGGTTTAGAAATACTTGTTGTGGTTTGACATGTGTACTGAGTGATTAACTTAGAGCATGATATTGATTGATGATGTTGTTGACTTTCCTTTACAATGTAAAATGTTATGTAATTGTGATTTGTATGGATTTTTAATTACAATGGTTTGACATTATATATAAATTGATAGAAGGTGTAGTAGTTATGCATTCATTCAAAATGAATATGCTTTAATGTTTTTCAATATTAAACAACAAATGTGTTAGTGTTGTAGGTACTTGCAAAGTATTGGTGTTTCAGTTTCAAACCGTACGGAAAATTTAACGACTGGAAAATGGTATGAACTGACATCAATGTTTTATAAATCGTTTGAAATATTTTCCAAGGTGTATTGTTGGGTATCGTTTATTGAAGGGCATTTGTGAAATACTTTATGCAGATCATTATCCCCATTAATGACAATGGAACTCATTGGTACATATGTGTCTTGGATATTGCTTGTGGTGAAGCGAAGCTACTAGACTGCTTGCCCACAACGCGAGGCAATGCTGCAAGAGTATCTGTTGTTAAGAAGATGGTAATAAGCGTGAACTTAAAACTATTTGACATTTAATACTAATGTGAAACGGTATGTAAAAATCTATATGTGTCTTTGTATATAGATTAAAAGGTTAAATGAGTGTTTTTCAGATGAAAAGTTCGTTGAAGTGTTTGGCTTACCATCAAGGCTGTTGATCGATCTGCGCGTGATAGTGACTAAACTCAAACATCAAGATAATGGGTATATAGTTGTTAAAATGAAGTCGTTTGCGTTATATTCGTACAACCATTTGCATATGCTAACCAATAATTTGTTGTATAAAAAAATATGTCGTTGAACAAAGATGATTGTGGGATGTATTGCATGAAGTGGATGCAACTTTGGCACATGAAGAGTGTAGAGAATGTGGTACGTACATTCGTTGTTTATACACTTTAAGTACTATTTTTTATACAAATAAAAGATCTTTAAGTAATCCATGTATTGTTAACATTTGTGTGAGAAGTCTGTTGGGAATTGGGATCGAATGTTTCTCTTATATGATCTCATGAATAATGTTGTGAATAGTAAGAGGCAGGAAATTTCAGATGCTATTAAGGCACATCTGCTACAGCAAAAGACGCGTCCTTTCTTATACCATACTAGCATTTGTCGTCCGGAATGGTTAGTGAGTAATTATGTAGGTTGTGTTCCCTATATGATTGAAAATAGTACATCGTGAACTTAATGTTTGTTACTTTCTGCTATATTTGATGGCAATGAACATATTGAAGTTGGAGTTTGCTCTGTGGGAAAACAACCTTTTTTGTATGAACCCGAAATGACGTATGTTTGACCATGTTAAAGGATGGGTTGTTCCCAGGTTTGCATATATAGAAAATTGAACTCAACCTAAAAGTGTATGATTTCATTGATTTAATTTTGAATGGCAATAGTTAGAGGGTAGTACCATTTTGTAGGAAAATTTGTATATGGTTCACATGTAAACATTATTTTAGCGTATACAAGGCTTTTATCGGGCGAAATATGTTATGTAAGTAAAGGAAGTGAAAGTAGAAAAATATGTTAACAAATCATATTGAATTCACTGAACAAGTTGTGTATTTTTTTATTCATTAAATTATGCGCATATGTTATGGGAATACAAAATTGGTTACAAACAATAACAAAAGCATATTTGCATGCATGCATATATTTGACATATTAAATAAGTCTATCAAAAAACATGATTCGTGAGATAAGACGTTTCGTAACACTTAAGGTTACGTTGTCCCCAATTCATATTGATGTGTTAAGATCCTCTAACCTGGAAATATTTGAGGCTGCATCACATTTAGTTATTTATTGAACGAAGGAATGAACGAAATTGTAGTGCAAATATAAATTATCCGGGACTAAGTTGAGTTCGCATTGTATAATACCTGAGATGTCGCGCTTGGATACATATTGAAAACATTAGTGTCTACAGTCCAAATATCTTGTTGGTTCTAAGTGCAACCAAAAAATAAACACGAGTTAACGTTAATTTTTACACATAAAGCAAAGTAAAGTAATATTAACTCACAATTGGTTCCGTTGCGAACATGTTGACGTCACGCGGGAATTCCATGTCATCGTTGAAAAAACATGAAGTTGTCTCCAATGTCGGGGTTGGAAGTTGAAGCTTTAAATGAGGGCATGTGTTTTTATTATGGCCCTCCAAATTGCAAAATGAACAGTGATAGGGGCGTGAAGGTAGGCCGTGTGTTTTTTTAGTGTGTTTCGGTTTTCCTTCTTTTTTGGTGGGTCACGAACATTGTGTTTACCTTCCTTCTTAGACATTATCGAGTCCTTTAAAGTTGGTGATTGATCAAATTCAGCTATTAATCTAAGTATCTCATCTTTCGCGGTTCGGAAACTTTCATCAGTTTGCGATGCAAGGTAGCACATCTTCTTAGAAATTGATCGTAAAGAAGCAAATCGAGACATTTGTTTTAATTTCGGAGGCACGTTGAAGTGTACAAACGATATTCATACCTATGATAGGCTTCTCCATCTTTTAACAACTTGGTTCTTTCATCCCTCCGGTGGAAGATGCACTCGCATGCGTCATATCAACTATTGGTGGTTACACCAACTCCGCACCGATAATCGTCCGAATATCGTCCAAATCATCTTCACATCTCTAGTCAATATTATAAGCAACCCTTCTTCAGTCTCTCTTAATTATGGATGTCTTCTAAGCCACATCTTTGAGAAGTTGAATATCGACACCTCGCTTGACCCCCCGAAATTCGTATGAAGAGTAAAATTGATAAAAAAAAACAACAAAGAAGACCGATTGGAGGTTCATTAATGGTGACTGGGTTCATAAGAATGATGAAAATGAAGCCCGAATTGGTCAGAGACATGTTGCACCTATTGCGCCTATTGAGTGTGTAAAAGTTCTATTATTTACCCCCTATTTAACCCATATTTTTGCTGCATTCAAGCATAATTCATTGCATTTAGGTTAGATTTCAGTTATACATCACAAATATATTAAATGACACAGTTTCTACTGAAATTGGTTGCTTTTGCAGGTTGTTGTTGTAGCAGATGGAGAAGCGAACGCTGGGCAGTAATGCAGCAGAGCTGGAACTAAAAGTGCAGAGGAGGAGGACGATGCTGCCATGACCGCTGCCGTGGCAGCCAAGGACGACAGCGGGATTGCGGAGAAGAAACAAAGTGGGCCTCGACAGAAAGCGAAAATTAAGCTCGTCTGTCGTGGAATACCCTTATATTTTTCGAAACCTTAGATCAGAATGAAGGCCAAGCCCAAAGTTCAAGGAAGAAAACTGCAAGCAAGAAGGAAGGACGAATTAAAGACTTATGCTCTGAAGATTTAGTCTTTAATAGAGTTGTACTTTAATTTAAACTTGTATTCTTGCCATATTAGAAAACTTGAACCCAAGGCCTATATAAAGGCATGTAATTCGACCTAGGAGAAGATATGATCTATCTCTAGCCTTCTTCCCAAAACCCTAGCCGTTTTCCTCTTCTCAACATGTTCTAAACTTCCCCTAGGGCCACGGGTTGATTTGTAAAGTAGTTGCAAGGATTGCTTTTGTTTTAGGAATTTTCTATTCAATAAAATAAACTTCAAGTTCTCTTATTATGGTTTTCAACATCTTGCCAGAGTATCAGGAGAGCATTGTGAGATTATCTATTTACTTAATATCGGGAGAGTTAAGTATATGAAAGGAATAAGTGCGGGTTCTCTAGTTTATAGTTGCACTATCTCGAACCTAGGGATAGGACGAGGTTAAGTGGCTAAGGAAGAATTCAACAACATCGGTGTTCATCCTTCGATTCAGCCCGGGAGGTATCATCAAAGACGTGTTCATCGACAGACTTGGACCTAGGGATAGGCCAAGGCACAGCAGGGATTCTTGCCAAGCTTGAAGTACAGAGTTGTGTGGTCGCTGCCGCGACTATCAACAGACCGCTGCCACAACGGGTGCTACCGCGACAGGGACGATGACAGAACATATTTTCCCAGACTTAGCAATACCTACACTACTGAGCAATTCAATACCAGCCCATTCTCTCTATCTTGATTTCGTTACTCTTTTATTTAAGTATTCTTTATTATCTCGTGACAACAACTTAAATAAACCTCTTCTCTTTCGTGCAGTAATCCAAGGTGAAGCTATTAGCCAGTCCCTGTGGAGACGATATCCGATACTTCCGTATCACTTTACTACTTGTGTCGTGTACACTTGCACTACATTTCGATAGACACTTTTACACGCAACAAGTTTTTGGCGCCGTTGCCGGGGACTGGCAACATAACTTTACCCTACCTTTTACTGCATTCTTTTTATTTTTCTGTTTTATTTTGGATTGTTCAACCTGTGCTTTTCACAAGATTTCTTGTTTATGCGCAGATCGAGACGAGGAAAGGAACCTGAGTATCCATTAGATCCTGAAATAAAACGTTCTTGCAATCTTAGGAACCGACTCCGCTTCGTACTAGCCAGAAACGAATACCTTGAAGAACAGTTAGAGGCCATGAACAACCAAAGGAATCCCTAGGATAATAACAATCCTGTCGGAGATTGAAGGAACGATCCACATGCCGACCCTCCTGCCGCTGCCGCACGCCGGTCATGCCGAGACTACATGCTCAATGATCATGTAGAACTAGAGACAACCCTGCTAGACATAGAGGTTGACAACTTTGAGCTGAAACATGTTATGTTCAGCATGATCAACAACACTGGCCAATTTAGTGGTGCTGCTACAGAGGATTCTAGGGAGCATCTGAAGACGTTCCAGGAAATCTGTGGTTCGTTTAGACTACCAGGAGTTAATCCGGAGATACTGAGGCTTCGGTTATTTCCTCATTCATTAAGGGATAGGGCAAAGACTTGGAGGAATAAACTAACGTCGGGTTCAATTCGAACTTGGGCAGATTTAACTCGTAAATTTTTGTCTCGTTTTAATCCTTCGCAATTATCTGAGCGATTACGTAACGAAATTGCTACTTTTCAATAGGAAGATGACGGGCCAATGCACGAAGCCTGGGATAGATTTACCACTCTGCTAAGGAACTGCCCGATGTATGGATTCCCCGTTTGGATCCAGGTAACTAAATTCTATAATGCTGCCAATTTACAAACTCGTATTAGAATTAATTCAGCAGCAAACGGATTACTGCTGGACAAAGACCTAGATGAGGCAATGGCAGTATTGAAAAATCTGGCGAAGAATGAGGAACGGTTTCCTACAGCAAGAAGAGGGGTAAACGGGTTCTAGCTGTAAAAGATTATGAGGCCGACAATTCATTAAAATCACAGGTGGCATATCTCATTAAGGCAATGAAAAATCTATTGAAAGAAGATTCATAGCATGTCTACTCTACTAAAGAGGTATGCGAAACTTGTGAAGGAAATCACAGTTCGGAGGAATGTCCATTACAGCTAGAAGAAGGGATGTATGTTGGGAACTACAATAAGCAGAATTATAACTCCAACAACTACAATCCCAACTGGAGAAAGGATCTCAAGTTCTCTTGGAGCAATCCTAATAATGCCCTAAATCCTCAAGCACAGAATACACAGAATCAGGGAGGACCTAGATTGCTGACTCGGCAGCAACCGCAGCAGCAACAGCCACCAGCTGCCACAACTAGTATACTGGAACAGACTTTGGCTACATTTATGTCTCAAACAGGAACCTACATTGAGAACATGAATCATTTTGTCAAGAAGACGGAAACATTCATGGATAAAACAGAGATGCGGATGACCAATCATGAAGCTACTCTGAAATCATTAGAGACACAGATGGGTCAGGTTTCCTAGCATATTAAACCAAGGCAGAATGGAGGATTTCCTAGCGATAATGAAAACACTAGACAGCCCACACATGAGCAATGTAAGCTATCACTACTAGGAGTGGGAAAAAACTACCAGGGCCAGAGAAGGAAGTTGAATTAGTTAAGAAACCAGCCTTGGAGTCGACTGTCGAGGAAGTTGCCCCGACAAGTAACAAATAGCCTGCTGCCGATAAGCATGTTACGACAGTAGAAGGGACAGAGGAGAAAGATGATGAACCAAAACCTCCTCAGATCCGAATGCAGTGGGAAGGACGTATTGCTGATTATCGTCCTCCACCTCCTTTTCCTCAGCGGTTACAAAAATTGAAACAGGAATCCCAGCTTAAGAAAATTTATGATATTTTTAAGCAAGTTCATATCAACATTCTGATGTTAGATGTCATAAAGAAGATGCCTGGTTATGCCAAATTCCTCAAAGATGCCATGTCAAAGAAATCCAGACTTGGGGAATTTGAAACGGTTAAGATGACAGAAGGATGCATGAGTATTCTGCACAAGCATCCACCCTAGAAGAAGAAAGATCCTGGGAGTTTCATCATACCATGCGTAATCGGAGACAAATTTGTGGGTAAGGCACTTTGTGATCTTGGTGCTAGTATAAATTTAATGCCCAAATCTGTTTTTCAGAAATTAGGTATTGGAAAAGCTCGGCCCACAACAGTATTACTGAAGCTGGCAGACCGCTCTTACGTTCATTCAGAAGGAAAAATTGAAGATATTCTGGTAAGAGTGGATAAGTTTATTTTTCCTACTGACTTTCTTGTCTTAGATTTTGAAGCAGATGAAAACGCACCAATCATCCTGGGGTGACCCTTCTTAGCCACAGGAAGATCACTGATTGATGTGGAAAAAGGAGAACTCACCATGAGAGTGAACGATCAAGAAATCAAATTGAATGTTCTCCAAGCAATGAAACATGCTGATGCAGAAGAAGAATGCAAGGTTATCACTGAAGTTACCCTTGACCAACCCTGCATCAGGTTGGGCTGCCACGACATAAAAATTGGTCACTACCTCGGCAGCCACTTAGAAGACTGTCATGACAGCACCGACGACAGTAGCTCCTCAGAATCTGATACATCTGATACTGAAGATCCAGAGAAGGTAAATTGGATTGACAATCGTCCAGGTAAGTTGTTTGAGCCTTTAAACTATACCTCGGATAACCATGTAATTCAAAAGCCATCAACTGTTGAGCCCCCTGTTATAGATCTTAAGCCCCTGCCAGGGCAGCTAAAATATGTTTTCCTTGGTTTAAATGATATGTTGCCCGTAATCATCTCTTCCAAGTTGATGCAGGAACAAGAACAGCAATTAATAGGGATGCTGCAGCAGCACAAGAAGGCTATTGGATGGACGATAGCTGATATCCAAGGCATCAGTCCGGCATTATGCATGCATAAAATTCTTTTAGAGGATGATCATAAGCCGACCATTGATGCACAAGACGTCTGAACCATGCTATGCAAGAAGTAGTGCGTAAAGAGATAATCAAATGGCTAGATGCTGGAATAATCTATGCCATCTCGGATAGCAAGTGGGTGAGCCCGATGCAGTGTGTTCCCAAGAAAGGAGGAATAACCGTGATAACCAACGAAGAAAATGAGCTAATCCCAACCAGGACTGTGACCGGTTGGAGGGTTTGTATGGACTACCGGAAGCTTAACAAAGCTACCCAGAAGGACCACTTTCCTTTACCCTTTATTGATCAAATGCTTGATAGATTAGCGGGTAAACCTTACTATTGTTTTCTTGATGGTTACTCAGGTTACAATCAAATAGCCATCGCACCGGAAGATCAAGAAAAGACGACATTCACATGCCCTTACGGAACTTATGCTTTTCGAAGAATGTCATTTGGACTTTGTAATGCACCAGCCACCTTTCAAAGGTGCATGATGGCAATATTCTCCGATATGGTGGAGGATTTCCTAGAAATATTTATGGATGATTTTTCAGTCTTTAGAGACAACTTTGAAAGCTGCCTAGGCAACCTACAGAAGGTGCTCGAGAGATGCGAAAAAGCAAACTTGGTATTAAACTGGGAAAAGTGTCATTTCATGGTGGATGAAGGGATAGTCCTTGGCCATAAAATTAGCCGTCGTGGCATAGAAGTCGACAGAGCTAAAATAGAAGTGATAGAAAAGCTGCCGCCACCCACCACATTCAAGGGAATCAGAAGTTTCTTAGGACATGCTGGTTTTTATCGGAGGTTCATTGCGAACTTCTCAAAGATCACCAAGCCCTTATGCCATCTTCTGGAGCAGAACCATCCCTTCGACTTTAACGTTGAATGTACTGAGGCATTCAAGGTTCTGAAAGAAAAGCTGGTAACAGCCCCAATAGTACAGCCACCAGATTGGACACTGCCGTTTGAGATCATGTGTGATGCTAGTGACTATGCTGTCAGGGCAGCACTTGGGCAGAGGAAAGACAAACTTTTTCATGTGATATACTATGCCAGCAAAACATTGAACGACGCCCAAGTGAACTGCACCACCACAGAGAAGGAACTATTAGCTGTGGTATTCTCCATTGACAAGTTCTGTTCTTATATACTTGAAACGAAGATCATAGTCCACACAGACCACTCTACATTGAAGTATCTGTTCACCAAAAAGGATGCAAAGCCTCGACTGATACGTTGGATTCTGCTACTGCAAGAGTTCGACCTTGAAATCAAGGACAAAAAGGGGACAGAGAATCAAGTTGCATATCACTTGTCAAGGTTGGAGAAGGGAAAGAGTCTACCGGTAGATGAGACAAACTTACTAGAGACCTTCCCTGATGAGCAGCTGTTTGCTGCCACAATCACTGCCGCGACAGCCATGGCGGCATGTAAGTCTTCTGAACTCCCCTGGTATGCTGATTTCGTTAATTTTTTAGTTAGCAGAATAACTCCTCCTGACCTTAATTATCAAGCTAGAAAGAGGTTCCAAAATGATGTTAAGCATTATTATTGGGATGAACTTCTTCTTTTCAAAATTTGTGCAGATCAGGTTATAAGGAGATGTGTACCACATGATGAACATGAAAATATACTACATCACTGCCATGCTTCACAGTATGGAGGACACTTAGGAGGTAACAAAACTGCTGCCAAGGTTTTGTAGTCGGGATTCTACTGGCCGTCAATGTACAAGGATGCTCAAATATTCTACAAGAAATGTGACAAGTGTCAACGGACCGGAAACATCTCAAGGAGACACGAGATGCCGCTGCAAAATATTATTGAAGTCGAGATCTTCGACGTTTGGGGGATAGATTTTATGGGACCATTCCCAACTTTATGTGGGAACTTATATATCCTCCTGGCAGTGGATTATGTATCCAAGTGGGTTGAAGCGATCACCACTCAGAAAAATGATGCCAAGACGGTTCAAAGGTTTTTGCATAAAAACATTTTTTCTAGATTCGGCATCCCTAAGGCGATCATCGGTGATGAAGGGAGGCATTTTGACAATAGGGTTATAGCTGCTGCCTTGAAAAAGTATGGTGTCAAACATCGTATTGCAACAGCATACCACCCTCAGACCAATGGACAGGCTGAAATATCCAACAGAGAGGTCAAGAACATTCTTGAAAAGATGGTTAAGCCAACTAGGAAAGACTGGTCTCTACACCTCAATGATGCATTATGGGCTTACAGGACAACGTTTAAAACTCCATTGGGAATGTCCCCCTGTCGGCTGATTTACGGGAAAATGTGCCATTTACCTGTCGAGATTGAGCACAGAGCACATTGGGCCATCAAGGCAGTTAATATGAACTTGGAAAAAGCAGGGCAGAAAAGGCTACTTGATCTGAACGAAATTGAAGAAATTCGAACAATGGCCTATGAGAACGCAAGAATCTACAAGGACAAGACCAAGAAGTGGCATGACAAGAAGTTGCTGCCACGACAGTTCTGCTCAGGGCAGCTTGTGTTGCTATTCAACTCTAGGTTGAAACTCTTCCTAGGGAAGCTGAAATCTAGATGGTCTGGCCCATTCCAAGTGATACAGGTTTTTCCTCATGGTGCCATCACGATCAGATCTTTAAAAGACGGGCACCAATTCAAAGTTAACGGACAACGATTGAAGCATTATCAGGGGACTGAAGCCCCAAGAATGCAGGAAGTGGTTACCTTAGGAGATGCCCCACCTAGCATCCCTAATTTAACCTAAAATTTATTTTTATTTATTTTTATATATTAGGAAATCGGAATTATTTTATTTTTAGGAAATAACGTTTTTTATTTTTATTATTTTTAGGAAATAAAGGAGACAAGAAGAAAAGGAGAAGTGAATTCAGCCCATCATCGTTTCATCAGCCCAAAAAGCCTAACTTTGGAGCCTGTCGTTACAGCTGCCGCGACAGACGCGGAAAATCCAGCCTGTCGACACGCTGTCACGCCAGACACGCAAACGCGTAACAGACGCGCAGCAGACACGGAAACGCATGACAGACGCGTCAAAAACCGTGTAACAGCTGGCCCCGTTATTCGCGCCTGCCGTTACAGCTCCAACGGGCAGCAAACTCTCTCCTATATAAACCCCGTTCTACTATTCATTTTTCACTCACTTCTACTCTTCTTACTTGTTTTCTCTAAATTTTTTACTTGCTTTCATTTTTATCACACAATCCTTGCAGCAATGTCTTCTAGAAACACCCGCAGAAGTGCTGCTTCAGGCTCTGCCCCGGCAGCATCCACCCCATGATCCTTCCAGATACGTGATATGTGGGAGGAGAAGGGCTTTATTTACACTTTCCAAGGAGGGGAACCTAGGACTGCAGCCATTTATAGCTCGGAAAATCAAGGCCCTACAGTGGCAGATATTCGCAGAACAACCAGAGGAAATGAATGTGTCTCTTGTCCGAGATTTTTATGCTGCCATCAGCAGCAAGAATGCGACAACAGTCACCGTCAGAGGGAGAGAGGTGCCCTTCGAGCCAGGATATATCAACACTCTCTACGTATTTTATGTGGGCAGAAACGAAGATGGCCACCAGCAATTTCTCGAGAGTCTAGACCCTGCTGCCTACGACGCTGTCATGGCAGAGCTCACGGACGAAGGGAACACTAATCCGAAAAACCCGAGGACGGTGAAGAGAGTTCAACTCACCTCAGAGGCCAAACTGTGGAACGCCTTCATCAAAAAGCGAATCATGCCATCCTCGCACAATACAACCGTAGACCAACCCAGGTTAGCCCTCATTCATTCTATTTTATATAAGAGGTCGATTAACGTTGGAAGCTACATCCGGAAGAGTATATTAGAATGGGCACACCGGCCGACAGGACCACTCTTCTTCCCCTATCTCATCACCGCCCTCTGCCGCGACCATCATGTACCAGAAGCTGCCACTGATTTACGAATCCAAGGGAAGGGCTGGACTGAGCGAAACATACTCAGCTTGATGGAACTCACTGCTGCCACCTCGCTGTCGTCTTTCGACCCTACTGCCACAGCAGCAGAGCCGACAGAACCAACCGACACTGAGCCTGCTGCCACAGAACCCAGGCAACCTACAGCAGCAGCACCTCCGGCTGACACCTCCTCCCAGATCCTTGCCGCCATACAAAAAATGGAGGAACGATAGCTCGGCCTCATGAGTTTCATCAGGGATTTCACCACAGCCACGGTACAATTCATTCAAACCTCTCTTAATTTCCCTAATGTTGTATTTCCTGCCTTTTCAAACCAGTACTTTGCTGCCCCCACCCCTGCTCATACCCTCACACCTGCTGCCACACCCAAGACGCCATTTGCAGCGTCCACACCGACCCATGCCACAACAGCTGCAGGCAGTAACCGCGCAGCCAAAACCTCTGCCCGAGGAACCAAGAGAAGAATGCCTTTAGAAGAACTTGATGCCTACATAGCAGGTTTCTCCTCTTCCTCGATTTGGGAGGAATCCGACAACGAACCCTATGTTAAGAGGAATTTGTCCAAGGAGTTCACACCAATAAAGCGGCAGAAAATAGTGGCAGACAAGAACAAGAAAGATAGCGGCAGTAGCAGCAACAGCGGCAACAGTAGCAGCAGCAGCAGCTCCGAGGTTCAGGTAGTGGAGAAACCTCCTCACATCTCCCCTACCTGTATTCAACCTCCAAGGGAGGCCAAAACGAAGAATACATCTGCCTCCCCCGTCTGCTAGCCAGCCAAGAAGGCCCTTGCCCGCCGACAGATCCGACTGAGTAGCAACAACGACGACAGCGCCTAAATTTTAAGTTTCTTACCTTATATTGTTGTCTGCCTTTTGTTATTTACTTTTTATTTTCTTTTTACTGTCATTTGCATTGAGGGCAATGCAACCCTTGAGTTTGGGGGTGACATCCCTCCATTAATGGAGTCGTTTAAGTTTAAAAAAAATTGTGTCCTTTACTTAGTTAATTTTTGCTAAAAATGAAAATTTTGGCTTAAGTCTTTGAACTGAACTTACCTGCCCTGACAACCTCTGTCGTGGCAGTGCCTTTAGGATAGTTTTAGGAGCAGTTTAGAGCCTTACTATAGTTCTGAAACTTAAACACCATTTGTGACCTTTATACTGCCTAGAACTCTACTAGTAAACTAGAATAGGAAGCTTAGCACTTGAATAGCCCCTAGAGGTGCCTAACACTGGCTCTAGGAAAATAAGTTAAGAAAAATAGACTCAATATACCTAGAGGTGCCCGAAACCGGCTCTAGGAAGTTAGCTAGAGGTGCCCGAAACCGGCTCTAGTCAAACTTAAGCTTGAGAAAATAAAATCGAGTCTAAATAAAAACTAAAGGAGCCTAAGAATTGCCTCCAAAAAGATGAAATTTGGCATAAAAATTCAAGTTAGAGGCTGAAATATTCTAGTGAAACTAAGGGAGTCTTGGCATATAATTGTTCACAAGCACGCACACACTGCACGAGGATTATAGCAAGGTTCCGGGCGAATCCTGAATTATCCGACAAGGTGTTGCTCAAAATAGGGAATGAAGGGTATGTAAGGAAAAGTTCATTGTTTTAAGCCAAAATAAAATTCTGTTTTTCTTTTTTAGGTCTGAATTGCTTGAGAGCAAGCAAAATCTTGAGTTTGGGGGTGTGTTGAGTGTGTAAAAGTTCTATTACTTACCCCCTATTTAACCCATATTTCTGCTGCATTCAAGCATAATTCATTGCATTTAGGTTAGATTTCAGTTATACATCACAAATATATTAAATGGAACAGTTTCTACTGAAATTGGTTGCTTTTGCAAGTTGCTGTTGTAGCAGATGGAGAAGCGGACACTGGGCAATAATGCAGCAGAGTTGGAACTGAAAGTGCAGACGAGGAGGACGATGCTGCCATGGCCACTGCCGTGGCAGCCAAGGACGATAGTAGGATTGCGGAGAAGAAACAAAGTGGGCCTCGACAGAAAGAGATAATTAAGCCCGTCTGTCGTGGAATACCCTTATATTTTTCCAAGCCCTAGATCAGAATGAAGGCCAAACCTAAAGTTCAAGGAAGAAAACTCCAAGCAAGAAGGAAGGGCGAATTAAAGACTTATGCTCTGAAGATTTAGTCTTTAATAGAGTTGTACTTTAATTTAAACTTGTATTCTTGCCATATTAGAAAACTTGAACCCAAGGCCTATATAAAGGCATGTAATTCAGCCTAGGAGAAGATATGATCTATCTCTAGCCTTCTTCCCAAAACCCTAGCCGTTTTCCCCTTCTCAACATGTTCTAAACTTCCCCTAGGGCCACGGGTTGATTTGTAAAGTAGTTGCATGGATTGCTTTTGTTTTAGGAATTTTCTGTTCCATAAAATAAACTTCAAGTTCGCTTATTCTGGTTTTCAACATCTTGCAAGAGCATCAGGAGAGCATTGTGAGATTATCTATTTTCTTAATATCGGGAGTGTTAAGTATACGAAAGGAATAAGTGCGGGTTCTCTAGTTTATAGTTGAACTATCTCGGACCTAGGGATAGGACGAGGTTAAGTGGCTAAGGAAGAATTCAATAACATCGGTGTTCATCCTTCGATTCACGCCGGGAGGTATCATCAAAGACGTGTTCATCGACAGACTTGGACCTAGGGATAGGCCAAGGCACAACAGGGATTCTTGCCAAGCTTGAAGTACAGAGTTGTGTGGTCGCTGCCGCGACGGCTGCTGCTGCGACAGGGACGACGACAGAACATATTTTCCCAGACTTAGCAATACCTACACTACTGAGCAATTCAATACTAGCCCATTCTCTCTATCTTGATTTCGTTACTCTTTTATTTAAGTATTCTTTATTATCTCGTGACAACAACTTAAATAAATCTCATCTCTTTCGTGCAGTAATCCAAGGTGAAGCTATTAGCCCAGTCCCTGTGGAGACGATATCCGATACTTCTGTATTACTTTACTACTTGCGTCGTGTACACTTGCACTACATTGTGATAGACACTTTTACACGCAACAAGTTTTTGCCAAAAACTTGTTGCGTATAAAATAGTCTATCGCAATTGAGTGCAAGAGTACACGTCGCAAGTAATAAAGTGATACTAGAGTATCAGATATCGTCTCCACAGGGACTGGGCTAACCCTTTCCTTCGCTATCTGCACAAGGGGAAAAGAAGAGATTTAATAGATTGATTAAGTTGTCACGAAAATAATTAAGTAAAAGAGGAGGACCGGGATAATAAAATAGGCAGGAATTGAATTGCTCAGTAGTGCAGGTATTGCACTGTTCAAGGACTTCTGTTCTGTGTCTGGCTCCTGTCATGGCAGCACCTGTCGTGGCAGCAGTCTGTTGCTGTCGCGGCAGCGATAAGCAACTCAGTTTCTTCAAGTTCGGCAAGAATCCCTGGATTGACTTGTCCTATCCCTAGGTCCAAGTTCTGTCGATGAACACGTCTTGGATGATACCTCCCGACGTGAATCGAAGTATGAACACCGATGTTTATGAATTCTTCCTTAGCCGCTTAACCTCGTCCTATCCCTAGGTCCGAGATAGTTCAACCATAAACTGGAGAACTCGCACTTATTCCTTTCGTATACTTAACTCTCCCGATATTAAGTAAATAAATAATCTCACAATGCTCTCTCGATACTCTTGCAAGATGTTGAAAACTAGAATAAGAAAACTTGAAGTTTTATTTCATTAAACAGAAAAATCCTAAGAACAGAACAACCCTTACAACCCTCCCATGGCCATTGATTCCATGTATGCGACTATGATTACCCAGTTCGACAACATTGATGCTTTTCTTCGCACTTCTCACGCATAGACTACCGACCTTCTTCGAACCTTAGATGGTCGTGTCACATATTTGGAGCATGATATGCAGAATTTTCATCGTCATCTCTTTCCACCATCATCGGCTCATGATGCGGACGACACAGTTCATGCTGACGATGCTTAAAGTTTCATCTATTATATTACGAGTTTGTGGTACTGAAAATTTGAACTTATTTGGATTTACTTTTGTGTCCGTATTAAGTTTTTTTGAAATTTGGTTGATAACTTACTTTTCTCGATGTATTCGTGCAAAACTTTATATTTTAGTAATGAAATTGTAATGAAGGTTTCTAAACCCTAAATGAACTCCACATTAGCTTGTCACACTTGTAGGAAAAAAATTGTTTCGCCATTTAATTTGTAACTTTTCACATATCATATCATGGGAAACCCTAAACGAAATTGTGTTTTCTTCAAGCAAATAGGGTATGTACAAAAATCCTTACTAGACCAGCAATCCTTTTGGTCTTTGGAAACCTTTATAAGAAATTTGGTACAAACCTTATTTTATTACAAAGTGCTAACAAATTGTGTACATTTTGGTAATAAGTTCGGTACATACAAAAATCCTTACATAACTTGTAAGAAATTATGTTTTACTGTAACAAATACTGTATGTACAAAAATCCTTACAAGACCATGAGCCCTTTTGGTCTTTGGAAACCTTTGGTAAGAAATTCGGTACAAATCTTATTTTATTACAAAGTGGTAACAAAACTGTACATTTTGGTAATAAGTTCGGTACATACAAAAATCCTTATATAACTTGTAAGAAATTATGTTTTACTATAACAAATACGGTATGTACAAAATTCCTTACAAGGCCATCATCCCTTTTCGTCTTTGGAAACATTTGGTAAGAAATTCGGTACAAACCTTATTTTATTACAATGTGGTAACAAACAGTGTACATTTTGGTAATAAGTTCGGTACATACAAAAATTCTTACATAACTTGTAAGAAATCATGTTTTACTGTAACAAATATGGTATGTATAAAAATCCTTACAAGACCATCAGCCCTTTTGGTCTTTGGAAAACTTTGGTAAGAAATTCGGTACAAACCTTATTTTATTACAAAGTGGTAACAAACAGTGTACATTTTGGTAATAAGTTCGGTACATACAAATACCTTACATAACTTGTAAGAAATTATGTACATTTGTACCAAATAGGGTATGTACAAAAATTCTTACAAGACCATGAGCCCTTTTGGTCTTTGGAAACATTTGCTAAGAAATTCGGTACAAACCTTATTTTATTACAAAGTGGTGACAAACTGAGTATATTTTGGTAATAAGTTCGGTACATACAAAAAGCCTTACATAACTTGTAAGAAATTATGTTTTACTGTAACAAATACGTTATGTGCAAAAATCTGTTCAAAACCATGAGCTCTTTTGGTCTTTCAAAACCTTTGGTAAGAAATTTGGTACAAATTTTATTTTATTACAAAGTGGTTACAAAGTGTGTACATCTTGGTAATAAGTTTTGTACATACAAAAATCCTTACAGAAGTTGTAAAAAATTATGTTTTATCGTAACAAATAGGGTATGTACAAAAATCCTTACAAGACCATGAGCTCTTTTGGTCTTTGACAACCTTTGGTAAGAAATTCGGTACAAACATTATTTTATTACAAAATACTAAGAAACTGTGTACATGTTGGTAATAAGTTCGGTACATACAAAAATCCTTATAGAAGTTGTAAAGAATTATGTTATATTGTAACAAATAGGGTATATACAAAAATCCTTACAAGACTATGAGCCCTTTTGGTCTTTGGAAACCTTTGGTAAGAAATTCGGTACAAACCTTATTTTATTACAAAGTGGTAACAAACTATGTACATTTTGTATTAAGTTCAGTACATACAAAGATCCTTACATAACTTGTAAGAAATTATGTACATTTGTACCAAATAAGGTGTGTACAAAATTTCTTACAAGACTATGTACCAAATAAGAAATTCGGTATAAAATTTTTTCTCTTACAAAGTGGTAACAAACTATGTACATGATTTATAACAAACTTTGTACAAAATGTTTACTCGGTCATCAGGTTCGTCGGTATTTAGCCCTGAAATAACTGTCTTTTTCTAGAACTACTCGTTAATAGACTAATAGTCTTTATGGACGACAAATCTCTGCAGTAGGTTTGAACTAAAATTTTTTAGGTATTACCATTAAAAAATGAGTTATTTTAATTTTTATTTTATAACTCAAATTTTATTTGAAATTTATCGAGTCGATTTAAGTTTATGAAATTACGAGTTGAGTCAAAATGAATCGAATTTTTTTATGTCGAATAGAATTGAATAATTCATTTTTTTTATAAAAAAACTAAAACTCGATCTAGTCTAACTTGATTATGAAGCGTTAATAGTCTAAATTTAAATTAATTTATACCGATTTTATCAAATAAGCCCAATCAAAAACGAACCAAACTCATATGCCATTATTATATATTATTCAACTTTGGAAGAGGAAAACATGGGTTTCTTTGCTTAATTGCTTGTATAATAGATTGTAGGGTAAAATAGGGGGGAAATCAAAGGTTAAAGTGTTTTTTTTTAAGGAAAAAATGTCATTTCGCGGGGAAACTATTTTATACACGATGTTCAACATGTTATCTGTAATTCAACTAATAAGATCTATCTACTTTAAATTAACTATTTATTTTTATCAACATGTAAGAAAAATGTGATGAGACCACGGGTGAAACCACGAATAAACTTTATTCGCTTAGACCACAGATAACGTGGTAAATATGGTTCGTCTAATAATTTTTCTATTTTGCGTGTATATTGTAGATAAATTCGAAAGAAAAAAAATCTTATTTTTCATGCCCGGAAATAATTGAAATATCGACTCCTTTTTCAGTTCTACCTCTATCACCATATTCACTTAATATCACTGCCGATTTCACAGATTTTCTATACTACCCTAAGCACTCTCCTCATATAAAAGGTTATAATATTTTGTTTTCATCTATTCGTTTTTTCCTCTGTTCACCGATAAAATTAAGAAGAAAATACTTTTTCCGAATCTCCGTGAGCTTAAAGTAGGTATCTTTAATAAACTTTTAAGCTTCAGTAGATCTATTAATATTCTGTGTGGTTTGTTCTTAGAATTATTTTTTGGAATCGATTAGATTGGATCATGAGGTTCTATTTGTATGAAGTCTTGATTTTGTGTTTGAATTGGGCCTTTTTGATTTGTTTGATTGATGTGTATTTGAATTTGAACGAATTCTGTTTATTAGAATATCTGTGCTAATTGTTATATACTTCAATTGTGGGAAATAATTAGAGTCTTGGTACAAGAGTGTTAACAAAGATTAGTGATTTATGGTCAATGTAACTTTGTAGGATGAATAGAATGACTAATTCTTTGTTGGTAGGATCAATCATTTTGTCCTCTGCTTTGTGTTTCAGGGTTCATGAATATTGCTGCATGCTTTGTTGCCTGATTGTGTTTGGTGAATATCAATTTGATTTTGTAAGACAGGTACTGATTTGACTGAGTTTGCGGTTTCGAAGCGCACGACTTTACCTGATTCAGACTCAGGAATTCGTCTTCAGTTTCAGAATCAGGAAATGGTCGAAAGGTATATCCTGTTGTTTGCTTTTAGACCGATTGCGTGTATAGATAGAATAACATGAATGGGATTTCTGGCCTCCTTTTTGCTGTTGTCTAGGTATGGAGTGTTTTGATGCGAGGAGAATATCATGTTGCAGTGCATGGACGGATTGAAGCATTTATGTGCTTCTGTGCTGCAATGCTGTGGTATTGATTTGAACAAGCAATCAGGAGGTCTTGTTGATCCTGAACTTCTTGCAAGAGAGACAGTTTGTATGCTATCATTCTTCTTTTCTTTTTAAATTGTATTGTTAAGCTTTCAATGTTGCTTGTGCGATAGTATTCACACTTTTGCATGATTTAACATTTGTTCAGACTTTGGCTGTGTTATCTATGTTATCGAGTTGTTCGACTGAAATTTGCTACTTTGCTCATCCTGGTGCAGTTAGTGTAAGTGAAATAGAAGCACTTTATGAGCTTTTCAAGAAGATAAGCAGTGCTGTTATAGATGATGGGCTGATTAACAAGGTCTTTTTTATTTATTTGATTACTATTTCTTAGTTTATGTATTATTATGTTTGTCAAGATTTTGGGCTTGATGGTTGCTCCTATCTTGAGTTGGTTCTTCCCCACTCATCTTCATAGTATTTGTGTTTTGTCTTATATTACTACTTGGCAGGAGGAGTTTCAATTGGCTCTATTCAAAACGAATAAAAAGGAGAGTTTGTTTGCTGATCGGGTATATTTATCGAATGTTAATTAATATTTCCTCCTTTTTTATGGAATTATGTTTGTTAATCTCATCATGCCAATATTTTAACTTAAGTTATTAGCATATTGCTTGAGCAGCTGTCAATATAGTTCTGATCTCACTGCAGGTATTTGACTTGTTTGATACAAAGCATAATGGAATTCTAGGTTTCGAAGAGTTCGCTCGTGCTCTCTCTGTCTTCCATCCAAATGCACCCATTGATGATAAGATTGAGTGTATGCGTTAAACATTTGTCTGTATCAAGATCTCTATTTACCTCTCTTACTGTAAGTTGTAATCATGTTAACATAGTGGTCGGATGTGAATGACTGGTATGGAAATGGAATTATGAACTTAAGCGCGTAGAAAATGATTCATGTTTCTATTATCTGTGGATGCTATGAACTTAAGCACGTAGATGATGATTCATGTTTAAATTATCTGCGGATACTTTTTCTAACATAATTATTTTTATTTTCTTTTGCAGTCTCTTTTCAACTATACGATCTCAAGCAACAAGGTTTTATTGAGAGGCAGGAGGTAAATATCACTCTTTTTGATGTTGATCTTATGTATTTTACTTTTCTTCCATCCTTCTTTTTTAAGTTCATATATATTTTATTATATACAGGTAAAGCAAATGGTAGTTGCAACCCTTGCTGAATCTGGCATGAACCTTTCGGATGATGTCATAGAAAGTATAATTGACAAGGTGATCAACCAATATGACTTAATTGAAGTCGTATATCTTGTTTTTTTTATTATCTTGCTTCTCGATTCTACATGTTAAGTTTTGGAGCTTTGCAACAGACCTTTGAGGAAGCTGATACAAAACATGATGGAAAGATCGACAAGGAAGAGTGGAGAAGCCTCGTTTTGCGACATCCTTCCCTTCTAAAAAATATGACCCTGCAATACCTTAGGTGAGTTTCACTCAGAAGTTGATAACCGATAAAATACTTGCTGCACGTGATATGTGCTTACTTTGAACTGTTTTTATTTGTTTCCTTGAGCAGGGACATCACCACAACATTCCCAAGCTTTGTTTTCCACTCACAAGTCGACGATACCTGAAATCAGCAATTAGATTCAAGCTTTCAGGGACGGTGGCTTGTTTCATTCTAGATGATATGTGCCAAGAGTAAGTCTATGTTATGTTTTGGTTCATTGGTTTATTTTATTTTCCTAGTGTGGGTCTATATTATTTCAAGCGTTGAACATTCTTCTCGTTCCCAGTGTTTTTGGATATTTGGTTCTTCTGGACATGCCGAAGTATTTTGCTTGCATTTTCTCTCTATGGTATCGAAATGTAAAAAGTCTCGTTCCGTTTGAGATTCTTTTATACCAGAGCTTAGAATATTGAAATCTTTGTGGCTGTGCAATTTGAATTCGTCAAATGAAAAAACTCGGTAGCATTTTCAGGGGAATCCACTTGTGTTTTGCAAAAAAAAAACTGGTTGCTCTGGTGGGGACGTGTGGTTTCATTGAACAGTCCAGTGATGGCAATGGAAAAACACAGGGCAACTCATGAAGGGAGAAAAAATATATAGATGGGTTAGTAAAGAGGCAAAATTGATATGATATTAAAATGTTTAGGGTTAATTTTTATAATAAGAATCAAATTAAAATAAGTGTAAAAGTTGAATGTAAAATTTATTATTATCTTATTTTTATTAACCATCACGATGTAAAAATTTTAACAGGAAAATTCAATTTGTCACATCTTTTATCCGTATGACCATTTTCTATCATTCATGGTAGGAAGATGCAACAAAAAAACATTCTTTAGTGAAATGACCATTTGTCGGGGTACTCATTTTTTCGGGTATTACATATGTCGATTTATGTTTCGGCCCGCTTTAGTCGGGTATCTAAAAATCGAGTAAAGGATACTCAGTTCCTATTTTTTATTTATTATTTTTAAATTAATTTTTTAAAAAAAAAATCACACAGTAAACGCATATTTGGATATGTATATATATTAAAGTTTATCACCAAAAAGACATTAAAAATATTAATCTCATTTTTTCTTTAAATCTTGTATTAACAAGTTAATGCAAATATTTTTAAAAAATTAAAACTTAAAGGTATATAATAAAACATAGAGAATATAAATTTAGTTTAGATAAAAATATTAAGGAATCTATAGTAAAAATATAATTTAAAATTTTAAAATAAATATATAAGAAGTGTTGGGTCGGGTACCCGATTACTAAAATTTTGGCCCAAATTTAGCCCAATTATCTAAAAAAAATCATGAGTCGGGTAAATTTTTTAAAAATAATTACCTAAAATTTTTAAGGTTCAAGTCGACGAATCGACAGGTGAGATCGGCTATTTTTTAACAGCCCTATATCTAGGTTGGTTGCACTTTCATAGAAATAATTACCTAAAAATAATTACCCAACGTTTCATATTTTGGTCATTTTAGCTTTATCTTTTTTGTGCAAACAACCACCTAACGTTTTATTTTCCGTTCAAATTTCACCTTTGTTGGATGAAAGTCGTTAGTCAACTAACGATCAACGCATGAGGCTGACGTGGTATATTTACAGGGCATGGAGTGATGACATGGTGATGCCACGTGGCATTTTAAAAAAAAAATTGAAATTTATTTATTTATCTTTTTAAAAGAAAATATTTTTAAGTATTTTTAACCAATCGCCACATCAGCAAAGTGCCATGTGGCATCACCATGTCATCTCTCCATGCTGTGCATACATGCCACGTTAGCTTCAAGCGTTGACCGTTAGTTTACTAACGATTTTCATCCAACAAAGGTAAAATTTAAACGAAAAATGAAACGTCAGATGATAATTTGTAAAAAAAGATATGATTAAAATGATCAAAATGTGAAACGTTGGGATTATTATTGACCTTTTGCCATTTATTAATTATTTGTTGAATATGAAATATTAAATTTTTATGTAATTTGGATATAAATTTAGTATTAATTAAATAGATTTTCACCGATTCTAAAAACAAGGGTAGAAAATTTATATAATCTCTTTAATCACAATTATTAACGATGCAGTATAGGGATTAGGGGTGATAACGAGCTGAGCCCGAGCCTGGCCAGGCTCGGTTCAGGCTCGAGGCTCGCCGAGCTCAGAATTTTAGGCTCGAAGCTTGTCAGGCTCGGCTCGGGCTCGTCAGGCTCGGCTCGGCTCGAAATGAAAAAAAAAATTAGTTTTTTCATATAAAATATTCGTTAAAAATCCCTTTCATAACCAACACTAAAACGAAATTCAATGACCGGAAAGGGAAAAAAAGTGCCAAAAATTAGATTAATCCAAATAATCAATAAATATTCTTATAATACAAACACATAACATAATTAAAGAAAATACAAAATCAAACAACAATCAACTAATGAAAGAAAATACAAACACATAATTTATTTTAGTACATATGTAGATTTCGAGCCTGTTCACGAGCTTTTCGAGCCGAGCTTGGGTAGGCTCGGCTCGGCTTGTTAAGGTTTCGAGCCGAGCCCGAGTCGAGCTCACTCGAGCCGAGCCCGAGCCCGAGCCGAGCTTTGACCGAGCCGAGCCCGAGTAGCTCGCGAGCCGGTCAGGCTCATTATCACCCCTAATAGGGATGATTATTTGACCCATATTTGATGGGTTTCGACCCGATCTAATCCTATAAGGTCGGGTTTTTTTTAAAATATCTGGTTGGATTTGTTTAGGATGAGACCGACTTGAGTCGGGTTTATGTTTTGGGTGAAAAAATACTCGGCTTAAAATAATAGTCTAATTTTATTCTAAATATTTAGATATAATTATTATAATACCCCTCTATATTTTTAAATTATTGCCTTATTTTGTCTAATAAAAATGGATAATAATTATTATATCTCTCTATTTGTATTTATTGAATACAAATAAAAAATATATTTTTATTTATGTCAGGCCGGGTAGGGCCGGATTTAAATTTTTATTCTAAAATTTGGGTCAAATTCGTATCAGGTCATAAAATGTCAGATTTAGATGGATGTGTTAAATTTTCCGGTCGGATATGAGTCGACCGAAAACCCTATCCATCCCGACCATCCTAGATGCAGACTGCAGAGATTAAATAATGCCAAATTAGAATGAAGGGATAAATACCAACTTTCAACATACAGTTAGATCCTATAATTAATTGAAAATGACAACAAAGCCAAATAACTGCGTTCTCTTTTCTTCATTTTAGTTACTTATAAAATTTTTAAGGGAAAACATTTTAATTTCTTAAAAAAAAAAAGGTCATGGCTCCACAAGTTTTACTTGCATTCCACAACAGTCCCGCGATAATGTTTAACTCACCAATAGTCTGCTCATTAATTATAGTTTGCGCTACATATCCCTTCACAATAACATTTATGTATTTTGTAATAAATTTCAATTGTATAAACAATATAGGTATATGTTAGAGAGAACAAGGAGAATCGTGTAAAAAATTGATTTTTCTTAACTATCTATGCATTACTGTGGTGTCAAACAATATAGGTATATGTTAGATATAAGAATAAGAACCATGTAAAAAACTGATTTTACCTCACTACAAAAAAAGGAACATATACCGACGGACACCAAACCGTCGGTACAACACAAAAAACCGTCGGTATATGTCCCAAAACCCTTTACCGACGGACAGAAGACATATTCCGACGGAAAAGTAACCGTCGCTAATATGCTTGTCGGTATAGATTTATACCGACGGTTATAACCGTCGGTATAGATCTTGAACCCTATACCGACGGTCCAAACCGTAGGTATGCATATGAACTACCCCGACATTTTAGTACATATATTCCGACGGAAATAATCCGTCGCTAAATCTAAACAATATATAACGACGGGTATCTACCGACGGACGTCCGTCGCTATAGATGTTACTTTATACCGACGGTTTGTCCATCCCTATATGTTCTACTTGTACCGACGGTTTGTCCGTCGCTATAGGTTCTACTTGTACCGACGGTTTGTCCGTCGCTATAGGTTCTACTTGTACCGACGGTTTTTCCGTCCCTATATGTTCTACTTGTACCGACGGTTCTATCCGTCGGTATAGGATTTGTTGTATTTTTTATTGAATTTAAATATTAATTATTTCTATTGTATTTTTTATTTTAAATATTAAATATACTAGTAACATTATAACAATAATTGTATGGATTTTTCAATGAAAAGTATCTAATTGAATGTTTAAATAATTATTAAAATTACCAATACTAGTATTTTAAATATTAAAAAGTTTATATTTTAATATCGAATAAAACATCTACGAGTGTATTAAAAGTAGAAGAAAAGTGGAACAAAATATTTGTTTGTCTCAATACCGTTTATAATAAAAGCTAAAAATACTTCAAAGAGTCTCCTCTACTGTGTGCTCGGATCATATATATTATGCTGATTTTCTGAAGGCATGGATCGACTGTTAACTGCCGCTGTAGCACTACCAGCATCAGGAGCTGCCTATTAAAAGAAATAAAAATAATGACTTTAAGTAAGAAAAAATGAAAGGAGTAATAAGAAAGTTAAGTATTTTGTATACATGTGTATCAACTATCTGAAGTAAAGCATTCATATCAGGCGCATGTAAATCTGGACGTTGTTGTCGATAGATGGGTAGAAGGCAAGTTTCAAGAAGTTTTTCAAATGCCGCAAGCTTAGCTTTCAACCCTTCCACTTCTTCAGTATTTTGGACTGGTTGTGAAGGTCCAGATTCTTGAGAAGGACGAGTCTGAACTGCACCTACACAACGAACACACCCTTTTCTTTCTGGTCCCTTAACTTGAGCAAACACATCATTTGACCACGATGTAGCTTGTGATAAATTCCCAGAAGAAGTGCCTTCATTTATCTTCTCTTGTATACGTTCCTAAAAATATAAATAAGTTAAACATATAATATCATAACTATATTATATTTTTCAAAACACGTATACAAAACTTAATAACAATAAATTACCACAACAACTGCGGCTGCAGAATTCACGATACTTCCATCTTTGCGTGTACGGGTTCGAACATAGACATCAGCGCGTGCCAATTTTTTAATTTTAAATTTCAAATTCCTAAATATTAAACTTAAACCTAAAATATTAAACTCTACAACCTAAAATTAAACCCTAAGACAAATGACATTAATATAATATATATATATATATATATATATATATATATATATATATATATATATATATATTGAAATGACAGACGCATGCCAATTTTTTAAAAGTTGACAACCAATTAGATTATTGATATGGAATTGGCTGATCAGAATGCCGACCTAATTGAGTGTCACATGCTACAAATTAATTTATTGTTAAAATATCATACATGTAGGACTTCACATTTACATTTTTTTCTTCTAAATCCCAAGACAATTCAAAACCCATATATTATTACAAATCAATGAAATCTGCTTTGAAATTTTCTCCCCCTTTCTACCCCAGAATTTCCTTTCTTTTCATATTGTTGGCCATATATATTAGGTGTAATTTTTGACTGTTTCTTGGGTTTCTTCATCAAAGATATCGCTCTACAGTTTGCTTAATCTACTGATTCAGAGCTTTCAAAGCCTTAGATCATGTCTACCTTAAGCAAGAATCCACTTAGACAAACAATAAGTCAGTAACTATTAATCCAGATGAATGCACTTATTTATTTTCCTATGATTGTAAGTTGATCATATCCCCATATGATACATGAAAGTAAATAGCTCTTATGCAACCTCTCATTCCAACTTTGAAAACTTTTACAAGCTAAACCCCTTAGACAAACAAAAATTAAGTAACTATTAATCCAGAAATGTAATATACGATCAACAACTAGAAAGTAGAATGAGAAAAAAATAAATTCTTTACAAGCATACAACTTACCAAAGCGAAGAGCGAGATAACTCTAAAGCTCAACAATACATCCAAAACGTCTAATTCAAGACCTGGTGATTCCAATAAAATCAAAAGAATCACGAACACACACGAGCTGTTATAACTATCGACACGATAACAATATTAAAAAGAAGAAGATACAACAAATGATTTTAACCTTAATCCCTATTATCTATTTATAGGATAAATTATTTGGTTACAAGTAAACTTGCATAGAAAGAAATCCTGCTCAGACTTAGTTTTCTGGTAAGCCCTACTTTTGTCACTGTTTTTTATTAATATTCTAACCGATCTAAAAGTGAATTTGGGTCATTACTGTAACACAAATAAATTAACAAACACGTATTTGAAAAACAAGTACACTAGGCATTTACCTGAGCATGAAACACAAAGACAGTTGCTATAGCCTATAGTAAGATTTTTTACTTATGTCACTGTTTTTTATTAGTATTCTTCACTTAACCTGTTGCTATAGCCTATAGTAAGATTTCCTATATCTCAAAGACAGTTGCTTCCAATATGGCAAAAGTTCAACAAACACAAGAATTTAAGAAAATGCTGCTAATTAAGATATTAAATATATATGACTATGTTATACATGTATACATACATATATATATGCACTGTTTTTTACATCATGTGATGAGCAGCTTGTACCAAGAACAGGGAAAAAAAAGAGTATATAAATGCTGCAGTGGATATCTGAGACTGATATTGATGATGAATAACAAAGACAAAGAACTGAAACCACAAAATAATGACATTAAAATTATTTCTCTTGTAAGAAAGCTATGAAAGCAGAAATTCCCAAACCAATCATTAGTAAAATCCCAGCTACCGTTGTTTCGAAAATCCCAGCAGAAATCCCCATACTAACTATTATGCAGTATGTGGTGCATATGCCACTTTGTCGGGAGGGGAAACAAATTAAGCTAAAATTTACTTGTAGCTAACTAATACTCTTATGCTATCACTAGATCAAGAGAAATTAAAAGTATTAATTTCGAATGATTTACCAGAACGAAGTGAAATTAGAACACGGCTGTACTATATCACCATCGTGTACTATATCACCGGCTTGAACAGAACACGGCTGACCGACAAGTGAAATCAGAGCTGTTACTAGGAACACTACGCAAAAACACCGCAAATCAGAGGAAAAAGAAAACAAATCAGATAATGTTTTGAAGTGGGGAATTAGGGATTAGGGATTTCAGTTTTGAAGATCAAGAGAGAAATCAAAGAACAAACCTGTGGCTGTGGTACCGACGGCCGTCACGAGCTCAAGGGAGAAGCACGACAGATGCAGCTGTGGGGAATTAGGGATTTTAATTTTTCCCGATAAGATGGTGTTTTTTTAATTTAAAATACACCCTATACCGACGGACATAAAAACCGTCGGTCAAACCCCACACTATACCGACAGATATAAATATCTATCGGTAAAACCTACATTTATACCGACGGACACGACAAACCATTGGAATATATATTGTCTATACCGACGGCTATTTTAAACCGTTGGAATATATATTGTCTATACCAACGGATAGGGTATCCGTCGGTACAACCTGTGGTTTTTAGCGACGATATTGTTGTCCGTCGGTATATATACTCTATACCGACTGTTTTCGTCCGTCGGTATAAACCACCGTCAATATATGTATATTTTTTTGTAGTGCCTATCTACTATCACATTAGGGTAGAGTTCAAATTTTTTGCAATTAGGTACAATAAACTAGTTTCTAATAGTAGAAGATAAGGACAATATGAACTCTTTTTTTCTTAGAAAAAGCTTGCTTAAAATGATATAATAGGTCAATATATTACTTGTGAATCACTTCGGATGCATACCTAAGACGCTCATATGATATCGCAAGATTTGTCAGCTAACCAATTGGGTTTAGTATGAACTCGGACTTCAGTATTTTGTTTACATTGATTCTGAAAATAAACAGATGAAATCTCAAAGAAATATAAAACAAGTAAATAAATAAAAGAAATACGTTGAAATATTATGAAAGAAAAGGGAGTATTGAAAGAGAACAAGCAAAACGATCTTATCTTATTAGTATTGAACATGAGTATTTATACAGGAATGACGACCATGAAGGTAACCGTTACTAACAGCTCAACAACAGCTTAACGGCAGCTTAACAGCTGTTTACAACTGAATCTCAAGACTCTTTATCTTGACTAACAAACTATAACAATAGCTATCTATAACTCTAACATACTTCCTATGTCTTCTCTTCTTTTTTCTTCTGAGATAATTTGACCTTCAAGAGGAGGATAAGAGTTTTAATTCATCTGTAAAAAAGAATTTGAGTTGCTTTCGAAGTTGAACAAAAAAGAAAGCAGACAAAGGCTTGGTGAGAACATCGACAATTTGATTCAAGGCTGGTACATAATTGATCTGAAACGAACCATCAAAAAAATTTTCTCTGACAAAACTGAGATCAAGCTCCACATGTTTCAGCTTGGCATGATGCACAAAGTTGGCAGAATGAGCAATAGCACTGGTGTTATCACACCAAATGATGGATGGACAAGTGGGATGAATGTTTAACTTTGTTAGCAATGATTTGACCCACATAGCTTCACACATGGCATTTGATATGCCTCGAAATTCAGCTTTAGTTTATGAACGTGAGACTACTCCCTGCTTTTTAGAACTCCAAGCCACCAAGTTTCTTTCTAAAAAAATACAATAACCAGTTGTGGATCTTCTGTCATCTGGATTGGTGCCCCAATCAGAATCAGTATAGCCAATTAGACTGGAAGCTGAAGAGTTTACACTGAAGAATAATCCATGCCCTACTGTGCCTTTGAGATATCTGATAATTCTCCTAGTGGCCTTCTAATGCTTGTCAAGAGGAGACTGCATGGATTGACTGACTTTGTTCACAGCAAACTGTATGTCTGGTCTAGTTTAACAGATGCGTTGTAATGTGCCTACAATCCGCCTAAATAAAGTGGCTTCAGCTTCAGAACAAGGACTCTCATTATGAGCAGACAACTAAGGTGTAGTGACTATAGGTGTAGGTGTTGGTGTTGCATCAGTCATTGATGTTTTCTCAAGTAACTCCATTATATAATTTTTTTACTAAGGATGATGCCTTGTTCAACATTCTGCACTGACATTTTCAGGTAGAATTCTAATTTACCAAGATCTTTTAAAGAGAAGATTGTATTGATGTCAGATCCACATCACTAGCAACATTTCTTGATACCACAATGTCATCTACATATACCATAACAAAAACCTTGATGCCGTTGATATCTCTGAAATATAAAGACGAATCTGCTAATGATGCTATAAAGCGAAGAACATAAACAAGATGAGTTCTAAACTTTTCAAACCAGGCTCTCGGTGCTTGCTTGAGACCATACAGGGATTTCTTAAGAACGCATACTAATTTGTTTCCATTTTCATCAAATTGCTCAAACTCTGGAGGCTGCTCCATATAGACTTCTTCTGACAAACCCCTGTTCAAGAAAGCATTATCAACATCAATTTACCTTAAAACTCACCCATTACTTAAAGCCACACTAAGCAAAATCCTAACTGAAACATGTTTGATAACATGACTGTAGGTTTCCCCATAATCAAAACCTATATGTTGTGAAAAACTCTTAGCCACAAGTCTTGCTTTATAGCGAGAAACACTTCCATCTGCATTACGCTTAACCTTAAACATCCATTTACACCCTATAGGGACCCTATCTGCAAGTAAACTAACTAACTGTTACGTGCCTTTTTAAATCAAAGCTCGAAATTTTTTTCAACAACTTCTTTCCACTCATCTACTAACATAGCTTGATGTATACTCTTGGGTTCAGACATAGCAACATCAGCATGAAAAACTTTAGGTTTAAAGCTTCCAAGTTTAGATCTAGTTACCATAGAGTGAGTAGGCTTCATATGTTTATGCTGAGAAGAAACTTCAACAGCTCCCTGCTCATAAGAACCTTGAACATCGGTAGCTCCATGTTCACAAGAACCTTGAACTTCAGCAGCTCCTTGAACTTTAGCAGCTCCTTATTCACAAAGACCTTGAATTTTAGCAGCTCTCTGCTCACAAGAATGTTGCATTTCCTGATGTTGAACAGTTGCAATTGGAGTTTAATTCCTAAGAAAATTATCACTTCAAGCTTCAGGATCAACACTTTGAATTCCTTCAGTATGCTGAACTTTTACAGGATCTTCATACTGCACTTGATCTTCAAAATTTCGATCTTGATGTGGAGAATATTGTGGTGTAGAAACACCAGCATTACTCAAGATAGTAGTACTAGGTGAAGATGCAGATGAACCAAGAACTACAGTTTAATGAAGAAAAGTTTGATGAAGAGTCTGAGCATTACTCAAAACATGGCAAGCACTGCTTGAAATACTAGGAGAAGAGTGTAGCCCATTTGAACTAGAGGAAACTTCTCTACCAGTAGGTTTTCTGATGTATGCTCCAGAAAATTTGAAAGAAACTTGCTCATCTGTTGACTCGGAATTGGCTCTAGAAGAGTGTTTTTGGAATGGAAATCTGGTTTCATTAAACTGAACATGGCGGGAAACATACATACGACCATCTTCACTCAAGCACTTGTAACCACGCTGATGTGCACTATATCCAATAAAATTACAGGACGTTGACCTAAATTGCGGTTTATTCTTATTGTATGGTCTTTTCAATGGGAAACATTGACAACCAAAGACACGAAGAAAACTGTAATATGGTACTTTTGTAAACAATTTCTCATGTGGTGAGACACCATTGAGAACCTTGGAAGGTAATCTATTAATAAGAAAGACAGAAGAGAAAAAGGCATCAGACCAATACTTTAAAGGAATTAAAGCTTGTGCCATAAGAGTAAGACCAAATTCTACAACATGCCTATATTTTCTGTAACCCCCTTAACCCGGCCTAGACGGTTGACCCGAATTAAGAAGTTTACACGGGGAAAACCAAAGTCAACCCGAAAGTCAACCTTGATTAACGACCCTTTTTTTATTTTAAAACTTATCTAAATGCATATTAACCCTAGATATGTTCATAAGATCAGCTTACTCAAAGATCACCACAATCAGAAAACATTTAGGGACTTGATTGCACAAATTAATGAATTTAGGGACCAAAATGCAAATTCTGAAAATTATAAGGACTTAACCAACTTTTGAGTTACCATTATGAAATTAGTCATATTTCATGCTTCTCTTCCAAATTTCAACTCAAACGGACATCTCAAACTCATTCAATTGCATATACAAAGTTCAGGACCAAAACGCAAGGATTTCAAAACATATAACCATCAATTTCAGTGCCCAACGGTCGAGTGTTCCGAAACGGGGATGATCCGTTCCGAAACGCGGGACCGTTCCGAAACAAGTTCCGGAACAGGGCTTGGCAGTAGCATTTTCGTTCCGGAACGGCTCTACCCGTTTCGAAACGCCAAGGCCATTTCAGGCCCTCTGTTCCGAAACGGTAGCACATGTTCCGAAACAGGCTGCCCAGATTTGCAGAATTTTGCTGGTTTAATACACAATCAACCCATCAAACATGTTCCAAAAGCAACCCAAACATACACACAAGTCATTATATACTTAAGGAACATAAAAGCATCAACCATTCACAAACATGGCATCAATTAAGGAAAAACCCAATTCTATAGGCATGCATCCTATATAGGAAACCATTCAAACACCAAACCACCAAACCAAGCTCCAAAAGGCCATTTACAAGTTCCAACATCATCAAAAGCATAAAACCAACTTAGGGAGTCCAAAACATCTCCCAAAAACACACATTAGGTCCCCATTGCCAAATGCCCAAAAGCTAATAGTGTTAGGAAAACATTCACCATACATGAGCTTAGTTCTTCGCTTGGATTCTTAACCTCCTTGCTGCCCTTTATGCACTTCAATGCTCTGCATTATTGGTTTAAGAAAAGAGAGAGCGTAAGCACATAGCTTAGTGAGGAATGCTCATATAAAACATCACAATGATGCATTGGTAAAACACCTTTTAAAAACCTTAGTTCACAACAAAGTTTAGTCATGCTCATAAGCATATAAACCAAGCATTTCATGCTTCAAATTATTAACATGTCATATTGGCCACAAGTGATGATCATAATCTTTTTCCATCTCAATATACAATCAACACAAGATCCACACATGGACTTTTAACCACCATTGTGATCTTACAATTCACAAGGACCACATATGGACTTTTAACCACCATTGTGTCCTTAGTACAAGAATCACCCATGGACTTTTAACCACCATGGTGTTCTTACAATACACAAGGTCCACACAAGGACTTTTAACCACCTTTGTGACCTTACACAAGAACCACCTATGGACTTTTAACCACCATAGTGTTCTTAACCATTCACAAGGCTCACACATGGACTTTTAACCACCATTGTGACCTTAACACAAGAACCATCCATGGACTTTTAACCACCATAGTGTTCTTAACCATTCACAAGGCTCACACATGGACTTTTAACCACCATTGTGACCTTAACACAAGAATCATCCATGGACTTTTAACCACCATAGTGTTCTTAGCCATTCACAAGACATCACTTGCCAATATACATCATTTAACAACAATAATCTACTGGTTTAAAGCATTTAACAAAGCCATAATCACCATGCATCATTACGCATCAAAGCCTCATTTAACAATGTTCAAAACAAGGATCTCTTACCTTGAGCATCCTTCAACACATGGCTTATAAAATCAGCGAATAAACATGCTAAAATATGCTTTCAAAACAGAATTTACAACATGCAACCAAATCACATTGCATTCAACCAACTAATGGTTCAACAACAAGAGAGTTTTTCCGAAAACTTACTCTTGAGCTTAGCAAAGTTGTTTAGACTTAAACTAAGCTCCCAAACCTTCAAAACATTGGTTTCAAAGCTGAAAACCCAAATCCACTCACCGATTTCCGTTTCGCAACTTGCCGAAACACCAATCAAGCTTCCGGATCACCACCACAAGGATCCAAAGATGTCTCCCCTGTTTTAAACACATCAAAGCAGAGGATTAATGCATCATCATGCATTAATATCTTCAATCAAAGCACCTAAACTCGCTGCTCTCATCAACACTCACATTTCGGCTACCAAACACAACCGAAATCTCATCCAAACAACTCCACAACACCCAGCCAAGATCCATCAATTCCAATCATTCATAAACCTCAATTAACATCCAAAAAGAGTCCAAACACGTCCTTATACCTCCAGCTATAACAGATCATCAAGATCACTCCAAAAACCATCAAAAACTCAAGCAAAACTTAGGAAAATTAACCTATCCGGGATTGCATTGATTAAACCTCAATTTCACATCAATTATACATTCATTTTACATCAAAATGACATCTCAAAACAGTGCCCAATCATTTCATACGAATTTCATCAAAAATTAACCAAATCTTGCATTTTAAAGCCAAGATCAAGAACACATCATTAAAACCTTTTATAAAACACAAATCAAGAATTGAGAACTTGGGAATTTCAGTAAAGAACTGAGAATTTAGAGGAGAAGGACGTTCATACCTCTAAACTTGAGTTTCTCCCTTTTTGGAACCAAGATTCTTGAAAATCCAATAAGCAAATGCTAAGGTTTTGTTGTAGAAATGATTAGAGATCAAAGGAGGATTGAAATCTCATCTTTGGATGTCAAAATCAGAGGGAAATTTGCTGGAGAAATGTGTTTGGATTGAGAGAAAAGTTGAGAGAAAAGAAAATAGAAATTTGGAGAAAAGTTAGTTAAAATGACAAAATATCTTTTCCCTCCTTTTTACCTTTAATTAAAAATATTAATTAATTGATTAATATCAAGAAAAATATGGAGAAACTCTTATTGGGTAAATAGCTCCTTAAAGATTCAAAGTTTCAATCCTTTTTAAAACAGTCACCAAGTCTTCGAAAATTACATTTTGGTCACTAACCCAAAATGTCACACTTACGAACCTTATTTTGTAAAATTGATTTCACCAATCCCTTATATATAATAAAAGAGGATTTTAAGACATTTTCCATATTTTTAATGCATCCCGAACTAGGCTTTCCTAAAATCACCTTTTTATATTCGAACCGCAACCCGACCGACCCGGTCCAAACCCAAAACTTCTAAGCCCAAAATTGGGGTGTTACATTTTCTTTCAACCATTCTATTTTGTTCAGATGTATTAGAACAAGTATTCCTAAAAACAATTCTTTGTTGTTGAAAGTAAGACATCAAAGGTTTAAATTATGTACCACATTCAGGTTGCATTATTTTGACCTTGTGATTTAACTGTTTCTCAACCAGTTTATGAAAGGAAATGACCACATTATAAACATCAGACTTACTAGGAAAAAAAATAAATCCAAGTGTATCTTGAATACGCATCTACAAAGCTGATATAGTACTTACAATTATTAGAAAGTAAGGGGGCTGGACCCCAAAGATCCATTTTGAATGAGTTGCAGGGGTCGATCATAGACAGTAAAGGAAGAATTAAATTTCAGTTTATGACTCTTTCTCAATTTGCACGTTTCACAAAAGAAATCATTTTTATTATCAAAATAAATGGTACAATTCTTAGAGATGATATCTAGGATGGCAGAAGATGGATGCCCTAATCTTCTGTGCCAAAGTTCTAAACTACTTTGAACAGAAACAGAACAAGTAGTGTGATTAACATCTCCTAAATCCTCTAAACTAGAAGAACTATCAGCAGAAACACGCTCATCAAGAAAGAAGTAATCTTGAGAAGTAGAAACTGGCAAACCACTAACAGATGCAGCAGAAGGTATCTTGTATAATCTATCACTTTTCAAACCTTGCACTATTGGTTCCTATGTTGATAGATCCTTCACAAGACAATATTTAGGAAAAAACACAATTGAGACATGGTTATCTTTGGTAAACCTAGAAACTAAAAGTAGATTCTTTTTAATAGCATGTACATGTAATAAGTTATTCAAAACCAAAGCCCGATTCACAGAGTTAAGCACAGAACTACCAACATTAAAAATCAAAACTCTCATTCCATTTGCAACAAATACCTTACCTAAACCTTGATAAGAAATAGGGTTAACGATATTACATGCATCCGGAGTGAGATGTGCTTTATCTCCTTTGTTAGGATCCCATGCTGCATCATTGTATGTTGGAAGCCCAAACTCACCCGAAACTGCAGCAGCAATGGCTACAACTCCACTGGAATCGGAATTAGGGTTACTTGGTACAACATTAGCAGTTGAGGGAAAATCTTGTAACCCAGATTGCTCCTCAGGTTCATCAGCAAAATTGAAATAGTTCGCCGAGAAGTTGTTGTTAACTTGTCCATCATAAGACTGATCGAATCGAAAATAGCACCGATTCGCCAAATGCACCAATTTTCCATAGATTTTACACTGAACCCTTTATCTACCGACAAAGCCACGACCTCGTCCTTGAAAAGAGACAGACACACCACGATTGTAGGATGGAACAGACCCTTGAAGACGCTAATCAAGAAACGGTCCGGGTTGACCGTGAAAACCTCTGCTCTGATCGTGAAACACCCTACCATGTGCATCTTGAGACTTCTGAAACGTCGAAGGGATTTGAGCAAAAGAACCATACTGATACGGAGCAGGCCCAAAAAGAATAGGCCATTGTGTCATAGCAAGCCCTTGAGTCATATTCACCAGAAAGCTCTGATTGAGGAACTCTTGTTGTCGAGCCTCAGTATCAAGAAGCACAGAGCAGACCCCATCAAGTTTATATGGTTGCTGAATGGAGGTGATGACGGCAACAACTGGCTCATACTCCGGTGGAAGACTAGAGAGAATGGTAGATATATGCATAGTATTTGTGAGAGGATTGCCACAAGCGGTCAAACTGTCACATATGGACTGAACCTGAGCAAGATACTCCTTCATACTTTGATCTCGCTTATGCAAATTCCTTAAAGAACAGTGAAGATGCATAATGCAAGTTGTTGAAGAAACAGAAAAAAGTTGATGAACCTTCTCCCAAATTTCCAAAGCAGTTTTGCAACTGACCAAGAAAGGCAAGATTGAAGGTCCTATTGAAGAAAGAAGCCAAGAACAGAGTGCAGAATCTTGCTACTTATACGCAACATACTCGTCATTGAGTATCGTATTACCTCCTTCAGAATGAACATTCTGTGGTAGAATTGTCAAGGTGTTATCGATATGATCCACCAACGCCAGACTTTCGATTGCAAAGAGAACTTACTGACGCCAAAGAAGATAATTGGTATCATCAAGTCTGATCGAAATAGTTTTGTTGGTGAACAGTTTAGAGGATGAAGTAGAAGAGCTTTCTACCATTGTTGAAGCCTCTGATACCATGAAAGATTATGAAAGAAAGGGGAGTATTGAAAGAGAACAAGCAAAACGATCTTATCTTATTAGTATTGAACATGAGTATTTATACAGGAATGGTGACCATAAAGGTAACCGTTACTAACATCTCAACAATAGCTTAATAGCTGTTTACAACTGAATCTCAAGACCCCTTATTTTGACTAACAAACTATAACAATAGCTATCTATAACTTTAACATACGTAGATATCCAACATGTATATGAAAAACTTATTCAAATAAACTTAAAAAAATATTCAAAAAAATAATAATCTTCAACAAGGGTTCCATTCGAAAGAAATTGTTTGTGTTACCAATGAAATTGGATAGTATGAAACAATTTTTCAATGAACATCGAGTTTTGTTAAATATCTACAATAGCTATCTATAACTCTAACATGCGTAGATATCCAACATGTATATGAAAAACTTATTCAAATAAACTTAAAAAAATATTTAAAAAAAATAATATTCTTCAACAAGGGTTCCATTCGAAAGAAATTGTTTATGTGTTACCAATGAAATTGGATAGTATGAAACAATTTTTCAATGAACATCGAGTTTTGTTAAATATAAAGATTAAAGGCACAAAACCAAAAAATGTTGTTAAAGTTTGACTGAATAGTTACTTTAGTCCATATTTCTTTTTGAAGAAATTTAACCCCAAGATTTTATTTTGTGTAAAAATAGTCCCTCTGCGGATGGAAGTTGTTAGTTAACTAATCATAAAAAGACTTGAAATGATGTGACAAACCTACACGATAATGCATGTTGATATGACAATGTTATATAGACAAGTGTATTGACTTGAAAGAATATCACATCAGTCAAAAATAATTTTATAAAAATATATAAATAATTTTTATGTTGACGTGTCATTTTGACAAGTCATTTTAAGTGTGTCATGTTGACAAGTCATTTCAAGTTGTTTACTGTCAGTTGACGAATAATTTCATCCATAAATAAGTCATTTTAAACCAAAATGTAGCATTGAGTGTTAAATTGCTTAAAAAATAGATGCCAAAATAACTATTGAGTCAAACGTTAAAAATATTTTTTTGACATTGTGTCAAAATTAAATTAGTCGTAAGAATGTGATTTCAAGAAATAGTATCTAGTTATCGATCGAATTGAATATAACAGTCTTATATGCAACTTATATTGCACATGGTTTATATGATTTAAAGAAAAAGAATGTTGTTGCAAGAAAAGGAACTAACAGATGATAATAATATCTTGTTATTGGTTGAATTGAATATTTTTTTAAAAAAAGTATTTTTTAAGAGATAAGAAATTTGTTCTACTTCTTGATAAGAAGAAATTTAAAAAAATAATTAGAGCCACTAAATCAATTAAAGAAAGAAGATATTGTTTCTCACTAAAAAATTATTATTTTTAAATAATTTAAAAATCTTTTTAATAGTATATTTATATGAATTTTAAATTGATTTCTTAACAAACTTATGGATCAACTTGGTTAATAGTAATACACATTTTTTATAAGAAAGAGGTATCGTTATCATGTGCCTCATTAAAAAAACTTCCCTAAACCTAATGGAGGAAAAAGAGTGCACATGATAAGATATAAAAAAACACATGATTAATATTGTAACACCCAGGTTTGGGGGTCGGGTGAAAATAATGTTAAAATAGGTTCGGGTTTCGGTTTATAATTAAAATAATAAAATATTTTTCATGGGCTTCGGGTTTGCAAAATAATTAAAATCTATGTTGGGCCTATCTTCTAAGTCCAATTCAATGGATTTTGGGAGATGATGATTTTAGCCATTTAATTAATGGCATTATGGTAAATAAGAGGGCTTGCAAAAATAAAATTCCATCTATTTTAAAATAGCTTTTGTTATCTTCTTCCCCCTCTCTTCCAATCCATTTTCACGACAATGGAGCTCCCCTTCTCCATTTTTCTACTCCATCACCATTCTTCTTCATCTTGGTGATTTTTGAAAGGTAACACCATATTTGACTTGTCCTTACCTTCCCAAGCTTTAGTTAGAGACCTTGGTTGATCTTTAAAGTGTTGATTTATGCCTCATGTTTAATTGTGATAAAGGTGGTTATGTATATGTTGTTATACATGTATGTTGAGGCATGGTTTGATGCATTGTTATATGCATGTTGATGATGGGTATGATGGGGATATACATATGTATGAATTATGATGTGATGCTTGTATTAATGATATACACGTAGTGTTGACTTGTGAAATGATGTTATGAGGTGGTTGCATGATCCGAAGATCATGGTGAGTACATGCTAGGCATGGAAATATGGTTTGTGCATGACGGTAAGTCATGGTGAGTACGTGCTAAGCACGGAAGTTAATATGAAATGGTGTTGTGAAAGTTTATGAATTGTGTTTAGTATTGTCACTAGTATGCTTGGGTATAAATGATCGATCATTAGGATGTTTAGTGTGCACACGTGAGTCAAAATGCGCGCGTGGTCTTGATGATGGTAGTCATCAAGATGGAGTACGAGTTCGCCCGGAAATCTTCATATATGTATGTTAGTCGATGATGAGTGGAATCCCATCGAAGGGCGTGAGGATGAGTGTAATCCCCTCCGCGTGAAACGGTGATGAGTGTAATCCCACCGTAAGGTAATGGTTGTGTTGTTGGATGTGAGTTCCAACGGTTATCCGCGTATTCGAGTCATAGTTACGCGCCAATACGAATTGTGGATTATGTTGCTCATATGTTGGTTATATGTGTTCCATATGTTGTGGTTATGGACTTGTTGAGCATGACATGATTTTGATAATATGTTCATGCATCATCTTTTATTTTGGCTCTTGTGGTTCGAAGGTAAGAACCCATGCATTCTACCTTGGTTGTATGCTCGTGCTTGGACCCTGCATTGTCGAGGTTTGTTTTATGAGCTTACCCTCACTAAGCTTTTATGCTTACGCTCCTTTTTTTCGACAATGTAGACCAGTAGCTTGTGGGTGGCGAGGGCAAGGAAGGGCCTCCAAGTGTCGCTTTTGGTTAGCTCAAGTATGAACTTTAAATTGAAAGATTGTAATAGTCAAGCAATGGGATAGGTGTTGTTGACTTGAATGCTTTAGATTTATGTTGATGTTGGTGTGGCTTGTTGATGCATTGTTTCGTAAATCGTGCTTCAATTCTTATCTTGCATGCTACGTGTATGTTGGCTAAGGCATGTAACCTTAAAAGCTATGTATGCTTCCTTTGTGGTGAATGTATGATCTTTTGTTTAGATGCCCTATCTTATATCCGTATGTGTTTGGAGTATGGTTGCAATAGGGTGCATGCCTCTAGAGTATGTTTGTATGTTGTGCATGCTTCTTGGGGTCGTTACGGACGTTTGGGATCAATTGGAGATGTTTAAAGCTGAGTTTTGGAATTTACAGAGTGCAGGTGTTTCGAAACGGGTTACCCTGTTTCGAAACGGGTGTGGTTCTAGGGCCCCGTATCGAAACTCGTTTCGATACATTTTGACTACTGTGAGCCCCTGTTTCGAAACCAGTTTCGAAACACTTTAGCTACTGGAATTGCCTATTTCGAAACGGGTATCGAAACGGCTAGGCAAAATAGGACCCTATTCTGAAACGGGGTGGATGCGTTTCGAAACGGGTGTCTGGCTTTTAAAACTGGAGCCTGTGTTTCGAAATGGGCCTTGACTGTTTCGAAACACGGGCCTTTAATTGGGCTTTTTGACATCTCTAAAAGGCCTCAAGGGTTGGGCTTAAGCCCTGTTTGTTGTTGGGCTTCTGCTTAGGTTTAATTAATGCATCTAGATAAGATAATAAATGAAAAGTTTTCCTAGGGTCGGTAACCGAAGTGGAGCATTAACAGGTTTCATCTCGGTTATCCCCGTGTAGCCCACTCGGATCGGTCAAGCGTCTGGACCAGGACGAGTGGATTACATTTGTTGGTATCAGAGCCTAAGGTTTCCGAGACATTGGGCAGGTAAGTGAGGTAAGTTTAATTTTTGTATTGTAATTGTACGGTGTTTGCTTGCCATGTAAGCATGTTTGCTTGTTTATCAAGTATGCTTGATGTATGTTGTTTGAACGTGTGTGTATGTTGCTTGAAGCATGTAGAGTAGAGTCCCATTGCTTCTATTACATCGGAAAAATGGTTTTTAAGTGAGGGAACATACTTGAGCCACTTGGACCCTTTCCTTTGCTAACCCAGTTTGTATGTTAATTTGTTGTTGTTGTTGATTTATTGCTTTTGGGTAAGTTTGAGGCCAAGGCGTGTGATACGGACACGGCCCCTTATACGCGAACGTTGAACTTGCGGAAGCGGATAAGGATGTTGGCGTGAATGTTGGATCGGTGAATATATGGTTGAAGATAGGCGATGACGATGGAGATGGAAGATAAATGGATAAATTGTCCTCGGCACCCTCTTGATCGCAATTAACCAAGCAAGCAACCTCAAACGGCTCTAACCCACCCTCCTAGACGCAGTTACCTAAGCAAGCAGGAGTGTGAAGATCAACAACAAATTCTGACGAACTTGAAGAATCGCTTCTAAAATAAAAAACACAAGTTATACTTCTTGCAAGTCTGAACTCAAAAGAGAACTTTATTTAATTATTCCAATCTTCCATTACAATGTGATTGAACCATCCTTATATAAGCCTTGAAGAAGTTCTAATCCTAGTAAACTTAGGAAATTAAATACAATAAATAAATGCTTAAATCTAATCTCCTAATTACATAAGTAACTTCTAATAATAAATAAATATTAAAAATAAATTCTAATTAAATAAATCTGATCCTAATAGATATTGCAGAATCCTATATTGATTTAAATTACAAATAATCAAATAAAATCATGAAAATTCGTAATTATCCAAAAATCTCATATTAATCTCGTATAGGAATTTCTGCATGCGCTGTCTTCGCTAAAATAGACGTATCTTGAGTTCTAGATGTCCGATTGAGGCGTTTCAAGATCCGTTGGAAAGCTAATTGACAGCCGAACAAGTTTCAAGAAGACATGTTGACCCATAAATGCCTGGATCCCATCCAAAAAGGGGTCGCAAGTTTAGTGACGTTTCTGACTTGCAAAATAGTTTTAACTTCTTTTCCAAGATGATTAGTTTCACCCCTCTCATGCATGTATCATTCTCCCACTCCTCAAAAAGATTCGCCCTTGAATCTAAACCGGTAAATGGAGGAATTTCATCAAAGTACCAGTAAAGAGAAGATGTCATGAAAGATCCTTGTGCATAATCTCTTTTTGCAATGTAATTTACAAGTTCCTTCTCATTGAGATCATCACTATTGTTCTTTCGATTGCAAAGTGACTCATTCTCATCTTCAAAATTGTTATTAATGCTAGAGTAGAAATAAGCATAAATAGAATTTTGAAAATAATCAATGATACCTTTTGATTGTAGCGTACCTTCGTTGGTGTTTGTTGTTTGATGATCATCTTGAATCAGAATAGTAGGTTTGTCACTGGAAACAAACACACAACTTACAATTTCTTCCTCATCAATAGGCAAGGTTAAACTCTCGTTGGTATCGCCTTCTTCATGTTCTTTAGGAGAACAAATTTCTTTATCATGTTCCGAATCACAGATTTTAATATCATTAGAAGGCATGATTTCAGACAACATATCTCTCAAAATTTTTTCTTGAAAATAAGACTTATCTGGACAATCATACCCGGAATGATCTAGTCGACAACAATAATGACATCGAGTCCCCAAAAGAGTAAAATTCAATAAGTTGCTCAATGACATCCTCAAGAACGATCTGACTCTGATACCAAATGATACGGACACGGCCCCTTATACGCGAACGTTGAACTTGCAGAAGCGAATAAGGATGTTGGCGTGAATGTTGGATCGGTGAATAGATGGTTGAAGATAGGCGATGACGATGGAGATGGAAGATAAATGGATAAATTGTCCTCAGCACCCTCTTGATCGCAATTAACCAAGCAAGCAACCTCAAACGGCTCTAACCGACCCTCCTAGACGTAGTTACCTAGGCAAGCAGGAGTGTGAAGATCAACAACAAATTCTGACGAACTTGAAGAATCGCTTCTAAAATAAAAAACGCAAGTTATACTTCTTGCAAGTCTGAACTCAAAAGAGAACTTTATTTAATTATTTCAATCTTCCATTACAATGTGATTGAACCCTCCTTATATAAGCCTTGAAGAAGTTCTAATCCTAGTAAACTTAGGAAATTAAATACAATAAATAAATACTTAAATCTAATCTCCTAATTATATAAGTAACTTCTAATAATAAATAAATATTAAAAATAAATTATAATTAAATAAATCTGATCCTGATAGATATTGCAGAATCCTATATTGATTTAAATTACAAATAATCAAATAAAATCATGAAAATTCGTAATTATCCAAAAATCTCATATTAATCCCGTATAGGAATTTCTGCATGCGCTGTCTTCGCTAAAATAGACGTATCTTGAGTTCTAGATTTCCGATTGAGGCGTTTCAAGATCCGTTGGAAAGCTAATTGACAGCCGAACAAGTTTCAAGAAGACATGTTGACCCATAAATGCCTGGATCCCATCCAAAAAGGGGTCGCAAGTTTAGTGACGTTTCTGACTTGCAAAATAGTTTTAACTTATTTTCCAAGATGATTAGTTTCACCCCTCTCATGCATGTATCAGCGTGGGCCATGAATCGGTAAGTAGGAACTATGGTTTCTGAAAATGTGGATGATGTTGAGGGAGTTCATCGCTTTAGTCAGGGAGGTATGGTTGTACCAGAGTTGAGGTACACTTTGTTTTTTTGAGTCCGTGTGTATGTGAGTTGGCTCCGGTTGATAAGGAACGATGTGATCGATTCTGGTATTAGTTGGTAAAAGAGGTGAAGACCTATGAGTGGGAGTCAGAGTGGTATCGATGTTATAGCAAATAAGCCCTTGGTACAGTTTTGAGTTTGTTCCCTCCGACTGATCCTGAATCTGTACTTCTGTATATTGTTAGCGAGCATGCAAAGTTCGAAGGTGCCCGGTGAGGTGTCAGAGGTAGGTATGAGTACTTTAGTTCTTTTAGCGAGATCAAGGTAAGGGTCTCGTGTGAGTAATCTGAAATTCAGAAATGTTAGTTGGTGATTGTTGGGGTTCGACCTATGGTTTTAATACAAGACAGTCGGTCAGTATCCGTGAGTGGGAATCGATTTGTGTGTTTGGGCCATTGTGCGTCTAAGTTGTCTTCCAGCAAGAGGGAGAGAGGAAGTCGCTTCCCATATAGTAGAGCTGAGAAGGAAGTCTTGAGTTTTGACTTTATATTGTTTGGTAGTGGGATGTTTTGAGTCGTCAGGACCGGTGTTATAGAACAAGTTCAAGCATGATTGTTTGTGTGTAATCAGAACTGAATTTTGAAGTTTCGAGATGCTCTAAGAATGGTTTTGAAAAGTTAGGTTATGTTTGAGGGGTCAGCCTAAAAACAAGAGGACCGAAAACTATCAACTGTGTACATGTGAAGTTGCAATTTCTTTGGATTCGTCCTAATGTGTGAGCATGAAAAGAAATTAGATATACCTGTTGAGATCTTAGACGTAGGGACGCATGTGACTAGTCCTTTTGGTAAGGTAGTGGTGGTCAGAAAGATGTACGGAAGATGTTTGTTGATGGTTCAGGGTTACGTGTTTTTTACAGTTTCGATGTGAAGTAATTGTCTTTTTTACGGTTTCGATGTAACATTTGGCATGGTTTGGGTCGTAGAACACAGAGCTAGAGTATACTTTGAGACAAGAGAGAGTTGCCTTGAAGTTGCAGATTTCTGTGAGACTGTAGTGGTGGGTGAGGATGTGAACTTCTTATCGAATGTTGACCCAGCTTTAGAGGTCAAAGATTGATCGAGTTTGGTTGACAGGTTTGCCTAGAAGATGTGATGGATTTGATTTTTGAATGAGGATTAGACCGCGGAATGTTAGAATAGTTTGTGTTTTCCTAAAAGTGTTTGAAAGAATTACCCGGTTTGTCTCTCGATAGGGAAGAAGAGTCTGTTATTGAGACTGTCTCCGAGTTTGCTCATGTTTTGTTTGCTCTGTATCTTATGATTCCCGACAGGATTGAGAGTGTTGAAGAATCAACTTCGAGATTTGTTAGACCTTAGATTCATTAGGCCTAGTACATCATCTTAGAGTATGACAGTGCAATTTGTGAAGAAGAGAGAAGACGATACGAGAATGTGTTTAGATTAAAGGCAGTTGAAACAATTGACAGTGAGTAGTTAGTATCCGTTTCCGAGCATCAGAGATTTGTTGATCAGTTGGGGAGTGCTTCCGTCTTTTCGAAGATTAATTTGAGATCCAATTACTACCAGTTGAAAGTGAGAGAAGTTGATGTACCGAAGACAACTTTTGGGGCAAGATGTGATCACTTTGAGTTCTGGGTTATGCCGTTTTGTTTGACTAGTGTGTTAGCTACTTTTATAGAGATGTCGAGCAGAATACTTCCTGAGCTCCTTGATCAGTTGTAGTAGTCCTCATAGATGATACATGGGTATATTCACGTACCGAAGAAGACCATGACAAGCTTTGAAGTTAGTGTTGTAGACCCTATTAGAGGATTAATTGTATGCCAAGTTGAGCAAACGTGAACTCTGAGTCAAGGAAGATGTTCTCCTAGGACATGTAGATCAGCTGAGTGTATTAGAGTAAATCCTAAGTAGGCGTAAGAAGATGTGAGTTGGAAGAAACCGAAGACAGTAACAGGTATCTATAGTTTCTAGGTCTAGCATTGTTACTTTCGGGGAATTGTAAATAGTCTTTCGAAGATAGCTGCTCCTTGGACAGATTGCTACAGAAGAATGTTCAGTTTGTGTGGTCAAATGCGAGATAAGGAGCCCTTGAGAAACCGATAGAGACTTTGATGAGAGCTTCGACCTTGATCCAGCCTATATCTGAGAAAGAATTTGCGAACCTTAGTGATGCGTCATATGTAGGGTTAGGTTGTGTGCTTATGCAAGACAGAAGATTTATGGCTTATTCGTCGAGGCAGTAGGAAGTACATGAAAAGAATTATCCGACACGAGACATAGAGTTAACTGCAGTTGTAATTGTTTCGAAGACTTAGAGACAAAGCAAGTATAGTAAGAAATGCACAGTATATACACTTATCATCAGAACTTGAAATATTTGACGATTTAGGAAGGGTTGAAACTTGAACAACATAAGTTGTTAGAATCGCTTGAGGACCGTAATCTTAAGATTGAGTACCATTCGAAGAGAGTCAACGCAGTAACCGATGCTCCGAGTTATATTTGTTGTCAGTTTGGCAGTCGAGTTGCGAGCTGTTTGCTGGAGTCAGTTTATCAAACGATAGTGGTTCTGTGGCCGTGTTTCGGGTTAAACCTACTTTGAGTCAGATGCTTGAAGAGAAACAGTTGCAAGACAGGTTCTTGGCACCTCACGTGCAAGACATAGCAGAAGAAAGACCTTCAGAATACAGTTTCAGAGACGATAGAGTTTTGCATTTCAGAGATAGAATAGTTGCACCGAATGACATGGTGTTTTGAGACGTATTATTTTGGTCGAAGCACACGACAGTTCATTGTATTGCATCTGAGTAGTATGAAGACGTATTGTGGGTTGAAGATGAGTACTTCTGGATTGAGTTGATGAATGATATAGTTCAGTATGAGAGTAAATGTATAATTTTGCAGCGTGTCAAGGTCGAGCATCAGTTTTCTTCTAGTTTGTTACATCCATGGAAGATTCTTAATGAAAGTGGGTAATAGATTTGAGGGACTTTGTGTCTGGTTCGCCTTTGATTTCCTACGGAAGAGCTTAGACGAGTAAACAATGATAGTTGCACCGAGTGTACTCATTTTATACATGTTCACGTTACTTGTACCGTGTGTAAGATGGCGGAGTTGTGCCTTAGCAAGAGTGTGAGTTGTATAGTGTCTTGAAATCGGTAGTGGCCGTTAGAGATTCGAGATTTTAGCTAGACTTTTGAAGACGTCTGCATAATGCTTGGTTACCTGTTGAAGTCAGATGGTCAGTCAGAGAAAGTTATCGGTAAAGTATTCAAACGATGTCGTAGGAGATTGTGAATTGGGCTAGTTCTGTTGTTTATTTGTTGCGGTTACCATCAAAGTTAGAAAAGGGGTTCGTAATGTGTTTTATGTATCTATGATTCGGAAATGTGAGTTAGGTCCGTCCCATGCTATGTTTGCAAAGAGATTGAGTTGAGTTTAAAATTGGCATACAATGGAGAACCAGTTGAGATCTTAGCATCAGATAGCTAATGTTGCGTGATAAGTCTATCGAGTTGGTTGGAATGTTGTGGTGAGAAGAAAAGGGAAGTGTGGAGGAGCAATTCAGCGACTCTTCCTGTCCGATAAATTTCGAGGACGAAATTTCCTTAAGTGGGGGAGAGTTGTAACACCCGGGTTTGGGGGTCGGGTGAAAATAATGTTAAAATAATGGTTTCGGTTTCGATTTTATAATTAAAATAATAAAAAAATTCATGGGCTTCGGGTTTGCAAAATAATTAAAGTCTATGTTAGGCCTATCTTCTAAGTCCAATTCAATGGATTTTGGGAGAGGATGATTTTAGCCATTTCATTAATGGCATTATGGTAAATAAGAGGGCTTGCAAAAATAAAATCCCATCTATTTTAAAATAGCTTTTGTCATCTTCTTCCCCCTCTCTTTCAATCCATTTTCACGACAATAAGCTCCTCTTCTCCATTTTTCTACTACATCACCATTCTTCTTCATCTTGGGTGATTTTTGAAATGTAACACCATATTTGACTTGTCCTTACCTTCATATTCATGTTGGTACCATTAGTTTTTATTATTGTTCATGATTTTGAAATTTGAAGTTTTGGGGTTTTGTTTAAAATGAGAACTTTATGGTCTTTAACCTAAGCTATTGATTTATTATTGTTAGATAAGTTGTTTGCAACCCTTAAGGTCCAACATATGTGAATTTTAAAGTGTTTTAACATGATTCCCGAATTTGGGTTTTAATGGGGTCTTTGAAGGGTTTAAAGGTTGATTTTGGGCGTGTTTAATGTTGGAAATTGAAAGCTATTGGTTGTATGTTGGTTAGGGATCATTTTGGAAGCATTTAAGTGTGTTAAAGAGGTTGAAATCTTGAGTTTTGGACTGTTTTTCATGGCTGCTCGGGAATGAAGATTTTGGAGTTGTTCTTAGCTTGAAAACATGTGTTTTGTGCTTTATTAGTGTTCCGGGTTTGCTAATTGATTTGTGAATTGATTTGAGGTTGTTTTGATTGTGTTGAGATGATTAGAAGCAAGATTTTGTGTTGGTGAAGCCTCGGGAACAAATCTGGAATCGTTGGAAGCTTGATCGGCTAGTGTGGTTGAGCTTGAAATTGTCGGTGAGTGGTTAAATGTTTTTAAATGATTTTTAAGTGTTGGTTCAAGCATGTGGACTAGGTTGGGCTTGGTAGACCCACCTAGATTTGGGATTAGAGTGATAGCCTCATCCCAAGCTTTAGTTAGAGACCTTGGTTGATTTTTAAAGTGTTGATTTATGCCTCATGTTTAATTGTGATTAAGGTGGTTATGTATATGTTGTTATACATGTATGTTGAGGCATGGTTTGATGCATTGTTATATGCATGTTGATGATAGGTATGATGGGGATATACATATGTATGAATTATGATGTGATATTTGTATTAATGATATACATGTAGTGTTGACTTGTGAAATGATGTTATGAGGTGGTTGCATGATCCGAGGATCATGGTGAGTACATGCTAGGCATGGAAATGTGGTTTGTGCATGACGGTAAGTCATGGTGAGTACGTGCTAAGCACGGAAGTTGATATGAAATGGTGTTGTGAAAGTTTATGAATTGTGTTTAGTATTGGCACTAGTATGCTTGGGTACAAATGGTCGATCATTAGGATGTTTAGTGTGCACACGTGAGTCAAAATGAGCGCGTGGTCTTGATGATGGTAGTCATCAAGATGGAGTACGGGTTCGCCCGGAAATCTTCATATATATATGTTAGTCGGTGATGAGTGGAATCCCATCGACGGGCGTGAGGATGAGTGGAATCCCCTCCGCGTGAAACGGGTGTGAGGATGAGTGGAATCTCCTCCGCGTGAAACGGTGATGAGTGTAATCCCACCGTAAGGTAATGGTTGTGTTGTTGGATATGAGTTCCAACGGTTATCCGCGTATTCGAGTCATAGCTAGGTGTCAATACGGATTGTGGATTATGTTGCTCATATGTTGGTTATATGTGTTCCATATGTTGTGGTTATGGACTTGTTGAGCATGACATGATTTTGATAATATGTTCATGCATCATCTTTTATTTTGGCTCTTGTGGTTCGAAGGTAAGAACTCATGCATTCTACCTTGGTTGTATGCTCGTGCTTGGACCATGCATTGTCGAGGTTTGTTTTATGATCTTACCCTCACTAAGCTTTTATGCTTACGCTCCTTTTTGTTCGACAATGCAGACCAGTAGCTTGTGGGTGGCGAGGGCAAGGAAGGGCCTCCAAGTGTCGCTTTTGGTTAGCTCAAGTATGAACTTTAAATTGAAAGATTGTAATAGTCAAGCAATGGGATAGGTGTTGTTGATTTGAATGCTTTAGATTTATGTTGATGTTGGTGTGGCTTGTTGATGCCTTGTTTCGTAAATCGTGCTTCAATTCTTATCTTGCATGCTACGTGTATGTTGGCTAAGGCATGTAACCTTAAAAGCTATGTATGCTTCCTTTGTGGTGAATGTATGATCTTTTGTTTGGATGCCCTATCTTATATCCGTATGTGTTTGGAGTATGGTTGCAATAGGGTGCATGCCTCTAGAGTGTGTTTGTATGTTGTGTATGCTTCTTGGGGTCGTTACGGCCGTTTGGGATTAATTGGAGATGTTTAAAGCTGAGTTTTGGAATTTACAGATTGCAGGTGTTTCGAAACCGGTTACCCTGTTTCGAAACGGGTGTGGTTCCAGGGCCCCGTATCGAAACGAGTTTCGATACGTTTTGGCTACTGTGAGCCCCTGTTTCGAAACCAGTTTAGAAACACTTTGGCTACTGGAATTTCCTGTTTCGAAACAGGTATCGAAACGGCTAGGCAAAATGAGACCTTGTTCCGAAACGGGGTGGATGCGTTTCGAAACGGGTGTCTGGCTTTTAAAACTGGAGCATGTGTTTCGAAACGGGCCTTAACTTTTTCGAAACACAGGCCTGTAATTGAGCTTTTTAACATCTCTAAAGGGTCTGAAGGGTTGGGCTTAGGCCTTGTTTGTTGTTGGGCTTCCGCTTAGGTTTAATTAATGAATTTAGATAAGATAATAAATGAAAATTTTTCCTAGGGTCGGTAACCGAAGTGGAGCCTTAACGGGTTTCATCTCTGTTATCCCCGTGTAGCCCACTCGGATCGGTCAAGCGTCCGGACCGGGACGGGGGGTTACAAATATCATATACACAGGCGGTGGAAACTAAAAGTTTCCACAAGCGCCTTAGTTTTAGGGTATAGAGTTTAGGAGTTTAGGTGTAGGGGGTTCGAATTTAGGAATAGTTATTTCAATTTAAGGTTTATGGTTACAATTTAGGGTTTATAGGTTAGGGTTTAGTTTTTAGGGTAATATGGTGAGAACTTAGGTTTTAACCTATAAACCCTAAATTATAACTCTAAACCTTAAATTGAAACAACTATCCCTAAATTCTAACTCCATACACCTAAATTCTATACTCTAAACTAACTCCCCTATACCCAAAAACTAAGGCGCTTGTAAAAAATTTCAGTTTCCACCGCATATGTATAGAATATTTATCCTTTTAAATATGGTTTAAGGTGTAAAAAATCATAATTTTTTTTTTTAAAAAAATCGTGTCTAATTTGTAGGGTAAATACCGTAAACTACGTAAATCCTATACACTCACACATGCCGATAGGCAGGACGAAGCATAATGGAGTCCCAAGCAACTTTAACCCCTCCAACAAATTGAAAATTTCTTATTTAATCTTTTGTTTTCTTTTTTTTTTTTTTGAAAAAATTGATTTGGCTCTCTCACATTTTTATAAATTCATATCAAACATAATTTTTTTGAATATTTCTAATTAATTTATCTAAAATTCTAATTTGATCTTTCAAATTTTTAATCTAATGACAATTTAAGTCCCTATAAATTTTACATATTACATAAATCACTCAATCTTAAATTAAAAGATTTTAATAAATTCTTATATTTTTAAAGTCAGAATTGACAGAGATGATACAACTATTATGACTCGATTCTATTAAGAGCTAGACCGTGAGATTTCGTGACATGAGTTGACTACATAGCCCAAATAAGAACAAACCTTGGAGTCGCAATAATCCGCTAATATTCTTTCGCGACGCTCCATATTTGTTCATAAACATAGTCTTCGTTAGCTTTTGCAGATTCAAGGGTTTTCCGGCAAGGAAACATAGAAATTACATGTTTATTGGGTATGCAAATTCTAGAGACGAAGCTCCGAGTCACCGTTAACATAAGGTTAAACATATTGTTTTGCCAATAAAAATCGATATTTGATTAATATGTTTGAATTTTTGAGTGAAGCGTTGATGCAATGGCGGATTAATTTTGTTGGTTGAACGAGGATAACGATCAACAACGTTGAATCTTACATTAATATTTTAAATTAAAGATTAAAAAAACTAGAAAACAAAAAGATAGCAGAGTTATATAAATTTATTTTGAAATGTGGTTAATTGTATATCGAGTCTTTGAAAATTTTAATATTTATTTAAAAACTATTAAAAAATAAACAGTGTACGACGATGTATTTCATTAATAGTGTGTGTCACTCATTCTAAACTCATCCTTTTATTATTCAATTGTAATATCTATTATATAAAAAGAGTGCACATTTATAGTATCTAAAAACCTTATAGTTTTTTTTTTACATTAATGTTAGATGTGTTGGAAAACAAGTAAAATAACTTTACGTGAACACAAAAAAAAACTTACTTTTGACTTAGAAAATAAATACTAAAAATAATAAATATGATCCTAAAATACCTAAAATAAGTAATAGAAAATCTCGAATTGAATTTAATTACAAATAATCATAAAATAATTAAGAATCATAATAATTTAAAAAATTTGTATTGGACCTGTATCTAGTTTTCTACATATGATATCTTCGTCAAAATAGACATATAACTTTTTGATGTTCAATTGAGACGTTTCAAGAAGCGTTAAAAAAGTAACTGAACGAAAGTCAATCAATAAGAAGATATCTAGACCCAGAAATGTCCGGATCTCATCCAAAAAATCATCACAATTCATCTGATATTTTGAATTAAAAAAAATAGCTTCAATTCATCTGATATTCTGGTGCCCATACCATTTTTCTACTCTAAAAGATTCATACTCGAATCTAGAATATGAAAGGAAGAACGATCATTATACTCGAACAAAAAAAAATCTCTATCATAGGTGGAGTAATTTAGTTGAGCTCCTCCCAATGATTCTACAAATTTGTTCAAGAAAAAGACAATACCACTAGACAAATTCGAATTATGGTTGGTCCAAAAGTTTTCTTGCTTACTCTCTTGTGCTTTTTTCATTGTATGTTTCTATGATTTTACCTCATGTATTTTTTTCACTCATCGAATTTGGATCATTAATTTAACTTTTATCTTTACTCTCAGTCCTTTTTAGAGTTAACGCATTTCTCGTACCTCCTCACAAAAGTTTTGAATATCATCAGAGTATAATTTCTTTGGAGTACTAAGTGTTTCAAACTCCTCTGCAAGGTATAGTAAACAACTCTCTCTTGTTGTTCAAAAGACACTTCAACTTCAACGTCTATCTTGTCATCAATGTCGGGAAAATAATCAAAATCATGAATATAGTCATTAAGATCGTTTTGTTATGCTCTACTTTTATATTGGTTTGTCTTTCAACAATCATCTTTAGTTGATTTTCGGTTAAAAGGGCATGCCCTTGCGCATCACAGAAATGAGAATTTTGTTTGTCTAAGTTTTGAATATGGTTGAGAACGTGATCCTATTATTTTAAAATAAAAATTAAAAATAGTATAAAATAAAAATAACATAAATAATTAATATTTGGGTAATCTTCATCAAAGGTCACTTTTGTTTGGGGTTTGTTCTGTTTTAGTCACCCGATTTGAAAAAAGATTAAAATGACCACCTATGTTTTCGATCGTTACTGTTTTGGTCACCCGACCGTTAACCTCCGTTAATAAAAAATGTTAATTTTAATTTTTAGTCCCCCAACTTTTGAAAGTTTATTATTTTCACCCCTATAAAAAAACCTCGTCGAGAACCACAAGCTCTACTCTGAATCAACAAAAATTGACTTCCACTTTGAATCTTTCTCACGCCGAATCTCCACCGTCCATTGCCGACTCCGGTCAAGTGAACCACCGGATGAATCCTTTTCTACTCCTCTTCTTCTTTCTTGGTATGACCTCACCAAGAACAGATCTGGATGCCTCGAAACAAGACCAAACACCCTCCCGTTTTACGGTTTTGATTTGACGCCGTGTACCGTCAATCTTCACAAAATCAAAATATGTCTCTCATTTCGTCGAATGAGGGTCGTTCGCCGTTGGAATCTGTCTGGTGTGCTCTGTTCGTTGAAATCACCGCTATCGAGAATGGGTATAGATTCTTTCTTTCCTCTCTACGTTTTTTCTTTTTGTCTAAATCTGTGTTGTTTCTTTTGGTTTTGGTACTGGTTATTTGTTGGTTTACTGTTTACTGAAGGAAATGTTGGATGGGTAACAAGAAGGTGGCTTAAGGTGGTTTCAGTTAGGGGAGGTGTAGAGGAGGGAGGTTCGGTGAGAGGTTGTGGTTTCGATTAGGAGTAATGGTGGTGATGAGGTTGAAAGGTGAAAGAGTGAAAGGGATGAGTCAGCTGCTTGATTTAGGGGCATATTTGATGTAGGTGTGGGCTGAGAGATTGGTGGTGAATGGTTGTGTTGGCCGAGTGGTAGTGTTGTTTATGGGGATGGAGATGGTGATAGGTAATGTTTTTTGTTTGTAAGGGTGAAAAAATAAAGTTTCAAAAGTTTAAGGGTCAAAATTAAAATTAAAATTTTTTATTAACGGAGGTTAACGGTCGGGTGACCGAAATAGAAACGATCGAAAACATAAGTGGTCATTTTAATCTTTTTTCAAATCGGGTGACTAAAACAGAACAAACCCCAAACAAAAGTGACCTTTGATGAAGATTACCCTTAATATTTTTAAAATTTAACGTTCAAGTGATGAATATCAACGAACATTTTTGTTAGCGAAGGAGGTCAATTTGTATATGCTTATGATTCTCTTTTGTGTTTGTGCTGATATGCCAAGAACAAGTAATAGAAGAATTTGCTTTTTTCATAGAGCACTCGGATCAAAGTAGTTGTTTGTTGGATTCATTCAGATGATTATTCAAGTCCTTCTAAAACTGATAGATTTTGTATTTTAATGTCTTTCATACTGTTAGAATTTTATTGTATTTATTTTTGCATATTGAATTTTTAATGTTGCAGTGTGATACCTTATAATCCTATCACTTTGAATATAATTCAATTTATATAAAAAAAATTAATAATATGCAGCAGTATATTGTGTTAGTACCATGTGAGTAACATTAATCATTAGTGGATAAATTAGATACTCGTATAAATTTTTTTTTCATTAGTAGATAAATTATTGTTAAATCTAAAAAAATTAATATCTTGGGAGCCAAACAAACCTTAACATATCTCACCCCCAAGATCCAAATCTAATTAAAATCAAACTTATTATACAGATTATTTTAATAGACTTATTATACAGAATTAAATGGCGTAAACAATCAATATTTTAATAAACAGTTTAATATTTTATATATATGTGTGTGTGTAAGAAGCAAACTTGGTAGTGGAATCATCATTTGGCGTTCCTATAATTAGCAACATATTTTTGTTCCCGTCTATCAAAAAAAGCGATCAATTCCGTCAGGCGAATTTTGGTTCCCTATTAAATCCCCGAAACAAACCCAACTGTCAAAAGGAAACTCAAGATTTCAAAGATCGGAGTAATTGCAAGCACCGCACTAGCCGTCACCGCACCGGAAAAAAATATGGACTGTCCTCCTGGTTTGTCTCCGTATTCTGTTTTCCTTATGCTTCCATTGCTTTCACGAATTCACTTTCCAACCTTTGAGTTTCTCTGCTTCTTTCATTTAATTTGTCTTCCAACCGTTTAATTTATTAGTCTCCGATTCTTAGTGCTCTGTTTGGTAGCTGAGAAAATCGAAAAGAAAAGAAATAAGAGAGAAATTAAAACGGAACACGGAAGCTTACTGCTAAGCTTACTCAGTACAACATCCTTTGCTTTTATGTTGTTTTTTACTTTTTTTCTTCTGTTGCTTTTCGATTCTGTCTGTTTTTTTTCTTCTGTTTAATTGCCTTTTGTTTCGTGGAGATCTATGGCGGTTATGCAATTGAAAGCCGTGTTATAGCTTTATAGGTTCAGAACGATTGTAATTTAAGGTTGATTTCAAAGGAATTAACTCTAGGTATCGCTTTAAAATTTGAAACACGCTCTAGGTGTCTCTAATTAGCATATTTTCTCATTGATTACTCCAGGAAGAGGATGATCTAAAATGCTTTATTTGGCTAATTTATACTCTCTAACTTGGTCCTTGAGATGAATTGAGTTTATTTTTCATTCCTAACTTTTTCTTGTCAATCTCAACTTCCACAGCATTGCAAATATAGATTTTGGATCAGTATATTGGTCTAATGTTACTCTATTTGGAATTGTACATCTTTGTAGGACAATCGCAAGATATGGGTGTTCCACCGGTTGAAGGTGTTGCAGGGGGAGGGACAGCATATGGATGGAATGATGACGGTTTACATGTCTCAAATTCACTCAAGGGCTCGATTGACCCCACAGAAGTTCGAACTGCTGATTTAGTACACTTGTGGTGCCTCCCCAGCACAGCAAATGTTGGACCACAAGAAGTGCCTAGAAATTTAGAGCCTGTAAGTCATTGCCACGCCATCGTATTTTTGTTTAATATCTAATAGGCAATTTGTTTTAGGAATACATTCATGCAGGTCCAAGGGGTAGATTTGGATGGTCTTTATTTTACCTTCTTATTTCTTGAGTGGGCTTACGACTCTGTTTGTTCACCACATGCATGCAAACACGAGTCACAGCCTATTGTTTTGATTTAGACTCACATGTTTATATATCATTATCAGATTATGGTTAATAATTAATGTGCTCATTTTCATTGACCTGTTAATGTTTGTATGAGGAAAATGGTTTCTTTTGACATTCATTTTCATCCAAATAGAAATATAAAGTTATTCACTTTCCATACTACTGTTCTTAAATTCTGTCTTCATCCTTGCATCTTTATAGTCTATGGGGCAAACTTCAGGATAGATTTCACTATATACGATTTGTATATAATTTTATGTTTCCTTCTCAATTCCTTATGGTAGTGTAATGTGTAGGCTGAAAATAAACACTTGGGTTTTTGTGCATAATTGACTTTTTTACTCTTCTTTTCTTTCCTTTATTCTCTTTTTTGATTTTAGTTTTGTTTTTGGACACGGGTTACAAAGACAAATTTAAGGAGTGGTTGCTACAACAAACGACTCAGATGTTCTTTTCATGGACATCTTCCTCTTGACTTCTAATGATTTTTTTTTAATCTTGAAGATAAACCTTCTGGCAGCTAGAAATGAGAGGGAAAGTGTTCAAATAGCTATCCGTCCAAAAGTCTCTTGGAGCGGTTCTAGTGTTGCCGGAGTTGTGCAGATTCAATGCTGTGACTTATGCTCAGCATCTGGTGATCGGTTAGTTTCTAGACAATTTCAGTTCTTTGTTCGTGATAGTTTTAGATGATATTCTCATTATATTCTGCTGGTGGCAGGTTGATTGTTGGAGAATCATTAAAACTGCGACGAGTGGTTCCCATATTGGGTGTACCTGATGCTCTTGTACCTCTTGATCTTCCAATTAGTCAAATAAGCCTACAACCTGGGTACGACTCTGTTCTAATAGTGCATGTTTTGGTGGCATGAACAAATGCCAAGTGGTCCTTATTGCTCAGCACTAAGAGGGTTGTGTTTGTTTTTCCCCCTGCTGCAGGGAGACAAGTGTTGTCTGGCTTTCAATAGATGTGCCAAATGCACAGCCTCCAGGCTTATACGAAGGGGAGATCATCATTAATGCTATAAAGGCAGATACAGAGTAACATTCCTTCCTCTTTTACACTGTTTACCTTAGTTTTTTTTTTCTGTCAATTAAAATCAATGAATTGCATCTGTTAAAAGAGTGTGCTTAATAGTTTGTGTGGCCTTTTGTATGAATCAAGTATTGTTGCCCATATTTTCTCATACTTTTTATTATAAACATGTTATCTCAAGAATTTGCACTTATAATTCAGATCTTCAACACAATGCTTGGGCAAGGCTGAGAAGCATCAACTATTCACAGAACTTCGTAATTGTCTTGATGCTGTGGAGCCCGTAGATGGAAAGCCATTGGATGAAGTGGTGAAATCCGAATCTGTTCATCTTTGGGGTTTCTATTACATTTACGTTTCCTTTCTCTTTTCAAACTGTTCATATGATTAATTGCTTTGTAGATGGAAAGAATGAAATCAGCAACTACATCTTTAAGAAAAGTTCTTCTTTCTCCATCATTTTCTGAGTTCTTTTCGGATAACGGGCCGGTTGATATGATGGATGAAGATGCCATATCAAACCTTTCTGTTCGAGTCAAGTTAAGTTTGACAGTTTGGGACTTCGTTATTCCAACAACTCCCTCGCTTCCTGCTGTATTTGGTGTATCCTGTATCTTATTAAGTTATTTTCTTTCTGTATTTATGATTTTTTTAGGCTGCCACCTTTTGACCGAGAACGCAGACTAAAGGGTTATTAGTCTTCACTTTACCCTTGTCTAATAACTAAATTCAGATTATATTTGGAATGGCTGATTACAAGTTATAGGTGTTACATTTTCTCCTCTCTAGAGAACTTTTTGTGTGCTTAACCATGCATCTAGATATCTGATACTGTAATTGAGGATCGGTTTGGTGTTGAACATGGGAGCAATGAGTGGTATGATGCATTGGAGCAGCATTTCAAGTGGCTTATTCAGTACAGAATCAGCCCATACTTCTGTAGATGGGGTGATAGCATGCGTGTTTTGACTTACACATCTCCCTGGCCAGGTAACAAAGAATTGTCATTATCCTTCCTACCTTTACAGCTGGGATTGCTTCCTCTTATTCCCTCTTTGATATATATTTTACCTCTTCTACTACTGCAGCGGATCATCCAAAATCAGATGAATTCTTTTCAGACCCACGGCTAGCAGCATATGCTGTTCCACACAGTCCAGTGGTCTCCTGGTATAGAGTTATTTGCATGCTCGCTTCTCTCAGGTATTTTGGTTACAGAAACTGATGAATATGCTTATTGATGTGCAACAGTAATGAGGCAGCGAAGGATTACTTGCAGAAAGAAGTCGAGATATTGAGGACAAAAAGTCATTGGAAGAAAGCTTACTTTTACCTCTGGGATGAGGTATTATCTGTTCTTCAATTGGCTGAAAAATTAGCTGTTTTATGCCCTATTAATGAGACTTATAGTGTCCTTGAAAGGACATAATGTCTCCGTTTTAATCTGTTTATTATTTTTGGTCTCTGCATTTCTGCATCGTTATACTTCTTTTTGATGTACTAGAAGTCTTTTATGGTCTTTATTGTATATCCAGTAATTGGTGTTGTTTCAGTCATTAGCAAATTGAGTGCTGGATATTAGCATTATATGATAATCTTGACACATTGATGAGAATATATTTCTTTTTGCAGCCACTGAACATGGAACAATACGAATCTCTCTGCAACCTTGCGAGTGGCATTCATGCTTATGCTCCTGATGCTCGTGTTTTAACCACTTACTATTGTGGTAAGATTTCATGCCCCTTTTGTTAAGTTTTCTATTAACATGCCAGCTACCTCTTTCATAAATCATAATTTTCCCTTGAGTAATTGTTTATTAACTGTTTGTATGTGGAATCAAATAGTTGCAACCATCCAATATGATAGTATAAAGTTTCTCTCTCTCTCTCTCTCTCTCTAGTTGACGTGCTATATTATTGAGATTATGTATTTCAGGAGTCATGTTGCTATTTTGACCTTATACAATTAGCAAGACATCCTTTTCTTAACTACTGCCATGTTTCACCTGATTTGCTTCTTTCATGCAGGACCAAGTGATGCTCCTCTTGCACCAACTCCTTTTGAGGCTTTTCTAAAAGTGCCAAAGTTTCTACGCCCTCACACTCAAATCTATTGTACAAGGTATCTCTTGCTTATATTGTAGCTCAAAGGGTTCTTCCTTGTCCTGAAGAACAAGTAAAACTTTTTGTTTCTGCGTGCAGTGAATGGGTATTTGGTAACCGGGAGGACCTGGTTAAGGATGTTATTTCTGAATTGCAGCTAGAAAGTGGAGAGGTAATGCTTACTGGTGGTTTTTGCCTATTTGTCTGTTTAGTGGGGTGAACCCAAACAAGTGTCTCTATAATTGTTTTGTTATGACATCATTTTCTTATGATTCTTTGTGGGAATATTTCCTCCGACCAAGATTTTCGGATTAAAATGTAATTTACTTACTTTCATCCTAGCAAAGTGAATGGCTTCCTGCTGGCTTCTTCCTCAAAATGTTTAGTGTACTTACCACTGATTAAGTTGTGTCCCTGTCCTGCAAGTGTCCGGCCTTGTACTGCGGTGTATTTTGTAAAAATATACATATAAATTCCATTGTTGAAATTCTGAGAAATTTGATGTTGATGGGAGTGAGCTTTTATGTTAGGAATGGTGGACATACGTTTGCATGGGTCCATCTGACCCTCATCCAAATTGGCATCTGGGAATGCGAGGAACACAGCATCGTGCTGTTATGTGGCGAGTATGGAAGGAAGGTGGAACCGGTTTTCTGTATTGGGGTGCCAATTGCTATGAGAAGGCAACAGTTCCCAGCGCAGAGGTATTCACTAGGCATCTCATGTCCACAATAACATTTTCTGAACTCTTTCAAAGAAAACAAATGATACCTGAAAATGAAAAATACATCTTTGTGCAGATAAGGTTTAGGCGAGGCCTCCCCCCAGGTGATGGTGTTTTATACTACCCGGGTGAGGTGTTCTCATCTTCAAGTCAACCCGTTGCTTCACTTCGACTAGAGCGAATTCTCAGTGGCTTGCAGGTAAGGCAAATTTCCACATCATTTTAGCTTTTTCTAACCAGTGCGATGTTTTAAATTTAGTGAAATTTCACATTTACCAGTTTTCGAATACCTGAAGCTTTATTCTGCTTTAACACCGATACAGGACTTTGAATACCTGAAGCTTTATGCCTCAAGATATGGAAGGGAAGAAGGTCTTGCTCTTTTAGAGAAGACAGGTGTTTATTTAGGTCCAGAGCGATACACCATGGAACATATGGCAATCGATATAATGCGAGGTGAGATTTACAACACCTGCAGATCATCATCAGGTTCATAAATCATTAATGTTATTCCTTTATTTTTGTGATCCTATTTTCTTTCATATATTAGACTCTTAAATCAATATGCAACAGCAAAAGACGATCTTCGTTTACTCCTCGTCCCTACTCTTCATAATTGTGTTAGCTTGCAGAGTTAGAATATCAGTTGATGTTCCATACCATGTCCTTTTCAAAGAATTATATTTGTTTTTATAATTTTTTGGTGTTCGACAAGTATTTGGATTTGGGCGCGAGATATAATATTTCAGACGTACAAAAACGTTTTAAAAAGTAACGAAAAGCTGAAATCATAAGAAAAAGTAACCATGTTATTGTGATTGGATTCCATCTGAAACTTGTTAAGCACGTGGATTGCTTGGTAATATAACATGTTGGATATGTTTGGGGCTATTAACTTTTATTCTATCACTGAATTTAACTATTTTTATTTACATCACAAACTAATTTACTTTTGTTAACATTGTTAAATATTTTAAAAAAAAATAAAAATGACACTTTTATTTGACATTTTCACATAATAGCGTTAAATAATATTTATGATAGTTTTAATAATTTTTAAAACATTTCACATAAATAAATTTAAATAATATAACTAAATATTTTTTCTAAATTTTTAAAAACATATTTAAATTGTAAATTAAACATTATTTGTTGATAATATATAAACAAATATATTAAATAAAAATTTTATTTTTTTATTAGAATTGTTTAATAGTCTCAATATAAGTGACTTAATTTGATTGGATTAAAAGTTTGTAATATAAATAAAAGTGGATGTTATATTTATTGATCTAAAATATATATTATCCGCCAGAATTAGATTAAATTTTTTAATAAAATATTTAACCAATGTAATGTAATATAATAATTATTAATATTAAAAAAGAAAAAAATAAACAACATACAAATATAAAAAGTGTAACAACTTATGGAAAATAAATCAATGTGGAGAAATAAATATAAATATGATCTAAATATACAATTTGATTTTAAAATTGTATCAATATTACAAATTACGTCAAATGTGATGTTCATTGAGCAGAAAATATTTTTTTAATAGGTTTTGAACCCACAACTTAATAGAGAAGGAAAGGTGTCAATGAGAGCTTTAATCACCTGCACTAGAAATTTGAATTATTATAACTAGACTAGAAAATTTGAATTATTGATAAATGTGTATTAATTATTTTTTAAAAAACACGTTTAATTATTTTTTAATTACTTTAAATATTTTAAATAATTTTGATTTTTTTTACCAATAACGGTTGGGTTTTTTTTGTTCGAAGTATTGATTTCATTGGTGAGGTACATTGCACTCTTAAGTGGAGTATACGAGTTTAAATCTTGGTGACAATATTGTTAGGAGTGACAGCCTCACACGTGTACCGTAAGATGTGGATGCGTATTACCAAAAAAATAATTTTAATTTTTTATATTTTTTTATAAGAGTTAAATAAGCTTCCGTATTTTAAAATTTTTTTTGTTAAGTTAACAATCACACTCGTCGATCGCGACGTTAATGAACTTAATAATCGTGTTAAACAATAACAATCAGATACAAATTAGCTTAGTCAAAAAACATAATTATTGTAATATTTAAATTTAAAGGTTCAGTTGTATACAGTTTTTGTGAAGATAATAGTTTTATAAAAAATACAATGACTTTTAGGTGTGAGCAAAACTCGACTCGACTCGAAAAAATTAATTTTTTGACTAACTTGAGGCGAAAAAACTAAACATATGTAAACCCGTATACATAATTATAGTTTTAATTTTTTACAATGATAGTTGTAAACCCGTATTGTAAATTTAAATTTTTTAATAAAATTACGATTTTTATTCAAAAAATTGATTGTATGATAAAAGTCCATGCATGGATATTAGATCATTTGTATTTGCATATAAATAATGTAAGAACTAAACATATGTATGCAAATATAAATTTAATCTTTTATATTTAAAAATTTTGTCAATTTAATTTTTTTTTGTGACACTGTTAGAGCAAGCGAGCCCATCAAATCAAACCAGTGATTTAGTAACTGTATTCTACCATAAAGCATCAACAAGTTACAAGATAAGTAATATAACATTTTGGAATAAGAAGAAAAAATTCAGGAGAAGAATAAAGATTAAAATGACGGAATTTTTAAATAGGTAAACTACACAAAATACCATTGAACTTTAACATGTGTATCAAAAATATCACTGAACTATAAAATGATATTATTATACCACTGAATTTTGTTTTTTTGGCTTCAATCCAAGCACTCCACTCGTTAAATGTAAAACGCATCATTTTAGTATAGTTGTTTTGATGCCTAATATAGGCCAAAACAGTGACGTTTTGTTAGAAGAAAATTAAGAAAATATTGCATTTAAGGTTGGCTTGAAACAAAAACCTCCTAGATGAAAGGTTGGAACTAAACCACCAAGCCAACTTCGTAACACCCTAGACCGATACAGATGACCTGACCCAAGGAGTCATACTCGGGTCACATGAGCAAACCAAACATCAAAATCCAGATAAATTAAAATTTTATCAAACCATTTAAAATTATAAAACCCGATTCTTAATAAAAAAAAACATGCTTATACAAAGTACTTACAGTTGACCAAAAGCAGGATCTAGAAAATCAAATAGCAAAACCGAGTTTCAGAAATTAAAACAAGATTCAAACTCCGATAAAAATACAAAACGTGACCTACATGCTTCTAACTACATATATACCGTACTCCACAAGTAAAGTTGTTGGAACTCCAAGTACTGATGTGGATATCCACCAAATGTTCAAACTTATTAACCTGCGAGGATAAATAATTACGTGAGCTTAAGAGCCCAGTAACATGAAACTACCTACAGATACTATAATCAAACTAGCAGGTATAGAGGTTAAGCATAAATATAACATGGTTAATCATAACATCTATGGTCTCCAAGTATATGTCTGAAATTACTTAAGAACTAGCATTTCACTATTTTCTTTAAATATATTAGGACATCTACGAGTTAACCTGTATGGTTCATAAATATTTTCATCGACAAGATTTCTATTCAGTAATCTATTCAAGATTACCTATCAAGAAATGTACCATAGCATGGTGCATAATTCGCATATAATACGAATAAATAATGGCGCAAGATGCATGCTATCATCGGTTGACCGGAATAGGATGTCGGTACTAGTGCACTACGACGAGACGTAATCATCCAATAACAAAATGTCGGTGCACTCTACGACTTGTTTCGCACCACGTAGGTACGTATACAAAAAAGTTGGCACAACATGCTACAACTAAATACATATAATCATAAGTCCCACATACTTATCAAGCATCTATATCAGCACAAGTAACTACAAGACATTATCTATTAACATGAACCAAGAATGTGGTTATTTACCATAACTAAACAAGAATCGTGAAAACTTACTAAATTTAAGCACCGGAGTATTCTACCTAAATGCCTAATGGTGTAATTTAATTAGCTACCTTGGATAGTATTAAAATCTCTAAAGATACTAAATCATGATTTCTAACAATGTGAGTATCGGTACTCGTATCGAGTATCAGTGCGAAAAATATACTTGATAGTTAAATATTTCTAATTAGTTAGCACACAGTTTCTAGGAAAAATCATCATGACTTGAAGATTCCAAAGCTAACAACGACTTATCTAGGGATGGGCACGGGTCGGGTCGGGTTTTTGGTCCACCCGAACCCGACCCGAAACTAATTATCCTAAAATCGACCCCGACTCGACCCGATTCAATTCTTAAAAAAAACTGACCCGACCCGACCTATAGAAAAAAATAATTTTAGGGACCTAATTGTAAAAAAATAATTTTAAGAGGCATAATTATAAAAAATAATAATTTTAAGGACTAAAATGTAAATAAAAAATTTAATTTTAAAGACCTAATTATAAAAAAATATATAAAGAGGGGTATTATTATAAATATCTCTAAAAAAATTTAAGGGAAAATTACACTATTAATCTCGGGTCGGGCCGGGTCAAATTTTTTCACCCTAAAACCCAAACTCGATTTTTTCATAAAAATACCCGACTCGATCGGACCGAGTCGGGTCGAAACCCGTCGAATCCGAGTGCCGTGTCCATCCCTATACTTATCGATTATATAACTAAGTCGGAAAAATCATCATGACTTTTCAAAACTCTAATAAAGCCAAATGGGTCTTTACACAATTTAACTATTCATATACAATATTCATTTCGAACTTAAAATAATAAGCTTAGTCGCATGACTAATCATATACATTCATACATCAACGTAAACCGACTGAAATCTTATAGCATACAAGATTAGTAAAGTATTACCCTTAGCTCCAAACAACAAGAAAATGATCTCACATCATGCTTCTCCAAGTTCTTGTTGCTAATTTAGCTTCAATACCTCTTACACGACCTTCCTTGTACGTTCCAGTCCCTTGAGAATAAAAATATAATTTATTATTCTAACATAGAAATCTCCTTTTGTTTGTTCTAAAAGAAATTACACTCGATAAGCTTTTTTATCCATACAAATTATAGCTTCTAATTTCGCTTATACAATTTATAGCAAATTTTCGAAGTCGCTGTCAATGTCATTTTTAGAGCAGTCTGCAGCCAATATTTTCCGACTTCTTGACACTTAAAAATTTGTATATTTTAAATCGTAACTCGAAATCGATAACCGTTTGTTCTAAAATAAACTAGACTTAAGCATGAATCTGTGGTGGAGCCACATATAGTTTAGGGGGGTTAATTGACCCCACTTGATTTGTTGTGGTATGAGATTTTCAAAGAGTTAAATAAGGTTTTCAAGGAGCTAGTATAATTTTTTTTATAGAAATATTAGAATTGACCACACTTAATTTGTTTGGATATGGGGTCAATAATATTTATATTGTAGTGGTATGGTAATTCTTGCACCTCAAAATCTATTCTGACTCCACTATATAAAAATTATTACTCTGCCACTATCCTGATTCATACATATATAGCTCGCTTCATAACTTTTCTTATAGAATTTATGGTAATTTTTTTTAATCTTATTGCTAGTGTGGTATTTCTGAATAACTTTCAAAGAAATTAATTTTAGCTTGTTTATTCCTTTTAAACTTATTCCAAATGTGTTTCAAATAAATATGGGTAGAAGCACTAATATTTACTAAGCAAATAAATCATTCAAATAGAAACTTCAAAACCTTCAATCTTCTTCTTCTTTCTTAAAAACTTTCTTTTGCCTTCATAAAAATTTTATCCCCCAAACTTCTAAATCTTGGCCTTTTGGATGATTAAAAAGTGGGTTTTGATAATCTCACTTTCACAAAGTTTTTCTCTCTCTAATAACTTCTTGCTATTTTTTAACTTAAAATCTCTTATTTTTTAGTCTCAGCATAAAAAAAAAAGATGAAGTTTCTCTTTTCATTCATGGCTGTCCACGTTTTTTTTCAAGAAGAAAAAATGATGGCTCGTGTCCTTTTATTAGCTTTAGTTGTTGAACAAAATCAAGTCTCCTATCTCATATAATATTAATTTCCATAAAAGATAAGATCTCATAAATAAATTTCATTTTCGTTTTTTCAAATCAAAACCAATAAAAGTTCCATCATGCATAATTGAATAACAATTAAAACTTTTAACGTTTCATTCTTAACTCAAAACTGAGACTCGAGCTATAAATTCAATACTTGAACTAGCAACTCGAAACTCGAGCTGTTACAAACTTCAAGACTTAATATAAATTCAACGTAAATAGTATATAAATAAAACTTCATTTGAACTTAATTTTATTTATCTCATGATATAATTTTATATTATTTATGATACAATTTTATAAATGTATTAACTTTATAAATAAATATTACTTATAATTAATATTACAAAACTAACATATTATTTATAATATATATAACTAAATCCTAAACCACACATTCAAAATCTCAAACCTTAACCTCTCAACCCTAAACCATACACTAAAAACATCAACCCTTACATATAACTAAATCCTAAACCATAATTTAAAAATACTAAACCCTAAACTCTCAACCATAAACCTAAACTACAAACCTCAAACACTATGTATAACTAAATAATAAACCGCAAATTTAAAATCATAAACCATAAACTCTTAATCATAAACACAGAACCCCCAAACCCTTAACCATATATATAACTAAATTCTAAACCATAAATCTCAAACCCTAAACACTACTAAAATATTATTTATAATGTATATATTAGCATTTGTAATATAAATTATAAATAATATTTTAGGTTTAGGGTTTATGATTAGAATTTAGTTATATATATGGTCTAAGATTTAGGGTTTAGTTGCATATATTATAAATAATATTTTAGTTTTGTAATATAAATTATAACTAATATTTATTTATAAAGTTAATATATTTATAAAATTATATTATAAATATTATAAAATTATATCATTAGATAAATGAAATTAAGTTTAACTTTATATTTATTTATATATTATTTAAGTTGGCCTATTAGTTTGGTCCAACCTTTCATCGTAGAGGTTCTTGGCTCAAGCCTCCTTAAAAAAAAAGCAAGATTTCCTTAATTTTTCTATAACAAAACGGCCTCATTTCCAAAATACTAAGTGCAACTAAATGCAACTAACACCAACAAGATTTTGAGTAGGTGAGATACAGAAATGATAGAGATATAAATGTTGTCATTTTCAAAACAAAAGGACAGAAAGAAAAGGATTAGAAGCCAAAAGATTAGGTTTTTATGGTGAAGGCACACGTGCTCTTGTTTCCAACCATCTTCTGCACTAGTGCAAACACCAAAAATAAGATGTCTCAAGTCATGACAATTTTGACCAAAATTAACAAATCACATTTGGAACCAACCCAACATTAGTAATATTTTAGAATCGTAGCTTGAATACGACCATAACTATTGTTGTATTATTTTTTTTAAAGAAATTCACTAATTTTATTAAACGAGAAAATATCCGTAAATACAATGAAAGTTTACCGCTGAGTAAACGAATACTTAAATTCATATACAAACTCAAAAAACTAAAATAGCGGCTCTAGATCATAAAATGATCAAACAATGAACAAAAAAGAACCTACTCCAAATATTCGAAACAAAAGACGGATACAAACATCCTCATATCAACGATGATGGTAAAACTATCAACAAACAACATTAACAAATGCATATTACAGTGAACGTACGTTGACAATAAGGCCATTACCACAATTCAATCGCGGATAAACGCCGGTAGATGTAATCACATATCCAATTCGGTTCAAGGGTCTGAGACAAGAAGATCAACAACATAATGAAAGGAGCGCCATCAGTCGTGACGACGTCAGATCCAACCAACAAAATTAGAAACTGACACCGACTACTTAAAAAAAATGAAAGCTTATGACGCTGTATTTGATTAGAGAGAAAAGTAGGGTCAGAAAGAAAAGTATAACGATTGTTGTATTATTGAATGTCAACTATACTAATATCTATTATTACAATTTTAAAATGTAACGCAAGATTTCGTGACAACATGACTATGTTAGTTTATGGATGCCAAACAAATCGAACCTTAAACCCTAGCCGCCGAAGCTTTTTTTGATAGTTTACGGGAGAGCGGTTGTTATCCTCGTATAACTATAATTAATGGCAGAACTTTTAAAGGACTACGGAGCTATGGTTCTCTCAAAATTTGAAAATTTTAAATTTTGACTTAAAATTTTTTAAAATTTAATATGATTCTTTAAAATTTTTAAAAATTTATATTAAATTTCAAATATTTAAATATTTTTAATTATATTATTTAAATTTTTTGTTAAACTCTGAAAAAGTTTGTAATTTTTTGTTTAAGCCTCTATTTTTTTAATATTTAAGCGGCCCCAATTTCTTTTAGTTTAATATCTTCATCATTTTTGTTGTTTTTCTTTTGCTATTTGTTGTACGATTTCTATGTTCTTATGACACTCTTTTTTTTTTTTTTACTTTTATAGCATGTTTTCTTTTTTTTTTTAGGGTTAGATTTGATGTTGTCTCTTCCGGTTGATGGTTATTTAATTATCATGTTGATTTATTCATGTTTTGGACCCTCAAGACTGCTCTTTTGCATTGATAGACGCTTGCAATCGTCAAAGATAGTTCGTGATTGAACTGTGGTAAAGCCAGTTTTGTCAATATGCAATTACTATTATATACATTTTTATGTTAGTGTCAATGGTGTTTATCCTTCCCAAACGACATTGATGTTTGTTTATATATCATTTTCCAAGTTATTTGGTCAGGTTTTACTATTTATTTTGTAAGTTCTTATTTTATGCTTTAATAGTTAGTTTGTGCACTTTAGTAGTTTTAGAAGAAATCACCGAATAATGTGAATAATTTACTCTAATTTCGACGATTCATTGTATTTACTCTTTATTCAATTATTTGTATAAAACAAAACACAATGTTTGTTTAGGGCGCCTTCATCTCTACATGCGTGTAATCACAGGTTTAATCATTTTTTTATTACACCTATTACATGTTCTGATCACTCTTCACACCACCATTGACAAACTTCACTCATGAATTATCTATTTCTTGTTTTCTTGGCTTTTCTTTGCACCCGTCTCCTCAAATTTGCCTACTCCACCGTATGGATCCCTCTGAGAATCCAAAGCCATTTCAAAAGGCAAGGAATAAGCGGCCCCGGCTACCGTCCGGTCTTCGGAAACACGGTCGAGATAGGCCGTCAGTTCGAGGAAGCAACGTCGAGGCCATCTCCACTTCACGACGGCGACCACGACATCCTCCCCCGTGTGGCTCCGTTCTACCGCATATGGTCCAACATGTACGGGGAGCCGTTTTTGTTTTGGTCTGGTTCGAAACCGAGGCTGGTGATTTCAGACCCGGATATGATCAAGGAGGTCGCTATGAACACCGGAAGTGGCTCATTTGACAAAACCGAGTTTGACCCTGCAGGCAACATCCTCTTTGGACAGGGACTTGTTGTATTGTTGGGCCAACAATGGGCACTTCACCGGAGGATTTTAAACCATCCTTTTCGCATGGAAAAAGTCAAGGTAAATCTAACTTCATCTTCATGTTTTTAATAATAGGAAAATTCTACGACGTGCGACGAACACCAATGAACATCACTAATGATGAACACTATTAAATTAATTAATAAAGATTTAAAATTTCAAGGACTCATCATACAATTAATAATTATTTTAAAAAATTCAATTAAATTATTTTTATATATATTAAAATTTTATTTTTTAATAAGGGTAAACTATATATTTAATACCTCACATATTTCCGTATTTCTATTGAACCCTCATTATTTAAATATTATTTCAATTTGACCCTATTCTTTATAAAAATAATTTAACCCTTAACCCTCAACCTAAAACCCTAAACTATTAAACCTTAAACCCTTAAACTCTTAAACATATACCCTAAACCATATACCATTAAAAATAATTTCACCATCATCGATTCAATTCAATTCAATGAATTGTTGAATTCTCCTAAAAAATTCAATAATCAACAATTTGAAGAAAAAAAATTGATGATCAAAGTCGGTACAAGTTCTTCATTATGTGATATCACAAAGATTAAAAAAAACATGGACTTGAGCTCTTTAAATATGACTCACTGTAAACGTCGGTGATACAAGTGGTTCAAAGGCTTTCAGCTTCTCGAAAATTCGATAAACGAATGCAAAAGCCAAAAACTGCAATAGTTTATATTCGACATTGCGCTTGATTAAAATCCAAGCTGTCTGCAAAGAAACAAGAAAAATGAAAATGGCGAGGTCGTGTAATAATGTCCTACAAACTAGATAGAAAAATTCCATTCCAAGACTGTGAACCAACAAAAGAAAATGAAAATGTCTGAAGCAAAAAGAAAGGAGACACAAACATTAACAACTAAAGATTACTATTTATAAAAATTGCACCACATACCAAAAGGTCGTGAGCATGCATTTCCTCTATGCAAGATTTCAGGTCCTCAACGGATCCATATTTGGAGTTCAAGTTGTAAAGATCAGAGGGCATATAACCTGCATGTTATTCCATATAACTATAACAGTGCGCGAAACACAAAATGGATGTCCACAATGTTGTGTACTACTGAACAAAGAAGAAAAAAATAACTGCTCGTTAGGTTGATTTCTTAGGATTGCAACATCATCATAACATGAGCATAGTATTATTCTCGATTCCTGAATGACAATTTACTCTATCAAAAGTGATAGAGTAATACTGCAGTGACAAACAAAATAATGATTTATATTCGACATCGCGCTTGATTAAAATCCAAACTGTTTGCAAAGAAACAAAAAAAATGAGGTACGAATAAAACGGTTTAACACTCATGGCTTTGTTGGTGACAACCAGTGACGGAGCCACAGCTCCAATGGGAGGGGCTGTGCCCCCCCCCCCCCCGGTAGGGGGAAAATTTCTTTTTACCCTTTGATTCTTTATATTTTTTTGGAAAAAATTGGGATAATTGTGAATTTGCTCCTCCCACCTTTCAAAATTTAAGTTTTGCCCCCCCCAATTTCAAATCCTAGCTCCGTCCCTGGTGACAACCGATCATTTGAAGAGCGAGGGAGCTACTTTTGGTGGGGCACGAAATATTGATAGTCATCCCACTCTAATAGATGTAGAATATTTTATTGGAAAGCTTTATGAAGTATTATTCAGGAATATGGCTAATGTCAAAAAGTGTAGCAGCTACGTTGCGACCCATCGCTCTCGTATTTTTTATCACCTTATTTTTTTGTTTCTTTGCAGACAGCTTGAATTTTAATCAAGCGCAATGTCGAATGTAAATCATTGTAGTTTTTGGTTTTTGCATTCGTTTATCGAATTTTCGAGAAGCTGAAAGCCTTTGAACCACCTGTATCACCGACATTTACAGTGAGTCATATTTAAAGAGCTCAAGTCCATTTTATTTTTAATCTTTGTGATATCACATAATGAAGAACTTGTATCGACTTTGATCATCACTTTTTTTTTGTTTAAATTGTTGATTATTGGATTTTTTAGGAGAATTCAATAATTCATTGAATAGAATTGAATCGATGATGGTGAAATTATTTTTAATGGTATATGGTTTACGGTATATGTTTAAGAGTTTAAGGGTTTAAGGTTTAATAGTTTAGGGTTTTAGGTTGAGGGTTAAGGGTTAAATTATTTTTATAAAGAATAGGGTCAAATTGAAATAATTTTTAAATAATGAGGGTTCAATAGAAATACGGAAATAAATGAGATACTAAATATATAGTTTACCCTTATTAAAAAATAAAATTTTAATATATATAAAAAATAATTTAATTAAAATTTTAAAGTAATTATTAATTATTTGATGGATTCTTAAAATTTTAAATCTTTATTAATTAATTTAATGATGTTCATCGGTGTTCATCATTAGTGGTGTTCATCGGTGTTCGTCGCACGTGGTAGACTCATCCTTAATAATATTTCCATCGGATCCAACCACAACACAAATCCCATCCAAAATGAATCAAACTTGAATAATGATCGTGTTAGAAAATAATGGATAAAGATGAATGAAAAATTGATGATTAAATTAAACAAAAGCTATTTATCTTGGTGAAAAGATTTATCCCTTGATGAGTAAATTTAATGAAAATATTCGTCTGTTGGTGAATAGATTTATTACTTTTGATTTAATTTTGTATCCATTTAATTGTATTTCACTTATTTTTATTAACTTTTCAACAAATTTTTTTGTCAAACAGTTTATTTTTTTCATTAATTTTTTTATTCTCTATATAAAGGACAAATTTCCAAAAACATATTTCATAACTCAACATTATTTACAATATCCATACATCAACATATCACATATCCAAAAATACATGTATGGAACAACATTTTTAGTTTTTGGTGGTAGAGAAATGCAAGTTTGTATTCAATTGTTCACTGTAGTTGTGTTACTGTTGTTAGGGGTATTCAAAAATATTTGACCCGGCCCGTTGACCCACTGATCTGGTCAAAAAATTTGAATAATTTTATAAATAAAAAATTTCACCTCCCGGGTTGTGAAATCCTAAATTCCCGGGTACCCGGATATATTTTGCACGCTGGGCACTTACTGCTGAAAACATTTGTTTAAAAAATTTACTTATTTTTTTACACTCAGTATGGCTTCTTTCCCACCTGTATTGCCACTTTTTTTGTCTATTTTTTATAACAAAATCTATTTTCATTTATCATATTACTAACATTTAAGTTCGATTCTGCTATTAACTTTCACTTAACAATTATTGTTAAATTTACATATAAACATTTTGATCAAAAAAAAAATTTACATATAAACATCTTATTTTCAAGAATATTATTATTTTGATTCAAAAGTTACTATATAGGGTCGAAAGTTAAGTTAGCATAAGCTAAAAAGGACAACAATGCAGGTTCACTGTGTACCACCACACTGCAGATTAGTGAATGTTCAGTTCACCTCCATAAAAGTCGAGTTTTACTGACATTAGATTATGTAGTTCGAAATTTTAAATTTGTGTGTATTTATTTTTAATTTAATAATTTGAAAAAGGTTAAAATTTGGGTAGCCTATTATCCGGTTTTGCGAGTACCGGGTAACCGACTAGCGGGTACTTGACCAACACGGGTCGGTACATGGGACTGTCAAACTACTTCCCGGAAGACTCAGGTACCCAGTATCTCGGGTACCCGAATTTGAACACCCTTAACTGTTGTGAAAGTTTGTTGTTGTATCTTAGGGGATAGACGTCCAACGCTACTCAAGCACTTAGAAGATGACGAACCTTTCTTAAGGAATATATTTATACATGACTGAACAAAGTTTTTCTGATTTTCACACTCTGTCCGGTTTTAAGTTCTGTTTTTAATTTTTCTTTCTATTTCGTTCGGTGTTATGTTATGGATTGATATTGTCAAAGTAATACTTAATTGATTTATTGTTTTTTTACGTTGTTTTATAACATTTGGATTATTACTGCACTCATTTCGAAAGCCGAGTCCGCATTTGTTGGGATATTACATGTACACATATGATGTATGGTAATTGTAAAAACTCTTATCAACAGGCCGGTTGGTTACCAAAGATTGTTGCAGAGACATCTAAAATGCTGGAGAAATGGGAGGAAACAAGAGCAGGGAGGGATGAATTCGAAGTGGACGTGTTTAAAGAAGTTCATGAGCTCTCAGCTGATATTATCTCCAGAACAGCATTCGGATCCTTTTCCGAAGAAGGAAAACGGATCTTCTTGTTACAAGAACAACAGATGCAGTTTTTCTCTCTTGCAGTGGAAACTCCTAATATCCCAGGCTTGAGGTAACCTATTTTTACTCGGACTCTTCATTTTTTCTTTAAAAATATCACATTCGATTCGATGCATTATGTCAGGTTTTTGCCAACTAAAAGTAACAGAAAGATGTGGAGATTAGGGAAGGAAACTAATGAATCGATTCGGAAACTGATCCGAGCTAACAGAGAAGACTCTTCGAGTCTACTCAGTCTTTTGATGTCGTCGTATAAGAATCGGGATGATGAAGAAGAGATGTTAAGAAAGGATGAAATAATAGGCGAGTTCAAGACCTTTCACTTCACCGGAAAAGAAACAACGGCTAATGCTTTGTCATGGGTGCTTCTGCTTCTGGCTTTGAATCCGGAATGGCAGGACAAGGCACGGGAAGAAGTGGTTCGGGTCCTCGGCAGCACCGCGGTTCCAGCTGCACACAATTTGAAAGACTTGAAGATTGTAAGTTTACCAATCTCATGATATTTATGCACAAAATCCAGATTCATTGGCACAAATATAAGTACAGGAACAATTTATGTACAGGTGAACATGATAATCGACGAAACGCTCCGCCTCTACCCGCCAATAGTGATGTTGGTGAGGAAAGCATACAAAGATGTCAAGCTAGGGAACATCGACATCCCGGCCGGGACACAGCTTTATCTGTCGCTGGCCGCCGTTCACCACGACACCAACATATGGGGTAACGATGCTCACAAGTTCAATCCTTCGAGATTTAAAGAGCCTCGAAAGCATTTGGCATCGTTTATTCCGTTTGGTTTGGGGCCTAGATATTGTGTCGGCCAGACTTTGGCCACCGTGGAGATGAAAATCACTCTGGCCGTGATTATCCGACAGTATTCTTTGGCGGTGTCACCGACGTACGTTCATGCACCGAAGCTGGTCATCTCCCTCCAGCCCCAGTATGGCCTGCAGTTAGTCTTAACAAGAATAACTTTATGATGATTTTGAAGGATCTTCGTCAAACTATGTCATTCATATTTCAACTCAGTATGTTAATTAATGGACATTATCTAGTGAATTTGTGTGTTAATGTATTAAGGATTAAAATCATATAATTAAAAAATCGAGTTTTTGTTTAAAAAGTTACCAAAAGCTCTGCCCTTTCTCTCTCTATTTATCCATGGGATAGAAGGGCGGAGGCCTTTGGTGTCCCCTCTAATCAAGAATTAGAGTCTCATAATCATTAGCCAATATTTTTTTTTCCTTGCACATCTTTTTTTTGTTTATAGTTCGATATTATGGTGTGTTAACAAATGGACATTATCTTGTGTGTTAATGTATTAAGGATTAAAATCATATAATTAAAAATTCGAGTTTTTGTTTAAAAAGTTACAGAAAGCTCCCCTCCCCCTTCTTTATCTATCCATGGGATGAAAGGGCGGAGGCTTTTGGTGTCTCCTCCGGTCAAGAATTAGGGTCTCATAATCACTAATTAATATGTTTTTTTTCTTTTCTCGCATCTCTTTTTTCGTTCATAGTTTGATATTATAGTGTCCTAGGCGTAAAGGAACAACACCTATCTATCCCTAACTTGTGGTTAAACTCTATTGCGGTGACGATATTGTAGGAGAGGTCCTGCAGAAAAATAGCTCGACCCCAAGATGATTAAAAGCTTAACACCTCTCATTTTTATTAATTTTTTATATTAAAAAAGTAATGAGAATAAAAAATGAAAAGGTCGTTTTATTCGAAACTCCAATTATGAAATCTCATTTCTCTCACTTCACACCTCGAAACGCATCGTTCTTATAACGAGAAAGGCATTTTCACATCTTCTTAACCCGAAATGGTTGAGGAGAGAAAATGTTTTTTTAGGGTACTCTTGAGAATAGATTTAGTGGACACAAGGCGGGGCCTATAGCTCAGAGAATTAGAGCATATGGCTACGGAATCAATTAAGCTCTTAAGCTTATATTATAAATAAGTATTTAAAGTATATTAACTTTTTCATTTAGATAATTAAAGTATTTTTTGTCAAAATAAGTACTTAAAATATATATTTTTGGTTAAATTAAATACATAAAGTATATTTTTTTGTCAAAGTAGGTACCTAAAATATTTTTTAATCACAATAGGTACCTAATGTAATTTTTAATCAATATCACATGACAACTTTTAGGAATTTGGATGAAATATATATATATATACACACACACTTTAGGGATTTATTTTTGACCCAAAAAATATTTTAGGAACATATTTTGGCTAAAACATACTTTAGATACATGTTTTAACTAAAAAGTATACATTAAGTACTTATTTTGACAAAAAAATACTTTAGGCACCTAAATAAAATGCATAATGCCAAAAAAAATGCCCTAACGTTTGACTGAATAGTCATTTTGGCTCCTATTCTATTTTTTAAAGCAATCCAACCCTCAACGTTGCAATTTGGGTCAAAATGGCCCCTCTGCAGATGAAAATTGTTAGTCAACTAACGTTAAATTACTTAAAATGACGTGGCAAACCTACATGGCAGTGCACACTGTGATAGCAGTGTCATATAAGCAAATATGGTGACTTTACAAAATGGCACATCAATCAAAAATAATAATTGTATAAAATGTTAAATATTTTTTCCTCTAACGTGTCATTATTTCAAATCATTTTAAGTTGTTTAGCGTTAGTTGACAAACAATTTTCATTCAAGGAAGGGTCATTTTGACCCAAAATGAAACGTTGAGAGCTAAATTGCTTAAAAAATAGGGGCCAAAGTGACTATTCAGTCAAATATTAGGAGCATTTTTTTGACATTATACCTAAATAAAAACATTAGTATACTTTAGATACTTATTTGCAATATAAGCCAACTCTTATATGAAAACTCGTTATCAATTGAGTCCTTGTTGAAAAGTTTGGTGGCGTGAGTATTCGTGATTGCTAAATTTTTTTCTTAAAACTATTAAAATTTCAAAATAAACAAACTAATAAAAATTCATTTGAAAATAGAAATTCTAAAGATTTTAAAAAAATATATTTATTTTTAAATAGTCTTATTACAAGATTGTATATGTTGATATTTTTCATAACTATTTGCTAAAACACACATTTTGAACAAAACTTATTGAACTCGGGTTTCTTAAGGTGAACATAATCATCTTTTTTACTAGGACCACTCGTTGGGTTCAAATTATAAAAATAATTAAATTAATGTTTATTGTGAAAAGTATCGTAGTGGTTTTTGTTGTAATAAAATATTTGATTGTTTTGAACTTCCGAGTACTTTTTTTAACAATTTATGTTTAGGGGAGGGGAATTTTGCTCCTAGTAAGTTTTAAAGCTACAACCTAAGAGAAAAAGGAGGTGTCAAATGAGAGTTTTAATCACTTACTCTAAAGATTGATGACATTTCAACTACTTTTTTTGTAACACCCGTGTCTTGGGTCTAGGAGTTAACCGAGTTTTAGTTCAAGTCAAATAAAATTTAATTAAAATAATTCAACTTCAAATAATGACCTATTTGAGCTTTTAAATGAAGGGAGGGACCTATGTTGTATTTTACCCTTATTTTAAATAAAGCAAGACAACTTTAAGGAAAAAGTTGTCATCTTCTTTCTCATCCTCCCTTTCCCAACTTCAAACCCCTCTCCCCCATTTTCAAACTCTCCTAAAACCCTAATTACTATTCCATTGACTTTGCCACCCGATTTCAACACCAAATTAAGAGGTAATTATGTTTTCTTAACCTCCTCTCTATCCTCTACTTATCTATTGTCTTAGATTTCAAAAATATAGAGTTTTGGGAATTAGGGTTTATATTAAAGTTTGGATTTTTAAAGGGGTTTTTCAAGTTGTTTTGATAAATTGTATTGGGGTTTTGCTTAAACATAATGAAATGCACAACATATATTAATTTGGTTGATTTTGGATGAAATTTCGTAGTGGGTCCTTAGGGCAAATTTTAGAGTGTGAAAACTTGGGTTTTTGGGAGGTTTAATGTTGAAATTGAAGGGCTGATGGTCTACCTATGTTAGGAGGGTGATTTGAGATGTTTAGGAAGTCTTTTGGATGCTTGGAAATGGGTATTTCAGCAAATGGTTGTTGGAGTACGAAAATTGGGTTTTTGAGATGTTATGTGGTTTGGGAAATTTGTGGAAATTGGGTTGTGTTTGCAAAGCAAGTTGATGATTGGTTTAGCATTGATTTTGGAAGTAATGTATGTGTTTTGTTTGACTAGAAGCAAGAGGAAAAGTTGAGGAAGCTTTGGGACCGAATCCGGGTTCGTAGGAGGATTGGTTCGAATTGCTAAGGAAGGGCGGTGAGTGGTCTTAACTTGTTTTAAAGTTTGGTTCGAGCATGAGTAGTGTGTGTGTGTAAAGTGTGCTTGGTAGGCCACTTCCTTATAATCTAAGTAGTTAATTTAGTCTTGTTTTCCTTAGATGCTAATGTACCTAATGACTATGCTCTTGTACTTGTGATTATATGGTGCATGTGTATATATATCATGATGTGGATACATGTGTTGAGAATGAGTGTGTTGATGGTTTGTGATTGGTGACGATAATTGGCACTAAATAATTACCGGTTGTAAATGATCGATCATTAGGATAGTGTGCACACAAATTGAGTCAAAACGTACGTGGCCTTGATGGCGTTAAGTCATCAAGGAGGAGTACGGTGATGTAACATTCCACCGGAAGCTTTTATTTATTTCTACGGGATGATGAGTAGAATCCCATCCGTAGGGCATGTGGCGATGAGTGGAATCCCGCACATGCAAGGTCCGGTGATGAGTGAAATCCCACCGAGGTAAAGTGTTGTTAAGGTTTATATCCGCACAATCGGGGTAATTAAAGTGGCCAATTAAACTTGTTCATGTATTGTGATATATGATGGTGATATGTGATTATGGTATAAAGTGTTGTTGCATGATATGGATGTTGATGTTTGAGCTTGATAGGATTGAGAGACCATATATGCCACTTGAAAGACTAGCTAGGTCTACTTGATTTTAATGCCTATGCTTGATGTATGTAAGACTAGGATTGACATGCTTGAACCCTGCATTATTGATGTTTTTCGTTTTAGAGCACCCTCACTAAGCTTATAGCTTACGCTCTCCATGTTCAACAATGCAGATCATTAGCGTGGTGTTAGCTCGAGGCAAGGCAAGAAGGGCTTTCCAAGTTGTTGCTCAAGTATAGTTAATTTTGTATTAGTTAGCAATGTGGCAAGGGTTGTGTATGAGCTTGTATGACTCATTTATGTGTGTTGATGTTAAATTGACTATGTTTTGTAAGCATGACATGCTATGATGAACATTGTGTGTGTTAGCATGTCTATCAATGTTAGGTTGCCTTGATGTGGAGGTAAACCTCTTATATGCTTGTCTTGTGCCTTAAAGGCTTTGAGTTCCTTGTATGACTTTAAATGTTGAAATGCCTCTTGTTGGAATGCCTTGCTTGAAAGCTTATGTTGCTTGTATGATTGAATCATCACTTTGTGTTTCGATTTAAGGGCCACCTTGTGCCTTAAACCAGCTCAAACCTGTGTTTTCGTAGCAGGGGTATCGATACGGTTGGTCCCGTATCGATACGGCCTTCATGATTCAGGCCTTGTGTTTCGATACGCGAGGGGGCGTACCGATACCATTTTGGCCACTAAAGTTACTGTCCAGTTCGGTATCGGTACGGGCCTTCACGTGTATTGATACGATCACCTTAGCGTTGACCATGGGAAGTCAACAGTTGGGGAGGGTATCGATACACTCCTAGGGTGTATCGATACGGTCTCCACGGGTTGACTTTGACCAGTTGACCTGGTCAAGGGGTATCGATACACCCCTTAGGTGTATCGATACCGCCTGCAGAACAAGTTAAAAATTGGACTGTGAAATGTTGGGTTGAGTTCGATTGTTTGTCTCGTGATTGTTGTTCCGTTGTATGACCACATAGGATTAAATACTCATCTAGACAAGATTTAAAATGAAAAAAAAATAGGGTTGCTAACCGAGGGGGAATCCTTTAGGGGTTTTCACTCGGTTTTCCCTGTGTAGCTCACTCGGACCGGTCATCCGACCAGACCGGGACGAGGGGGTTACATTTGTTGGTATCAGAGCCTGAGGTTACCGAGACCTCGGGCAGGTAAGTGAGGTAAGCTTAATGTATTGAATGATTGAGTTGCCCGATGCATGTCTTGCCATGAATTCTTGAATAATTGACTGTTCGTATGATGTTTCGAAGCATGAATTATCGTGTCTGGTGTGAGTGTGTGCCCATTGCTACTATTACTTAATTTGAAAAGATTTTTGGAAAAAGGAGTACTTGAGCACTATTGGACCCTTGCTTTGACTAACATAATCCTTATCTGTTTCTTGTTGTAGTTTTTACCTTGCTAGCTATAGCATGAGACCACGTGGGAGGCCTAGGATGGTTCGACCGGAACCACGGGCAGAGGCACCGAGAGTTGATCCAGTTGTAAGAGTTGAGGCTCAAGTGGGAGAGCCAGTGGCTGGAGTTGGAGCTCCTCCACCACCTCCACCACCACCACCTCCTCCACCTGGAGTGGGAGGCGAGGTTGGGCCCGAAGGAGTGGGACCACAAGGAGGCCAAGGTGGCCAAGGACCGGCCGGGATAGACTTAGCTCCGTTGGTTTAGGCAATAGCCGGGGCGTTTCAGGCTGCAGTAGCCGGGGGTCAGGCAGCTCATCATCAAGGTGAGGGCACCGAATTGCCATTAGAGAGACTTCAGGGCCTTGGGGCCGAAGAGTTTAGAGGTGCTACTCCGGAGAGGTCAGAGTTGTTGTTTGAGAAGACCGTCCGTATTCTTGCTCAGATGGGATGTACTGGTGAGCGCAAGTTGGGATGCGTTGAGTCTTTGCTTCAGGGAGACGCCTACACTTGGTGGGTACCGTCACTTCGGGGATGGATGAGACCGAGATTACTTGGGAGTTCCTTGAGACAACTTTCTGTAAGAAGTATCTGGGACCGCGGTACCTCGATGAAAGGAAGAGGGAGTTTATGGCCTTGCTTCAAGGGAGTATGTCCGTGACTGATTACGAGATTCGGTTTGTCAGATTGAGTCAGTATGCACCCAAGCTTGTACCTACTGAGGTGGAGCGTTGTAACCGCTTCCGATATGGGCTGAGTGAGGAGATCAAGACTTATACTCTATCTTCAGATTACACAGATTTTGATGTCTTGGTCGCGAGGGCCAAGGACTTAGAGCACAGTTTGAGTTTGACCAGGCGGTCAGGTGGATCTAGTTCGGGTAAGAGGTCCAGCAACTTTGATAGAGGTGATGCCAAGAGGCATCGGGACAACAAGCATCAGTACGATCATAGGCGTGGTGGCGGTAACCACGGTAGGGGCCATCAGGGTCAGAGAGCTGGTGGGAAGTTGCCCACGTGTGCTACTTGCGGGAGGAACCACACCGGTGAGTGTTGGGGGAATTACCATTCTTGTTGGAGTTGTGGTGCTAGAGACCACATTAGACGTGACTGTCTACATCAGGTGGGACAGGCACCAGCTCAGGCTCCTGCTCGAGCCAATGACTTTCAGAGAGGTCGCGGGCGCGGTAGAGGGAACTTCCAGCCGAGGAATGATGGTCAGAGGAACATAGCACATGTAGTTGCAGTTCAGCCAAAGGGCGGAGGTCAGGCCAGAGTTTATGCTCAGCGCGGGGATCAGCATGACACCGATGTGATCGCAGGTAACTTCTGGATACAGTCTTTGGGTTTGCTTTCTTTGATTGACTCTGGGTCTACACATTCCTACATATTGAGTGAGCATGCACGGTCTTTGAATTTGCCTTGTGAGATGTTAGAGGTAGGAGTTAGTGTCACTAGTTTCTTTGGGGACACGGTAGTAGTTAGGAAGATGTACCGAAGGTGTCCGTTGATGGTTCAGGGGCATGTGTTCCCAGTGGATATGATGGAACTTCCTTTCTATGGTTTTGATTTGATTCTGGGTATGGATTGGCTCACGGAGCATAGAGCTAGGATAGATTTTGAAACTAAGCGGATCTCTTTGAAGCTCACAGATGACTATGAGATTGTAGTGGTGGGTGAGAACGTGAAGTTCTTGTCCAATGTGGTTTCAGTGTTAGAGGCTAAGAGGTTGGTTGAGTTGGGGTGTGAAGCATACTTAGCGTATGTGATGAACCCTAACATGAGTGAGGTTAGACCTCAGGACATCCAGACAGTATGTGATTTTCCTAGTGTGTTTCCGGAAGAATTGCCAGGATTACCACCGGACAGAGAGGTAGAGTTCAGCATTGAGACTTACTCTGATTCAGCTCCTGTTTCGATTGCTCCGTATCGAATGGCACCAAAAGAATTGAAAGAGTTGAAGACTCAGTTGCAAGAATTGACAGATAGAGGTTTTATTCGACCTAGTTCTTCACCTTGGGGTGCACCAGTGTTGTTTGTGAAGAAGAAAGATGGAAGTATGAGAATGTGCATAGATTATAGACAGTTAAATCAGTTGACAGTGAAGAACAAATATCCGTTGCCTAGGATCGATGACTTGTTTGATCAGTTGAGAGGAGCATCTGTCTTTTCGAAGATTGATTTGAGATCAGGTTACTACCAGCTAAAGGTTAGAGAGGTTGATGTACCGAAGACGGCCTTTAGGACTAGATACGGCCACTATGAGTTTTTAGTCATGCCATTTGGGTTGACTAATGCATCGGCAGCTTTCATGGACATGATGAATAGGATTTTTCATCAGTATCTAGATCAGTTTGTAGTTGTGTTTATTGATGACATCTTGGTGTATTCGCGAACTGAAGAGGACCATGACCGACACTTGAGACTTGTTTTGAAGACTTTGTTAGATCATCAGTTATATGCGAAGCTCAGCAAGTGTGAATTCTGGATTCGTGAGGTAGTCTTCTTAGGACATGTGGTGTCAGCTGAAGGCATTAGAGTTGATCCGAAGAAGATTGAAGCCATTGTTGAGTGGAAGCAACCGAAGTCTGTGACAGAGGTACGTAGCTTCCTAGGCTTAGCCGGATACTATAGGAGGTTTGTAGAGGGCTTCTCTAAATTAGCTGCTCCATTGACACAGTTACTTCAGAAGAGTGTTCAGTTTGAGTGGACAGATGCAAGACAGAAAGCCTTTGAGAAATTGAAAGAAGCTTTGACCCAAGCTCCGATTTTGATTCAGCCTGAGTCCGGGAAGGACTATGTGATTTATAGTGATGCTTCATATGTAGGGCTAGGATGTGTTCTTATGCAAGACCGAAGAGTAGTGGCTTATGCCTCAAGACAATTGAAGACTCATAAGCGCAACTATCCGACCCATGACATAGAGTTAGCTGCAGTTGTGTTTGCTTTGAAGATTTGGAGACATTATTTGTACGGTGAGAAATGCACAGTGTACACCGACCACAAGAGTTTAAAGTACATTATGACTCAGCGAGATTTGAATCTCAGACAGCGTAGGTGGTTAGAGCTGCTAAAAGACTATGATCTTACCATTGAGTACCATCCGGGTAAGGCCAATGTAGTGGCTGATGCATTGAGTAGGAAGGTGGCCGTGGACTTGAGAGCTATGTTTGCTAGATTGAGTTTGTCCGGAGATGGTGGCTTGGTAGCCGAGCTTCAGGTTAGACCTACTCTAGGTCAGTTGATTAGAGAGAAACAACTCTTAGATAGATCTTTGGCACCTCACGTGCAAGATATAGCCGAAGGTAGATCTTCAGACTATAGTTTCAGCACTGATGGGGTTTTGTGTTTCAAGGACAGAATAGTTGTGCCAGAGGACAGTGATTTGAGACGTACGATCTTGACTGAAGCCCACAGTAGTCCATTTGCTATGCATCCTGGAAGTACGAAGATGTACCGTGACTTGAAGAATGAGTACTTTTGGGTTGGCTTGAAGAGAGATGTAGCCGACTTTGTGAGTAAGTGCTTAGTGTGTCAGAGAGTGAAGGCGGAACATCAGGTTCCCTCAGGTTTGTTACAGCCGTTGAGAATTCCGGAATGGAAGTGGGAGAACATCACCATGGATTTTGTTTCGGGTTTGCCATTGACTCCTACGAAGAAGAACTCAGTTTGGGTGATAGTGGATCGATTTACGAAGTGTGCTCACTTCTTGGCAGTCAACACTACTTACACCTTAGATAGATTGGCTGACTTGTACATTGGTGAGATTGTTAGACTGCATGGTGTGCCGAAGTCCATTGTGTCAGATAGAGATCTGCGGTTTACTTCTAGATTTTGGGAGTGTCTGCATACAGCTTTGGGTACCCGTTTGAACTTCAGCACTTCTTATCATCCTCAGTCAGATGGTCAGTTAGAGAGGGTTATTCAGATCTTAGAGGATATGCTGCGTTGTTGTATCATAGACTTTCAGGGTACTTGGGAGAAGCATTTGCCTCTGGTAGAGTTTGCGTACAATAACAGTTTTCAGTCGAGCATTCAGATGGCTCCGTATGAGGCCTTGTATGGCCGGAAGTGTAGAACTCCAGTATGTTGGGCTGAGGTAGGACAGAAATTGTTACCTATGCCGGATTTGCTCAAGGGGACAACCGAAAAGGTAAAATTGATTTGTGATCGTTTGAAGGCTGCTTCGGATAGGCAGAAGTCCTATGCCGATCTGAAGAGAACGGAAGTTGAGTTCTCAGTGGGTGAGAAGGTATTCTTGAAGGTGTCTCCATGGAAGAAAGTGATGAGATTTGGCCGAAAGGGGAAGTTGAGTCCGAGGTACATAGGACCGTATGAGATTGTGAAGAGGGTTGGTCCCGTTGCTTATCAGTTGCGTTTTCCATCCGAGCTTGAGAAGATACACGATGTGTTCCATGTTTCGATGCTTCGTAAGTATAGGTCCGATCCGTCACATCTAATGCCCGTAGAAGAAATTGAATTGAATCCGGATTTGACTTATGAAGAAGAGCCCGTTGAGATCTTAGCTTCTGACAGTAAGGTGTTGAGGGGTAGATCGATTGAGTTAGTGAAGGTGCGGTGGCAACGTAGAGGTCTGGACGAGGCCACTTGGGAGAGGAAGGAGGATATGGAAAGGCAGTTTCCGTATCTCTTTCAGTCAGGTAATTTCGGGGACGAAATTCCTTAAGTGGGAGAGAGTTGTAACACCCGTGTCTTGGGCCTAGGAGTTAACCGGGTTTTAGTTCGAGTCAAATAAAATTTAATTAAAATAATTCAACTTCAAATAATGACCTATTTGAGCTTTTAAATGAAGGGAGGGACCTATGTTGTATTTTACCCAAATTTTAAATAAAGCAAGACAACTTTAAGGAAAAAGTTGTCATCTTCTTTCTCATCCTCCCTTTCCCAACTTCAAACCCCTCTCCCCCATTTTCAAACTCTCCTAAAACCCTAGTTACTATTCCATTGACTTTGCCACCCGATTTCAACACCAAATTAAGAGGTAATTATGTTTTCTTAACCTCCTCTCTATCCTCTACTTATCTATTGTCTTAGATTTCAAAAATATAGAGTTTTGGGAATTAGGGTTTATATTAAAGTTTGGATTTTTAAAGGGGTTTTTCAAGTTGTTTTGATAAATTGTATTGGGGTTTTGCTTAAACATAATGAAATGCACAACATATATTAATTTGGTTGATTTTGGATGAAATTTCGTAGTGGGTCCTTAGGGCAAATTTTAGAGTGTGAAAACTTGGGTTTTTGGGAGGTTTAATGTTGAAATTGAAGGGTTGATGGTCTACCTATGTTAGGAGGGTGATTTGAGATGTTTAAGAAGTCTTTTGGATGCTTGGAAATGGGTATTTCAGCCAATGGTTGTTGGAGTACGAAAATTGGGTTTTTGAGATGTTATGTGGTTTGGGAAATTTGTGGAAATTGGGTTGTGTTTGCAAAGCAAGTTGATGATTGGTTTAGCATTGATTTTGGAAGTAATGTATGTGTTTTGTTTGACTAGAAGCAAGAGGAAACGTTGAGGAAGCTTTGGGACCGAATCCGGGTTCGTAGGAGGATTGGTTCGAATTGCTAAGGAAGGGCGGTGAGTGGTCTTAACTTGTTTTAAAGTTTGGTTCGAGCATGAGTAGTGTGTGTGTGTAAAGTGTGCTTGGTAGGCCACTTCCTTATAATCCAAGTAGTTAATTTAGTCTTGTTTTCCTTAGATGCTAATGTGCCTAATGACTATGCCCTTGTACTTGTGATTATATGGTGCATGTGTATATATATCGTGATGTGGATATATGTGTTGAGCATGAGTGTGTTGATGGTATGTGATTGGTGACGATAATTGGCACTAAATAATTACCGGTTGTAAATGATCGATCATTAGGATAGTGTGCACACAAATTGAGTCAAAACGTACGTGGCCTTGATGGCGTTAAGTCATCAAGGAGGAGTACGGTGATGTAACATTCCACCGGAAGCTTTTATTTATTTCTACGGGATGATGAGTGGAATCCCATCCGTAGGGCATGTGGCGATGAGTGGAATCCCGCACATGCAAGGTCCGGTGATGAGTTAAATCCCACCGAGGTAAAGTGTTGTTAAGGTTTATATCCGCACAATCGGGGTAATTAAAGTGGCCAATTAAACTTGTTCATGTATTGTGATATATGATGGTGATATGTGATTGTGGTATAAAGTGTTGTTGCATGATATGGATGTTGATGTTTGAGCTTGATAGGATTGAGAGACCATATATGCCACTTGAAAGACTAGCTAGGTCTACTTGATTTTAATGCCTATGCTTGATGTATGTAAGACTAGGATTGACATGCTTGAACCCTGCATTGTTGATGTTTTTCGTTTTAGAGCACCCTCACTAAGCTTATAGCTTACGCTCTCCATGTTCAACAATGCAGATCATTAGCGTGGTGTTAGCTCGAGGCAAGGCAATAAGGGCTTTCCAAGTTGTTGCTCAAGTATGGTTAATTTTGTATTAGTTAGCAATGTGGCAAGGGTTGTGTATGAGCTTGTATGACTCATTTATGTGTGTTGATGTTAAATTGACTATGTTTTGTAAGCATGACATGCTATGATGAACATTGTGTGTGTTAGCATGTCTATCAATGTTAGGTTGCCTTGATGTGGAGGTAAACCTCTTATATGCTTGTCTTGTGCCTTAAAGGCTTTGAGTTCCTTGTATGACTTTAAATGTTGAAATGCCTCTTGTTGGAATGCCTTGCTTGAAAGCTTATGTTGCTTGTATGATTGAATCATCACTTTGTGTTGAAATGTGCCTTTAGTTTCAAGTTTAAGCATGTCTATACTCTTGGTTTGACATAGGATACATGTTAGTGTGTTGGTTGAGGGTTAAGGGCCACCTTGTGCCTTAAACCAGCTCAAACCTGTGTTTTCGTAGCAGGGGTATTGATACGGTTGGTCCCGTATCGATACGTCCTTCATGATTCAGGCCTTGTGTTTCGATACGCGAGGGGGCGTACCGATACCATTTTGGCCACTAGAGTTACTGTCCAGTTCGGTATCTGTACGGGCCTTCACGTGTATCGATATGGTCACCTTAGCGTTGACCATGGGAAGTCAACAGTTGGGGAGGGTATCGATACACTCCTAGGGTGAATCGATACGGTCTCCACGGGTTGACTTTGACCAGTTGACCTGGTCAAGGGGTATCGATACACCCCTTAGGTGTATCGATACCGCCTGCAGAACAAGTTAAAAATTGGACTGTAAAATGTTGGGTTGAGTTCGATTGTTTGTCTCGTGATTGTTGTTCCGCTGTATGACCACATAGGATTAAATACTCATCTAGACAAGATTTAAAATGAAAAAAATAGGGTTGCTAACCGAGGGGGAATCCTTTAGGGGTTTTCACTCGGTTTTCCCCGTGTAGCTCACTCGGACCGGTCATCCGACCAGACCGGGACGAGGGGGTTACATTTTTAATATTATAACATAATGTTTAAAATTAACTTAGTTATTATGTTTAATATGGGTAAGAAACAATTAAATTTATAACAATTAAAAATTATCTAAATATTAAAAGACACTTTTTAAATTTTACAATACAATCAAACATGTAGATAGAAGTAATGCATCAAAATAAATTCTTCTGTGAAATATGTTGGGATTTACGGTGCTCGATTCCTTCAACCGTTCTTGCTTGCCAAGTGGTGGAGAGATAGAATTTTGGGTGTAAGTGGTGTGGAAGCTAAAAAGATTAAGGACACAATGATTTATAGTGGTTCAACCTTCTAACCAAGGTCTACATCCACTACCTTAGCTTCTCACTAAGGATTTCCAATCAATCCACTATTGATTCGTCCCCTTTTCTAGGCTTAGGAGGAAACTCTTATACACCGATCAAGCTTTCTACCCAAAGCCTTGATCAAACCCTCTTTACAAAGAGAAAAGATAAGCAAACTCAAATCTCTCTAATAGGTATTTATTTGCACAATTTAGCTCTCACCCAAAACCTAAAACACTTGAGCAAATCTAACAATTTTGGCTCACTAGTGTTTGTCTATACAAAGAAATGACAATTAAGTATTGAGACAATTTCTTGATCATTTGTTGTTGACAATTGAAGCATTAACCATTACTTGATGCTTGGAGGTCCCCTTTTATACTTCTTAATGAGTTTGTAGTTGTTACTAGCCGTTGGGGTTGAATTGGAGCCGCTGGAGACTTTATTTCCCATCTTTAATGTTGTTCTGCAGCCTTCCGTATCGATACGCGTGGACCCGTATCAGTACGACCTTCATCAGAAACTAGTGGTTGGGCTCTTGCCAGCCTAGGCGTATCGATACGCTTGAGGGCGTATCGGTACAGTATGACATTTAAAAGACCGTTGGGAAAGTAGCCGTTGGTGTTGTTAAAATGGGGATCGGTACGCTTACCAGGCGTATCGAAACGATCCCTTACCGCATCGAAACGACAAAGCCTATTTCGATACGGGTTTATCAGTGACCAAACTTGGACAAAAAGGTATCGATACGGGTAAGACTGTATCGGTACAGGTGACTTGAAAATACAAGTTTGGTTGTTTTTAATCATGAAAAACTTTGCCAAACACCTTTTAAAATACCTCAAACATATATTCAAATTGTTTGGACTTAAATACAAATTTTAAATTTTTTTCAAATTAGTCCAAAATATTTTTCCATTATTATATCAAAACATTATTTCTAAAAAAAACATATACATTTTATTGGACTTCAACTTTTATACGGTCATATTTCAATAAAAACAAAATTATAATTATATAGTCATATTTCTATTCATTTTAAGCTTTCTCTTTGAACCCTGTGTTAACCTAGATGTTTTTTTCTAAGTTATAGAATCTCGTTAATCTAGATGTTTAAATATATACTTTTTTAAAAAAATTGATGTTTATTAATATTCTTAGTTCTTATTTAAATAAATTGAACATTAATATGTGTAATATTAATTAATGGTGTGCATATTAAATTATAACGGTTAACCAATGTAACTGTTATATTTACATGTTAATTAACTGAACCGTTAAAGTTAAACAATTTCAGTTAACTGAACTGCTAAAAATGATGGTTAATGGTTAACCTATAGGTTAACAATTATTAAATTATTTATACATATTTTGTTCACAAGATATTTTCATTATTCTCGAGGCCCTCTAATAATACAATATTTACTAGAGAGATAATTTCATTATTCTTAGAAGAAATAGTGAGCATGTGAACATGTCCGCTTCTAAGATTTTGGTGGCCCTAGGGCGAACCAAGAAATTGGGCCCCTAATAAGGGATTTAAATTATGGTTGTGGTTGCATTTCCGGTCACATTGCGTTAATCGCGATTATGGACATAATATATGCTACTTGCGGTCATTGTGACTATCGTAATGTGAATTTTTTAATAATATGTGCTATTATGGACATAACGGTTGCGAATACTACAATTTTAGAAGATGTCGTTACCGTTATATAACGGTCGTTGTTGAGGTTGCAGACCATTACTAAATCATTGTCTCTAATAACAAGTATTAAAAAAATAAGTAATAACAAGTATTGAAAAAATAAATTTTAAGAGAATATCCATAATAAGTAATAACAAGTACTGAAAACAATTGAGCCCCTAATAACAAATTGAAAAAATATAAACTTGAAGGGTATGTCCATAATAACAAATATTGCGGAAAAAAAATTGGCTCTTAATAACATGTATTGAAAAAACGTGACCCTTAATAACAAGTATTAGAAAAAAATGAATTTTAAGAGTAGATAACAAATATTGAAAAACAATGGGCCCTAATAACAAGTATTGAAAAAATTAGGTTCTTAATAGTAAGTATTAAAAAGAAAAAAATATGAATTTTAAGAGTATGGTCATAATAACAAATATTGAGAGTGGGAAAATTGGGCCCTTAATAACAAATGTTAGAAAAAAAATTAAATTGTAAGAGTAGACCCCTAATAATAAATATTAGGAAAAATTGATCTCTAATAATAAATATAGGAAAAAAAATAGACCCCTAATAATAAATATTATGAACAAATTAGACCCAATAACAAGTATTGAAAAAAAATTGAGCCCTACAATTTAGGGGTGGGCATTGTCGTGTACCCGGAAAATCGGGTATCCGGTTCATCCGGGTACCTCATTAAGCGGCCCGTGTCCCGGCCCATTATATCCGGGTATCTGGGATTCGGGTACCCGGTTCTTAATTTTTTTATTTATTTTTTAATTCTAAAATTTTAAAAAATCACATGTTAAACACAAAAATATTTTTAAAAAAATTAAACTTAAAAGAATTTAATACAAACATAGAAAAAATGTAGGGATTTAAACTTAATTTTAGAGTGAAAATATTAAGAAACATAAATAAAAATATAATTTTAAATATAAAATATATATATATATATATTAATTTTTATCGGGTCGGGTCGGGTACCCAGTAAGGGGAAACTTCCGGCCCGTGTCTCGGCCCATGTCCCGGTAAATTTCTCGGGTCGGGTAATTTTTTTCCAGGAATTACCCGACACTTTAGGTTCGGGTCGTCAGGTTTTCGGGTCGGATCAATTAATAAAAAATATTATTTTAAAAAGTATAATTCACTATAAAAAAATCTTGGGCCCTGGGCTGGTGCTCCTCATGCCAGGCCCACCAGTCCATGCCCAGATACGACACTGCATGTGAAAAAATTGTAATATGTTACATGTTATCCTATAACCGAACCGTTAATAATAGTTATCGTTAATGAATTAAACAGTTAACCATTTTTTAACAATTAGATTACAATTTAATAACTGCTATAAAGGTTATCTGACCGTTTAGACTATACGATATGGTTAACCTACCATGAATAACCTAATATTAATTGGGCTTGGATTGAGGTTAGGGGTGGCAATCGGGTCGGGAATAATCGAAAATTGTAGGGATCCAAACCGATGGGCATGAGGAATAACCGAAATCCTCACTCACGGGGACGAGAATGGGGGAAGTTTTATAACCGGAGCTCAAATGGGGATGGGGACGAGAATTGTTATATCCGAACCATAGGGATAACCGAACCATACTCGTATAAATCACCGTGGGGATCTCCGAAAATATCCACATGAATCCCTGAAAATATCTGTAGGGATCCCGATATTTTACGAAGTTTGATGGCCATAAGGGTAATTTACCTATTTTTCATCAAAAATCTATTCTCACCTGAGTATGGCCGGCTAGAGTATGTTTGAAAATTCTTCTTACATTCTATATAAAAAAAGAATGTTATCTATACATTGTTGTAAAGATGATTTAGTCTAGTTTTGTTTAAAATACACGGTGATCGATTTCGATATGTATTCTAAATGATATGAATATTTGAATGTTGAAAGTTCATAAAAATTTGGCAGCAGATTTCTTAAAAAAAGTTTTAGTAATGACTTTGAAAAATCACCAAAAATTATACAAGTTAAATTAGGAAGTGAGTGTTATATTTATATAATCATACGAAAGTCTAGATTTGTTTAAAACAAACGGTTATTGATTTCGAGTTATATATTAGAAATTATTAATTTTTGAGTGAACAAATGTTAGAAGAAAAGACAACAGATTGTTTCTAAAAACAACAATAACAATGACTTCGAAAATTCACCATAAATCGTACGAGTAAAATCGTCCTCGATCAGCCCCGTTGCCACGTGTTGGGGACATAGTGAGAAATGTAAAATCGTCCCCGATTCGCCCGTTGCCACCCTAATTGAGGTTATTTATTTATTTTTATTTTGTTTGGATTTAGATAATATTTAATTTAAGTTTGGGGCATGGGCATGGGAATGGGCATGTGCTTGGTTGAGTAATATTATTGGCTTGGTTTTAAATATACTACACTATTATATGCCTTAAATGGTAAAACAAATCGTAACATTATTTAACAATTAATTAAGCTTCTAATAAAAATTGCATCAATTAAATCCTCATTTGACTACTAATAATCAATATTTTCAGTTATTTATATCTTAAAATGTTATGAATATTTATCTATGTGGATGTCTATCATGATTAGAACTTTATCAAAGGAGTTTGATTTATTTATTATTAGGAATATTATCCCTATGAATTAGAGTTTAATGTATTATGTACTTCTTATGCCTATAAATAGATGATTCATTGAAGGCATTGTACACAATTCTATATTTTGAGAATAATACAAATCTCTCTCTTCCTCTCATCTCTTTGTTCTTCTTGTTCTTCTTTATTTTATTCACAACACGTTATCAGCACGAGACTCTAATCAACTGAGGTCTTCATCGTTATAATTCAAAAGAAGTTACCGGGAAGAATTCGATTATAGAATAAATCAAAGATAAGTTTTTTTTCTCCTTATTTTTTTTAGTTACCGATTGTCTTTCTCTTTATATTTTAACTTTGTTTTAATTTTTGAAAATTTTTGAAGTATGTTTGATTTTATTCGAACATTGGAAAGAGATAAATTTGTGGCTTCTCACAAACCAAAAGACGAATCGACAGAGACGAAGAGGTTGTGTTTGGTGTAAATTACATGTGTTTTCTCTTGTTCCTAAAAGGGTTAATTAGCGAAAAAAAATCGATAATGTCGCGCTGTTTTCCTTACCTGCCTCCTCGGCTTTTAAAGCAGGGAACGATGGAATCGATTAAGGTTTGTTGAGCGAAAGTATTTGTGGGTTTTCATTTTTGGTACTCAACTGCTTATGCTTTTCATACTTAATTATTATTATTTGTGTTTGTATATTTGTAAATTCATGAAGTTTGATGATGGTGCATGTAAAGCCTGTTCGATTTACTGACTATACTTTGTAATCATGAATAACAAAGTTATGTACGTAGAATTATGGTAGTCTTTCATATAAATTCATTAAAATACGTACTCTAGGTTTAAGGTTTTTTTTAGTAACAAAGATCTGTACATTAATGAAACACCTTTGTTGGTTTAGTTTTTTTTTAAAGAGAGAATTATGACATAGATCCTCTGATTTCTAATATATTCAATTCAGCCCATACATATAGATCTTATTATTATGGTTTCATATATGTTTATTTTTGACACAATGGTTGAACTTTGTATTAAGATCAATATGTGTTTATAATATTTTATTTGATGATATTGATATTTTAACCATGTATTGAGTTTTACATGTATTTAAATGACTTGGAAAGAGACACGACATTATGAGAAGATGTTTTGGTCATTTGCTACGTCTCCATTTTCCTCGAGAGGAAAACTAATATCGGTAAATTTTTATTTTATTTTTATTCTTTAAATTATGATTTTAATGTGCGATAAATCATGGTGAATTTCAATCTATAAAAAGATTGTTATAAAGTCTATATTTGCTCGAAAGCAATTTTTCTTCTTTGTCGAAAAACTCGACCATAGACTTCTCCCAATTTCAAGTTACGAAAATTCTTCTTAATCCAAAAAGTTTTATGGGAGGCATTCCTTGAAGTGAATGCAAAGCATGATGTTTATTCCATGCGATTATCAATGATGGGGCATTCCTTGAAGTGAATGCAAAGCATGATGTTTATTCCATGCAATTATCAATGATGGGGCATTCCCTGAAGTGAATGCAAGCATGATGTTTATTCCATGCAATTATTGGATCTGTTTCATTCCCTGAAGTGAATGCAAACATGGTAAATCATTATTCAATTAGAGACATAATTTCGATATAATCCAAGTATAATTGGCTGGACATCCCGTTCTGCGAGGCTACTGGTCTCAAAGGAGGTTTTTAAAGGACCTTGTGGACAGGTTTAACAATGCCGCGTACGAGGATTAAATCTTTGTTCTCTGTGATAAGGATATGTGAAAAAGGTTTTAAAGGCCCACTGGCTCTACTCCATTCCCTGAAGTGAATGTGAGATTATATTATGGAAGGAATAAAAAATCACATTAAAAGTTGTGGTCGTGGTCGAGGCTATGAATATACACATGAAAAATATAGTCATTTTAAGAATACTTCTACCCGCTGATAGCGAAGTTATAAGGATGACAAGAGTGATAAAGATCATTCTAAGGAAGTGAAATCCTTTTACCAATGTGATGTTATAAACCATTGGTTTCGTACTTGTCAAACGCCAAAGTATTATGGACTTTATCCATAATCATGAATGATAAATGAAATAAAATATAAACAAAATTTGTTTATGGCGAAAATAATTATAGCGTTATTGGTCCAACTCAATTGGATATTGTTAATTTTCTCATAATCCTTGAGGGGAATAATTTACCATTTATTTTATTTCCCTTATAACCTCTAACAGGAATAATTGTTTTTTTATTTATTTTATTTTTTTAATGTTAATTCGTTTTATTTATTATTTATTTATGTTAGTTTGCTTTATCTTTATTTATTTCACATATTATTTATTTACGTTTTATGTTAATTTATTATTTGAAGAATATGATTACTTCCGGAATAAAATATATAATGAATTGTGGCTATTTATGCCTAGAATTGTGGCTATTTATGCCTAGCAGATAATGTAAGTACTCATATTGTACTTAAGCATAAGAAATATTTTTCCCATTTAAATGCAAGGGGAAGTATGAGTAGTATTTCTCAAAGTACTAAAATATCAATACTTCGGAAGAGCACCTGAAAGTTTATATCTGATAGATAATCGACTTGATATGATGTGCTATATTTTATATTTTTCATTCCTCGAAGTGAATGATACAAAGTACATATTTTCATTACCTGAAGTAAATGAAACAAAGCACATTTTGAAAGGTGCACAATTATGCATTTCTCGATTAAAATGCAAGGGAATAATGTGAGTACTATATCCGGAAGTACTAATATCACAAAAGGCTCTGGTTGAGCAAATATGTTATTGTCAAATGGAACTTTATTCCATATTCACAGTGCGTTATACTCGTCAAAGTCATAAAGAGAGCAATATGAGTTTGCAAACTATCCCTTTGGGAATTATAGATAACATATGTTATCAATTGGCATTTGAAATAAGCCAATATGGATATAAGTTCTGGTAGCCAAAAAGTCAATTGAAAGCTCTAGGAGAGCTATATATTGCTACCAAAAGATAATTTCAATTGGAAGCTCCGAAAGAGCTAAATATATTCTTATTTAAAGGAACAATTTTGATGGTCGTACTAGACATGTACGAGTAAGATTGAATTACATGCTATGGTAAACAAGAAGTTTACAAATTCAGAGATATATACACACATATATATAGTTGGCATGATCGGTTAGACCATCCTGATCAATAATGGTGCAGAAATTATTGAGATTTATATGCACATGTATTAAAAGAACCTGTAGTTCTTGTGGTGCTTATTCTCAAAGGAATGGATTAAATTCCACTTATTAAAGAACGTGAAGTTCTTGTGTTGCTTAAAGGAATTGATTAAATTCCACTTACTAAAAGAACATGAAGTTCTTGTGTTGTTTGTTCTCAAAGGATATAGATGATCCCACTTACCAAAAGAATTAGAACTTAAAGTTCTTGTACTGAAGTTAAGACTGTATGTCTTGCATATCTGAACGAAATATGGGCCCATATATCCACAAATGTAGAAAGTTTTATATGATTTTAGTAGATGCATCTACATTGTTTTATCGACTTACAACCAGAAGTTTGTGAGATTGATTCTAAAAAGATTCAGATTATACAGTTAGACTATTCGTCTTGAAAAGCTAGTGTGTTTATATTTTAGGCTATATTGATTGTTACAAAGCCTATTGATTATGAAAAATACGGTTTAGCAAAATTTCAATTGGATGCCTCCTATTTAATAGCTAAACTATGAGAACAAAAGAGTTATTATTTATATGGTGTTTTCATATAGCAACACTTATACGCATCAAGCCAACGAGTTATAATAAACTCCCCGTTATGATTGGTTTTTGGTCAGAAACCATACATTTCCCATTTTATGATTATTGAATGTGCGATATGAATTGCTCCACCACAACACACAAAATGGGTAAATAAAAAGGGTTGAGAATATGTATTGGGTAAGAGTCTCCTTTTATGTTTAAATTCTTAAACATTAATTGGAGAATCATTTATGACATAATTTTTCTCAACATCAGGGGAGATAATAGTCAGCTGGATAAAGGAAAATGAATTATCATTATCTAGATCCTCGTATATGAACTAGAAGTTCATAAGATAATTCATGTTATTACATGTCAACTGCCAGACATATTTACTGACCCAATGAGAGTAATTAAGTCTCATATACCAGCTGAAATGCTCTAAGTTTAAATTACATGTTAGAGCAAGAGAATGTAAATCATGCCTGAAGCATGATAGTTGAAATGGTTCCAATGATCAAAATTCTCGTAAATAGAAAGTAATATGAGATGGTCATATATTGGAGGCGGGTGCTCCTGAAGAGACCCAAGACATAACAAATAATAAAACTCTATAAGAGTTTCAGGTACCTGAAATAAAGATTGAAATCTTGAAGAGATCTCGATGAGTTATGCCATTACGAGAATGGAACCAGAAAATTAGAAAGTTATCGACAACGATTTTAAAACAATTTTACATAAAATACTTCTATAGAAGTAAAGAAAGAAATCGAGGATCTTGTATAAAATCTATCCAAAAGTATAGATATTGAATTGGCCAATGTTGAAAGACGCTTTAAACTTCTAAAATAGAAGTATTTGGACCACCAGTCCAAACACCTAAAGGTGTAATGCAAGTGAGGCACAAATAAGTAGTCGTAAATACGACTTGAACTGTGATTTATGAAAAGTTTTAATTACTTCATGGTGGATGCAATTACTTTGGCAGTTTTGAAAATTTTACATGCGTCTAATTATTTGTGGATCCATATTTATCCTTGAAGGATCTAAAATGCTATAAGCATTTGGAAATTTCTGAGGAAATTTATTTAGACATGTCTCATGAATATTTTTGGCACATTTGGTATAATCGCCTTAGTGAATACTAATTGAGAAAATACTATAAGAATGATCAGATTTCCTTATGTATTTTATAAAGGAGTTTGGATCAAGATCCATTATGATAATTTTAGAACTCCTAAAGAGCTTCAAATTGGAAACTCATGAAGTACTTTCAATACAAGTACTTGAATCTTGACATCAAGTTTATCTCGACCTGAAGATCGAGCATTTTTATATATTTCTTTTGTCTATGAATAGACATAAGCTGAAAGAATCTTAAAGAAGATTCAATATGAATAGAGCATATCTATTGAGTATCCCAATAGTTGTAAGATTGTTGGATGTGAATAAAGATAATTATATATTTTCTTGGTCTTGAAGCACTATATATTAGTTGGTCAAGAAATATCTATGAATATACAAAGATCATTACATTTAGATCTTCAAACATTCGTTGATGCCTCCTCAAATGTCGTAGAAATAATTGTTATGCACGAGGCAAGCCAAAAAAATGTGTTTGGCTAAGATTATTGACCCAACATATCCAAAAGATATGTGGATTTACTTTTACAAGATATGATAAAAGCTATCTTGTATGAAGATAAAGCAAGATGTATATATCAGTTTGAAAGTTGATACATCATGGAACATATTACTCCAAAGTTTCATCCCTCGCGATCTTTAGAAAAATGATATTCAAGATTAAATTATGAAGATTCAAAGATCTTCTGTGATGTTTTCATGAGAGGGAGTAAATACGCGTTGCACTCTTTTTCCCTTAACCGAGGTTTTGTCCCAATGGGTTTTCCTGGTAAGGTTTTTAATGAGGCAACAAGTTATGCGTATCAAAGATGTGTGTACTCTTTTTCCTTCACTAAAGAATTTTTTTCCCACTGGGTTTTTATCTTAGTAAGGTTTTAACGAGGCACATTATCTTCATAGACATCCAAGGGGGAGTGTTATGAATATTTATCTATGTGGATGTCTATCATGATTAGAACTTTATCAAAGGAGTTTGATTTATTTATTATTAGGAATATTATCCCTATGAATTAGAGTTTAATGCATTATGTACTTCTTATGCCTATAAATAGATGATTCATTGAAGGCATTGTACACAATTCTATATTTTGAGAATAATACAAATCTCCCTCTTCCTCTCATCTCTTTGTTCTTCTTGTTCTTCTTTATTTTATTCACAACATAAAATAATTTTTTTTGTCAAATATTTTAATAGTTTTAAGAAAAAAATAAATTTCAATTAATCAAATGTTGTTACGTTAACAATTTTAAGAGCTACATAAAAAGTTAAAGGTTTTCATTTCAACGGCTTAATTGATTATTAATTTTTAAAATAAAAGCTTAATTGATTACTATTTTTGAAATAAGGATTTAATTAATTACTAATATTCAAATATGACCTCAATTGATTTTTAACTTTATTTTATAACAAGTTTTTTTTACCATTTAAGACTATACAATAGGTAGTTTAAAGTTGAAATCATATAATAAAACGGTCTAAAAATCTAAAATCGAATTGACATCACACAATTTAATTGATTTTTAAAATCAAAACTGATCGAATCAAATTAAATTTGAGTCGATTCGATTAAGTTGTATCATATTTTAAGACACTATATATAAATTTATATTTTTTAATAATCTAATGTGATTGTATATAATGTCTATTCTTTCGAATATATATATATATATATATATATATATATATATATATATATATATATATATATATATATATATATATATATATATAGATTAATATTCTTTCGAATTTATACTAGTTGAATCTACCCTAGTCAGATTAAAAAAATAAACATGTACAAAAATCTGAATGTGGATTATTGATTACCATGGGTAGATGTGGAAAAATTATTAAATGAACTTGGATCACCACGTCATTTGTGGTCTCAATCAATGAGGTCCAGTGGCGGATGCAAAGGTTAGTTTGGGTGGGTCCATACACACCCTGCACTTTTTAAAGTTCACATATTTACCTTTAATTTTGAAAATTTTTAAAAAAATTTATTAATTTTTATGACTTGTGCCCACCCTGAAATTTTGAAATTTTTATTATTGTGTCCACCCTAAAAAAAAATTAGCTTGTGCCCACCCTAAAAATATTTCTGGATCTGCCACTGATGAGGTTCATCTATCTCAATTTTTTAAGGTGAATCTCCACCTCTTTCCTACTACGAGAAATTATTAGATGGACCCAGCTTACCACGTCATATGTGGTCCCAACCAACATGGTCCATCCATCTCAAATTTTTCAAGGTGAATCTCCACCTTTTTCCTACTACGAGAAATTATTAGATGAACCCGGCTCACCATGTCATCTGTGGTCCCAATCAATAAGTCCATTCACCTCATTTTAACTTCCAAATAACTACATACTTCATATTGACATGTAGGAAAGAGATGTAGATTCACCTTGAAAAATAATGAGATGGATGGACCTTATTGGTTGGGACTACGGATGATGTGGCGAGTTGGGTCTATCTAAAAATTTCTCGTATCGAAAAATTATTAGATGATCCCGGCTCACCACGTCATCTGTGGTCCCAACCAATAAGGCCCATCTATCTCAATTTTTAAGGTGAATCTCTACCTCTTTCCTACTACGAGAAATTATTAAATGGACATGGCTCACCACGTCATACGTGGTCCCAACCAATATGGTCCATCCATCTCAATTTTTTCAAGGTGAATTTCAACATCTTTCCTACTACGAGAAATTATTAGATGGATTCGGCTCACTACGTCACTCGTGATCCTAACCAATAAGTCCATTCATCTCATTTTAACTTTCAAATAACTACATACTTCCCATTGACATTGTAACCCCCTTGACCCGGCCTAGACGATAGGCCCGAACTAGGAAGATCACATTGGGTTTGCCGAAGCAAACCCGAACTGTCTTACTCGAATTACAATCCATTTTTTCTTTTAACTTGTCTATATGAATTATTAATACTTAAGGTGTTCATTCAAGCGGTGGTTTAATTTTCATTCGAAACGAACAACGATAAGGCACCCAACTATAAAAACAAGCTTTCTAAGAACCAAAATGTAAATCTGAATAACTACAAGGACTTACACCGGTTTCAGGTTACCAAATATTAATTAGTCATATTTGATTACATCATGTCAAATTTTAGCTCCAACGGATAACAAATAAGCATCCAATTTAGCAAAATACGATTTAAGAACTAAATCGTAAAGAAGTAAAAATACAGGGACTAACACGTTTATAAAAGCTTCATACAGCAATTAGATAAATTAAAAGCATGCTTGCAAAAAATCAGGTCAAACGGACATCGTTTATCTATTCAATTGATGCAACAACATACAATGACCAAAATGCAAAGAATCCAAACTAGGTAAAATCCATTAACTGAATTAACCTCCAGCCATTTCGATACACGGGCCGCACCCAATGCATTTTGGAAATTCAAATCTCAACTCAACTTATCCAATTATTTACGAGCAACATTAATCATGCTTCTAATATCACATCACCGTTAAACACACGTGCTCAAATAATTACATACCAATTATTCAACACAATTCATATTTAAACAAGTAATCTAGAGGCATGCTTCCTAACAATATAAAGAATTACCCAATACTCATCAAACGGTCAAAATCCCAAACATTGGCTATAAATCAACTAAGAAACGAAAACATATAACCATATGTACTCTTAGCACACAAACAATCCATCCAAACATTACTTAAACCGATTAAATCATTAGATTGTAACTATCAAGTATACAAAGCATTAAAGTAATAATACCAATATCTTAATCATTAAGTACAAGCATCAACTAATTGCAATACAAAATCAGCCAAGTAATTATATCTTAAATAAAATAATTCATCCCAATATTTTACCCACATTGCCTTGTTACAAATAATAATAATAATGTTTAGTGAGTGCGCTCATAAAGGGTAAAACGTCAATGCATTTTTAAAATCAAAATCGTTATTAAAAATTCATATTTAAGTAAGTCAGACACATCATTTTCAAAGCATTTAAATAGAACAAGCTTATACAAAACATATACTTCATGCTTCCATAATAATCCTTTCATTTTCAAGACATTTATATAAAACATGCTTAATCAACTCAAAGCATTTTTCCGTTTGTTTTTAAAACGAATCATGCATAACAACCATATGCATCAAACTACTTTTCACAAGTCTTATGTTTCTTTTATCTTTCCAAAACATGCATATTAAATCATATGCTAAACATGTATCATGAATTTTTAGCATTACTAATACAAACCTCAACTTAAGTCTTCACATGCTTATTTTTCCAATAGCAAAGCTTAAGGAGCACCACATGTATAAAACACATTATACAACATAATCTATCAACATGATACATTATTAATTATATTGGCTTTCAAGTGATCATAAATCAAGTCTCACTTTACAAAATATTACATCGGATACACGAATTCAACAAGTGTCTTCTCAACACTTCATACTATCTCAACCGAAATTAAGGTACGATCACAACCGAGTACCATCACACCTCAATCATTGGTTAGATGTATAATCCACTAACGGGAGTTTTCGATACCATATAACCTCTCGACCGTTAGGGTACTCGTGGTGGAGTATTCGGTACACATAAACCCCTAACACCCGAGACAACTTATTATAGTTCACTATCAATCTAATAGCTGACCAACTATATCCGATAATTTTTTAAACCACATCCCTTGTTGTAATCACTCATTTTTGTCCATATATAAAAAAGAGCCCATTTGGGCCCAATCTAATTAAAAAGCAGACACCCTAATTCTTTCTATCACCATGCGCAGCCGCCCTTACACCGTTGGATTTAAATCTGATTCAACGGTCGTGATCAAACCAGAGGAGCTCTCAGATCGCGCGTGCAGTGCACGCGTCGGCTGTTCGCCTTCCCACGCGCGCGTGCACGGCACATTGAGGCTTTTGGAGTCCTTCTCGTCACGTGTCTGCATCTGAAGGGTGCCACATCGCCGCTGAAACGCCATCTTAACCATCCGCCCCCGAGCCAAATCCAACCGTCCATCGCCGCAAAATCAACGGCCGAGATGCGACCGACATGCAAGTGGCTGAAAATGAATATCAATTTGTCAGAAACAGTAGATTAAAATAATCATGTCAATTTTTGCGATAAATACGAATGTAAAAGTTAGTCTCAACCATTTTTCGAACAAGCAATAAAAAAAGACTCAATTTTTTCATAGGTAATATTCCTTTTGGTTATCATTATTTATTTTTTTATGTTCGAATACAAAAAAGGGAATAGGAAGGGTTACCTTTTTTGATCTAAGTTGTCTAGTGCTCCGATGACTAGCCGCCGATTCTTTTCCGGTCGTGCATGGTGAGTGGTAGGGTGGTCATTAAAGGGGTTAGGGTTTTTAAAATAAAAAATATAGCGGTAAAAAACAAATGGGATTTTAGGGTTAGATTTGAAACTAAACAAGGTTTAGATTCGAAAAAAAAAAGAAAAAAAAAAGAAAAGAAGGGGCAGTTTAGGCTCGTCGGCGTCGAATAGCGACGGCCGGCGTGACAGTTAGAGAAGATGAAGGTTTAAAAAAGTCAGATTTTATCTCTAATGAAAGTTTTTATACTCGTTTAAAATTCTAAAAATAGGTAAATTATGTCATAAACCCTTCCGTGCCGGGCTAATTACGCGAGAGGCCATTCCGCACGGGGAAAATCTCGCCCCTGGTCCTTCAAAGTTTCACCCGCCTTTTAATTTGGTCCCTAATTAATAACTAAACCAGATTATTAATAGATTAATTACCCTCTAACCCCTAAATTAATTTGCATGTTTCATTTTCGCACCTTGTTCTTATTTTATTCCATTTCAGTCCATTATTTCTACTCTTTTAATTATTGCACATTTTATTTATTTATTTTAATTTTGCCCGTTTAATTTTCATTTTATTTAATTTCAGTCTCTGCCCTTTATTCTCATTCGCACCGCTTAATTTATGTTCGATATTATGTTCTACGCTATTACCTGTATAGTATACAGTTATATATGTACGTGTTATTTTATTCAATCATATGTTTTTTTTTTTTCCCGTACATGCTTTATATGTATACATGATTCACCACATTTTTTCTTCCATTTTAATATATATATATATATGGTAATTGATCAATACGTACTTATTTTCATTTGGTTAATATATATGTATATATATTTATGGTATGATTTGAATTATGTTTATCATTTTAATTATATTAATCAACTTACCATTTCTACTTTTTTTATCAAGACTATTTAATAAGTTAATACCGCATATTATATATTTTTTACATAATATTTTAATATATGAATATAGTGTATGACGGTATGTTCCATATGCGTAAATAGCCTTTTTATAATAATATGTTATAATGTATAGTTCATATTATATGTATCTAGTTGTCCTTTATTTGTATTTTATGGTAGTTTTGTTTACATGGGTGATCATATATTTGTATCATGCATAATTAATTGTCATATTTAATTAATCGCACTAGTTTAGTTTAATAGTCGAGGTCCCGATATTCTAATAGGACTGTCGACCCAAACATTTGGGCGTCATCTTCTTTGGTATCATGGACTGCCAGCGCGGTTGTCTATTTCGTATGACCATGCATTCATGCATTTCAAAATTATTAATTAAATTAGGCTGAGTTTTTAAATTTTTCCAATAAATATATTACAAACTGTTAGGTACCAATTTTGGGCGCTGTGGGATACTAATCCTTCCTCACGCGTAACGACTCCCGAACCCAAATATTTTTAAATCTCTAATTTTATTTTACGGTATCCGGTCTACCTTTTTGAATGATCGATGGCGACTCCTAATATTTTATTCAAAATACGAGTTTTTTAAGATCAACCATAAAATTAATTTTAAATAAGAAAAAGCTGTACAAACATATTCAGATTTTTTTTAGTCGCTACACTTGTCAATATAATTCATTATTAACCATGTTACCTCACTATTTTTCCTATGCATTTAACAAAACATTTCCATATGCAAAATCACATTGTCAATGACAACAACCACATTTCATTTAAGAATCATTTCTCAATGTTCTTAGGCATTCAATATTTAACAAATCATTGCATATCATTTAAAAGATGCATAAAACATTAAGTAAATCAATCCATACTTTTATACCAAAACATGTAAATCAATACTCATATCAAACCGATATTCAAAAGGCGAAATAGGAAAAACTTACTTCCGAGCTTAGCTAAGCTTGTTAGGGTTTAACTAAACCCCTAAAGCCATAATTCAAACTTCTCTATAGTACCAAAATACTTTTGCACTCACTAACTTGATATTGCCTCGATGCCGATGTCTCGACGCTTAACTGAAAAACGTCAAAACACTTGCCATCTTTCAAAAAATATACAAGGGTCAATATATATTGGACCATAACAACGTAACCACCTTATTAGAATACCCCATAACACAACTACCCTAAAAGAATTATTTTAATCCTTCGATTCACGAATCTAAAACCAATTCCTCCTTTCTCTTTTTTTTAATTAATCACGTCATTGTTCCCAATTAATTCCCATGCTTCCTTCTCTCTCTTTTTTATCGTCTCCTACAACCCAAAATACGTATATATCCAACCAACATGGAAGAAGCGCCAAATCAATTCAATTTCCACCTTTTCCCACGCATTGCACATCATATGCACAAAGGCTGCAACAACCATTACACGCACGCATTTGCGCGCCCAGAGTGCGCTGCAGCACCACGTGACATCCCTAGCCCTTCGAAGGTAGGGCAGCGGCTGCTCTGATTCGAACAGCCCCTGATCGATCACTCAAATCTTTCTCTCTCTTTTTTTTCAGTTTAATAACGGACAATTTTAATATAAGTCGGACTAATATACGGCTAAAAAACGGCGTTACCGAAAATATTATAAGATAAATAACAAAATAGGTAAAGCGCTATCGGATATGTTGATATGAGATAATGTATCTGGTAGAAAACATGAAAAAAATAATAAAAGATTGGTAACCGACAAATTTAAGTTATCGGTAGTTAAGATACAAACATAACAAAATCGGTAAAATTACTTATTTTGTTAATCCGAGTATCAACATATTCGGTAGCGCCTAAATTGTTGATAAATTTGAGTTGATGGGGCCATGGAAAATACGACTATAACAAAGTCGGTAAAATTACCTATTTTGTTGATATGAGTATCAACATATTCGGTAGCACCTAATTTGTTGATAATTTTGGCTGATGGGGCCTTGGAAAATACCACGATAACAAAATCGGTAAAGTTACCTATTTTTTTGATTTGAGTATCAACATATTCGGTATCGCCTAATTTGTTGATAACTTTGGCTGTTGGGGCCTTAGAAAATCCCACGATAACAAAACCGGTAAAATTACCTATTTTGTTGATACTCATATCAACATATTCGGTAGCGCCTAATTTGTTATTATTTTATCGTTTACATTAATATTATAACTTTAAACAAACTGATACTAGTGTAACGTAATAGGTAGCGAATAAGTATCGATACTTTAAACAAAAGTATCGATATTTTAATAAAAATATTGGAACTGGTTCAATTGTGGCTCGAAAGTATCTATACTTATATAAAACGTATCGATACTTTCTAGCCATGTTTCAATCGGTTCCATAAAAAGTTTCAACAGATAAATTAAAAGTATGAATACTTATATTAAAAGTATCGGTAATTAACTATATTGTATTGTTATTTTACTATAATTTATTGCACAAGTAACTTTGTCCTAAGAAGAAATAAATGTTGTAGCCAGACTGGTTACATTGTTTGTATAAAAGTATGGGTACTTCCATTTAATCGTTTATATCAATTAAAAGTATGAGTTTAGGGTTTCGACGCTTAAATTAAAAGTATGGATACTTAAAAAAAGTAAGGATACTTAAATAAAAAGTATGGACACTTATATTAAATGTTTCGATACTTAAATTAGAAGTATGGGTACTTGCACAAAAAGTATGGATACTTATATTAAATGTTTCGATACTTATATTAGAAGTATGGGTACTTGCATAAAAAGTATGAATACTTATATTAAAATATCGGTACAATTCTATTTAATCTTTTATATCAATTATATTTATGAAAATAAAAAGTTCCCAATGAAAAGTTTATATACTTAAGGATGAAGAAAAATTATGATAAAAAAATGAAGTCTCAGTGCTTCAATTACCCATTACAAATTGAAATAAAAAATGAAAGTAAAACAATGAGTCTCTTCAAGTCCCCCTGCCACCCATGGCACTTGTTCTAGCTTGCTGTCCAACCATCTGTGCATATGGTCGCATCTCAAACTTGACCCTATTGTTGCTTAATGAACAAAACATGTTTGCATAAGTATGAGCAGAAGTGCATCTTGTATAATAGAAGAAAATGATAGAGAAAACCTTGAATATGGTGGTTGAAGTTGTGTATGTCTTCTTTGGCAGCCATATAACCATAAAGTTGGCGTTGGCTGGCTGGACCATACATGAAGCCCTGACAACGTTGCCAAGCCTCTCTATCGAAACCTTGGGCAGTAAACTGGGTATGCAGACGCTGAGCATCGAAATAACCTGTTGTCGTGCTCTCAAAAATCAGAAGGCTCATCCCACGACGGCCTTTTGGACCGTATGAATGGCGAGCCTTAGCAACAGTACTATGGGAACTAAAATAGCCAAGAAGCTCTTGGGTTCCCATACCAAGCCACTGAAGCAGAAAATTAAAGAAATAAGAAGTTAAGGATTCTAATATTCATGAAAACATAATTCGGAAGTTATATAACTACTTTCTCATTTCCATCTTGATGAAGCCTTGTGTTCATTATCATCACCATGGGTGGCCAGATTATTTGGTGATCCGTTTCCTCATTGCTTGAAGGCGGGGGGAGGGGGGGAGGGGGGAGACAATAGCAGCATCATCTCTTCAAACCACTCCATTGGCCAAAAGCTTGACCTTGAAGAACAGCCGAAGTACCCCTTCTACGCAATTCCTCGTCCAACAACTGACCAAGTTGGCGATGAAGTTTCAGCTTTGGTCCGCCTTTGGTTTTGGCATGTGTGACTAGGGACTGAAGGCCACGAAACCTGTGAGTGGCACCAGGACCTCCTTGGTAGGGGTGTTCAAAAAAATCCGATCCGATTGATCCGATTCGATTATCCGTTGATCCGATCCGAAATTTCGGATATCCGATCCGTTTTTTATTTTTCGGATAATTCGGATCGGATATCCGAAAATTTCGGATCGGATACGGATAGTGGTTTTACATTCGGATCGGATATCCGATTATCCGATATCCGAAAATTCAATTTTTTATAGGTATAAATCTTATTATATTCGATATTTTTACTTGTTATATATGAAAAATTGAAATTTCTTGATACAAATATTGTTATATTCAATAATTTATTAATTTTTATATTCGAAAACTTAAATTTTTCATGGATAGAACCATTAAATTAAAAAAATAATCAAATAAATTCATAAATTTCGGATATTCGGATATCCGAGTATCCGATCCGAAAATTCGGATATCCGGATTTTCGGATATCCGGTTTTTTCGGATCGGATACGGATCGCTATTTAGGTGATCCGAATTTTTCGGATATCTGAATTTTCGGATCGGATCGGATATCCGAAATGAACACCCCTACTCCTTGGCATGCTGGACACTACCATTGAGTAGAAGGGTCGTTGATGGTGTTCATTCGATCGAAGGTCTGGAAGAACTTGTTGAACCATTTGCTGGTTTTCATTGACTCATGGCTTTGTTGTTCCTCCTCTTCATCAGAATCAATATAGAAATCATCATCGCTGTTTGATGATGTCTCGAGTTACCTGTTACATTATATCTATTAATAATGTAACCGGTTTATGTCAAATTTGCTTGTATTTTACCGATTCTTTTGACATGTTCTTAAAAAAATTATCGACGCCAAACAAACAATCCGGTAACGATTTACCGGTTATATTATATGTATTAATAATGTAACCGGTTATGTCTAATTTTCTTGTATTTTACCGATTCTTTTGACATGTTCTTAAAAAAAGTATCGACACCAAACAAAATATCCGGTAACGATTTACCGGTTACATTATATGTATTAATAATGTAACCGGTTATGTCTAATTTTTTCTATTGTACCGATTCTTTTGACATGTTCTTAAAAAAAGTATCGACACCAAACAAACAATCCGATAACAATTTACCAGTTACATTATATGTATTAATAATGCAACCGGTTATGTCTAATTTTTTCTATTGTACCGATTCTTTTGCACATGTTCTTACAAAAGTATCGAAACCAAACAAACAATACGGTAACAATTAACCTCTTACATTGTTTGTATTAATAATGTAACCGGTTTGGCCTTTTTTCCGTTAATGTCAAATTAGCTTCTAAAGGATAGATACTTTTTATTAGTACTGTGGAAACAGAATCGATTTTTTCGATCCTTTGATATCGATAAAATTGTATAAAGTGTTACAAAAGTATCTGTTTTTTCGATACTTTTTTAAATTCATTACAAAATACTATGCACAAAGTATCGTTATTTTCGATACTTTTTTCAACCGCGGTTACATTGATTTTCAAAAAGTATCCATACTTTTTAAAAAGTATAGATACTTTCGAAATTATCAACAAATTAGGCGCTATCGAATATGTTGATACTCATATCAACAAAATAGGTAATTTTACCGATTTTGTTATCGTGGGATTTTCCAAGGCCACATCAGCTCAAAATTATCAACAAATTAGGCGCTACCGAATATGTTGATATTCGGATCAACAAAATAGGTAATTTTACCGATTTTGTTATCTTTAACCGATCACCTTTCTAACTGGTCACGTCGTATATTAGTCGTATATTAACCGCCTTACAGCAGAACTACCCTTTTAATAACATCCTCACAAGCATAACATCGAACATATACAATACACACTTGATCAAATAATTCAATTAAATATTCTACCAATTACTCTATCTAAGAACTCAAATCAAAATTCAACCAATTAGATTAATTTTAAAATTAATTTATTAAAATTGAGTTTAAATTATATCTAACCCATAAGAATAACTCAGAATCTAATTAAAACATTTAAATTTCATCTATCAAACCATGATTCACTCTTTAGCATCTAGAAACTAAATGAATCCATTAAAATTCATTTTAACATCAAAAGACAATAGAATTGATAGAAAATCAACACAAAATAGTTAGGAGATCATTAAAAAATTAAAGCTTACCCAAATAAATTGAAAATAAAGAGAAATCAAAATCTCTTGCGTGGCTATTAATTAGAAATGATTTAGAAAGAAAATGAATAAAAAGTGGATAAGAAAATCAAATAAGATTGCTTGGGAGAATCTTGAGAGAAAAAAGAGATAAATTTAAACATAATTTTCTTTTTTGAGAAACTAATAACCGGCGTTATTTTTTACTTAAAAATATGTGATAAAAGCTTTATTTAATAATTGTGTCAAATAGTACCATAAAACCATCACTTTAGTTCCTTTTACAAAAGAGTCACCTAATTCACTTGTAAATAGTACGAAATGATCACCTTTTAAATTTGGCTTAATACATGTTTCCCCCCCTAAACTTTACATGTTTTCCCAACTTGCCCCATAAACTACGTTTTGCCCATTTTTGCCCTCTAAATTTTCTCGCCGTTACTCGTTTTCCCCCATTTCTGTTATCTTCGTCGTTAAAAATATTCTAGCCAATAAGAACGTGCCACGTCATCTCTTAATTGACTAAGTCAATCCGCCTGGTCTTATTTAAAGGGTAAATGACATGTCAAGTCTACTAGATTTGTTTTTTGTTCAATTTAGTCACTGAAAAGTTTATTTTTACCTAAAATTGACCCCTATTTGTTTCTATTTTTTATAATTCAGTCTAATCTTTATTAATAATAATAATAATATTTTATTTAACTGTTAATATTTAATAAAAATAAATAAAATCAATATTTTAATTTTAAATTAGTAATTTTTTAATTAAATTAAATTACCTAAAATTTACCCCAACAATTACTTATTCGAATTATATTTTTTTGAGAAATTTTCAAATCATATTCCAATTATATTCGGACTTTGTTAAACTTGAATTGTATTTTCGAGCAAAATTCAAATTATATTCGATCATATTTCAATTATATTCTAATTATTATTTCAGATTTTGCTATAATCGAAATATATTTTTTGAGTAAAATTTAAATTAGATTCGAATCATGTTCGTATTACATTCCAATCATATTCAAATTATATTCGAATCATATTCTAATTATATACCAATTATTAATTCGAATTTTTCTATATTTAAAATATATTTTTAGCAAAATTTAAATTATATTAGAGTTATATTTATATTATATTCGAATTATATTGAAACTATATTCAAAATATATTTTGAATATAGTACAAAGATGATTCGAATATAATTCTAATATAATACATGTTTTCCCAACTATTATATTCGAATCATGTTTGAATCATGTTCATATTATATTCGAATCATGTTTAACATGTAATTATATTCGTATCATATTCAAATCATTTTTGTATTAGATTCGAATCATGTTCTAATTATAATTCTAATCATGCTCACTTTATATTCGAATCATGTTCGTATTATATTCAAATTATATTTCGAATATAATTTCAATATGATTTGAATATAATTTGAATATGATTCGAATATAATACGAATATAATTCTAATATAATTTGAATTTTGTTCAAAAAATATATTTCCAATATAGCAAAATTTGAATTAATAATTGGAATATAATTAGAGTATGATTTGAATAAAATACGAACATGATTAGAATAGAATATTGTTGAGTGGATCGAATGATCGATATAAACCAAGAGGGGGTGAATTGAGTTTTTAAATTTTTGGAGTGGAATTGACAAATAAAAATTGACAGACAAGGAATTTTAGAGTGGTTCAAGTTCCAATCGAACTCTACATCCACTACCTTAGCTTCACTAAGGATTTTCAACAATTCCACTAATTGCTCTTCCCCTTTTCTAGGCTAAGGAGGTAACCGTTACAATTTCAGTCAAATTTTCTACCCAAAATTTGACCCAATCCTCACACAATAGAAACAAAGAAGTTGTTGGCTAAAACAAGTATCTCTCAATACACAATGTAGCTCAATTACAAGCACTCAACCCAATTGAAATGATAAGAATGAAAAATACAATTGGGGTTACAAGACAATAATGGGATAGGCACAAATGCTTGGATTTGATGTTTGGATGTTTGCTTTTGGATCAATAGTTGTTGCTGAAGCTTTTAAAGGTCCCTTTTATACCTTCTCATTGAATTCTAGCCGTTGTGGTTGTTGCATTCATCAATAGAGCCGTTGAGGATGTTATCTTCCCTCCATAAATGCAGTATACAACCAACCGTTTCGAAACGCCCGACCTTGTTTCGAAACATACCAAAATAGAAAGAGTTGTTGGGGTGCATTAAAGAGCCCGTATCGAAACGGTTAAGCTTGTTTCAATACGCTAAGAGCCGTTTCGAAACCCGTTTCAAAACATTTTAGCTACTGTCAAGGACTGTATCGAAACGGATTGAAGTCGTTTCGATACACCTTAACGACTTGTGTAAAATCAGTTAAAAACTTTCAACGGTCATATTTTTAAATCTGACTTGAATACCATTTCGAAACGTTGGATGTCGTTTCGATACGGTGTATCGATGTTCTTAAGCTGTTTCGAATTTCGAAACAAGGGTTCAAAGTGTTGAAACTGTTTCGATACTCGTTCTGAAATATGAGTTCACAGTTTCAAAAGTGTTTCGAAATGCCTTAGGCCGTTCCGAAACGGTGACTCGAAAAACACTATTTTGGCTTCAAGAACACTTAGAAAAATTTTGACAATATAAGTTTTTAACTTAGGCATTTTCCTTTAAACATATAGAGAGGTTTGAGGACTTAAAAATTCGTTTTCTCATTTTCAATTTAGTCTTTAAATTCTTTAGTTATATCAAAATCAATTTATCGGTTTCACAATCTCCCTCTTTTTGATATAACAAAACCAAAGTTAGAATTTTTAAGAGTTTTAAAAATTCTGAATACATTCTAACTCTCCCTCAATTTAAGATGGGTTTTAAAGTTTTAAAAAGGATTTAAATTCAAGTTTTAAAACTTAAAAATACTTAAAACACTTAAAACGAATTTTGGCTCTTAGATTACTTCTCCCCCTTTTTGTTAGATCAAAAATAATAAACAAGGCTCAAAGAGAAGAGATAAGGTTAAAAGCAATAATCAATAAGCAATAAGCAACATAATATTAATTCATAGAATTCAAATATCCAAAACATAAATATTAAACAATAAGTTCAAAGCTTAATCCCAAACAAAATAAGCAAAGCATAGGTTCATAAAATATAAAGGAAATAAAGATGCAATCTTAGTCCTAATATGAATAGCTAATATGAGATGACATGAGAATCCTAAGCCTCGTCGTCGTCACCATCATCATCCATGGAATCATCATCGTCCTTAGCTTGAGAGCGACGAAAATCCATCCATTGACCATAAAAGGTGGAGAAGGACATGTCCATAGATTGATGTTGGTTCTCAAGGGATGTGAGTCGATTCTCTATGGATTGCAATCGAGTTTCATTGTTAGCAACCGGGGCATGTGGTTGAGGTTCAACTTGAGGTGGAGGTGCTTCCCTATCAACACGTTCCCATTAGCCATTGTTGATGTAACGAAATCCGGACTTGCGGAGCGAAGATTCACCAAGTTTTTGCTTGCGGGGTTCCGGTGAGTCATAGGTGCAATCAAGATTAAGCTCTACAAAGATATAACTTAAAACAGTCCCATAAGTGAAAGACTTGAGCGCATCGGTTTCACGAAGCTTGACATTATTCACCATCTCGGCAAACATGATCTTGACAAGATTAGGGCGCTCTCCACGACGAAAACATTCAAGCCAAAAATAATCTACTTGACGAACGTGAGAGAATTTACCTCCGGAGGGGTGAATAAACCACGAGATCATCAAGTGGAGGAACCTATCGTGAGCATCCAAGGCAAGCACTGAACCGGTGTGAGAACCAAAATGAGTCTCATTCTCTATTCCTTCGTTCTTAAGACCAAAGGTAGTCTCTAAGAAAGGTATGTCAATGACAATCTTCTTTCCCAAGATAAGAGACTCAATGCGAACAACTTCGGAGTTGTCTTCATTGTTGAAGAGTTGGGCATTCGAGTAGAAGATAAGAACCATGTGCTTTTAGCAAATATCCAGGATACTCAAGAAACCAAAGAAGCTCCATTCTTGTAAACGGTGGAGATAACAAAAGAGAAAGTGCTCGGAGTCAAGAAACGACATGTCAACAACACGCTCACAACGAACGCCAAACTCCTTGACATATTTGAAACTCTCCCTCATCGCGGGAGTTTTGAGACTCTTGAGAAAAAGTTGAGTAAGGTTGGGACGGAGAGCGGCTTGATTTGAAACTTCACTCGATTGAGGAGCCTTACGTTTCTTGTTAACATTCTCCTTTGAAAAATCCTAAAAACATAAAGCAAGCAATTTAAAACAAATTTGAAGTGTATACTTGAAATTCCTTAATTCAATCCGATGGCAAATCACACTTAGGTTTAAAAACAAATTTTAAGAACAAAGATACAAAACAAAATAAAAAAATTTGAAGAGAAAAACAATTTTAAAAAAACAGAAAAAGACGAATTAAAATCAATATATTCGAATAAAATTTTTGAAGATTTTGAATTTTTTTACAAGATTTGAAAAACCCAAGTATCAAAATACATAATCTATACAAAATTAGAAATTTCTAACCTATGATTCGAATAAAAATTAAAGGATAAAGAAAAAGATGAAAATATACCTTAGATTGGGATTTTGGATGAATGAATGAAAAACCTTGCACAAAATTGTTGATGCTTGCTTAGACTTGTGTTTAAGAGTAAAAGCCCTCAAGATTTGGTGAAAAACAATGAGGTTTAGAGGGTTTTTATAGGGAAAATCATTTTAGGGTTTTTAGGGTTTGAGGGAATTTTAATTAAAGTGAAACTTTATCATTAAAAGCCCTCTATAAAGTTGTCCGCTAACCTGTTTCGTAACAGGTTTCGACCGTTCCGAAACGCGGGCACCGAGAGTTGACTGACTTTTCAAGTCCAGCTGACCGTTTCGATACAGCTTTGACCGTATCGAATCCCACGTTAACTCGTATCGAAACACGTTTCGATACACCCCTTGGCAGTAGCATAAACGTTTCGAAAGCCTTTGAAGGCGTTTCGAAACACCCTTCTCTCAGATGAAATTTTAAGGCACTCGTATCGAAATAGTTGGACCCATTTCGATACATCTGGGCCTGTAAGTGCAGATGAGGCTCTAAAAATGTAGAAAAATGGATTTTATAAGTCCTAATTTGCATGAATGAGCAGAAATAACATATGCAAACATAAACATACTCCCCCTAACTATAAGCATGGATGAAATTAGGAGTAAAAACACATAAACATGCAATTTCACAAGATCAAGCAATTTTAAGCACAAAAGAGGTCCTAAAAAGTCAAGATAGGCTAGTTAGACCTAACACTCTCCTAAGGGACCAAAAACAATCTTTATCTAAAGGTTTTGTAAAGATGTCCGCTAATTGATTTAAGGTGTCAACATACTCTATAACAACATCTTCCTTAAGGACATGATCTCTAATGAAATGATGCCTTATTTCTATATGTTTGGTTCTAGAGTGTCGGATGGGATTTTTTGTCAAACATATGGCACTAGTGTTATCACACTTAAGGGGTATGGTTTCAACTTTAATACCATAATCTAAGAGTTGTTGCTTCATCCAAAGGACTTGAGCACAACAACTCTCTAAGGATATGTACTCGGCTTCGGTGGTAGATAAGGCTACACTATTTTGTTTCTTAGAGAACCAAGATATGAGCATACTACCTAGGAATTGACAAGTTCCCGAAGTACTCTTTCTATCGATTTTACACCCCCGATAATCCACATCCGAATAAGCATGAAGGTTGAAGGTGGAGTCTCTAGGGTACCAAAGACCTAAACAAGGAGTATCTCTAAGGTACCTAAAGATTCTCTTAACGACTATAAGGTGAGACTCTCTAGGACTAGCTTGAAACCTAGCACACAAGCAAACACTAAACAAGATATTCGATCTACTTGCGGTAAGGTAAAGCAATGATCCAATCATAGAACGGTAAAGCTTAGAGTCAACACACTTACCTCCTTCATCCTTGTCAAGCTTTGTAGATGAGCTCATAGGTGTGGCTTGAGGCTTTGCATTCTCCAAGCCAAACTTCTTGAGCATATCCTTGATGTATTTTGCTTGATTGATGAAGGTGCCATCCTTCCTTTGCTTGATTTTGAGTCCCAAAAAGAATGAGAGCTCCCCCATCATGCTCATCTCGAATTCACCTTGCTTTAGCTTAGCAAACTCTTTGAAATGACATTCGTTAGTAGAACCAATAATTATATCATCAACATAAATTTGTACTACTAAGATGTAATTTTTATACCTTTTTATGAAAAGTGTAGTGTCCACCTTACCTTTTTCAATTAAAAAGTTTGAAAGTCTTTCATACCAAGCTCTAGGAGCTTGTTTTAAACCATAAAGAGCTTTAGTGAGTTTGAAAACATGATTTGGAAATTTTGAGTCTTCAAAACCCGGTGGTTGTTCCACATACACTTCCTCATTTATAAAACCATTTAAAAATGCGCTTTTAACATCCATTTGAAAAAGCTTGAAATCATGATAACATGTATATGCAAGCAACATCCTAATGGCTTCCATTCTAGCTACGGGTGCATAGGTTTCATCAAAATCTATTCCCTCTTCTTGAGTATAACCTTGTGCTACTAGTCTAGCTTTGTTTCTCACAATGTTACCACTCTCATCTAGTTTGTTCCTAAAGACCCATTTAGTTCCTATAGTAGATTGATTACTAGGCCTATCAACTAATGTCTAAACATTACTTCTCTCAAATTGATTTAACTCTTCTTGCATAGCCATAATCCAAAAATCATCTTTTAATGCTTCTTTTATATTCTTAGGCTCTATGCATGAGATAAATACAACATGGTTCATAAGTTTAAGAGAAGATCTAGTGGTTACCCCCTTGGATGGATCACCCAAGATTTCACCATCTTTGACATAGTTGAACTCCCTTGGGTAGCTCACTTTCTTTTCCTCAAGAGCCAAGTCCTTCAAGGCTTTAAGAGGTGGATCTTGTGTGTTCTCTTCTTTTGTTGGAATCTCATCCTCCTTTGAAGTTTGTCCTCTATCAAAGGCATTTATGATTCCTATATCATCATCATCACAAGAAACCTTCCTTGGAAGGAGGTTATCATCGAATACAACATGTATAGATTCTTCTACTGCTAAAGTTCTCTTGTTAAATACACGATAGGCTTTAGAGGTTAAAGAATATCATATGAAAACAACTTCATCACTTTTTGCATCAAATTTACCTCAATTGTCTTTTCCATTATTTAAAACAAAACACTTGTAACCAAATGGATGAAAATAGCTAATGTTAGGCTTTTTAGATTTTAAAATCTCATATGGTGTTTTATTTAAAATTGGCCTAATCATTACTCGATTTACAATGTAGCAAGCGGTGTTTGTGGCTTCCGCCCAAAAATATTTAGGTAAATTGTTTTCACAAAGCATGGTTCTAGCCATTTCTTGTAAAGTTCTATTTTCCCTCTCAACTACCCTATTTTGTTGAGGAGTTCAAGGAACCGAAAAATTGTGGCTAATACCATTTTCATTTAAAAATTCATCAAACCCTAGATTTTGAAATTCGGTTCCACGATCACTTCTAATATGGGAAATTCTAAGTTCAAGATCATTTTGGGTTAATTTTGAAAATGTGACGAATTTTTCTAAAGCCTCATCTTTAGTACTTAAAAATAGAACCCAAGTAAATCTAGAAAAATCATCAACAAGAACAAATGCATAAGATTTACCACCCAAGCTCATAATCCTAATTGGCCCAAATAAATCCATATGGATAAGTTGTAAACACCTACTTGTAGAAACATCATTAATGGATTTAAAGGATGGCTTATGTTGTTTACCCTTAGAGCATGCATCACAAATTTTATCGTTTGGGAACTTAATCTTGGGTAAACCTCTAACTAGATCAAGGGAAACTAATTTTTCTAAAACACTAATGCTAGCATGTCCTAGTTTCCTATGTTATAACCATGCATCATTTAATTCATCATATGTAAAATCAAAAGAGGATGAGTTAGAGGTTACCATGAAGGAATCCTCCTCAAGTGCCATGAGGCAAGGGTTGGCAACTTCTTGTTCGTCATCCTCGGATGACTCCTCATCACTTCAAGTAGCAAGCTTGGCTTTGAGCTTCTTTTTCTTCTCAAAGCCATTCTTCTTGAGTTGAGGGCACTCCGAACGAATGTGATTGGGCTTATTGCACTCAAAGCAAATGATTTGATCCCTCACTTCTTCTTTGTTTTTACCTTTGAAGTCCATCTTTCTTTGAATTTTCCTTTCTCGGTTGGACCTCATGAAGCGTGAGAATCTTTTGGCTATCATAGCCAATTCTTCTAACTCATCTTCCTCACTAGAGGTGCTCTCCTCAAGTAATGAAGCTTTGAGAGCTACTCCTATTTTCTTCTTCTTTTCCACCTTTAGCTTCTCCACTCTTTTCTCTTCCTTCTTCTTTTCTTCTTCCCTTCCTTGCTTCATAATCTCATAAGTAAGGAGAGAACTCACTAGCTCATCAAGTTTTAAGGTCTTCAAGTTTTTGGCCTCGATGATGGCGGTTCTCTTCCCATCCCAAGATTCGGGAAGTGAGTAGAGTAGCTTCCGGACAAGCTTGTCTTCTGGAATAGTCTCTCTAAAGCCTTTAAGCCCGTTGACGATGGTTGATAAGCGATCGAACATCTTTGGCACCGTTTCTTCGGGCTCCATTTTGAAATTCTCATAACTAAGATTGAGAATTCCAATCTTAGTCTCCTTCACATCATTGGTTCCTTCATAGGTGGTCTCTAGAGTATCCCACACTTCCTTGGCACTCTCAATGGAGGAAACTTTGGAGTAGATGTCGGGACCGAAAGAACAAAAGAGTATGATTTGAATATAATACGAACATGATTAGAATAGAATATTGTTGAGTGGATCGAATGATCGATATAAACCAAGAGGGGGTGAATTGGATTTTTAAACTTTTTGGAGTGGAATTGACAAATAAAAATTGGTAGACAAGGAATTTTAGAGTGGTTCAAGTTCCAATCGAACTTTACATCCACTACCTTAGCTTCACTAAGGATTTTCAACAATTCCACTAATTGCTCTTCCCCTTTTCTAGGCTAAGGAGGTAACCGTTACAATTTCGGTCAAATTTTCTACCCAAAATTTGACCCAATCCTCACACAATAGAAACAAAGAAGTTGTTGGCTAAAACAAGTATCTCTCAATACACAATGTAGCCCAATTACAAGCACTCAACCCAATTGAAATGATAAGAATGAAAAATACAATTGGGGTTACAAGACAATAATGGGATAGGCACAAATGCTTGGATTTGATGTTTGGATGTTTGCTTTTGGATCAATAGTTGTTGCTGAAGCTTTTAGAGGTCCCTTTTATACCTTCTCATTGAATTCTAGCCGTTGTGGTTGTTGCATTCATCAATAGAGCCGTTGGGGATGTTATCTTCCCTCCATAAATGCAGTATGCAACCAACCGTTTCGAAACGCCCGACCTTGTTTCGAAACAGACCAAAATAGAAAGAGTCGTTGGGGTGCATTAAAGAGCCCGTATCGAAACGGTAAGCTTGTTTCGATACGCTAAGAGCCGTTTCGAAACCCGTTTCGAAACATTTTAGCTACTGTCAAGGACTGTATCGAAACAGATTGAAGTCGTTTCGATACGCCTTAACGACTTGTGTAAAATCAGTTAAAAACTTTCAACGGTCATATTTTTAAATCTGACTTGAATACCGTTTCGAAACGTTGGATGTCGTTTCGATACGGTGTCTCAATGTTCTTAAGCCGTTTCGAAACTCGTTTCAAAATAAGGGTTCACAGTGTTGAAACCGTTTTGATACCCGTTCCGAAACATGAGTTCACAGTTTCAAAAGTGTTTCGGAACGCCTTAGGCCGTTCCGAAACGGTGACTCGAAAAACACTGTTTTGGCTTCAAGAACACTTAGAAATTTTTTGACAATATAAGTTTTTAACTTAGGCATTTTCCTTTAAACATATAGAGAGGTTTGAGGACTTAAAAATTCGTTTTCTCATTTTCAATTTAGTCCTTAAATTCTTTAGTTATATCAAAATCAATTTATCGATTTCACAAATATAAATATGATTTGAATATAATTTAAATTTTACTCAAAAAATATATTTTGAATATAGCGAAATTCGAAATAATAATTAGAACATAATTGAAATATGATTCAAATATAATTTGAATTTTGCTCAAAAATACAATCTAAGTTTAGCAAAATTCGAATATAATTGGAATATGATTCGATTTTTTTTTCTCAAAAAAGAATATAATTCAAATAAGTAATTGTTTGGGTAAATTTTAGGTAATTTAATTTATTTAAAAAATTACTAATTTAGTATTAAAATATTTGATTTTATTTATTTTTATTAAATATTAACATTTAAATAAAATAATTTTATTAATAATAATAAAGATTGGACTGAATTATAAAAATTAGAAACAAATAAGGGTCAATTTTAGGTGAAAATAAACTTTTTAGTGACTAAATTGAATAAAAAACAAACTTGACAGACTTGACATGTCATTTACCCTTTAAATAAGACTAGGCGGATTGACTTAGTCAATGAGGAGATGACATGGCATGCTCTTGTTGGCTGATTTTTTTAACGACGAGGATAACAGAAATGAGGGAAACGAGTAACGACGACAAAGTTTAAGGGGCAAAAGTGGGCAAAACGTAGTTTATGTGGCAAGTTGAGAAAACAAGTACAGTTTAGGGAGGAAACATGTATTAAGCCTTTAAATTAATATCAAATCGATCATTTAATAATTACCACAAACTCAATTCCGTCATTTAGTAATCTCATTAAATATGTTTTCACAAATACTTGTCATGATAAATTTATCGAAAATCAATTTAATAACTTAAATTATTTTTCAGAGTCAATTAATTAGTCAAAGCCTAACTTAAAATTTTAATCTGATTTCGATAATTCACTCGAATCTTCTAGCATGTTTTCCGGTTGTTACAGACATGCAAGAAAGAGATGTAGATTCACCTTGAAAAAATGAGATGGATGGACTTTATTGGTTGGGACCACTGATGACGTGATAAGCCAGATCTATCTAAATAATTTTTCGTATCTCACCACGTCATCCGTGGTCCCAACCAATAAGCTTCATCCATCTCAAATTAACTTTCAAATAATTATTCACTTCCTGTTGACATGTAAGAAATAGATAGAGATTCACCTTGGAAAAAATGAGGTGGATGAGCTTTATTATTGGTTGGACCACAAATAAGGTAGTCAATTAGATCCATCTAATAATTTTGGTCAATCCATTTTATTTTAACCGGTATAAATTTACTTTTTAAAAAATAAAATAAATAAACCTTATTAATTAAAACTACGGATGATGTGGAAAGTCAGTTCCTCTAATAATTTTGGTAGAAGAGGATGGGTAGGTTTATTAGAACGGGAAATCTCCGCTTCCTATCTTTAGACTCCAACTAATTTGGATGATCATTAAATATGCCAAATCCAACTGCAATACGTAATACTATACGGAGTTCCATTATGATCATAAAGACGGTTCTACCCTCATCCAAATCCCCCAAACAACCGAAACCTGCGAGTAAATTTTAGGCTATCAAAGTGTCAAATCCGTCAGTTAACTTTAACTTTTGCCACGTTTAGGTCAAAATTATCCCTAAAAATTTTGGGCGTTTAGGCTTTAGGGAATTGCGGCTGACATTTTATGGTGACTTCCCTTCCCTTGGTACCTGTTTCTAGGGTTTCATCTGCATTTGCCGAGCTTCGTCGTCCCCAGAACTTTCCCGTTTTCATAGAAGATTCTAAATCTATTAAGATTCGGAGTCGTTTGTTTCTTTAAGAGTTTCATCATAAGGCAAGCTGAAAGAAGAACTGGTTTATGGCGGTTCTTTTTTAAACCGTTCGATTCATTTTAAGGTTTTCTCTTTCTTCAAGACTTTTGGGAGTTTGGGTTTTTTCGGTTTGATGTTTTTCGTTTGATGGCTCTGTAAAGGTGAGTTTTTTATGCCTTGTTAATTTGTTGTTCTTTCTTTGAATTTTTTTACTTTCTGTTATGCAACTTTTTAGGATTTCTTTCCATTTTTCTTTACTCCTAGATAGTCTTGTAAACCAGCTGCTTTGGGAATAGTTGAATCGTATCTGGTTTGGTTTTGATTCGTTCCATGGCGGGTTTAGATTGTTATATTGATTTTTAATTGAAGTTAAGCTGAGATAAAAAAAATATTCGTGTTTTCCTATTTTTTTCAATATAGCATTATTGATATGTGGTATTATCATTTGCAATCTTTTCATTTTCTTTGGTCTATTTGTTTCTTTGTTTAGTTGGTGTATTAACGTGGTATCTGCAAACTTTTGTTTTTCTTTCCAGGTTTCTAAATTCCTGCTATTTTTTTCAAGGGAGAGCAGGAATTATCTATATTTTTTGTAATCTAAGGATTAGGTGTGTTAAAAAGTTATGAGATATTCTTCTGAATATAGTAGTGACTTTTCTGTTCTTTGTAATAGACTGTTCGAAGCAAAATTGCTTTGCTTAGGAAGATAAGATGCCATCTACTTATTTTTGGAGATTGAAGAGTGCAGTTCAGAATGGAATTCAGAGAACAGAATGGGGGATTCAGGATTCAATAGAAGTTCTGATAGGTACAGGGAAGCTAGGGTTTGGCAATTATAGGCTTTTTCATTCTTTAGGATTTTCGAGGCTCGCAGATTTGCAAGGATTTCTGCAAACAGGGACTCTTTTGGCTGCAAGATCTGATTCTCTCTTAGCGAACCGAAGAAGGAACATTTCTGTTGTGGGAGCAGTTTCTCGAACCATTTCTGTTCCATCTGTTTCTGGTCCTGCTTTCCAGGTTTGCAGCTATCATTTTGATAGCGCACTTGCTGACTCAACTCAATTATCATCGTCCGTGAGCAAACTACTGAGTAAACCTATGGCTGCTTCTGGTTCTAGAGCTGTAATCGGTGGATATCTTGTTGATACAGCAAAATTAAAGCATGGGCACCTTTCATCCTCAACAAGTAGTACTGACATCTTTTACAGCAATAAACGTTCGAATAGCTGCATAAAAGCTAGAATGAGTTTGGAAAACCCTGAGAAACCTAACAATTCACTAATATATGGATATTTCATGTATAGTGCTGGGAAAAAATGGTGCAACTTCAATACTTGGTTGGGTTCAGGTTCCAGGGCGTTTCATAGTTCATTGCCTTCTTGTTTGTCAGCTGGGACTGCGCCCGATGTTTCCTTTGATAATTCTGGAAGTGAAGAGCAGGTTAACAATTCATCCGTATCATCAGAAGAGTATGTTCACTGTGCAGTTTTGAATCTTCTTTTGCTAAATTGTTTAACTATTTTACGTGATTTATATTTATGCCATGTTTGACAATTATGACAGGAAGATTTCTTCTGGCAAAACTCTGAAGCTGCTTTCAGGATCATGCTATCTTCCACACCCCGACAAAGAAGATACTGGAGGAGAGGATGCTCATTTCATATGTGCGGATGAACAAGCAATAGGTGTAGCAGATGGAGTTGGTGGCTGGGCAGATCTAGGTGTTGATGCAGGGCAGTATTCTCGGGAGCTCATGTCTAACTCTGTATCTGCTATCCAAGAGGAGCCCAAAGGTTCAATTGACCCTGCAAGGGTCTTAGAGAAAGCTCACTCTAGCACAAAAGCTAAAGGTTCCTCAACAGCATGCATCATAGCACTCACAGACCAGGTAAATCGTTCATGTTCTGGGCTTGCCTATCATGTTTGGTTTCTATTTCCATCATGGGTTGCTTTTTCCTGAAGTAATTATTATGAACAAGCAAGAATAAATAGTGCTTTCTGTGTTTAATATGAACTGAGGAATTAGAATTAATGACTTGCAAGTGGATGTCTTTGTCCAAATGAATGTGTAAGAGATTTCATGATATAATTATTATGAAGTGAGGAATTAATGACTTGCAATTGAATGTCTTTGTCCAAATGAATTTATAAGAGGTTTCATCCTCTGGGCCCTGCCTTCCTCCTTGCAAATTACCTTAATTAGGGGCAAAATTCTGCGCCAATGGACTTATAGCTTGGGAAAACTTGTAATGTTGTCAGAACTTAAAATTGAGACTGAGTATTAATGTACTTTTCTCTTCGACCAAAATTGTACTTCAACCTTCTTCTGGGATGACTGAATTTTTTGGGTTTTCACTACAGGGTCTTCATGCTATAAATCTCGGGGACAGTGGTTTTATGGTGGTTCGAGATGGATGCACTGTATTTAGGTCCCCTGTTCAGCAGCATGATTTTAACTTCACATATCAACTTGAGAGTGGAAGTAATGGTGATTTACCTAGCTCCGGTCAGGTGGTTAACACATACTCCACTTGTGCTCTTGCTGGACATACGTCTTCCTTTTGACTTTATGATAATGAAATTTCAATTATGTTATTTTATTTATGGTTCAACGGATATTTGCTTAGGTGTCCCAGAATGTTAGATGGTTGTTTCTGTTGACTGTTTCCTGCTGATAATAACTTAAATATTTAAAATAGGAAAGGATACCCTTTTATATTTCTTGATAATTGAGAGGTCAACCAAATTATTTATTAATCACTGGTTTACATGTTCTGATTCCTTTTGCATATTTTTGCACATTTTATGCCCCCCAATTCTTTTTCCATATTAAAGAATAATTTCCAGCTTGGTTATTTATGTCAGGCTCTATTTTATTCTATTGTTGTGAAATATCTGAATGACCTAAATCCTCTGTCGAACTCAGGTGTTTGCAGTTCCTGTTGCTCCGGGAGATGTTGTCATTGCTGGTACAGATGGACTGTTTGATAACTTGTACAATAATGAAATCACTGCGGTGGTGGTTCATGCAGTGAGAGCAGGTTTGGGGCCTCAAGTGACTGCGCAGAAGATAGCAGCATTGGCTCGACAACGAGCACAGGATAGAGATCGACAAACACCTTTCTCAACTGCTGCTCAAGATGCTGGATTCCGCTATTATGGTGGAAAGCTTGATGACATCACTGTTGTTGTGTCATACATCACTACCTCCGAGGAAGTATGTTCTTTCTCTCTTGCATTTGCTCTTAGATTTCTTTCTTACTTTAAGGGAACTAAAAAGAAGTAAATAAAGAGAAATTAGTTGGGTGCATTCACTTATGTTACTTTCTAGCGTTCATGCTAGAAACCATTTTCTCATTTACTTAGCTGGAGCAACTTCTGGTTTTGTATTCTATTCTTTCTGAACACAAATGACTTTTCCTAGCCAGCCTCGCATCTCGGACATTAATCTAGGCTTTATGAATAAGATTTGAATTTTGGGTTATCTCCTTCCTGTTTGATCCATGTCGAAATAAGCATCAGGGAGGACACCATTTGGTTGGTTTTTGTGAAGCCTTTTGGGTTACAACATAAATGTAGATCCACTACCCTACATAGAATGATTACATTACCATTAAAAGGAGAACTAGTCCTGATGAAGTCCCCAATTGTTTTGAATTCACTTTTACTTGTAAGGTTGTTAATGTCTTTTAATTCTTAGTTAATGCAGGGGAACAAGTCTTGATGAAGTTAGTGAAGCGGGTTTTGCGTGATTGAAATTTTGTAAGATGGAGCGGATCCTTTTAGTGATTGTTGATCAGTTGGAATGGACCGATGGATCTTTGTTTTGTTCTATAGTTAGGAATCAACTGTCTCTCTTGTTTTTGATGAATTCTTTTACTATTTGTTTCATCCATATTCCTTTATGTTATCAGCTGAATCCATGTTCAAACCTCAACATTTTTGTAAATATATGTCACTAGTAGTATTTCTTTACTTGAGTTTATAATATATATATATATATATATATATATATATATGTTGCTGCTGGAAAAAAAGGGGTCTTCCTCTGTTCCAGTTCCTGTTCAAGTGATTAAAAACTTAGCTTTGATCGGTTCAAATTAGAATTGGAAGCTTTGTTTAGTATAATGCATAGAATGGGAAGATGTTTTAATCTGTAAAAGGATAATACAATTTATATCAACCATAAATTTAATTAAATCAATGGATTGAACTCAACCAATCATGAAGGTCTTTCCGCTTTTTTGTGTGTGAGAAGCGGGAAACATGAAAATCTTCCGTGTAACTTTGTATTTAATTACTTCCTCCAAACTTGCTGTAGAAACTAGAAAATGTTTGGATCGTTTCTTTCACCCAAAAACAGTTGAATCATGCCATCAATAGTCAAATGAGATGCTAGCATCAAACTATCTTGTCTTCTCAACTAAGTAAATTTCTAAGCTAGCATATCAAGCTGTTGTTGATGCAATAGACTGGTTAAAGGAAAAGCCTTTTTAACCTTCATCCCTGCATTTACAAAATAAACGATGGTGATGGTAAGCGCAACAGTGACTTTGGGGATCTCGAATTGCCGTAGCCATTGTTATCGGAGTTGTTATCAGTTGTCTCATCGCTTTCTATTCCCCTCATGGCCTCATCCCTCAGTTCAAAGTCGTTGAATAGGCATATCCAATATTCAGCTTCTCCTCTTGTTTTGATTACTTCCCAAACTTGTTTTTCATACAATTTCGTTGATTATTGTTCCCTTTTCAACTGATTATCGATCTTGATATTTTCTTGCTACTGTGTTGGAGTGTAAATTGGAATTACCGTTGTTGCAGAGTCCCTTTCGAAGAATTGGGGTGTTCCAAGTAACTTGCAATCAATGATGATTTATAAAGGACTATGAACTTTCTTATTATTGTGGGATATCATCCAATGTTGCAAAGTTAGAATGTACCATCTTGCTTTCTTTTATTGTTTGATGGGTACACCATTGTTTTTTCTTCGGTTTTTCAGGTCATGTGAATCCTCAGAGCATATTAAGATGCTGAAGTCTGAATTTGTCTCTTCCAAATTAAAGAAGCAATCAGGGATTTGAAGGATAAGCTGCAACTGGTTGAACAAGGAAAAGATCATGCAGAGAAGCAGTTTTTGTGTTGGGTGAACAGCACAAAGCTGGACCTTTCGGTACCGGGCGTCAAGGCTTTGCAAGCTAACCCAACTGTCATTCCTGATGAACCCGTGAACACGAGGTTGGCTAAATGGCTAAGATCTTGGAGGAAGTTGCTGTCGAGAAAGAGCTTATCGTGCCACTTGCCAATTCGAATGTGAAAGAGAAGTTGGAGGTTTGGTTTTCTAGCGTCAAGAGAGTTGGTATAAGTAATTATCTGCTTACAGCTTTAGATGATCACATTGTGGAGTTCTGCAAATCGAATGATGTTCCGGTGTACAAGAGGGATCCGGATGAGGGTATTGATGCAGTTGGGAAAACGGAAGACAATCATGCTGTCTCCGGATTGAAGTTCCGAGTTTTTGCGACTGGGATATAGTGTTCTTCTCACGGATGTAGATGTAGTATACTTGCAGAACCCGTTCCACCATCTTTATCGAGATTCCGACATCGAATCAATGATGGTCACAATAACACGACTGCATACGGATATAATGATGTCTTCAACGAGCCTGCCATGGGGCGAGCACGATATGCTCATACAATGAGAATCTGGGTGTTCAACACAGGTTTCTTTTATGGAGCTTTTGGATCGTGTTGCTAATCGGCTTGCTCGGCAAGAAAACTCATGGGACCAAGCTGTTTTTAATGAACTCTTCTTTCCATCACATCCAGGGTATGATGGCCTTCGGCTTCATGCTGCTAAAAGAACTATGGATTTCTACATGTCTATGAACAGTAAAGTCCTCTTTGGAACAGTAAGAAAAGATGACAAACTGAAGAAGCTAAGGCCTGCTATTGTTCATGTAAATTACCACCCAGATGAACTTCAAAGAATGAAGGTACTCGTCAAATTCTATGTCGATGACAAGCGAGACGCTTTCCTGGATGGTTCGGAATAATAGTCGCACGTCTGTGGATCTCATGTTATTCTTACAGAATACGGAACGCATCGGTTCAGTTGTTGCAGAGTCCCTTGGTACCGGGGAGTTAAAATCTGTATTATCTTCTTATTTGTCAAATTTTACCATCTTATTAAGATAATCTGAATAGGAAAATCATCATAACAGACTAGGATCTAACTTGGGTTTCTGGGGAATATTCACTCAGAATCACTTGTATCGCAAGAAAAATCATTTTTTTTTCTCCATTGAATTACAAAATAGACTTAAAAGCCAATTTTTTTTTGGCATTTTTATACTCTTATAGACAGACCACTTAAACTTTTTTGTGGCTTAAATCTTTTCTTTTCCTTCAACTTTCTCTATCATAATTTTTTTTTAAAAAAATCCCTTTCTCTTGAAACGTTCTCAGCTTCATCAACAGAAAACATGTTCTGCAAGTTCATTTATGGTTACCCTTTTGACAGTTTAAGAACTTCATCCCATTTCCCGCCAATTTCCCATACAACAATGAAGATGATGCAGAGATTTTCACAGAACGAAAAGTGTTGTTTTAGGCCATAATCCAGAAAAAAGACATTCATGGAATCAACCTCAGACATAGATTTCAATGATGTCTTTGGTAGTCCACCAAGGAGGTCATCCGTTCACTGTTGTCAACCTTACAATATGTAAGTAGTAATCTACGAAAACTTCAATCATTTTTCTGTTTCTTGATGGTGAATGGAAAGAAATATTGCATCATGTAAAGCTATGTTGTTCCTGCTCTTTATTTTTTCTCTCGAAATATTCGTCCGACACTTGTATTGGACACATGGACATGGGATATGATCTCCAAGAATCCTCCAAATACATTGAAAAACATATAAAAATCTGACTGTAACTACACATACCTGTATCCAACACTCACAATGGAATCTTAAGTAACATAGTTGTAAGAAGTTTGCTTTTGTCTCTAAAAGACCAATGCCACTTACTGATATATTCGACGGACGAGCTGTTAAAAAATCATACCAAAAACCTCTACTGTATCTTCATTACAGCAGAAGGGAGCTGTCTCCTATAAAAAATACATTGCAGAAAAATTCTGACATTCTGCAGGTAATGGACATTTCTTCTCATATTGATCGCAGTGAAAGTCCTGATATCTATATCCAACACATACTTAAACATGAAAAATCAACGTTCCCGTATCTAAAGCTTACGTCCGAATCCTATTGTCGTTTCATATAGTATTTCTTTGTGGTAATAGAGGTGAAAGCTTAGAAATTTTCCCATGGTGTTGGTGTTGGCCTACAAAATCTGTTTGATGTGATCAGTTATTGCACTTCAAATAATCTCCAAGTTTATACAACTGGACAAGCTATCCTAGACAGACCATGTAGGAAACTGCATAGGCTGAAGTTTCATACACATGGGATGACTGGTTGTTTTCCCACAATCTGTTCAACCTACATGCATTTCTTCTTATAGGGCAAAAGCCCTAGCTGCAACTTATCACCGTGTTGGTCCGAATTCTTCGTAAAGGATAATATCTTTCAAGAGAAAAGAAACTTCCGGTATGCATGTGATTATGTTTTAACATCTATGAGTTGCATGACAAATTTGGTTTCATTTCAGACAATACAATGTCTGATTCACCACCTCTTGCCATTGCAGGATGCATAGACTCGGTTCGATCTGATTTACTATTTGCTCTGATTAGTTCAGCTTGATATATCTTTTACAAACCATTTTGCAGTGATTGAAAATTGAACTCTTTTTTATTGCTTAATTGCTTTATTTGTACTGCAATGGAGTTCAAATCCAATCTCTAGTAAATAAAAAAGAAATGATTAAATTAGAAGAGGGAAAGTGGAGATGGAAAGAAAGGGTCCATCAGAGTTTGGCTTCACCTGCAACAATCCTCAAGTGATTGATGAAGAATATAGTCTCGCTCACTCTCCTTAATTTTCATGCCGTTTTGACCATGACACGCTTGTCGTTTTATATTTCCTCTTACCCTGGGAGAAATTGGTTTCTTTACTTACTATTTACATACGCTGGGTCATCACTGTTCGGTTAAAACTAAATTAAACAGAAATTTAGATCATTACTTTTTACATATTTGTATGCACTAGATTAATGTCCTTTACTTAATATTATTTACTTCATATCTGTATATTAATTAAAAACAATTTTATAATTTTTAAATATGGTATTTAAATCTTCACTTAGGAATGATTTAAAATGCATACCCTAGTAATTATTGTAAATTTAATATTCACAATTATATTAATAACAATATTATTATACTTTTTTAAAATATATATAAATTACCATTTAATTAATTTTTTAAAACTCAACAAAGCGTATCAATCATTTGAATAACAATTAAATTACCACTTAATTTAATGGAATAAAATAAATAAAAATTGTTCCAAATTTGAACAATTCCACGAAAACTGTAACGACTAAATAAAAGAGAAATATTTTGTTCATGGGAAAAAACAGTGGAACGAAAAGCGTGGAAGCGATTGATTAAGGATCGGAGTTTAAAAAAATGGAAAATTAAAAAGGGGGAGATTAAGAGGAACAGAGAAAGGGAGAGAGGGAGAGAGGGCGAGAGTAACCGCTTTGGCTATTCTCTTTCCTCTTCTTTCTTTAAAGCTTTCAGCTTTTTCCAGTTTTCTTTCTCGTCTTGTTTTCTCTCCGTTCGCCGCCATACAGAAACCCGAAGCCCCCGTTAATCCCAACCCAGCTTCGGTTCTGTAGTGGCGGCTTGCTTTTCGTTCCACGCTGAATGGCCTTCTTCTGGTACGATCATTTGCTCAAATTATGGGTTTAAATTTGTAAATTTCTATTATCCATCACATTCTTGTTCTTCTGTTTGTATTTTCTTCTGGGTATGAACGGTTTTCCGTAGATCTCAAGTGGTTCTTTTCTTCTTGTCAAATTTATTTATTTTCTATTTTCGCCGTGTATGAAAATAAATAAATTATATTTCCATCTGGAAATGGATTTGGAAATATGCGGGTTTGATGGTTACATTTGCTGCTAAAAGTTACTGTTTCCCCTTGTTTTGGATCATTACCTTTCTTTTTTTTTAATTTAATGTTTTGTTTATTTATTCTTTTTCATGGCTATGGCATTCGTTGATATCTCTGGGAAAGTTTCTCATGAATTGCAGGGTTAATTAACTAGCATCGGGAGTTTTATATTATATGTTATATTTTACATGGATTTGTTTTTTTTTTACGGTGACAATTGTTTATAATGTGTGTAAGAGTATACAAAAGATCAATCATGTTTATGTGATTATTCTATGTCATATGATAAACCAGTTTGCTTCTCCTTGCATTTTACTTGTTCCGCTTCTCGACTTAGGGTGTGTTTGGTTGATTAGAAAAGTGGAAAGAAAATAAATTGAGCGTGCTTGGTGGGAAATTGAAGTGAGAGGAAAGAGAACCATTTTCCATTATAATGCAGAAAAAACAAATCATTCCAGAGTGCAATGGTAAGAGGAGAGAAAATGAAAGAGATGTAAGTTCAAAAGTTTCATTTTTTAACTCAACCAAGCAATGCATAGAATGAAAACAACTGCGTTTTTCCAATTTTCTTTTCCCTCTACCAAGCATAGCTGCGTAGACTTGTAGATGTTAATTGCTCTAACTGAAGTTCCATTCCTTCTCTGTCAAGCAAATTTATACTTCCACACTTTTAGAGGATAACCATTAACCATTGCACTTCATCTTTGCTTCGGGGTGGTTTCTGATATTTGTTGTTGAATGAGGAATTTTGATGTCAAATTATTAACTAAGGGATATTAGATTGTTAGATCATGGCAGTGTATACACTAATGCCCCATTAGGGAATAAATACTTCTAAAGATGTTATGCCGTGCAATCTTTGAATACAATAGTGGGCAATTCTATTAGAGGGCTTATTTCGTCGTCGTCCGATTTTGTCTTGCTTTTCCTTTACCATGATTATGAAATAGCTTAGCTAATGTTTGCTGATTTTACCCCAGGTTGTGTAGGCATTAATTGAAGTCTGCTCTTACCATTTAAGAAAGATGGAACTTGAAAAAAAGAAGAGATGGAAATCTTTGGTGTCACGCCTTTTCAAAAACAAATCTGCTTCATGTTGCTTTTTCCCAAAGGTGAAGCCGTCTACTGGTAGTCCGAGCTGTACCCCTGTGTATCTCAACGTATACGACCTAACGCCCATGAATGGTTATATGTACTGGGCAGGCCTTGGTATCTTTCATTCTGGTGTCGAAGGTTGGTTGATAACATCTTTACTAGAAAATATTTTAACTCTCATTCTTCCTTATATATAATTTCCCAGCTATCAATAGTAAATAGTCTGGATTATAACATTTTATGACTGCAATGCGCTTAAACTATTTCATAAAATAAAGAAATGCACTTAAAATAAATATTCAATACAGACTTGACAATCATGTCGGTGCTATTGGTTTTTTGAGTTTTATGTCTAGTTTTTGTAATAACCCGATCCATACTCACTCTGTGTAGTTCATGGTGTGGAATATGCATTTGGAGCTCATGACTACCCAACTAGTGGTGTTTTCGAGGTTGAGCCACGACAGTGCCCAGGATTCAAGTTTAAGAAATCGGTATTCATTGGAACCACATCACTGGACCCTGTCCAGGCAAGGGAATTCATGGAGCACTACTCGGAAAGGTACAATGGAGATACATATCACTTGATTGCTAAGAACTGCAACCATTTCTGTGCTGATATTTGTAAGAAGCTGACTGGAAAACGAATTCCTAAATGGGTAAATCGTCTGGCAAGAATAGGTACACTGTTACATCCTCATCATGCAAGATCGTAAATCATTTTTCTGATATGTCGCCTACGTATTCTCATGTATTTGTTACCCGTCTCAAACTTGTTATCTGTGTCAGGTTCAATGTGCAACTGCATTCTTCCTGAAGGCCTTAAAACTTCGGTTGTAAAGCACGATCCAAACTACGAATCGCAATATAGTGAGAAGAAGAGTCTGAGATGCGGTTCTAGTTGCCTGGCTTTGGTGTCGGGGCAGCAGGAATCTTCGCTAATTCAATCATCATCAAGTAGCTGCCTACTATCATCATCGGAATTGGAAAGATAGCCAGAACAATGTTTTATGTTGAAAGGAAAGGAAAGGTAAGAAATTACTGGTTGGGGTTTTTTCTTTGGCATCCCTAGCAGCTGAAAATTTGTTTGGTGTTGTGTTCTTGTTTCTTAAGCATGTTGCCATGTTTGTAACACAACACCAATGTGCTGAAAATTTGTTATTTTTATTTATTCCTCTCTGAGAAAGCATAAGTAATGTAACCGTCTAAATTTATTTTATTTATTTATTTAACTAGTATTTCTAATTTTATTCTTTTGAAGAATAATGCAAGTTTTTCCTTTTCTTTTTAGAGATGTTGGATACTAGTAAAAGTTATGAAGTTAAAATTATTATTATTATTATTATTAGAAACCTGTTTTTTAGAAGAATAATTTTAATTTTTTAAGAAATTTGAAATGAAATTATCTTTATATGCATTCATTATTATTTATAGATAAATTTTTATGCATATTTTTTTATAGATAGCTGTAAATATTAAGTGGTTGAAATTTCATGAAATAAAAAACAAACAAACAATTACTTATAAAAAATGCTGCATAAATGTAATAGTTTTTTCTCTTAATTTTGTTTTGATTTTATTAGGAAAAGTATATTGTTCAGCTTTATATTTACCATTTTCACATTTAAGTTTTAAATTATTTAATTAACATGATATTTCGTGAATAAAGCAAAAAATAATCCAGTGATTTTAGTTTCATTTTTGTAAAAAATGTTACACCACCCAACAGATTTCTATTCTTAATATATTTATTTGCCTTATTATTACATTTTAAAAATCCAGACTTTTCGAATGAAAAAAAATATTTAGGAGTAATATTTATTGCACTAATGAAAGTTCAATATCAAATAAATTATAATAAAGGATAACCAAGAAAAATTAAAGATATTTTTGCAACTGTAAAAATTACAATAATATCATGCAACAAGAAAAGAAATTAGCATTTCAGGAGTAACTGCCCCAACTACATTTCCAACTATAATAAAATAAACTCTCTTTTCTTAAGATAAATAATAGAATCAAACAATTACTATACAGATGGAGAATCCAAATTAGCTTTGACCAAATAAACCTGCAGGAACAAGAAATTGACATTTCAGATTTATTGTTAATGTATACTTCGATTATGATACTTGGATTCAAGATATATATCAGATATAAATATATATTTTTGATACGGTTTACTTAACATTTAAAATTTTTATATATATTTTATTCTCATGTTCAAATATATTTCAACACAAATATTCTACCCAAACTATATAAAAAAAAGATACATAACTTCAAAACCAAAAAAAGGCCCTAGGCGTTTCTTAAAGCAGATGATCCTGGCCATACTTTTCATGAATAAAGTTCCACAAATGGAGTTGTGAGTGCAAACTAAGAATAGATAACATGTGGAAGCAAGGTTGGAGAATTTATCAATCGTTTTTCTGATGCAAATCGCTAGGCAGGCTATTATTACCATTGAGAGCAGCAAGGTATATTCGCTTCTCAGCCAACCCGATATCCGAAAGTATCAAACCACCCTGCAGGCAAGAAAAACAAACAAACAAGAAACTATTTTTAACATCGAAGCTTTCAACTCTTCAATCTTAAAAAAATGAACATACCATACCCAATTCAAGCAACATGACAAAGAAGACAGTTCATGTAATGGTGTCGTATTGACTATGTATAAGCCTGTGATAACTGTCCATGGACTTGGAGTTGCATTTTATGATTTATCTTAACACACAATATTTTATTAAAAGGCCCTACTTTAGCTTTTATACTAACCGTGGAGAATGATGTAAGAGACATATCTAAGAGCTCCCGCAAATAACATGACAAATTTTCAAAACAAAGTTGATTGTAGCAGGGATTCAAATAGCGGTCTGATACCGCAATACCGGCCGCTATATAGCAGTAGCGGCACCGTACGAAACCGTTATTGCGGAAAATAGCGGTCTGCAATGACCGCAATCGCGATAAAATACTGCGACCGAAAACACGACCGCAATTTAAATCCATGGATGGTAGTATATACATACCTCAGTGGCCATCAGTTTTCGGACATTATTAGCATATAGTTTTGGATTATCCTTCTCTTGTTGTGATGGGTGGTAAACAGGTAACCATGTTACCTCCAAGTGATTTACAAACTGACACAGAAGAAAAGCAACATGACGCACCTACAATGGACAATGTAGATCAGCTCACCAGCATTAACGCCAACAGAAAGAAAAAAACTCATAAAACAAATATATTTACCAACAAATTAATTTCAATGTTTTCTTAGAGAAAAAGTATGATCATTTATTTTCCACATAATCATCCACCTTATTAACATTATTTTCCAATTTTCTCCATTTAGATTTAATATAATAAGTGCATTATTGTCTTCAAACTTTAGTGGTTTCTTCCTAAACTTCTTCCATAAACCTGGAAAGAAGTTTCAGGAACAAGCATTGGTTACAGTAGTTTTATCAGATTTTGTACAAAAGCACTAATCAAACAATAAAACATCACAGGTATATTAGTGTCATGAACAAAATCAGCATCAGTGTAACTTAGTGCACAAATGATTTGTATTAAGACCACCAAATCGGAATAACTAACAAAAGCAAACCATAATTTCTCATATGTATTATTTTTTGTATCTGGTGATCAGTTGCAGGCATTAAACAGCTACTTAATTAAGGAAGAAATATAATTTATTACCAGAAATCACAAAGCCGTTTTGATTTTGCTTATTTGATACTCACCCCAGATATTGAATCCCAGGCTGGACTAAATCTTTGGTATGGGTACCTTAATATAACAGGTACTACAGGTGCTCCGGTTAAAAAGGCACCAGTCTTGAACGGGAGGAGGAAATCCCCATTAGTTGTTGTTCCTTCTGTTATTGAGAAGAATATAAATCAAATTTTACTAATTACGGATGGGCATAGGAAAACTGCTAAGAAACATCTGCTACACTGCTACACACATAAATATACACCCATACAGTAGTGCATGCACCATAAATTGAATCTTGTGATAAATGTATAGTGAATAAATAAGATGATTAACCTGGAAAGAGCATCATCATTGGAGCCAATTTATTTTGATGCGCATTACATACTCTGTTAGTCACAATGCCTGAAAGAGAGACCACTTGGGCATTGTACTTTTGATCAATTAAAGTGGCAAACAACAAGTTTGATGCCGTAAGTTTTTTCTACCTGCAACACCTTTGAAGTCTGATGATTTCGACTCTCGCTGAACATAGACACAACCAAGACATTTGCTGTAAAAAAACAAGCCAAATATCATTCATCGCTCCAACTCAAACCAATTTATTTATACTAGGAATGCAACTTACAACACAGAAAATATGGAAATGGTAGGAAACATACATCAATCAAAAACAAATGGATGCTCACAAAACACTTACCAAATGTGAAGATTCTTATTCTAATACAAATGTCCACTTACTAGACACTGCTACACCATAAGATATGTGTAAGTTATCCGAGAAGTGTTAGAGCTTGAGGGGAGTATAAGTTGACGAAGAGTGTTAGAGTTTTAATTTAATGTGTAATTAGAGTTTATTCCTAATCAGTAGTTTAGATTTACTAGAAGTCTTATTTAAATTAGGAATAAATATTATTTAAATTAAAGATAAAAGTATTGTTTTAGTTATATTAAAACTCTATATATGCCTATTTAAAGGCTTACTCTGTATACATTTGATAATTAAGAACAATAAGAAAATACTGAGAAACATATTGTTTTCTCTAGAAAATATCTTATTCATCTTCTTCAAACAATAAATCTCTAACCACTTATCACACACAAACCACCATTATTCATTGAATCTCCAGCTACCATGGCCCCTTTCTCACATGGTATCATAAGCCAACAATGTTCTTGATGTCGTCACCATTGCTGCCATCTCTTATCTGAAACAGATCGACGACGATTTGATTTTTCAGATGCACATCGTTTTTCTTTTCCGCTGCAGTCATTAGGCCGCACTCGTTCCTTGGCTTCTCCCTCGTTGGAATCTTACATCTCTGGTGAAATTTCTACTCGTTTAATTTTACTGTTTTCTTCTTTATTTAATGGTCCTATCTTAGCCAATCAAAAAGATAGATGAAAAGGTTATAATTTAGCCTTAAAAACTATTTGGTTCTATATTAGCCATCCATCCTAAAAGATATGAGAAGAGGTTCTAGTTTAACCTTAAAAACTAGATAATATATTTTTAAGCAATTCTACATCAAAGATCCAAGCTGGAACTCTAATCTGTGTAACTACCAGCTTGAGGGGGAGTGTAGATTCATGTGATCACTTCCTACATCGTTCGTATTAGACCTTTCAGTCAGGAATTGCATGTTGGAGCATCCTATGGAGCAGTCAATGTATTCCAACTGATGCATCAACCATCTCAAGCGTACCATAAGTTGAATGGCATCAACAATTGCTGCGCAAGAACATCATGGTTCTGTCCTAACTCTTCAAATCAAAGACTCCCGAAAACGGGGAGCATTTTTCTCTAAGAAATAGCAAAAGAAATATGAATAGGGCATCACATCTAAGATCCAAGTTGGTGCTGTACTACGTTTGCTCACCAGCTTGAGGGGAGTGTAAGTTGACGAAAAGTGTTAGAGTTTTTATTTATTGTGTAATTAGAGTTTATTCCTAATCAGTAGTTTAGATTTACTATAAGTTTTATTTAAATTAGGAATAAATATTATTTAAATTAAAGATAAAAATATTGTTTTAGTTATATTAAAACTCTATATATGCCTATTTAAAGGCTTACTCTGTATACATTTGATAATTAAGAATAATAAGAAAAGAGAAACATATTGTTTTCTCTAGAAAATATCATGTTCATCTTCTTCAAACAACAAATCTCTAACCACTTATCACACACAAACCACCATTATTCATTGAATCTCTGACTACCATGAATTTCATGAAGCATTGTACTTGTCTCATCATGTCATTCAATTGTGTTTTGTCCTCGGTTATAAGAACTTTAGCCCTCAAGGCATCGACATTACGTGGATCAAGCATGTATTCTGCTGTAGTATCCCCTGTAAAAGCCACCTCTGGAGACAATACAATGTCTGTGATCTCGGATAAATGAGTATGACCATGTTGTCTTGCATGATCAATGCTATAACCATCGTCAAGGAATGTTGCCTGCTATAATTTGCTAGAAGGCAAAGAGAAGACATGCCTTATTGGCATGGGACACACATGCACAGTGGAGCCTATCAGTATTTAACCATATTGTTCTCTCTGGAAAATATCATGTTCATCTTCTTCAAACAACAAATCTCTAACCACCTATCACACACAAACCACCATTATTCATTGAATCTGCGGCTACCATGAATTTCATGAAGCATTGTACTTGTCCCATCATGTCAACCAATTGTGTTTTGTCCTCAGTTATAAGAACTTTAGCCCTCAAGGCATCGGCATTACGTGGATCAAGCATGTATTCTGCTGTAGTATCCCCTGTAAAAGCCACCTTTGAAGACAATATAATGTCTGTGATCTCGAATAAATGAGTATAACCATGTTGTCTTGCATGATCAATGCTATAACCGTCGTCAAGGAATGTTCCCTGCTATAATTTGCTATAAGGCAAAGAGAAGACATGCCTTATTGGTATGGGACACACATGCACAGTGGAGCCTATCAGTATTTAACCATATTGTTCTCTCTAGAAAATATTTTGTTCATCTTCTTCAAACAACAAATCTTTAACCACCTATCACACACAAACCACAATTATTCATTGAATCTCCGGCTACCATGACCCCTTTCTCACAATATGAACCTTGTAGATTAGGAGCTTAGAGTGAAATAAAGGACAAATATAGGCATAGTGCCCATAACTATATTAAGCTTTAAAAGGAAAAGGAAAACAACTTATCAGTTTAATAAGAAACAAAAAAAATCAAGGATGACAACCAAACTGCAGATTGTTTTGCACCAAACCATGGGGGAAATTACGAGGATAAAACTAACTCTCACCCGATGAGACCAATTAAAGGAAGTTTACTCACTGATCTCTTCAGCAATAAAATCCAAGCATTTCAAATGAAAAAACAAACAAGAGATATGTCAGTTAAACCAGCAAAAGCTTGCCTTTTATACCATAATCAACAACCAAAACGAGAAGAGTGGCTAAAGTTAACAGACCTTGGCAACAAAACTTGGAAAGGAAGAGGACATGTGATATAAGATATCCAAATATGACAAGTGATTAGATACGATTGCCCCAGGCCTTTCTTGCTCTTCTGATTGTTTGGTACTCTGTAGAAAAATCAAACACCGAGAAATAGAAAATTCAGGAAAATACAAAGCTATTGCTTCTTATGTTCAACTAAAGTCTGTAAGCTTGCATAATTAAATGCATATAAATTCTCTTTAAAGATGCCAAATTGGACGACTAAAAATGCTGAATAAGTAAAACCCTACCTCGGTTTTTGAATTCTCTTGGGTATTTGCTGAATCCTTATGAGTTTCATTAATCCAATAAAATCCTACAGTAAAAAGCAGCAACCTAGACAGAAACCGGCCCGACTGGACAATCACGGCTCGCCTACAACCACCCATGTGTGCAAAATCTTCCTGATCTTCCTCCACATTCGGAGCCGAGAATAGAGTAAAAATTCTACAAATCAAGTAATATACGACCAAAATAGCCATTACCAAAACGAGACGTATAGGGAAAAGCGTGACGATGACGATGCACAGCATGAGTTTCTCTTCCAATGGAAGCTTTCCACACCCCATGGAACCGTACGCGTCATTGCGCACGAAAGCAGCGAATTTCTTCTCGAGCTCCTGGATATCTTCGGCGGCGGATTCAAGGAGGGGGAGGTCGTCTTTGGCGGAGGCATCGTCGTCGTTGGGGTCTGATTCTCCGGTATTGGCCGGTTTTGAACCGATTCCATTGAGTTCGGATCCCATGTTGATTCTACGAACCTAATGATTTCCAAAATATATTTATCTGATATATTCAGAGATTATTAATAAATTGGATAGTGAATTTGGATTTGAACAGAAATGTAGGGCGGAGGCAATGAATGTTTAGGATCGAAAACGGAAGGTTTCCTTAGATCAGGGAAAACCGCCATGGATTCTTCTGCAAATCTCTGATCATCGGCCGCCACGTACGCCCCTCGTGAAGGCCTTGGTTTATTACCGCGAAAATTGGAATTTTCTAAATTATTTAATATTTAAATGTATATGGTAACATTGTTTGGGATATTTGTGTAATATGGACAGTTTAGGCGATTGGTACTTGGAGCATCTCTTATTTATTCAGATAAATTATTATTCAGTACGAACCTTTCTGTTACCTCATAATTATTATTTTAATATTGTTTGAGATATTTGTGTAATATAGACATTGGAACTGTTTTTAATTTGGGTTTTATTAAATGCATGCATCTATGAAGTTACTTTCGGATTTTTAATTAATTATCGGAACATCGTTTAAAAGATTGAGTTTTATTTTAATTGGAATATTTGTTGAGTTTTACTTATGTAATCGATTCTTTTGAATTACAAAATATTTTAACCTAAATTGTTTCTTGAGGGACAAGTTTCAATCGCTACTTCCTAAATTCGACCCATTCCTTCTGGGTCAGGTTTAGAGGGTTACATGGTAGCCACAACGAGTTCTTTTCTCAAAAAGGTCATCCTAATACTGAGTTCACCATCAGCACGGCGGTTGTACTGCTCAAATTCTTGGAACCGCAAAAATTCCATAACTTTGAAGGATTCGATATCAATCGTCATGAAGTGCGATAGTGGCTGGTAAACAGAAATCGGGATGGCATAATATGGAACGTTAGGTGGTTGGGCATGTTCTTCGTTGCCTTCGACTAGATCCTCTAATCCGTCGTATTCTTTCACTTCGATGTGCATGTTAAGGTTTTCTGGTTGATCAGGGGAAGAAGCCTTGCTCGTCACCATCAAGCCCCGACTCCCTTATCGATTCTTCATCACAATTTGTTAACCCCTCAAATCGGAATAGGCCTGGGTCGTCAAATGATACGACAACAGATTTACCACTTGCTCGTCGATCGCGAGGACGCTGACGAGACTGATCACCAAAAGTACTACCAAGACCAACACCAAGATCAAGGTCGATAGAACCAGTACAAGAATGTCTCCCTACAAGTTGTTCAACATATTCCGCGGTAGGGATATACGTTGAATATTGTCCAGATGTGAAATCGTCGAATGGATTAAACTCGTCATGGTCTTGCGATATCATGTAGTTTTACGATGAAAACACGACATCACCCATACTGTACGACGTGTATGTCGAATTTTTGGGCATATCGTACGGTTATGCCTCGTTGGCACCCATATTGTACGATGTGTGTGTCGAATGTCTGGGCATATCGTACAATGATGCACCGAAGTTAACGTTCGGTGGCATGTTCAAGTTGAAGTCAAGGTTAGCTACGCAAGAACGTCTTAGCTTAGCAAACGGTGAGTCACCGAAGTCGTTGCGTGCACTCTGTGTGGTTAATGAGTTCAAATCATTGCGCATAGTGGCTATCAGGCTCTCAACGGTCGCATTAGGATCGAAGTCAAAATTCGCATGCCTCTAATTTGGGAGTACGATATCATTATCATCATTAGAAAATATTGCATACAGCTTCAGGGGTCCTCTGAGTGAATACTGCAAGTGGGCATCCAACATCAACTGCACATTATCGTCATCCTCGGCATAGAATATTGAGTACGTTAGTGGTTCGTTCGACAGAGGAAATTGATACTTCAACGGCTGCGGCCTTTGTCCACGAACATGTGGAACATTCTTTCTCACTTCCATCATAAGCTTATTATACGCCAATTTTCTCGTCAATGTCAGGGTTACAGTATTTGACGATTGAAATACGACACCTTGAGATTCATCAACCATAATCTTGCCGCCATAGTATACCAAGGAAATGATACTTCCTTGCCGCGACATGTCTTGCAAATATCTATGATCATCAAAAAAAGAAGAAAATACATTAGCGACCTTGTTCTTAATTCTAACTATGTAAGAATCGAGAACTATCATATAAACTTACAATTGACACACTTATCTGAAAATCGTCGTTACGCAGATTAATTTGGCGCGCCTAACTTCTCCTCACCTTGGCTTCTATGAACACCTTCAATTAATACCAAATGGTTGGTGTTAAACATAACTGCACTTCTGTCTGATATAAGGATACTGAGAACAACATTTGTTTCCCCGTAAAAACTGGGCAGCTGTCTAAGAGGCTCAAGAAACTCGCGTCCTACAGAACGCGAGGTTTAAGAGATCTCTGACATGCCAGTAAACTCGTTGTGTACAGAGCGCGAGTTCCAACTTTACGTCCAATCTTATAAAATGACTCAGTTCGTGCTATTATTAGCTATAATGAAATGATTTGAGCCTTATTTTTATCCCTAGGCGTTCATTTACAGTGGAAAGTGTGTAGAAGATTGTAAGATTTTCTGCATCCGTGTTCCATTTGAAACCTATTTCTACACTTCCTTCACCTCCACGATCAACATAGACGAGTTCTATGATTTGATTTTAACGCAGCTTCGCGAATAAATAACACGCCAAATGTCTGCTTTGTTGGCGAAAATACCCGTTGATGAGCTCGACCCCGAGGCGCATTACATGCTCCCCTTATCAAACACTAAAGACCTTCGAAAGATGTTTAGAAGCTACACTCGTGTCGTGGGTACGAACATCGAGTTCACTGTAAAGTTTGATGATGTTGTTTCTTCATCCGAAAACAAACAAGCAACTCCTCTACACCAAACGAAGAGACAGTTATGGTACGTAACTACCGTATACGCAAGGATAAAGAACAAAAATTTGAATAGCTAAACTTCACATCATATTTGTCCATGGACTATGACGAAACAGAAACTGACTCAACCTAAGTTACATTTCAACTAAATGTAACTTAGGTTGTTAAGTTATTAAGGTTGTTAAGTAATTGTGAATGTGAAGTCATTGTAAAGTTGTTTACGTTGTTAACTAATTGCAGTATGATGGGCAGCTAGTCCAAAGTAAATAATATGTACTTTCTTATTATACTCCCCAAACTCTCCACAACAATTAAAAAGAGTTTCTTAGAATGCATGTCTACACTACTAGAAGCTAGAAACCAAAATATTAATGGACCTCGCATTAACCGGCAAACTTTTAATATATTAATGACATGTCAAATATACGGAGTTTGCTTCAGGAATCTCTGTGGACCTCGCTATCTGCACAACACGAGGTCAATGACATGTCATTTCTACAGACTGCCACGTCAGGAATCTCTACAAAATCTCTGCCAACCTTGCAGTTGGCAATGCACGAGGTTTGCCCTATTAAAAGGGAGTTAACACATCAGCAACCTAGCTACCTAAACCCAACTCTGCTGAACTATGACACCATTTTTCTAAGTGAACGACACATGTTAATTATACAACGATGTATGCTATCCATTGTATTTCTTCATATACACCAAGGTTCAATTGCTATCAGATTCGAAGAGAATATTCAGTTGCGGCTACTAATGGCAACAAATTAGAGCTACTAATGTTCAAAACTAATGACAAATCACAATATCATGGAAATCGTGGTCTTTTACAAGTGTACAAGATGCCCTCTTTAATCCTGATGAAAAATGTATATATGATTTTTTTTCTCTTATGATCGGGATGAAGAGAGCAGGTTTAGGGGTGCGAGGCCTGAGACAAACTGAGCAAGCACTAGGGCCTCGCTATGGCACCATTTTGTCTACAACAACCACACATATATAAGGATGAGACGAAGAGAGAAAATTAAGTTGAGGAATTGAATAATCGCTCAGGCCCTAATATCAATTAATATGGCATACTATGGCACCATTAGTGTAAATCAACAACACATGTTAATTATCCAACGACTCTAAACTATTGTTTGAAAATTATTGCTTTTATCGTGTAATTACAAGAACTTAACGACTCAAAATTTTAGCTTCTCCAATCGGTATTTAATTGCAATTCTTTTTAATTACAATTATATGTCGCCGATACTACACCTTTAAACTTAGGTATTACGCGAATACTGCAATTGACTACCATGGTAACGCTTTTATGTACATTGTTATTCATGCACAAAAACAAAGTTTAGAACTATTTTCATCACGATTTTTATACCGTTTTCAATTTTTTCAATTTTTCATATTTGGTAAATATATATTTAGACCGCGCGTTCCCCTAAATGCGAGTACCCACATATATTTAATTTTCCAAATTTTGCTTACAAACACATTCTGCTTTAATAATTTTTTTTCATGATAACCTTTGTTACATTCTCAATTATTATAGGAAATTGCTTAGAATATATGCACTAGGCTAATTGACTTTTAAGAAACTAAAAATTTCTTAAGCACCCTATAAAAGAAAGTTGCTTCACGATCTCAGAAACTGGAATCACAATAATGGCTCATGTCATTGCTTGTTTCCCAACCTTTGCCTTCTGAAGAATTAGAACACATTGAGTTCTTCTTAATTCCAAGATCACAATGCAATCGACTTGTTTTGGCTCGGTCAATGCGTAATTATTTGTATAGGAGATTAGGAGTTTCCTAGGATTAGCAGGTTACTATAGGAGATTAGGAGTTTCCTAGGATTAGCCGGTTACTATAGGAGATTTGTTGATGGTTTCTCTAGGGTAGCTGCTCCTTTGACTAAATTGTTGCAAAAAGGGGTCAAGTTTGAATGGTCGGATGCAAGACAGAAGGCCTTTGAGAAATTGAAAGAAGCTTTGACGAATGCTCCAGTGTTAGTGCAACCTGTTTCCGGCAAGGAGTTTATGATCTACAGTGATGCTTCCTACGTAGGCTTAGGATGTGTTTTGATGCAAGAGAGAAGAGTTGTTGCTTACACCTCTAGACAGTTGAAGATCCATGAGAAGAACTATCCTACTCATGATATAGAGCTAGCCGCAGTTGTGTTTGCATTGAAGATTTGGCGTCATTATTTGTATGGTGAGAAGTGTATAGTTTACACCGATCACAAGAGCTTGAAGTACTTGATGACACAGAAAGAGTTGAACTTGAGACAGAGAAGATGGCTAGAGTTGTTAAAAGATTATGATTTGACCATTGAGTACCATCCGGGTAAAGCAAATGTAGTAGCCGATGCTTTGAGTAGAAAAGTGGTTGTTGAGTTGAGAGCTATGTTTGCTAGACTGAGTGTGTCCGATGATGGTGGTTTGATCACCGAGTTGCAAGTGAAGCCTTCTTTGATTCAGTTGATTAGAGAGAAGCAGTTGCAAGATGCGAGTTTAGTTCCTCATGTTCAGGACATAGCCGAAGGAAGACCGACCGAGTATAGTTTCAGTGGTGAGAGCTTGTTGTGCTTTAGAGATAGAATTGTTGTACCGGAAGATGTTGAGTTGAGACGTCATATTCTGAGTGAAGCACATTCGAGTCCCTTTTCTATGCATCCGGGTAGTACCAAAATGTACCGAGATTTGAAGAATGATTACTTTTGGGTTGGTTTGAAGCGAGATGTAGCCGAGTATGTGAGCCGTTGTATGGTTTGTCAGAGAGTGAAGGCAGAACATCAGGTTCCTTCAGGTTTGCTACATCCTTTGAAGATTCCAGAATGGAAATGGGAGAGGATCACCATGGATTTTGTGTCGGGGTTGCCTTTGTCTCCTTCGAAGAAGAACTCCGTTTGGGTGATTGTTGATAGGTTCACTAAGTGTGCTCACTTCTTAGCAGTGAACACTACGGATTCCTTAGACAAGTTGGCAAACTTGTACATTCGCGAGATTGTGAGACTTCATGGAGTTCTGAAGTCTATTGTTTCAGATAGGGATCCTAGATTTACTTCGAGGTTCTGGGGTTGCTTGCATAGTGCTTTAGGTAGCCGATTGCATTTCATCACATCTTATCATCCGCAGTCCGATGGGCAGTCAGAGCGAGTGTTACAGATTCTTGAGGATATGCTTCGTTGTTGTGTGATTGACTTTCAGGGTTCTTGGGAGAAGCACTTACCGTTGGTTGAGTTTGCTTACAACAACAGTTATCAGTCTAGTATTCAGATGGCACCTTATGAGGCTTTGTATGGTAGACGATGTAGGACTCCGATTTGTTGGGCCGAGACAGGTCAGAGATTGTTACCTATGCCAGACTTGCTTAAAGGGACTACCGAAAAAGTGAAGTTGATTTGTGACCGTTTGAAAGCAGCTTCCGATCGTCAGAAGTCATATGCAGATTTGAAGAGGAAAGAGATTGAGTACTCAGTGGGTGAGAAAGTGTTTCTGAAAGTATCTCCGTGGAAGAAGGTAATGAGATTTGGCCGGAAGGGCAAGTTGAGTCCGAGGTTCATTGGTCCGTATGAGATAGTTGAGCAGATTGGGCCTGTAGCTTATCGTTTGAGGTTACCTTCTGAGTTAGAAAAGATCCATGATGTCTTCCATGTGTCGATGCTTAGGAGATATAGATCGGATCCTTCTTATGTGATGCCCGTTGAGGAGATAGAGTTAAATCCGGATTTGTCCTATAATGAAGAACCCGTTGAGATACTTGCTTTTGATAGCAAGGTGTTGCGTGGCAAGACCATAGAGTTGGTCAAAGTGTTGTGGAGACATAGAGGTGTGGAAGAGGCCACGTGGGAGAGGAAAGTAGATATGGTTGAGCAATTTCCGTATTTGTTTCCACCAGGTAATTTCACGGATGAAATTCCTTAAGTGGGGGAGAGTTGTAACGCCCGGGTTTAGGGGTTAGGTGAAAATAATATTTTAATATTATTTGGGCTCGGTCTTATAATTAAAATGATTATTTTGCAAATCCGGGTTTTCAAAATAAACATTTGAGATGGGACCAAATCGATTTAATTTCAATATTGGAGAGCTATTTTAAAAACAAGGGAATAGCCATTCATTAATGGCCTTTTTGTAATTTACCCATTTTCTAATTTAAATCCCCCCTTTTTCACAAATATCACTATTCACTCTCTTCTTCCTCTCATCTCCAACGTAAAATAGAAGCTCCTCACCCTCTCCACTATTCCATCTCATTCCTCATCCATTTCAACTCCGTTTTGAAAGGTAATGGTATTTTTGACTTTCCCTTATCTCCCTCTCCATGAAAGTACCTTTTATTTTCATTTTCGTGAAGGTTTTAGAAAATGGAATTTTTGAAGGTTTGGATTAAAAATAGAAACTTTATGATGTTAAGTGAAGTGTTTTGATTTAATGTGTTTAGTTATGGTGTATAGAGGTCAAATGGTATAACATATGTGAATTTCAAATGATTTTGAGCAATTTCCGGATTTGGGTAAACTTGGGGTTTTGGGAGGGTTTTGGATGAGTTTGGGGGGTTGTTTTAGGTGGGTTTTGATAGGCTTTTGATAGTACTATGGATAAGGGTTGAATTGGGATCGTTTGTAGATGTAATGGAAGTTGAAAACATGGTTTTTGGACATGGTCTTGGGGCCATCCGAATTGGTGAAAAATGGAAATTGTTCATGCTTGCAACATGGTAGTTTGTGGTTGAATTGCATTTCGGGTTAGTTCCAACGATGAATTATTGATTGTGGATGTTTTGTTTGTGTTTGGGATTGATTAGAATCGAGTTTGGACATCGGTGAAGCATCGGAAGTAAATCCGGGAATTTGAAGGTGGTTGCTAGCTTGGTCTTTGAGCTTGGAAGCTTAGGTGAGTGGTTAATTGTTTTAAATGGTTTTAAAATGGTCGGTTCGAGTATATGGACTAGGTTGGGCTTGGTAGACCTACCTAGAGTTAGGATTAGGGTGGTAGCCTAATCCTAAGCTTGATCTAGAGCCTTTTGGATGAACTCATTTATGTGGTTGTGTATGTCTCGTATGAAATGTGATATGAATGCTTGTGTATATTGTATTATACATGTGAGATGAGATATGACTTGTGATGCTTGAGACATGCATGATGATGGTTGTTGATGAGTACGTGCTAAGCACAGAATTGATTGAAATGAGTAATGTGAAATGAGTAAATGTTGGCACTAGTATACTTGAATACAAATGATCGATCATTAGGATGTTAGTGTGTACACATGAGTCAAAAGTCGCGTGTGGCCTTGGTGGCGTTGTGTCACCAAGGAGGAGTACGGGTTCGCCCGGAAATTGTATTTAAATATGGTCGGTGATGAGTGGAATCCCATCGACGGGGCGTGAGGATGAGTGGAATCCCCTCCGCGAGACCGGTGATGAGTGAAATCCCACCGTGAGGTAATGTGGTTGTTGGATGTGAGATCTAACGTGTCTATCCGCGTATTCGGGTCATAGCTAGGTGCCAATGTTGTTTGATATGTGTATCAATGTGTTGAGATACATGATCTTTAATTGGATGTTAAAAACAAATACATGTATTGTGGAATTGAGCTAATGATCATGGCATATATATTGTATAGTGCTCATGCATCCTTATCTTGTGGCTTTTTATGGATCCTTGGTAAATATGTGTTTTACCTTGGCTAGATCGTGCTCGGACCCTGCAATGTTGAGGTTTGTTTTTAGAGCTTACCCTCACTAAGCATCATTGCTTACGCTCTCTTTGTTCAACATTGCAGATCCTTAGTTCGCGGGTTGCTCGAGCAAGTGGAGGGCCTCCAAGTGTGGTTGTTAGCCTTGAGTACTTCAAGTATGAGTTTTAATGTTGAACATGTAATAGTTTGAGCAACGGGACATGTGTTGTTTTGATGGATAGTTGCTAGTTGTTTAGGAGCTTGTTTAGACTCCTTGATATCTTGCTTTCGTATGGTTTGTGTTGCCATGTTGAATTGTAACTCATGCCTAAATTGCTTATTTTGAATGTTAGCCATGTGCCTTAGAGGTTGCCTTTATGTTTGAATGATGTTGTATGAATGCATGACTTGTGATGTCTTGCCTTAGTGTTTAGACTCGTCCTAATCTTGTTAAAGCATGCTAATATAGTTGGGTTGCCTTAGGTTTATGTGTTATGATGTTGAAGGGTGTTTTGGTGGTGTTTTGGGGCACCCTTGTGCCTTAAAACAGCCAAAACGAGTCTGCAGACAGGGGGCGTTTCGGAACGGGCCACCCTGTTTCGGTACGGTCCCTTTGCATTTGGCCTGCCGTTTCGAAACGGATAGGAGTCGTTTCGGAACATTTTTGCTACTGGAATTTTGAGAAATTGGCGAGATAAAGGCGTTCCGAAACGGGCCTTTGATGTTTCGAAACGGTCAAATATCGTTGACCACGAGAAATTGACCGTTAGGTCGTTTCGATACGGGTCACCCCTGTTTCGAAACGGTCACCCTGTGGTTGACCCTGGCCTGTTGACTAAGTCAAGGCGTATCGAAACACCCCAAGGGCGTTTCGAAACGGCATGCTGTAAAGGACTAAAATGAGCTATTTAATGTTTTGGTTGATCGGAATATGTTACATTGTTTGTATTTTCCGCTGTTGTGCTTCACATAGGATTTAATTATGCCTATAGACAAGATAAAGTAAAAATGAAATTTTCTGGGTCGTTAACCGAGGGGGAACCTTAACGGGTTTCGCTTCGGTTTTCCCCGTGTGGCGCACTCGGATCGGTCATCCGACCAGACCGGGAAGAGGGGGTTACATATTCCGTAGGCGTATATCGCTTCGACGTGACCTTCTTCAGTCGCTTTCTTTAAACAACAAAGACCGGATTCCAATTTCCTCCGATTGAAAAAATTGACCATTCTTTTCTTATATTATGCTTCAACATTCTTGGCAGCTACACATCTTTTCTGAAAAATTCTCTCTTGGACACCATGAGACGAAGTTAAATTCCTCCATAGATACATTTTTGAATATTTTATCATCGTTTGATGCACTATGAAAAGCTTTGCAACATAATTGGCCATTGACAAAATTGGTGATGGAATTGGACAAAGCACGCATGAGAGTTTTCGCTAATAAATCTTCCGAAAGAGCTGTTACGCTGATGTTGGTAATGTTTTTTTGACATCACGAGGGATCCTGTCGTACAATGTATACGTATATTTGGTGTTAAACGGTAGAAGAAAATTTGATATGATAAAATTTCATGGGATGTGGCCTATTTATAAGAGCTCTCGCACCCCATACGAAGCGACTTATTTGATCATCGCGTTCTCCAGATAGCGAGGTCCAATGAATATCGGTGACTATCCATTGAATAACCGCGATGATTCATCGAAAAACCGTGATGGTTTGCCTTTGCTATATGTAGAGCGTGAGGTCTTTATGGTGATTACCACGATAAATTAGTGTAGCTATTCAATTTCTCGGGTACCTTGCGTTGTCCATAACACGAGGTCACGCCCAATAATTTAAAATTACAGAATATGAAAAGGCGGCCCATGTCATACGAACCTTGCTACGTGTACAACGCGAGGTCATGGTGCACGTTTCCCCGAACACGTGGACGATTTTGGGGTTATTTTTCTAAATAACACTGGCTGAGGGTCATTTTCAAAAATAAGTATTTAAAAGGGATTTTTGGTGTAAAATTGCCCCAACACTTATTTCTCAAAATTTTAATATAATTTTTTCTTTTAGAAAAATATTGGTTAAAAATAATGAAATAAAATTTAAAAAGTCGTATAAAAATTAAAAAATTTTGATGAAAAAAACATGACAACGATGGTCGTCGGGGTTTCAGGCGGTTTATCCATTCTAATTTAAACAGGGAGTTGCACCTAATGGTGACCGTAAAGAATAAGAGGGAAAGATGTGTGAGATATGGTCTTAGTCAGATTTAACTTTGCTTTGGCTTACTTGTGGGAGATGATGGTCTCTCCTCATAATTATATTAGGGTATGTGTCAAGTCTATGCTTTTGTAGAATATAATGAATGTGGTAGTATAGCCTTAGTGGTTAGTTTGTAGGCTTAGTTGACGCGACATACTTAATATCAATCTTATGTCATGGGTTTTAAATTCATTAAAACACTTTATTTTTTCATCTAGAGTCCTTCTATCCTCTAAGTGAAATTAAAATTTGTAAAAGAATTTTTTTAAACCATGTCTAATTTGATGGCATTGATTTAACCAATTAAATTACCGAATCTCAATTTAACCGATTGGCCTGATCCTCTAACAACCAAGGTCTTATGTAAGCTTTGGATTCTAGAAAGAGAAAAGCAAGGAAAAAGGAGTTAACTGCCAAGTGTCAACACCACCTCATTACCAACTGAATGCGACGCAGGAGGCCCTAGGCTAACTTACAAGCTTTTAGTGACGGTTATATACACATAGCGAGTAGCGACGAAAGGCATGGGTATACATAAAATCCAACCCCTTTGGAAACCGAAACCGTAAAACCTAACCCACACGCGGGCCATATCACCATTCACCGGTACCTTACGATTTACAGGTATCTCTGTTTTCAAAAGCCCTCTGTTTTTTTCCCTCCCTTTGTCGTTTAGCTTCTGCTCTGCCCTTCTCTCTTACACTCCTCCGCTCTCAAAACCCCAATCTCTGTTCATCTCTCCTGACCGTTTTCCCTCCAAAAGCTTACCACGTCGAACGAAACAAATCCGGTGGGATTTTCGCTATCTCTTGTGAAAATTCAAAGTTTATGTTCGTGGGAAAAAAGCTCACATTTCAAGGTTTCTCACTTTAAGAAGCAATGTCATTTCCTACCAAACTTAAGTCATCGCCAGAACCGGTGGCGGAACCGCGGCCGATTCTCGGTCAGGCCGGGAACGGGGTTAGGGTTTTGGACGAGTTTAAGAGAAGAAAGCAAGGTCTAAATATGCCACAAAGACCCAAAAATGTAGTCTCCGGAAGCCCACAGTCCGTTGTACAAAGCAATGTCTCCGTCGACAGTTCCTGTTCCTCTGATTCTTCTTCAACCAACTCATCCGTCAAAACCGTGAGCTCTAGGAAAACAGTTAAGCGGAACGGAGGGAAGCCAGTCAAAGCCAAGGTTGCTCCAACTTCTAACGAGTCCGTCGTGGACTTTTCTCCAGCAATGCCCCCGCCGTTGAAGCGATGTGATTGGATCACTCCGTTTTCCGGTGAGTTAGCTATTGCATTTTTAAAAAAAGAGGGAAATTTTGATTTTACTGAGACCATTAATTTCTTTTATTGAATACGGTTGAGCTTTGTCAGATATAGGAACATAGCGATGCCTAATAAATGATGATAACGTTGAGGGTTTACCATTTAAGGTTTATTCAAGTTTTCTCTGCTGGAGAAGTTGAAAGCTTTTATTACATCACTTGGTTCTTCGAAAATGACACCAAAGTGAAATAAATGTCCGGAAATTCAAGCATATTCCATGTTATCTGGACTTTGAGTGTCGGATATGAGTATGTGTTCTATGTGAATATACCAAACTTTTTCTATGCTTTTCCCCCATATATTTGAAGATCGTATTCTTATACCAATGTTGGAATAGTTAGTAAACACAAATGTTCTGTACGAGGATTTTTAGAGAAAATGAAATGTAGATGATACTTTGTTTTTCTTGCATTTGTTTTCATTAATTTTGTCTTTGATTTTTCTGTCAGAATTATTATGTTTTGCCCTCTTTTATGATAGTTAAGTGGGAAAATACTTGTTAAGTTTTTAACATTGTTGGTTCTACAATGTTTAATAATGGTAATTACCTACTTTCTTTGTTGGCCCTCTCCATTTGAGCTTTCGGTTTTACTTTTAACCCGTTAAAGACCGGTCTTGTTTGGTGGTTAAGAATTAAGATAAGGGATGCAAGTCTTTTTTTTTCCTGGTTTTCAGAAAGAGTTGAAGGCTTGGAATGGTCCTCGAATATCTCTACTTATTGCTTATAGAATCAAATGTAGCTTTGGACATGGTGTATTAGTGTCGAGTAGCATTTGCAGTGCTTTGACCATATAATACCATTACGTTGTTCGTCACAAGGTACCAAAAATGTAGACAAGAATCTCAACCATCTGGTTCGATATCAGAATATCAAGTGTTTTATTTGCATTATGTGTAGCCTTTTATATTACATATAGCATATACCAGCTTTGATTCTGTTTTAACTTTACTGAGGGTTTTGAAGTTTTAACAATTAAGGCTAGTTTCTTGTGAGCTCCATTCTCACTTTGATTCGTCGTTGGCCTGACTTTGGTTTTTTCCTAAAGTTGATAAAGAAATTTACAATTTTGTTATTTGTGCAGACCTTCTGTATACTTCTTTCCACGACGAAGAGTGGGGTGTTCCTGTTCATGATGACGGTAAGCTGTTTGAACTACTGGTCTTTTCACAAGCCTTAGCTGAACTCAGCTGGCCAACGATTCTCAATAAGCGAGACATATTCAGGTATGTCTCCTTAAGTCTCTCATTTTCCTCTTTAGTTTTTATTCTCTTTATTTATTCATTTATATCTAAAGCTATCAACTATAAAAGGAGATGAGAAATAGTTTGATGAGTGTTATGTTTACTGGTGGATTATTTTTGCAGGAAGCTTTTTGACAATTTTGATCCGCCATCAATTGCGCAGTTCACCGAGAAGAAGATGTTGTCATTGAAAGTTGATGGTAGCTTATTGCTTTCCGAAACGAAGCTCCGTGCAGTTGTGGAGAATGCTAAACAGATAATTAAGGTAATTATCTGATTATCAAGTCTTTCATCCTTACTTAGGTGCATGCTGGTGTCGTATATGTTCTAGTAGTTTCATGTTTATCGATGATAGTTGCTAATTTGTGGTATGTGCAAAGTTGTTTTCCTTCCCTCCGTTCGCACACCAAGCACATCAAGTTGCCTATGGCAGCAATCTTGAGTGTGACTGGGAGACAAGATATCGTTGTATGTTAAAGCCTTATGGTTTTTGTTAAAATATTGCAGGTTCAGCAGGAATTTGGGTCATTCAGCAACTATTGCTGGAGATTTGTAAACCACAAACCATTAACTAATGGATTCCGTTACGCGCGTGAAGTACCAGTTAAGACCTCAAAAGCTGAACTCATAAGCAAGGATATGATGCGGAGAGGCTTCCGCTGTGTTGGACCGACTGTTGTTTATTCATTCATGCAAGCGGCGGGAATGGTTAACGACCATATTGTAACTTGCTTCAGATACCAACAATGCTGCAATGCAAATGTCAAAAAGGATATAAAACAGAAGAATCAGGAAACAGAAATGGTAACTAAAGATGTGGAGAACTTCTGCTTATCTCGTGAGTAGTTCATCCGAGCTACTTACCTTTTTCTTGATTAATCGCACAGATCAATCTTAGTAACAAGAAGATTGTAGCAGGAGAATGAAGGCCAGATGTTCTGAAACATTGGGCGGGTCCATATTTCGGTGCCGATGGTATTGTAGAATCTTTCTTCATCCTTCTATTGTTTTCATGTATCTAACCAGTTAAGTCTTTGTACAATGAGTCCTAATTGTCATCTCCCTAGTCTTTGCAGATCATCTGTAACATTACCTTAAACCTTGCTGTTTCTCGCCATTTGGTTATTGTAATAAAATCACGGCCGTAACAAAACTGAATCTTTACATTACATGAGTGGTTGAATCTTTTGAATTCCGAGAATATTACAGCTTCTGATATTTATATGAAAAAGGGCATTTGTTTACTTTAGTTCCCTTCTTTTAGATTGCCAGTTTGCCTGAAGCAATCTACACTGTGCGAATTAGTCACATAGCTCTCTCTATTAATTGTTGGGTTGTCAATTAGTGCTGAATTGATCGCTTCTTGGTTGGCATATGCAGATGAGCTTGGAGTATTTTGCAATAGACTGCCAGGTAATTTGGTCACTTACTCATCATTTTCCCCTGAAAAAAAAATTATAATAGCTCATGTGCTGACCAGAACCGGCTCTGTGAATGATGGTGGAGGGGAAGATGTTTTAACACCGTGAAAGATGGTGGAGGGAAGAAGAAATAAAAGAATTATAAACATGAGATTAAATGTATAATTATATATTTTTTTATTAAAATAAGAATAAAGTAATAGTTTAAGGATTATCTAAGTTATCTTCTTTTTACCATACCTAGTCAGCACACGGTCAGTGTCTAACGGTAATTAATACTCGAGTAACTAAATGTTTAAAAAATAAAAATGTAAATGACCATAACAATCAATTTTCAAAATCGTTGACCAATAATATACACTTACTAAACATGAGTGATCAGTTGACCAATAGTATACACTTACTAAACATGAGTGACCATTCCAGTAGTTTACTCAAATATATTTATGGTTGATTTTTCATGTAGTTTTAAAAAGAAAATATTTATGTAAGAGGTGTGATGTAAAATAATTAAGGCTCAACAATCAAATAAGTGCTCAAACTGTACTTTTTTTAAAATAGGTGCCTGAATTATTTTTTGGGTCAAATAGGTGCCTAATTTTTTATTCCGTGACCCATTTAAGATTTTTCTGTGACAAACATTAATTTTTCTGTTATCTAATAAAAATCGAACACGTTGCATGTTTTTCTCATTTTCTAAAATTAAAATATGAAAATGAAAAATAAAAAATATTAATTAACCCAGCAATCTTCAATTTCTCTAAAAAAACCTAAATTCAAACCCTAAATCCTTAAATTCCTCTACCCGACCACCGATTTAACCACCACCAGCCACCCATATCTTCATTGGACCCCCTCTACTAAAAACATCAGATCTCATCGTTAAAAATTAACAAATGAACCATCAATTGCATCGTCGATGAACACTCAACAAAGAAGAAAAAAGAGGTCGATTGAGTTTCGGTCGACAACTAGAGGGTAGAGAATGTCGAAGGGTGAGGTACCCGACACTTGGGCGATGAATGGTGAAACCACTGACATGTGAGGGATATCGGACGGTGAGGGAGATGTAATTTGAGATTTTGATCGAAAGAAATTAAAACTTTGAGAATTTTGAAGAAATTCAGAAATTAAAAATATAAAAAGGCCACGTGTAATGTTCTGATTGGGTGACGAAATTTTTTTAACGGTCGTTGACAGAAAAACTTTAAATGAGTCACGGAATGAAACGTTAGACACTTATTTGACCCAAAATATAGTTCATGCATTTATTTGAAAAAATGATAGTTTGGACACTTATTTGACGGTTAAGGCAATAATTAATCTAATAACTTTATCCTTGAAAAGTTAAATTTTGTTTTGTCGGAAAATGAAAAAAATGGTAGCAAGGGAAATGTGCTTTGTAAAATCAGTTAATTTTTCCAATTTGACACTTTTAAGTGGTATAAATTTAGAACACAAAAGGGATAAATTTAATGAGGCAAAGGAAGTAGAAAAGATAAACTATGAAGAGGCTTATATGACAAATAAATACCTAAAGTTTATCAACTTTTTCATCTAAGTATCTAAAGAATTTTTGATCAAAATAAGTACATAAAGTATATTTTTTGGTTAAAATAAGTATCTAAATTTTTTTTTTTGTCAAAAATAAGTATTTAATGTATTTTTTCATTCAAACCCACATGTCAACCTTTAGAAACTTAAATAAAAAATATACTTTAAATACCTATTTTAACAAAAAAATACTTCAAGTATCTGTTTTGATAATATATATATATATATATATATATATACTTTAAACACTTATTTAAATAAAAAATGATTTAAATGTAAAGGTTATTATACTTTAAGTCCTCAAAAAAATAGATATGAAGTTTCTTCAAAGAGATGTTTTTTATGGGTAAATTTTACCAGTGGTCCCTTATGTGCAGCCTGTGTTCTATTTTGGTCACTCAATTTGAGATTTTGGCCATTTATATTTTCGACCGTTTTTTTGGTCATTAAATCGTTAACCTCCGATAACACCGATTAATACAATGACATAAAATTTGAATAAAAAAATTAATTTTTAATTTAACCCCTAAACTTTTAAATTTTATTTTTCACCATATTCGTCTTCAAAAGTCAAGACCATCCTCTTCATCTTCCCTTTCTTCTTCTTCACAACAATCTTCACTTCTCACCTCCTCTTGCTCTTAACCATCCTCCTTTTATCCCTCGCCCTTTTTGCCTTTGTTCTTCAATGGCATGACAGTTTAACTGACCCCACCGCCTGTTGGTCTCCTGAGCTGTTTCAATTCTCTTGTATATATTACCCGTTTTAGAATATGAGTTTTGCTTTGTCTACATCTGTTGTTTTTCTTGGTGTGTATATATATTTGCAGAGGTATTGTCAGATTCACATCAATTGACAAAATTGAGGATCTTAGTTTCTCAGAAAAGGTTAAAGCTTCACATCTAATCGATTTCTGGCCGAATCATAATCGATCCAAGCTGAAGCAATTGATTCCATGCTATTGAGATTAACACCAACATGGTTATCATTTATATCACCAAATTTTAAATCTTTCACATTATCGAACTCTACTGCAAATATATGGTTGCTGGAATTCCTGTTCTCGTTTGAATTAAGCAAACCTAGGTATTGACTGGGAGGGTCGAAAAGCTATTTCGAAGTTGAAAGAAGGAAAGCAAGCCCATGGCCACCGAGCTTCGGGTATTCAGGAACAATGGTGAAAATGAAAGTAGACGAAAAAGATAAGACATTATTGTTGTTTGAGTTCTTGAATCGAAATGGAGATGAGTAAAAAAACATGGCCACTTACACAAGGAGTAATGTTGGTTAAACATAGCAACCCATTACTTTTAACGTTTGTAATTCCGGTTAAGCTCATGTTGTTTTTGGCTGAACCATGGAATCAATTGAAGATAAACTGATCTAATTGTGAAAAGAAAAATTGGTCTGATGCAAAATAAGAAAAATCTAGAAAATATGTGCTTTTTCACTATAAGAAATGATTTGGAATTGATTCTTTAATGTTTTGAGCATTAGAAAGTCTGATTGGTTGAGAAAGATTGAACTAGAAAGAAAGAACAGAAGAGGTATCTTTGTAGAAAATTGAGTCTCACATGAGATTTACAGAAGAGAATGATTAAAGGAGAAGAAAAGGTAAGGGAAGATGAAGTGGAAGGTTTTGAAGAAAAAGATGATGAAAAATAGAGTTTTGAAAGTTTAGGAGTTAAATTAATTAACGTGACACGTCATCGTGTTAACGGTTGGGTGACTAAAACAATAACCGTCTAAAACATATATGACCAAAATATTTTTTTTTTAAATTGGGTGACCAAAATAGAACACGAGCTAAACATAAGAGACCTCCGATGAATTTTACCCTTTTTTTTTTATTTGGACACCTTTGGATCGGTGGATTGCCTAATCGATCGGTCCTTTGACCGATTGATCTCCTCAATCGCTTTGAAGGTCAGTAATTCATTTATCTCTCTCCCTTTACTTTTTAAATACTGGAATTGTAGCCTTGAATCCCGATGTTTCTTGTTGATTAATCGTTCTGTATTATTTTTTAAATATTTTTTATTGATTATGCTGATTTTCATAACAGATCTTATGTTTCTTGAATTTGAGATTACTTAATTTCTCAACAATCAAATGGGTCTTTAGAGGCTTTGATATCAGTATGACATCCTTCGAATTTTTGAATAATTCAATTATATTGTATTCTTGATTTTTTTTCCTAGTGAAACTGATACTAGTGAATTGTACGTTTGGTGTTTGTTTTGGTTTCGATTTGATTTTAATAGGAATCCTAGTTTTGGAAGAAATGGAAGGTGGGTTTGGGCCGGCCATGTTTGGTCCAGCTGCTGGCTTTCCATATGGGTTTCAACATTCATATCATATCATGGTGGCGATACTCATGGACACCACCACCACCACCACCACCACCACCACCACCACCACCACCACCACCACCACCACCACCACCAGATGCTGTTTCTGTTTATCATTGTTTGTGTTATCTTTGCAATGATTTATCAATAGACCAAATATGCTATCAAATCATGAATTGCCAACTTATTTTAGGATTGTCATTCCAATATTTTGTGTAAATCTAATAAATGCATTTTCCTTTTTTTTTTGTTTTTTGTTTTTGTTTTGCTTGGTGATTGGGAATTTATTGTATAGTATTTTCAATATTCATTTTTTGTTTATTTGATGGTTGCCATTAATATGTGGAGTGCCATTGGTTTGCTTTAGTATTTGTGTATTGAGAAATCTTAATGAGACTAATATTAATTTGAGTATTTTTTTCATTTGGGGTTAAAAATTGGTTGGGTCTTGAAATCGTAATAGCTTAAGATTAAGGATTAGTTAAATCTCTTGACATCTTAATGGGACTAGGCTTAAAATATATATGTAATATATATAAATAATCAAATATTTTAATTTTTTTGGTTTATTCGGTTAATTCTTGAAAAATCTTTAATCATTAACCTATCCAACTCCTATTTAACCGACAAATTAATCAAAATAAATTTCGATTTAGTCAGTTAATTTTTTTAACCCAATAATGAATATCCCCAATCAATAAGCCTTTCTGATGTGAAATATTTTATACATTAAAAATATTAAATTTGAGTAGGTTATATTCAAGGGACAATTCTAAAAACAAACGGCTTAAAAGCCGACTAAATACAAACCACTAAATTAGGGCCATTGGATGAAGCCGATTTTAAAAGTGATCGTTGGATTAAAAAAACAAAGGATTTATGGTTACCCGATGAACCGGTAACCCTATTAGGATGATATAGTTCATATATATTGAAAGGGAGCGGGAAAAGGAAATCCAAAAGTTAGGGCATCGGAACCAAGAGGACGAAGGCATTTTATCCATCAAGCAAAGAAGAAAATCTAAAAAAAAATCGGGGAGGAGATTGGGTTTGAACACGGATTTGGAGGTTAGTTCTTGCTTCTTGCTTCATTTTTTTCGTTTTTTATGATTTGAGCGAAATCATATTGCAAATGATGAAGGATTTTGTATAAACCGTTTGAATGTTCTTCCATAAAAATTTCTATTTGCTTTATAGTTGTAACGCCCGGATTTGGGCTTGGAAGATATCCGGGTTAGATAGGCCGGTTTGGGTTAAGCAATTTTGAGGAACAATTTAAAATTACAAATTTTAAAAGCTTTAGAGAAAAGGGGAAATTTTAAAAATGTGTTTTTTGGTAAAATGGGAAAAAATAGGTTTTTGAGATGATTTTGAATTAAAATAAAATAATATACTTCAAAAGGTTATCATCTTTTTCTCCTTCCCCCTTCCAAAGCCCATTTTCACGTTAAAACTCTCCCAAGCCATAACCACCAACCTTTTTCACCAATCTCCACCATTTTTGGAGGTATCAAGAGGTAAGCAACTTAGTTTTATTCTTCTTTTCCTTCCAATCTTGTTTTTAGCATTATTTTTTCGAGTTTTGAAGATTTTTTCTCAAGTTTCAACATTTGGGTAAAAATGGGGTTTTTGAAGGGTTTAAGCTTTTTGGTGAAAACAACATCTTGGGTTAGTTGTAAATCATACTTGGGTGTTGATAAAGTGTTGAAATGAGGTTTTAATCAATCAAACCCGAAGCTATACTTGGGAGTAGTGTTTGAAGTGAAATTTCTTAAGTTTTCGATTTATCTATGTGGGGAAATGAGAGTTGATGGGTTATCGGCTTCGAATTGATGCTTTTAGGTATATTTATGAGTGTTTTGAATATTTGAATTGATGGGTTATTGCTGGGTTTTGCTTAAGAACGAATTTGATGGTATTTTGGTGGATTTCGGCTTTGAATCGTTGATAGAATGTTGTAGATTTGTGGACTGATGTTTGACAGTGAATTTATGGAAGAAAAGGGGAGTAATACTCTATTTTTGGTTGGTTAGAAACATGGGAAATCAATTTGGGAGTTCTTGATGAGAATCCGTGAAGTTGCGGAAGCTTGAAGGAGGATCGTTAGCCTGTTTGGGGTTTTTGAGCCGGTGAGTGGAAATTGTTTTGAGGCTTTATAAAGTTCAAGAAGGTTGTCTAGGGTTTGGGTGGAGCCTTAGGGGCCAACCTAAACCCAAGTTTAAGTGAAGTTGTTTTCTTGCCTTGTTTCGTTAAGTGTCGATGAATGTGTTTATACACGTTGTTGGTCGAAGTGCAATTTGCTTTTATCACCTTTTAATGTTGTTGTGTTGTCATAGTTGTTGTCAAGTCTCACGTGATGGTTAGTTGATGTTGAGTATGGTGATGTGTAGTCCCACCGGTAATGACTAGTAGGTGAGTACGGTGATGTGTTGTCCCATCAGAAAGATGCTAGTTGTTGTGTACGGTGATGTGTAGTCCCACCGGAATGGTTGTGTATGTGCATACCGTGTTTCGTTTATATTTCCGTTTTATTGCATTTCTCCCTTAAATGGTTTTGTCTTTAAAACCATATATATGTTTTGAACTGCATTGTTGATGTGCTTTAGAGCTCCGCTCATTAAGCTTTTAAGCTTACGCTCTCTTTTCCAACAATGCAGATCGTTAGAGGCTCTGGGAGGCAAGTGGGAAAGGGAGAAGTTCTTGGAGTTCTTTGCTAGCTCAAAGTATGGTTTTCTTAGTTGTAATAATGTTTAGACAATGGGAATGCTAGACTTGTTGCTATGGAGTTGGTTTCCAAGCTCTTATGTTTGCTATTGTTAATGTTGTTAACATGTTTAAAGTGTTGAAGTATGCATGTGTTGGCTTTTGACCTCGTTATGGATGCTAAGCTTTATCTTTTGGCCTTTTTGGCTTATGGTTGGATTATGATTATCTTTGTTTCTTATCTCTTGTTGGTTGAATGCTCGTTTATTGTTTATAGGATCCGTTTGCCTCTAGATGGTTGCTCTATGTTAGCTTGTGTATGTATGCATGTTTACAGGTCTTAAGTTGGTGTTATGGTGTTGCTTTTTGGCTTAAACCAGCAAATTTCTTCATTGTCGAGTCAGGGGTATCGATACGGTTGGGGTCGCATCGATATGGTCTTCATGTTTTAAGCCAAGCGTATCGATACACGAGAAGGCGTACTGATACCATTTTTGCTACTGGAAATCTGAGAATTTGACAAGAAATTGAGGGTATCGTTACGGGCCTGAGTGTATCGATACAGTCTTCTGAAGTTGACTTTAGAGTGTTGACTGTTGGGTGTGTATCGATACCCACTTGTAAGGTATCGATACAGACTCTCAAGGTTGACTTGGGGAAGGTTGACCGTTGAAGGTGTATCGATACGGTCCCTTGGAGTATCGATACGGCCTGAGATAAATGGCCAAAACTTGTATTTTATTGTCTGATCTTGTTGGTTCTCGTTCTTGTTGTTTCTTCCGCTGTTAGTGGCACCACATAGGATATAAATGGCATCTAGAGAAGTTTACTTAATAAAAAAATAGGGTTGCTAATCAGAGTGAGATCCTAACGGGTTTCACTTCAGTTTTCCCCGTGTGACCCGTTTGGTTCGGTCTGTTGGCTAGACCGGGACGAGGGGTTACATTTGGTGGTATCGGAGCCTCGGTTACGAGGTCTCTCGGGAAGGTAAGTCAGGTAAGTTGGTTTGTTTGGTTTGTTTGCCATTGCACTGTGTGTGAAAGCATGTTTTATCGTTCTTGTTGTTGGTTGAAGTGTAGTTGAGCGTCCCCATTGCTAGGTATTGTTATTGGAAAATGGTTTTGATTAAATAGAGCTTGAGCACTTGGATCATTGCCCTTGCTGACCCAATGTTTTCTTGTGTGTGATGTGTTTATTGTTTAGATTTTATCTTCGTTATGGTAAGACCGAGAGGACGACCTAGAGTGGGTGACCAGGCACCCGGGGATGTGCCTCATGTTCCTTCTGCTCCCGATGGTAATGGGGCAGATGTCAGAGATAATGTGCCTCGGGCCAGTGTGAATGCTAGAGGTGAAGGTAATGGACCACAAGATGGGGAGAATGTTGGGGGTAATAGAGCTCAGGCTGGTCAGGGTCCGGCAGGTGCGGACATGACTCATTTGATTCAGACTATAGCCAGGGTTTTTCAGACAACTTTAGCCGGTATACATGCTGCAACACCACCTCAGGGTGCGGGGACTGGTTTACCCCTTGAGAGACTTCGTAGCTTGGGCGGAGTTGAGTTCCGTGGTTTGACTCCCAAGGGTTCAGACGCTTTGCTCGAGACTACTACACACATCTTAGGTTAGATGGAGTGCTCAGACGCTCGTAAGTTGGGTTGTGTTGTCTCCTTGCTTTAAGGAGATGCGTATGCTTGGTGGACTACCGTTACTTTGGGTATGACAGAAGCGGATGTCACTTGGGAATTCTTTCGAACAGCTTTTAGAAAGAAGTACCTTGGAGCCCGATATCAAAATGAAAAGAAGAGGGAATTCATGGCTTTAGTTCAGGGTGGTAAGACGGTGTCAGAATACGAGGTACAATTTGTGAGGTTGAGCCAGTATGCTCCCGAGTTGGTTCCTAGTGAGAGGGAACGGTGTGAGCGCTTCCGTTATGGTTTGACTAGGGATGTGAAGACGTATATGCTCGCTTCTGCTTACACCGAGTTTGATGTTTTGGTCTCTAGGCTCAAGGATATTGAGCAAAATTTAGGCTCGAATACTCGTGCTTGTGGGTCCGATTCCAGGAAGAGACATGTGGATTGGGACAGGAAGCATGCCAAGAGGCATGGAGATAGGAGGTATCAACCCGATTCGAGACATAGGGGCGGTAAACATGGACGCGGCTATCAGGGCCAAGGAGCTGTTGTTCACACTCCTGAGTGCACTAGATACGGGAGGCGCCATCCAGGCGAGTGTATGGGTACCTTTGGGGTACGTTGGAACTGTGGTTCTCGAGATCATTTGAGGAGTAAATGTCCACACCCGGCTAGGGGCGGATATGCTCCAGCTAGAGGGTTTGAGCATCAGAGAGGCTGTGGGCGCGGTCGAGGTAATTTTCAGCCGAGGAACGATGGTCAAAGGAACTTAGCTCATGTAGTGGCAGTTCAGCCCGAGGGTGGAGGACCAGCTAGGGTGTATGCACATCGAGAGGCTGGGAATGACACGAATGTCATCGTAAGTAATTTCTCGTTACAGTCTTTAACCTTGCTTTCTTTGGTAGATTCGGGTTCAACGCATTCGTACATTCTGGGTGAACATGCAAGATCTCTAAGTTTACAGTATGAGTGGCTAGAGGTAGGTGTGAATGTTACTAGTTTTTTGGTGAGACAGTGGTAGTTAGGAAGATGTATATGAGGCGTCCTTTGATGATTCAGGGCCATGTGTTTCCAGTTGATATGATGGAATTGTTGTTCTATGGTTTCGATGTGAGTCTGGGCATGGATTGGCTCGTAGAGCATAAGGCTAGGGTAGACTTTGAGACCAAGAGAGTCTCCTTGAGACTTACGGATGATTTTGAAGTTGTAGTAGTTGGCGAGAACATTAAGTTCTTTTCCAATGTTGTTTCTGCCTTAGAAGCTCAGAGATTGATGGGTATGGATTGTTAAGCGTATTTGGCCTATGTGATGAATCCGAATATGAGTGAGGTTAGACTACAAGACATCAGAACAATTTGTGATTTTCCAAGTGTCTTTCCGGAAGAGTTGGCAGGTTTGCCTCCAGACAGGGAAGTTGAGTTTGCTATTGAGACGTATTCAGATTTTGCATCTGTGTCTATTGCTCCGTATAGAGTGGCACCGAAAGAGTTGAAGGAGTTGAAGACACAGCTTCAGGAACTGTCAGATAGAGGGTTCATTAGGCCTAGTATTTTCCCGTGGGGTGCTTCGGTCTTGTTTGTGAAGAAAAAGGACGGCAGTATGAGGATGTGTATAGACTATAGACAGTTGAACGAGGTAATAATGAAGAACAAGTATCCTTTACCGCGAATAGATGATTTTCTTGATCAGTTGAGAGGTGTTTTGGTGTTTTCGAAGATCGATTTAAGATCGGGTTACTATCAGTTGAGGGTGAAAGATGTGGATATACCGAAGACAGCCTTTCGTACACGTTATGGGCACTACGAGTTCTTGGTAATGCCTTTCGGTTTGACTAATGCTCTAGCTGCATTTATGGACATGAAGAACTGAGTGTTCCACGAGTTTTTGGATAGGTTTGTAGTAGTGTTCATAGATGACATCTTAGTGTACTCTAGGACCGAGGAAGAGCATGATGAGCATTTGCGACTAGTACTTCAGATTTTGCTTGAAATCAGTTGTATGCCAAGTTGAGTAAATGCGAGTTTTGGATTAGGGAGGTAGTCTTCTTAGGTCATGTGATCTCGGCCAATGGAATTAGTGTGGATCCCAAGAAGATAGAAGCCGTAGTGAATTGGAAACAACTGAACTCAGTGACCGAAATTTGTAGTTTCCTAGGCTTTGCGGGGTACTACCGAAGATTTGTCGAGGGATTTTCGAAGATTACGGCACCCTTGACTAAATTGCTTCAGAAGAATGTTCCGTGTGAGTGGACAGGTGCAAGGCAACAAGCGTTTGAGAAGTTGAAGAAATCTTTGACCGAAGCTCCTATTTTGATTCAGCCTGAACCAGGGAAATAGTTTGTGATTTACAATGATGCATCGAATGTAGGTTTAGGTTGTGTGCTTATGCAAGAGGGTAAGGTTGTAGCTTATGCTTCGAGACAGTCGAAGGTTCACAAGAAGAACTACCCCACTCATGACATAGAGTTAGCTGCAGTAGTGTTTGCTCTGAAGATTTGGAGACACCACCGTTACGGTGAGAGGTGCACAGTTTATACTGATCACAAGAGTTTGAAATACTTGATGACTCAGAGAGAGCTGAACCTTAGACAACGTAGGTGGATAGAGCTCCTTAAGGACTATGACCTTACGATAGAGTACCATCCAGGTAAGGCAAACGTAGTGGCCGATGCTTTGAGTAGAAAAGTGGTAGTTGAGTTGCGAGCTATGTTTGCGAGATTGAGTGTGTCACTAGATGGCGGTTTGATAGCCGTGCTACAGGTTAAACCTTCGTTTGTTCAGTTGATTCAGGAGAAACAGTTGCAAGACGAGTCTCTGGCACCTCATGTGCAAGATATAGCCGAGGGTAGGCCTACATATTTCTGCTTTGGTGAGAATGGGATCCTATGTTTCAAGGATAGGATAGTTGTTCCAGAAGATGTCGAGTTAAGGCGTACTATCTTGAATGAAGCACATAACAGTCCTTTTGCTATGCATCCGGGTAGTACGAAGATGTACCGTGGGTTGAAGGAAGAGTACTACTGGATTGGGTTGAAGAAAGATGTGGCCGAGTTTGTGAGTAAGTGTATGGTATGTCAGCGAGTTAAGGCCGAACATTAGTTTCCTTCAGGTTTGTTTCAGCCGTTGAAGATTTCGAAATGGAAGTGGGAATGTATTACCATGGATTTTGTGTCAGGATTACCGTTGACTCAATCGAAGAAGAATTCAGTATGGGTGATAGTTGACAGATTCATTAAGTGTGCACATTTCATACCCGTTCATACTACCTACACCTTAGATAAGTTGGCTGATCTGTACAACAGTGAGATAGTGAGGTTGTATGGTGTACCAAAATCGATTGTGTCAGACCGATATCTGAGGTTTACAACCAGATTTTCAGAGTGTTTGCACCGTGCCTTGGGTACTTGGTTGAACTTCAGCACTTCGTATCACCCAGAGTCAGATGGTAAGTCAGAGAGAGTGATTCAGGTGTTAGAGAACATGTTGAGATGTTGCATCATCGATTTTCAGGGTTCTTAGGAGAAACACCTACCATTAGTAGAGTTTGCGTACAATAACAGTTATCAGGCTAGTATTCAGATGGCACCGTATGAGGCTCTGTATGGTAGGAAGTGCAGAACACCTATTTGTTAGGCCGAGGCCGGGCAGAAGCTTGTACCTATGCCCAACTTGCTTAAGGGCACTACCGAGAAGGTAAAATTGACTTGTGATCGCTTGAAGGCGGCTTTGGACAGACATAAATCGTATGTCAATTTGAAGAGAAAGGAGATAGAAAATGCCGTGGGTGACAAAGTGTTTTTGAAAGTCTCACCTTGGAAGAAGGTGATGAGGTCTGGTAAGAAGGGTAAGTTAAGCCCGAGGTTTATTGGTCTTTATGAGGTAGTCGAGAGGATTGGTCCCGTTGCTTATAGATTGAGACTGCCGGCAGAGTTAGAGAAGATTCATGATGTGTTCCATGTTTCGATGCTCCAAAAGTCTAGATCGGATCTGTCTCATGTAATAACAATGGAAGAGATCGAGTTGAACACAAATTTGTCGTCTGATGAAGAGCCGGTTGAAATTCTTGCTACGGATAGTAAAGTGTTGCGTAGAAGGTCTATCGAGTTAGTCAAGGTTTTGTGGAGCCACCGAGGTGTGGAAAAGGCCACTTGGGAGAGGAAGGAAGACATGAAGAAACAATTTCTGTATTGTAGAACTAATGTTTTGATATAATAATTGAAAAATGTTTTGGACTAATTTGAAAAGAATTTAAAACTTGTGTTTAAGTCCAAACAAATTGAATTTATGTTTGAGGTATTTTGAAAGGTTTTTGGCAAAGATTTTTCATGTTTTTAATAGCCAAACTTGTGATTTCACGTTACCAGTATCGATACGGTTGTACCCGTACCAATACCTTTTTGCCCCAGTTTGGCCACTGTCAAAACCCGTATCGATACGACCCCGATCCGTATCGATACGCCAGGTAAGCGTACCGATCCCATTTCAACCACTCTAACGGCTATTTCCCAACGGCTATTCAAATATGAACCCGTACCGATACGCCCTCAAGCGTATCGATATTCCTCAGCTGGCAAAAGCTCAACGGCTAGTTCCTATGAAGCCCGTACCGATACGGTGTCACATGTATCGATAGGACTAGCTGCAGAACAGCATTTATGAAGGGAAATAAAGTCCTCAACGGCTCCAATTCATCCCCAACGGCTAGTAACGACTACAAACTCATTTGGGAGTATAAAAGGGACCTCCAAGCATCAAGAGAAGACTAATGCTCATATTGTCAAACATCAAATGATCAAAAAGTGTCTTAGTGCTTAAATTGTCAATTCTTGTATAGACAAACACTAGTGAGCCAAAATTGTCAAATTTGCTCAAGTGTTTTAGGTTTTGGGTGAGTGCTTAATTGTGCAAACAAACACCTATTAGAGGGTTTTAAGTTTGCTTTCTTTGTCTCTTTGTAAAAAGGGTTTTGATCAAGGCTTTGGGTAGAAGCTTGATCGGTTGTAAGGGTTTCCTCCTAATCCTAGAAAAGGGGACGAATCAATAGTGGATTGATTGTGAAATCCTTAGTGGGGATCTAAGGTAGTGGATGTAGACCTTGGTTAGAAGGTTGAACCACTATAAATCATTGTGTCATTATCTTTTTAGCTTCCTAAACCCTTCCACCCAAAAATCCATCTCTCCACCACTTGGTGAGGTAAATTGGTTGATCGAATCGAGCCCCTAAAATCCCAACAATTGGTATCAGAGCTTGGCTCAATCGAAGGGGATTCACATCCTATTGAGAAGATCCGGCAAGCTCGATCACTATTTCATCAACCGGCTCAATGGCACAATCAATCGACAAACCGCCCTTCTTCGACGGAACTCATTATGCCCATTGGAAGACAAAGATGAAGTTCTTCATCAAATCAAGAGATTACAAGCTATGGGATGTAATTGAAGATGGTCCGTTCGTGCCTCAAAGAAGTAAAGCGGAGCGGAGTGCCGACGATCGCAAGAAGATGAAGCTTAATTGCAAAGCCTTGCACATCTTGTTTTGTGCATTTGGTCCATCCATCTATAAGAAGATGTCTTCTTGTGAGAGTGCCAAGGAGGTATGAGACAAGCTTGAAGTCACATACGAGGGGACAAATGAAGTCAAGGAGACCAAGATTGGGCTCCTAACTTTGGAGTATGAGAACTTCAAAATGGATCCGGAAGAGAACATCGAGAAGATGTTTGATAGGTTCTCCACTATCACCAATGGTCTCAAAGGCTGTGGAGAAGCCATCCCGGAAGAAAAGCTTGTTCGAAAGCTCATCTACTCACTTCCCGAGTCTTGGGACTCAAAGAGGACCGCCATCATCGAAGCCAAAAATTTGAAGACTTTGAAGCTTGATGAACTCATGGGGTCTCTCCTTACTCATCAAATCATGAAGAAGACCAAAGAGGATGAGAAGAAGAGGGAAGAAATTAGAGCTATGGGAGAGAAGAAAATCAAAGGGCTTGGCATCAATGCAAGTGCCATGGCTCTCAAATCCTCCACTTGTCATCATGTCTACTCAAGTGAAGAGGAGGATGAAGATGAAGAGATAGTTCATCTCTTCAAGAAGTGTGCCCCGTTCATGAAGAAAGCCTTAAGAGAGCTTGAACGAGAACCTAAAAGAAAGGAGAGGGCAAGCACTTCAAGCCATAAGAAGAAGGCACATTTGGCTACTTGGAGTGATGAGGACTCCACCGACGATGAACAAGCCAACCTTTGCCTTATGGCCATCGAAGAAGATTCAAGGGTAACTTCTAATTCATCTACTTCATGCTCTTATTCCTTTGATGAATTACAAGATGCTTATGATGATTTGGTTTTAGATTTTAAAAGCCACATTTTGAAAAACAATAAATTGATTTCAAAGTTAAAAATTCAAAATGATTTGCTTTCTAAAACCAAACTTGAACTTGAAGCAAAACTTGAAGAGTTTGAATTAAAATGTCTTGATTTACAAAAATTGCTTCAAAATGTTCAAGTAGAAAAAGATTTGATTTCCAAAGAGCTTGAAAAGAAAAACAATTTTGGAAAATCAAACTTTTATGTTAGACAATCTAGTGCCCCTAGATTTATTAAAGGAAAATGTTTTAGAAGTATTTGGGTCCCAAAAGGACTTAGTACTTCAATTAAAAAGGATGACATTGAAAAATGGATTCCTAAGGGGACTAAAATTTGTGCAACTAACGCTTATGGATCCAAAGAAATTTGGATACTGAAAATTACTTGATTGTCTATTGTAGGTGTGATGGAGATGTTCAACAAGTCAAACATTGAGGGGGAGCCCCATACACACAAGGAAGAACACTTGAAGAAGGAAGACTTCACATCCTCCCTTGGATTCAAGTGTTGGTAAAAAATTTCTAGTTGTTTTGAATTAATTTGTCTTATTTTTAGTTTATTCAACTAGATGATCATATATGATGGACTAACATTTTTTATGATGCTTTGAGTAAGGGGGAGCCATTTTTAAACCAAATTCTTATTTATGTCAAAACTTTTTACCTCTATTGTTATTTTGAACTTAATGTCTTAAATTCTTTTTGATATAACAAAAAGGGGGAGAAATGGTTTGAAAAATTGAATTTTCAAATGAATAAGGGGGAGCTTTATTTGATTTATTATCTTTAATCTCTTATTCACAATTTTAAAGTTAAAGGGGGAGAAACCCAAACAATTTTTCAAGTGAGTTTTATTATATCAAAAAGGGGGAGATTGTAGAACTAATGTTTTGATATAATAATTGAAAAATGTTTTGAACTAATTTGAAAAGAATTTAAAACTTGTGTTTAAGTCCAAACAACTTGAATTTATGTTTGAGGTATTTTGAAAGGTTTTTGGCAAAGATTTTTCATGTTTTTAATAGCCAAACTTGTGATTTCACGTTACCAGTATCGATACAGTTGTACCCGTACCGATACCTTTTTGCCCCAGTTTGGCCACTATCAAAACCCGTATCGATACGAGGGTTTAGCGTATCGATACGGACCGGGGTCGTTTCGATACGCCAGGTAAGCGTACCGATCCCATTTCAACCACCCCAACGGCTATTCAAATATGAACCCGTACCGATACACCCTCAAGCGTATCGATACGCCTCAGCTGGCAAAAGCTCAACGACTAGTTCCTATGAAGCCCGTACCGATACGGTGTCACGTGTATCGATACGACTAGCTGCAGAACAGCATTTATGAAGGGAAATAAAGTCCTCAACGGCTCCAATTCATCCCCAACGGCTAGTAACGGCTACAAACTCATTTGGGAGTATAAAAGGGACCTCTAAGCATCAAGAGAAGACTAATGCTCATATTGTCAAACATCAAATGATCAAAAAGTGTCTTAGTGCTTAAATTGTCAATTCTTGTATAGACAAACACTATTGAGCCAAAATTGTCAAATTTGCTCAAGTGTTTTAGGTTTTGGGTGAGTGCTTAATTGTGCAAACAAACACCTATTAGAGGGTTTTAAGTTTGCTTTCTTCGTCTCTTTGTAAAGAGGGTTTTGATCAAGGCTTTGGGTAGAAGCTTGAGCGGTTGTAAGGGTTTCCTCCTAATCCTAGAAAAGGAGACGAATCAACAGTGGATTGATTGTGAAATCCTTAGTGGGGAGCTAAGGTAGTGGATGTAGACCTTGGTTAGAAGGTTGAACCACTATAAATCATTGTGTCATTATCTTTTTAGCTTCCTAAACCCTTCCACCCAAAAATCCATCTCTCCACCACTTGGTGAGCTAAATTGGTTGATCGAATCGAGCCCCTAAAATCTCAACATGTATCTCTTTCCGTAAGGTAATTTCGAGGATGAAATTCCTTAAGTGGGGGAGAGATGTAACGCCCGAGTTTAGGGCCCGTGAGATATTCGGGTTACATAGGCCGGTTCGTGTTAAGCAATTTTGGGGAACAATTAAAATTACCAATTTTAAAAGCTTTAGAGGAAATGGGAAATTTTAAAAAGGGGTCTTTTGGTAAAATGGGAAAAATAGGTTTTTGAGATAATTTTGAATTAAAATAAAATAATGTAATTCAAAAGGTTATCATCCTTTTCTCCTTCCCCCTTCCAAAGCCCCTTTTCACGTTAAAACTCTCCTAAGCCATAGCCACCAACCTTTTTCACCAATCTTCACCATTTTTGGAGGTTTCAAGAGGTAAACAACTTAGTTTTATTCTTCTTTTCCTTCCAATCTTGTTTTTAGCATTATTCTTTCGAGTTTTGAAGATTTTTTTCTCAAGTTTCAACATTTGGGTAAAAATGGGGTTTTGAAGGGTTTAAGCTTTTTGGTAAAAACAACATTTTGGGTTAGGTGTAAATCATACTTGGGTGTTGATAGTGTTGAAATGAGGTTTTAAACAATCAAACCCGAAAATTATACTTGGGAGTAGTGTTTGGAGTGAAATTTCTTAAGTTTTCAATTTATCTATGTGGGGAAATGATAGCTGATGGGTTATCAGCTCCGAATTGATGCTTTTAGGTATATTTAGGAGTGTTTTGGATGTTTAAATTGATGGGTAATTGCTGGGCTTTGCTTAAGAACGAATTTGATGGTATTTTGGTGGATTTCAGCTTTGAATCGTTGAGAGAATGTTGTAGATTTGTGGACTAATGTTTGACAGTGAATTTATGGATGAAAAGGGAAGTAATATGTTGCGTGTAAAATAGTCTATCGCAATTATAATGCAAGTATACACGACGCAAGTAGTAAAGTGATACGAAGTATCGGATATCGTCTCCACAGGGATTGGGCTAATGACTTCACCTTATTTCACTGCACGAAGTAAAGGAAATAATTATGAGAAGTTGTCACGAATAATAATGTAAAAACGTAAATAAAGGAATTGAAATATCAAGATAGAGAGAATGGGCTGGTATTGAATTGCTCAGTAGTGCAGGTATTGAATTGCTTAGGATCTCCAATTCTGTCGTCGCACCCGTCACCGACAGCACCTGTCGCGGCGTCTGTCCGTTAGCTGTCGCGGCAGCGAACACTAACTCCGTACTTCAAGCTTGGCAAGAATCCCTGATCTGCCTTGCCCTATCCCTAGGCACAAGTCTGTCGATGATCACGTCTTTGATGATACCTCCCGGCGTGAATCGAAGGATAAACACCGATGTGTATGAATTCTTCCTTAGCCACTTAACCTCGCCCTATCCCTAGGCACGAGATGGTTCAACTATAAACTAGAGAACGCGCTCTTATCTCTTTCGTATACTTAACTCTCCCGATGCTAAGTAAATGGATGACCTCACAATGCTCTCCCGATGCTCTTGCAAGATATTAAAACCAAGATAAAAGAACTTGAAGTTTATTTTATTGAACTTGAAAAATCCTAAAACAAAGCAACCCTTGCAACTACTTTACAAAACAACCCGTAGCCCTAGGGGGAATTTAGAACATATCGGTGACAGGTAAACGACAGGGTTTAGGTTTCGGTTATGGGGTAATCGGTTATGCCCTAGGTTTAATCTATGCCCTTATATAAGCTTTGGGCTCAAGTTATCTAAGGTAACAAGGATTACAACTTTAATTAAAAGTAAGATTCTAATAAAGACTAAATCTCTAAAGACTCCTACTTTCCAGCCGCATCCTTGCTTTTAGGGATTTCCTCTCCTTGAGCTTTGGCTTGACATATCTTTTGATCCGGGGCTTGGAAAAATATTCGGCTTCCACACGACAGACGAGCAGATTTTTCTCTATCTATCGAGGTCCACTTCACTTTTCCTCTTCATAAATCTGCTGTCACCATGCTGTCACGACAGGTCCATGACAGGTTTGTCTTCTTCAGCTGCTTGTCCAGTTCAGCTCTCCTGCTCATCTGCCCTGCGCCTGCCTTCGACATCTACTATGACAGATACCTGCAAAAATAGCCATCTTTCAGTAGAATCCGTGCCTTTTATATAATTGTGATGTTTTATTGAAAACTAACCTAAATGCAATGCAATGATGCTTGAATGCAGCAGAAATATGGGTTAAAAAGGGTGTAAATAATAGAACTTTTACACACTCAACACACCCCCAAACTCAAGTTTTTGCTTGCCCTCAAGCAATGAAGACTTAAAAGAAAACTGAAAATTTTTGTGTTGGCCTTCAAACAGTGAACTGTCCCTTACCTGTCGCTCATTCTCTATGGCGGCAGCAACCTGTCGAAAAGGTTAGGATCTGTCCGGAATCTCCCTATAGCTCTCGTGCAGTGTGTGCATGCTTGTGAACAGTTATATGCTAAGATTCTCTTAGTTTCACTAGAATATTCAACTCCTTAACTCGAATTTTTATGCCAAAGTTTATTATTTTTTTAGAAGGCACATTTTCATGCTTCTTTTTCTTCTATTTTTCAAGCTAAGTTTTTCTAGAGCCAGTTTCAGGCACCTCTAGTTAGCTTCCTAGAGCCGGTTTCGGGCACCTCTAGGTTTTTGATTTTCTTTTGCTAAACTTCTTTCCTAGAGCCAGTGTTAGGCACCTCTAGGGGCTATCCAAGTTCTAAGCTTCCTATTCTAGTTTGGCTAAAAGAAATCTAAGCAATATAACAGTCACAAAAGTGTTTAAGTTTTCAGAACTATAGAAAGGCTCTAAACTTTTCCTTAACCTGTCCTAAAGATGCTGCCACGACAGAGCCGTCATGACAGGTAAGTTAGCTTCACAGATTTAAGCCAACAGTTTAAATTTTCTGATTTTTTTTTAAAGAACCTAAATAAAAATAAGACACAATAATTAATAAAAGATGTACTAAGACTCCATTAGAATGGAGGGTTGCCACCCCCAAACTCGAGGGTTGCATTGCCCTCAATGCAAAATGATATGAAAAATAAAGAAAAACAAAATAAATAAAAGTACATCACAAAAGATAAAGGCAGGAAGCAGTAAAGGAAAAAATAAAAACTTAAATTTTCACTCGCTGTCCTCGCTGCTGCTGCTGACGCGGATCTGATGGCGGCGCCTGCGCTGTGGAGGGGGCTGGGCAGGTTCCGGAGCAGGTTGATCAACAGGTTCATCAGCCTGTTGAAGGGCAGGTTCATCGGCCGGTTGAGGGGCAGGAGGCTCCACTAGTTGGATGTCTGAACTGCTGCCACTATCCCAGCTGCTACTAGTGATGGCTTTGGACAGCCGTCTCTTGTTTGCCACGTGCTTAATACGTTTTACCCGCGTGAAGTCGCTGTCCAAATTCCTCCAGACAAGAGGGCTGTCATCAGTGGCAGCTCGCTTGGTTCCTCGAGGGGAGGTGTCTGCCGGAGGGCTGCCGGCTGCCGTCGGGGATGGTGTGGAGGAGGCAGATTCTCCGTGGGGAGAGACAGGTGGTGTGGGAGTGGGGGAGGGGATATTGAAATAATGGGCGGGGAAGGTGGGGAAGATGACATCCGAAAAATTCAAAGTATTAGTGATGAAATTTACCGTTGCATTTGAGAAGTCACGGATAAAGGTCATCAAACCCATTTGGCGCTCCTCTACCCTCAGGATGGCAGCAAGGATGTGGGCGTTCTGATCTGCCGGAGCGGTGTTGGTGGCAGGTTCATCATCGGAATCAGCAGGAGGGGCATTGGGGTCGAAGGCATTGAGTGGCGATACGACTATAACCTCCATGAGGCTGGAGATGTTGCTGTCTGTCCAGCCGCTGCCCTTCTTGATTTTGTCGGAGGGCTCCTCTGGTACGGCAGCGCAGCGGCAGAGGGCGGTGATGGTGAACGGCAGGCAGAGTCGTGAGTCTGTGCGGAAAGCACAGTCGAGGATGCTGTCCCTCATGTATCTGCCCACATTGATGGGCCTGTTGTGCATAATGGAGTGGATAAGGGCCAGCCGCTGTCGGTTGACTATCGTATGGTGGGACGAGGGCAGGATACGCTTTTTGATGAAAGCGTTCCATAGTTTCGCCTCAGGGAGTAGCTGCGCCCTATTGACGGAGTTGGGGTTCTTCTTACTGGTGCTCCATGTCGTTCCCGCCTCTGTCAACTCCCTCATGACAACATCATGTCCGGCAGCGTCGAGGGTGTCCCAAAATTGTTGGTGAGCATCATCATTGGGGCCAAAGAAGAGGCCGAACACATGGTTGATGCTGCTGGCGGTGAAGGGAACTGCCACTCCTCGGACGGTGACAGATGTCGCCGTTTTGCTGTCGATGGCCTCATAAAATTCTCGGACCAATGTATCATTAAGCTCTGCCGGCTGCTCGGCAAAATCCTCCCAAAGTTGTGCTGTTATGGCCTGCATGATGAACGGCCGGAGTCCCATATGGGGGGCATCTCTGTTATAGATGAAGCTACGCTCCTCCCATAGTTCCTTTTTAGCGAACGGGGATGCTGCTGCTGAAGAAGAAGCGGCATCAGCGTTCTGACGGGTTTGTCGTGATGACATTTTGGTTGCAAGGGCTGAAAAAAAGAAAGAAAATAGATAAAACTAGAGGAGAATACAAGAGAGAAAAATCAGAAGTGAGGAAAAAATGAAAGGGGGAGGGGTTTATATAGCGGTCGAGTAGCTGCCCATTTAATGCCGCAACGGCAGGCGGGAATAACGGGGCGGCAGATTGAATGTAGCGTGTCTGACGCGTCTGACACGCATTTATGCGTCTGCTGTGCGTCTGCCGCACGCTTCTGCGTCTGCAGTGTCAGCCTGTTGACAGCCTGTCAAGTCCGTCTGCGCCGGCAGCTGAAACGACAGGTTATCATAAATGGGCTTTATTGGGCTGATGGATGGGCGATGGGCTTGGCTCACTTCTCCTTTTCTTCTTGACTCCTTTATTTCCTAAAAACTGAAATTAGAAAAACAAAACGTTATTCGAATAAAATAAACCTAATTTCCTAATAAATAATAGTAATTAATAAAATAAATAAAAAATAAAAATTAGGTTAAATTAGGGATGCCTTGTGGGGCATCACCTAAAGTAACCACTTCCTGTATTCCTGGGGCTTCAGTCCCCTGATAATGCTTGAGGCGTTGTCCATTGACTTTGAATTGGTGCCCGTCCTTTAATGATTGAATTGTAATGGCACCATGGGGAAAAACTTGGACCACTTGGAATGGGCCAGACCATCTAGATTTAAGCTTCCCTGGGAAGAGTTTCAACCTAGAATTAAACAACAACACAAGCTGCCCTGGGCAGAACTGACGTGGCAGCAACTTCTTGTCATGCCACTTCTTTGTTTTCTCCTTGTATATTCTTGCGTTGTCGTAGGCCATCGTCCGTATTTCATCGATCTCATTTAAATCTAACAGCCTTTTCTGGCCTTCCTTGTCCAAGTCCATGTTTACTGCCTTGATTGCCCAATATGCCTTGTGCTCTATCTCGACAGGCAGGTGGCAGGTTTTCCCATAGATCAATCGGAATGGAGACATGCCCAATGGAGTTTTGAAAGCTGTCCTGTAAGCCCATAATGCATCATTCAGAAGTAGAGCCCAATCTTTCCTAGTTGGTTTAACCATCTTTTCAAGAATGTTCTTCACTTCCCTATTGGAAATCTCAGCCTGTCCATTGGTCTGTGGGTGGTATGCTGTCGCGATCCTGTGCTTGACACCATATTTCTTCAAGGCGGCAGCGATTACCCTATTATCGAAATGTCTCCCTTCATCACTGATAATCGCCCTAGGGATGCCAAATCTAGAAAAGATGTTTTTGTGCAAAAACTTTTGGACCGTTTTGGCATCATTTTTTTGAGTTGCGATTGCTTCTACCCACTTGGAGACATAATCCACTGCTAGGAGGATGTAAAGATTTCCACATGAAGATGGAAAAGGTCCCATAAAATCAATCCCCCAAACGTCGAAGATCTCGACTTCTAAAATATTCTGCAGTGGCATCTCGTTTCTCTTCGAGATGTTACCTGTCCGCTGGCACCTGTCACAGTTCTTGTAAAAGTCCTGTGCATCTTTATACAGTGTCGGCCAGTAGAACCCTGACTGCAGCACCTTGGCAGCAGTTTTGTTGCCTCCTAAATGTCCTCCATATTGTGAAGCATGACAGTGATGGAGAATGTCTTCTTGTTCTTCTTGTGGTACACACCTCCTTATAACCTGATCTGCGCACATTTTGAAAAGAAGAGGTTCGTCCCAATAATAATGCTTAACATCATTTTGGAACCTCTTCCTGGCTTGATAATTAAGATCAGAAGGTAATATTCCGCTAACTATAAAATTAACGAAATCAGCATACCAAGGAAGGTCAGAAGACTTACCTGCCGCCATGGCTGTCGCGACAGCGATTGCGGCAGCAAAGAGCTGCTCATCTGGGAAGGTCTCCAGTATGTGTGTCTCATCGAATGGTAGACTCTGTCCCTTCTCCAACCTCGACAAGTGATCTGCCACCTGATTTTCTGTCCCCTTTTTGTCTTTGATTTCAAGGTCGAACTCTTGTAATAGCAAGATCCATCGTATCAACCTAGGCTTTGCATCCTTCTTTGCGAACAAGTACTTAAGGGCAGAATGATCGGTGTGCACTATTACCTTCGTTCCAAGTATATAAGAACGAAACTTGTCGATGGAGAACACCACAGCTAACAACTCCTTTTCTGTGGTGGTATAGTTCACTTGGGCATCATTCAATGTTTTACTGGCGTAGTATATGACATGAAATAGCCTGTCCTTGCGCTGCCCAAGTGCTGCCCCGACAGCATAGTCACTGGCATCACACATGATCTCAAATGGTTGTGTCCAGTCTGGTGGCTGTACTATGGGGGCTGTCACTAGCTTTTCCTTCAGAACCTTGAATGCTTCAGTACATTCTTCATTAAAGTCAAAGGGTCGGTTCTGCTCTAAGAGATGACATAGGGGCTTCGTGATTTTTGAGAAATTCGCAATAAATCTCCTATAAAAACCAGCATGCCCTAGAAAACTCCTAATGCCCTTGACTGTGGTTGGCGGCGGCAGCTTCTCAATTACCTCTATTTTGGCCCTGTCGACTTCTATCCCACGGCAGCTAATCTTATGGCCAAGAACTATCCCCTCATCCACCATAAAGTGGCATTTTTCCCAATTTAAAACAAGATTAGTTTTTTCACATCTTTCAAGTACCTTTTGTAAGTTGCCGAGGCAGCTCTCAAAATCGTCTCCAAAGACAGAAAAGTCATCCATGAAAATCTCAAGGAAGTCCTCAACCATGTCGGAGAATATAGCCATCATGCACCTTTGGAAGGTGGCAGGTGCATTACAGAGTCCAAACGGCACTACCTCCTTCATCGCATGGTTTAACCGCCTTTGGGCATCTATAGTCGGCTTATGATCTTCCTCAAGGAGGATTTTGTGCATGCATAATGCCGGACTAATGCCTTGAATGTCTGCTATCGTCCATCCAATCGCCTTCTTGTGCTGCCTTAACATGTCGATCAGCTGTCGTTCCTGTTCCTGCGGCAGCTTAGCAGAGATGATTACGGGCAGTGTGCCATCACAACCAAGATAAGCATATTTAAGCTGCCCTGGCAGGGGCTTAAGTTCTAAGACAGGTGGTTCAACAGTCGATGGCTTTTGGATTAAATGGTTATCCGAAGTGTAATTCAAAGGTTCGAATAACTTACCTGGACGATGGTTTAACCAGTCTACTTCCTCATGACCTTCAGTATCAGATGTATCGGATTCAGAGGAGTCGCTGTCGTCGGTGCTGTCGTCGTTGCTGTCGTCATTGCTGTCGTGACAGGTCTGTAGATGGCTGTCGCAGCAGTGACCAAATTTTATATCACGGCAGCCCGACCTGATGCAGGGTTGATCAAAGGTCACCTCAATGATGGCCTTACATTCTTCATCTACATCAGCATGTTTCATTGCTTGGAGAACATTCAACTTAATTTCTTGATCGTTCACGCGCATGGTAAGTTCTCCTTTTTCCACATCAATCAATGATCTTCCCGTGGCTAAGAAGGGTCGCCCAAGGATGACTGGTGCGTTCTCATCTGCCTCACAATCTAAAATAAGAAAGTCAGCAGGAAAAATAAGCTTATCCACTCTTACCAAAATATCTTCAATTTTTCCTTCGGGGTGAACGTAAGAGCGGTCGGCTAGCTGTAGGGTAACTGTCGTGGGCCGCGCCTTGCCAATACCTAGTTTCTGAAAAACAGATTTGGGCATTAAATTAACACTAGCACCAAGATCACATAATGCCTTACCCACAAATCTGTCGCCAATTACGCAAGGTATGATGAAGCTCCCCGGATCCTTCTTTTTCTGGGGTGGCTGCCGATGAAGAATACTCATGCAACCTTCTGTCATCTTTACCGTTTCAAATTCCCCAAGTTTAGATTTTTTCGACATAACATCCTTGAGAAATTTAGCGTAACCGGGCATCTCCCTAACAGCATCTAACAACGGAATATTAATATGAACCTGTTTAAAAATATCATAAATCTTTTTAAGTTGAGATTCATGCTTAGTTTGCTGTATCCGTTGCGGAAAAGGTGGTGGAGGACGGTAATCAGCAATGCGTCCTTCCCACTGCATGCGAATCTGAGGACGGTATTCATCTTTCTTCTCCTCTGTCGCTTCTGCTGTCGTGACAGGCTCATCGACAGCAGTCTGTTTATCACCTGTCGGGGCAGCTTCCTCGACAGGTTTATCCAAGGCGGGTTCCTTTTCTGTTTCAGCTTCTTTGTCCGGCCCTGGTAACTTTTTCCCACTCCTAGTAGTAATTGCCTTACATTGCTCATGTGGGGGCGGTCTAGCATTTTCAGTATTGCTAGGGAATCCTCCATTCTGCCGTGGCTTAATATGCTGCGACACCTGACCCATTTGTGTCTCTAGAGATTTCAAGGTAGCCTCATGATTTGTCATTCTCATCTTGGTTTCATCCATAAAGTTTTCCGTTTTCTTGACAAACTGATTAATATTCTCCATATACGTACCAGTCTGAGACATAAAGGTGGCCAGAGTCTGTTCCAATACATTACTCGTGGCAGGTGGTGGCTGCTGTTGCTGCTGAGGCGGCAGGTTCTGCGGCAGGTGCTGTCGCGTCAACAATCTAGGACCCCCTGATTCTGATTATGCGCTTGTGGATTCAGGGCATTGTTTGGGTTACTCCAGGAGAATTTGGGATCCTTCCTCCAATTAGGGTTGTAGTTGTTGGAATTATAGTTTGGCTTGTAATTTCCAACATATTTTCCCTCTTCTATATTTATCGGGCATTCATCCCTACTATGATTTCCCTCACAAGTAGCACAAACTTCCTCGACAGCAAATCCTTGTAATTCATCATCATTCAATAACTTTTTCATGGCTTTAGTAAGGAATGCTACCTGCGATTTCATAGTGCTGTCGGCCTCATAGTCCTTGACAGCAAGTACCCGTTTACCTCCTCTTCTAGCGGTTGGAAACTGCTCCTCATTCTTAGCCAGATGTTTTAAAACTTGCAGGGCCTCGTCCGGATCTTTATCCAATAATAGTCCATTCGCTGCAGAATCAATTCGAATGCGAGTTTGTAAGTTAGCAGCATTATAAAACTTAGTTACCTGATTCCAGACGGGAAATCCATGCATTGGGCAGTTTCGAAGAAGAGTTGTAAATCTGTCCCAGGCCTCGTGCATTGGCTCGTCATCTTCCTGTTGAAAAGTAGCAATTTCATTACGTAATCGCTCAGCTAAATGTGAAGGATTAAAACGAGACAAAAATTCACGAGTTAAATCTGCCCAAGTCATAATAGAACCCGGTGTCAGTTTATTCCACCAAGTTTTAGCTCTGTCCCTCAATGAATGGGGAAATAACCGAAGCCTCAGTATCTCCGGACTAACTCCTGGCAGTCTAAACGAACCACAGATCTCCTGGAACGTTTTGAGATGCTCCCTGGCATCTTCTGTCGCAGAACCACTAAACTGCCCGGCGTTGTTGATCATACTAAACATGACAGGTTTAAGCTCGAAGTTATCAACATCAATATCCGGCAGCGTGGTCTCCAGCTCTACATGATCGTTCAGCATGTAGTCACGACATGACCGTCGTCCACCTGCCGCGAGCGGGTCACCGACAGGCGGTACATCATCACCGACAGGCTGATTACGGGCCATCTGCTCTAGCTGTTTCTCAAGGTATTCGTTCCGGTCTAAGAGGTGGCGAATCTGTTTCTTAAGATTAAAGGAACACTCGATCTCCGGATCTAATTTATACTCAGGATCTTCACCTCTTTTCGATCTGCGCATAAACAAGAAAACCTTGTGAAAAGCAAGAGTTTAAAACACTAAAGAAAAATTAAATAAAATAAAAATAAAAACAAAAACAAAAACGAAAATAAAAACAAAAGGTGCAAGGAAAGAAAGGTGTAGTTATGTTGCCAATCCCCGGCAACGGCGCCAAAAACTTGTTGCGTGTAAAATAGTCTATCGCAATTATAGTGCAAGTATACACGACGCAAGTAGTAAAGTGATACGGAGTATCGGATATCGTCTCCACAGGGATTGGGCTAATGACTTCACCTTATTTCACTGCACGAAGTAAAGGAAATAATTATGAGAAGTTGTCACGAATAATAATGTAAAAACGTAAATAAAGGAATTGGAATATCAAGATAGAGAGAATGGGCTGGTATTGAATTGCTCAGTAGTGCAGGTATTGAATTGCTTAGGATCTCCAGTTCTGTCGTCGCACCCGTCGCCGACAGCACCTGTCGCGGCGTCTGTTCGTTAGCTGTCGCGGCAGCGAACACTAACTCCGTACTTCAAGCTTGGCAAGAATCCCTGATCTGCCTTGCCCTATCCCTAGGCACAAGTCTGTCGATGATCACGTCTTTGATGATACCTCCCGGCGTGAATCGAAGGATGAACACCGATGTGTATGAATTCTTCCTTAGCCACTTAACCTCGCCCTATCCCTAGGCACGAGATGGTTCAACTATAAACTAGAGAACGCGCTCTTATCTCTTTCGTATACTTAACTCTCCCGATGCTAAGTAAATGGATGACCTCACAATGCTCTCCCGATGCTCTTGCAAGATATTAAAACCAAGATAAAAGAACTTGAAGTTTATTTTATTGAACTTGAAAAATCCTAAAACAAAGCAACCCTTGCAACTACTTTACAAAACAACCCGTAGCCCTAGGGGGAATTTAGAACATATCGGTGACAGGTAAACGGCAGGGTTTAGGTTTCGGTTATGGGGTAATCGGTTATGCCCTAGGTTTAATCTATGCCCTTATATAAGCTTTGGGCTCAAGTTATCTAAGGTAACAAGGATTACAACTTTAATTAAAAGTAAGATTCTAATAAAGACTAAATCTCTAAAGACTCCTACTTTCCAGCCGCATCCTTGCTTTTAGGGATTTCCTCTCCTTGAGCTTTGGCTTGACATATCTTTTGATCCGGGGCTTGGAAAAATATTCGGCTTCCACACGACAGACGAGCAGATTTTTCTCTATCTATCGAGGTCCACTTCACTTTTCCTCTTCATAAATCTGCTGTCACCATGCTGTCACGACAGGTCCATGACAGGTTTGTCTTCTTCAGCTGCTTGTCCAGTTCAGCTCTCCTGCTCATCTGCCCTGCGCCTGCCTTCGACATCTACTGTGACAGATACCTGCAAAAATAGCCATCTTTCAGTAGAATCCGTGCCTTTTATATAATTGTGATGTTTTATTGAAAACTAACCTAAATGCAATGCAATGATGCTTGAATGCAGCAGAAATATGGGTTAAAAAGGGTGTAAATAATAGAACTTTTACACACTCAACATAATACTCTGTTTTTGGTTGGTTAGAAATAGTGGAAATCAATTTGGAAGTTCCGGACGAGAATCCATAAAGTTGCGGAAGCTTGAAGGAGGATCGCTAGCTTGTTTGGGGTTTTTGAGCTGGTGAGTGGAAATTGTTTTGAGTCTTTATAAAGTTCAAGAATGTTGTCTGGGGTTTGGGTGGAGCCTTAGGGGCCAACCTAAACCCAAGTGTAAGTGAAGTTGTTTTCTTGCCTTATTTCGTTAAGTGTCGATGAATGTGTTTATACACGTTGTTGGTCAAAGCGCAATTTGCTTTTACCACCTTTTAATGTTGTTGTGTTGTCGTAGTTGTTGTCAAGCCTCACGTGATGGTTAGTTGATGTTGAGTATGGTGATGTGTAGTCCCACCAGTAATGACTAGTAGGTGAGTGCGATGATGTGTAGTCCCACCAGAAAGATGCTAGTTGTTGTGTACGGTGATGTGTAGTCCCACCGTAAAGATGCTAGTTGTTGTGTACGGTGATGGGTAGTCCCACCGGAATGGTTGTGCATGTGCATACCATGTTTCGTTTATATTTACGTTTTATTGCATTTCTTCCTTAAATGGTTTTTTCTTTAAAACTATATATATGTTTTGAATTGCATTGTTGTTGTGCTTTAGAGCTCCGCTCACTAAGCTTTTAAGCTTACCCTCTCTTTTCCAACAATGCAGATCGTTAGAGGCTCCGGGAGGCAAGTGGGCAAGGGATGAGTTCTTGGAGTTCTTTGCTAGCTCAAAGTATGGTTTTCTTAGTTGTAATAATGCTTAGACAATGAGAATGCTAGACTTGTTGCTATGGAGTTGGTGTCCAAGTTCTTATGTTTGCTATTGTTAATGTTGTTAACATGTTTAAAGTGTTGAAGTATGCATGTGTTGGCTTTTGACCTCATTATGGATGCTAAGCTTTATCTTTTGGCCTTTTGTCTTATGGTTGGATTATGATTATCTTTGCTTCTTATCTCTTGTTGGTTGAATGCTCGTTTATCATTTATTGGGATCCGTTTGCCTCTAAATGATTGCTTTATGTTGGCTCGTGTATCTATGCATGTTTAGAGGTCTTAAGTTGGTGTTATGGTGCTGCTTTTTGGCTTAAACTACCAAATTTCTGCATTTTCGAGTCAGGGGTATCGATACGGTTGGGGCCGTATCGACACGGTCTTCATGTTTTAAGCCAAGCGTAATACACGGGAAGGCATACTGATACCATTTTTTCTACTAGAAATCTGAGAATTTGATGAGAAATTGAGGGTATCAGTACGGGCATGAGTGTATACGGTTCTCTGAAGTTGACTTTGGAGTGCTGACTGTTGGGTGCGTATCGATACCCGCTTGTAGGGTATCGGTACAGACTCTCAAGGTTGACTTGGGAAAGGTTGACCGTTGAAGGCGTATCGATACGGTCCCTTGGAGTATCGATACGGCCTGAGGTAAATGGCCAAAACTTGTCTTTTATTGTCTGATCTTGTTGGTTCTCGTTCGTGTTGTTTCTTCCGCTGTTAGTGACATCACATAGGATATGAATGACATCTAGAGAAGTTTAATTAATAAAAAAATAGGGTTGCTAATCGGAGTGAGATCCTAACGGGTTTTGCTTCGGTTTTCCCCGTGTGACCCGTTCGGTTCGGTCTGTTGGCTAGACCGGGATGAGAAGGTTACAATAATGAATATTGTAGAGGAGATTGGATTGGAAGAAGAAATTATTAGGGTTTAGGGTTATTAGTAGTTTAGGGTTCTGCTGCAATAAAAAAGTAAAAGCAATTAAATTGAAATTAAAAGTAGGAACAAAGATAACAATAGTTAAAAGAAGGGTTGAACACCTTTATTAAGAGGATTAGAGGCTTGAATAACTCGTTGACTTTCTTTTTAAATAACAAAAGAAATTTGGCTGAATAATTCAACGATGTTTCAATTGGGATTGATAATTGTTAGAAATGTAGAGTAGATTGGATTTGAAGAAGGAATGTTTAGGTTAGTTAGTGCTAGTTCCTTCATTTTCCCCCTTTTAATTGTAGTTGTTATGGTACGAAAATGTGAAAGAAATATTGTTGAGGAGATTGGATTGTAAGAAGGATTGTGTTGAAATCAATGTAATGGTTATGATTTTTGGTTGAGATGATTATGGTTTTTGGTTAAAAATGGTTTGCACATGCTCTAGTATTGAATGTGTTGGAAGGATGTGATTGTTTCTTAAGAACAAATAGGTGATTTGAACTAGTATGTAATTTTGGGAAATGAGTTTTCATTACACATGGTTGAAAGCAATATTTCTTGGTTGATACTATTTGTCGAACTTGAGAACGAAACAAAAACCTCCATATATCATTACATTTGAAGGGAAAATTTAATCATAGGTAGTATTTGCATCAAAGTTTTCATTTGTTAGACATATTCTTATAAATAGTTGGCAACTATATACTTTGCTAAAACTAAAATGTAGAATTCATATGTCAATGTAAAGAGGTGAAATAGAACATGTCCTTGGAATTCATATGCAAAATCATATTCGTGAAGTTCAGATTTTATAGAATTGTCATCATTTTTGTCTTCCAACGTTCCCTCTTTGATTGTTTTAGGTACACGTTGCATGCAATGGAGCATAAGAAGAAGTCCGATAAAGGGGTGCCTAAGGCACCTAAGAAATGTACACCATATTTCCATTTCTAGTAAGTTGAAGTTTAATGTATATAGAATTGTTGAATTTATTAAATATGAGTTGCATAAGCCTGTGGAATTTTGTTTTACAGTAAAAGCGAATGTAAACGTTTGAAGGGGTAAGAAGAAAATGAACAACAATGTAAGTGTGTTGTGTAATGGTTTGTTAAGTGTACATGGTATTTGTATTTGACTAATTGTGGGACTGATACAAGAAAGAAAAGCACTGGGTTTGAGGTGGAAGCTGATGAGTAAAGATGAGAAGAAGCCTTATGTACAAATGTAAGGCTCAGTCTGAATGGAAAGCTGAAGGCAATGTGAAGGAAATTGTACTTTCTCAAAAAGACAAAAAGGTAAGTGAATTTGTATAATTATTTTTGGAGAAAGTGATGAAAATATCCTAACATAATATATATTCGCGTAATAGTTAAGTAATTAATGTTTGTATGAAATGTTGTAGGAGATATCTTCAAGATGTAGCCTCATTAAGCTGTCAGATCTGTTTGAAGAGATAATGAAGTTGAAGATTGAGGGTATTGTTAATGAGTTAGGGTTTCGTCCGTTATTGGAAATGAAACCGAGAGCAATTCATCGCGACCTATGTCGCACTTTAGTAGAGAATTTTAATGTCCACAGCTCGATGATGGAATTTGGTGGACATAAAATTCCAGTCTTGGTTGAAGATGTGGAGGTTGTATTGGGTTTGAGGAATGAAGGAGTGGATGTTGAAATGGGCACGATAAATGTTGATGCAAAAGAGATGGCATCGAAGCACCGAATAAAGAGGGATACCATAGTGAAGGAACTTGAGCAGTAGATACTTAGCGATGCTTTTCAGGGAGACGAGTTGAGAGCTCGTGTTCTTCTTTTCATTGTTGGTGTTTTTATAAGTCCAAATGAGAACTTGATGCCTTCCTCAGAACATTTGCGGTTGTTGTGCCCAGTGGGGTTGAACGGAAAACTCAATTGGTGTAAATATGCATATGAGAGGTTACTTGATGGAGTAGCCAAGTGGAAAGTTCGTGGTGGGTTGGCATACATGACTGGATGCATCGCGATATTAGAGGTAATTTATGTTTAAAAGTATGTTTTGTTCGAACGTAGTAGTTATTTCATGTGATTGAGTTTATTGAGTTTTATTATAATGTTTTGATTAATAATAAATGTAGGTGAGTTTATTTGATTTTTGGAGTGGAATCGCGAGCAGAAGAGTTGATGCCGCTGATGGTCGCGGTCGCATACATGCTTGGGGCAACAAGAAGGAAGTAAGGAAGATTGTAAACAACCTCAAGGATGAAAGGCCCCCTAAAAAACTCAAGGTAAATGAGTTAAACGATTTGGTATCATATAGGATGTTGTGGTTATATGAAATGATTTACTGATGATGTTTGCAGGTACTTGGGAATGATGATGAAAATGTGGAAGGGGAAGAAGGGGGAAGATTCGATGGAACAAATGATGTGGTTATAGAGATGATGCACACGGTACTGTTAGAGTTGGGTGGAATAAAACAGAGTCTGGAAGCCCGTGTGGAGAAGGAAAAGGAATTTGAAGAGAGTTTAATGGAATTGAAGGAGGAATGCAAGAATTTAAATGCCAACATGATAGAATTGCAGAAGTCATTGAGGAAAGTTGATGGAGAACTTGTTATTGATGTTCAAGAAGAGGAAGAAGTGGTTGAGAAAGGGGAAGTCAGAGAGTCCGATCTGAACCATGGACTTGATATTGACGAGGACCCATTGATGGACGATGTCGAGTGGTTGAAGGAAGAAACCGTTGCAGTCCCAGAAACAAAGAAAAAGGTATAAGCATTATAAGTTATTTTGATCAATGTTTCATCAAGTTAAGGTATGAGTTTATTGTTGTTGATATTGTTGGTGTTAACTTGTAGGGCAAGGCAAGAGCAGTAGCTAATGCAAAGGTTAGTGGCAAAGGGATAAGAGTAGTAATGAGAACTCAGAGCATGAATAAAGTCAGCGTTTGAAGGAAGTGGGATGTGGACAATGTTTGGTTTAAGTAGGGTTTGTTTAGAACATGATATGATGTGTTTGATTATGCATAATGGGTGAAATTCGTATGTTATTCAAACTCATTGGAGGGGTTTTATAATTACTGAGGTTTTGTAATATATTGTAATTGGTTGAACGTGCAATACTTATTTGTGTCATTAAGTATTAAACAACAAATGTGTAAGGATTGTAGTTACTAACGTACGTGCAAGTACCAGAGGGAGTAGGCTCGTCAGCGAAAAACACGTGCGACTATATATGGAATACGCCTTTGCGTGCAGGGTAAGCAATCTGAAACTGAAAGTATGCTACAATGATGTTGTTCTGTTCAATATAAGTTGTAAGTTTTTGTATTGGTGCAGTGAAGTCGTCGTAGATTTTGGCCACACATATTTGTCTATAAGCGATGCAGATACGTTACGACCAGGAAGTTGGGTCAGTTCAATAGTTAGTAGATTTGACTATTCCCCATAAAGCAGTTTGCAGCATATTTGAAGAAATTTTGTATGATAGTTGCTATATGTTTTGTTCATGGTTTAGGTTATAGATGTCGTTAGGTTTACAATTGTTGATGAAGATAAAAGGAAGCAATCTAAAGCAATGAGAGGGTACATCCCGTGTGCATTGAGTGTATGTTTAATATTAAAGAATTTTATGTCAATTATCAACAAATGGATGTGGTTTTGTAAGGAAACATGGTTAATAATAAATGTTGTCTTGTAGTCTCAGCCTATCGAAGGGATAATGGATGTTGGTTCAATTGCTGATTATTGGCATCATATTTTCAAAACGTATGGCCGGTTGATGGACTATAATGTGGTACGCAGAAGTATTAATATATTAAACATCTCATGCACTTTCATGTCATATGTATATTACAAGAGAAATCGTTGATTGTTTTAGCTCTTTATCCCTGTGAATGACAACGAGACTCATTGGTTTATGTATGTGGTGGATCTTGATGTTGGTGAAGTGAAGGTACTCGACAGCTTGCCAATGACCCGAGCCAATGCTGCAAGAGTGGCTATGGCCCAAAACCTGGTAATAAGCGAGAACTACGAACTTTTAATCTGCCACCGTTTAAGATGTGACATAGTATGTAAAAACATACAAATGTTTGTGCATGTAGAGGAATAGTTTAGGGGAATATTTAAAAGATAAGAAGTTTGTCCAAGTGTTTGGCTCAACATCAAGGCCGTTGAGCGATCTGCGCGTGATGGTGGAAAAAGTCAAACATCAGGATAATGGGTACATAGTATGTAAAACCATACACAAAACCTTATAAAACTTGTAGCAAAGTATGTTTTTGGTATGAAATTGTGTATGTACACATTTCCTTACAAGTACATGAGCCATTTTAAACCTTGGTGAAATGGTGTAATACAAAAGGTATAAACCTTTTATGCAGGTCAAACCGGCACCAAAACCCCATATAGGTGGTTTCGATGCCCCCTACTGGAATTAAAAGCACTGAAACCCCTTATAGGAGGTTTCGATGCCCCTTATAAAACATGTACCAAAGTATGCTTTTTGGTAAGAAATTTTGTATGTACACATTTCCTTACAAGTACATGAGCCAAATTGAACCTTCGTGAAACTATGTAATAAAAAAGGTATAGACCATTTTCTCTTGCAAAGTTGTACCAATTTGTGTACATTTGCTACTACTAAGTGTATCCAGTACCGAAACCTATAAAGATGGTTTCGATACCACTAAAAGGAATCTGCCTTTTCAGTGTTCTGTCTTTTCACTGTAATCACATGAACTGTTTCATGTTCATCATGTATAAAGCTGGTTTCGATACCCCCTAGAATGAATCAGCCTTTTCAGTTTCGTGTCTTTTCACTAGAATCACATGAACCATTTCATGTTCATCATGTATAAAGCTGGTTTCGATACCCCCAGAAGGAATCAACCTTTTCAGTTTCGTGTCTTTTCACTAGAATCACATGAACCATTTCATGTTCATGTACCTTCGATGAACAGACATTGTGCCTTCTCACTTTCCCTCCTTAGTTTTCACTTCCCCCAACTGAAATTCCCTATATATTAACAAATCTTCTCTTTACTCTTTACAACATCTTCTATTGAATATACACAACCCTTCGCTCTGAAATTAGTTCTCCTTCACCATCTTCTATTCAATATCTTCAGATACAATGAGTTCGAGCAGAGCTTCTAGTCACAATCCTGACCCATTGTCAAAGAGGAAACTTGATTTCGACTCAAAATCAAACAGCGATGATGATGTCTATTTTTATTCTGACGAAGAGGAGGAACAAATCCATGAGACATTGAAAACAAGCAGATGGTTCAAGAAGTTTTTCGAGACCTTCGATAGAATGAACACAATCAATGACCCTTCTACTCAATGACAGTGTCCAACATGTCAAAGAGGTCCTGGTGCCACTCACAGGTTTCTTGGTCTTCAGTCTCTATTGACACATGCCAAAACCAAAGGAGGACCAAAGCGCAAACTCCATCGCCAACTTGCTTAGTTATTGGACGAGGAATGGGTACTTCGGTTGTTCCTCAAGGTCAAGCTTATGGGGAATGGAGTGGTTTGAGAGATGATCAGAATGATGCTGATATTGTCTGCCCCCCACCTTCAAATGATGAGGAAGAGGATCACCAAATACTCTGGCCACCCATGGTGGTGATAATGAACACAAGGCTTCATCAAGATGCAAATGTGAAGGTAGTTCTATAACTTATGGATTATGTTTTCATGAATATTACAATTCCTTAACTTGTAATGTCTTGCATTTTCTGCTTCAGTGGCTTGGTATGGGAAACCAAGAGCTTCTTGCCTATTTCAGCTCCTATGTTACTATTGTTAAGGCTCGCCATTCTTACGGTCCTTAGGGCCATCGTGGGATGAGCCTTCTAATTTTTGAGAGCATGGCAAGAGGTTTTTTCGATGCTCAGCGTCTGTATACCCAGTTTGCTGCCCAAGGTTTCGATAGATAGTCTTGGGAATGTTGTCACGGCTTCTTGTATGGTCCAACCAAACAACGCCAACTTTATGGTTATATGGCTGCCAAAGAAGACACCGACAAATTCAACCGTCATTCTCAAGGTTTTCTCTATCATTTTCTTCTTTTATACAAGATGCATTTCTGCTCATACTTATGCATACATGTTTTATTCATTAGGAAACTATAGGGTCAAATTTGAGTTGCGGTTATATACAGAGATGGTTGGTCAGCACAGTTCACAACGAGAGGCTGGTCCAAGTGCCATGGGTGGCAGAGGGCATGAAGGTCGTTTCCCTGGCCAGGGATGAGGATTGAGGAGGCGATATTATTTTAGTTTCATTTTTTATTTCAATATGTAATTGAAGAACTTGGGACTTGAGTTTTTTTTGTTTCTTAAATATACTTCATCCTTAATTTTAATATGATCCTTGTATCTTACTCTGATTGTTAATTTTCAACTAATAAGGGGTTTCTTGAAGTCCTTCAAATATTTTCATATCTGCTAAACCATCACCGAAACCATAAAATGGTGGTTTTCGGTGCTGGTTTCGATGTCGTCTTCAATGTCATCAATTTTTCCCATTTTGTATTTGTGAATATATATAAATCCTTATAATACATGTACCAAAGTATATTTTGTAAGTAAATTGTGCATGTGCACAATTCCTTACAACAAGATCCATTCTCACCCTAACAAAAGTAAACATAGGCCTCATTTCTGCTCAACCAGCACCGAAACCCCATATAGGTGGTTTTGATGCCACATAAAGGACTTTAACTTTTGCCCATTCTGCCAAACCAGGACCGAGACCATATATAGGTGGTTTAGATGCCCCTTATAAAACTTGTACCAAAGTACCCCCTCCGTCCCAGTGTAGGAGTCACATGTTGACTTTTTACGAAGTTTAAGAAAAAAACTTTTTTATTAGATATGCAATAAAAAATATCTAAAATGACACTTCTATCCTTGAGGAGCTTAACTTTATTTGTGGTAGAAAATCAGTTAAAGTTTGGCGCCAAAATCCTTTCATTTCCACGCAAAAAATCAAAATTTTTACCTTAATTGTTGTTACTAAAATTTCTCAAAATTTAACTCAAATTGTTGGCACCAACATTTACGCCTTAACTTTTGGCACCAAAATTTTACTCACCATTTTTTAAATTTAATAAATCCTTATATTTTCTCTTTAAAACTCTTAATATCTCAGTTCTCTTTTTTTTACTCTATTTTCATGATCGTAAACTCTTTTTAAATTTTTTTTCTTCATCTCATCTATTTCACGATGGATTCAAATAGTATTAGTACTTCAATGGAGTGTTCAACGATAAATACAAATCGAAGACAATTAACAAAGCGTCTGACTATAGAGCACCGACAAGCATTATTCGAGGTTTTATTAAAACAAAGCAGTGATGGAAAGTTAAAGAAAGGTTCTATAAGTCGAACTGCAAATATGTTTTCAGTCTCAACAAGAACTGTGATCAGCTTATGGAATCAAGCAAAATGTTTGTGAAACAAGGTATTGTATTTGATGTTGGCAGCATGTATCAACAAAAGAGTTTTTCAAAAAGAAAGATTTCTATTGATATGGATCGCATATTGGAAATTTCACTTTGTAGAAGGACAAATATTCGTTCAATGGCTAAAGCTATAAATTTGTGAAAGTCGACTCTTCATCGCCGAATTAAAGAAGGTGCCATTAAGCCACATACCAATGCTATTAAACCTCATTTGACTGATGCAAACAAAAGGGATAAATTACAATTTTGTTTATCGATGATCATACCAGGTACTCTCACCACAAACCATTTGTTTGTTGACATGTTTAATGTAGTGCGTATTGATGAAAAATAGTTTTATATGTCAAAAATATCAGAGAGATATTATCTTCACCCACAAGAAGTTAAGCCTTATCGTACTTGTAAAAATAAACGGTTCATTACTAAAGTGATGTTTTTAGCTGCAGTTGCTAGGTCACGTTTTGATGAGTTTTCTAATTGTGTATTTTCTGGAAAGATAGGAATTTTTTTATTTGTATATAAGGCACCAGCAAGGAGAAATAGTAAAAATAGGCAAGCTGAAACTTTAGAGACGAAACCTATTCTATCAGTGACTAAAGATGTCACCAGAGCTTGTTTAATTGATCAAGTGCTGCCAGCAATTAGAGCTCAATAGCCTAATTTTAATGACAAAAAATTTTCATTCAGCAAGACAATGAAAAGCCTCATATTAACATTGATGATGAACAATTTTTTCAAGTTGCAAGTGTTGATGGATTTGATTTTCAACTGATTTTTCAGCCTTCAAATAGTCCCGAGTTGAATGTATTAGATCTTGGATTTTTTAGAGTTATACAATTTTTGCAACATCAAGAATCTCTAACAACAATTGATGAATTAGTGGTTGCTGTAGAAAAGTCTTTTAATGAGTTGTCATCTGAGAGTTTGAACAATGTGTTTTTAACATTGCAATCTTGTATGGTTGAGATTATGAAAGATAAAGGAAGGAATAATTATAGGTTGTCACATATGGGTAAGAAAAGTTTGGAAAAAAAATGAAGAACTTCCGATTCAACTTTATTGTGATCAAGATATTGTAGAAGAAGCTTCATTGCATTTACAAAGTCTACACCAGATGCGTTGAATGTCATGACTTTATGGGTAGTATTTTGAAATTTTTTGTTTAGTCATGAGTTTTTTTTTGTAAATCTAGATTGTATATGGGTTAAGTAAGTATTGTAGTGGTGTTTAGGTTATTAGATAAATATAAAATGATTGTGCATATATTTTGTAAAGCACTTTGTAATGAAAATTTTAAACATGGTAGTGTTAAGGCTTAAAAATCTAATATTTACCATATATTTAAATGAGATACGAATTGTTTTGTTTTTCTGATTTTTACAATTCTACTTTTTGTACAAGCATCATTTAACAGTTTGATAATGATCCATTTTATGTTTTAATTTTAAGATTTGTACATTAAAATCATTCTTCGTTGCTATGAATAATTTATTTAGTTAACTTTTTAACCCAAAACTATTTTATCTGATACACCAACATGTGTTCAATCATTAATAATAATTTCATTAATATATATATATATATTAATTTCAATAATTTGATGGTAATGCTATTAATTTCACTAATTTATGAGTAGTAATCTTTTAAATTTGATTTTAAATATTTTTATTAGTAGTGATTTTAACACCAAAGCATACAAAGGGTAGAAGAGGAATACAATTTTTAAAAGTTGTTTAGTTTTTCAAGGTGACAGTTTGACTAGGACAATTTAAAAACTCAAAAGTGACATTAATAGTGGGACAAAGGGAGTATGATTTTTGGTAACAAAATGTGTATGTACACATTTTCTTACAAGTACATCAGTCATTTTGAACCTTGGAGAAATTGTGTATTAAAAAAGGTATATACCATTTTCTCTTACAAAGTTGTACCATTTTGTGTATACTTGCTACTAATAAGTGTATATACACAAATCCTACTAAAACTTGTACCAAAGTATGCTTTTGGGTAAGAGATTGTGTTTGTACACATTTTCTTAGAAGTATAAGAGCCATTTTGAACCTTCGTGAAACTGTGTAATAAAAATGGTATATACATTTTACTCTTACAAATTTGTACCAATTCGTGTACATTTGCTACTAATATATGTATATACATGAATCCTTATAAAACTTGTACCAAAGTATGCTTTTGGGCAAGAAATTGTGTATGTATACATTTCCTTACAAGTACAAGAACCATTTTGAACCTTCATGAAACTGTGTAATAAAAATGGTATATACCTTTTACTCTTACAAAGTTGAACCAATTTCTGTACATTTGATAATAATTTATGTATATACACAAAACCTTATAAAACTTGTACCAAAATATGCTTTTCGGTAAGAAATTGTGTATGCACATATTTTCTTACAAGTAAAAAAGTCATTTTGAACCTTCGTGAAACTGTGTAATAAAAAAGGTATATACCGTTTTCTCTTACAAATTTGTAGCAGTTTGTATACATTTGCTACTAATATGTGTATATACACAAATCCTTATAAAACTTGTACCAAAGTATGCTTTTGTGTAAGACATTGTGTATGTACACATTTCCTTAGAAGTACAAGAGCCATTTTGAACCTTCGTGAAACTGTATAATAAAAAAGGTATATACCATTTTCTCTTACAAATTTGTACCAATTTGTGTACATTTGCTACTAGTATGTGTATATACACAAATCCTTATAAAACTTGTACCAAAGTATGCTTTTGGGTAAGAAATTGTGTATGTACACATTTCCTTACAAGTACAAGAGCCATTTTGAACCTTCGTGAAACTGTGTAATAAAAAAGGTATATACATTCTTCTCTTACAAATTTGTGTCAATTTGTGTATGTTTGCTACTAATATATGTATATACACAAATCCTTATAAATATTGTATCAAAGTATGCTTTTGGGTAAAAAATTGTGTATGTACACATTTCCTTACAAGTACATGAGCCATTTTGAACCTTCGTAAAACTGTCTAATAAAAAGGTATATACATTTTTCTCTCACAAAGTTGTACCAATTTATGTACATTTGCTACTAATTTCTGTATATACACAAAACATTTTAATATTTGTAATAAATTGGGCTTCTTAGCATGGAAATTTTGTATGTACACATTTTCTTACAATGTAACATTTTATGTATGTACCTTTTTTTCTTACAATTTCCCTAACTATTTATGTATATGCTTAATTCCTTACACCTGTAACATTTTGTGTATATACATTTTTCTCTTACATACATGTAACGATTTATGTACCATTTCATGTAACAATTTGTGTATCGCTTTTTACCCATAAACAGGTTTGCCGTTTTTAGCCTGTATTTAAAGGTTGTTCCCTAGTAATCCCCTACATTCAAGTCAATTAATTAATTATAGTAATAAAATTATTTGCCATCAAATCCATCACCGTCAATCGATTGATGAGCCTCAAATTTCACTATAAAATTCAAGTTCACCTATTCATTCAACACATCGTATTAGATTCATATTCTCTCTTAAAACATTAAATCATCACAAAACTTTTTGAATTTTGATTTATCTCGTCACAGGATAAGTTCCTCTCGCTGATAATTGACTTTCTATTGTTTGGATCGTTAAATGGAGCTTTAGATTTTCAAGAAGTCTAACGCTCTGAATGTATTTTCTTTTTCTATTAATTAAGTGACTCGTTTGTGATTTTATATTTTGACCCATTAAATTTCGAATGATGGAAAAGTGTTACAAAAGTCTGATACGTTTGAGTTTCTGCAGGCTTTTTCATGAAGCATTTTATTTTGGCGTCCTTTTTGCTGCTGATGAAGGTACATCTTTCAAGGTCTCCTTGGGTCCACCGAGATTAGGCTTTAGTGATCACTCCTCGATCGATTCAACCTTGAGTTTTGAAGGCCATTCCATGTCTACTTTTCGGTTCCTTCTTATCGTTCACAGTTATGATGATTTAAAACCATCTTTTAGTAAAGCTTATGTTATTATGATCACCTCGGAAAAGCTTAAGAATTGGTGCGCTGTCAACGCCAAAGGACAAGAGACCTTACCGGTTAAAGAAGGCTCCACCGTTACCAGGAAAACAGATAACTCCCCTGAGGATTATCCGCATCAGAAATGATCAACTTTGACACCACTGCATTCGATAGGAAGGGTCGAATGATGGTGGTCAACATAAAACCTTTCCTGGATCAGATGGTGCATTCGTGGCGCTGTTTATCCTAGGTTTTCTAGTTTCAAGTTCGTGTCCCTTGGTTATCCCAGACCCATGTGCAAGACATTGATGGTTGCTGGAGTCTCTTATCTCACGCTTCATTTTCCGTTGCATGGCCTAAAGTCTTCTCCATCCTAGTTGACAAGACCCTCGTCGAACGGCGAGGGACCCTGCCTCCGGATGAAGCTCTCACTAGGATTACGGGATCGTGTCTATAGTCCTTTGCCAGGAAAAGCGAGACGTTTTCTTTCCTTTACATCATCTTTCCTTGTGTTTGAGATGATCCTGAGTGTAGGATTCATCCTTGCGTTTGTTGTTGTGGGCCTTAAGCCTTTTGGTTGTGTGGTTTTTGCCGACGTTATCGTTGTTTGCGGCTGTTGGCTCGATCAGTGGAGGGGTTCAGCATTCCAAGCTTGCGTTTGCATGCTTATGCATGTTGTTTCGCTTGACTTTATTCAGCATTGGTGGTTGTATTACCTTTGCCCCTTTTAATGAAGTGATTTTATCTTTGATCCAAAAAAAAACTCAACTTGACCTCGAAAAACCTAAAACTAAACTTGACTGAACTTGAAAGCTCGCATGCTTAAAATTATTAAACTAAACTCAATTCAAATACAAAAACCAAAACTCTAGCTCGAAAAGCCCAGACTCAAACTATTTCAAACTCAAACTCAGTCAAAGCTCAAACTTAATTAAAACTCAAACCAAAACTTAAAGCAACATGTGAAAGTCCCTAATAGCAAGCTACTTAGATGGACCCGCCCTTCAAAAATTAAATTTAATATTATGTGGACGGACCAATGACCCACATATCACTTTGTAGACTCTTTTATGTGAAAGTCCCCAAAGTTAAAACTTAAATCCTTACCATATTACCCTAAAAACTAAACTCTAACATATAAACCTTAAATTATAACCCTAAACCTTAAATTGAAACAATTATCCTTAAATTCTAAACCCCTAAACCCTATACTCTGAACTAACTCTATATACCCTAAAACTAAGGCTTTGGTGGAAACTTTCAGTTTCCACCATCAGTGTATAGGATAATAATAATAATAATAATAATAATAATAATAATAATAATAATAATAATAATAATAATAATAATAATAATAATAATAATAATAATAATAATAATAATAATAATAATAATAATAATAATAATAATAATAATAATAATAATAATAATAATAATAATAATAGCAACAACAGCTTATTTATTTATGGGTAAGGTACACCAATTGGTCACTGAACTTTTAGAGTGCGTTTATTTTGATCACCGAACTTTTAAAATTTTCATTAGAATCTCAATTTTTAGTTCGCTTTCATTTTGGTCGATCTCGTTAACTTCCATTAAAAATGCTGACGTGGAACGTTAATTCTCTTTCTTTATTTTTTTTCTTCTGTATTTGCTCTATTTTTCCTTAATTTTTTCTTCTTTCATTTTGGTCCTTCCACTCGTGCTTGAGGCAATATTTTCAAATGTCAACCGGTTGGAAGAGTGTGAAACTTCAAAACAAAGATAAAATCCTAGAGAAAAAACTCAGAATGCAAACAGTAAAGAACTAGAATTAAATAACCCCATAAGAAACCCAGAATGTAAATAGTAAAGAACTAGAATTTAACATGATTTTATTATTAAAAAAGCGTGGTAAATTTTGAGCTCCTGGCATAAAAAAACATCAGCAAAATCGGAACTCGTACTGTCAATGCCTAGTTGATTAACTGCTGCGGCAAACTGTTGATGGAGCTCAACAGACCAAACAACCCTCGGCTTCTTTAGCGACGATGTATCATCCCGCTCGTCGGTTTCATCTTCATCATCCTTCCTCCGTTTTGAGCTTTTCCAATTCCCTTGATTAGCCGAGGACGAGTATCCGCATCTTCCGATTGTTTCAGCTGCCGATCTCCTTCTTCTCAAAGTCCTTCCGCTCGTTCTTCCTCTTCCGAACCACGTGCTACCATATGTTCTTCAGCACCTCGATACGAACCGGTTTGATTAGGTAATCGCAGGCACCGTGTGTAACACCCTTCATAACGACATGTTTTCCATCATCTGCAGACAATACAAGTCGAATATGACGACTAGAAATACATGAAAAATTCAAATCCATAGCAATTACATCTCGATATCAAACATTTATGAACTATGACAAGAGTGTGTGCTTACTGATAACAGGAAAATTCATCTCTAGACCCATATGCTCGAGAAGTTTGAATCCGTCCATGTCCGTGTTGAAATATGTATATGAAATAAGATAGCAGAGAAAGCTTGCATCTTCTTTCATTCTCATGCACATATATAGTCGTTGGAATACAAGAGAGAGAGAGCATAACAGAAATCCAGCTGGTATAACAAACCCTAGCTGGTGCAAACAATACTAAAACAGAAAAAGGTTACAGCTCAGCAGGTTTGTTGCAGCTGTGATTTGCAGCTGTGATCATTCTTCAACATCCTCCCTACTTTCTTCACTTCGAATTTCTTCATTGTTTAATACACGCAGTCGTCGTCTGAAACTGTTGAAGTATTTCTTTGACAAGGGTTTGGTGAGGCCATCAGCAAGCTGGAATTCTGCTGGCACGTAATTTACTTGTAACATTTTTGCTGCCACCTTTTCACGCATAAAATGGACGTCGAGCTCTACATGCTTGCTCTTCGAATGATAGACAGGGTTATCACTCATTGCTATGGCACTAGAATTGTCGCACCAAATAACTGGAGGTGAGTGCAGTTGAATTTTCATTTCAAGAAGGAGGGTTTGTATCCAGGTTACTTCTGATGCTGCATCGGCTAGACTGCGGTATTCTGCCTCAGTGGTCGATCGTGATACTGTTTTCTGTTTCTTGGATGTCCACAGAACGAGATTGCCTCCTACAAACACACAGATTCCTGATATCGAGCGTCTGTAATCCACGTTACCTCCCCAATCAGCATCAGCAAAAGCAGTTACTTGATATGGTTCAGTGGTGGGCGAGAAAACTAAGCCTCTATCCAATGTTCCATTTAGATAGCGCATGACTCGTTTGAGAGCTACCATGTGCTGATCACATGGTGAATGCATATATTGAGCAAGTTTGTTCACTGCAAATACTATGTCTGGGCGTGTATGACATGCATACAGTAGGGCACCCACCAGGCTTCTGTATTCCTTGGGATCTTGTAGAGGATTCCCTGCTGACTGAGGTAACTTCAACGAGGTTATCATTGGAGTGGGGGTGGTATTTGCTTCTAGCATTCCAGCTCTAGATAACAATTCAAGCAAGTATTTCTTCTGACTCAGAATAATCAGACTGTCTTCATACTTTACTTCCATGCCAAGGAAATAGTGAAGTTTGCCAAGGTCTTTGAGAGAAAATCTTGAGCCTAAGAAACATACCACTTCATCAATGGTTGTGTTAGAGTTCCCTGTAACCACAATGTCATCAACATAAACTATGACATATGTCACTGAGCTTTGATCAGTTTTAATGAACATAGAGGCATCTGCTTTGGAGCTAGTGAAACCCTCATCCAGCAAGTATCCTTTTAATTTTGCAAACCAGTTCCTTGGAGCTTGTCGAAGCCCGTAGAGAGCTTTCCTCAATTTGCACACAAGTAACGAGCCATTGGTTGCCATTTGTTGAAAACCTGGAGGTTGTAACATGTAGACATCTTCAGATAGGTCACCATTCAAGAAGGCATTGTTTACATCGAGTTGCCTTAAGGTCCAACCATGGTGAGCAGCTAGAGAAATAACAATGTTGATAGTGGTGGCTTTGACAACAGGACTGAATGTCTCTTGGAAGTCCTGGCCTGGTACTTGTGAGAAACCTTTGGCTACAAGACGAGCCTTGTAGCGTTGTACTGTACCATCAGCATGCTTCTTCACACGGAAGAGCCATTTGCAACCAACAGCAGATCTGCCTTCAGGAAGTGGTACAACCTCCCAGGTAGCATTCTTAATTAGTGCATCATATTCAGCAAGAACTGCAGGACCCCAATTGGATGATTGAAGGGCAGCTTCAATGGACAGTGGTTCAGCTTCTTCGATATGGAGAGAAGTTGTGTAGGTTTTAGGTTTGAATATACCATGTTTGCTCCTGGTTACCATAGAGTGGCCTCCCACATGGAGAGGTGCTTGGGATATAGAGTCAGAAGCCAATGTGAGGTCAGGTGGTGGGGTTGGTTCATGTATAGGTAAGGAATCAGGGATAGATGTTTCAAGTGGGGAAGGTGGTGAAGAGGGAAGGGATGATGTACCAGGATTAAGATGTATCGGATCAGTAGTATCTTGTGTTTCATTGTTGGGCATAGGACTCGAGGGTGGAGGGTGTGGTGGTGTTTCAACAGTGGGTGTTTGTGATGTCATAGGTTCTGAGGGAATATTTCTGGAAGAAGGAGAGATGTTTGTAGTAGGATTGGGAGATTTAGAACCATGTTGACAAGCTTCAATGCCACCAGGAACAATAACAAACTCTGAAGTGTCAGGAAACATGGAGGTTGTATTGGTGCGAGAATGATCAGGCGCGCTGGATGACTCGAAGGGAAATACTTGCTCATCGAAAACTACATGTCGTGATACATATACACGACCATCAGGAGCCAAACAATCATACCCTTTATGTTGAATGCTGTAGCCCAAAAAAGTGCAGGGTTGTGATCGAAAGCTGAGTTTATGTCTCTGATACGGGCGAAGGTGGGGAAAACACCTGCAACCAAACACCTTCAGGGCATGATAGTCTGGTTGCTTGCCATACAACCTTTCAAATGGAGAGACACCTTGTAACACTGTTGAGGGAAGTCTGTTAATGAGATGTACAGCAGTACGAACAACATATGCCCAATATTGAAAGGGCAAGGAAGCTTGAGCAAGTAACACAAGAGCCAGTTCTACTATGTGTCTATGCTTGCGCTCTACGACACCGTTCTGCTCAGAGGTGTGAGGGCACGTGATTCGATGTAGAATGCCTGTTTTAGCTAGCTCTTGAGACAGAATTCTGTATTCGCCTCCCCAGTCACTCTGGATGGCTTTAATTTGAGCATCAAACTGAGTATGAACCATAGCCTGAAATAGGTGAAATACGTGTAATGCCTGACTTTTAGACTTGAGAAGATAAACCCAGCAGTGGCGTGTGTAAGCATCAATGAAGGAGATATAGTATGAGAAACCATTAGATGGAATGTGTGCTGGTCCCCAAAGATCAGTATAAACGAGTTCAAAAGGAGCATTATACACAGAATTAGAGTCAGCAAATGGAATTTTGTGACTTTTACCCAATCGACATGCCACACAAATATTTGAAATATTTCCATTTCGATTCCCAGTAATTACAATGTTTGATTTCTTACAAACTTGAACAAGAGACGAGTGAGCAGGATGACCCAAACGTCGATGCCACAAATTGTAAGTGTTAACTGAGGAACTAACAACATGAGCTTCACAATTATTCATAGCTAAAGAACCAGAATTAAAATGATAAAGACCATCTTCCATAACGCCCTGTAGCAGCACTTCACCAGTATCCTCATCCCGAACCAGACACGATGTTGCATGGAACTCAAAGAATATGTGATTATCTCTAGCTAGCTTCGAAACAGAAAGAAGGTTCTTAGTGATAGCAGGCACATGAAGAAGATCATTTATCAAAATAGCGCGAGAAGATGTATGTAGTACAGAGTTGCCAGATCGAGAGATGGACAGATTATTACCATTGCCTACAGTGAGTTTACCTGGTCCCGTGAACTCAGTTGCATGTTGCACCTTGGAGGCATCAGGGGTAACGTGATGAGTTGCGCCTGAGTCTACAACCCATGCATCAGAGGAAGTCGAGACTGGATTGCCACAAAATTGAAAGTTGGCAGATGGAGATTCAAGTGTTGCAACATGAGCATTAGCAGTGTCCTCAGATGATGTCGGTTGAGAGGAGAAATTGCCACTAAACGCATTGTCATAATGGTGCCAGCATCAATCAGCAGAGTGGCCAACCTTGCTACAGATTTGACATTGAAGGCGAGCTCGACCACGAAACCCAGATCTACCACCAGTCCAGGAATTAAACCTGCCACCAGACCATTGAGGGGGACGTCCATCAGTGTAGGATGGTGGACGCGGGCCTCGATCAGGAAGAACATCTTGCTCACGACGATGAATCTGAGCTACGTTGGCAACCATAGGTAGTTGATATTGAACATTGAAACCTCGAAGTTGAGCCTCAGCATCAATAAGGATAGATTTGACACTGTCAAGAGTGAAAGGCTCCCTGCTAGTGGTGATAATGGCCATGAACGGCTGATATTCAATGGGAAGACCATTTAAAATGGTGGCTATCTGCTCAACGTCCGAAATCGCACTGTCACAGGCAGAAAGAGCATCGCAGACCTCCTTAATTTGAGTCAGGTAGTTGCGCATTGTTTCATCACCTTTACGAATAGACCGTAGTTTGCAGTGCAAGCTCATAGCACTGGTAGTGGATTTGTTGGCAAAGAATTTTAGAACGAGGGACCAAACTGCTGCTGCCGTTTCAGCGCCAACAAAGTGTGGAAGAAGGGACTCACTGATTGTTGATAATAACCAGGACGCAAGAGCGCTGTCCTGTGCTACAAACGCCTCATGATCAGCGTTGCAGATCTGTTGTCCATCTGAACCCGTGACAAGCTCAGGAGGGGGTGTGACAGCTCCAGTGAGAAGCTTCTCAAGTCGATGACTCCTAACAGTGAGGAGGATCTGTTGTTTCCAAAGAAGAAAGTTCATCTCATCAAGAACCATACTGATTTTCTTGTTGGTGAAGGTGTGAGCAACTCGTGCTGAGTCAGTCGAGTCGGAGCTGGGGGAAGCATCAACTTTAGGCATGGTGGGAAAAAAGGAAAGGATAAAATGGAGAGGGGGAATAAAGGAGGAAACGAAGGCTCCAGGATCACATGGCGATTGATACCATGTTGAAATATGTATATGAAATAAGATAGCAGAGAAAGCTTGCATCTTCTTTCATTCTCATGCACATATATAGTCGTTGGAATACAAGAGAGAGAGAGCATAACAGAAATCCAGCTGGTATAACAAACCCTAGCTGGTGCAAACAATACTAAAACAGAAAAAGGTTACAGCTCAGCAGGTTTGTTGCAGCTGTGATTTGCAGCTGTGATCATTCTTCAACAGTCCGACATGTGGACATCGCTGATAACGACATCAAACAAATTTTTGTTCTCTCTTAGCATATATAATGCAGTCTCCGCTCGATTCCAACTGGATCTTGTGCCATGTTCTAGTATGGAACCTGTTGTTGAACCTGTGATTTCGAGTACCATGGATGGTGGTGACTCGTCTACACGTGAAACTATGGTCCATGATTCTAGTGTGGGTGCACCAAGTGCTGGCTCTCCTATGGTCAACCTGGAGGATGTAGATAATGTTATTAATGACGTGTTGCGTGCACCTTCCCTTCCAGACTTACATCCTCAGAATGTGCCTTTGAGTGGAAGTGTTATTCCTACTATTAGTGGCCATCATATGACTACGAGAAGCAAACATGGCATTTATAAGCCTAAGACATACATGATTGTTCATGATTGTGAGGAGGCTGAGCCAGCTTCAATTTAGGCAGCTCTTAGTTCTCCAAATTGCGACCCTGCTGTTCATGCAGAATTTGATGACTTGAAGAAGAATAATACGTGGGATGTGGTGCCATTGCCTGGAGGTCGATCCACAGTGGGCTTTAAGTGGCTATTTCGTGTGAAGAAGAATGCAGATGGCTCCGTTCAGAGGTACAAAGCTCGACTTGTTGCCAAGGGCTTCTCCCAAATCCCAGACCAGGATTTTCAAGACACTTTTATCCTAGTTGTCAAGTCAGCCACGATCAATGTTGTTCTTTCTCTGGCAGTCTCTCACAATTGGAGCTTAATACATATTGATGTGAACAAAGCGTTTCTAAATGGTGGTTTACATGAGGACGTCTATATGCAGCAGCCTCCAGGTTTTAAGGAGGTGCTATCCGATGTCTCGAGACTAGTTTGTAAGCTCAACAAAGCTCTGTATGGTCTCAAACAGGCTCCGCGAAACTGGTTTGCCAAGCTTCGAGACTATCTACTTGACATTGGTTTCACGAACTCTCGTGCAGACAACTCTATGTTTACAAAGATTGGCCAGGGGTTTATGACATATGTGATCGTCTATGTCGATGATATTGTGGTTACTGGAGGTTCAGATACAGATATTGAGAAGGTAGTAAGGCAGATTGGAAGCAAGTTCTCTTTGAAGGACCTTGGGCAGTTGAGTTTCTCCCTTGGCATGGAGGTTAAACGTGTTGCAAGGACAATTGTTCTGAGTCAAAAGAAGTTTATGATGGAGTTATTGGCTAGGGCACACATGGAAAATGCAAACCCTACACCCACACCAATGGTTACTTCCTTAAAACTAACTCAAGAGGCTGGTAGTCCACTTCAAGATCCAAAGGAGTATCGCAGCTTGGTGGGGCTCTCCTGTACGCCTGTCATACACGACCCGGTATAGTTTATGTAGTGAACAAGCTGGCTCAGTTCATGCATGCCCCATGTGAGCAGCATATGAATGCCTTAAAGAGGGTGCTGCGATATCTCAATGGCACGCTAGATGTTGGATTAGTGTTCTCACCCTCAACCATCTCCTGTCAGATAGTAGCCTTCGTTGATGCAGACTGGGTGGTAACATAGATGATTGACGCTCAATCTCGGGCAATTGTGTGTTTTTGAATGGTAATCTGGTGATTTGGACATCTAGGAAATAGAAGACGGCGTCCAGGTCAACCACAGAGGCTGAGTATCGTAGCCTAGCTGATGCTGCATTAGAGGTAGTTTGGCTACACATGCTGCTCACTGAGATGAAGGTTCAGGTAGCTTCAACCCCAATTATTTGGAGTGACAATTCTAGTGCAATTGCAATGAGTGACAATCCTGTGTATCATTCGAAGACCAAACATGTGGAGTTGGATGTGCATTCCATTCGCGAAAAGGTGGCGGCCAAACAGTTGCAGTTCAACTACGTTCCCGCTGAACATCAGATTGCAGATGGACTAACCAAACCATTGTCTAAAGATTACTTCAACACCTTTCGTTACAAGCATGGCGTTTTAACAACTGAAGAGATCGAAAAGTTGGAAAAGCAGGAAGTATGTTGAAGGATGAAGGTGCAACATGAGATTGTTGCAGCAGGAGTTTGTTGGTTCTCCTATGGCTCACGGTTAGAAAGCTGTGCAGCAGAAGATTGTTAGAGTCTATTATCCTACGTGACGTCTTTTGTAACAACTTGTAACCTCTTTCAGTTTTTACGTTCCTTGTATAAGGCTACCGAGAGGTTTCCAAACCTTGTATAAATTTGCAGCTCTTCTCAACATTGTAATTCAGTGCAAGTTTAATAAAATCCATTTATACTCTTTTAGGGTTATTCCAATAGAGTTCATCACTAAAATTGCAGAAAATGGACTAGTGGTATGTGAAAGAAAGTTTGTCATATTGGAAAATCAAGTGACCATGCCATAACATGCAAAGGGACTTAGATACGTTTTATGAATGGCAACACAAACAAGTGCATATTGGCAGAGTTAAACACAAAAGAGTCAGCATCGTTCAAGAGCAAGATAATCTCCATGTAGCTTCTAACAAAGTATCAAAGCACAATTTTGAATTCCTAGATTTTAGAGAACTGGTTGCCAGACATTAGTGTTGCTTACTGAACAGAAAACATGAAAAAGACGAAGGTGGCAACTGACAAGCATTCAGACTTACTTTAACCATCGCAATGTACTCAATCCCCTCTAGCAATGTTCACCTTCAAAATTATTTCCCTATGCTCGAGTCATACTCTTATAAACATGTCCACTTTGAGACGTTGAACATGCTTTCAACACACATACTTAAAGATAGACGAGTCAAAGTAACAGAGAAATACACCGTTGGAAAAACTTTAAAAATCCAGCAACAATAATTGACTGCCAAGTTCAACTGCATTTTTAGTTGGATAAATTCATGACATGAATTAGATTCGTCTATACTATTGTAATACTAGAAAGTAAGTGGGAAATTGTTGAGTGTGCAAAAGTTCTACTTTTTACCCTTTATTTACCCCATATTCTTGCTGCATTCAAGCATATTTCATTGCATTTAAGATAGATTTCAATTACACATCACAATTATATAAAAAGGCACAGTTGCTACTGAAATTGGTTACTTTTGCAGGTAGCTGTTGTAGCAGACGCATGGTAGTGGAGAAGCAGAGCTAGAACACTGGAATGCAGCCGAGAAGAAGGATGCTGCCATGGTCGCTACCGTGGCAGCTAAGGACGACAGCAAATGGTGGAGGGGAAAAGTAAAATGGAGCTCGACAGAAAGAGGAAACTAATATGGTCTGTCGTGGAGCACTCATATATTTTTCCAAGCCCTAGATCAGAATGAAGGCCAAGCCCAAAGTTCAAGGAAGAAACTCCAAGCAAGAAAAGAGGACGAATTAAATACATCTACTCTGAAGATTTAGTCTTTAATAGAGTTGTACTTTAATTTAAACTTGTATTCTTGCCATATTAGAAAACTTGAACCCAAGGCCTATATAAAGGCATGTAATTCGACCTAGGGAAGGATATCTTATTCTCTAGCCGTCTTCCCCTAAACCCTAGTCGTTTTCCTCCTCATCATAATGTTCTAAACTTCCCCTACGGCTAAGGGTTGATTCTGTAAAGTAGTTGCAAGGATTGTATTGTTTTAGGAATTTTTCTGTTCAATAAAATAGACTTCAAGTTTGCTTATTCTGGTTTTCAACATCTTGCAAGAGTATCGGGAGAGCATTGTGAGATTATTCATTTACTTAATATCGGGAGAGTTAAGTATACGAAAGGAATAAGTACGGGTTCTCTAGTTTATAGTTGAACTATCTCGGACCTAGGGATAGGATGAGGTTAAGTGGCTAAGGAAGAATTCAACAACTTCGGTGTTCATCCTTCGATTCATGCCGGGAGGTATCATCAAAGACGTGTTCATCGACAGACTTGGACCTAAGGATAGGACAAGGCACAGCGGGGATTCTTGTCAAGCTTGAAGTACATAGTTGTGTGTTCGCTGCCGAGACAACAACAGATCGCTGTCGCAGCAGGTGCTGCCGCGACAGGCACTACGACAGAACATAGAAGTCCTAGACAGTGCAATACCTGCACTACTGAGCAAATCAATACCGACCTACTTTTTACTCTGAATATTTTCATCTCTTATTTTCAGTCTTCTTTATTATTTCGTGACAAACAATTAAACTCTTTCTTTTCCCTCTTGTGCAGCAATCCAAGGTTAAAGCTATTAGCCCAGTCCATGTGGAGACGATATCTGATACTTACGTATCACTTTACTACTTGCGTCGTGTACACTTGCACTACATTGCGATAGACTCTTTTACACGCAACAGAAACGTTAATAGTAATAATTACCATGTTTATTTATCTAAACTTAAATCTTGTTTTGAACATGAGAGAAATGCTAATGCAGCGCTCAACTAGACAACATTAATCAAAACACCAACTGTCCAAATACCAGCAGACAGAAGTTGAACCCAAGTCATTGCACATTTACGGTAGAGTAGTGATTCCTTACTTGTACGATTACTATGGCTATGGCTGCCATAACATCTTACGGATGGGAAATCTGGATCACAAGAAACTATGGTATTTGCTACTACACTTGTTTCCCCCACTGTTGTCTGCTGGAACAGCAAAAGAAGTGTGCCCAATGAACAACGCATGGTTGTTCAAATTGTTTTCATAAACCCAAGGCATCTCAAAAAAATCAAACAAGGATTTATAGTGGTTCGGCCTTCTAACAAGCACCTACATCCACTACCTTAGCTCCCCACTAAGGATTTAAACCAAATTCACTAAGAATTCCGTCCCCTTTTCTAGGCTTAGGAGGCAACCTTTACAATCCTCAAAGCTTTCTACCCAAAGCTTGAGTAAACTCTCTTTACAAGAGAAATTCTAAGCAAACTTAAAATCCCTCTATTAGGTGTTTGTTTGCAGTATTTAGCTCTCACCTAAAACCTAAACACTTGAGCAAATTTAATAATATTAAGCTCACTAGTGTTGTCTAAGAAAGGAATTTACAATTAAAGCTCTAGACACAATTTCTCATCATAATGTTGTAACAATTGAAGCATTAACCTTCTCTTGTTGCTTGGAGGTCCCTTTTATACTCCTTAATGAGTTTGTAGTTGTTACTAGCCGTTATGGTTGAATTGGAGCCGTTGGAGACTTTATTTCTCACTATAAATGTAGTTTTGTAGCCTACCGTATCAGTACACGTGGAGGCGTATCGGTATGTCGTTCTTCATAACTAGCCGTTGGGCTCTTTTCCAGCCTATGCATATCGATACGCTTGATAACGTATCGGTACGGTCTGCAATTTAAAAGACTGTTAGGAAATAGCCGTTGAGGGTTGTTAAAGCAGGGATCGGTACACTTAAGAGGCATATTGAAACGACCCCTATCTATATTGATACGGGGCATGCCTGTGTCAGTACGGGTTTTGGCAGAAACAAACTTGGATGAAAAAGGTATCGATACGGGGTATACCGTATCGGTACGGGCTTGCTGAAAAGTTAAGTTTGACTACTTTAAAACATTAAAAACTTTTCCAAAAACCTTTTTAAATGCCTCAAACATATTTTCAAGTTGTTTGGACTTAAAGACATGTTTTAAATTCTTTTCAAATTTGTCCAAAACAATTTTCAATTATTATATCAAAACACTTAGTTCTACAATTGGATTTTTGGGTGATTGAGGTGTGGAAGCTAAAAGATAAAAGACCCGATAATTTATAGTGGTTCGACCTTTTAACAAGCACCTACATCAACTACCTTAGCTTCCCACTAAGGATTTCACAATCAATCCACTAATTGATTCGTCCCCTTTTTTAGGATTAGGAGGAAACCCTTACAATGATCAAAACTTTCTAGCCCAAAGCTTGATCAAACCCTTTCTACAAGAGATAAAGATAAGAAAACTAAAATCTCTCTTACAAGGTTGATGTTTGCACACTAAAGCACTCACCCAAACCTAAACACTTGAGCAAATTTTACAATTTAGGCTCACAAGTGTTATCTATACAAAGAATTGATAAATTAGGCTCTAAAGACAATTTGACATCATATAGTTGTTGACAATTGAAGCATTAGTCTTCCCTTGATGCTTGGAGGTCCCCTTTATACTCCCAATTGAGTTTATAACCGCTGGGGTTGAATTGGAGCCATTGGAGACTTTATTTCCCACCATAAATACAGTTCTGCAACTACCCATATCGAAACGGTACCTGCCTGTTTTGAAACACGACTAAAACAGAAAGAGCCATTATGCGCATTGAAGAGGCCGTATCGAAACGCCAGTATCGAAACACCTAGTGTCGTATCGAAACAACCTGCAATTCAAATAGTCGTTGGGAAATAGCCGTTAGGGTGTATGCCACATAGGCATATCGAAACACAAAAGGGTGTTTCGAAACTACACCTATCCGTATCAAAACAGGTAACCCATGTATTGAAACGAGTTCTAGCAGTTTCAAAACGTATTGATACAAATTATGCATGTATCGAAACGGGTACCTTAAAAATACTGGTTTGGCTACTTAAGAACATTTCAAACATTTCCAAAACCTTTTGAAACATCCTCAAACTTATTTCCAAGTTTTTTTTTACTTAGAAAATATTTTAAATTCTTTTAAATTAAGTCCAAAATATTTTCAATTATTATATCAAAACATATATTTCTATAGAATGGTTGAAGATTAAATGGAAGCTAACACTCAAGCCGACCATATACTCGTTGATTAAACCATTTTTTTCGCCTCGAGGTGCATTTGATCTTTTTGCCGAGCTGAACCAAGGAGATCCAGGCTTATCCATAATATTACTCTTCCTTTTATTATAATCTCCTTTTATTCCAAATCTATTCTTGTATTTACATCTTTATTCTGTTGTTGCAACCACCATTACACCTACATGTACTTCTTTCACATCATTGTATTGTAGTCACATAAGATTCAACATAATACACCATCCTCGTGGGATTGATATTCAAACAAGTTTACTGTGTTTCTATTCTTGCATCGATAGTGTAGCTTGCACTAAAAAGTGTGACGTTTTCATACCAATCAATTATTGATCCTACCCTAATTAAAACAACAGTACATGATCACTTTAGAAATGTGTTAGACTTGATAGGCTTGATTTCCTTCAATCGATTTAGTTGGCCAATTGGTGGAGAAGTATGATTTTTGGGTGATTGAGGTGTGGAAGCTGAAAGATAAAATACACGATAATTTATAGTGGTTCGGCCTTCTAACAAGCACCTACATCAACTACCTTAGCTTCCCACTAAGGATTTCACAATCAATCCACTAATTGATTCGTCCCTTTTCTAGGATTAGGAGGAAACCCTTACAACGATCAAAGATTTCTAGCCCAAAGCTTGATCAAACCCTCTCTACAAGAGATAAAGATAAGCAAACTAAAATCCCTCTTACAAGGTTGATGTTTGCACACTAAAGCACTCACCCAAATCTAAACACTTGAGCAAATTTGACAATTTAAGCTCACAAGTGTTGTCTATACAAAGAATGGATAAATTATCTAAAGACAACTTGACATCATATAGTTGTTGACAATTGAAGCATTAGTCTTCCCTTGATGCTTGGAGGTCTCTTTTATACTCCCAATTAAGTTTATAGCCGTTGAGGACCGTTGGAGTTGAATTGGAGCCGTTGGAGACTTTATTTCCCACCATAAATGTAGTATGCAACTACATGTATCAAAACGGTACATGTCTATTTTGAAACACAACTAAAACAGAAAGAGCCATTTGCGCATTGAAGAGGCCGTATCGAAACAACTTGGGTCGTATCAGAAAACCGGTATCGAAATGCCTAGTGTTGTATCGAAACAGCCTGTAATTCAAATAGTCGTTGGGAAATAGTCGTTGGGGTTATGGCCATTAGGGTGTATACCACGTAGGCATATCGAAACACCCTTTGGTGTTTCGAAACCACACATATCCGTATCGAAACAGGTAACCCCTATACCGAAACGGGTTTTGTAAGTTTTAAAACGTATCGATATAGATTATGCATGTATCGAAACGAGTACCTTAAAAACACCGGTTTGGCTACTTAAAAACATTTAAAAAATTGCCAAAACCTTTTGAAACATCCCCAAACTTATTTTCAAGTTGTTTTTTACTTAGAGAATATTTTAAATTCTTTTCAATTAAGTCCAAAACATTTTTCAATTATTATATCGAAACATATATTTCTACAGAATGCCTACAATGTGAAGAACTCTCTGGAGGTAAGTGATTTCAACCTTAATTTTATGAAGCGCGGTGATGAACAAGCTTGAAATTTAAAGCGTAGATTCTCAATAGAGGAAGTTTGGTCAGCTTTTTCATCAGTTGATAGTAATAGGGCCCTTGGACTGGATGGTTTTAATTTGGGTTTCTACAAGTAGTTTTGGCTAGAACTAAAAGATGATATAATGAGGTTCTTTGATGATTTTTATGCTGACAAGAAATGAGAGGATGGCATTAATCATTCTTTTATCACATTAATATCGAAGGTTTCAATCCCTTTTGTCTCTAGATGATTTTCTGCCAATAAGTCTTGTTGGAGGGCTATACAAGAATCTTTCTAATGTTCTTTCTATAAGACTTCGATTTGTTTTGAGTCAAATTGTTGGTGAGTCCCAATTTGCCTTTATTTCGGGTCGGCAAATACTTGACTGCTCCCTTATTGCTAATAAAGTCATATACTTGGTTGTAAAAAATGGCCATAAGGGTGTGGCATTTAAAATCGACTTTCAAAAGGCATATGATACTGTGTGTTGGGATTTCTTAATTTAGGTCCTAAAGGAATGTGATTTTAGGGATAGGCGGTGCAGCTGGATATTACAGTGCATTTCTTCGGCTTCAATTTCTGTCTTGGTGAATGGTTCTCCAACAGAAGCCTTATTAATTGCGAGAGGACTCAGGCAACAGTGCTCTATCTACCCGCTTATCTTTAATTTGGTGGGGGAGGCCTTCAACTTGATGTTGGGAAAGACTATACAAGAAGATTTATTTTCGGGTTTCAACATTGGTAGACAAGGTGTGCACTTGGAGTTATCTCATTTGCAATTTGCAGATGACCTCTTGATTTTCTGCGAAGGGTCGGAGGTACAAGTTAGAAATGTCAAAAGGGGTTTACGTGTTTTTGAGCTTGCTTCGGGCCTTAAGCTTAATATGAAAAAGAGCAAAATTTTTGGCTTGAACGTTGAAGAAGATTATGTGAAGAATTGGGCTGGTACTGTTGGTTGTCAAGTTGGTAAATTTCCTTCTGAGTATTCGGGTCTACCATTGTGGGTGCGTCGTAATTCGATTTCTCTCTAGGAACCAGTCATTAGCAAGTTCGTAATATGGCTTGAGGGATGGAAATCAAAGTTACTCTCTATTAGAGGAATGCTAACTCTTATAAAGTTAATTTTGACTAGTCTGCCAATGTATTTTCTATCATTGTTTCGTATGTCGATGTCGATAGCTAATCGTCTAAATAGTCTTATGGCTAACTTTTTATGGGGAGGCGATTTGGAAAAGGCCAGAATTCATTGGGTCAATTGGGAGCATGTATGTTCTCTTTCGAAACAAAGTGGTCTGGGCATAACGAATCTTGGAACCATGAATCGTGCCCTGTTAGGTAACTGGTTTTGGCAATTTTAGGAATGAACCTCTTGATTGTTGGAGAAGAGTAATTTCATGTTTAGTTCAGGACTGTAATTCTAGACTCTTTCCTTATCACACTTCTCCAAAGTTCACCTCATGGATATGGAATGACATTATAAAATTCTTCTCTAAAGTTGACAGCTTTGGGCATACTATCCGTTAAAAATTTATTTTTATAGGTCGGCGATGGTAAATTAATTTATTTTGGTCGGACCAATGGTTAGGGGATGGCACTTTGAAGGATAAATTCCCTCAAATTTATGCTCTTGCTCTTAACAAGGAGGGCCATGCATCGAATTTTGGTTCAAGGAATGTTGAATACTGGAGGTGGAATATCCCATTACGTAGACCATTATTCGATTGGGAGTTTGCGCAGTAGAATGGTTTGATGAATTTGCTTGGTCATCACAAGGTTAGTGGGCTAGAACAAGATTGGGTACAATGGCATGGCTCAAGTGACCGTACATTTTCAGTAAAATCGTTGAGAAGTATTCTTGGAGACACTTTGCTAGTGAATCTTTTTTGGAAGAAGTATGTTTGGCTCGATTTTGCACCCCAAGGTTGAAATTTTCGTGTAGAGGGTAATGTTGAGGCGTGTCCTTGTTAAAGTTGAATTATCCAAAAAGGGGGCGGTCTCAATTGGTTGTGATCTTTTCCCTTTGTGTAAGTAGCATCTAGAGTTTGTCCCTCATTTATTTTTCCTTTGTAAATTTACTTAGCATATTTGGATGTTTTTCTGTAGAAATGAAAGCTTTCTTATAAGCTTGGAGTGGATTGTGTGATGATATGGGCAAGCAATGGTGGCCGTATATCCCATTTTCCATTTTATGGACCCTATGAATATCCAGAAACGAGATAGTCTTCAACAATAAGGTGGTTGACTTAACTCAGACTATCTAGTTGGTAAAATATCGTTTGGCGTTATGGATCAAGACAAAATTTTTATGTAAGAACTTCTCTCCTGAGAGTCTTGTGTCGGATTCTTCCTTGCTATTAATATCTATTTTTAAAGCTGCTAAAGCTAAGCTTCCTCCTCGATGGAATCCTCCACCTCTTTTTGAAATAATATATACTGGTAAGGTGTTCTATTTATAATCATATATAACCTTCTAGCGTGAGGGAAAAAAAGTAAATCGTATATGTCTTTGGCATATGCCAAAAAATGCCCCTATCAGTTAATTGGATATTCGTTAAAGGTGACAAATAGTTCATTCGGATCGGGTATGGTTCTGGTCATTTCGGTTCGGGTCAAGTTCGATTTCGGTTCAGTTCGGGTCGGGTATTAGTCCAGATTGGGTATCAGTTTGGATCAAGTCACGTCGATTCAGTTGATTTTCGGGTCAGGTATCAATCCGGATCGGGTCACATCGGTTAGGTTGATTTTCGGGTCGGTTGATTTTCGGGTCGGTTGATTTCGGGTCGGTTGATTTTGGGTCGGGTCAAAATTAGTTCAATGAAAGATCAATATGTTTCAGTCGGGTTTTTAGGCCGAATCAGTTTTTTAAACCCATATATGGTTTTATAAAGCTATTATATTTGACCTTTTTTGTGACTTGTGCAACGATTCACATCAAATCTTTCATTATTTTTTAATATCTTTTCTTTATTTTGGGTTGCCTTCGGTTCGACTTACTTTCGGTTCGAATGAAATCAGTTTGGGTCCATTTGGTTGAAAATCAGTTCGGGTATGTTATGTTCGGTTGAAAAATCAGATTGGGTCCATATCGGTTCAACCAAAAATTAGGTCAGTTTCAATTTATTTCGGTTTGTTTCGGATTTTGGATCATTTGGTTCGGGTCGATATCGGGTCTCGAATCGGGTAAAATCGATTCGGGTCTCGGGTCAGTTTGCCACCTCTAATAGTCGTTTTGGCTCATACTCTCTTTTTTGGAGTACTTTGACCCTCAATGTTTGGTTGTAGGTCAAATTGATCCCTCAATGAAGAAAATTGTAACACTAGGAGGGTGCATTAAAGGATCCAAATTGTTGATGCCTAAATTATGAGACACCGGCCAATGGAGGTAGAGAGGTAGATTAAAGTGATTGAAGGCGGTTTCAGGTAGTTCACTTCGGTTGATTTGCGGCAGAAAGCCGCAGATAGTATGGTGGTTGGAACAAAAGATGAGATGGGAGGAGAGAGATGATAGTAATTTCCTAGGTGGTTTTCAGCTTGTTCTTCTTTCTCGGTTTCATGAGTATTTATATCCTCTAAAATTGATGGTGATTGGATGGTGCCAAACCTAGTGACAACCTATGGACGAGTTTGTAGAGATAGGTCCAACTTCCACGTAGGTCATGTGAGTGGAGTGCTTGAGCATTTGACAGTGTTTGTTTTGGAGACCATGTAGGCCTTGATTTCTTCGTCTCCAGCATTGAAAGGCTCTATGGACCACCTTCGAAATTGTTGGGTGTATAGTCGTTGGGGTCATTTTCGTATCAGATCTTGAAAGGCTTTTTAACATTGACCCTTGATGTTGTTGGATTTGTAGCTAGTGTTGTATTATTGACTGACTTGAACGATTTGGAATGTATTTGCAAACTTCGTAGCTCATTATGTGAGGCGTGGATTTGTTGCCTAATCATAAGTGACCTGACCAGATAATATTAAGAATGAGCATATTGGCCAGACTGGTTCAAGTAGTATTGTGGTTCTATGTGCTGACCAGATTGATTATAGTATCTGTAATAAGCTTGGTAAGCATGTTTGCAAGAACTCTATTGTTGTTGGGATTAGGATCCGATTGTCCCATATAGATTTTGGGAAAAAGAGGGGAAATTGGATTGGTTATGTCAGGTGTCTGTCGTTGACGATGCATCTTTGACTGATTCCTTTACGATTGGAAATGTGTTCATGTTCACCGCACAAATTGTTAATGCTTAAATTATGAGACACCAGACAAGGGAGGTGGAGAGGAAGTCCAATGTAACACCCTTAAAAACGGTTCAGTAGTGAAACAAATTTCTGGCGATAAGAACTCATCTTCCGATAATTAAATCTAGTCCTTGAACTTTTGAATTCGACTAATTTTGGGACATTAAAGTTTAATTTGAAGATTTGTGTATTAGTACTCATTTGAATGTCATGTGAAATTAGGTGCTCGGAATATAATTAAAGTTTAGAAATAGTTTTTTTAAGGTAAGGATTAAATTGTGAAATTTTGGAATAAAAGGGCTCTATGTGTGATAAAAGATTGAGAAATCAAAAGGTTGCATGTGGAAAAATGGAGGATTAAGTTTGGAATTAAGCCTTTTTTGTCATTAGTGGATAATCACCAAGACAACTGTATTATATGTAGAGGTGGCAATTGGGTCGTTCGGATCAGTTTCGGTTCGAGTCATTTCGGGTTTGTCTAGAATCAATTTAGATTCGGGTTGGTTTGGTTTGAATTTAGTTTGGGTCTATAATAAATTGGGTCTGGTTCGGGTATTGGATCGGGTCAAAATCGGATCAATTATTTTTTAGTCTGGTCAATATCAGATCGGTTTTGGGTCGATTCAACCTCTGAATTTTCGGGTCAATTCGGTTTGGGTTGGGTATGATTCACAAAGACTCTGTTGATGCAGAAGATTGTGTCGGTGAAGGATAGAAAGACTTTATAGTGTTTAGAGTTCATGATATAATTTATAGGGTTTGGAGTTTATGATATAATTCCTAGGTTTTGGACTAAATTACAATAATAAGAGATAAATATAGGTCAATTTTGGATAAAAATAAAATTTTAGAGACTAATTTGAACCAATATCATCATATTAAAAATATTAGATTAAATTACAAAATAAATCAATAAAATAGGCGTCACTTTTCGGCTAAAAATTAAACCACATGGACTGAAATGAAAAAAAATATCATCATATGAAAATTATACTAAATTACAAAAATTAGAAATAAATAGGGGCCAATTTTGACTAAAAATAAATTTTTGAGGACTAAAAAATCACAGTGGGACGTGGATTGCTATATACGAAGTCCGAACCGTGGAGATACTTATGACTAAATTGAATTAGACTAAAACTTAAAAATGAATATTAGGACTAAAATATAAAATTGTAAACACGACAAGATCTAAAGGGTAATAATCTCTAATCTAAAAAAATGGGCGGCTTCTTTCCCTCTAAAATTTTTCATCTCAATTATTATGTTTGAAAGTTGGCACTTGATAGCCGTCTTTTTCCCTCTTCTTTTTTGACTCATTGTCTTTTTTTCTTTTTTTAATTAAAATGAAAGGATGCATTTGGTGGGAAACAATCCCGCTTATTATTTTAGGTTATGAAAATTAATTTTTTTAGCATTTTGACTTTAGAAGTTTTTCATTTAAGTCTTAAATTTTTACTTTTAGATTTTAGTTTAATTCAATTGAGTACCAATTTAGGTTAATTTAATTGAAATTTGTATTTAGTTTTAAAATTCTTTTAATTAGGTATGTAATTTATGCTTATATGTTTTAATTTAGATCAATTAGATCATAATTTTAATAAGTTAATTCAGTTCGGCCATATAAAATTTGATTTAATATTATTATACACATACCATTTTGATTTTGATGTAAACATGTAAATATGTAATTGTACACATGAAAGTTCAAAACTTTAATTTTAGCTCAATTGTACACATGAAGCTTTGATTTAAATATGTAATCAAATTCAAATGCATAACATTAACAAGTTTAATCAGAATTAATCTAATAAACAAATAACCTTAAACAAAATCATAGATCATTAATACTAAATGGAAACCATAAATTTTAAGGAATTGAAATTAATCTCATAAACCAATAACCCTAAACTAAACCATTAATACTAAACCATAAACATTAAGGGATTATAATTAATCCCATAAACCAATAATTCTAAACTAAACCATAAACAGATAATACTAAACCCTATACCATAAACCATAAATCTTAAAGAATCATAATTAATCTCATAAGCCAATAACCTTGAACTAAACCATAAAGCGTTAATAATAAACCCTAAACCTTAAAAATCAAAATTAATCTCAAAAACCCTAAACTAAACCAATAACCCTAAACCATAAACATTATAACATTATAGAAAACAAAAATTTAACTAAAAAATCCTAAATTATAAACCTTATACGTTAAATCCTAAATATTAAATCCATAAAATAAACTATAAAACGAAATGAGGTGCCAATTTGGCAATTTTGAAAGTACAGAAATTGCGAGTCCACTCAGTCCAATGACTAGTTCATGAATTTTACCATAAAATAAAGCCAAAATCAAATTAGGGACCATTTTGAAAATTTTAATTTTTTTAAAAAATAGAAAGTCTAATGACCAATTTGAAAAAATTACTTGAATTATAAATAGATAACAGTGAAAATAAATTATTCATTTACTTTATCTTAATTTTCGGGTTAAAATCGGGTCGGTGTTCGGTTCAGCTTTCGGTTTGGGTCCACTTTGTTCAGTTGAAAATCGATTTGGGTCCATTTTGGTTTAATAAAAAAAATCGGATCGATTTCGATTATGTTCGATTTATTTAGATCAAATTTGGGTCATCATGCTTGGGTCAATATCGAGTCTCAGTTCAAGTGAATCAGTTCGAGTCTCGGGTCAAGTTTTCCTGGTGTAATTATATGCATAAATTATCTAATTAATTAAAAGGAATTTGGTGATATTCAAGGGGAAAACCCACGGCAGCAAGCAATTTAGGGAAGAGAGCATTTTCTTTCCTTGGTTGTCTTCAACCTTCAAACTTCCCACCGTTGCCGTCCAAGCTTCCATGGATGCATGGTCATTTTTTTACTTCAATTTGGAATACTAAAAATTTAGTCTAAAACCATAGTTGCGCTACCTTCATCTCAAGCTTCAAATTGATGTAGCTTTCCCCTAGCTTTAAGCAAGAGTGTTCTTAATTTCAAATCTCTAAAAGTGAGAACTTGGTTTGAGAACTCAAATTCAAATTTGGAGATTTCCATATGAGTTCTTAAGGAGGTTATATTGTCTAGCAATTTCCCCTAATTTTTCTTCAAAAGTAACTTTATATCTTAATCCCTATTCGATTTAAGGTTACACGTTATTTGGGGGTTTGGTGAAATTATTGCTTTATTTTCAATGTGTTTGATAATTCATTGTTAAATTTATTGTTAGAATAAACTTTGGTTGGAGAAACCTCAAACCGACTAAAGAAGTCTACAGTTTTCGAGCTTGGAACTATAAATCAGGAAACTCCGTGACTTCAGATATTAGATATTAGGTGAGTGTAGTTTCAAGTCCCAGAATAATTCAATATCATTTTGTTGCATTTTCTCTTTGATTATGTTGATATATGTTTCGAGTCCCAGAACGATTCAGTTTCGGGCCTGGTTTAAGTGTTCGGTTTTAGTTCGGATCTATGTTAATTTTAATTTGGGTATTAGGTCGAGTCAGTTGGTTTTCAGTTCGGTTGACTTTTACTTCGGTTAATATCAGGTCGGGTTAGTATCGAGTTAATAAGAAATCGATTGGTTTCAGACAAGTTTTCAGGTCGAATTAGGTTTTTACACCCTAAATATCATTTTATATAGCATGTAAATTTGGCTTTTTGGTGAGTTGTGCGACAATTCACATCCCATCTTTATTTTTTTATTTTAATATTGTTTCTTTATTTTGTGTTTCTTTCGATTTGGGTCCATTTAGTTCGATCGAAAATCAGTTCGGGTTTATTTTTGGTTCAACTAAAATTTGGATCGGTCTCAGTTTAGTTTGTTTTATGTTTCAGCTTAAATTAGGGTAATCGTGTTCGGGTTGATTTCAGGTATTGGGTTAAGTTTATCAAGTCTAGTCCATATAGGGGACAACCTAGTCTGAGTTCGGTGCTCTTTATGAGGAGAATGGTCCTTATGGGGAACAATCAAGTTTGATTCTGAATTGAGGGTAACTCGAGGTATCGCGGAAGCGAATCTAAGATCATCAAGTCCAGCTTCATTCTTGAGACGCGATGAAAGTGTCACTGCATATTGTGGGCGAGAATGTCACGGACCACGAGCTCAGGTACAAGTAACATGCGTAACAGGTTGCCGAAGAGGTTCTTATAAAGATTTTAGGCTTGAAGAGACTATTAGACTTGCATGATCCATGGAAGGGTTCTAGGAGACTTCTCCATCAACACCTATGTGAACACACCATGTGAACATAGAAGATATTTTTCTTAGATAAAGATTAGAATTTAGGAAATATGTAGATTGTCTACAAAATGTGGGTGGTAAATTTCGAACGTAACCGTCAATGTAAATTAGTAGAGACCGTTAATATAAAGGGATTTAACTATGAATAGAGGCTTTCTCACCTTAAGAGTAATCAAGACATTTACAATAAAAATCCTTTATTGTGTTCTTGTTTGTTTTCAAGTGTTTTTTTTTAGTTTTATTAGTCATTCTTTCAGTAATAAAAAAGGTAATTATTTGTTCAAATTTATGTTGAGGGTTAGCATTCGAAAATACTAGCATCAAACATCATAGCTTGGGGAGTTTGCCATGGATCAATTATTTTTATGTCTCGGGGTTTGTGGATTATCTTCTTGGACATGACTGAGGATAATGTTCGGACAAGAATCGAGCTGAAAAACAATGGGTATGGGTATTGAGTTTGGGTCGGGGGAGAAACCGGTCACTTTTGCTTCTCACCGATTTTGAAATTTATAATTTAAGGTCAATTTTATTTTCGTTTAGTAAAGATTTAGTCACTGAAATGTTAGAAGTTGTTAGTTTGATAAAGTAGTACGTTAATAAAAAATAATTTTAATTAAATTTTTAAATTTTAAATAAAATATTAATTTAACTCTAAAATTTAGATAAAACATCAATATTTATATGACCCTTAAATTTTAAATAAAATATTAAAATGACTTTTAAATTTTTAAACTTAGCATCAATTTAATTCCCGCCTCTGATTGTCGTTTATAGCCGCCATCTTCAAATTTTATACTTAATTTGTTCATGATTAAGAAAAACCATTTCTTCACCACTCATCTTCTTCATTTTCTCATCCCTCTATTTCCCTTAAAAATCAAACTTTATCCCAGGAAAAAAAAACACAAAAAACTTAATGATGCGATCCTAATCTGTCACTTACTGTTAATCATCAAGATTAATTCTAAGGGAGTTCTACCTTCATCTTTTGTTATCTTATATAAGCATTAATTCTAAAGGAGTTCTACCTTCATCTTTTATTATCTTATATATGCATTATACATTATTATAAGCATGCATATATTTCTTAGAATATGCTTAAATTATCATATCATTTATCATATTCTATGATTTGATATTCCTGGATAACATATAATCCACATGTTTATATTCATGCTTATGTTAAGTTTATTTTATGCATATCTTATGTTATATATCTTTGCATATGTTTTAGGTTGCATTTGCATTCATACTAAGCGTACATCATGTCTATGATATTGTTCTTAGCTTATTTTACTATCTTACATTATAAGTATTCATTACGCGTTTTTATTTTTGTTTGAAGGTTATATTCAGCCTAGCTCATCTAGTTCAATTCTAGCTCAATCAATTCAATCCAGTTCATTCAAACTTCATTTAGTTCGAGATAGCTCAAAGGACTACAAGAGAAGCTCACTTGGCTCAAGGCAACTCGTGGAAGCTCAAGGAAGCTCAACTACAAAGTGTAGCTCGTTCTCATCTCAGCTCGAGCTTCATAGGTCAACTCATCACCCAAGGGGCATGTTCCTCCCAAAAGACATGCCTATCACCCTTGGAGGGAACATCAAAGTGGGGCCAATTCTATTGGAGGGAAAGCATATTTGAGCGGCAAATTACATTTGGAGGGAGGCACCATTCGGTCGAATAGATGCACCAGTCTTGGAGGGAGACACAACCAACTTTGGGGGGAGACAAGCACCACCGAATAGATACATGGCCCTTTAGCCGAACCCTTTTGTAAATTATAAATAGGGCATTCGGCCAACTTTGTACACAACTCATCTCTTGAAATATACATTTACTTTGTGAGTTTATCTCTCAAACTTTTTTTTCTTTTTAAGAATTTTATCAACATATCAAGCTTTGCTTGTGGCGTCACATTTCCTATCCACCTTGATACTTCAGATTCTTGGTTATTTAATCAACGGGTTCAAGTCCTTTCTTATTACTCTCAAAGTGAGTTATTTAAGGTTCAGGTTATGCTTATATAGCATAGTTTCTTCTTTTAACTTCTTTGAATACTTTCATCTTTCCTTCATTTCCTTTTACCCTTTCATTCTTTCACCTTAATGGAACCATCAACCATCACATCCATCCTTTTCAACCATTCCCTTAGAAACACCACGCATCACGTATTTCCATCATCATTTCAACTTCAAAGCATTAGGAGGCACAAAGCTTACTTGCTTTCTACGGTCGAGAACAATCAAGTTTCTCTCAACATCAATTCGAGAGTAAGAGCGTATCACTTAATTATATCATCATCCTCAACAACATCGAAAGTATCCTTATTTAATCTTAAAATGGGGAAGAAACTAAGCAAAGTTTCCAGATCTGAAAAAAAAAACTACAAAATTGTTATTCTCACTTTTTTGTTGCTTGGTTATGTTAGCATTTTAACAAACACATGGTAGGCATTCTATCGATGGTTCAAGAAGGTGCACGCGTACAGCTAAGCTCAAGTGAGACTGGTCAACTATCGACAACTGCCCTAAACATTACCCTCAAACTGTCAAGCCCTCTCCATCCCAACTTCAACAAAAAAAAATCACCATCAAGCTCCAAGCACCATTGCACCAATCTTCGTCACAATAATTCGTGAAAATCATCAAACCCAAGAAAACAGTAAGCTAAACCATATAAGTAGAGGGAAAGGAGAGCAATTTGTCCCAGAGTTGTCACTTGAGACAATATGGGATTGAAGGGAAAGAACGATCGTGTAATATAGTGAGTTGGATGGCTGGACCAAATTAATAATGTTTATAAATTAAACCATTATTTTTCTCGTCGGCGGCAGGCCATCCGGGGATGCAACGCACCTTAGCGATGATTTCCGAGAGGTACTATTGGCCCAATATGAGTGACGACGTCGAGGCATACGTCTAAACTTGTCTTATATGTCAACAAGACAAGGTCGATGCCAAGAAACCAATGGGCTTACTTCAACCATTGTCCATACCTGAGAGGCCATGGGGAAGTATTTCCCTTGATTTATTATCGGTTTACCTAACGTTGACAACATTTCTAGTATCATGGTTGTGGTTGACAGGTTTTCAAAATATGCCACCTTCATACCCGCCACCAAAGTTTGCCCAGCCGAGGAGGTTGCCCGCTTGTTTTTCAAGCACATGGTCAAGTATTGGGGGATCCCAAAGACCATCGTGAGCGATCGAGACACCCGCTTCACCGGAAGATTTTGGACCGAGTTCTTCAAGTTAATGGGATCAAACTTGAATTTGTCAACGGCCTTCCATCCCCTAACGGACGGACAAACCGAGAGGGTGAATGCATTGCTCGAGATCTACTCACGGCACTACATGAGTGCCACACAAAGGGACTGGCCGAAACTATTGGACGTGGCCCAATTCTCATACAACTTATAAAGGAGAGAGGCAACAAACCGTAGCCCATTTGAGATTGTGAACGGCCAACAGCCTCTCACTCCCAACAGTGTTTTGACCAAGTACGATGGGCCAAATCCAGCCGCCTACCACTTCACAAAGGCATGGCAAGAAGACCGAAACTTAGCCCAAGCGTGCCTTCACAAGGCCGCCAAGCGAGCAAAGAAGTGGGCCGATCAAAAGCGAAAGGGACTCCGAGTTTCAGGTAGGGGACTTAGTTCTCGCAAAATTAAATCTAACACTTCGCAATTCTTCTGTCCATAGGGCGCTCATTAGGAGATATGAAGGGCCATACCGAGTGGTGAATCGCGTAGACAAGGTGACGTACAAGTTGGAGTTGCCACTCGAGCTTCGAGCCCACCCCGTCTTTCACATCAACATGCTCAAGCCGTACCACGAGGATGCCGAAGATCCGGAGCGGAGTAGATCGAGCCGAGCACCAGTTGAAGTCAAAGTCTCCTTTGAGAATGAGGCCCAAGAGAATCTAGCGAACCGAGTGATTTGACGACCAGGCCATAGACCAAGACACGAATACTTCGTGCTTTGGAAAAGACTGCCCGAAGTTGAGGGTAGTTGGGAGCTTGCCGAAGACCTATGGCAGTTCAAGGACAAGATATCCTATTTCCACCAAGACCGAGCGACGAGGGCGTCGCTCAATTTAGTGCGGGGGAATGTCACAGCCCAACATCCCATGGTCAGACTGCCCACACACCAAGGGGGCCACGAGTGCGCACAACCCACACACCATCAGGGCCGAGTCCGCACAGAGCATATTACCCGACACCATAGGGCCGAGACGAGCACCTTCCAAGCACACCAAGGGGCCACAACCAACGCCCGACTCAGCCATCACCACCTAGGGGCCGAGTCCAACACACCCCGCGCCACACAAGGGGTTCTATCCGAGGCCTTGGGCTTGTTCCACACCAATCCGCCCAAGGCTGCCCACAAGCCCGATTCATCCCACAATACAGGAGAGTGCTCATCCTTTGGAGCCACACAAACATGGAAAGGAACATGCCAATAACAATTCCCCAATCCATGGTGATTTATCTCCCCACACACAAGGCAACTATCCACAAAGATAAGGAAGGTTTGTTGTATTCCAAATCCTTTCCTTTCTTAGAGAGCTAGGCTTAATCTTGACCGTCGGATCAATTCTTTTGTAACCGTTAGATCGAGAGGTGCTAGCCTATAAATAGAGGCTTCACCCCAACCTTTGTATTCATTCATTTTCATTGAGAATAAGAGAACAAGCATTCACTTCATCCTTTCTAAGTTCTTTGTTTTGCTTCCGCGTTCTAACCGAGCTTTGCTTGGTTTTCTAGGCTGACTTAGTCATCTATCTTCCATTTTCACGACCAAGGTCGCACGGTGCTAGCTCTTCGAGACCTAGCCCCGTGACAATATGCTTTCGATTCTACATTTCTCTATTCGAGCTTAAAACCTAGCTTCTTTTCTAAATTATGAGAATTTTTTTTCGCATTGTTTTCCTTTGATTTGTTATCTCATTTGCCAACTATAGCCAATTTCATAACTAAGGGCTGGAGGGGCGGTCGCCCGCAAAAAAATTGAAATTCTTAGGCGATTTAAAAGAATTTTAAAATTTTTCTATGTATTTTTTATTAAAAAAATTTTGCCCCCTAAATTTTTATAAGTTTGTTCTCTAAAAATTTATAAGTTGACCTCCTAACTTAAAGTTCTTCATCCTTCCCTGTTCATAATTGTTACTTGATTGTCGTTGGTGCAGAGGCGGACTAATGTGGGGCCTTGGCCCCCTAAAATTTATATTTAAATAAAAGGTCTCAATCTGAATTGGGCTATATTACACCAAAAACCCATTTTAAATAAATATTTAGAAAAATGACCCCCACTGACTATTATGTAGAAAAATGACCCTCAAATCTGCCACGTATGAAGAACTCACGTTTCGGGGATCGCGAGACACGAACTCATGCTACGCAGAGAGTGAGTTCCACATACGTGGCAACAATTTTTAGAATAACGAAGTTATTGATCGTATATTTTTAGTAAACATTTAGTTTGGGTTCGTAGTTCTGGAAATTCTCTTTCATATGGCACCAATATGGGCAAATTTCATCCATTCTAAACCGATCTAAATTCACTTAGAAAATGGTATATTAGTTTGTTTTTTTGAATGAATTAGCCTTTAAAAAGACGTGATAGACTTGGTTTATTAATCGAATAATAGTAATAAAAAACAAAATTAAATATAAATTAGAAAAGGTATAAAAAAGAAATTACTAAAGAAAATTAAAATTTCGTAATTACAAAATAAAAAAGTAACGTCTTTTATAAATATAATTAAAACATAATTAAATATAAATTTGAAAAAAGGCCCTAATGATGTCTATGTCCACCCGTTCCGCAGTGGCGTGCACGACGATCCCGTGGCGAATTCCTCCGAATGTCATGTGCTCCAGGGTTGTTCTCATCATCACCAGCATCATCATTGTAGGCTCCAAAGATGTCCTCGAAACGCGGACTCCTACTGGGACCGGGGCGGGTGGAGAACAAGCTAGTCGGCGGCGTATGCTGGACAATGTTGTAGTCGAATTGTGATGCCAACAGTGGAACATCGATCACCAGAGAACCACTCATCGGCATGGAGGGACGATAGGCATTTGAGAAGCCGAACTCGGGTGGAACACCGGAGAACCACTCATCGACATGGAAGGACGAGTGAAATTCTGAAATGTTGTTCCTGAAGATGATGCCCATGCAGTGTCAGTTTGCGGTCTCGGATTGTGATGCCTCGACTGGCTCTGGCTCTGGCTGGGTCAACATTGGGGGCATGGGCGATTTAGGGGAGGCACTTCAATTTCTCGCTCGTGTTTCTCCCGAGTAAGTATATGCGACTTCCCATTATGGAGGTTCCAATGAAAATAATCGAAAGTGACGAACATGGCCCAATCCAAAATGGGTGCGAGGATGGGCGGTCGACTGGCATATCGGTCCATCCATTGCTGGACCCAGTCAGCGTGATGATGGCACCAATAAATTTATGTCTTCCTCTGCCGCGTCAACCGATGTAATTCGTCCAAATTAGGCGGTAGATGGAAAACCCCTTAGATGTACCCAAATTCTCGCAAAACTTGGTCTGTAGGATGCCACTTGACAATTTCGTAGTTGATGAGTGACACTCGCAACAACCATATGTGAGAGGACTGCACAATGTCTAGCGGAGTAATCTGACGAATCGCAAGACTAGCGTACGAAGTCCACACAAACTGAAAATTTTTATTTGAACGTTAGTTATATGAAATTGGATTAGAGAAATAATATGAAGAACTACAAATAAATTTTCAGATTACCATATTGTGGCGCATCTTGTCGATCACAAGCATGTAGTCTCGCTGATTGGTTGGCAGTCCCTGGCGGGTGAGTGCACCGCCCCACCTATCATTAATGGAAAATAAATAAAATTGTTAAAAATTATTAAAAATATATTCAATGAAATAATTTTAATAGTACCTCCGAAGAAGTGGAAATATGTAGGGGTGGGCTGTCTAGGCTGCGAGCTTAAAAATGGCATTTGAAACCCAGCCCAAAATTGAATGAGAAAAAGACATCCTCTGATTACTTGTCTTTCAGGGTCCACGGTTCTGCAAACTCCTTGAACAGAAAGCCCAAGACCGCTGCTCCCCAACATTTTGCTCTTGATTTTGCAAAATTAATTAGATGATACAGCCACATGACATGCACTTTGTTGCGGGATTTATCAGGCATCAAAATCCCTCCAATAATGTGTAATATGTGGGCACGAGCAAACCGCTGTGAAAATATATAATAAAAATATTTTAGTAAAAAAAGGCACGAAATATATAAAAAAAATATTTAAATTATTAAAAAACACAAAATATATAATAAAAAATATTTACCCATTTTGTTTCGTCATCCGCATCGGGGGAGGACTGAAAACTCTTGGTCCAAAAAATTTATGAAGATTTTGCCACCGTCGAACGTGTTCGGCACCGCTCCCAACAGGTCACCACATAAGGTTGGTCAGTGACCATCGACTATATCGGTAATAAGATCGTCGTCCGTAGGCAACCCAAGATGATATGCGACATCTTCTAGTATAATTGTCGCCTCGCCACACGGAAAATGAAAGGTGTGTGTCTCTGACCTCCATCGTTCAATTAAGGCGTTAATCAAAGGACAATTCAAATTCGTACCGCCCACAATTTCTGCGACGTTACCAAGACCAGCTTCCTCAATGAACGACATGATCTCCGGATACGGCACGATGGTGATACGATTGACGTATAACGTCAATGCGCGTTCGTAGTGCTTGAAAAAAATAAAATAGTAAATAATAAATAAAAATAGAAATAAATTAATTAAAAATAAATAAAATAAGGTAAAAATTAAAAATTAAAAATATAAAGAATATTACCTCATTAGTGCTCCTCCAATAGTCGAACACGTGTTGCTGGTCTAGTCGCAATAAACCCGCCGTTTGTATCGAGTATAAAAAATATTAGAGTAGAAGAAGAAGAACTCGCTTTGTGATTTGTGTGTGGGGTAGGGACCGGCTATTTATAGAAAAAATCGTGCCCCTGTGAAGTGATATTAAATAGAACTCGCATTCTACTAAACGCGATATCCTAAAGAACTCGCTTTACACATGACTCGAGTTCCATTTAAGAGACGCGGAATTGCAACAGACGCGTATACTGAACGGGCAGAGAGGACCTCGCGTACTGCAGAGTGCGAGTTTTCGAAGAACTCGCTTTTCGTAGGACGCGAGGTCATAGGATTTTTAAATTGAAAGTCTATATAATATAATATATATATTAATAAATAATAAAATCGTTATATTATGGCTATATTTATTAATACATTTGATTAGAATAGTATAATAATTTTTTTACTTATCTTATCTTATTTATTAATACATTTGAATAATATAATACATTTGAATATTAGTATAGTATATTTATTAATACATTTGAATATTTATTAATATATTTGAATAATATAATTATAAATGATATATTTCCATTTAAAATCGAGTTTAAATATTTCTTTTTTACAATTGAAAGGATTAGGGTATTTCTTTACAATTAAAATGATAAAATCGCATTTGCAACCAACCAACATTTATTAAAGAAGCTGAAACTTGTTCTGATGGTGATGATCATCATTAAGGTGATGCTAATAATCGGCCCTCGTGAATCTTGCCTTGCACTCGATGCATGTCTTGAATCTTGGAGGTCTATTGGATATATTGTCACTTGCCTGTCATTCAAAAAGACCTTAAATTTCCCGATATTTTGATTTGTTGTTGTCGATCCTCGTGAACAAAAATACGGAATAGTTAACATATGCTCAACATATATATGCAACTACAAATAACGAAAAATCACAATATCAGGGAAATTAGTTTAGGAATAAATTTTCCCGGTACGTGATTTGTTGCCAGTAGTAGTTACAATCCAAAACTTCACGCACATATTGAGAAGGCAATTTTTTCCCCGATTGAGTGTTTCTTCCTTTCCTCGATCAACTAGGCATTTATAGAAGCAGAAGACGGTGATGACGTGGTGAACTCGCGTTCTGTGAAATGCGAGTTCTTTAGAAACTCACTCTTCATAAAACGTGAGGTCACTAACACGTCAGGGATCTGATTCCTGCCAAAGTCGTTCTTTGCAGAACGCGATTTTTCTTGAGATTCGACGAGTTTGGGCTATATATAATCGAACGTTGCTGAATATTTGCACTTGTATTGAGCTGCAAAGTTTGAGTATTTGAAAGAATAGAAAATCTGTTGAGTAGAAGATGTGGTGCAATGTATCGTCGGTGTATGTGTAACATGATCGACAAATCACAATATCGAGTAACTTTTGTTGTTTCTGTACAAGGTAACATAACATGGCGAGCCAGTGTAAGGGTACATTTGTTGAATCAAGAAGATGATGCAGTGGCTCATGGTGGATCAATGGCACATGTGAAATCATGTCGGGTGCAACTTGAGGTGTCCTCTCTAGGGTTTTATACGGTGGCGCATGCCGATTACATTTGATAATGCGGGTCAAAGCTTATACCATTTCTGGTGTTTTCGAAGCCATGTTAAGACCCTCGTATGTAACGGTGTTTGTGACATTTGTATCGTGGAAGAACACCAGTGTTGGTGACATTTATATCGTGTTGGTGACAATTGTTTTTAACATACGAAAAATAAAAATTTAATTTACATATTAGACACTCATATGTAATATTTTACATGTTTCAATGCTTTTCTTCTATAAAAATAATAATTTGAATGAACACCGCTTCATTTACATTGGTTCATTTACACCCTATAAATAGACCCCGTGTCTCAAGTTTGAACTCACTTTTTCATTTACTTTCATTGTAATAGATGTAAACATAGATGATTTACCATCTTTTGGGAGTCACGTCTGTGATGCTGATGTCGATATTGACAGTGAACTAGAAGTTGGGATGATATTCAGTGCAAAGAAAATGGTAGAGGATGCAATTAAAAACTACAACATACGCCGATCAGTTCGTTCGACAGTAAAGAAAACGACTGCGAACAAATATATCGCAGAATGTGTCGAAAAGTGAAACAGTTGTAACTGGATGATTCATGTATCACGAACAAAAACGCTGAACAATGTTTGGCAGATAAGAAGATACGACGGACCTGATACATGTCAGTTGTAACAAAAAAATGACATGTAATACGTTTGTGTTTGTTAATTACATATTTTGTGATTGTTAACTGTTTGAAAATCGAAGCGGTTAAGATGTAGAAAATAATATTTGTGATAATTATATTAACGAAAAGTAGTACAAGATTGTTAATTGAAAGAAGTACACAAGCATTAAATTACTAAGCATACTTAAATCTACGAGAACGAATCATTTCGCTTCCCTCGTAGTCGGTACTTATGTCAGAAGTTAAGTTTATTTCCTCAATTTTTTGTTCCTTCTCATGCCGTCTCCTATAATTTTATGTAAATACTGCGCCCTCGTCTTCAATCTTAAGTATTGTTGATGAACTGGAGCTGCCATCAAAGTTTACACTAAGCTCGATGTTCATACCCCCGGCACGTTTGTATGCCCAAAACATCTTGCGCATATCTTTCTGGTTGGATAGTGTTAGCATGTAGTGTTCTTCTGGGCCGAGCTCATTCACTGGAACTTTGGCACACAACGCAGAAATTTTAGAGCTTGTAGACTCCTTAACTCTTGATGAAATCAACTCAAACAAATTTTCTCATTGAAAGAAGTGTAGAAATAGGTTCCAAGAAAGAAAACAGTAGCAGAAAAATGCACCATAATTTGTCAAAGAAATTGTTTGAGTAGTGTAAAAATTTTGTAACTCCGGCATAAAATTTATAGGGTTGAACAATGTCGAAATAATTTGTCAAAGTCGCGTTGTACATGACGCGATTTTTCCTGCGAAGAGAGAAACTGCGTTTTACAGAACGCGATTTTCGACATTATTCAAAGAAGTCGCATTTTACAGGACACGATTTTTGATATTATTCAAAGAAGTCGTGTTTTATAGGACGCGATATTAGACAGTATTCAAAGAAGTCGCATTTTACAGGACACGTTTTACAGGACGCGAGTTGCGTATTATTTCTAACTCCGATAACATCACTATAATCAGTAAACATTACATAAAGCTCAAGCTCAAGGGCCTACCCTGAACAAAACTGATGGTGAGATTCCACCATCATTTCCACATCAGCGTCGTCCATAATGTGGAATAATGAGTACGTTAATGGTTCTAACGACATCGACATTCTGTACTTCAACGGTTCCATCTTTTGCAAAAGACTATGTAGAACATGTTTCTTCACTTCATTCATCAACTTCTTATACGATAAGTTGTGTGGAAGTGGAAGCAATATACTACTTGACGACTGAAAAACGACGCCGAGAGATGCATCATCGATTATCTTCCCATTGTAGTATACCAAAGCTGTAATAGTTTCTCGTCTCGACATATTATATCGATCGAAGTCCTTACAAATTAAATTCCAACCTTCTCGGTATATATATACTTACCTCTCGTTGTCTCACTTATTTAAACATGTATTCAATTCAGTTTGATATATCGTTGTGTAGAGTACAATTATTATTCACCCAGACCAAAATATTTACCTTTTCAGACGTGTCATTCCAACTTTGTTAGTGTCTGACTCGATAATGAACTCGCGTTCTGTAGAACGCGTGAACCAAAAGAACTCGCACTCTGTAAAATGCGAGATCCACAAATCTGATAGAATCTCACCTTCTGCAGAAAGCGAGTTCCCTGACACCTCTGCAAAAGCGAGATTCTCCAGGATTTTTCGGATGAATAAGATATCAAAAGTCGCTTTGTTCTCTTATATGAAGTAGAATGCAATATTGATATTGTATAGCATTCACAAAGCAAGTCTTTCAATTTTTTCAAGTCTTTCAATTGCCAGAAAAAATGTCGAGACGAGGAGGTGTTGCTGCTCTAGTATACTACGATGGCGAGATAATCGTCGATGCCTCACTCGGCGTTGTTTTTCAGTCATCGAATACTGTAACACTAAAGATTTCGAGGAGATTATCCTACAAGAAGTTGATTAAAGAACTGGAGAGCAATGTCCCGCATGGCCAAAACCAAAATTTGTCCGACTTGAAGTATCGTCTGCCGATCTCAATAGATCTGTTAATGTACTTCGTATGTTGCATTGCAGACAACGGTGATGTAGAGCTGATGCTGTAAACCCACTTAGAGTATTCATTATGCGGTCCCCTAGAGCTATATGCATCATTTTCTAATTCTAATCTTGCTATCGAAATCCCAACATGGAGACGGGCAAATTTTGACTTTAATCCGAATGCCAATGTTGATAGACCGACGACCAGTTTACGAAATGATTTCAACCTGCTAACTAAATACAGTCCACACAACGAATTCGGTGCATCTTCGTTTGTTATGCTAAGACATTCGTGCGTAGCTAGTTTCGGGTTCGACTTGAACCAGCACCCGAACGATGAATTCGATGCGCCAAGACCTGCAACGTACAATCCGTACAGTCAGTATACTATATGGGGTAGCGTCATCATCCCACATGAGGTCCGACCATGAAGCATTCAATCCCTTCGATGATTCCTCATATGGACGATACTTAGTGTATGTCCCTAGCACAGAGTACGTTCAACCATCTATGGGGAGACATTCTTGTGTTGGTGCTCTCAAATTTGATCTTGGAAATACGGTTCATGAGCGGTCTCGCGATCGATGACCAACCTGCTAGCCTGAAAGGGTAGTGATCGACGACGCTGAACTATACCGGTTCGAAGGGGATAATTCAGACGAAGAATCACTTAGGGAACCCGGACCCGAAGGTGACGAGCAAGGGCCCTTCTATGAAGAACCAGAAAACGTGATCATTCCAACAATTGATATGGATGTGTTGGAAGGCAACGAAGAATACCCGACAATAGGCAATGTTCTAGTATCAGCCACACCTATTTCTTATTATCGGCCATCATCCCACTTCACGACGGTTGATATAGATGCGTTGGATGTTCTAGAATTTTCACAATACCAATACCAAACAATTGACGGAGAATCAACGATGTTCCAGAATTTTCACAATACCAATACCAAACAATTGACGACAGAATCAACCGTGCTGATGGTGAACTGGCCATTGGGATGACGTTCCTTACAAAAGAACTGACGGTGACCGCAATTAAACATTACAACATTCGTCGGGCTGTTATGAAGAATGTGGAGAAAACCCAAACGAGTTTCTACAAGGCGGTGTGTGCCCACAAGAATCAAGGATGTAAGTGGAAAATTCGTGTATCTCAATTGAAGAAGGCAGGCTACCTGCGGAGAATCACAAAACTAGAAGGGCCTTATACATGCACCGTTACTAGCCTAAGTCAGGATCACAAGAACCTCGATGTGCACGTTCTCTGCAATACCTTCATGCCACTGGTAAAAGAAAATCCCCGGGTCACGGTTCGCGTCTGTCAGGCTACTGCTCAACAGGTCCACCACTACTATTTTGAATATCGTAAAGCATGGTATGCAAAGAACTGGGTCGTAGAAAAACTGTTTGGCCAATGGGAGGAATCTTACAATGAGTTGCGCCTGTGGCTAAACCTGATGCAAAAACACATACTTGGAACAGTTGTCGAACTTCATACAATTCCGGCATACGAAAATGATCGTATCGTTCGAGGTGCTTGTCAATTCCACAGGTTATTTTGGACATTCCCCTAGTGCATTAATGTATTCAAGCACTGCAAACCGATGGTTCAAATCGACGGTACATGGTTGTACGGGAAATATACACAGGTCCTACTTCTGACGGTTGCACAAGACGGCAATCGGAAAATTGTGCCTATAGCATTCGCAATTATCGAAAAGGAGGATCTCAAGTCTTGGGTGTTCTTCCTTAAGAACCTACGGAAACATGTTCTTTCTCCTGTATTGGGGCAAGGGACGATGGGATATGTCTTATTTACGACAGAGGCGCAGCGATCTTGTGGGCAATAGAACATTTGGGCGATTCTTGGAAGCCTCCCTACATTTACCAATGTTACTGCTTGCGACACATTACAGCGAACTACTTGCAGTAGTTCAAGAATCATGATGAACATGCTCTTGTTCTTCGAATGGGTACGTCTTTTAGGTCATTTTCATTTACCATATCTTTGCATGTGTTGTTCGCCCCTAACTATTCAACTATCATTCCCTAGGGAACTCGCATTATGTACATGAGGTAGAGGACCTGTTCCAAGAATTGAGAGCCAAAAATAAAGATAGCGCAGACTACCTTGACAAAATCCCGAGGGAAAAATGGCTTAGATCATATGACGGGGGTAAACGATATGGTCACATGACAACGAACTTTGCTAAGGCGGTCAACTCAGCACTCAAGGGAGTGCGGCATTTGCCTATCACTTCCGTTGTCAAAGCGACCTACTATCGTTTGGCTACCCTATTTGCAAACTTAAGAAGGCAAGCAACTGAGTACATGACATGTGGCCAAAAAGTCCACCAAGACTTTCGCAAAAAATTGCAAATTGAAGTGCACCATTCAAATGAGATGACTTAAACTCTCTTAGGAAAAGAACCTACGACTGCGGAGTATTCCAAACATTCAAATACTAGTGCGCGCACTCCATTGCTATTTGTTCAAACCAACGAATTAACTACATGAGACTGCTTGATCCAGTATACTTACTCGAAACGGTATTCAAGGTTTACGAAAAAGAGTTTCTTCCCATCGGAAATGAAATTGATCCTTATGTCGTTGACACTGAACCGACCATATGCCCAGATGCAGCACTAATAAGAGAAAAGGGACGTCCACGATCGACACGAATTTACTGTGCCGAGGATCTGGTCGAACATAAAGAAAAAAACCAGACAAAAGAAACATTACAATATATATAAAAATTCTGGACACACAAAGAACAAGTGTCCTAATCGCTCGGGCCCTCGTATTAACTAAGTCTTATTCGTTTTAAAATTTAATCTTATTCGTTCTAAAAATTCTTTTTCCCGGCTTGTCGTTCTTGCAGAAAGAGCCTATGAGGTCATCTTATACTTTCATACATTCACAAAACAAGCTATGATACCATTTTCGACGCGAATTTTAGTAGGTTTAGAATGGACTGAACCGTGCCATATTGGTGTCAAATGAAAGACACATTCTGGTACTACGAACCCAAACTGAATGTTTACTAAAAATATACAATTAATAAGCCCGAAATAATGCTCGAACGTGTCTATCAAAGCTTGGTCTGGCTGCTCGAGTTGCAAAGAACTCGCTTTCTGCAGAAAGCGAGTTCCCCGCGATAAATTCAGCCGCGCGCCTTTTCAAATTCTCGGGGAACTCGAGTTTCCTTAAAGTTCGTTATTATAAAAAGTGTTGCCACGTATGTGGAACTCGCTCTCTACGTAGCGCGAGGTCGTGTCTCGCGACCCTCTAAACGCGAGTTATTCATACGTGACAGATTTGTGGGTCATTTTTCTAAATAATAGTCTGTAGAGACCATTTTTCTAGATATTTATTTAAAATAGGTTTTTTGTGTAAAATAGCCCAAGAAAATCCTCCATGCAGTGGTGGATCCTCACCTTCATCTTCTATGTGCCGAAATCCAGGTAGGGTTTAGCCTATATTAGTTGATCCATCGAGAAAAAGGGGGGGGAATTAGGCCGGAAAAGGTAGGCAGCCATTAAAAAGGAGCCAACTACCTTTAGCTAAGGCTAGGAAACTATTTATCAAAAACAAAAGAAGAAAAAAAAAGTCTATGAAACTAGTAATTTTCCTGTTGTATCAACATTAAACCTTTGATTTGTAGACTGAAAACATAATCAGAATGATGCAAATTTTAAGGTACAAAATTAATATTTATTTTTTATTGATGTTTGGTAGAAATGATAGGAAATTGAAAGAAAATCTAATTTTTTTATTGTTCGTTATTTGGTAGAGTATGAAAAAAAAATTAAACCAATAAATGATCGAGTGAAAAAGTGAATTGTGCCCAGCTGTTAATTTTTTAAACATATTTCATACTTAAATGTTTTTCATCATTATACCTAACTATTTCCATCAATCAAAATGACGTGAAACTTCAAAGGCTGCCATCTGATATTTGTTGTTGTTCCACATGGTTAAAGAAGAAAATGAATCTAATAATTCAAAAAAATTAAAAAATACTTTTAAAAAGTTAAAATAATTCAAAAAATATAAAATATAAAATATAAAAAGTTATTAGGATATAAAATACTTTTAAAAAGTTAAAATAATTTATGCTTTTTCAAAAAAATTTGAAAATTTTAAGTTTTCAAATCGAAAAGACTAAACAATAAGGAAGTAGTATCAAATATTTTTTTAAATAATGTAATTTTGTCATGAATATTTATATATATGGATGTCTATCATGATAAGAACTTTATTAACGAGATTTGATTTATTTATTATTAGGAATATTATCTCTATTAATTAGAGTTTAATGTATTATGTACTTCTTATGCCTATAAATAGATGAAGGCATTGTACACAATTCTCGCTTTTATAATAATATAAATCTCCTTATTTCTTTCATCTCTTTATTCTTGTTCTTGGTTATTTTATTTATAAAACGTTATCAGCACGAATTTGCTCAGAAGATTTTAGTTACAAATCAAGTTTCCCCACAGATTTATCTGGTATGTTCTTTTTCCATCTTATATATTTTATAAACTAAAATAAATCATGCTTCGTTACTTTTGTTTTGTTTCATAATTCATGCCATGCGTAATCATATATGTTCTTTATTTTGATGGTTTAATCCGAGTATATTGGCTGAACATCCCGTTCTGCGAGGCTATTGGTCTCAAAGAAGGTTTTTAAAAGACCTTGTGAACTGGTTTAACAATGTCGCGTACAAGGATTAAATTTTTGTTTTCTATTGGCATATATATATATATATATATATATATATATATATATATATATATATATTTGATCTAATTTGTTTGTTTGTCGTTTATAGTACATCAATGACAAATCTTGCGAAAATTGAGTTTGTGGCTTTTGATATTTCCAGAAAGAATTATTTATCCCAGATCTTAGATGCCAAAATACACCTAGATGCAGATGGTCTGGGAAACACTATTAAAGAGGAGAATGTAGAATCTGCCCAAAATAAAGCCAAAGCCATGATACTTCTTCGCCATCACCTCCATAAGGGTTTAAAATCAAAATAGTTAACGATGAAATATCCTCTTATTTTTTGGAATAGTCTAAAGGAACGATATGACCATCAAAAAACCGTTATTCTGCTTAAAGCTCGATATGATTGGTTGCATCTGAGATTGCAAAATTTTAAATTAGTAAGTGAGTATAATTATGCTATGTTTCGAATCACTTCACAATTGAAGTTATGTGGTCAAAATATTACTGATGAGGATATGTTAAAAAAACATACTCCATTTTTCATGCAAACAATGTTGTCCTTCAGACACAATATATTGAAAAAAGGCTTTAAGAAATATTCTGAGTTAATTTCTTGCCTTCTTGTGGCTGAGCAAAATAATGAGCTACTGATAAAAAATCATGAATATCGCCAAACTGGCTCCGCTCCATTCCCTGAAGCGAATGTGACATACTATAGCAGAAGAAATAAAAGTTACACCAACAATCGTGGTCATAACTATCGACATAGTTGTGGTCATTGTCACAGTCGAGGACATAGACGATATGGTCGTTTTAAAAATAACTATATCCACCGTAAGTGAAACAATAAGGATGACAATGGTACAAAATATCAATCTAAGAAAAAAGAATCTATGTGTCATCGATGTGATAGCTTAAATCATTGGGCTCATGCTTTCCGTGTGCCAAAGCATCTTGTGGACCTTTACCAACAATCAATCAATGGTAAAGGAAAGAAAGCTGAAACAAATTTTATTTATATCAATGACAAAGATGATTATGACTTTGGCAAAGATAATTATGGCATTACTGGCACTAGCGAAAGCAATTACGGCTTTACAGATATAGATGTTAATGATTTCTTTATTTCTCTAAGAAAAATACTTGATTCTTTTTCTTCTTCATGATTATGTTTATTGTTATTATTTTAGGAAAAGTTTGTTAGGAAGATATAATATTTTATTTGGAAACATTTTTTTATAAGAATAAAATTTATGGATGTTATTTATTTAATTTATATTTTGAATATTTTGTAATATTTATTTTATTTTCTTTTAAAGAATATGATTTCGTCACAAATACAATCCGTCAAAAATGGTGACGACTTATGCTTAGCGGACAATGCAAGTACTCATACTATACTTAAGCACAAGAAATTTTTTCCCATTTAACAATGCAAGGGAATAATGTGAGTACTATATCCGGAAGTGCTAATATCATAGAAGGCTCCAGAAGAACAAATATGTTATTGCCAAATGGAACTCTATTCCATATTCACAATGCACTATACTTTCCAAAGTCACAAAGAAACTTATTGAGTTTTAAAGATATTCGCAATAATGGATATCATATTGAGAGTATTAGTCAAGGAGATGCTGAATATCTCTATATTACAAGTACAACTCAAGGCAATAAGAAAATTTTAGAAAAATTACATGCACTATCATCCAGATTGTACTACACAAAAATTAGTGCAATTGAAGCACATGCTATTGTAAACTATAAGTTTACTGATAACTTTATTATTTGGCATGACCGGTTAGGCCATTCCGGTTCGATTATGATGCGAAAAATTATCGATAATTCATGTGGTCACTCATTGAAGAACCAACATATTCTTCAAAGTAATGTCTTTTCATGTGATGTTTGCTCTCTAGGAAAACTAATTATTCGACCATCACTGTAACACCCGTGTCTCGGGCCTAGGAGTTAGTCGGGTTGTTGTTCGAGTCAAATGAAGTCTAATTAAAATAAAACAAACTTAGATAATGACCTAATTGAATTTAAATAAAGAGGGAGGGACCAAAGTTGTGATTTACCCCATTTAAAAATAAAGGAAGACAACTTTTCCATAAAAAAGATTGTCATCTTCCTCTATCTTTTCCTTTTTACCAATTTCAAAACCTCACCCCACTTTCAAACTCTCCTAAAGCCCTAATCACTATTCCATTGGGTTGGCTAATCAATTTCATCATCAAATCAAGAGGTAAACATAAATTCTTAACCTCCTCTACATTATCTACTCACCTATTGTTTTAGATTTCAAAAATAATGAGTTTTGGGAATTAGGGTTCTTATGGAAAATTGGGGTTTTGATGGGGCTTTTCAATCTACTTTGAAAAATTGTTTTGGGGTTATGCTTGGGCATGATGAAACTCACAACATATCTTAATTTGATAGAATTTGGGTGAATTTTCGTGGTGGGTCTTTAAGGCCAATTTTGGGGTATGAAAAATTGGGATTTTAAGAGGATTTGTGTTGGGAATGAAGGGCTGATGGTCTACCTATGTTAGGGGAGTGTTTTGGGATGTTTTGGAAGCCATTTGGGTGCTTGGAATTGAGTATTTCAGCCCTTGGTTGTGGGAGTCCGAAAAATTGGGTTTTTGGGATGCTATGTGATTTGGAAATTGTGGAAATTGAGTTGTGTTTTGCAATGTGGATTGATGATTGAATTAGCATTGATTTGGGAAGTGATGAATGTGTTTGTTTGGCTAGAAGCAAGGGGAAACGTGGAAGAAGCTTCGGGATCGAATCCGGGAATTTGAAGAACGGACGCTTGCTTGGTCTTGTGCTTGGAAGCTTAGGTGAGTGGTTGGTTGCTTTTAAAAGTTTTAAATTAGTTGGTTCGAGTATGTGGACTAGGTCGGGCTTGGTAGACCCACCTAGAGTTAGGATTAGGGTGGTAGCCTAATCCTAAACTTGGTCTAAGCCTTTGGATGAACTCAATTGGATGATTGTATATGCCTTGTATGCCATGTGATATGAGTGCTTATGTATATTGTTCTATACATGTGAATTGAGGCATGGGTTGTATGGCTTAAAGCATGCATGGTGATGGTTCATGGTAGTGTCCATGGTGAGTGCGTGCTAAGCACGGAAATGGTTGAAATGTGTGTTGTGGAATGAGTAAAATATTGGCACTAGTATACTTAAATACAAATGATCGATCATTAGGATGTTAGTGTGTACACATGAGTCTAAAGTCGCGCGTGGCCTTGGTGGCGTTGAGTCACCAAGGAGGAGTACGGGTACGCCCGGAAATGGTATCTAAATATAGTCGATGATGAGTGGAATCCCATCGACGGGGCGTGAGGATGAGTGGAATCCCCTCCGCGAGGCCGGTGATGAGTGGAATCCCACCGAGGTAATGTGGTTGTTGGATATGAGTTTCCAACGAGTCTATCCGTGTATTTGAGCGATAACTAGGTGCCAATGTGTTTGATATGTGTATCAATGTGTTGAGATTATGAGCTGCTTGGATGTTGTATGTGATTGCATGTACGGTAGTGTTGAGCTCATGATTATGGCATATATGTGATATAATTGCTCATGCATCTATATCTTGTGGACTCTTGAATTGTGTATGTTGCCTTAGCTAGATCGTGCTCGGACCCTGCGATGTTGAGGTTTGTTTTTAGAGCTTACCCTCACTAAGCATCATTGCTTACGCTCTCCTTGTTCAACATTGCAGATCCTTAGTTCGTGGTTGCTCGGCAAGAGGAGGGCCTCCAAGTGTGGTTTTTGGCTTGAGTACACCAAGTATGGCTTTTAAATGTTGAACATGTAATAGTTTAAGCAATGGGACATGTGTCTTTTGATGGATGATTATGGTTGGTTAGGAGCATGTTTAGACTCCATGTTATGTTGCTTTTGTATGGCTTGTGATGCCATGTTTGAGTTGTAATCCATGCCTAAATTGCTTATCTTGAATGTTGGTTAAGTACCTTTGAGTTTGCCTTATGTTGAATGTTGAAGTATGAGTTTATGCATGTTAAGTGTCATCCTTGGGTCCATTGCATGTTCCTTCAATGTATGTATATGTTGGGTACTTGTATGGCTTTATTGGGGCATGTTAGTGTCGTATGAATGCTTGTTGGGGTCTAGGAGAGTTCTAAGATGCATTTAGATTCGAGTCCTTATCGTTTTTGCTGAGTTGGGAGGCTTTTCTGTGCAGGGGTATCGATACGGTTGGTATGGTATCGATACCACCTTCTTGATCAAGCCTCGTGTATCGATACACTTGAGAGGTGTACCGATACTATTTTTGCTACTGGAGCTACTGTCCAGTTCCGTATCGGTACGACCCTTCACGTGTATCGATACGGTCCCCTTAGCGTTGACCGTGGGAAGTCAACAATTGGAGAGGGTATCGATACACTCCCAGCTGTATCGATACGGTATCCACAGGTTGACTTTGACCAGTTGACTTGGTCAAGGGGTATCGATACACCCCTTAAGTGTATCGATACACCTGCAGCTAAGTCTTAAAATTGGGCTGTTTTATGATTGTTTGATGTTCGTTCGATTGTTTTGAATGTGTTGTTCCGCTGTATGATCACGTAGGATTAAATACTCATCTAGACAAGATTTAAAATGAAAAAAAAAAATAGGGTTGCTAACCGAGGGGGAATTCCTTAGGGAGTTCTCACTCGGTTTTCCCCGTGTGACCCACTCGGACCGGTCATTCGGCCAGACCGGGACGAGGGGGTTACAATCACCAACTAAGATTATGAATATATCAATTTTCTAGAACGGATACAAGGTAATATAGTGGGCCCATACACCCTTCTTGTGGACCATTTAGATATTTTCTTGTTTTAATCGATGCATCGACTAGATGGTCACACGTATCCTTGTTATCAACCTGCAACTTGGCATTTGCAAGGTTACTTGCTCAGTTGATAAAATTACGAGCACATTTTCCAGATTCCCCTATAAAGACAATTCGTCTTGATAATGCTGGTGAATTTACTTCTCAGACTTTTGATGATTTTTGCATGTCGATTGGAATAAGTGTTGAACATCCTGTAGCTTATGTTCATACCCAAAATGGTCTTGCAAAGTCATTTATCAAACGACTTCAATTAATTGCAAGATCGTTACTGATGAAGTTAAAACTACCAATTTCTGCATGGGGCATGCCATTTTATATGCAGCATCATTGATTCGCATCAGGCCCGTAAGTTATCATAATTAAACCCCATTACAAATGGTTTTTTTCAGGAACCAAATATTTCCCATCTTAGGATTTTTGGATGTGCGGTATATATTTTGATTGCTCCACCACAACACACAAAGATGGGTCCTCAAAGAAGGTTGTGAATATATGTCAGATTTGAATCCCCTTGATAATTAATTATCTTGAGCCTTTGATGGGGAACTTATTTATAGCTCGATTTACCGACTGTCATTTTAATGAGTCGGTTTTCCCAACATTAGGGGGAGAAATTAAACAATTGGAAAAAGAAATAAGTTAGAATGAATTATCGCTATCTCATTTTGATCCACGTACCCAACAATGTGAACTAGAAGTTCAAAGGATAATTCATTTGCAAAACTTAGCAAATCAATTGCCATATGCTTTTGCTGACCCTAAAAAAGTGACTAAGTCACATATACCAGTTGTGAATGCTCCGGTTAAAATTGATGTCCCAGAAGGACAAACTCTAGTTTCTAATGAGTCAAACGCACGCCTGAAGCGTGGTAGACCAGTAGGTTCCAAAGATAAAAATTCTCGAAAAAAAGAGAGCTATATCTTGTGATGGTCTGATCGAGGAATCAATGGATTATGAAAAATCTCGAGAAGAGATTAAAAGGTCTCCAGAAGAGACATTAGACATGAATCAGGTACCTGATAATGATGAGATCTCAATAAATTATATCATGCCTGGTAACAAGTGGAACCGAAACAAAATCAACGTCGATAATACTTTTACATGCAATATAGCACTAGAGATGTTGGATGATAATGTGGATCAAGAACCATTGTCAATTGGATAATGTAAGCAAAGAGATGATTGAACAAAATGGAAAGAGACAATTGAAGCGGAACTAAAATCTCTTTCAAAAAGAGAAGTATTCGGGCCTGTAGTTCGTACACCGGAAGGTCTAAAACCTGTGGGATATAAATGGGTCTTTGTGAGAAAGAGAAATGAAAAAGGGGAAATTACGAGATATAAAGCTCGTTTGGTTGCACAAGAATTCTCACAAAGACCTGAAATTGATTATGAAGAAACATACTCCCCTGTGGTGAATACAACCACTTTTTAATTTTTTTATTAGTCTGGCAATGAAAGAAAGACTTGATTTCTGCTTAATGGATGTTGTTACAACCTATTTGTATGGGCCTCTTGATAATAATATTTATATGAAACTTCCAGAAGGTTTTAAACTGCCTGAAGCAATTAATTCGATTCTCGGGAACATTATTCAGTCAAATTGAACAAATCCCTTTATGAATTAAAACAATCTGGGAGTATGTGGTATAATCGCCTCAGTGAATACTTATTAGTGGAAGGCTATAAGAATGATCTAATTTTCTCGTGCATTTTTATTAAGAAGTTTAACTCTGGATTTGTCATTATTGCTGTGTATGTTGATGATTTGAATATCATTGGGACTCCTGAAGAGATCTCTTTGGCAATTGAGTATTTAAAGAAAGAATTTGAAATGAAAGATCTTGGAAAAACAGGATTTTGTCTTGGACTGCATATTGAACACCTAAAGTATAGAATCCTTGTGCATCAATCGACATACATAGAAAAGATGCTGAAGATGTTTTACATGCATAACGCACATCCGTTGAGCACCCCTATGGTTGTTAGGTCACTTGATGTTAACAAAGACTCATTTCGCCCTCGGGAAAAGGATGAAGATATTCTTGGTCCAGAAGTACCATACTTAAGTGCTATTGGTGCATTGATGTATCTTTCTAGTCATACACGACCTGACATATCATTTGCTGTCAATTTGTTGGCAAGATTTAGCTCATGTCCAACTCGGAGACATTGGAATGGGGTTAAACACATATTTCGTTACCTTTAAGGTACGAAAGACATGTGATTATTTTTTTTCTAATCTATCCAAAACAGAACTGGTTGGTTTTGCGGATGCAAGGTACTTATCTGATCCTCATAATGCTCGATCGCAGACTGTTTATGTATTTACATACGGTGGTACTGCAATTTCTTGGTGATCAATGAAACAAACAATTACTGCCACTTCCTCCAATCATGCTGAGATTTTAGCTATCCATGAGGCTAGCCGTGAATGTGTGTGGCTAGGGTCTGTAATCCATCATATTCAAGAGAATTGTGGTTTACACTCTCGAAAAGTAGCTCTGGCAATCTTATATGAAGATAATACAACATGTATTTCTCAACTTAGAGAAGGATACATAAAGAATGATAGAACAAAACATATCTTACCAAAATTCTTCTTCACTCATGATTTACAAAAGGATGGAGACATTGATGTCCAACAAATTCGTTCATGCGATAATTTAGTAGATCTATTTAGTAAGGCAATCCCTAATGCTCCGTTTGAAAAGTTAATTTACAACATCGAATTGTGTCGAGCCAGAGATCTTATGCGACGTTTTCATGGGGGGGGAGAAATATGTGTTGCACTATTTTTCCCTTAACCAAGGTTTTGTCCCAATAGGTTTTCCTGGTAAGGTTTTTAATGAGGCAACACGTTACGCATATCAAAGATGTGTGTACTCTTTTTCCTTTACTAAAGATTTTTTCTCTCTCTTTCTGGGTTTTATCTTAGTAAGGTTTCAACGAGGCACATTATCTTCATAGACATCCAAGGGGGAATGTTATGAATATTTATCTATTTGGATGTCTATCTTGATAAGAACTTTATCAATGAGATTTGATTTATTTATTATTAGGAATATTATCTCTATTAATTAGAGTTTAATGTATTATGTACTTCTTATGCCTATAAATAGATGAAGGCACTGTACACAATTCTCGTCTTTGATAATAATATAAATCTCCTTCTTTCTTTCATCTCTTTATTCTTTATTCTTATTCTTGGATATTTTATTAATAACATATTTAAATATATATATATATATATATGTAACTTTTATTTATTAAATTTTAGCTTAAGGATGTAAAAGTTTTTGAATTTTTGAAGAAAAAAATCAATTAAGTCTATGAATCTTTTGCATACAATTAAGTTTTTAAACCTATAAATTGAATCGATTAAATTCTTTGACCAATTTTGACCATAAATTTTTAGATATTACTGTTACATGATATACTACAGTTCTATCACTTGACATTTACATATTTTTTAAAAAAAATACTTTTTTATAATTTTTACAAGTTATTTTAGAACTTTTAGACTTCTAAAGAAAATTTTAAATAAAATATATTTTTTTGAAAATTTCAATCGGCAACATTGTGACACGACGCTTTATACGAACTGATCCAAAAAAATTGTTAGATTCGATAGTCAATATTGGTCAAAAGACTTAATTAATTTTTTATTTGTTTAAGGGAATAATTGAATACAAATAATTTAGAGGTTCAATTAATCTTTTTAAAATTTAAAAGCTTTTTACCCCTTAAGCCTAAAATTTTTGTTTTATCACATAACACATTCAAAATTATGTCAAATTCTTATACTATGATAATTTTGAGTGAAGTGGGAGTGATTAACATGCAAAACATTAAGTATTTTCCTTAATTTAATTATAAGATCGTGTCCTAGTTTAATTTTAGGGTAAACTATACCATTGACCACCATACTTTGGTTAATGTATTAAAATGACCACCTTAAAAAAATCGACACAATTGACCACCCAAACTATTGAAATTGGATCAATGTGACCACCAGCCGTTAATGGGCTAAAGTAGAGGTGGCAAACGGGTCAATCGGTTCGAGTTCGGTTCGGGTCATTTCGGTTTCGGTTATTTCGGGTCTGATATTTTCGGTTCAGATTCGGTTTCGGTTCGGTTCGGTTTTAGTTCGGGTCTATTGTGTTTTGGGTCATTTCGGGTCGGTTGACTTTCGGTTCGGTTATTTTCGGTTCGGTTGATTTCGGTTCGGTTATTTTCGGTTCAATGAGAGATCAGTCGTTTTTAATCAAAATTTTAGGTTGGTCAGATTTTTACACGCTATATATGACTTTATAAAGTCAATATATTTGACATTTTAGTGATTTGTGCGGTTGTTCATATTTTATCTTTCTTTATTTTTATTAATCGAGTCTATTCGGTTCGGGTCCATTCGGTTCGGGTCTATTCGGTTCGGGTCTATTCGGTTCGGGTCCATTCGGTTCAACTAAATTCGGTTCAGTTTCAGTTCGGTTTATTTCGGGTTTCGGATCAGATTTCGGGTTAATTTTGGGTTGGTTTTCGGTTTCGGTTCGGGTCTGGGTTCGGGTAATTCGGTTCGGGTTTCGATTCTCGGGTCAAGTTTGCCAGTTCTAGGCTAAAGGAAGGTGACGTGGCAGTTAAAAAATTAAAGGTATAATTACACATTTGGTCTTTACTATTTACACATTTTTTCAATTTAGTCCTAATTTTAAACTAATAAAATAAATTAATTAGGTGGTGACACGTGTCAACACCTTATTGGAGGAATTTGAATTTAATTATTTATATTTGATATAATAAATTATTTTCCTCCTCCAATCAGGTGGTGACACGTGTCACTACCTATTTAGAGGAGAAAAATAAATTCAACCACACATGCTGTCTAGGGGAATCAAACCTAGGCAATCTAAGTGCAAAAGCAGTGGCTTAGCCACTGCACCAAGCACAATTTTGTACTTTAAAACACCAAATTCAATATATATCTCTTATTGGTTTCTATATTTATAAGCTAAAAAGCTCAAACCCTAAACACTAATTTCACATATATAACCATAGACCTTAAACCCTAAATGTTTCAAATTAATTTTACACTAAACATTTCAAGTTAATTTCACATATATATATAGATTAGGACAATGGTTAAGTCTTGTGGCCTGTGTGCTTACAGTTATATCACTGAAAACTGAAGGCGCTAGCGTAGGAATTACTTTTCTGCAGGGTGCCGTGGCAAATGGAGCAGGTAGGGAGTCACCTTTGTTCTTTATTCTATGTAGTTTATATGTTCATGTACATATTCTATTTAACATACTGATTTTTATGGTTTGGTTGGTGTGGTGCAGTTTGTTTGGATGGGAACCCACCAGCTTACCATTTTGACAAGGGCTCTGGCACTGTGATTAATAATTGGATTGTTCACATGGAGGTTAGTCCTCTTCTGGTCTTGCACCGATCGGCCATTTGGCCTATCGTGTTGCTTGCTTGTGGTGTGTATTTACTTACACAAGGCTTTGGCTTTAGACTTTTGGTTTGCTATCTTTATTAGATTGACAGTCAATGAGCTAATAGGGTGGAGGATGGTGTGAAGATGTGGAGACTTGCCTTTCTCGTAAGAAAACCGACTTAGGGTCATCAAATCTAATGGTGAAGCAATTTGGTTTCTCTGGACTTTTGAGCAGCCAGCAAAAATCCAATCCATGTAGGTTTGATCGGACAATTTAGTGTAAAATAACTTGAAATGTTTAGTGTAAAATTAATTTGAAACATTTAGGGTTTAAGGTTTAGGGTTATATATGTGAAATTAATGTTTAGGGTTTGAGCTTTTTAGCTTATAAAGGTAGAAACCAATAAGAGATATATATTGAATTTGGTGTTTTAAAGCACAAAATTGTGCTTGGTGCAGTGGCTAAGATATTGCTTTTGCACCTAAATTGCCCAAGTTTGATTCCCCTGGATAGCATGTGTGGTTGAATTTATTTTTCTCCTCTAAATAGGTGGTGACACGTGTCACCACCTGATTGGAGGAGGAAAATAATTTATTATATCAAATATAAATAATTAAATTTCTCCAATAAGGTGTTGACACGTGTCACCACATAATTAATTTATTTTATTAGATTAAAATTAGGACTAAATTCAAAAAATGTGTAAATAGTAAAGACCAAATGTGTAATTATACCTTTAATTTTTTAACTGCCACGTCACCTTCCGTTAGCCCATTAACGGCTGGTGGTCACATTAATCCAATTTCAATAGTTTGGGTGGTCAATTGAGTCGATTTTTTTAAGGTGATCATTTTAATACATTAACCAAAGTATGGTGGTCAATAGTATAGTTTACCTTTAATTTTAAATTTCAATAAAGTTATACACACTTACAGATTAATTGTTCGCATCCAAATCATAGAAAAACATTTCATTCCTACTACTTGTCCCCTAAAAAGGGGCAAAAAAGCATTAAATAGTAAATACCATCTTCAAAGCTAAAGATGAAAAAGCAAAATAATGGAATCAAGCACGTGGATCTCGACATGAGCGGAACATAGGGGCTTTCGGGGCGTGGGTCACTACGATGAATATAATTTTTCTAGAAAAAATATATAATTAGTTTTATAATCCTTCAATCATTTTAAAATTTTATTATGACTCATTTAAATTTTTTATCTCGTGATGATTTTTATTTATAAATTTTCAGTTCCACCGTTTGACCTCGAGTGACCCTATAATGGGGTAAGCTTTTTGTTGACTATCTACCGGATTTAATTTCGTGGTCCCTTCGGTAATGGCTTTTTGTTCGACTAGAATCCAAAAGGTCAAATAAATAAATTTTAAATTATAAAATATAATTTATGATAATTTAAAATTTTAGTAATTAGCGAAACAATTTTAAGTTCGAGTAAAGTTTTACTTTTTTATATATGTATATTGTATTTGAAAAATACAAATATATATATGTATATCGTATATAATTATAGAGATTCGTTTAAATTATAACCAATCAGTACCATAACATTATAAATTACAAGTCAAAAATATTTCACCACTCTATCCAATGCCTTTCGAGGCTTGGGTGTAATAATAGTAAGCATTAGCATTATTTTCGTAAATAAACTAATCAAAAACTTATTTATATCTGTTTATTCTAGGAATTTATGTTAATATCGGCATTATAAGTTATTTTCTTTAAAGAATAAAAGAAAAAACATCCACCATCTAACAAATAATAAAAGTAATAAAAAGGAAAGGTAATTACTTGTTCGAATTGATGTTGAGGCTTAACAAGTATCATTTTAAAACAGTTCTCTAAAACAATAACATTTGACACCATAGTTGGGTGAGTATTGAACCAACAACTTAGAAAAAAAAAAAGAGAGGAAGAAAGTCAACTGAAAATTTTAACCATTTACTCTAAAGGTGCGTTTGGTTCACGGAATGTAAGATTACCTTTAGGAATAAGATTCTCGAAATTTAACATTACTTGACACATTACTGGGAATGTGACATTACCTTGTTTGGTTTATTGTGTAGGAACGTAAGATTACTGTGTTTGGCTGGAGGTATATAAGGTTATCTAGAAGTAAAATTTACTAAATTGTCTATATGTTATATTTTCTTTTTAACATGTTAAACTTTAAATATTAACTTAAAAATACATGCACAAAAATTAATAGAATTATTTTTGTTACACTATCTAAAATTTGTAAAAATTATATATTTATCATATTTAATATAATTATTATATTAATTATTCTTTAAAAGAACCCAACAAGTGGTCTCAGTGGAAAAATAGATGAAGTTCGTCCTAGAAGACCTGGGTTCAATCACTTTGTATATACTACCTTGTAATCACCTTTAGACTATTAAAAAAACTATTTTATATTTACTTACCCTAGTTATCCTTTATTAAAATATTTTGTAAATTTTTAAATGCTAGAAATTTAATACGTTCAAAATTTTAATTTTTTATTACTTGTGACATGTCAAGCAAATTAAAGTAAATAATAAAATAAATCTAAAAGTTGTATAATACTGATAAGAATTTATATAATAAGTTTAACCTACTAAAATATTTTACAAGGTCATAAACATAAAAATAAAATTATATCAACTCTAAACTTATTAATTTTTAAGCAATATATTATCGCAACATATAACTTATAAACATTATAAATATAATTTTAATAAAATACATTAAATATTTGTAACACCATTTAAATATTAAATTAATATTAAATAAAAATATTTAATTAATTTACACCACACATATTTAATCAACTAATTAAATTTTACAAATGATCTATATGAACAAAATCTATTAACATAGGGGTAATATGGTCCAAAGGGGAGGGAATTGACAAATACCTAAGAAATCAAAGGGAATCACATTCCCACCCTTTAATGAAAAACTGTTACTATTGGGAATGTAAAGTTATCCCTTGGAGGGAATGCTCTCAAACCAAACGTGGGTATGTGATTCCGGAAAAAATCATTCCCCCAGGTAATGATCTTTTCCACGAACCAAACACTCCCTAAAGGTTGTTGACAATTAGTGAGATAAAATGAATTATATAATGATTCATGATTGAGCTTGATGAGTGTTCAAAATTGAATATATTTTATTGATTATTATTCTTCGTTGTTGATTTATTACTACTGATTTAGTTCTGTTTTACTTATTTTTGGTGCATAAACTTATTTTCCAGAACCAGTAGTAAGAATGGCGCATTCTGCATATTATTTTTATTTTGGGATCATGGCTAGAGTCATGAGCACGAAGTTTTCCGACATAGCAAATTTAGATCGTCTAGTCAGTAGTAACTTCTAGAAGGCAGTCTAGTCAGCATCTTCTGGAAGGTGGATGGATGTAATTATCTTAAGGAGTTATCTTAAGGAATTATCTTAGGGAATTGAAATTTGAATTTAAAAATACTTTGGATAATATTATTAAGATTTTTTTATTTTAAATATTTGTTTTATCTTTAGGTTTTGAGAAGACTATAAATACCCCTTAAGGTAAAGCTTAAGATGTACTACTTTTTACTTTTCACTTGATTTATAAAATTTTCTCGGGTTTTATTTTTCTAACTTTTATTTACTTTAAGGGTGCATTTGGTTCGCAGAAAAGATTATTACCAGATCTTTTATTGCATTTAATTAGGTGACTGATTATTTATGGTGTTAATTTATTAAATATTTTTATTTAATACTAGTTTAATATATAAATGGTGTTGCATATATTTAAATAATATTTTAATGTTTAATCGTTTATTATTTGATTTATAAGATATTTTTCATCTTAAAAAATCCAGCAAATTAATTTATTTTTATCATTTTTATTACTTTTAGATTTGTTTTATCATTTATTTTAGTGTAACCCCCTCGCCCCGGTCTGGTCGGATGACCGGTCCGAGTGGGCCACACGGGGAAAGCCGAAGCGAAACCCGTTAAGATTTCCCCCTAGGTTAACGACCCAAAAATTTCTTTTTATTTTATCTTGTCTATATGCATGAATTAATCCTATATGAAGCACAGCAGCGGAAATACAAACATTCACAACATACATCGGCCGACCACACATAAACAGCTCATTTTAATGTTCTACAGCGGGCCGTTTCGAAACGCCTTTAGGGTGTTCCGAAACGCCTTGACCTAGTCAACGGGCCTGGGTCAACCATAAGGTGACCGTTCCGAAACAGGGGAGACCCGTATCGGAACGACTTTGACGGTCAATATCTCGTGGTCAACGAGATTTGACCGTTTCGAAACATCAAAGGCCCGTTTCGGAACGGCTTCATCTCGCCAATTTCTCAAAATTCCAGTAGCAAAAATGTTCTGAAACGCCCCTTATCCGTTTCGAAACGGCAGGCCATTTGCAAAGGACCCGTTCCGGAACAGGGGGACCCGTTCCGAAACGTCCCCTGTCTGCAGACTCGAATTTGCTGTTTTAAGGCACAAAGGTGCCCCAAAACACCACCAAAACACATCACAACACCCAACCAATTAAACCCAAGACATACCAATAAATCTATCATGCTTTAACAAGATTTAGACATGTCTAAGACTAAGACAACCACCCTCAAACAAACATTCATTCAAACATCAATCAATCATAAGGATGACCTCTAAGGCATTTAGCAAGCATTCAAAATAAGCAATTAGGCATGGGTTAACATTCATCATGGCAACACAACCATGCAAAAGCAAGATACTAAGGAGTCTATACATGCTCCTAGCAACCAACAACAACCCAACAAAACCATACATGTCCCATTGCTCTAACTATTACATGTCTACCATTAAAATCCATACTTGATGAACTCAAGCCAAAACCACACTTGGAGGCCCTCCACTTGCCCGAGCAACCCACGAACTAAGGATCTGCAATGTTGAACAAAGAGAGCGTAAGCAATGATGCTTAGTGAGGGTAAGCTCTAAAAACAAACCTCAACATCGTAGGGTCCGAGCACGATCTAGCCAAGGTAACACAATCATACCAAAGGTCCACAAGATAAAATGCATGAGCAATAGACAATATTAATGCCATGATCATAAGCTCAATTTCCATGATACATGTAATCACAAACAAGTATCCCAATAAGAACCATGAACCTCAACACATTGATATATGCATCAAACAATATTGGCACCTAGCTAAGACCCGAATACGCGGATAGACATGTTGGAAACTCATATCCAACAACCACATTACCTCACGGTGGGATTTCACTCATCACCGGTCTCGCGGAGGGGATTCCACTCATCCTCACGCCCCGTCGATGGGATTCCACTCATCACCGACTACATTGAAATACAATTCCGGGCGAACCTGTACTCCTCCTTGGTGACTCAACGCCACCAAGGCCACGCGCGACTTTAGACTCATGTGTACACACTAACATCCTAATGATCGATCATTTGTATTCAAGTAAACTAGTGCCAATATTTACACACTCCACATTACTCATTTCAACCACTTCCGTGCCTAGCACGTACTCACCAACAACCATCATCATGCATGTCTCAATCATCACAATTCATATCTCATTCCACATGTATAATACAATGTACATAACCATTCATACCACACATCATACGAAACATACACAACAATATAATGAGTCCATCCAATGGCTCTAGATCAAGTTTAGGATTAGGCTACCACCCTAATCCTAACTCTAGGTGGGTCTACCAAGCCCAACCTAGTCCGTATACTCGAACCAACTAATTTAAAACCGTTTAAAACAATTAACCACTCACCTAAGCTTCCAAGCTCCTAGACCAAGCAAGCAATCACCTTCAACTTCCCAGATTCGATCCCAAAGCCTCTTCCACGTTTCCCCTTGCTTCTAGTCAAACAAAACACATACATTACTTCCCAATTCAATGCTAATTCAACCATCAACCTACTTGCAAATCACAACCCATTTCCACAAATTTCCAAACCACATAGCATCTCCAAAAACCCAATTTTCGGACTCCCACAACCAAGGGCTGAAATACCCAATTCCAAGCACCCAAATGACTTCCAAAATATCCCAAATCACCCTCCTAACATAGGTAGACCATCAGCCCTTCAATTTCAACACTAAACCTCTTAAAAACCCAATTTTTCACACCTTAAAATTTGCCCTAAAGACCCACTACGAAAATTCATCCAAACTCAACCAAATTAAGATATGTTGTATATTCCATTATGATTAAACATAACCCCAAAACAATTTCTCAAAACAAATTGAAAAACCCCATTAAAACCCAAATTTTCAACATGAACCCTAATTCCCAAAATTCAATGTTTTTGAAATTTAAGACAATGGTTGGATAGAGGATAAAGAGGAGGTTATGAAAACGTAATTACCTCTGAAAAAGACCTTGGATTGAAGAAGGGGATGAATGGAATAGTAACTAGTGTAGTTGGGAGAGTTTGAGCATGGGAGGGGGTTTTCACGTCAAGTTTTGAGGAAATGGGGAAAGAGAAGACATTTTACAATAAAGTGGTCTTACTTTTAAAAGTTTTGGGTAAAATCACGATATAAGTCCCTCCCTCTTTATTAAGGTTCAAAAAGGTCATTATTTATAGTTGAATTGTCTTAATTAAATTTTTATTTAACTTGAACTAAAACCCGGTTAACTCCTAGGCCTAAGACACGGGTGTTACAACTCTCCCCCACTTAAGGAAATTTCATCCCCGAAATTACCTGGTGGAAACAAATACGGGAACTGTTCAACCATATCTACTTTCCTCTCCCGCGTGGCCTCTTCCACACCTCTATGTCTCCACAATACCTTGACCAACTCTATGGTCTTGCCACGCAACACCTTGCTATCAGAAGCAAGTATCTCAACGGGCTCTTCATTATAAGACAAATCCAGATTCAACTTTATCTCCTCAACGGGCATCACATGAGAAAGATCTGATCTATATCTCCTAAGCATAGACACATGAAAGACATCATGGATCTTTTCTAACTCAGAAGGTAACCTCAAACGATAAGCTACGGGCCCAATCCGCTCAACTATCTCATACGGACCAATGAACCTCGGACTCAACTTGCCCTTCCGGCCAAATCTCATCACCTTCTTCCACGGAGATACTTTCAGAAACACTTTCTCACCCACTGAGTACTCAATCTCTTTCCTTTTTACATCTGTATAAGACTTCTGACGATCGGAAGCTGCCTTCAAACGGTCACAAATCAACTTCACCTTTTCTGTAGATCCTTTAAGTAAGTCTGGCATAGGTAACAATCTCTGACCTGTCTCAGCCCAACAAATCAGAGTCCTACACCGTCTACCGTACAAAGCCTCATAAGGTGCCATCTGGATACTAGACTGATAACTGTTGTTGTAACCAAACTCAACCAACGGTAAGTGCCTCTCCCACGAACCCTGAAAATCAATCACACAACAGCGAAGCATATCCTCAAGAATCTGTATCACTCGCTCTGACTGTCCATCGGACTGCGGATGATAAGATGTGCTGAAATGCAAACGGCTACCCAAGGCACTATGTAAGCAACTCCAGAACCTCGAAGTAAATCTAGGATCCTTATCTGAAACAATAGACTTCAGAACTCCATGAAGTCTCACAATCTCACGGATGTACAAGTTTGCCAACTTGTCTAAGGAATCCGTAGTGTTCACTGCTAAGAAGTGAGCACACTTAGTGAACCTATCAACAATCACCCAAACTGAATTCTTCTTCGAAGGAGACAAAGGCAACCCCGATACAAAATCCATGGTGATCCTCTCCCATTTCCATTCTGGAATCTTCAAAGGCTGTAGCAAACCTGAAGGAACCTGATGTTCCGCCTTCACTCTCTGACAAACCATGCAACGGCTCACATACTCGGCTACATCTCTCTTCAAACCAACCCAGTAGTAATCATTCTTCAAATCTCGGTACATCTTGGTACTACCCGGATGCATAGAAAAGGGACTCGAATGTGCTTCACTCAAAATCTGACGTCTCAGCTCAACATCTTCTGGTACAACAATTCTATCTCTAAAGCACAACAAACTCTCACCACTGAAACTATACTCAGTCGGTCTTCCTTCGGCTATATCTTGAACATGAGGAACTAAACTCACATCTTGCAACTGCTTTTCTCTAATCAACTGAATCAAAGAAGGCTTCACTTGCAACTCGGTGATCAAACCACCATCATCGGACACACTCAAGCTAGCAAACATAGCTCTCAGCTCAACGACCACTTTTCTACTCAAAGCATCGGCTACTACGTTTGCTTTACCCGGATGGTACTCAATGGTCAAATCATAATCTTTTAACAACTCCAGCCACCTTCTTTGTCTCAAGTTCAACTCTTTCTGTGTCATCAAGTACTTCAAGCTCTTGTGATCGGTGTAGACAATACACTTCTCACCATACAAGTAGTGACGCCAAATCTTCAATGCAAAAACAACTGCGGCCAACTCTATATCATGAGTAGGATAGTTCTTCTCATGAATCTTCAACTGTCTAGAAGCATAAGTAACAACTCTCTTATCTTGCATCAAAACACATCCTAAGCCTACGTAGGAAGCATCACTGTAAATTACAAACTCCTTACCTGAAACAGGCTGCACTAACACTGGAGCGTTCGTCAAAGCTTCTTTCAATTTTTCAAAGGCCTTATGTCTTGCATCTGACCATTCAAACTTGACTCCCTTTTGCAACAACTTAGTCAAGGGAGCAGCTACTCTAGAGAAGCCATCCACAAACCTCCTATAGTAACCGGCTAATCCTAGGAAACTCCTAATCTTGGTCACGGACTTAGGTTGTTTCCACTCAACGATAGCCTCAATCTTCGATGGATCAACTCGGATACCTTCGGCCGAAACAACATGGCCAAGAAATACAACCTCTCGAATCCAGAACTCACATTTACTAAGCTTCGCATACAACTGATTGCTCAACAATCTCTGTAAGACGAATCTCAAGTGCTCATCATGCTCTTCTTCTGTCTTCGAATACACAAGTATATCATCAATGAAGACAACCACAAAACGGTCTAGATAGTCCCTAAAAATTCTGTTCATCATGTCCATGAATGCTGCTGCTGCATTCGTGAGCCCAAATGGCATCACAAGAAACTCATAGTGACCATATCTAGTCCTAAAAGCTGTCTTCGGAACATCACACTCTTTCACCTTCAACTGATAGTACCCGGATCTCAAATCTATCTTCGAGAATACTGAAGCACCTCTCAACTGATCAAACAAATCATCTATACGACGCAACGGATACTTGTTCTTCACAGTCAACTGATTCAGCTGCCTATAGTCAATACACATGCGCATGCTACCATCTTTCTTTTTCACAAACAACACTGGAGCACCCCACGGAGAACTACTAGGCATAATGAAACCACGGTCTAATAATTCTTGCAACTGACTCTTCAATTCTTTCAACTCTTTCGGAGCCATACGATACGGAGCTATCGAAACTGGATTAGATCCTGAAACTGTCTCAATCACAAACTCAACCTCTCTATCAGGAGGCAAACCCGACAACTCTTCAGGAAACACATCTGGAAAGTCACACACTGTTCTGATATCCTTCGGTCTAGCTTCACTCATGTCCGGATTCATAACATAAGCTAAATAGGCCCTACATCCAGAGTCCATCAACCTATGAGCCTCTAAAGCTGACACCACATTAGACAAGAACTTAATGTTCTCGCCCACTACCACTACCTCGTAGTCATCAGAAAGCTTCAAGGAAATTCTCTTTGTCTCAAAATCCACACTAGCCCGATGCTCAACCAACCAATCCATACCCAATATAATATCAAAACCGTAGAAAGGAAGTTCCATCATATCAACTGAAAACACATGACCCTGAATCTTCAATGGACACCTCCTATACATACGTCTAACCACAACTGTCTCACCAAAAGAACTAGTAACATGCATACCTACATCTAAGATCTCAACAGGAATATCTAACTTCTGTGCATGCTCACTCAAAATGTAGGAATGCGTAGAACCCGAATCAACCAAAGAAAGCAAAGACATAGACTGTAACTCGAAATTACCTGCTATCACATCGGTGTCGTTCCCGGCCCCTCTCTGAGCATAGACCCTCGCTGGTCCTCCCGCCTCTGGCTGCACAGCCACAACATGAGCAAGGTTCCCCTTAGCATCTACCCTAGGTGCATCAGCCCTAGGCTGGAAGTAGCCACGACCGCGCCCACGGCCTCTCTGAAAATCATTAGCTCTCGCGGGAGCCTGGGCAATGTTTGGTGCCTGAGCCGCCTGATGCGGACAATCCCTCCTAAAGTGGTCCCTCGAACCACAGTTCCAACAGGCATGAAAGTTACCCCAACACTCCCCAGCATGCTGTCTCCCACAGCGGGTACACTCGGGCAAACGCCCTCCTCCTCTATGGCCCTGATGGCCCCTACCATGGTGGCCACCGCCACGTCTATGGTCAAACTGATGTCCGCCACCTCTGTGTCTCTTAGCATCTCTACCATCAAAGTGGTTATGCCTCTTGCCAGAACTAGAACCACCAGCTCATTTGGCCGAACCCAAACTATGCTCCAAATCCTTGGCCCTCGCGACCAATACATCAAAGTCTGAGTAGTCAGAAGCCAACGTGTACCTCTTAACCTCTTCATTCAACCCGTAGCGGAAACGGTTGCAGCGTTCCACTTCAGTAGGAACCAACTCTGGGGCATACTGACTCAAGCGAACAAAGCGGATCTCATAATCAGTCACAGAAGTATCTCCCTGAGTGAGAGCCATGAACTCTCTCTTCTTCTCATCTAGGTACCTCGGTCCCAAGTACCTCTTCCGGAAAGCAGACTCAAAGAATTCCCAATCAATCTCTGCCTCTGGAACCCCGGTAGTAATGGTGACCCACCAGGTGTAGGCATCACCCTGAAGCAGCAAGATCACACAACCCAATCTACGTGCGCCCGCACAACCCATCTGAGTCAAGATACGAACTGTCTTCTCCAACCATAACTCCGACCTCTCCGGAGTAGATCCTCTAAACTCCTCGGCCCCTAAGCTACGGAGCCTCTCCAAGGGTAAACTAGCATCGTCACACCTAGGTTGAGCTGCAGCCTGAGCTCCCGCAACTGCGGCCTGGAATGCTCCCGCTATTGCTTGCACAAGCGGAGTCATGTCAATTCCGGCTGGACCTTGGCCACCTTGGCCGCCTTGAGGTCCATTTCCTCCGACTCCATCCTCGCCCCCAACTCTAGGTGGAGGAGGTGGTGGTGGTGGAGGTGGTGGAGGAGCGCCAGCTCCCGCGGCCACCAGTCCTTCTATGTGAGCCCCCGCACCAACTACCGGCTCAACAGGAGCCGCAACTCGTGGTTCCTGACGAACCAACCTCGGTCTACCTCTCGGTCTAGACATTGCTCTCACATATATCAACTACAACCACAACAACAAAACATACAAGTTGGGTTAGCAAGGCAAGGCTTCCAAGTGTCCAAGTATGTTCCCTCACTTAAAAATCATTTTTTTCCAATGTAATAGCAGCAATGGGACCCACACATACAAGCTTTAAAATAAAACAATCAGCATACTTGTCACACAAGCAACCATTCTTGCAAAATAAGCAAACACCGTGCAATTCAATTTAAAAACTTGAACTTACCTTACTTACCTGCCCAAGGTCTTGGTAACCTTAGGCTCTGATACCAACAAGTGTAACCCCCTCGCCCCGGTCTGGTCGGATGACCGGTCCGAGTGGGCCACACGGGGAAAACCGAAGCGAAACCCGTTAAGATTTCCCCCTCGGTTAACGACCCAAAAATTTCTTTTTATTTTATCTTGTCTATATGCATGAATTAATCCTACATGAAGCACAACAGCGGAAATACAAACATTCGCAACATACATCGGCCGACCACACATAAACAGCTCATTTTAATGTTCTACAGCAGGCCGTTTCGTAACGCCCTTAGGGTGTTCCGAAACGCCTTGACCTAGTCAACGGGCTTGGGTCAACCATAAGGTGACCGTTCCGAAACAGGGGAGACCCGTATCGGAACGACCTTGACGGTCAATATCTCGTGGTCAACGAGATTTGACCGTTTCGAAACATCAAAGGCCCGTTTCGAAACGGCTTCATCTCGCCAATTTCTCAAAATTCCAGTAGCAAAAATGTTCCGAAACGCCCCTTATCCGTTTCGAAACGGCAGGCCATTTGCAAAGGACCCGTTCCGAAACAGGGGGACCCGTTCCGAAATGTCCCCTGTCTGCAGACTCGAATTTGTTGTTTTAAGGCACAAAGGTGCCCCAAAACACCACCAAAACACATCACAACACCCAACCAATTAAACCCAAGACATACCAATAAATCTATCATGCTTTAACAAGATTTAGACATGTCTAAGACTAAGACAACCACCCTCAAACAAACATTCATTCAAACATCAATCAATCATAAGGATGACCTCTAAGGCATTTAGCAAGCATTCAAAATAAGCAATTAGGCATGGGTTAACATTCATCATGGCAACACAACCATGCAAAAGCAAGATACTAAGGAGTCTATACATGCTCCTAGCAACCAACAACAACCCAACAAAACCATACATGTCCCATTGCTCTAACTATTACATGTCTAACATTAAAATCCATACTTGATGAACTCAAGCCAAAACCACACTTGGAGGCCCTCCACTTGCCCGAGCAACCCACGAACTAAGGATCTGCAATGTTGAACAAAGAGAGCGTAAGCAATGATGCTTAGTGAGGGTAAGCTCTAAAAACAAACCTCAACATCGCAGGGTCCGAGCACGATCTAGCCAAGGTAACACAATCATACCAAAGGTCCACAAGATAAAATGCATGAGCAATAGACAATATTAATGCCATGATCATAAGCTCAATTTCCATGATACATGTAATCACAAACAAGTATCCCAATAAGAACCATGAACCTCAACACATTGATATATGCATCAAACAATATTGGCACCTAGCTAAGACCCGAATACGCGGATAGACATGTTGGAAACTCATATCCAACAACCACATTACCTCACGGTGGGATTTCACTCATCACCGGTCTCGCGGAGGGGATTCCACTCATCCTCACGCCCCGTCGATGGGATTCCACTCATCACCGACTACATTGAAATACAATTCCGGGTGAACCCGTACTCCTCCTTGGTGACTCAACGCCACCAAGGCCACGCGCGACTTTAGACTCATGTGTACACACTAACATCCTAATGATCGATCATTTGTATTCAAGTAAACTAGTGCCAATATTTACACACTCCACATTACTCATTTCAACCACTTCCGTGCCTAGCACGTACTCACCAACAACCATCATCATGCATGTCTCAATCATCACAATTCATATCTCATTCCACATGTATAATACAATGTACATAACCATTCATACCACACATCATACGAAACATACACAACAATATAATGAGTCCATCCAATGGCTCTAGATTAAGTTTAGGATTAGGCTACCACCCTAATCCTAACTCTAGGTGGGTCTACCAAGCCCAACCTAGTATGTATACTCGAACCAACTAATTTAAAACCGTTTAAAACAATTAACCACTCACCTAAGCTTCCAAGCTCCTAGACCAAGCAAGCAATCACCTTCAACTTCCCGGATTCGAACCCAAAGCCTCTTCCATGTTTCCCCTTGCTTCTAGTCAAACAAAACACATACATTACTTCCCAATTCAATGCTAATTCAACCATCAACCTACTTGCAAATCACAACCCATTTCCATAAATTTCCAAACCACATAACATCTCCAAAAACCCAATTTTCGGACTCCCACAACCAAGGGCTGAAATACCCAATTCCAAGCACCCAAATGACTTCCAAAATATCCCAAATCACCCTCCTAACATAGGTAGACCATCAGCCCTTCAATTTCAACACTAAACCTCTTAAAACCCCAATTTTTCATACCTTAAAATTTGCCCTAAAGACCCACTACGAAAATTCATCCAAACTCAACCAAATTAAGATATGTTGTATATTCCATTATGATTAAACATAACCCCAAAACAATTTCTCAAAACAAATTGAAAAACCCCATTAAAACCCAAATTTTCAGCATGAACCCTAATTCCCAAAATTCAATGTTTTTGAAATTTAAGACAATGGTTGGATAGAGGATAAAGAGGAGGTTAGGAAAACGTAATTACCTCTGAAAAAGACCTTGGATTGAAGAAGGGGATGAATGGAATAGTAACTAGTGTAGTTGGGAGAGTTTGAGCATGGGAGGGGGTTTTCACGTCAAGTTTTGAGGAAATGGGGAAAGAGAAGACACTTTACAATAAAGTGGTCTTACTTTTAAAAGTTTTGGGTAAAATCACGATATAAGTCCCTCCCTCTTTATTAAGGTTCAAAAAGGTCATTATTTATAGTTGAATTGTCTTAATTAAATTTTTATTTAACTCGAACTAAAACCCGGTTAACTCCTAGGCCTAAGACACGGGTGTTACATTTAGTTTGTTTGATAAATGCTCAAAAGTAAAAAAAAAAGTAAAAAAAATCTAATCATATTAAACGTTTAATATTTTGTTGTTCACAAAAAATTAAAAGGGAATAAAGATATATAAAAACAAAAAGTTTTAAGAAATGATTTAGTGTATTAATTATATTATAAATATAATTCTTTTTTGCAATTTTAGATAATATGACAAAAATAGTTCTATAAATTTTATGCAAATATTTTTAATTTAATAATTGAAAATTTAACTTGTAAAAAAGTAAATATATCATAAGGACAAGTTGGTAAATTTAATCTTGCATTCCCAATAATGTGTCAGGTAATGTTACATTCCGTTAATCCTATTCCTAGGGATAATCTTACATTTCGCTAATCCTATTCATTTGGTGAGAATTGAAAAGCATTTAATATCTTCGGATATCATTTTTAATTTTCTGAAAATTTAGATCGGCAATCGACTTTTCTTTTAAAAATCTCAACACGTTCATTTCAAAAAGAGCTCTTTGGTTTGAATGTTGTTCTGATTTACCGTTGGAAGGAAGAATTGGTTGGTCGTAATTCGACTTCCTATGAACAAACTTAGCGACAGATTCGTTAAGAAAAATTGAGACCGGATTCAATTCTCATTGAGACAACATAAGTTACAAGGGTTGGGCCTTGTAGACTGTAACTAACATGAATCCCGAAGTAAAATCTCTTTCGATAATCAAAGTGAAGCTTGAGGCAAAGTGAAGCTTGAGGCTATTTTTCATCTATTTCTATCATCTTTTAAATTTACTCTATCTTATTTCGCAACTCTTTCCAATTTTACTTTTATTTTATTTCGATTTTTAATTTTCTCAACCCCTTTTTACTTTACTCGTTAAAACATGATCAAAATAATTCAGCATTGAAAATTCTTTAGTCTCTGTAGATCGACCCTAGCTCCCTTTACTACATTTTTATTTATTTTATTTAAGAATTAAATATATTTTATTTGACAAACTCAGCACGTGTCAGAGCTTATAACTCCAAAGTACCATAATAAAATTTCATAATGAGCATGAAGCTCCAAAATAACATATCAGAGTTTTATGGCAAACTTAAAGCTCCAAAAGCTTCATTATGTCGCCATGTATACCATAAAAACAAGAATAAATCCATTCGAATAATATGTCGAGACGACACCGTATCATTTCAGAATAAAAACTATACTTACCGATAAGAAATTTGTGTAATTACATAAATTCTTATCAACTTGGTAAGAATTTGTGTAGATTATACTTATCGGTAAGAATTTGTGTAATTACACAAATTCTTATATGATAACCTAAATTCTTACCATTTTTGTAAGAACTTGTGCAAATCCACTTAATTTTAGCTTAATGGTAAGGATGTCTAACCCTAGAACTTCCTGAACATGACACCTTAATACTAAGTTTTATGGTTTTCTACTAATTACAAGTTGGTTAAATAGCCACGCAAGACTCATTTCTTTCCTTTATTAAGTTTTAGTCACTTTTCATAATTTTTCTCATGTTTTACATTTATTCAATTTAGTCCTTTCCAAAAAAATTACCAATTATTATTCAATTTCATATTATAAAATATTATTAACAAAGCTAACTTTATTTTTCGAATTATTTTATTTATTTTTGAACTTCTAGTTACCGGATTCACAAAATTACCGGACCAGAATTCGGGGTGTTACAGGTCGGCATCCCCATCTTCTACCTATCGATTAAAAACTCAATTGACATCTTTTTTCTTTATTGTTGGATGTTCGTCGATGGAGTAATTGATGGTTCATTTGTCGATTTTCGATGATGGATTATGAGATTTTTAGTCGCGGGGTTGGACGAATGAAAGAGTACCCGGTGGTGGTTGAATCAATGGTCGGATGGGAGAAATTTAGGGATTTAAGTATTTATGGTTAGTGTTTGGGTTTTTTATAGAAATTAAGGGTTTTGGTTTTTTTTTTTTAGATTTTTTGTTTTTTTAGATAACATAAATGTGTCACGTGTTATATTTTTATTGGATAGCAGATTTTTTTTAACTTCAACCACATATTTTTTTTTATTTGAATTACGAAATGAAATGTTAGACATTGATTTGAATCGAAACAAAGTTTAGGCACCTAACTGGAAAAAATGTATAGTTTGAACATCTTTCTAACTGTTAAGCCTATTTTGATTTTTTTTTAATATTTGTTAAAAAATCATTTTAATTTCAAATATCAATTGGAGATAAAAAAGGGTTAATTACCCTATTGGTACATGAACTATACCCGATTCTCAATTTTATATATTTACTTTTTTTGTTCTCAGTTTCATACATAAACTTTTCTGTCGTCAACGGGTTTACACTTTTCCGTCACAGTAGTTGACATGTACTACTGAGACCACTGTAACATCCCCGACCCGAATGTCACAAATTGGGTCTCAAGCCCAAATCATAACCCGCAAAATTTACTGCTAGATTTAGCCCAACATCGTCATTTTATAAAATCTATTAAGTTAAAACATTTCAAGTTGATAAACTGTTTTAAAACGTTACATGAGGAGCTCCACTTAAAATACACAATTTAAAAGCATTCAACGCATAAGCTTAAATCCCCCAAATATGAGTTACAATAAACATAGGGTCCTACGGATATATAGCCCAATAAATCTAAGTACTGTACTCAGACACAAGTTGATGCTGAGGTCCTACTCTGATGGTACTCCAAGATGTACGCCAACCTACTAACATGCGAACGGAAACAACAATTCCGAACGTTGAGCTAACAAAGCTCAGTGGATACACTTCCACTCAACTACAATTAATGCAAATCATAAATAAGTACATGCTACAAATATGATACCATGGTAAGATAAGCAATGACGCTACCATCACCGCCTAAACACATAGCAAGCCATGGAATATTGCCTTAAACAACATGTATAAATACCATACCACAAACCTGAAGTGAGGCCCGGTGTCACACAGCCTCTAGAATGTACACTTAGACTGGGACCCAGTGTCACACAACCTTGGGAACATACACTCATACTTGAAATCTCTCATTGAGTATCATCAAATGAGGCCCGATGTCACACAGCCTTGGGAGCTTACATCCGAAATCTCATCAACTTGTATTGCAACACTCTCACTAGGTATTCGGATCTCACCAATCAAATGACTCAACCACACAAATGCCCTTACATGGCATGTAACTACACACGATCCATCGAGGATCTCTATGATTGCTATATAAACAAGTCGCTCGACATTAATTAAGTTATATCTCGTTATATTCGTATATGCGGTTAAATTCCCGATTTTTTCAGTTTTACTAGTCATTTTACCTCATTAGGGGCCTTTTAGATCCTAGCCTTCGAATTATAGGTCCTTTATTGGAACTAGCCTTACTATCACAAAATTCTACCTATTATGCTGAAAAACCAAGAAAACCAGTTGCTCACCAAGAAAACCAATTGCTAACCAAGAAAACCAGTTGCTTACCAAGAAAAGCAGTTGCTCACGAAGAAAAGCAGTTGCTCACCAAGAAAATTAGTTGCTAATCAAGAAAATCGGTTTTTGTTTATGGAGTTTGTAAATCACCCCAACGCCCTTAAAACCCAAAGGCACAACCCCAAATCGGACCTACACATTATGAGAAGTAATTTAAGTGGTTACCTACCATTTTTACACCCCTTTAACACCACGTTTAGTTTTTTTTTCATGGAAGAACACTAATATTAAATTTAACCGAAACATCATAAAATCAAGCAAGTAACATATCATTGATTTCCAAGAATACATAAGAGTTAGTAGTGTACTAAACACGAACTAAAGTTGAGAGAAAAGCCGCCAACCTCAAGCCTCAAGCCTTGCTTTTCCATTGGCTCTTGGATGCCTCTCCGACCTCTTTCACTACAAGGAGATATTGTAAGGTGAGCTACAACGTTACTTGAAGATTAAAAGGGACTAAAGGCATGATTTACAACAAAAAATGGGGATGAAAACCCCCATTCTCAAACTCAAGTTCAAAACCCCACTAAAACCTTTTCCTCCACCATCTCTAGCCATTCTTACCTCAAATTATAGATCATTGCAAGCTGATAACACTTTTCAAAACTAAAATTTCGAGTTTTGCTTCAAAAACTACAAAGACTGCACCTTTAACATTGGTTTTCTAAGGAAGGGAGAAGAAGAATGAAGCAAGAGACAATGGTAATATCATCCACCAAATTGCAAGAGAAGTAATAAATAGTAATAAGCTTTTCTCCTTAAAGTTAGGGGAAATTACTCCCTTGCCCTCCCTTCTTCTCCCTAACTCATCCAACCCAAACCCAAGATCGATGGAAGCAAGCCCACGAGGTTAACTAAAAAACAATTGGGCCTCATTTCTTTGGTCTGAGCACGAAGCTCGTGCTTCGGGTTTTACTGACCCTTTGGATTCCGAAATCAAAGTCGTTATAACCACTCATATTTTGACACGTGGCATTTATTTCACTTTTAAAAAATTCTCTATTCACTTAAAGATTAATTACAACATCAATACTTAACGTTTTATTGATTTTTTAATTTAACCTTTCAAATTTATTATTTTTTTTAGATTTAAATATTTATTTTAAAAAATTATAAAATTAATGGACGAATCAATTCCTGACACGTGGCACCATATTAAAAAGGTTAAACTACACCACATACCAATCAACTATGGCCCCTGAGTCGAAAATGCCACCGAACTTTAAAATTGTTCAAAACTATCACTGAACTTTAATATGTGAGTCGAAAATTCCACTCCGTCGTTAATCGTTAACTCCCTCGTTAAGTCAAAACGACGTCATTTTTGTGTGGCTATTTTGAAACTCAATTTAGCCCAAAATGACGTCGTTTTGCTGGAGGAAAAAATATTATAACCATGCACTTGAGGGACTTTGAGCCTAGGACCTTTAGGAGAAAGAGCTAAGCCTTAACCACTGAACCAACATAACATTATATAATATTTACCACAAATATTATATATATCAAACTACTTCAGATTAATTCAAATTATTTTATGAAATAAATACTATTATAATATATTATTTGTATATATAAAATATATATAAATAAAAATACTGTATTTTTTATTTTACATATAATATTTATAATAAAAATATATTATTTTAAAAACCCAAAATATTCATAAAAATAATATATTTATATTATAAATATTATATAAAACTCTAAATCTTAAACCTTAAACTACAAAGCCCAAACCTCAAATCTTAAACTTTTTAATTTGAGGTTTGTGGTTTATAGTTTTTATATATATTATTTATAATATAAATATATTGTTTTACAAATATTTTTTTTAAAAATAAAATATTTTTATTGATATATGTAGAAATAATATATTTTATATTATTTATAGAATTATTTTTATAAAATAATTTGGTTGAACTAAATAGATAAATTTATATAATTTAAATAAATTTTTTATATTTATATTATTTATAATATAAACATATTATTTTAAAAAAATATAAAATTCAAATATAAAACCCCTTAAACCTTAAATCCTAAACTCTAAAGTTTAGAATTTAAGTTCGAGGGTTGGAGTTTGTGGGATAACAATTTAGGATTAACGTTTTTTTTATATATTATTAATTACATAAATATATAATTTTTATAAATATTTTGGAGTTTTTTAAAAATAATATTTTTATATTATTAATAATATACAAAAAATAATATATTTTTATTTATATATATATTTGCAAATAATATATATATATATATGTTAATATTATTTATAATATTATTTATTTCATAAAATAATTTTTTTAAAGCTAAAGTGGTTACAAGTAGTATTCGTTCTGAATATATTCTCAATCATTTTTATACTTATAATATTATTTATTTTATAAAATAATTTGAATTAATCTGAAATAGTTTGAGATATATAATATTTGTGGTGAAATATTACAAATGTTATGTTGGTTTAGTGGTTAAGGCTTAGCTCTTTCTCCTAAAGGTCTTAGGTTTAAAACCCCTTAAGTGCATGGTTCTAGTATTTTTTTTTCTCCAGCAAAACGACGTCGTTTTGGGCTAAATTAGGCTTCAAAACAGCCGCATCAAAACGATGTCGTTTTGAATTAACAAGATAGTTAATGGTTAACGGTGGAGTGGCATTTTTTACTCACATATTAAAGTTTAGTGATAGTTTTGAACGATTTTAAAGTTTGGTGGCATTTTCGACTCATGGGCCATAGTTGAGTGTTATGTGGTGTAGTTTACCCTATTAAAAAATATTTTTCCCTCTTCAAAGATCATTCATCTTCATTTACTAACCCTAACCCTCACCGTGCTTTAATTAACACAGCCAGTCGATGTCCCTTTCCCTGGCCAAGCTACGTTGGTGTAGAGTGTCTAGAAGTTCTATATTTTATGCACATTCCTGCCCTTATTATTGATGTTCTTAAGCTTAGTTAGGCATAATTAGCTGCATGTCATGCATTATAACAATATTTCTTCTTTTACCATGCATTTATTGTAACCCCCTCGTCCCGATCTGGACGACTGACCGGTCCGAGTAGGTTACACGGGGAAAACCAAATTGAATCCCGTTAAGGCTCCCCTTCGGTTAGTAACCCTAGAAAATTTCTTTTAACATTATCTTGTCTAAAGACTTTAATACTTCCTATGTGAAACACGACAGCGGAAACACAACGAATTAATACAAACATACAAATCAAGCAATTTAAAACAACCCATTTTAGTTTGTACAGCAGGCCGTATCGATACACTAGAAGTGCGTATCGATACGTCTTGACTAGGTCAACTACCCAAAGTCAACCTAGGGAGACCGTATCAGTACACTAGTTGACCGTACCGATATGCCCTCATCGGTCAACTTCTCACGGTCAACGATATAAGACCGTATCGATACACTCTAGACCCGTACCGATACGCCAAAATCTCGTTAATATCTCAGATTTCCAGAGAGCTTTTGGCATATCGATACACCCCCTGTACCGATACGCTAGGCTTAAACTGAGCCCCAAAGTGTAGGACCGTATGATACGGCCCTTGGGCGTACCGATACGCCCTGCACTGCAAGACTCAATTTAGCTGAAAAACAACCTAGGACTCAACTCTAGATGCGTTTTTTGACTCGTCTAGCAACATACCAACACTCATAAATCATTTAGCAACCAAAACATATCATGCAATCCAACACAATCGAACAATCATGGCATTCATCTCAAGATAGGCATTTAGGTAGGGAACTTGCATAAAACATACATGACTTCACCATTCCATTCAAAGGCAAATAGACACACACTTGAACATTTCATAACAAGGTTTCACATGCTTTTAAACAAACATACAAGCATCCATGGAACATGGCTATGAGTCTTCAAACACAAAGCATTTAGACAACATCAAAAACATGCACATATGAGTCTGGCAACGCTTATACAAAAACACATAGTATCCTCAAATCAATCATGCTTTAACACCAACAAACCAAACTAAGGAGTTTGAACTCCAACTCCATACAAGTCTATACCCCCATTGTCTAGGCATTATTACAAATACTTAAATCATACTTGAGCTACTCGAGAATTCCAAAAAGCTCCTCCCTGGCCCACTTGCCTTCCGTAACTCTAACGATATACATGTTGGAAAAAAGGAGAGCGTAAGCTTGGAAGCTTAGTGAGCAAAGCTCTAAATACTCATCAACCATGCAATTTTCAAAACACATTTCTTAAATGATAAGCAAACCATTTGAATGTGTGAAACCTATGTTTGATTTTGATATAATTAAATCATTAAGGATCAAATTGAAAAACTTAAAATTGTTTTATAAGTCCCTTAATAAGTTTTAAATCACCAACACTTTAAAACTGATTTGAAAAACTCAAACTCAAAATATTTTCTAAGTGTTCCAAGGCCAAACTATTGAAAACCGTCCAGGTGTATCGATACGCTTCCAGCCGTATCGATACCTTTTTTTTTACAAAGTTGGCTACTGGAAGAATGCGTTTCGATACGCCCTTAACCGTATCGAAACACCGTATCGAAACATATTCAATCTGTATCGATACGCCCCTCTGTAAAGACTGAAAGAGTTTAAATGGTGTACCGATACGGCTTCACCCGTATCGATACGATTTTTATCGAATTTTTAATTCAGATTGTTTTAAATGCTTTCGACCGTTGGTGTCAGTTGTTAGGTAACCAAAATTTAAATTGGCATTTGACCCGTATCGATACAGTAAACCCTTGTATCGAAACGGAAACTTCCAGTGAGCTAAGTTGAGAAAAAGGTATTGATACGGTCTTATCCGTTTCGATACCCCGATCGATACGCCTACGTGCGTTTCGATACCCCTTATTTATTATGTACAACGACTTTTTCTTTGTACGGCTCCCTGTGTACCGATACAGATAGCTGCAGAAGTGCATTTATGGTGGAAAGAGAGGGTCCCAACGGCTCTATTCAATTCCCCAACCACCCAAACGGCTAGAATTGATAGAGGAGGTATCAATTGAAGCTCTTTGAAGACCAGCAACAACTATTGCATTAAAGACAAACATTCAAGCAAAAATCCAACCTCAAGTGTGCTAAATTTCCAATCTCTTGTAATTCCCAAATTGTGTTGTATCCAATTCTGATTCTATCTTCAAATTTGGGTTGAGTGTTGTATTTCTAGGGACAAATTTGTATTTGAGAGATATACTTCTTGTCCAATTTCTTCTTTGATTATTGGTGAGGGTTTGGTCAAATTTTGGGTAGAAAATTTGACCGGTTGTGTAAAGGTTACCTTTTAAGCCTTGAAAAGGGGAAGAACAAATAGTGAATTGTTAAAATCCTTAGTGGTAGCTAAGGTAGTGGATGTAGAGTTCATTTGGAACTTGAACCACTCTAAAATCCCTTGTTCTTCATTTTTACATTGCCCTTTCACTCCACAAAGTTTTTAAATCCCAATTCACCCCCTCTTGGTCTTGATCATTCAATCGATCCACTCAACAGAATGCACGAAAGGTAACACAACAACACAACTACATGGTTTGCACATGCACAACCAACACACGGTGAGACCACACATCACCGTTCGACTAGTAGTTTTCTGATGGGACCACACATCACCTTACTCTACTACTAGTCACTACCGGTGGGATCACTCATCACCGTAGTTATACAACCATCACGTGAGGCTCGACACCAACAACGACTACACAACAACAACAGATGTAAAAGCAATCCATAATGCATATGATATCACAACAATTACTCACAGAACATCACTTAACCATCAAGATAGGATTAGTAAACTTACACTTGGGTTTAGGTTAGCCCACAAGGCTCCACCCAAACCCCCAAGAACCCCTTTTTGTAATCAAAACAAGTTCAAGATATTTTCACTCACCAATGCAACCCAAACGAAATCCGAACATCGATCTCAAGTCTCTAAATTCCCCGAAAGCGTGCCTGAAGCCTCTCCGATGGTTTCCATTGATTCTAGTCAATCAAAAACAACAATTTACTCAATCATTCAGCCCCAAAACCACTGTCACAATCAAGATACAATTCCAAGACCCATTGACCACATTTCCAAACCATGAGCTAACAAAACTTCCTCATTTTCGTACCCCCACGCAACCCATCAGAAAACTAGCAATTCCAACACCCAAATCACCATTAATTACCTTCAAAACAACCTTTAAGCATTAACAAATCATTAGGCCAACTCCCCTACACCAAACTACTCATAGAACCCAAGTTTTCACCTCTTTTAAAACCCCCCACAAAATTCATTTTGGGATTCTTGATAAAAACTCACCATTTTAAGATATATTACATCTAAGGGCAAGGTTAGGCCATAACTTAACTCTACAAGTTAAAAACAAATCAAAAGACCATTAAAGTTTCATCCTTTAACTTCAAAACTTGAAAACTTGAAAACTTTAAAAGTGATTTCTATGAAAAACTAAAGCTATAGAAATGTTGGAAATGATGAGGAGAAATAAAAAATATGCTTACCTTGAAGAGAGCCTTTGAATTGAGGAAGAAAATTTGATGAAATAGTGTTTAGGGATTAAGGGGAGGGTTTAACGTGAAATTTTGAGGAAGAAGAAGATGGATAGCATTTTCAAAAATTCCTTTTCTTTCATCTTATTTCCTTTTATTTTAAAATTACAAGTTTGCACTTAATGAATTCAAACCCTTTTAATTTAAACCAAAGCTTAATTAAATTTTTAAAACGAACCCACGACTCGAACCCGATTTACCCGAGTAACATCCGACCCCTAAACTCGGGGCGTTACATTTATTGAATATCTTATATTTGGTAGAGAAAATGTACTGTTTTAGTTACTTTTCTATTTCAGGTGCTGGTTGCTGATTAGAGGAAAAGAGGACAGGAAAGCAGGGAGTAGAAGAAGCTGTATTGAAGCAGTTCCAATTGCCGCCAAAGACGTTGCCGCTGCAGAATGCCGCCGCCAAGGACGCTGCCGCCGTAGAATGTCGCCCAGACGACAATACGCTGGCATAGTCAAGATGGATCTTGTTTGATAGAGGACATTTTTCTGAACCCATTGAGCCCAATCTTGCATTTTTCTAAGGCATGGAGCGGTGTATAGAGCTGATTGAAGATCGATAAGCAAGGTGACTTATACTTACTTGCTAAACAAGTAAACATCCAAAGGAGTCCATATTTAAGTCAGAATTGAATGAAACATTAAATGTAAAAGGTATTTTTATCATCAATGAAGACTTCTACTCCAATGAGGACTTAACCTTAGGCCAAGCCCTATATATACCCATGTATGTGAGGGTATAGAGGCAGAGAGATCGATAGAGATAGAGAGAGGGATTCGGCTATGTTCTAAACTCCTTAGGGTTTAGGTTTTTGCTTGTAAAGTAGTTGTGAGAAACGATTGTATTAGGTTAAGTTGTTTTGCAATAAATATTCCAAGTTTGTTTAATCTGTGCACTTCATTCTTTCAATTATTCTACACCAGTCAGTTGAGAGAATCCATTTGTCGGGCACGAAAGTGCAAGGCTCAAGAAAGGGTTAAGTACGGTCACAACGTGCTGAGGCGTGACTAACTTGGTTCTACACCAGTCCACAAGTTTTAGCAGCTAAGAGGGATTACAAACTGAGTTGACTAGCATGTGTTAGGTTTACGCTGAGATTGCTAGGTATTGCCTACGTCACGTTAGCTCTCGAGTATCCTTACCTAGAAATAAGAGGGATCACTGTCGACTATCCCGTCGAACTTGGAGTATCTGCCAGACTTGTCACCAGGACTTATTTTCGTTCCACCTGCCGAGACAGCGAAACTTGCAGGGGCAGTGACCCGCTGCGGCCGCGTGACAGGGTCGTAGCTGCCGCCCGCCATACCCGCCGAGACAGAATATCGTGGCAGCGCAATCCAATCTTAACCTATGCAATGCAGTCTACACACTACTGATCAGCAATTACCTGGCCCATTCTATCTCTTTGATCTCCCCTACTTTAATTAATTGTGTTTTTAGTTTTATTCCTTTAAACAAACCTGAAATTAATTGTGCATTTAAATTTCTTGTGCAGATACACACTCGAAGAAACTATTCCAATCCTCGTGGCATTCGATATCTTATATACTATAACTTGGTAGGAGTGTGCACTTGCGCTATCACAAAAAGGGAACACCTACACGCCCTACAGTTGGCCTCCTTCTCCAACGACCGTCACTTTCCCCTAATCTTCCTTGTTTGAATGCCTTAAATATTATTGCCTTCACCACTGCGTCCCCCTACGACCCAAGCACACTTAGTGCAACGTTCAGGCGTTGTTGCCTCTCAAACCATGCCAATCTGTATCGGTTCTAAGGCCAAGACGGTAAGTCTCATGCCCCTCATCTATCTTTCCCCTCAATCTGATCTGATTTGTCTCGAACTAGTCACGATCGCCAGTCCCCTTATACCGAGACCCAAACTAGCACACCTATTTGTCTTGATACACCACTCCGATGAAACCCAAACCCCGACTAGCTTGAACACCTTACGCGATCCTTTCATTTACCCGAGAACCAAAACCTTTCTCTCTTCCGTTATTGGTTTTACTATTATTGTTAATGTTTCCAATTAGTTAAATTAATTTTGGCTTTTAGTTAATTATTTTTTCATCATTTAATTATTTTTTGCTTCATTTCACTTTTGATTGGAGGTGCGGCGGGTCGTCAATGGTCGGGCTCTGGTGGGATCGAGTGAAATGGGGTGCTGGAAGGGGGATTAGCTTTTTTGGTGTTGAATATGATTGTGATTTTTTATATGATATATGATAAGATGGATTAAAGAATTTAGAGGTTCTTTGTTATTGATGGGCATTCTAAAGAGAGGTCAGAGGTAAAGGTAGAAGAATAGGATGAATTTGAGAAAACTAAAAACTATAAGGGCATACAGAAGGTAAATAAATAAAAATGAACAAGGGCTAAATTGAAAAAATAAAATGTATATGACTAAATTGAATAAGCAAAAAAAATAAATAAAATAAAAGGGAATAAATAAAAAAATTCGAGTAAAAAAGAAAGAAAATGGACTAAATTGAAAAATGAATAAAATGAAGATGATGAAACTAAAAACGAATATTTCTTAATAATTTTTTGAATTATATATTTGATTCTTTTAAAAGATAAAAATATGAAGGGTTAAATGAAGAAATAAATAAAATATTGAGGACTGATGTTGTAAATATCTCCTAAGTAAATGGAAAAAATTTTAGATATAAAATAATTGTCACGTGTCAAAATATGAGTAGTCCCAGTGGTACACATTAGCTACCGTGACGAAAAAATGTAAACTTGTTGACGACAGAAAAATTTATGTATGAAACTGAAAAAAAATGTATAAAATTGAGAATCGAATATAATTCATGTATCAATATGGTAATTAACCCTAAACAAATTTAAGTAACAATTTCAGAATCATTAAAAAATTGAACATTTAACTTCATCATTATGAACTTTCTGAGTCAGCCATTCTTTGATTCAATGGCGGCTGGCAGTTTGATATAATTACCAACCAGTCGCCGATTTTTTTATTTGATATTTTGCTTTTGGTAGTTTGACGACATTTAGATAGAAACACATGTATACTTTTCAAAAACTTGTTCAGGAAAAAGCCACGTCTTCGAGAAATTATCGAATAAATTCCGCTCACCACCTCATTTATTGTTCCAGTCAATAAGTTCTAGTTATATAAAAAAAATTAAATAATCACCCATTTTTTACATGTAAGAAATAATATAAATAAATCTTATTAAATAAAACCACAAATGACTTAATGAGTCAAGTCTATCTAATAATTTTTTCACTTCTTCCCATTCTATCTAAACAAACAACAAAAATCTGTACGATTTTACACAGATAAAATACGACTGAAAGCAGAATTTGGAAAAATGAAAGTTCGCTAAATTTAATATAAAAAATGGTAGTAAAATAAAATTTAAATCTGATTTATCCCGTTTATTATTCGGAAGTCAGCAAACAAATCAATAAATATTTAAAAATTTTAAACTAATACTATAAATTAAGAGGTCTAATGGGTTTTGAGAATCCTTATAGTTCTTGAGCCGGCCCTGTTATCGATAAATTACACGATTCAGATTCGAGTGAGACCAAACATTTATTCATTTGCAGTGCAAGCTTCTAATAGAAAACGCTGCTATGGCTGCTGACGGTGTTCCACTTCTCAACAACGGTGATGGCAATGATAGCAACCGAAGAGAAACACTTGATTACTGGGTTAAGGAGTTCGGATACGAGTCGAAGAGATTATGGCATATTGCCGGGCCGGCAATTTTCACGGCAATCTGTCAGTATTCATTGGGAGCCCTCACCCAGACTTTTGCCGGCCAACTTACCGAACTAGACCTTGCTGCAGTATCCGTGGAAAACTCTGTTATAGCTGGACTTGCTTTCGGTGTTATGGTACGTCTCTTTGAGTTCAGTAATCAGTCATAGTATTAAATTAAAACGCGGTTGTGTTCTCCATTGAATGTTTGTGATGTCGTTTTATGACGTTGCGGCCGCAATTTAATACTATGGTAGACGTGGATTGGTTTGTAGAAGTGATTGGTGTTATTGGGTTTGATTTTGACACAGTTGGGAATGGGGAGTGCATTGGAGACTTTATGTGGTCAAGCATATGGTGCCGGAAGGCTAAGGATGTTGGGCGTTTACATGCAGAGATCTTGGGTCATTCTATTGGTTACAGCATGTTTAATCTCTCCCATTTACATTTGGTCTCCTCCAATTCTTAAACTGTTTGGGGAAACCACTGAAATCTCCAATGCTGCAGGTTGGGGAATGAATGAAATTTGACTGAAAATCGTTTTAGAAATTAATAACATCCTGTGCTTATTTGATGCAGGTAAGTTTGCTCTATGGATGATGCCACAGTTATTTGCCTATGCTATGAACTTTCCTATACAAAAGTTCTTACAGGCTCAGAGGAAAGTTATGGTGATGGCTGTGATCTCAGCACTGGTATTGGTTCTTCATGCCTTTTTCAGTTGGCTGCTGATACTTAAGCTCGAATGGGGCTTGATAGCTGCGGCCGTGACTTTGAACGTGTCGTGGTGGCTCATAGTTATCGGACAGTTGTTGTACATTTTTATTACCAAGTCGGATGGTGCTTGGTCTGGTTTCTCTTGGCTAGCATTTGTGGATCTATTTGGTTTTGTCAAGCTTTCTTTGGCTTCTGCTCTTATGTTATGGCATGTTTCTTTTGTCCTCCCCTTGACTTTATGTTCATATTAATCATGGTATTATCAGGTTTTCATGTTTACAACAGTTGTGGAAAATGTGTTGCAGTTTGGAGTTTTGGTATTTAATGGTGCTGATAGTCATAACAGGTCTCCTGCCAAACCCTCTGATAGCAGTTGATGCCATTTCCATTTGGTACGTGTTCCGGTATCACCACGATAATTTCGAACATGAAATCGAGAGAAAAAACAAAAAGAATGATACACAACATGAATATAAACATTGGAACAGAGTAACTTAATGAGTGTTATTAGCAGTGGTAGAAATTGCCTTTTTCTCAGCTTTCAGTTTCTCATATTTCCAGCATGAACATAAATGGATGGGATGCAATGATTGCAATTGGGTTCAATGCTGCTATAAGGTGCATTTCTCCTCATTTTCTTGAAGCAGAAATTGTTTAAATACAAACTCTTATACTTGAACTGAGAACTTAACAGATTATTATGGTATCAACAGTGTGAGAGTGTCAAATGAACTTGGAGCTGGAAACGCTTGGCTTGCCAAATTTTCAGTGCTGGTTGTTTCATTGACATCTGTGATCATTGGGATAGTTTGCATGATTGTGGTGTTTGCAACCAGAGGTTACTTCCCTTACCTCTTCACCAGCAGTAATGCAGTTGCCGAAAAAACTACCGAGCTAGCTCTATTATTGGGATTTACTGTCCTCTTGAACAGCCTCCAACCGGTCTTATCCGGTGAGTATCGGCTATGTTTTCCCCACTCTTCTTCATTTTACTTGAAGTATCTATGTTTTGTATCCATATTTAACAAATATTTGAACATACAAAAGACTCTCTGAATACATCTATGCTTGTATTTGATACTAAATACTAATATTCGAGCCCGAGTAACATAACGGTTTAATTCCTTTTCAGGTGTTGCTGTTGGAGCTGGATGGCAATCTCTTGTGGCGTACATCAACATCGGGTGTTACTATGTATTTGGATTACCAGCAGGCATACTCCTTGGGTTCACATTTGGCTTTGGGGTTATGGTAAATTTTCTAGTATTTTACAACTCTGGGTGTCCGGAGCATGTGCCTCGGCATATCTAGAGTTGAGTCAGATTGAACCCCTAAATGGGATAAATTCTTTCAACACTCTTTTTTTATTCACAAGACTCGAAACCAAGACCTTACTTCAAGAATATATTAGAATCACTTTATTTATAAACTTAAGGGATCAGGATTGATATCTTTATAATTCACTTGTGAAATAATGCAGGGTATTTGGTCAGGCATGATTGCGGGCATTGTTTTGCAAACGCTAATCTTGGTAGTTGTGGTTGCACTTACCAACTGGAACAAGGAAGTAAGTATCCCTGCTAATGTCTTAATAGTTTATATTTTGATACACGGCTCGTGACCCATGTAAATCTTTTTTACACAATCCTCTTTTAATATCTAAAACCTAAAATCTTAATCCTAACACTTAAATTCTATGCCCTATAACATAATCCCCTGATTTATAAATCTTAATTCTTAAATTTAAGTTTTTTTCTTCATATATTTATATTGTATTTATTATTACCTTTTCATCTAACTCATGTTATAGTATAAGATTTCTCTCACATTTATTATTCGTATTTTTATATCATATAATTACACTGTCTTTTAGTACTTTGATCCAGCTCAAGTATCTTCAATAGTTAATTTTTATTTATTGAATTCAAAGCAAAGCTTTAATCCTGATATTCCCAAACGCAGACTGAAGAAGCTGAAAGCCGTATAAAGAGATGGGGAGGACCAACGGGTGGAGAGCATTGATTTTACATAACTAATTTATTATTACGTATTAATTAATTAATTAATTAATTAATATTTTTGATTATTAGTTGATCTATCGAAATAAAATATTAGTTTTTTAAATAATATTCAGAGTTTGAATATTGTGTCGTGAATGAAGGTTTAATTAAAAAAAGTGCACAAAATATTAATGTCTATTTCCTATAATTAATGTCTATTTCCTTTTTTTAATGGAATCTATTAATGTATAATTAATTGTAGATATAATTAATACTCATAAAAAATATTATTCCATTAATTATCCTAAAAACAAACATAAAATTTATGACATTTGAATATCATATAAACCCTAAACATAAGCTTTAAACCTTAAAACTTTTAAACCTTAAATCCTTTTAAATGAGTATTAATTACATTAAACACTCTAAAATAATGAAGTACAAATTTTTAGGAATATAATTAATTTCATTTTAATAGATTCTATTGAAAATTAAAATAAGCATTGATGATAAGAATCTTGTTGATTCTTATGTGCAGCTACTATGGTTGCGTATAGCAAAACCCCTTTTTTAAATAACATCCAGAGTTTAAATTTTGTTGTCGTAAATGATGGTTTAATTTTAAAAAGTGCACAAAATATTTGTGCCTAAATTTTTTTTTCGTCAAAATAAGATCTTACATTTCATTTCCTTATATTTTATGGTTTATCCATTAATTATAATAAAAAAATTTATCTAATAAATGCATGACACATGATTTTTTAAAGATAAAATCATAAAAAAGCTTTACTTTTCTAAAAATGTAACCTTAAATTATTATTATTTTCATAAATTTCAAATTAGGGGGAGAATTGGGTGGGGAATATTCGAAAACTGTGGGAATCCGAACTGACAGGAGTGGGGAATAACTGAAACCTTCACCCACGGGGATGGAGACGGGGAAAGTTTTACCACCGAAGCTCGAATGAGGATGGGGACGAGGATTATTATATTCGAACCGTGGGGATAACCGAACCGTAACCGTATAAATAACTGTAGGAATCCCTAAAAAATATCCATAAGGATCCCTGCTATTTTACAAATTTTTCAAAATATATAAAATTAAAACTCTCATTTACAATGTATACCTACCTATCTTATTATCAATATATTTGTGTCTTTTCTTTAAAACTTATTAAGTTTGGGTGACCTCTCTAGTAATTTACCATTTTTTTAATTTTATAATCTATTTATCTCTCTATTTTTGTCGTTCATTTTATATAAAAATCTTATTCCTATTCAACCATATGTTTAAGTGTATTGAGTATATGCCATGTAAATTGAAATCGACCATATATTTTGGTTAGTAAAATAATAAATTTTGTTTAACTTTTGGGGATATGGATTCCTTGAAAATCGTGGGGGATTTTATGGGTAAGGGGATAAGGACGAAAAATTTACCAAAACATGTAACGGGCATTACCCAAAACCGTACCTGCAAATGTTGGGGACAGAGTGAAGAATGCAAAATTGTCCCCGAACGACCGATTCCCACCCTACTTCAAATCCTCAAATCTTTAAATTAATCTTATGTTGTCGCCGAATCAACCACCACTATCCACTTTTTCTATCGTCGCACCCCACTACAAATGACCACACTCTTTTTTTGTCGTTAAATCCCACAATCAATTACTACACCCTTTCATCCCGGCAAATAAAAAATTGAACGTCGAATGACAAATTTGAAATATATTTTACAGACGACGAATGCATTAAACATATGAATAATGACTGGACTTTCGATTTTTTAATAAAAAAAGAGATTTTATTGTTGTGAAGACGATATCAAAAAATTAATCTTTTATAAACGAATAAAATGACTTTAATAAAATAAAATTTAAGCATCTAAAAAATATAACTTAGAGTTGCTCTCTTTAAATTATAACATAGCTACTCTCTCTCAAATCTCTGCCACTTGCAACTTTACTTTTCTTTCTTTGATTGGTGGTCGGTAATTAATTTTAGTATTAGTTGTCGACCACCGGATCTATCATTTTTTTTTATTTTTTTATATTTTAATAAGCATCCATGCCTTTGTGGCACGCGTTTCTTCGGTCATTGTGACAAGTTTTTTTTAAAAAATTTTTTCCATTCGTTTCATTTATCCTCAGTGGCGGAGCCACGTGTATGATTGGGTGGGCATGTGCCCACCCTAAATTTTTAAAATTGACATATTTGGCTTCAATTTTCTTAATTTTTATGAATTAATCCTTAAATTTTATGATTTGTGCCCACCCTAAAATTTTGAGATTTTTATGACTTGTGACCACCCTAAAAAATATTTTGATTTCTGCCCACCCTAAAAAGGATTTATGGATCTGCCACTGTCTATCCTTGTGGCATTATTTCAGCATACCTTAGCGGTCGATTGGTGCTCGTACATAGATCTTCACGGTCCTAATCTCTTATTATAGTTCTGTCGTTGGTATTAGAAAGATGAATCCCCACTCGGTTGATGGTTGGTTGCCGATATAATTAGACCTGGGTAGCGGAGCAATATGCTTGATAGCTTGGTTTGCTCAATGTCTCGTTTGGATAAAGGCAAGGAGATTCAGAAAGATTTCTGAATTTTGGTATGCTAATCTTGATGGAAGTGCATGCTTTTCTTTGCACCATTACAAGAGAATTTTAGTAAATTTGTCATTTTTTGATGCATTGTATTGTATTATCTTTTATGGTGATTAATAAAATTCAGATGCCATTGTTAAAAAAATATATATAACTTAGACATCTTTTAATTAAACCTTTAATGAATTAAGTAGTTGTGTGTCAAATTCCAAAATGTTAGTTTAATTTATAATTCAAAAAAAGTAACCGAGTCGAGTAAAATATTCATGATTTCGTAAATCAAATCCCACTAAATGATGATTTATTGATAATAATAGTGTCATGCTAAAGGGAAGTTAGGGTTTGCTGAAGAGGAATTGGGGAAGATCGGGTTTGAAACAAAGAAGAGGGAAAGTAGCTTGGTAACTAAGGCCATAGTTATTAAACCGAACGAAGTCGTTTGTTTAATTAATGGAACTGGAGCGGTCGAAGCAACTGGATCGGGCGAGACACCTGGATCAGCTACCATGGGAGACAATGGCCCAAACAACAATTATCAAGATTGAGACCAGACGGTCCATTTTAATGGGATAAGTGTTAACGGTTATTTGAGTTGTTTTGTTTTTGCCAGCTGTCTAAAAATAACTTGTTGTGCTAGCTAATATAGCCAAGAATTGTACACGAGAACGTTATGCTGAATTTCATCAATGAAATACAATTATGTAACACCCGGGTTTGGGGTTGGGTGAAAATAATATTAAAATAATGTTTCGGGTCTTGGTTTATAATTAAAATAATAAAATATTATTTAGACTTTGTGATTTCCAAAACAAACATTTTATGTCAGCCTTAAATTGATTTGAAACTCATTTTCCCATGGATTTTAGAGTTTATAAAATTGCCATCTCATTAATGGCAAAAGGGTAAATAAATAGACTTTCAAATTAAAACCCCTTTTCATTACAGTAGCCTTGTCATCTTCTTCCCTCTTCACATTTTCATTTCAACGACAAAGAGAGAGCTCTTCTCTCCATTTCACTATTCCATCACCCTACACCTTCATCTTTGGTGCTTTTTGAAAGGTAATTTCGTTTTTGACTTGTCCTCCTTTCCCTCTTCAAGCTAGTATCTTTATTTTTAAAAAAGCTCATGAGTTTTGGATTTTGAGGTTTTGAGTTTTGGGATTAAAAATGAGAATTTTGTGGTCTTTAACCTAAGCTATTGATTTATTAATGTTAGATAAGTTGTTTTCAACCTAAAAGGTCCAACATATGTGAATTTTAGAGAGTTTTATAAAGATTCCCGGATTTGGGTTTTGAGGGGGTTTTGGAAGGGTTTTAAGTTGAGTTTTGGGTGTGTTTGATGTTGGAGATTGAGAGCTGATGTTAGGGTAATAGTTAGGGATTGTTTTGGGAGCATTTAAGAGTGATAAGAAGGTTGAAATCAAGAGTTTTGGACTGAGTTTGATGGCTGCACGAGATTGAGTTTTTGGGGATGTTCTTAGCTTGAAAATCTTGTGTTTTATGCTTGATTAATGTTCCGGGTCTGCTACATTGATGTGTGAACTGATTCGAGGTTGTTTTGTTTGTGTTGAGTTGATTAGAAGCAAGAGTTTGTATTGGTGAAGCCTCGGGATTGAATTCGGAATTGTTGGAAGCTTGATCGGCTAGTGTGTTGAGCTTGGAATAGTCGGTGAGTGGTTAAATGTTTTTAAATGGTTTTAAGTGTTGGTTCAAGCATATGGACTAGGTTGGGCTTGGTAGACCCACCTAGAGTTGGGATTAGAGTGGTAGCCTAATCCCAAGCTTTAGTTAGAGACTTTGGTTGAACTCTAATTGTTATTTATGCCTCATGTTTACTCGTGTGATGATGGCTATGTATAATGTGATATACATGTATGTTGAGGCATAGTTGTGATGCATTGTTTAATGCATGTGGATTGTGCATGATGGTGATCATGGTGAGTACGTGCTAAGCACGGAAGTTGTTATGAAATGATATTGTGGATTGTGTTTAGTATTGGCACTAGTATGCTTGGGTACAAATGATCGATCATTAGGATGTTAGTGTGCACACGTGAGTCAAATGCGCGCGTGGTCTTGGTGATGGTAGTCATCAAGATAGAGTACGGGTTCGCCCGAAAAACCTTCTTATATATATGTTAGTCGGTGATGAGTGTAATCCTATCGACGAGGCGTAAGGATGAGTAGAATCCCCTCCGCGTGAACGGTGATGAGTGTAATCCCACTGTAAGGTAATGGTTGTGTTGGATGTGAGTTCCAACGGTTATCCGCGTATTCGAGTCATAGCTAGGTGCCAATATGAGATGATATGTGTACCAATATGATTTGAGATGTGTTGCCAATATGGATTTATATATGTGTTTACATATGATGTGGATATGGACTTTTCGAGCATGACACAATACTGAATTTATGTTCATGCATCATGTGTATTTTGGCTCATGTGGATCGAAGGTAAGAACATGCATTTTACCTTGGTTGTGCTCGTGCTTCGACCCTGCATTGTCGAGGTTTGTTTTAATGAGCTTACCCCCACTAAGCTTTATGCTTACGCTCTCTTTTGTTCGACAATGCAGATCCGTAGTTCGTGGGTTGCTAGTGCAAGAAGGGGGCCTCCAAGTGTGCTTTGTGGTGCTATCTTAGCTTTCAAGTATGGACATTTTAGTTTAAGGTGTAATAGTCAAGCAATGGGATATGTATTTGTTGTTTGAGCTTTTGGACGTATGTGGATGTTTGGTTTTAGGAGCATGTTAGACTCTTTTATATGTTATTGATGGTTTGGCTTTTGGATGCTATGTTTGGATTGTAAACCATGTTAAGTTGCTTACCTTGTATGTTGGCCTTGTGCCTTTATGGATGCCTAAGTGTTTGTTTGTTGAAGCATGAATCTTAAATGTTATGTAAGAAACATGTGTTGAATGTTGTTGATTCCTTTAATGTATGTCTTCTTTATGTTTGAGGTGTTATAAGCATGCTTGTAGATGTTTGGTTTGCCTTAGTGTTGTTGCTTGTGGTTGAGTTGGGGTGTTAGTTGGTATTTTCAAGGCAGTCATAAGCCTTAAAACCAGCTAAAACCAATCTGCAGACAGAGGGCGTTTCGAAACGGTTGATCCTGTTTTGATACGGTCCCTTTGTTTCGGGCCGAACGTTTCAGTACGTTATGGGCCGTTTCGGTACGATTTTGCTACTAAAAATCTGAGAATTTGACGATAAAATGAAGTATCAAAACCAGCTTTAATGTTTCGGAATGGCCTTCGTATCGTTGACCACGAGAAGTTGACCGTTGAGGGCGTTTTGATACGTGCCACCCCTGTTTCGAAACGGTCTCCTCGAGTTGACTTTGACCAGTTGACCTGGTCAAGGCGTATCGAAACACCCTATGGGCGTTTCGATACGGCCTGTTGTATAAGAATAAAATGAGCTATTTTAATTGGGTTGTTGGTCGTTTACCTCAATGTTTCTTCCACTTTTGCTTTTCTCACATAGGGTTTAATATCTCATCTAGAAAAGATAATATAAATGAAAAAGTTTTTCTTGTATCGGTAACCGAAGTGGAGCCTTAACGGGTTTCGCCTCGGTTATTCCCGTGTATCCCACTCGGATCGGTCAAGCATCCGGACCGGGACGAGGGGGTTACACTTGTTGGTATCAGAGCCTAAGGTTTCCGAGACCTTGGGCAGGTAAGTGAGGTAAGTTAAGTTCTTGTATTTAATTGTGCGGTGTTTGCTTGCCATGTAAGTATGTTTGCTTGTTTATCAAGTATGCCTTGTTGTATGCTTGTTTGATCATGTATGTTGTTTGAAGTATGTTGTGCAGAGTCCCATTGCTACTATTACATCAGAAAAAGGATTTTTAAAGTGAGGGAACATACTTGAGCCATTTGGAACCCTTGCCTTGCTAACCCTATCTTTTTGTGCTTTGTTGTTGTTGTTGTAGTTGTTGTTTGTGAGAGCGTATGTTGAGGCCTAGAGGTAGACCGAGAGTGGTTCATCAGGAACCACGTGTTGCGGCTCCTGTTGATGAGCCGGTGGTTGGAGTAGGGGCTCATGTGGGAGAGCCTGCTGTTGGAGTTGGAGCTCCTCCACCACCACCTCCTCAGCCTGAAGTGGGAGGCGAGGCTGGAGTTGAGGGAGCAGGACCCCAGGTTGGTTAGGGTGGCCAAGGTCCTGCGGGAATAGATATGGCTCCGCTTGTACAAGCTATAGCGGGAGCATTTCAGCCCGCAGTTGTCGGAGCTCAGGCTGCAGCTCAGCCTAGGGGTGATGATACTAGTTTACCGTTAGAGAGGCTCCGTAGCCTAGGAGCAGAAGAGTTTAGAGGGTCTACACCTGAGAGATCCAAGTTGTGGTTGGAGAAGACAGTCCGCATCTTAGCTCAGATGGGTTGCGTTGGTGCTCGCAAATTAGGCTGTGTGATTTCGTTGCTATAGGGTGATGCCTACACCTGGTGGGTCACCATTACTACTAGGGTTCCTGAGACTGAGATTGGATGGGATTTCTTTGAGTCTGCTTTCCGGAAGAGGTACTTAGGGTCGAGATATCTTGATGAGAAGAAACGAGAGTTTATGGCTCTTGTTCAGGGAGATACTTCAGTGACTGACTACGAGATCCGTTTTGTTCGTTTGAGTCAGTATGCTCCAGAGTTGGTTCCTACTGAGAGAGACCGTTATAACTGTTTTAGATATGGGCTTCATGAGAAAGTTAAGAGGTATACCTTAGCTTTAGATTATTCAGATTTTGATATCTTGGTTGCTAGGGCCAAGGACATTGAGCATAGCTTGGGGCTGACCAAGCGTTCAGGAGGATCTAGTTCTGGAAAGAGACATAACAACTTTGACCGTGGTGATGCCAAGAGGCATCGGGGTGAAGGACAGCAGTTTGACCATAGGCGTGGCGGTGGCCACCATGGTAGAGGCCACCAGGGCCATAGAGCTGGAGGGCGTTTGCCCGAGTGCACACATTGTGGGAGACATCATTCTAGAGAGTGTTGGGGTAACTTCCATGCTTGTTGAAACTGTGGTTCGAGGGACCACTTTAGGAGGGAGTGTCTGCTTCAGGCGGCACAAGCACCGAATCTTGCTCAGGCTCCTGCGAGGGCCATTGATTATCAGAGAGGCCGTGGGCGCGACCGTGGCTACTTCCAGCCTAGGCCTGGTGCACCTAGGGTAGAGGCACAGAGAAATCGTTCTCATGTTGTGGCCATACATCCAGAGGCGGGTGGACCGGCTAGGGTCTACGCTCAGAGAGAGGCCGGGAACGACACAGATGTAATAGTAGGTAATTTTGAGTTACATTCTATGTCTTTTCTTTCCTTAGTTGATTCGGGTTCTACGCATTCCTACATTTTGAGTGAGCATGCAAGGAAGTTAGACATACCTGTTGAGATCTTAGATGTAGGTATGCATGTGACTAGTTCCTTTAGTGAGATAGTTGTAGTTAGACGAATATATAGGAGGTGTCCGCTGAAGATTCAGGGTTATGTGTTTTCCGTTGATATGATGGAGCTTCCGTTCTATGATTTTGATATCATTTTGGGTATGTACTGGTTTGTTGAGCACAAAGCTAGTGTAGACTTTGAGACGAAGAGAATTTCTTTGAAGCTTTCTGATGACTACGAGGTAGTAGTAGTAGGCGAGAACATTAAGTTCTTGTCGAATGTTGTGTCAGATTTAGAGGCTCATAGGTTGGTGGATTCTGGATGCGGGGCTTACTTAGCATATGTGATGAATCCGAATATGAGTGAGGTTAGACCGAAGGACATCAGAACAGTTTGTGATTTTCCGGATGTATTTCCAAAAGAGTTACCAGGTTTGCCTCATGACAGAGATGTAGAGTTTGTGATTGAGACTGTTTCAGGGTCTACTCCAGTTTCTATAGCTCCGTATCGTATGGCTCCGAAAGAGTTGAAAGAATTGAAGAGTCAGCTTCAAGAGTTATTGGACCGTGGTTTCATTAGGCCTAGTAGTTCTCCTTGGGGTGCTCCTGTGTTGTTTGTAAAGAAGAAAGATGGCAGCGTGCGAATGTGTATTGACTACAGGCAGTTGAATTAGTTGACTGTGAAGAACAAGTATCTGTTGCCTCATATAGATGATTTGTTTGATCATTTGAGGGGTGCTTCAGTGTTCTCAAAGATAGATTTGAGGTCAGGGTACTATTAGTTGAAAGTAAAAGAGTGTGATGTTCCGAAAACAGCTTTTAGGACTAGATATGGCCACTACGAGTTCCTTGTGATGTCGTTTGGGCTCACAAATGCACCTGCAACATTCATGGATATGATGAACAGAGTTTTCAGAGACTATCTAGACCGTTTTGTAGTTGTTTTCATAGATGACATCCTTGTGTACTCGAGATCAGAAGAAGAGCATGATGAGCACTTGAGACTTGTTCTGCAGAGATTGATGAGCAATCGGTTGTATGCTAAGCTTAGTAAGTGTGAGTTCTGGATTCGAAAAGTTGTGTTTCTTAGCCATGTTGTGTCAGCTGAAGGTATCCGTGTTGATCCGAAGAAGATTGAAGCTATTGTTGAGTGGAAACAACCTAAGTCAGTGACTGAGATTAGGAGTTTCCTAGGATTAGTCGGTTATTATAGGAGATTCGTTGATGGTTTCTCTAGAGTAGCTGCTCCTTTGACTAAATTGTTGCAAAAAGGAGTTAAGTTCGAGTGGTCAGATGCGAGACAAAAGGCTTTTGAGAAATTGAAAGAAGCTTTGGCGAATACTCCAGTGTTAGTGCAACCAGTTTCAGGTAAAGAGTTTGTGATCTATAGTGATGCTTCCTACATAGGTTTAGGTTGTGTTTTGATGTACGAAAGAAGAGTCATTGCCTATGCTTCAAGACAGTTGAAGGTACATGAGAAGAACTATCCTACTCATGATATTGAGTTAGCCGCAGTTGTGTTTGCGTTGAAGATTTAGCGTCACTACTTGTATGGTGAGAAGTGCATAGTTTACACTGATCATAAGAGCTTGAAGTATTTGATGACTCAGAGAGAGTTGAACTTGAGACATAGAAGATGGCTCGAGCTGTTGAAAGACTATGATTTGACCATAGAGTACCATCTGGGTAAGGCTAATGTAGTAGCCGATGCTTTGAGCAGAAAAGTTGCAATTGAGTTGCGAGCTATGTTTGCTAGATTGAGTGTATCCGGTGATGGTGGTTTGATCACAGAGTTGCAAGTGAAGCTTTCTTTGATTCAGTTGATTAGAGAGAAGCAGTTGCAAGATGTGTCTTTAGTTCCGCATGTTCAGGACATAGCCGAAGGTAGACTGACCGAGTATAGCTTCAGTGGTGAGAATGTGTTGTGTTTCAGAGATAGAGTTGTAGTACCCGAAGATGTTGAGTTGAGACGTCTGATTCTGAGTGAAGCACATTCGAGTCCTTTTTCTATGCATCCAGGTAGTACTAAGATGTACCATGATTTGAAGAATGATTATTTCTAGGTTGGTTTGAAGAAGGATGTAGCCGAGTATGTGAGCCGTTGCATGGTTTGTCAGAGAGTGAAGGTTGAACATCAGGTTCCTTCGGGTTTGTTACAGCCTTTGAAGATTCCGGAATGGAAATGGGTGAGAATCATCATGAACTTTGTGTCGGGGTTACCGTTGTCTCCTTCGAAGAAGAATTCTGTTTGGGTGATAGTGGATAGATTTACTAAGTGTGCTCACTTCTTAGCAGTGAACACTATAGATTCTTTAGAAAAGTTGGCGAATTTGTACATTCGTGAGATTGTGAGACTTCATGGAGTTCCGAAGTCTATTGTATTAGACAGAGATCCGAGATTCACTTCGAGGTTCTGGGGTTGTTTGCATAGTGCCCTAGGTAGCCGTTTGCATTTCAGTACTTCTTATCATCCGCAGTCAGATGGACAGTCAGAGCGAGTGATACAAATATTAAAGGATATGCTTCGTTGTTGTGTGATTGACTTTTAGGGTTCTTGGGAGAAGCACTTGCCCTTAGTTGAGTTTGCTTACAACAACAGTTACTAGGCTAGTATGCAGATGGCTCCTTATGAGGCTTTGTATGGTATACGATGTAGGACTCCGATCTGTTGGGCTGAAACGGGTCAGAGATTGTTACCTATGCCAGATTCGCATAAGGGAACTACTGATAAAGTGAAGTTGAATTGTGACTGTTTGAAAACAGCTTCCGATCGTCAGAAGTCTTATGCAGATTTGAAGAGAAAAGAGATTGAGTTCTCAGTGGGTGAGAAAGAGTTTCTAAAAGTATCTCCGTGGAAGAAGGTAATGAGATTTGGACGGAAAGGCAAGTTGAGTCCGAGGTTTATTGGTCTGTATGAGATACTTGAGCGGATTGGGCACGTAGCTTACCGTTTGAGATTGCCTTCTGAGTTAGAGAAGATCCATGATGTGTTTCATGTGTCGATGATTAGGAGATATAGATCAGATCCGTCTCATGTTATGCCTGTTGAGGAGATAGAGCTGAATCCGTATTTGTCTTACAATGAAGAACCAGTTGAGATACTTGCTTCTGATAGCAAGGTGTTGCGTGGTAAGACCATAGAGTTGGTCAAGGTGTTGTTGAGACATAGAGGTGTGGAAGAGGCCACGTGGGAGAGGAAAGCTGATATACTTGAGCAGTTTCCGTACTTGTTTCCGTCAGGTAATTTTGGGGACGAAATTCTTTAAGTGGGGGAGAGTTGTAACACCCAGGTATGGGGGTCGGGTGAAAATAATATTAAAATAATGTTTCGGGTCTTGGTTTATAATTAAAATAATAAAATATCATTTGGACTTTGTGATTTCCAAAACAAACATTTTATGTTGGCCTTAAATTGATTTGAAACTCATTTTCCCATGGATTTTAGAGTTTATGAAATTGCCATCTCATTAATGGCAAAAGGGTAAATAAATGGACTTTCAAATTAAAACACCCTTTTCATTACCATAGCCTTGTCATCTTCTTCCCTCTTCACATTTTCATTTCAACGACAAAGAGAGAGCTCTTCTTTCCATTTCACTATTCCATCACCCTACACCTTCATCTTTGATGCTTTTTGAAAGGTAATTTCGTTTTTGACTTGTCCCCCTTTCCCTCTTCAAGCTAGTATCTTTATTTTTCAAAAAGCTCGTGGGTTTTGGATTTTGAGGTTTTGAGTTTTGGGATTAAAATGAGAACTTTGTGGTCTTTAACCTAAGCTATTGATTTATTAATGTTAGATAGGTTGTTTTCAACCTAAAAGGTCCAACATATGTGAATTTTAGAGAGTTTTATAAAGATTCCTGGATTTGGGTTTTGAAGGGTTTTTGGAAGGGTTTTAAGTTGAGTTTTGGGTGTGTTTGATGTTGGAAATTGAGAGCTGATGTTAGGGTAATAGTTATGGGTTGTTTTGGGAGCATTTAAGAGTGTTAAGAAGGTTGAAATCAAGAGTTTTGGACTGAGTTTGATGACTGCTTGGGATTTAGTTTTTGGGGATGTTCTTAGCTTGAAAATCTTGTGTTTTATGCTTGATTAGTGTTTCGGGTATGCTACATTGATGTGTGAACTGATTCGAGGTTGTTTTCTTTGTGTTGAGTTGATTAGAAGCAAGAGTTTGTGTTGGTGAAGCCTCGGGATCGAATCTGGAATCGTTGGAAGCTTGATCGGCTAGTGTGTTGAGCTTGGAATAGTCGGTGAGTGGTTAAATGTTTTTAAATGGTTTTAAGTGTTGGTTCAAGCATATGGACTAGGTTGGGCTTGGTAGACCCACCTAGAGTTGGGATTAGAGTGGTAGCCTAATCCCAAGCTTTAGTTAGAGACTTTGGTTGAACTCTAATTGTTATCTATGCCTCATGTTTACTCGTGTGATGATGGTTATGTATAATGTGATATACATATATATTGAGGCATGGATGTGATGCATTGTGATATGTATATGGATTGTGCATGATGGTGGTCATGGTGAGTACGTGCTAAGCACGAAAGTTGTTATGAAATGATATTATGGATTGTGTTTAGTATTGGCACTAGTATGCTTAGGTACAAATGATCGATCATTAGGATGTTAGTGTGCACACGTGAGTCAAATACGCGCGTGGTCTTGGTGATGGTAGTCATCAAGATTGAGTACGGGTTCGCCCGGAAAACCTTCTTATATATATATGTTAGTCGGTGATAAGTGTAATCCCATCGACGGGGCATGAGGATGAGTGGAATCCCCTCCGCGTGAACGATGATGAGTGTAATCCCACCGTAAGGTAATGGTTGTGTTGGATGTGAGTTCCAACGGTTATCCGCGTATTCGAGTCATAGCTAGGTGCCAATATGAGATGATATGTGTACCAATATGATTTGAGATGTGTTGCCAATATGGATTTATATATGTGTTTACATATGATGTTGATATGGACTTGTCGAGCATGGCACAATACTGAATTTATGTTCATGCATCATGTGTATTTTGGCTCATGTGGATCGAAGGTAAGAACATGCATTTTACCTTGGTTGTGCTCGTGCTTCGACCCTGCGTTGTCGAGGTTTGTTTTAATGAGCTTACCCTCACTAAGCTTTATGCTTACGCTCTCTTTTGTTCGACAATGCAGATCCGTAGTTCGTGGGTTGCTAGTGCAAGAAGGGGCCCTCCAAGTGTGCTTTGTGGTGCTATCTTAGCTTTCAAGTATGGACATTTTAGTTTAAGGTGTAATAGTCAAGCAATGGGGTATGTATTTGTTGTTTGAGCTTTTGGACGTTTGCGGATGTTTGGTTTTAGGAGCATGTTAGACTCCTTTATATGTTATTGATGGTTTGGCTTTTGGATGCTATGTTTGGATTGTAAACCATGTTAAGTTGCTTACCTTGTATGTTGGCCTTGTGCCTTTATAGATGCCTAAGTGTTTGTTTGTTGAAGCATGAATCTTAAATGTTATGTAAGAAGCATGTGTTGAATGTTTTTGATTCCTTTAATGTATGTCTTCTTTATGTTTGAGGTGTTATAAGCATTCTTGTAGATGTTTGGTTTGCCTTAGTGTTGTTGCTTGTGGTTGAGTTGGGGTCTTAGTTGGTGTTTTTAAGGCAGCCATAAGCCTTAAAACCAGCTAAAACCAATCTGCAGACAGAGGGCGTTTCGAAACGGTTGGTTCCGTTTCGGTACGGTCCCTTTGTTTTGGGCCAGGCGTTTCAGTACGCTAGGGGCCGTTTCGGTACGATTTTGCTATTGAAAATATGAGAATTTGACCATAAAATGAAGTATCGAAACGGGTTTTAGTGTTTCGGAACGACCTTCGTATAGTTGACCACGAGAAGTTGACCGTTGAGGGCGTTTCGATACGGGCCACCCCTGTTTCGAAACGGTTTCCTCGGGTTGACTTTAGCCAGTTGACCTGGTCAAGGCGTATCGAAACACCTTATGGGCGTTCCGATACGGCCTACTTTATAAGAATAAAATGGGATGTTTTAATTGGGCTTTTGGTTGTTTCCCTCAATGTTTCTTCCTATGTTGCTTTTCTCACATAGGGTTTAATATCTCATCTAGAAAATATAATATAAATGAAAAAGTTTTTCTTGGGTCGGTAACCGAAGTAGAGCCTTAACGGGTTTCGCCTCGATTATCCCCGTGTAGCCCACACGGATCGGTCAAGCGTCCAGACCGAGACGAGGGGGTTACAAATTCTCTCTCCTATTCTAATTTCTCTCTACTCTCATTCTATTCTTCTTCTCTTATTTTCTAAATTTCTTTTTCACGACCTCATCGTGACAAATTGGTAATCAGAGCTTACTTGATCCAACGCCAAGCTGGGTAAAACAAGAAAAATGTAAAACATGGGTGACAATGTAAATTTTACTGCAATGCAACAGCAGTTGAATGAAATACAATCAAAGCTAGCACAAATGGATGATGAAAATGTTACTCTAAAGTGGTGGGAAAAACTTAATGTTATCCCGGAGAAGAGATTGAGCATCCTGAAGACACAAGCTGCTGAAAACAAGTCATATCTGGAGAATATCCTGAGAGCAGTAACCAAAGGAGATGATGAACCTGAATCAGGAAACAAAGATGGGCATGAATCAGTGGAAGAACAAGCAGTAAACAACACTCCTAAAAAGGTGAAGGTAAGAAACATGTTCTTTTAACTGTGGCAGAAGAAATTGGTAGATATACTCCTAAACCAAAAGAACCTGGATTACTTGTTGCTAAACCTCTTTTTAATATTATTGCTAGTTCATCTCAACAAAAAGTGACCTTTGGAACCAGGGGCGGAGCTCGAAATATATTTAAGGGTGTCATTTTTTCAACGATACTTAAAAGGATTAATTATTTATAAACGAGTGTCATTTTATTCATAAAAGGGGTGTCATTTGTCCATATTTTTAATTTTTTATATACAAATTTTATAGGAAAAATAGATTTCCCAAAAATTTCGGGTGTCATGAGACACACCAATTCAAAGGGTGGCTCCGCCCTTGTTTGGAACAAAAGTTTTGACTTAGACTTGGTTTGATGGATACATAGTGACATTTCAACCAAAAGTTACAATTACATTGCTAAACCTCTGTTGAATACTATTTCTAAACCTCTGCTAAAGCTCCGTTGAATACATAGTGACATTTCAACCAAAAGTTACAATTACACCGCTACTTAGAAAAGAACTCTCATCACTACAAAACAGACACTGGTGGAATATAAGAGAGCCAACAGTTTGTGTTTTAAGTGTGGAGAGAAGTTCGAGCATGGACACCAATATTAAAGAAACTGATGAAAACAGTATGTTTTCTCAGTGTATTATATTTCTCATCATACATAAAACTTACAATGATAGTCTTTTAAAGACTTCAATACAAGAGTTAAACTATAACTAGGAGTTCTAAGTATTTACAACTCTAATCTCTTATCTCTTAGAGTTAGGATAGGATTAATCTAATCTATTTACATTCAAATTATAGAATCCTAATCTTATATAACTTACACTCCCCCTCAAGCTGGTGAATATACACTGTATAATCCCAGCTTGGATATAAATTCGTCGAAAATCTGTTTAGGCAGTGCTTTAGTAAGTAAATCAGCTAGTTGCTCTTCAGTAGGAACATTAAACAGATCTGCTATACCACCATTCACTTTTTTCAGAAATGAAATGCCTGTCTATTTCAACATGCTTAGTTCGATCATGGTGAACTGGATTTTTGGCAATCTGAATAGCAGATTGGTTATCACTTAGAACTTCAAATTTTCCTCCTTGTTCCATCTCTAACTCTTTTAGTAATCTCAGTAACCACATTCCTTCACACATCCCAAGCTAAATCTGTGTACTCTGCTTCTGCACTGCTCCTAGACACCAATGTTTGCTTCTTGCTTCTCCAAGTTACAAGATTTCCCCACACAAATGTGCAGTAACCACTAGTTGACTTCCTTTCAGTGAGTTCTCCTGCCCAACTGGAATCTGTGTAGACTTTAACAAATCTGTCTTCTGATTTTTTAAAGAACAAACCGTGACCTGGAGTTCTTTTTAAATACCTCAGAATCCTATGTGTTGCTTCAAGGTGTTCCTCTCTCGGGTTTGTCATGTGCTGACTAATAATATTAACAGGATAAGCTATATCAGGTCTGGTTAAGGACAAATATATTAGCTTCCCTACTAACCTTTGGAAACTTTCTTTGTTTACTTGAGCACCCATCTCTTTCTTATTAAACTTCAAGTTAGTCTCCATAGGCGTGTCTGCAGGTTTACAACTCAGCATGCCAATTTCAACTAATAAATCCAGTACATACTTCCTCTGGTTTATCACAAGTCCCTTACTGGATCTCGCAACTTCCATACCCAGGAAATACCTAAGTTTTCCCAAGTCCTTTGTTTCAAATTCACCATTCAACAAACTTTTCAACCTATTAACCTCGTTGTAATCATCTCCCGTAATCACTATGTCATCAACATACACAATTAAAATAACTCTTTTTTGTTCAGAAGTTACCTTGATGAAAAGTGTATGATCTGCTTGGCACTGTTTATAACCATCTTGAATGATGACCTTAGTGAATCTATCAAACCAGGCTCTTGGTGATTGTTTCAACCCGTAAAGTGATTTGTTAAGTTTGCACACCTTTTGAGCTCCCAAATCACCCTTCAATCCATGAGGCATTCTCATATAAACCTCTTCTTTTAACCGACCATTCAGAAATGCATTTTTTATATCTAATTGGTGAAGATCCCAATCTTTATTCACTATTAAGCTGAGTAAGACCCGAACAGTATTGAGCTTCGCCACAAGTGCAAATGTGTAGAACTAAGGTTTTGATATAATATTTGAAAAATATTTCGAACTAAATTGAAAAGAATTTAAAATATGATTTTAGTCAAAAACAACTTGAAAAATATATTTAAGGGTTTTAATGGCTTTGGAATGAGTTTAAAGTTCATTTAAAGTAGTCAAAACCATGCTTTTATAGTGACCGTATCGATACGGTATTGACCCGTACCGATACGCTTTAGGGTTTTCAAACTACCAGAATTCCAGTAGCTAAAACCCGTACCGATACGCTTAGCCGTATCGATACGGTGTGCTTTGAAATAGCCCAACGGCTAGTATCGTACCGATACGGTTGTGTCGCGTACCGATACGCCTAACTACCCCCAACGGTCATTTCCCAACGGTCTTTTAAATTTACAGGACCGTACCGATACGCCAGGTAAGCGTATCGATACGCATCAGCTGAAAAGCCCAACGTCTCTTTCCTCATTGAGACCGTATCGATACTGTTGGACGAGTATCGATACGCCCAGCTGCTGAACTGCATTTATGGTGGGAAATAAAGGCTCCAACGACTCTATTTCAACTCCAACGGTCCTAAACGGCTACAAACTCAATTGGGAGTATAAAATGGACCTCCAAGCATCAAGAACAAGTTAATGCTTCAATTGTTACAACATTATGATGTCAAAATCTGTCTAGAACTTTAATTGTTCATTTCTTTCTTAGACAACACTTGTGAGCTTACATTGTTAAATTTGCTCAAGTGTTTAGGTTTTGGGTGAGTGCTAAGAATTGCAAACAAACACCTTTAAGAGGGATTTCTAGTTTGCTAAGTCTTTCTTTGTAAAGAGAGTGTTCCTTCAAGCTTTGGGTAGAAAGCTTTGAGGGTTGTAACGGTTTCCTCCTAATCCGAGAAAAGGGGACGAAATTCTTAGTGAATTTGTTGGAAATCCTTAGTGGGGAGCTAAGGTAGTGGATGTAGACCTTGGTTAGAAGGTTGAACCACTATAAATCCTTGTGTCAAATTGCCAAATTTTCACCTCCCACTAACACACCCAATTATCCAACTTCTCCACACTTGGCGAGCAAGATCGGTTGATCGAATCGAGCCCCTAAAATCTCAACAATTGGTATCAGAGCTTGGCTCAATTGAAGGGGATTCACATCCTATTGAGAAGATCTGGCAAGCTCGATCAACATTTCGCCAACCGGCTCAATGGCACAATCAATCGACAAACCGCCTTTCTTCGACGGAAATCACTATGCCCATTGGAAGACAAAGATGAAATTCTTCTTGAAGTCAAGAGATTACAAGCTATGGGACATAGTTGAGGATGGTCCGTTCGTGCCTCAAGGAAGCAAAGCGGAATGGAGTGCCGACGATCGCAAGAAGATGGAGCTTAATTGCAAAGCCTTGCACATGCTCTTTTGTGCATTTGGCCCAACCATCTATGAGAAGATGTCTTCTTGTGAGAGTGCCAAGGAGGTATGGGACAAGCTTGAAGTCACATACGAGGGAACCAATGAAGTCAAGGAGACCAAGATCGGGCTCCTAACCTTAGAGTATGAGAACTTCAAGATGGATCCGGAAGAGAACATCGAGAAGATGTTTGATAGGTTCTCCACTATCACCAATGGTCTTAAAGGTTATGGAGAAGTCATCCCGGAAGAGAAGCTTGTCCGAAAGCTCATCTACTCCCTTCCCGAGTCATGGGACTCAAAGAGGACCGCCATCATCGAAGCCAAGAATTTGAAGACCTTGAAGCTTGATGAACTTATGGGGTCACTTCTCACTCACCAAATAATGAAGAAAAATAAAGAAGAGGAGAAGAAGAAGGAAGAGATTAGAGCGATGGGGAAGAAGAAGATCATGGAGCTAGGCATCAATACTAGTGCCGTAGCTCTCAAATCCTCCACATGTCATCATGAAGATTCAAGTGAGGAGGAAAGTGAAGATGAAGAGATGGCCTATCTCTTCAACAAATTTGCCCGGTTCATGAAGAGCAAAATGGAAAAATCCAAGCATGAATCGATGAAGAAGATGAAGGACTCCCACAAATCCGAAAAGAGGGGATCATCTTCCAAACAAGCATGTGTGGCCATATGGAGTGATGAGGACTCCACCGATGATGAGGTAGCCCACCTATGCTTGATGGCACTCAATGAGGGAGAGGTAACTTCTAACTCATCTATTTCAAATTCATATACATTTGATGAGTTGCAAGATGCTTATGATGATTTGCTTTTGGAATTCAAGGCATCATTTTCCAAGAACAAAAAGTTGATTTTAAAAATAAAAATTGAAAATGATTTGCTTTCCAAAACAAATCTTGAACTTGAAGCAAAGTTGAAAGATTTTGAACAAAAATGTTTTGATTTACAAAATTTGCTTCATAAAGTTCAAAAAGAAAAAGATTTGATTTCCATTGAACTTAAAAAGAAAAATAGTTTTGAAAAATCAAATTTTTATGTAAGACAATCTAGTGCCCCTAGATTTGTAAATGGAAAATGTTTTAGAAGTGTTTGGGTCCCAAAAGGACTAACCACTTCAACTAAAAAGGATGAAATTGAAAAATGGATTCCTAAGGGGACTAAATTTTGTGCTACTAATGTCTATGGATCCAAAGCAATTTGGATACCAAAAATTACTTGATTGTTTTTTGCTAGGTGTGATGGAGAGTGATCAACAAGTCAAACTTTGAGGGGGAGCTCCATGCACACATAAGAAGAACACTTGAAGAAGGAAGGCTTCACATCCTCCCTTGAGTTCAAGTGTGGTAAAATCTAGTTGCTTTTGTTTTTATTTGATTTATTTTCATTTAAGTCAACTAGATATTCATATATGTTGAACTAACACTCTTATGATGCTTTGAGTAAGGGGGAGCCAATTTTTAAACCAAATTTTTAAGTGTGTCAAATTTTTTTTGCCTCCTATGTTATTTTGAGCTAAATGTCAATTTTAAATTCTTTTTGATATAACAAAAAGGGGGAGAAATGGTTTGAAAAATTGAATTTTCAAATGAATAAGGGGGAGCTTTATTTGATTTCATATCTTTAATCTCTTATTCACAATTTTAAAAGATAAAGGGGGAGAATCCAAACAAATTTTCAAGTTTGTTTTATTATATCAAAAAGGGGGAGATTGTAGAACTAAGGTTTTGATATAATATTTGAAAAATATTTCGAACTAAATTGAAAAGAATTTAAAATATGATTTTAGTCAAAAACAACTTGAAAAATATATTTAAGGGTTTTAATGGCTTTGGAATGAGTTTAAAGTTCATTTAAAGTAGTCAAAACCATGCTTTTATAGTGACTGTATCGATACGGTATTGACCCGTACCGATACGCTTTAGGGTTTTCAAACTACCAGAATTCCAGTAGCTAAAACCCGTACCGATACGCTTAGCCGTATCGATACGGTGTGCTTTGAAATAGCCCAACGGCTAGTATCGTACCGATACGGTTGTGTCGCGTACCGATACGCCTAACTACCCCCAACGGTCATTTCCCAACGGTCTTTTAAATTTACAGGACCGTACCGATACGCCAGGTAAGCGTATCGATACGCATCAGCTGAAAAGCCCAACGTCTCTTTCCTCATTGAGACCGTATCGATACTGTTGGACGAGTATCGATACGCCCAGCTGCTGAACTGCATTTATGGTGGGAAATAAAGGCTCCAACGACTCTATTTCAACTCCAACGGTCCTAAACGGCTACAAACTCAATTGGGAGTATAAAATGGACCTCCAAGCATCAAGAACAAGTTAATGCTTCAATTGTTACAACATTATGATGTCAAAATCTGTCTAGAACTTTAATTGTTCATTTCTTTCTTAGACAACACTTGTGAGCTTACATTGTTAAATTTGCTCAAGTGTTTAGGTTTTGGGTGAGTGCTAAGAATTGCAAACAAACACCTTTAAGAGGGATTTCTAGTTTGCTAAGTCTTTCTTTGTAAAGAGAGTGTTCCTTCAAGCTTTGGGTAGAAAGCTTTGAGGGTTGTAACGGTTTCCTCCTAATCCGAGAAAAGGGGACGAAATTCTTAGTGAATTTGTTGGAAATCCTTAGTGGGGAGCTAAGGTAGTGGATGTAGACCTTGGTTAGAAGGTTGAACCACTATAAATCCTTGTGTCAAATTGCCAAATTTTCACCTCCCACTAACACACCCAATTATCCAACTTCTCCACACTTGGCGAGCAAGATCGGTTGATCGAATCGAGCCCCTAAAATCTCAACAAAATGTTTCCTTGTAATCAATCCCATATGTTTGAGTGAAGCCCTTAGCTACAAGCCTTGCTTTGTACCTCTGAATGTTGCCATCAGAGTTATATTTAATGCCAAACACCCATTTACAGCCAACATGTTTCTTTCCTTGTGGTAAATCTGTTACAGTCCAAGTACCATTTTTTTCTAGTGCCTCGATCTCCTCTTCAACTGCCTTCCTCCATCTAGGATCTTGCAAAGCTTCTTCAATGGTTGCTGGAATTTTATGGCTATCTAAATTCACAATGAAAGCTTTAAATGAAGGCATTAGATGTCCATAAGCAACAAATCTCTCTATTGGGTGCTTAGTACATTGTCTCACACCCTTTCTTTTAGTAATGGGCAAATCATCAATATCCAAAGTAGGTACATGAATTTGAGAAGTTTCATTACCTTCATTACCTTCTGGAGCACATGGACTTAGTTCCAACTCTTGGCAAATGTCAGACTGCAAAATGTCCTCATGAATAACTTTCTTTCTTCTTGTATAAACACTTAGGTTTTTGGTAGGAGTTTGCGTATGTGAAGGAACAATTAAAGGAGAGTTTTGAGGGGCTGCAGGGGAAGTAATAGGTGATGGAACACAAGGATTTATAGGAGTTTTAGGTTCTGGTGATGACAGATTATTAGAAGGAGTTGTAGGAAAGGTATGTAAAGGTTTAGTAGAAGATATAAGGGGTGAAACCTGATTATAACTTGAACAGTTTAAGGGCTGAAATTCATCCCAAGTCTCCCCCTGAATGACATCCTTGGTGAAGTAAGGGTCTTGTTCAAAGAAAGTCACATCTAAAGAAACAAAAAACTTTTTAGTGGGAGAATGGTAACATTTGTAGCCCTTCTTAAGAGAAGAATAACCCAACAAAACACACTTGAGGGATCTAGGATCAAGTTTTGACCGAGAAGGATTATTATTATAAACAAACACTACACAACCAAAAATTCTCATGGGAAGTACTGAGGACATAGGTTTAAAATGAGGATAATTCTCCAAAAACGCAGACCTAGGTGTTCTAAATTTTAAGACTTTACTAGGCATTCGATTGATCAAATATGTAGCAGTTAGTAAAGCCTCACCCCAGAAATGTTTAGGAACATTATTTGAAAACAGTAAGGACCTAGTAACTTCCAACAAGTGTCTGTTTTTTCGCTCGGCAATCCCATTCTGTTGTGGTGTATCAACACAAGAACTAATTTGCACAATCCCTTTCTCTTTGAAAAAAACACCTAAAGACTTAGCAAAATACTCTCCCCCATTATCAGATTTAAAAATCTGAATTTTACTAGCAAACTGGGTTTCAATCATAGTATAGAATCTCTGAAAAGTAGAAGCAGTTTCAGATTTGTCTCTCATTAAATAGGTCCAAGTAGTTCTACTGTGATCGTCTATAAACAAGATAAACCATCGACAACCATTTATATTCTTTAATATAGAAGGGCCCCAAATATCACTATGAATAAGAGAAAAAGGTTGCGAAGGTTTATATATAGATGGTGAATATGTTGTCTTTGTGTGTTTAGCAAGTTGGTAGACATGGCATTTAAAGAATTTTTGCTTTTTATTAATAAAAATTCAGGAAAAAGTTTAGCAAGATAAAAGAAACTTGGGTGGCCTAACCTAAAATGCCATAGCATAACATCATCAAGCTGTCCTAAGGAAGAAATAGAACTACTAAAAAGAGCTTGAGGAAACAAAGGTTGTTGCCTTTGTAGAATGTAGAGCCCATGATGCAGCCTAGCATTGCCAATCATCTTCTCCGAGTCCATTGCCTGCAATACACACTTATTATCAGTAAACTTTAAAACACACTTCAATCTCTAGAAAGTTTACTAACAGACAGAAGATTGCAGTCCAACTTGGGAACAAAAAGAACATCATGTAACAACATTTTCTCATTTATAAACACAGAACCACTTCCTGTTATAGGAGACAAAGAGCCATCTGATGTCTTTATTGATCTCTTGGGAGAAGTGGGCACAAAAGTATGAAACAAATCTCTATTCCCAGTCATATGATCAGATGCTCATGAGTCTATGATCCATGCTGGAGCAGTTTGTGCAGAAAGTAGGACAGTATGAAAAGAATTGCTCTTTATACCTTCTTGTTCTGTCAAGGCTAGATTAGCCTCACTAGATGCACCAAATTTTCCAAATAGCTGCTGCAACTCCTCAATTTGCTTTTTGGTGAAAGTACTAACACTACCAGCAGTTGCCAAATTGGATTGGGAATCTCGAGAGCCCTTTGGTTGAGGAGGCTTCCAATCTGCTGGTTTTCCATGGAGCTTCCAACACCTCTCTCGATAATGACCAACCTTCTTGCAATAATCACACCACGACTTCCCTTTTCTGTTATTACTGGAAGAGGAAGATTGGGTGATCAGGACAGATCCATTATGTGAAGGAGGATCAGGAAGCATCAGAGTCCTCCGACTTTCTTCCCTTCTTACAGCAGAAAACACTTCTCGAAGGGATGGGAGAGTCGTGCTACCAAGTATTCTGCCCCTCACCGCATCCAAGTCTTTATTCAGTCCATTAAGAAACTGAAAAATCCTTTTTTGAGCAGTAATCTTCTTGTATAAGGCTGCATCATTCGGGGTCTCCCACTCATTTGCCTCATAGAGATCGATCTGCTGTCACAAATTAGTTAGAGTGTTATAATATAAAGTAACACTCATGCTTTCCTGTTTCAGATTTGATGCTTGACTCTCAATTCCAAAGAGTTCAGAGGTATTATCAGTTCTAGAATAGGTTTCCTAGACAGCACGCCAAATTTCAGAGGCTGACTCATACAAAAGAAAATTGTTCCCCACTGTAGGAGCCATAGAATTCAACAACCAAGACATTACTCTGACATTCTCTTGCATCCATTGGGCATAACCTGGATCTTTAACATCAAGTTTTTTAATCTCCCCTGAGATATAATCTAATTTACCTCGCCCAATAATAAAAATCTTCACTGACTATGACCATTCCAAGTAGTTATTGCCAACCAGTCTATGACAAGTAACTACTGAACTAGAGGAATCAGAAACATCATCATAACCATTAATAGGTTCTGTCACAGAATCAATTTCGGAGGAAGAAGAAGTATGGGCCATCGACTAGAGTTTAGAAATCGAAACCTAATCTTAGAAAAGGTTGAAAGTCTTTTTGTTTTCTCAAGAAGAAGGAAGGATCGAACCTAAACTGATACCATGAAGAAACTGATAAAAACAATATGTTTTCTCAGTGTATTATATTTCTCATCATACGTAAAACTTACAGTGATAGTCTTTTAAAGACTTCAATACAAGAGTTAAACTATAACTAGGAGTTCTAAGTATTTACAACTCTAATCTCTTATCTCTTAGAGTTAGGATAGGATTAATCTAATCTATTTACATTCAAATTATAGAATCTTAATCTTATATAACTTACAAATACAAAATGAAGAAGTTAAATTTAATGAAAAATCAGAATGAATTAGAAAAAAAAACAGAGGCAGTGGATGAGAAGCTGGGGGAAGGGAAATTAGAAATATCTATGAATGCCCTTGCAGGCAGTGTTGGTTGTAGTACATTGAGGTTGCAAGGAACTATTATGGGTAAACCACTGGATATTATGGTAGAGAGTGACAGTACCCACGGTTTCATAACCTCTAACTGGGCTAGGGATGAAATAGAATTGGTGCAAACTCAACCCTTAACAATAACAGTGGCCAATGAGGAGAAGTTGTATAGTACTGCCAAGAGTAATTTATTGAGATGAAAAATGTAGGGACACACTTTTGAACATAACTTTAGAGTTTTGCAATGGGGGGGTGATATGGTGTTGGGGTTTGACTGGATGAAGACTTACAGTCCAGTGACCTTATACTTCCATGAAATGACTCTAAAATTTCAAAAGGAAAGACAAGAAGTGGTCTTGCAAGGGGAAAATGACTTCATCTATCAAGGTTATTTCAAGAGAAAAAACTACAGAAATTGAATGATAAAGATCCAAAGTTGTTGGGGGAAATCTACTTACTCAGTGCAGAAAAGGAGGATACAGACACTTTTAAAATGTTGCAACCTAAATTAAGAAAATACCAAGTAGTATTTGAGGAACCAAAAAGCATACCTCCCCACAGAACTTATGACCATGCCATATTATTGAAATCAGGATCACAACCTGTCAATTTGGGGCCATACATGTTTTCTCATTATAGCAATTTGAAGCGGAAAGGCAGATCAAGAAAATGTTGTCATCATCCATAATTCAAACCAGCAAGAGCCTTTTTGCATCCCCTTGCTTACTGGTTAAGAAGAAGGATGATACCTGGAGGCCGTGTATGGATTATAGGCAGTTAAACTCTATGACAGTGAAAAATAAATTTCCTATACCAATAGTGGAAGACTTATTAGATGAACTCACATGGCCTGTCTATTTTTAAAAAATAAACTTGAATTTAGGATATTGGCATATAAGAATCAGTGAAAGGGACCAAGAGAAAACTGCATTCATGACACACCAAGACCATTTTGAGTTCAAAGTAATTCCCTTTGGGCTTACAAATTCCTCTGCTACTTTTTAGTCTTTAATAATTACACTCTTTGAGCCATATTTGAAGAGATTTGTGCTTGTATTTTTTGATGGCATACTAATTTACAGCCCTAATTTGAAGGCACATGCTACTCATCTTAAGCTGGTTTTTGAAGTGTTGAAGCAAAATTAGTTATTTGCTAAAAGAAGAAAATACTTCTTTGGTCAAGAAAAGATTGAGTATTTGGGATACATAATTTTATCCCAAGGAGTAGCTACTGATGAATCAAAGATCGAGGCTATGAGAAATTGACCACTCCCAAAAAATCTTAAATCTTTGATGGAATTTTTGGGATTGATAGGGTATTACAAGAAGTTTATTAGAGGTTTTGGGGAGATTAATAATCCCTTAATTAATCTTCTTAGAAAAAAAAACAGTTTTATATGGACTCCTAAGGCTAAAGAATCATTTGAGGCACTCAAGGCAGCTATGTGCCAAACACCAGTATTAGCCCTACCCAACTTCAGTAAGAAAGAGTATTGCTGATGGCAGTGTCTAAATGGAGACATTATTTGAAAAGTGGGCTTTTCATCCTTAAGACTGATCATGAACCCTTGAAGTATTTGTTGGAGCAGAAATTATCCACTACCATACAAAAAAGTGATTGCTCAAGTTATTGAGGCTGAACTATACTATTCAATACAGGAAAGGAAAGACTAACAAAGTAGCAGATGCCCTCTCCAGAAAGTTGGAAGATTCTCGTGAACTGTTGCAGTTTACTGCCACTTCCATCATTCTAGGTTGGGTTCAAGAAGTGGAAAAGAGTTATGCGGGGGATAACAAAGCTCAAGAGTTGAGCACTGCTCTGGTATTGAAGAAAGAAGACATGGCAGATTGCTCCTTTTCAAAAGGAATTCTCAGATTTAAGAAAAGAGTTTATGTTGGGGATTGAGACAGCAAATCATATGATTCACCTCAGGGAGGTCACTCAGGAATTCAGGCTACTTATATGAGAATTAAACCCTGTTTTTATTGGCCAGGAATGTTGAGAATGGTCATGCGCCATTGCTCGCGTGGTTCTCCAGGGACTGCAAAATTTACCATCAAACACCGGGATGCTAAAGTAAACAATAATAACTAGTCTTCGGTAATAATCAATTACTTGTCTTTCAGGCGTTTGATGATAAAATAAAAAACAAGTTCAACCAGTTTATAGAACTAGAATTTCCATCGGTGACATTGGTGTATGCGACGAGTTAAAGATGTGTTTGTGAATGTTAGTGAAGCCCTTTGAAGAAAGAAGCTCGTAAAGCTCCACAGTTTTCCTAACGTCAGAGGGTGCTCTAAACTTGGAAATACACATTTGCAGTTTGCTTGCTGTTTGTTTTTGTAGAAAATTTTTGTAATGAAGAGCATTCTCTTGGATTCCAGGAAAATTAATATATCAATTTCCATTCTGAATCTAGTATTTTTATATTTAATCACATATTATTATTCGTTGTTGCATGTTTAATATATATTTATGTTCTAAAAATGTAAAATTTACCGTTCTGGTGCGGTTTTCGCTCTAAAAAATTATGGTGTCTAAATTAGAAAAATACATTTGTAAGTTAAGGCTTCAAAGTTCAAAGTTCAAAGTTCAAACCCGATTTATACGGGGGCGTATTAACCTGACAAATCAAAATCCGGTTTATATTATTTTTCAATTTGTTTTTTTTTTTGAATTTTTCATTTTGTTGGGTTCGTTTCTGTTAACTGTTAATCACACAATTTTCACATTTCGCGCGCTCTCTCTCCCGGAGATTGGGAACCTGGGAAGCTCACGGCGGGTGAAGAAGGAAGGGGAAAGTCGGAGGAGTAGGAAATGGCGAAATCGAGCGCGGATGACGCCGAGCTAAGGCGAGCTTGCATGGCCGCCATCGAAGGCACCAAACAGAAGGTCGTGTTGTCTATGCGCGTCGTTAAAAGCCATGGGATGTGGAGCAAAGGTGGTGTTAGTAATGTTACTAGCAAATTGGGACCAATCCCAATGGCCATGGGAGTGGGACAAAAAAACATGGCTAAACCTAGAGTCATTGCTATCTGCAGTATGCCCTCTCCCTAATATCGTAATTTTGTTTTCTTTACTAGGATTTGGGATTTAGAATTAATCATGTTCTGATTATTATTCTCTCTTGAAATTATATCGACCCTGCCCAATTATGTTAAATGCGATGTTGAGCTACTGAACTAACTATGACGAAAATGTCATTGTGCAAAACTGGTAGAACAAATCAAATTCAGGATTATTAGCCATGATTTGCCAAAAGGTTTTCGAATTAAAATAATATCAGTAGTTTTAAAAGTGATATTCATCCAAAGTTTTTATTTTGCTTGTCCTCATGTAGTCCTATGGTTTTTGCAGCTAAACAAAAAGGTCAGCGAATTAAAGCTTTTTTCCGAGTCATGAAGTATTCTACAGGAGGCGTTATTGAGGTACTTGTTCTTATAGTCTTTAAGACAATGTGTGTTGAGACAAACATGACTTGGTGTTACTCTTGCTTGTGTTTCTGGCTTTATTATGCTAATGTAGTTGATAATTGTTCGTCATATAAGGTTTATATGTTACTAGAATGAATTATTCGTCTGTTGTGTGCATCAGTGCTGAATCAAGAGTCTGATCAAGTGGGATACAACTTTGTTTATTATTCCTATGGATCATATCTTTTTCTCTGTTCCACTGAAAAGTAAAGAATATTACATATCACAAAATTGAGCTAGCCAATTTTCTACCTCTTCACGTGAAACATGGAATCATTTATGAAACCACATTCACATTACTGAGTAGAGAATATAGTAGAAGAAACATACAGCAAAATTCATTAATTTCCAACACAAAGGCAAGGAACTATAGGGTTAACGATGAGGCTCTTTAGTCTTAACTAATAGGTATTCAAGTGAGTTTTTTTTTTTGGAGAAAATGTCAAACAAAATGCTGTATTAATGAATTTCAAGACCAAAGAGTTTCTCATGTCTTCACATCCGGTTAACTTTCAAGCTCAAGTAACTAAAATTGAAGTGGGATTTTTTGAAATCATTACATATGAATTTTTTTTTGAAATTGTGCAGGCCGCTGAGTTATACAAGCTGAAGCATCTTTCGAAGGTGGAGGTTTGTTCTAGTGATCCTAGTGGATGTACTTTTACTTTGGTAAGCCCTTTCTTTGGTTCTCCTCTTTTGTTTATTTGAGTAAGAATATTCAGTTGAATTCTGTATGTTCTTTGATCTTTGTCTACTCCAGTAGGCCAAACACTGTTTAGTGACTAGGTCACTTAATGGAGCAATTGAGCAGAAGTAGAATATATTTTTACCGTAAACTTCTTCTCCATGCTTTCCCGAGGTGACAATTGGGCAGTTCGGACTGGGTCATTTTAGCTTTTGGTCTTTTTAGGTTTGAGTCATTTTGGGTTTTGGCCACTTTTGGCATGGGCTCTTTTTTAGTTTAGACCAGATGTAATCTTTTCTACATAATTTAAATGTTCAGTCCAGAAACAAGATATTTTTGTTTTTTTTATGAGCTTTTATATAATATGACGCTTTTTTATAGTATTTGTATATTAACATCAATATATATTTTTTATCACAAACAATGATATACATTAATTTGTTAGTAGTTGATTATAAAAAAAATGATATATTATTATTTTGATATTAAAACAATGGATTCTAATATTCAACATGTAAATACATTATGATTTATATATTACACACATTCTCTCTGCATGGGATTTTTTTCTTCAGCATCTAACTGAACTTCTTATAGGGATTTGATAACCTTAGAAGTCAAAGTGTTGCTCTTGCTCCACCTCAGTGGACTATGCGCAACTGTGACGACAGGTGAATCGAAATAGCTATGGACTGAAGATCTCACCTCTCTTGTTGGGATGTTTTTTTGCCCATTTTACAGTTCTTTGCTCTAACAAAATTAACACATATCTGCTTTTCTTAATTGTTCTTCTTACAATTGGGTGTTGTTACTTGTTACCTATAATTATTTATTTCTATGCCCTTCAATATTTTTGCAGGAACCGCATGTTAGTATGTATCATAAACATCTGCAGAGATGTACTTGGTCGTGTTCCCAAAGTTGTTGGTATAGATGTCGTAGAGATGGCTCTTTGGGCTAAGGTGAATTTGATGACATTATTCTGAGTACTTTACTGTTGAATTGATACTAAATCATTTCTTTATGCAAACTATAGTTTGCTTCAAACTCAGAGAAAGCTGTAATTATGCAGAGTGTAATATAAGCTTTTAGTTACTGATGCGTGGTGGCCAAGCTTAAGGATATTTTAAATTGTTGGTCCTTGAGGATTGGTGATCATTCTTAGGGATATAATTCCAAAGTGTCAGATTCTGATTTTTCTTAGAAATTTAAGTAATATAAATCTCCCCTAAAATTCAAGAAATCATATATCAATTTATTTATCTTTTCTTATCTTTGACTTGTATATCGTATCTAGGAAAATACAGCCTCGGTTACTGATAAAAAGAATCAGCAAGATGGTCCAAATCCATTTGCAGCAGCAGAAGGAGACTTTAAGGTGACTGTTGAAAAAGAACTTGTCTCTCAAGCTGAGGAAGAAGACGTGGAGGCTCTTTTGGGCACGTATGTTGTTCCTTTGCACTGTTCTATTGTTCTCCTGTGAAAGTCAGATGTTCTTCACCCTAATCGAGTGCACAGATACCATTTTAAACTGTGAATGATAGCTGTTGAAAATTGAGAATGACATAAGAAATGGAGCATACTTGCGTTCAGTTCTTTGAAGCTGATGTAGAAGTGTTTATATATTGTTGACTTAGATCCAGAAATGTATCAGATGAATGTTCATATTGATATGTTGCATTGTGTTTTTAAAAACCAAAATATTCATGTATCACCTGCAAACTTACTGATGATATGTGCGTGTGAGTTCTATTCTTCATTAGTAATGTGTGCGTGTGTTTTTTTTCTGGGAAGGAGGGAAGTGATATCGGCCATTTTTGAAATCAGAGCCAAAATGTTTGAAGATATGGTTCTTGTGGTCATAGTTCCTTTGTAGTCTATGATTCTTCTTTTTCTTATCCATCTGTTTCATTTGCATAATTGATAAGTAATATACTCTATATGTGCGTGTTTGGTTTGTAAATGTTCAAGCACCTTAATCATGTCCCAATGTATTTGATTGTATCATGGTAAACAGCTATGTCATGGGCATTTGTGAAGCAGAAGCATTTTCTGAACGGCTGAAGCGGGAGCTTCTTGCTCTGGAAGCCGCAAATGTACATGCTATTTTGGAAACTGAACCTCTAGTGGATAAGGTATTTTCTTTTATTTTTTCTTTGTGATTGTGTTTTCCTCTAGTTTTACTCAAATCTTACTGGCACTATGTTGGGACTGTTAAAATCAATGGCCTGCGTTACTCGGCGCTTAACTTTGCTGGTCTTGTTCCACCCCCTATGCATTAGGTAATCAAGCAGGCTTATTAGGTAATCTATGAAGTCTTCCTTTTCCCCCATTCTGGATGTACTCAGGTTCACCATTTCTCTACCTCAACTAGTAGCCAGTCCTCTCTTACAGCTGCAATTTATGTTTTCTACTCCCAAATAGTTCCAATGAAGATGTTATGCACAAGGAACCTCTATGTTTATAGGATATTATTTGGTTTTTCATATGAAAATTCCTAATTAATCTTGATGCTGCCAGTGTTCACCCCTCCTCTTAGCAGAATGCATCTTATCCCCTAAGCTAATTGTTCTGTTCCTCGTTATTCAGGTACTGCGAGGTCTTGAGGTAGCATTAAATATTGTTGATGACATGGATGATTGGTTGGGCATCTTCAACATTAAATTACGACATATGAGAGAAGATATTAAGGCGGTAGGGAACCTTTTTTCAACAGTGTTAATATGTAGGATCCTGTTTTCTTCCCGTCTAGTCTGTCACTATTTATATACTATTGACTTGAAATTGTAACTTGACTTCTTAGCATGTAACTTGTTTTCACAATATACCAGATAGAAACCCGCAACAACAAGTTAGAGATGCAATCTGTAAATAATAAAGCACTCATTGAAGTACTTGATAAACTTGTTGAACGATTCCATATCCCTCCTGAGGTACGTTATCCATTTCTGTACTTTTTTTTTTTACTTTAGCGAAGGTATGTAGCCTGATTCTCCTGACAATTTTATTATTGGTTGTAGTATACAGCATGTCTAACAGGAGGCGAGTTTGATGAAGCTAGCATACAAAAATATGTTGAAGCATGTGAGTGGTTAGCTAGTGCTTTACGTGGCCTTGAAGTACCTAGCCTGGATTCTGCTTATGCACACATGCGATCTGTACGGACTCCCCTTATCTCATTTTCTACAGTTTCTATAGTTTTGTAGTTAATCAAATTGTCCAGTGATTATGTGGCACAGGACTAGCTTAACACATTCTGCTTCCTTGGATGTTCACTTAAACTTGTAGCAGTATTGCTACTGGATCTGGATTTATTTGGTCCTTTAAGGGAAAAAAGCAGCTTTCTGTTTGTTGTGCCTATATTTTTTTTTGAAAAGTGTTGTGCCTATATTTTAGGTTAGAGAGAAGCGGGCAGAACTTGGATTACTAAGAGCTACATTTGCCTGTAGAGCTTCTGAGTTCTTGAGAAACTACTTTTCCACATTGGTGGATTTTATGATGAATGACAAAAACTATTTCTCTCAGGTATTTTCCTTCATGTTATTTCGTCTTGATGATAAGTATCAACAATTTCCTAAACGACATTCACCTGCTTGATTTTAACAGAGGGGACAGTTGAAGAGGCCTGATCATGCTGAATTGCGGTATAAATGCAGGACGTATGCCCGCCTTCTGCAACATTTAAAGGTCAAATTGCAGATCAAGTCTAGATCTGTAATATTGTGTTTCAATTATTCTAATATTTTGGTCACTGCTCATTCTCAGAATCTTGATAGAGATTGCTTGGGTCATTTGAGGAAAGCTTATTGTGCCTCCCTTAACTTACTTCTGCGCCGAGAGGTTGGATTTCAAAATGAAATATTCAATTATCTGGAGAAGAAATGCCTCATTCGAACTTTATGTCGGTTACAGTGTTTGATAAATAGATAAAATTCTGTTTAGGCTCGGGAATTCGCCAATGAGCTTCGTGCTAGTGCAAAAGTCTCAAAACCTCCACCTAATTGGCTGGAAGCTCCCACAGGTGGCAGTCAAAGTGGGAATAGTGTAGACACTTCTGCAGTTGCTGATGCTTATGCCAAAATGCTGACAATTTTTGTTCCACTACTTGTAGACGAGGTTATAGTCCTTCCTGCACTATTTATAAATGAGGTCACAAGCATTCTTAAGTTTTAGATTTTTGAAAATTAGTTCCTTCATGGCTCAAACTGCAGAGTTCTTTCTTTGCACATTTCATGTGCTTTGATATTCCTGGGCTTGTTCCCCCAGGAGACGATGCCGATGGTAATGAGAGTGGATCAGAAGATGATGAAGATGATACCAATGATGATGATCAGGGAACTGACATTAATGGCAATGATGGCAAATCTGGTAATTGTTTCTCTTGTTCCCTTATAGTTTGTGGTAATTTATCTCCTTTCCTGATAGTTTAAATTCTCACCAACGGGATCTATTTTATTTTGCTAGGTAAAACTTCTCCAAATTTGCAAGCATTAAATGAAGCACTACAGGATTTGCTTGATGGAATTCAAGTATGTAATTATATTAGTCATTTTTTAGATAGATTTTATGTTGCTTCTTGTTATGTTGTTATTTGTTTTCTGGAACCAGAATTACATTTTAAATTATAAGTGTCTTCCCAAGTTTTGATATGTGAGAAAGGGGCCATGGTGGCCGGAGATGCAATTAATGATGGTGGTTTGTGTATGATCGGTGGTTAAGGATTTATTGTTTGAAGATAGAAAGGATATTTTTTAGAGAAAACAATGTGTTTCTCTGTATTTTCTTATTATTCTTCAATATTCAAATGTGTGTACGGTGAGCCTTTAAATAGACAATTATACATTAAATAAAACTCTACCACTTCTCGAATAACTTACACTCTCCCTCAAACTCTAACACTTCTCGGATAACTTATACTCCCCCTCAAGCTGGTGAGCAAACGTACCCTACTCATATTTCTTCTGTTGTTTCTTAGAGAAAAAGATCTCCCTTTTCCAGGAGCCATTGAGTTGAACAACTAGGATATAATCATGTTGTTCTTTGCACGATCATTGTTGAAAATTTGCAGCTGATGTTGCTGGTTTCGGCATTTTTCTTGAGATGACTACCAACTTTGCTGTAGTTGTTGGTTCTGCACCTTCCTTAGATGTCTTCCAGCTTTCCTTTATCGGTGATGATCTTTTTCTGGTTTTTGCATCTTCTGAGATGTCTTCCAGCTTTTTCTGCCATTCACGGACTAAGTAGTTGCACGTACTAGAGTCCCAGCTTGAATTTTTGATGTAGAATAGTTTTTCTTGAAAGGCTAAACTAAAACCTTTTCTCCTATCTTTTTAGGATGGATGGCTAAGATAGAACCAAATAGTTTTTTTAAGGCTAAACTATAACCTTTTCAACAAAACAACAAAAATAAACAAGCAGAAATTTCACTAGAGAAGTAAGATTCCAACGAAGGAGAAGCCAAGGAACGAGCGTGGCCTGATGATAACAGCAAAAAAATGTGCATATAAAAAAATCAGATCAGAGATGCAGCAGTGGTGACGACATCAAGATCGTTGTTGGCTCATGATACCATGTGAGAAAGGGGCCATGGTGGCCGGAGATGCAATTAATGATGGTGGTTTGTGTGTGATCGGTGGTTAAGGATTTATTGTTTGAAGAAGATGGAAAGGATATTTTCCAGAGAAAACAATGTGTTTCTCTGTATTTTCTTATTATTCTTCAATATTCAAATGTGTGTATGGTGAGCCTTTAAATAGACAATTACAGAGTTTTAGTATAGTTAAACTATACTTTTATCTCTAATTTAAATAATATTTATCCCTAATTTAAATAAGACTTCTAGTAAATCTAAACTACTGAGTTGGGAATAAAACTCTAATTATACATTAAATAAAACTCTACCACTTCTCGAATAACTTACACTCTCCCTCAAACTCTAACACTTCTCGGATAACTTACATGATACTTTTATTTTGTTAATGCGCTGTGCTTTCAATTGCTGGCATGTTCTTATTCTTTAGTTCATAGTGCTTCTTCTCTTATTTTCGATTCCTTACGGTGTTGCTTAGTAGCACTCCCTGTTTAACAATCTCAATTTCGAGTTTTTTCTGGATTACAGGAAGACTTTTATGTTCTAGTTGATTGGGCTTACAAGATCGACCCTTTACGTTGCATATCCTTGCATGGGATAACAGAGCGCTATCTATCTAGCCAGAAATCTGATGCAGCAGGATTTGTACGTCTCCTTCTTGGCGACCTGGAATCAAAAATTTCAATGCAGTTCAACCGGGTAAATTTATATGGGAACTGAAAATTTTATGATCCTTTGCATTTATGAAACTAACATGTTTAAACTGCAACTATATATGTAGTTTGTTGATGAGGGTTGTCATCAAATTGAGAGAAGTGAGCGTAGTGCGCGACTGATTGGGGTCTTACCATACATCCCTCGGTAAAGTGAATCCTTTTGTGAGAATTTAGAGATTGCAAATTTGGATCCAAAACCGACAAAACAACAAATGGAAAATAAAATGAAAATGATACGATAGATTTCAATTAATGGTTTGAAATTTTTCTACTTTTTGAGGCGTATATTATCAACATGAAGTTTAATTTTCAAAATAGGTAGGTTTAGTGTCCTTACACAATGCTTTATTATTTACTTGCTCACAAGGTTGCACCTTGATTTTAAACAGTTCATATGTTCTTATACGCAGCTTTGCAACTCTAGCCACCCGCATGGAACAGTACATCCAGGGACAATCTAGGGACTTGGTTGATCTAGCATACACCAAATTTGTAAGTGAGCTCGTGATGGACAATACAATTTTCTTAGCATCATGATAAGCCTTAAACATGTACTAAAGTCTGGTTTTGCTGCTAATCAGCAAACCGTTGCATGAAATAGAGTGATAAGTACAGTCACTTCCCTGTATTTATCGTCTCCCTTTTTGGGTTTCTTGGAATGGACTGAACATACTTCTAAAATTAAGGCCACTTAATCTTGCATTCGTTCGGCCCTTGCACAAGTTATGGGACTAATTCCTCCACCTCAAGACCTTCCTTGTTTAGTGGTGAGTACAACGATTCTTAGTGTGGCGAAACAACTTAGTATTTTGAGCGTGGCGGTGGATTCTTATCATTCAAATTACTAAGCCTTTTTTCTTTTAATTTCCTTGTTTCGTTGGTTCTTTTGGTTACCTTTCAACCGAATTTTTAGTGTTTCCTGGGCACATCAATTTGGCTCGTTTGTTATCCTAGCTTTTATTTATAAGATTAATCCTTTCATATTGAGGTACCAAATTGGCTCCGTCTTTTATATTCTATGTTATATCTTCTGAATATGTCTCTTGTCAATGTTCACATAGGAAATATTGTTGGCAGGTTAGCATTATGTTTGTGACTCTTGAAAAGCTTGCACAAACTGAACCAAAATATGCTGAAGTATTTCTTTTAGAAAACTATGCCGCATTTCAGAATAGGTTTGGATCTTCTTCCCCCCCCCCCCCCCCCCCTTCCCCATGATTGATTGGATATAATCTTTCTCTTGTTTCCTTGATGTCGATAATATTTTCCTCTCCATTCACGTTACAGCTTATATGACCTGGCCAATGTTGTGCCGACTTTAGCCAAATTTTATCACCAAGCAAGTGAAGCATATGAACAAGCATGTCAACGTCATCTCAGCATGATAATATACTTTGTAAGTGACACACCTTGGTGGCTTTTTCTTTGTTTTATTAATCACTGTTAAGCAGTGGTATTAAGTAGTTGAAGAAATACTGATAAACTTCTTCAAAATTGTTTCATCTTTGCAGCAATTTGAACGGCTTTTCATGTTTGCTAAAAGGATCGAGGATTTAATGTTTACCATTTCACCAGAAGAGGTGATAGTATTTTGCTAATTCTTAATTTATGCATCGAGTTTCATCAGATAGCTTTTGATGAGTATCAATCCAACTTCTGACTAAATTTACCAAACAAGGCTCGATGTGGACGGTATTCACATCCCCTCTTTAGACATGACCAGAATCCCTTGATAAAATCTGAATTGATTTTTTCTATAATGAAATTAGTGCCAATATGTTTCTTAAGACTTGTGTCAATGGCTAACAAATGAATTATTTTGCAAACTCTGTCCAGATACCTTTCCAGCTTGGATTGTCTAAAATGGATCTCCGGAAGGTGTTAAAATCCAGTTTATCCGGGGTGAGTTGATCAACATTTTTACGAACATAACGATCCCAATTTATAAGGATGAAATCTACATCTTGACTTGTCTTTAACAGGTTGACAAGTCTATTGCTGCAATGTATAAGAAGTTGCAGAAGAACTTAACATCCGAGGAATTGTTACCGTCTTTGTGGGACAAGTGCAAGGTAAGCTAACTTGTATTTCCAAAATCAGCTCAAGGCTTTAGTATTTTTTTCCTAGTGGTTAATGATGAATGGTATGAGTAAGAGCATTAGAAAAGGAGGAGGAAATTTCATAGGTGCTGATTTGGTGATACATAACCAGTTTCTTACTAGTTTTATACCTTACAAAATTGACAGAAGGAGTTTCTGGACAAGTATGATAGCTTTGCGCAACTTTGTGCTAAAATTTACCCCACGGAAACCATCCCGGCGGTGAATGAAATGAGAGATCTCCTTGCTTCCATGTAAGGGGAGAGCATGTTTCAGCACGGAATAGTTTTTTCTTCACAATTTTCAGCCTCATATTTCAATATATTTGGAAATTTTCCATTCATTGGCATTGGCATTGGCATTGGCAAGACAATGATATGATTGATGCTATCTTTTAAGGACCAAATTAGCGTGGAAGTCTGTCTTTGTTCCTTTTATGGATTGTTATTAAGTTGTGATGTTAGATGAATTTCCTTTGTCCTAGTAAAATAAACAAATTTTAAGATGATTTAAAAGCTAATAGCAAGAAGAAGGACTTGAAGGGGAGTGGCTCTCTGGTTCCTCATTCCGATGCTTTCACTCATATCAACTGCTTCATCCAATGCCGTCTTTGAATAAACATCGCAGCGCCGCTTGTATCGTAGGATTTCATAATTCATTAGTTTTTGCAGTAGGCAGTAGCTTTAACAAAGTTGAAATAAACATTGCAATACCGACGTCACCTCATAGAATTACAATGTAGATATACTTAGACAACCCAAACAAAAGCGAAGGTACCACAAGGCAATGAAGGAGGGCCCATTTTTCTTAATTTTTATTACTTAAAAATTATAATAGAAAAAACCCTGAAATTTAATTATAATATTATATAAAGGCTTTCACTTTGGGTTATAAATAACAAATAAATGAAATAATAATTTGATTATAATATTAGATAGAGACCCCATTTTTTTTTTAAATTTTCACTACTTAAATAGTTATAGTTTAATTGTTTCTAATAGTTAGTATTAGTGGTTCAAATTTTTTCAATACTTGTTATTAGAGCCTCAATTTTTTCTTAATATTTGTTATTATGGGCTTATTCTTATATTTTTTTAATATTTGTTATTAGAGGTCCAATTTTTTCTTCAATATTTGTTATTTGAGGCCCAATTTTTCTTGATATTTATTATTAGGGACATACTCTTCAAATTCATTTATTTTTCAATATTTGTTATTTGGGGTCCAATTTTTCAATACATGTTACTAGAAGCTCATTTTTCTCAATATTTTGTTATTATGAGCTACTCTTAGAATTCTTTTTTTTCAATATTTGTTATCAATGGACCAATTTTTTCAATACATGTTATTTGATGCCTAATTTTTTCTAATATTTGTTCTTAGGGACCTACTCTTAAAATATAATTTTTTGCAATACTTGTTATTTAGGCTCCAACTTTTCCAATACTTGTTATTTAGGGTCTAATTTTTTTAATGCTTGTTATTATAGACTCATTTTCTCCCAAATTTGTTATTAGAGGCATACTCTTAAAATTAAAAATTTTCAATATTTGTTTAAGGCCAACTCTTAAATTTTATTTTTTTAAAATATTTGTTATTAGGAATCTACTATTAGAAAATATTTTTTTAAATTTATTGTTAGAGATTTAATTTTTCAGTTCACTTAAGATATTTAAAATTTTAAAACTAACTCTGAATGAGCTGAATTTACGATAAATGGTGTAAACTGCAGACATATCATAATTTTATGTGCCTGTTAGTTGATGTTGTGTGTGGCCTATTAAAGAAGAGACTTGTACTTATATTAATATCCCCTATCTTATTCATGACATTTATATTTTATGGTCTTGGAAAATGAAATAAATGGATCAAATTAGAGATGATTTAATTTTAAATTTGCATAGAGTTTAGGCATTTTTTATTGATAATTTAATCTTACACTTTTAAATTTTTGTAATTTTTTTAAATTTTTTTCTTGAAAGTTCTTATATTTAGCATAAAATCGGCGGATTCACACATAATGTAGAGCACATCCTAAACTTTTTAAAGTTCACACATATGCCTTCAATTATTCTAATTTTTATAAATTAATCTTTAAACTTTTGTGATATTTAAGGCTTGTGCCTACCTTTAAATATATTTCTAGATCCGTCACTATATGTGTTTGTCTTCATCAAACTAAAAGAATTAAAAATATTGAGGGTCATTTTCTATAACAGTGGTATGCTATGAGTTGATGGATATTAATGTGATAATAGCCAGGGATGGATTGCCCCTCCCTACTTTCGAAGAATTTTTTTATTTAAATTTTTTTAAAAATTAATTTATTTATAAATTTATTTTTCACTTTCAAACATTTATAGTTTACCTTTCTAAACTTTAAATCTTAGGGTTAGTTTGTGGTTGCTTTTAAAAAAGTGTGGTGAAAAAAGTGATTTTCAAACTAGCTGTTAAAAAGTAGTTTTGAAAAACTGGTTAGTGTTTGTCGAAGTTAAAAAGTGATTTTCATGAGATAAAAAGTCTATTTTAGACATAATATTAAAAAGTAAAACTAAATTTAGGTGATTGTTCAAATTAATTAATGTTATTATTTATGAAATAAATCAATTTCAATTATAATAAAAAATATTTTTTTATAAAATTTAATTTAATAATATAAATTACATTCTAAATTATATACGGACATACCACTTACACATTAATAATAAATATAAAATAAAGTACAAATAAAACAATTTTATTCTCAATATAAATATTATAACATATATATTATTTTACAATTATGTATGCATAAACATTATTTTAACAATAAATTATAATTAAATAATAAGTATAAAAAAATAATTTTATTTTCAAACTAGCTTTTCCACCTAAGAAGCTATAAAATCCAGCTTCTTAGTTTGGGTGAAAAAATTAGTTTTAAAAGAAACAAAAAACAGTTTGTTTTAACTAAAAAAGAGTCCATTACTTAAAAACACTTAAAAAAGAGGCCATTACTTCCGTCCTTAATAATAGCATTATGCTATGAGTTGATGGAGAGTATTTACTGAGCAGTTGCAATTCTGAGTCAAGGAAGCAATGATCTTTTGAGGCTTACTTTCTGTATTCATCTCAGATTCTCGAGGATCATCTGTATCCCCTCCCAGTGGCAGGCTTTTTAGGGTTTTTTTTCTTCTTAAATTGACTTGGTTAAAATGATGACTCTGGGGGGAGACAACAAGTTTCAAGACAAGGACCCGGCAACGCTTTTGTCTTTATTTATTTTTTTAATTTTATGTCCTTTTTATAATCACTTGACTTTAATATACAAAAATCGTCCTTTTTTTATCCCTTAACATTTCTCATTAATAATATTTTTTGGGTGAATTTCTACCTGAATTTAAATTAACCACTCAAAACAAAATACCAATATTTACAAGAGAACCTGTAAATAGTAAGAAATGCTACACGGCCTATACAAGTCTTCTAAGAAAAGACTAAAGTTTAAGGTCTCAATTTATACACAGTGTACTGTTTAAAATTTCATTGAAATTAATTTTTAAATTGCAAAAAACGAAATTTTAGTGCCTCTTTAAGTTTGCCTAATTAAACAAGCCACAATCGAGTGAGTCCTCTAAAAGTGTCTTACGTTGCAGTCCTTCCAAATTAAACCAATAAGTAATTTCATGCTAGAATTCATGCTTTGTTGACAAAATTGCAAAATACCAGCTCGTACTTCTATAAAAAAATCACAATTAAAAAATAAATGGTCTCTAGTTTCTTGCTCAGTCTAACAGAATTCACAAGAAGAATTAGTAGACAAGCCAAAAAAGATTAAACGAGCTTTGATAGGCAGCTTATCAAGCACTGTTATCCAAATGGTAACAAAATATTTTAGAATGTGACCAAAGTGTCATACAAGTCTGTCTTAAGTAATTTTTTCTTTATGCTCTTTAAGTTCATTCCATATTGCATGAATAGAAGAGGAGAAATCCCCCAAGAACCCATGAATCATTTCAACTTTGGTCTCGAGTCAAAGCAAATATCTCTATATCTTATTATTCTTAAAGTAGAAAAATTGTTGAAAAGAATTATTTTTAATGATGTATGCATGGACCTACACTATCCATATAAAAATCTTATTAATAATTTTATACCATGTGTATTAATAATTTTTTTATTGTTTTATTGATTATTTTCATTTTAAACACGTGACATAAAATTACTGGTAATACATATAAAGTAAAAAAAAACACACGAATCCAGGTTTAATAACTTACATATAAAGTAGGAGTAATAGTTTTAAAAGTTAATAGCAAGAAGAAGGAAGGCGTGGAGCTATGAGAAGGTGAAGGGGAGTGAGTTTCTGGTTCGTCATTCCAATGCCTTCGCTCATATCAACTGCTTCATCCAATGGCGTCTTCAACTCGAACCCTTGCACCACACTGGCCAGTACGAGTTCCAACACTTGAACCGCAAACGTAACTCCCGGACACATCCTCCGACCACTCGAGAACGGAATCAGCTCGAAATTCTGGCCTTTAAAATCAATATCTTTGTGGGTTGTTAGGAACCTTTGCGGCAGAAATTCACAAGGATCGGACCACACTCGCGGGTCGCGATGAATCTTAGAAAGATTGACAAACAATCGGGTCCCTGCAGGGATGTGGTAGCCACTAACGGTGCAGTCTTCCATGGATTCATGGGGCACCGTAAGCGGTCCGGCTGGGTATAAACGCAGTGTTTCCTTGATGACTGCTTTAAGGTAGACTAAGTTCTTAATGTCTGATTCTTCGACCAGTCTGTCTTTTCCGACATGAACGTCTAGTTCTTGTTGCAACTTTCTCAGTTCATCCCTGTTGTTGAGTAGAAGAGATAAGGCCCATGTCAGTGTCACCATTGTTGTATCTGAAGCTGCTAAGATCATAGCCTGCAAATTGCAATGTTAAGTGTAAACGTAAACCAGATCACAAATAGTTGAAAAAGTCCCATAATTAATATTTAATATACGGACCAGACAGGTGGCTTTGTTGATGGTATCGACATCATGTTTCTCGGTCTCGGCGGCTATTGAAAGCATAACATCCATGAAGTCTTGGTTGGTGTTGTTCGAAGAATCCGATGATGATCTCTTTCGCTTGTGATCCTGTAACCAAGCTTGGGCAACTTGGTCTAGTTCTTTTCTTACTTTCTTAATCAACCTCTCGTCTCCGCCGATATCCAACCATCTCAAATAAGGCAACGCATCGGATATCACGAATTTCCCACTCAGTTCAAAGAACTCCTTCAACGCTTTCTTCCATTTCTCACTCTCCCCATCCTTACCCGAACTCGGAATCCGTTTCCCGACGATCATCCTCAGAATCACGTTCAGTGCTGTACTCTCAAACCATTTCTTCATGTCCACCAAAACGTCCTTCTTCTCGTCCCAAACCCCATACAACTCTTTCAGCGATGTTTTGATCTCGGATTCTCGGACATGTCTGAGTTGGTCGAGGCGGTAGCTGGAGAGGAGCTCGATGGTGGTGATTTTGCGGAGCTGACGCCATTCATTCCCGTAAGGCGCAAACCCAAACATGGCGTGGTCGTAACTCAAGAGCTCCATGGCAAGCGTGGAGGGACGACTGGCGAAGGCTTTGTCGTTGATGGTTAAACACTCTTTAGCAGTTTCATGGTCGCTGACGATCAGAGCTCTATGAACACCCATCTTTATGGTGAAGATCGGACCGTATTTGTCGGCCATTTCGCTTAGGATTATGTAGGGTGGTTTGGGTCCTCTTAGGAGGTGGAGATGGCCGATTACAGGCCATGAATTCCCAGCTTCCGGTGCTTCCATCTTTCTGTTTATGACCTTCAAACTATTCTTCCATATCCATACAACTGAGAAAAGAAAGATCGGCAAACCAAAAATGGTTGAAATTGATGACAAAAAATCAAACATATCCATTTGGAGAGTTGGGACTGAATTATAATGTACTGCCACTGCCATATATTATATAGACGAATTACTTGAAATTTATTATACTTAAGTTAATCAGCCGCCCGTGTTTACTATGTATAATTACCCGAATATACCTTAAAAATAAATGTATATATGTATTTTTTAAAATTAAATTTAATATATTTTATACAAACTCTAGATTTAATTATATTTGAACTCACAATCTTCATATTACTAAAATAATAACGCTGTCAATTGAAATTCAATAATTTTAATTAGAGTTTGTATTAAATTAAAAAAAAAAGTTTTAATACTGGCTATGTTTGGCAATCAGCGAATAACTGCTAGTGAATTACATTAGCCGATAGCTGATTGCATTAATTAATTTGACTAGCGGATTGTTAACTAACTGTTTGTATAAAACTGTTTGGTAAAATGAACTGATAGCTGATAGTTGTTTGATTATTTAAACAAGCAAAATGACATATAAGGACATGATTATATTCGATAATTGTTTGAATAGTTTATTAATTATCAATATTTTGTATCTATTAATATTGATTAGATTATGAAAAATATTTTTTTATTATAACATTACTAAGCATATTTGAAAGAATTATATATTAATGTATCATTTATATAACTATTTTTAATATAACTTAATTAATTATTAAATCTAAATACAAATATAGATGTACGAGAATTAAAAGAAAAAATATTAATTTACAAATATCACAATGGAAATACGTAATGTAAATATGTGAGTGTCGAGAATTAAAATAAAAAAGGTTAAATTTAGGTTAAATGAATTTTTTTATAATTGTTAAGGGTAAAATGTTCTTTATCTCTTATGTTAAAACCTCTAATTTCAAAAAGCTTTTATTAGCAGGTTTTTTTCAAAATTAAAAATTTTACCTCAATCTGTTATTTACCAAACGTTCAAACTAATAGATTTGATTGATAAACCTTTAATCTTAACTCAAATTGCTATTTCTAAACAGGGTCACTATATAAATTTATAGATCACTAGTATGCCCCATTCTACATCTCATTTAAAAATCCATAAAAATATATATGCGTTAATCGATATTTATGTATAGAGATAGGTATAGGGTAATAGTGCACTAAATATAAACTCATAATAAAATACTATATGTTTGTATAATAATTAGATTAAATTTTAATGGCTATAGAATAGAAATATAAATAAATAAATATATATATTGCATCAAATTTAAAAATAGCTTGATCTAAAAAAGGAGGATCCGTATACGTTAGTGTAAAAGTCGAGTAGTTTATTCACTCCATAAGAATTTAACAATTTAAGTGTAAAATTTATAAATATAATCATACTTCATGTAGAATTTAAATCAATATAATATTCCTATTACTTTCTTCAACAATATATTTTTATGTATATAATTTAATGTTTTTTCGGTTGCGCTCTCAGTTTTTCATGGTTCTGCCCTGACTAATTTGTACCGACCTACATCGCATGCTTGGTTGTGGTGGGTGAATCTCCCAGCAAGGATTTTCAGCATACACAAGACCTCGAACTTGAGAACTGCTTAAGTGATACCGAGATGCTTACCACTTGGACCAACCTTCGTTGGTTTATACATAAATTTAAGGAATAAAGTGAAAAAATGCCCCTAACGTTTGACTAAATAATCACTTTAACCCCTATTCTTTTTCGAAGCAATTTAACCATCAACGTTTTATTTTGGGCCAAAATAGCTCCTTTACAGATGAAAATTGTTAGTTAACTAACGGTAAATGACTTGAAATGACGTGACAAATCTACATGGCAGTGCACGCTGACATGGCAATGTCATATAGACGAAGGTATTTACTTGAAAGAATGTCACATCAGTCAAAAAATACTTTTATAAAATTATATAAAATATAAAATTATTTTTTATGTTGACGACTTATTTTTTCAAGTCATTTCAAGTTGTTTTTGTTAGTTGACTAACAGTTTTCAACAACAGATGAACCATTTTGACCCAAAATAAAACGTTGAGGATTGAATTGCTTTAAAAAAAGAATAATAATCAAAATAACTATTCAGTGAAACGTTAGGGGAATTTTTTGACATTATATCTAAATTTAATGTTGAAAGTTGTTTACATTTATTTTATTATATGATATATTTATCATGTTAATAGATATAATACTTTTTTCGAACAATTCCTACCTAAAGCTAAAGGGAGAGGGAAGAAAAATTTTGCTCCTACTGGGTCTAGAACCCACAACTTAAGAGAGAAAATGTGTCAAGTGAAAACTTTTAACAACTTGCTCTATAGATTGTTGACAAGTATAATATATTTTAATATATATTTAACAATTGAACTTTTTTCATCTAACTTATTCAAAATTTGATTTATGTCATCTAAGTGAAATAAAAATTATGATCAAATTATTAAAATATTAATAATAAAAATGTCATTAAAATAGTAGAAATACTCTCTAATTTACTGCCCGCACAAATTTTTTAACTTTAAAAATGTCTTTAAAGTTTGATTGAATAGTCATTTTTGCCCCTATTCTTTTTTGAAAATAATTTAGTCTTCAAAGTTTTATTTTGGTCAAATTGGCCTCTTTGCGGATAAAACTGTTAGCTAGCTAGTGATAAACAATTTGACATGACTTAACAAAATGACACATCAGAAGAAAAAAATATTTTATATAATTTTATAAAATAATTTTTGACTGATGTGTCATACTGTAAAGTCAGCATAATTGCATATATGATACTACTACCGCGACGTGCACTGCCATGTAGGTTTGTCATCTTATGTCAAGTCATTTGTCGTTAGTTGATTAATAATTTTTATCCACGGAATGACCAGTTTAACCCAAAAATAAAACTTTAAAAGTTAAATTGATTCAAAAAAATATAAGCCAAAATGACTATTTAGTCAAACGTTAGAGGCATTTTTTGGCATTATACATTTTCTTAATTTAGTTTGTGTACGTTGTCGGTAAATAGTGTCGATGGCTACAAAGTGACACTATTGATATCGATGTAAATGAAAATCATTAAAAATGTTAAGGGTAAATTATATCGTTCATCACTCAATTATCTTTTCACTCTTATTTTAGTTATTTAATTTTTAAAATATTTAATTTAACAATTGAACTTTTAAATTGTTCCTGTTGTAGTCACTTTAAATTTTTTTTTTATGACACGTCTTTTTTATTATTAAATTGTAAACATAATTTAAAAGTAAAAGAAAACAATATTTTATTATCATTAAATACAAAAATATTTAAAATAAAAAAAATAATTCTATTTTATACCCAACTCTCCCTCACCTTCACTTCACCGGCCGTCACCCTCACCTACCTATTCTCATCAACTAGAAAGATGGAAGCAAGTTAAATTTTCTTACTGTTAAAAAAATTCACCATGACTTTAACCCAAGAATTAGCCCTCCCAATGTTTTTGAGGCATTAATGGGATTCTCAAAAACTTGTTTCCAGGCCTTTGAGGACATTCACAGCCACATTCACAGCCACTAACCTAATTCACTAAGTAATACCCTGCTCCAAATCATGATGGAGGCATTCAAGGAGGGACATTGAATAATTGTTCACCTAACCTAATTCTGCCCCGAGTAGCATAGTTGCTAAACGATCGGCTACCCTCTTGGGGTGAGTTTTTAGCCCTTCAAACCCGATCCGAAAATAAATACTCTAAACTCGTACCTAACTCGAATATATCTTTGAAAAAAATAATTTTAGAGACCTAATTATAAAAAAATAATTTTAGGGGACTTAATCATAAAAAATTATAATTTTAAAGACTAAATTGTAAAAAAATTCAATTTTAAGGAACTAATTATAAAAAATATATATAAAGACAGATATTATTACAAATATCCCTAAAAAAGTTATGGAAAAATTACATAATTAGTCTTGAGTCAAGTCGGATATTTTCCACCATAAATTCGAACTCGACCCGACTTCACCCATAATAAAAACCGGACACGGCCCAAACTTGATTTTATTAATAAAAAAATTGACCCGATCGGTCCGAGTCGGGTCGGAACTCGATCAGATCGAGTAAAATGCCCATCCATACATATAAATAATTTTGGAGAACATTTTTAATAGACGAAAGTATTTTTCGTTTTTCATTATATTACTAATTTAATATTTAAGATATTTTAAAAAAATAAATTTTTAGATTTATAATCATTATCACTATTTTATTTTAAGGTAGACTATATAAATGACCATCATACAATTGATAAAGTCGCGATTTGATCATCTTACTTTTTCTCTAAGGAATTAAACCACCAAACTATTTAATTGGATGCAATATGACCACCAGTCGTTGGAACTTAACAGTACGGAGGGAGAGATGTGACAGTTAGTAAAATCGATATAATTACACATTTGGTCCCCCGCTATTTGCATATTCTATCAATTTGATCCTAATTTTATTTAATAAAATAATTTAATTATTTAATTAGGCAGTGACACGTGTCGACACCTTATTGGAGGATTTTATCTATATATATTTTCTTTAATAATTTTATTTTTCTCCTCTAATCAGATGGTGACACGTGTCACATAATTGAAGAAGGAAAATAAAAGAACAGTCTGCTCGCCCTAGTAGGAATCAAACTCGGGTAAAGGTGATGTAAAGAGCATAATTGTACCACTGAGCCAAAAACAATCTTGAGATATAGAATACAAACTTTGTATATTTTAATTATTTGTTAATGCCAGTAAAAAATAAAATAAATATGAATAAATGTGACTCGAACATGACACACTTAGGATATATAAAAATATCTAAATTACTAAGACAAATCTAATGATTAAATTAAAGATGAAACACTTGTATTTTTAAACTAAATTTAATATGTTTTTCTTTCCACAATTATTTTTTATACAATTTACATTTATAATCATTGATTTTTTTTTTCAAATTTAATTAATAATTTTATATTTTATTAAAAATATTTTAATTTATTATATGAGTGAAATTATATTAAAAAATAAAATAATATATAAAAACCATTTAAAGAATCTCAACTCAGAAATATGATTCAAATGAACTAATATAATTTTTAATATAATTTCTTATAATATATATATATATATATAATTTTTCATCAAAAATAATTTAGATAAATTTTGTTAATAAATATTGAAATTATTAGTTAAGTTAAAAAAAATCAATTCATTCATTATATATGTGAAATTATAAAAATAAACATGGAAAAAATTATATTAAATTTGGTTTAAAAATATAAAAATCTTAAAATCATTTATATTTTAAATCATGTGTTAACAATATTTCAAAATATATACAAAATGTTTTCGACTTTAATTTAATTGTTATGTTAATTTCAGTAGTCTAAATATTTTTATACATCTCAAGTGTGTTATGTTCGAGTCCCCTTTATCCATATTTATTTTTTACTGGCATTAACAAAGAATTAATATATATATATATATATATATTAAAATTTGTGTTATATATCATAAGATTGTACTTGGCTCAGTGGTAGACTTATGCTCTTTACACCACCTTTATTTGAGTTCAATTCTTATTAGGGGCGAGCAACTTGTTCTTTTATTTTTTTTTCTCCAATCAAGTGACACGTGTCACCACTTAATTAGAGGAGGAAAATAAAAAAAGATTAAATCAAATATATATAGATAAAGTTCTCCAATAAGGTGGCGACACGTGTCACCGCCTAATTAAATAATTAAATTATTTTATTAAAATAAAACTAAGATCAAATTAATAAAATATACAAATAACGGGGACCAAATGTGTAATTATACCAAATTTTACTAACTACCACATCATTCTCTCCGTTAGGTTCTAACGGCTGGTGGTCACATTAGATCCAATTAAATAGTTTGGTGGTTTAATTGCTTAGAAAAAAGTAAAGTGGTCAAATAGCGACCTTACCAATAATATGATGGTCATTTATGCAGTTTACCCTTTATTTTAAAATGAAGAAAAATAGAAATCAGGTGGGAAAAACAAAGTTAATCGAAGAAAATTGAATGAAAGGTACCATTATTTCTTTTATAAAAGTAGTTGTAAAAGATTCCGTATCATCATCTTCTTTTAAAAAGTAATCGGTGTAACTAACACTTGTGGGCTCCATTGAAAAAGTATATTATATTCTTAAGGAGACGATGCGTGTTTAAATTTTAGAGACGATATTATTTAAAGAAGCATCCTCACACCCTAAATATAGACAATAAGATGGACATGTATATTATCAAAAAAAATAATCGGTGCATTTTTTTAATTGATTAGTGTGATTATAAGACAATGACTTTGTTTCGCAATTAGTGGACAGTTGATAACGAATTAAAAAATAATTTACTAATAACATTACTAAGTATATTTGAAGAATCTATATATTAGTTTATTATTTATATAATTATTTTTGATACAATTTAATTACGTATTAATTTAAATACAAATACAAATGTGTGAGAATAAAAAATAATAAAAAGTATTAGTTTAAAGAGGTCACAATATAAATAGGTGAGGGTGAAGAAGTAAAATAAAAAAAGTTAAAACTTAGTTATTTGGAGATTTTTTATAATTATTAAGGGTAAAATGGTCTTTATAATTTTTATGTCAAAACCTCTAATTTTAAAAAACTCATATTAGTAATTTTCCCCCTCAAAATTAGACGTTTCACCTCAATCCGCAATTCTAATCCGCTATTCACCAAATATTTAAATTAGCGGATTTGACTGGCCAAACCTCTAATTTTAGCTCAAACCACTATTTACCAAACAAGGCCAATATCTTTAATTAATTTTAGCTTTTTAATAATACATACACACAATGCATGTAAATTATTTGAACCTGGGTCATCTAAGAATAACAATAATCTCTTTCCTACTGAGATTGCTTGATGGGTTCTTAAATAGTGTATTTTTCATTTTTTTAATAAAATAAAGAGGTATTACATTCCCACACCGAATTTAAACCCATAGAAGATTAGACAATATGAACATCCTTAGCCAATAGGTCAATTAGTGGATCTCTAGTATATTTTTTGAACAAAGGAAGGGGGATTTCTCACGCTGGGAATTAATCTCAGGACTTAGGAATATGGAAGAAAAGAATGCTTTTACTAGATTTAAAACTCAAAACTTAAAAGATTAAAAGAAGCAGGTGAAAAAATTCTAGCCGTCCGGGCCATCATTTTTTTCTGAATCTCTGGTGTATTTTTTTTATTTCATTACATCATTGCCGTCAAATTTGACTCAAAATTAATTACAGAAGTTAACAGCTTTTGCTTTTTCTTATAATTATCTTTTCGGAGAAAAATTATTTATTTTTTTGATTTTTCTATTTATGCTTTAAATCTTAAAAATTAAAATCTATACCTCAAATCATAATAAATTCTAAACTCTAATATGAACATCAACTTTAATCCTTAAATCTTATTTTTTTAATATTGTCCAAAGGATAGTTGATTTTTATTCATATTTTCGATAGTTTTAATGTAAATTTTATTGTTGTACAAGTAAAAGTTAATTTAATTGTAATCAATTAAAGAAAATTTTAACATTCTTGATAGAGTTTTTCGAAGATTTAAAAGAACTTATGGTATTTTTATTGTGTTAATCGACCACAATGAGAATGAGTTGATTAATTTAATTTTAGGAGTCCTAAGTGAGCCTTTATTAACTTTTATTGGCTTAATACACTATTTTCTCCCTAAATTTTACATATTTTTCCAATTTGCCCCATAAAGGTTTATATTCACCACTTTTGCCTCCTAAACTTTACGTCGTTATCCATTTCACCCAAAAAACTAACACTGTTAAAAAAATTCCTCCCAACCAATCAGAACGTGCCACGCCATTTTCTTTTTCGATTTAATAATAATAATAATAATAATAATAATAATAATAATAATAATAATAATAATAATAATAATAATAAACCCAACCCCATTTCTCCTTCTTCTTCACCTTTCATAAAGAAGAAAATATAGTTTTGTCATGGCGTTTTTCTCTGTGATTTGTTGCGAGAAGGGCGTCGATCGGTAAGTTCATCACTGATTTTTTTCATTTATTGTTTTAAGTTTAATGATCGGTTTTTTCCTAGCAGAAATACACAAATTGAAGGAGATCGGAGAGGAACCTACATCTCCAGATGATGGTTCAGTTGTTAAGCTATGGAGATTTAGGGTTGAGAAAGATTTCAAAATTTGGGAAAGGGGAACGGTTCTTGAAAGAGAAAAGAAAGCATCACATGTTTTTATTCAATTAGAGCTAAAATGTTGCGTTTTACAATCCGACTCCTAAAACTAATTAATCACAAGGTTAAATACTAATCAAGAAACTTAAACAAGAATCCTAACTAACTACAGCTGTTAAGAATAGAATTCTGCCAGCCCCCCTCAAGTTGGAGCATATATATTTTGTATGCCCAACTTGAAAATAAAAGAATGAAATGAGAAAGTCGGCAAAGCTTTGGTCAAAAAATCTGTAAGTTGATTATGAGTGGACACAGACAACAACTTGATAACACCCTGATGAACCTTTTCCCGTATCAAGTGATAATCGATCTCAATGTGCTTTGTTCTTTCATGATGAAGAAGATTTTCTGCAAGTTGGATAGCAGAGAGATTGTCACAAAAAAGTTTTGCAGGCTGAAAAGGAATATGAAAACCAGCAAGCAAATAAAAAACTCATCGTAATTCACAAGTAGCAGAGGCTAGAGCACGATACTCAGCCCCACTTGAAGAACGAGAAATAGTATGTTGTTTTTTAGATTTCAAGGAAACTAGAGATGACCCTAGGAATATGCAAAAACCAGTAAATAGATTTCCTAGAATCTGGACAAGAAGCCCAATTCGAATATGAAAAAGCATTTAACCTAAGATCATTATCAGCATCAAAGAACAACCCTTGACCAGATGTACCTTTCAAATACCTAAGAATCCTATGAGCAACTGCTAAATGAACAGTGGTAGGAGAGGCTAAAAATTGAGAAAATTGATGGACAGAAAAGGCAATATCAGGCATGATGTTTGTAAGATATAAAAGTTTGCCAATCAGCCTTCTATAAGCAGTAATATCCTCCAAAACAACCACAACATCTTTAGATATTCTATTAGTACCCCTAGTAACAACAATAGGAGTTGAAACAAGTTTTGGTTCTAAGAAACCATTTTTAGTGAGCAACTCCAAAGTGTATTTTCTTTAACAAATATTAATTCCACTAGCAGACCTAGCAATTTCGAGACCTAAGAAATACTTAAAATCCTCTAAATCTTTAATTTTGAAGGCATCATGCAAAAAGGTCTTAATAGATGTTATTTATTCTGAGCTGGGACTGGTGAGAACTATATCACCCACATAGACAACTAGGGCAATAAAGTCATTTCCCACTCCTCTTGTGAACAAACTGTTATTAGCAACAAATTATTTAAAATCTTGCTCAAGTAAAGCAGTGGTCAATTTCTCATTCCATTGTCTACTGGCCTGCTCCAGACCATATAGACTCCTTTTTAATTTACAAATCAGACCAGAATTAGTTTCATTAGAAAACTCAGGAGGCATATCCATATAAATCTCTTCATGTAAAGAACCATGAAGAAAAGCATTATTAACATCTAATTGTTGCAATTTCTAGTTTTTAGAGGCAGCAAGAGCTACTAAAGTTCTAATTATTGTCATTTTGGCTACATGACTGAAAGTATGTAAAAAATCAACACCAAATTATTGAGTATAACCCTTAGCCACTAACCTAACTTTATATCTCTCAAGTGTACCATCGGATTTTAGCTTAGTCTTAAAAACCCACTTGCAACCTATAATTTTCTTATTAGAAAGAAGTGGAACTAAATCCCAAGTATGATTAGATTCTAAAGCTAAGATTTCCTCCTTCATTGCATTTCTCCAACACTCACGAACAACAACATGTTTATTTGTTTTAGGTTCAGATAAAGCATCAACATTACCAATGAAAGATTGATGTTGTGAAAAAACATTATGATATGATAAAAACATTTGCAACAAAATGATATGTAGTTCGAGTTTTGGGCAGGTTTACCTGAAAATCATGAAATTTCTGAGGAACTTTAGTAGTCCTCGATGGTCTGGAAGGAACAATAGTAGGTAAAGAAGAAACAACAGGTTTAATAGTTTCAGTATTAGGACAATTATGAATAGGCCGATTATTAAAATTAGTCAAATTATCTTAACTAGGAATATCATTGTTAGGACCAGAATGAGATTCATTATCAGAATTAGTAAGATCTACAATACTAGGAGAATAAGGATTTAAATCATCTAAAGGAATAGAATTATCATAGGTTGGAAAAACAAGATCAGAAGAAGTCACATTTTTAAGAAAAGGAAAAACAGACTCATTAAAAACCACATCTCGAGAAACAAATACAGACTTTTTATCCATATTGTATAACCTATAACCTTCATGTTTTTAAGAAAGCCAATAAAAACACACCTAACAGCTCTAGGATGCATTATAGTAGCAACTTTAGGTAAATTAGAAGCATATGACAAACATCCAAAAACTTTGAGAATATCAAATTTTGGCATCTTTTGATAAAGAACTTCATAAGGAGATTTGTTATGCAAAACAGGTGTAGGAGTCAAATTAATTAAAAAACTAGAATGTAAGACACAATCTATCCAAAAAGACAAAGGTAACCCAACATGTATCCTTAAGGCTCTAGTAACAACAAGTAAATGTTGATGTTTTCTTTCTACCACACTATTCTGTTAAGGAGTATAAACACAAGATGTTTGATGAATTATACCTTTGAGTTTAAAAAAATCATCTATTTCAAACTCTTTTGCATTATCAGTTCGTATGCATTTAATCTTCTTGAAAAATTGAGTTTCAACAAAATTATAAAAGGTAGAAATCAAATTGTGAACCTCAGACTTAACAACCATAGAAAAAATCTATACAAATCTAATATTATCATCAACAATGGTCAAGAAATAGATACGACCATACAAACTCCTTATTGAAAAAGGTCCACATACATCTATATGGATAATATCAAAAATTGAAACATAAGTAGACCTGCTAATAGGAAAGGGCGATCTCTTATGTTTTGCCAAATGACAAACATCACAATCTGAAACATTACCAGAAGGGATACTACTATCTAATTTGGAAAAAATGCATCCTATGACTAGGTGGATGACCTATTCTAGCATGCCATGTTTTCAAAGAATTAGAAGAAGATACAGTGCAGGCAGCCAAAAGATTAGTTACAGTGGAATTTGAAAACTAGTACAAACCCCTTTCTTCCTTAGCTATACCAATTGTCCTTCAGGATTGAACATCATGTATCAAAGAACCAATATTAGAAAAAATGACAGAAACATTAGAATGTAAAGTCAATTGAGAAACAAAAATCAGATTAAATCCAAAGAATGGAATATGAAGAACATTTTTTGAAATTAGATCATGACTAATTTGAACAACCCCTATATGTAAGACTTTAACTAAATCTCCATTTGGCAATTTTACAAATTTACCATTAACAACAGAATAAGAAACAAACAAATCCAGGTTATTAGCAATATGATCTGTAGCTCCTGAATCAATAATCCAGGAAGAACTATCAGAAGCTGAAAAGGAACAAGTTAGAACAATACATGATTCATCACTGGAGCAGATGCAGATACATGTGCAGAATCAAAATTAGAAGACAAAACATTGACATTCGATTGTGAAAAGCTGGCAGAACCATGATTATAGGAAGAAGCACCTTTCTCATGTAACAAAGAAATTAAACCCTCATATTGCTCTTTGGTAAAAGAGACAAAATTCCCTTTAGACTTATCATACTGAACCAAGGAATCACTGGCAAAAAAACTTTCACAATTTGAAACCCCTACTTGATTAACTTTACTAACATGATGTGTATATTTATAACCAGGAGGGTATCCATGTTTCTTGTAACACTTCTCAACAGAATGACCATAAAGACCATAGAAGGTACACAAAGGCCTACGGTTACCAGCATTAGGAAGACTGACTTTTCTCTAAAATCTAGGAACACTAGAATCACCCCTTTTTATAATACTTCTATCAACATCCAATATATTAGAATCACAAGAAACAATAGAGACAGACCTCTCATGTTGGATTACTATGGAAAAGATTTCATGAATTTCAGGGAAGGGTTTTAACATTATAATATGAGATTTAGGAACAACAAAAGATTCATTTAGACCTCGAAGAAAACGAAGAGCAAAGTCTTGTTTTCGAAATTTTATAGCAAAACAGGAGCAAGATGATAGAGGTCTCAGATTATACAACTCATCCAAAATCATCTTAAGCTGAGTATAAAAGGTAGTAACATAATTAATACCTTGATTCAAAGAAGAAAAAAAACTCTTGCCGAAGATCAAAAACCCTAATCAAATCGCCTTGACTGAAATGATCATGTAAATCGGTCCAAAGATCATAAGCTTTGTCGAACCAAAGGACACACTGAGCAATTTCTAGGATGAGTGCGCGTTGAAGCCATGATAGAACAAGGTTATTACACTTAACCCATGCAGAATAACTAACACCGTCTTCGTGAGGCTCCTTGATCGATCCATTAACAAACTGGAATTTGTTTTTGGAGATCAAGGACATGCGACCTCGCCCAAGAATGATAGTTACTTCCTGTGAGTAAGATAGACGTCAGGACAAGCGTCGGGTTCTCATTTGGGCGAATATAGAACTCATCGGAAGGATCAATGGAACGAAAGCGAGAAGCGGACGATCGTGAATCGGAAGAATCAACCGATATCATGTTAAGCTATGAAGATTTAGGGTTGAGAAAGATTTCAAAATTTGAGAAAGGGGAACGATTCTTGGAAGAGAAAAGAAAGCATCGCATGTTTTTATTCAATTAGAGCTAAAATGTTGTGTTTTACAATCTGACTCCTAAAACTAATTAATCAGAAGGTTAAATACTAATCAAGAAACTTAAACAAGAATCCTAACTAACTACAGCTGTTAAGAATAGAATTTTGTTATCAGTTAACATGGAAAGCATTCATGCAGATTTCACTTTTGTTGATCAAGAAACAAGCTCATCTGACCGATTAAATTCTGAAAAGATAAGTAGTACATCAGGTTCTTTGGAAACTTAAATATTCACCTTAACACACAAAGTAAAATATTTGGAGAGCCAACTTGAGGAAGCAATAGTTGTACTACATGGAAGGGAGTCAAAGATTTTCAAACTGGAAACCAATGTAAACAGTAGCAGGTCAAGGAAGGAAGATCCAAGAAGCACTGTTGAGATGCAACAAGATAAACAAGGAGAAATGGAATCCGACCTTGAGGGCATCTTTCAGTAGAGAATGGAGGCTGAAATCGAGTTCCTAGCTCTAATGAGGGCTTTACAGAATCTAACGAGAAAAGGAGAAAAAAGGAAACTGGCGTTGCGAATCGAACTATGGTTCCTCTGCTATGCAAATTGGAGAATAAGACATGGGCTAGAAGATGAGGCTATTTTGGGAAATACAATTAAATTAATAATATTTTAATATATTTATTTTATTTTTATTAAAAAAATTTAAAAAATAATGTGGTGAGCTCTTATTGGCCAAAGTAATTTTTTTAAATGGCGTCTGTTTTGGGGTGAAATGAGTAACGACGTAAAGTTTAGGAATAAAGGTGGTCAAAATGAACTTTAAAGGGCATGTTGGGAAAATATGTAAAGTTTAGGAGGGAAAGTGCATTAAGCCACTTTTATTTAGATGGATATGTATTAAAATCATTTAATTTTTAATTTCACATTTAAAAATTATTTTTAGATAAGTCACAATGATTATTATTATCTAGGATAAAAATTATTGAGATGAATATTTTTTATGTATTAAAAATGTTTAATAACATGTATATTTGCGTTTAATACAAATTCATTTAAGATTTTTCTTAAGTTCATGTAAAAAAATAAGAAAAAAACTCATGAGCCAAAGTAAAAAAGTTCATATATAAACTAAGTATTAAAGATGAAAATCACGTAATGAATTACTCCAGAATTTTTTAAACTAAATACCTAAATCTAGGGATGACAGACGTGTATAATTTCACGAATTTCGCACTGCACTTGTCTTAGTTGGGACGGATGAATATGAGTTTGGTGGGTAGTGGCGGGTGTAGATGTAAAAAGTCATACCCGCTGTGGGTAGTGGGTAGGTGTTATATTTGAGATCTTATCCGCACCGTATCCTCCCGCCCCGCATTCGCCTGCCCACTAATTACTCACCATATAAATTTTGGTTAAGTAGAATTTATACCAGTGTAAATGTATTATATATGTGTACTTGATCAATCAATAAATTATGCGAGGTTTTACTCTTCTTTACAAGTCTGTGGTTTGTTTTTTTTACATATTTTGATATTAGTGACTGATTGTCGAGCGGGTTCGGGCGAGTACAAGTTAAGTGGTGGATATCCAGTCGGGTAGTGGATTTGAGAATGTGTCCTCGTGGGCGGGTGTAGATTTAAAAAATTTACCCGCCGTGGGTGGTGGGTAGGAAGTGGATATAAAAATTTTAGGTAGATTTAAATATGGGTGAGGGGTATCTGCATATGCCCCGGCCCCGCATGTTTACTATCCCCGCCTAAAACCAAATTCAAATGAAAATATGTACTATGAAGTTCAATACTGCACAATACATGGAATACTAAAACTGAACAAACATTATAGTTTTTTTAATAATTTCTACCTAGGGGAAGGAGAATTTTACTCCTATTGGGTCTTGAACCTACAACTTAGATGAAGGAGAGGGTGTCAACTGAGAGCTTTAACCACCTGCTCTAGAGATTGTTGACAATAAACACTATAGTTAACATATATGATAACAATATGCTCATGTTTTATAGTTAGGCTATACTGGCAAAGTATATTGATTACGTTTTATACTTCGGGACTTTCTCATTCTTTTTTTGGGAACCTGTTAACTGGAATGGAGATATGATAAAACATTTGGAGGGATAAAGTTCATTACGCCTTTATGTGACCCCCTAAACCCAGCCTAAAAGAAATGGGTCGAATCTAGAAAGTCATGATTGAAAACTTGTCCATCAAGTTATAAATCTTATGTTTAAATATTTTAAAGTACAAAATTATTCTTAAAAGTAAATATACCCATTAACACCTCAGTTATAAAATGTAATCGTATAAACATTATTCTAATAATTTGATTGGATATCCGAAAATAGCTTTATAAATGCATGCATCTAATAAAACCCAAATTATAAATAGTCCCAAAGTCTGGTTACATAAATATTCCAAAATAATATTAAAACAATAGTCTAAAATACTCAAAAGAGTGTTTATAATGAATTTTAAAAATGATTTGAATAAGAGTGAGATGCTCCAAGTACCAAGTCGCCTAAAAGAGTCTGAGTATCTAAAAGAGAAAGATTATAGGTGTGTAAGCTAAAAAGCTTAGTGTGTCTCTAAAGTGCAAACAACCATAAAATAAAACAATATTTTTATTTTCTAATAAAGTCTATTATGAAAACACAACAAAATTGAATCATAATGATATGATGTCTGATGCACATGAAACACAATACTCAATCTCCGATAAACCGAAAAGTAAGGTTCCCTAGAACCTACTCTCTCCATCGTCACCATTCAAAGTGAAACTCAGACTGAAGGGTAGAACCACTGATCAGAAGCGAAATTCAGCCTGAAGGGTGAAACCGCTGACTTCCCCGAACAAAACTCAATGCATGTACACACAATGATATGGTGTTGATTTTAAAATCCGAGTCTCATTCAAAACATGAATTGTTAAAAATGCAAGTTGCAAATATCTATAAATCCAACATTTCACAATATGATAAATCCGAAATTTCATAATTTTGGAAATCTGATATCTCATAGTTCAATAAATCTAATTTTTCAGTTAAATCACAGTATGACATGTTATGCATGATGTCTGAAAACTTTCACCAATCACAACAGAATAATACACACAAATTGCATAAAGATATTTATTTATAGCACCAAAGAAAATACAAGTTAATAGCACAAGAAGAGACACATCTTTAGCGGACAGAAGCTCTAATATTAAGAAAGATGTGAATCACGCTAAGGTCCAGCACCATGCCTAACTGAAACAAAACCTACGTGATAAGATCTTTATATCAAAACTAACATTATCACTAAGCCACCAACTAAAATACGAGTACTAAAATAAATGATTACTCATGCGAAGATCTCGAAGACGTACACAGTTAGTCTGAACATGATAAGGTAATTCGTCAGCCTTAGAGTCGATACCTTAACACGAGGATAACTCTGTCAATCAGATATTCAATTCATTTGAAAAATTACTAAGTACAAATTAATTGTAAATAGTAAAATTGAGCTTTCGAGTTCGAATTTGACAAAACGGACAACGAATGCGGGCTTAGGACGTCAAAAAAGGTCAAAATAAAGGTTGTCCAAAAAAGTCAACTCTAGTCAAAGTCAAAGTCAACTTTAACAGACAAAGTCAAATGTCCAAGGTCAACGATCAACTTAGTAAAAAGTCAAAGGGTTGGGTCTGGTCAAACAAACCGGTCAAAAGTCAAAAAGTCAACTGATCAATGTTGACGTCATGGCCATGTCAATGATGATATCACATAGTCAAAGGTTGGTCAAATGGTCAACGAGTTTATAGGCAAAATCGCCTATGTAGGTTTGGTCTAATAACATGTTCGATTCAAAGCTTAATGGTCTGGTTCGGTCAACAGTCAACAACATGTTCTTGGTCAAAATCGGGTTAGGTCTAGTTCACGGTCTGCTTCAGATCACAAGTTTAGTTCGGTCCAACACACAAGTTCAGATCATTCATCGGTTCTCATCTAGTTTGGCTCACATACAAGTCTGGCCACACACATATAGATTGGGTTCTTTAACCAAACACATACACACAACCCACTACCCTTTTAGGGTTTTATTAATATGTTACCATTTTAGGTTTTGCAGAACCAAAATAGTAAAGCCGACGCAACCACACGACGACGAGATGAATAACGACGGTGCAACCACACGACGATAAGACGAACGACAATGACAAAAGACAACAACGGCGACGTAAACTCAACTGCAAAGACGACAAGAGTGTTAACAAAGGTCATAAACACAATAGCAAGGTCGATCATGACCACACTTGCCTACATCTCAATACGAACATCAAAACACAAAGGAAACTAGGTAGACAAATTACCAAAACCGAATATGAGAGAGGTTGACGACAGAGCACGGCGGTGAACAAAAAAATCAAGGGGTTCTTTTCCGCTTTCCAAGCAAATAGCAACCGACGAGAGAGATCTGGGAGGAGGTTTTTGGTCAAACATCAAAGAGGATTCGAATGGTGGTGGCGGCACTCTAGATGGAAGGCATTAATGCCCACATCGGAGCTTGATCAAAATAGAAAGTGGAAGGGGCGTTATTTACGAGAGATAGAAAGAGGGGAAGGTCAATCGGTTTCCTACCGTTTCTGAGCAAACGACGATCGATAAGTGGAAACTAGGGGTTGGGTTGTCTCGCGAGATGACGACAAACGAGGTGGTGTTGGCGGTGTGACACACGGACGGCAAGGCAAGCTCGATTAGAGCTCCATCGGAAATGGTGAGAGGGGAGGCATTATCTTGACAAAATGAATGGGAGAGGGGCGCGACTGTTGATAACTAAAATGGCATGTAAACAACCATAAAGGCTGAAAAGGTTGAATAAATACCATAAATAAAAGGGTAAATCTCACCACAAGGGTCTCTAATAACTCCCGCTCTACAGATTAAACCCTAACAATCAGATTTTATTCAATTAGGTCATTGATTTCAATTAAAAACAAGATTGTTTTTCCTGAATTGGACTTAGGGTTTTTATCTAAATTCCCAAATTATATTGTACACAAATTAGGGATTTTGAAATTAGGATTTTCCAAATTGGGGAAACTTTAGGGTGTTACAACTCTCTCTCCCTTAAAAGAAGTTTCGTCCTTGAAATTTTTTGACTCAGCATGTAACCTCCTCGACCTGGCCTAGCCGCCAGACCGCATCGAATGGGTTACACGGGGAAAACTGAAGCGAAAACCGTTAAGGCTCCACTCCGGTTAGCAACCCTAGAAAATTTCTTTTAAAGTTATCTTGTCTAGATGCATTATTTATATCCTATATGAGAGGACATGCAGCGAAAAACACACAAGGATACAAAACAAGCAAAACAGACAATTTAGATAACCCCTTTTAGTTTTTATAACAGTTCGTATCAAAACGCTAAAGAACTGTATCGATACGCATATACTTGGTCAACACCCCAAGTCAAACCTAGGGAAACCGTATCGATACCCACAAGGAGAGTATCGATACGCCCTCAACGGTCAACTTTCCCTTGGTCAACTACGAAGACCGTACCGATACTCCCAGGACCCGTACCGATACGCCAAAATCTCATCAGTTTCTTAGATTTCCAGAGAGCATTTTGGGTATCGATACGCCCCCGCGTACCGGTACACCTTGCCCAAAAAAAGGGACCGTATCGATACCACCCTTGAGCGTATCGATAAGCCTTGTCCTGCAAAACTGGTTATAGTTGTTAAAAGCACAAAGTTCTCGACACTAGAGGCATTTAACAAGCGTCTAAGCAACATACAAACACACATACATTACAAGGCATCCATAGATAAACATATAAAGCATTTTAAACACTTAACGATGCAACAACCATCAAGACAAGATTCTTAAAGGTAACAAGTATACATAACATTCACCAACATAGCCAAAAGCTAAACAAAAGCATAAATCATCATGGCATAAGGCAATACAAGCCCCACACATCTAAGCAAACTTGTCTAAGAAAAAGAGAACATGCCAACAACAATTTAAAACATAAAGGTCCTATCCCATTGCTTAATACTAATTATTGAAGTCTAAACTCATACTTGAGAAAACCAAACTCCCTTGGATTCTCCCTTATTCCCCGAGCTGCTCCGAAGGTCTAAGGGCAAACATTGTTGGAAAAGAGAGAGTAAGCGTTTAAGCTTAGTGAGCGGTGCTCAAAACGGTAGCTACAACAATGCAGTTTTAAAACATAGTTTGTTTGAAAACCAAAACCATTTCCAAATCATTTCCACATGCTTGAACAAATAACAACATGCATTTACCTTCACGTGTATTTATCGAATGCAACCACAAGCCATAGGCTTACCACATGCTCATTCTCAAAATGCAGGCAAAGTAATCAACAATGCATAAGCATAACAGAAAGAATCAACAACATGCTTAACATGAGAATTAAAGCATCATGAGTATATTGACATTCATCGTTTTTACTCGAATATGCGGATAGCTTCCCGAACCCACTAGACACTTCCAGTGGAATCTCACATCATTGTACTCACACGTATAGTAAAAACATAACTTCCGGTGGAATCTCACATCACCGTACTCCTCCTTAGTGGAATCTAACATCACTAAGGCCACGCACAAATTTTACCTCGAGTGCACTCTAATCCTATTGATCGATCAATTATATCCGATAACAACTCAACACGTGTCAATATGCTCATTCCAACAACAAGCATTACCGATGCTTGAAACACTTGCCATGTCCAAACTTTCATGCAAAACATGTACTCACAATACAAATATAAACACAAGACATAAGTCTCAACATGTATAACAATGCAACTAACACAATATCAACGTGACATGTTCACATTGCATCAAGAATCATAAAACACGGATTAATTGCATAAACCTTTAAAACTTACTCTTGAGCTTGGATTGGCCTTTCAAGCTCAATCCAAACTCCCAAAACATTCCCTTAACCACGATAAGGCTTTTAAAATCGATCCACTCACCAGCCAACACACAAACGATGTCCAAGATGCCGAATCAAGCCTCCAAACTACCCGAATTTCTGCCCACAAAGCCCAAATCTGATTCCTCTGTTTTGGGCAACCCAAAACTGAACATTAGAACACAAATACACTCACAAACACAACAAAAACCCAGAACTCAATAATCTTGCAACATCACACATCGATTCAAGCCCAAATTCCACCCGAAACATTACCAACTCAGTCCCAAACTACTTGCAGGCATACCCAACGAATTTACCATAAAAATCTACCTTTTAGCATCCTTAAACATCAACCCAAAGCTATCAAACCTTCACCTGTCATTTAGACCCAAAACCCATCCAAAAACTCAAGATTTTCAACTCCCAAAATCACCCACAATACCCATTTCGGGTTTTCTTTAAGAACCCACCATTTCCATGTTATTTTAGCAATAAAACAAAGTTAAAACACACCCAAACTCAGCCATAACCAACCCAAACGAAAATCCCATAAACCTCCTTTCATTTCAAACCAAACTTTAAAAATCAAAACAAGTTTAATCCATGAGTTTTGCAAAAATCTTAGCATTTAGGACTAAAGAAAGATAAAACCAAGTTAAGGAGCCATTTACCTTGAAGAAATCACTTGGATTGAAGTGTTGAAACCAATGGAATAGTGAAATGAGTTTTGTGTGAAAGTAACGCTGGGAGAAAGTTGAGGAAGAAGATAGCTTTTCAAAAAAATCCCATTTTCTTTATTTCTTTTTGTGGGCAAAATTCCCATTTTAACCCTTTGATAAAAATCAAGGTTATCCATTGAAAAATAGTTTCAAAATTAACCTAACCCGAAACAGTTTAACTAATCTGATTATCTCCCGGCCCTAAACTCGAGGCGTTACAACTCTCCCCCACTTGAGGAATTTTGTCCCCGAAATTTACCTGGCAGAAAGAGATGCGAAAACTGCTTCCTCATGTCATCCTCCCTCTCCCAAGTGGCTTCTTCCACTCTTCGGTGTCGCCACTTAACCTTAACCAACTCAATGGTCCTTCCTCACAATACTTTGCTGTCCGAAGCCAAAATCTCAACTGATTCTTCATCGTAGGTCAAATCCGGATTCAATTCTATCTCCTCATCTGTCATAACATGTGACAGATCTGATCTATACCTCTGAATCATCAAGACATGAAACACATCGTGAATCTTCTCTAGTTCGGCCGACAGTCTCAATCTATAGGCAACAAACCAACTATCTCAACTATCTCATACGGACCAATGAACCTCGGGCTCAACTTGCCTTTCCTACCAAACCTCATCACCTTCTTCCAAGGTGAGACTTTCAAGAACACTTTATCTCCCACAACATACTCTATTTCTCTTCTTTTCAAATCTGCATAAGATTTCTGTCTATCCGAAGCTGCCTTCAAACGGTCGCAAATCAATTGTACATTCTCGGTAGTACCCTTAAGCATATCAGGCAAAGGTATCAATTTCTGTCCCGCTTCGGCCCAACAAACATGTGTTCTACATTTTCTACCATACAGAGCTTCATAAGGAGCCATCTGAATGCTCGCTTGATAATTGTTATTATATGCAAACTCTACTAACGGTAGATGCTTCTCCCACGAACCCTGAAATTCAATAATACAACATCTCAACATGTCTTCCAACACTTGTATGACTCTCTCTAACTGACCATCGGTTTGAGGATGATATGAAGTGCTAAAATTCAGTCGAGTACACAAAGCACTATGCAAACTCTCCCAAAATCTAGCCGTGAACCTCAGATATCTGTCTAACATTATAGATTTCGGTACACCATGCAATCTCACTATTTCACTGACATACAAATCGACCAACTTATCTAAAGTATAAGTAGTGTGAACGGCCAAAAAGTGCGCACATTTCGTGAGATGATCAACAATTACCCAAACCGAATTCTTCTTAAAAGGTGTCAACGGCAAAACCGATACGAAATCCATGGCGATTCTCTCCCACTTCCACTTGGGAATTCTCAACGGTTGTAACAAACCTGAAGGAAACTGGTGCTCGGCTTTAACTCACTAACAGACCATGCACTTACTCACAAACTCAGCAACATCTTTCTTCAAACCAACCCATAAATACTCATTTTCAAATCGCGATACATTTTCGTACTTCTCGGATGCATAGCAAATGGGCTACTGTGAGCTTCAATTAGGATGGTGCGTCTCAAGTCTACATCTTCCGGAACAACTACTCTACTCTTGAAACATAAGACTCCATCACTACTAAAACAGAAATTTGTCGGTTTACACTCTGCTATGTCTTGTACATGAGATGCTAATTATCTATCTTGCAACCGTTTCTCTCTAATCAACTGAAGCAACGAAGGTTTAACTTGTAACTCGGCCACTAAACCACCATCTTTAGACAAACTCAATATAGCAAACATAGCTCGTAATTCCACTGCCACCTTTCTACTCAAAGCATCGGCCACTACATTGGCTTTACCCGGATGGTACTCAATCGCGAGATCGTAGTCCTTAAGTGATGTCTAAGATTCAACTCTCTTTGTGTCATTATATACTTCAGACTCTTGTGATCCATATACACTGTGCATTTCTCACCATACAAGTAATGTCTCCAAACTTTCAAAGTGAAAACTACTGCATGCATTTCTATGTCATATGTAAGGTAATTACGCTCATGAGTCTTCAACTGCCTAGACGCATTGGCCACTACTCGTCTCTCTTGCATAAGCACACAACCTAAGCCAACATATGATGCATCACTAAAGACTACAAACTCTTTGTCTGACACGAGCTTAATTAAAATAGGAGCTTCGATTAGGGCTTTTTTCAATTTCTCAAATGCTTGTTGTCTTGCATCAGTCCACTCAAACCGAACATCCTTATGTAGTAATTTAGTCAAGGGAGCTGCAACCTTTGGGAAACCCTCAACAAAACGTCTATAGTAACTGGCCAAACCTAAGAAACTACGAACTTCGGTCAATGTCTTTGGTGGTTTCCAATTCACAATTGCCTCAACCTTCTTGGGATCCACTTGGATTCCCTCGGCTAATACAATATGACCTAGGAAGATTACTTCCCTACTCCAAAACTCACACTTGCTTAACTTGGCATACAACTGATTGTCTAACAATTTCTGCAGCACCAAACGCAAATGTCAATCATGATCTTCCTCGGTACGAGAGTACACTAAAATATCATCAATGAACACTACCACAAACTGATCCAAGTACTCGGTACGATGCAATCGACACTAGAGCTGAATATGAATAAGTCTCAATAACAAACTCTACATCTCTATCTGGATGCAAACCATGCAATTCTTCTAGGAATACACTTAGAAAGGCACAAACTGTCCTAATGTCTCGCGGTCGTGCCTCATCCATATTCGGATTCATAACATAGGCTAGGTACGCCTGACAACCCACATCTAGTAACTTTTGAGCCTCTAAGGCTGAAACTACATTGGACAAGAACTTAACGTTCTCGCCCACTATTACTACCTCGTGATCCTCTAAAAGTCTCAAAAACACCCGCTTTGTCTCAAAATCTACCCTAGCCCTATGCTCTACAAGCCAGTCCATGCCTAATATTACATCAAAACCATAAAACGACAATTCCATCATATCCACGGGAAGAACATGACCCTGAACCATCAAAGGACATCTTCTGTACATCTTTTTTACCACAACTGTCTCACCAAAGGAAGTAGTGACATTCATACCCACATCTAATATCTCAACCGGAATATATAACAATCTTGCATGCTCACTCAATATGTACGAATGCGTAGAACCGTAATCAATCAAGGAAAGCAAAGTCAAAGAATGTAACGAGAAATTACCTGCAATCACATCTGTGTCATTCATGTCCTCACGGTGTGCATACACCCTAGCTGGCCCACCTCCCTCGGGTTGAACTGCTACAACATGAGCTACATTCCTCTGACCGTCATTCCTAGGCTGAAAGTGACCTCAACCGCGCCCACGCCTCTTTGATGCTCGACAGATCGTGCAGGAGCTTGTCCATCCCTAGACGGATGTTGACAATCGCGCTTCAAATGTGCCCTAGACCCGCTGTTCCAACAAGAGCCATAAGTGCCCCAAACACTCACCGAAACGACGTCTACCACACTTGTTGCACTCGGGAGTACGATTCTTGTTGCGTGTAAAATAGTCTATCGCAATTGTAGTGCAAGTATACACGACGCAAGTAGTAAAGTGATACTAAGTATCAGATATCGTCTCCACAGGGATTGGGCTAATGACTTCACCTAATTTCACTGCACGAAGTAAAGGGAATAGTTAAAAAGATTGTCACGAGAATATTAAAGTAAACGTAAATAAAAAAAGTAGAAATATCAAGAGAGAGAGAATGGGCTGGTATTGAATTGCTCAGTAGTGCAGGTATTGCAATGCTTAGGAATTCCAGTTCTGTCGTCGCGCCCGTCGCCGACAGCACCTGTCGCGGCGACTGTCTGTTAGCTGTCGCGGCAGCGAACACACCAACTCCGTACTCCAAGTTTGGCAAGAATCCCAGATCTGCCTTGGCCTATCCCTAGGTCCAAGTCTGTCGATGATCACGTCTTTGATGATACCTCCCGGCGTGAATCGAAGGATGAACACCGATGTGTATGAATTCTTCCTTAGCCACTTAACCTCGCCCTATCCCTAGGCACGAGATGGTTCAACTATAAACTAGAGAACGCACTCTTATCTCTTTCGTATACTTAACTCTCCCGATGCTAAGTAAATAGATAACCTCACAATGCTCTCCCGATGCTCTTGCAAGATATTAAAATCGAAATAAGAGAACTTGAAGTTTATTTTATTGAACTTGAAAAATCCTAAAACAAAACAACCCTTGCAACTACTTTACAAAACAACCCGTGGCCCTAGGGGTTTTTAGAACATGTCGACGACGGGTAAACGGCGGAGGGGTTTAGGTTATCGGTTATGGGGTATGATCATCCTAGGTTAAATCTATGCCCTTATATAAGCTTTGGGCTCAAGTATTCTAAGTTAACAAGGATTACAACTTTAATGAAAAGTAAGATTCTATTAAATGCTTAACCTCTAAGGATTCCTACTTTTCAGCCGCCTTCTTGTTTCATGAGAATTCCTCTCCTTGAGCTTTGGCTTGACATATCTTTCGATCCGGGGCTTGGAAAAATATTTGGCTTTCACACGACAGACGAGCAGATTTTTCTCTATCTATCGAGGTCCACTTGACTTTTCCTCTTCATAAGGCTGCTGTCACCTTGCTGTCACGACAGGTCCATGGCAGCTTCGTCGTCATCGTCTGCTTGTCCAGTTCAGCTCTTCTGCTTCTCTGCCCTGCGCCTGCCTTCTTCGTCAACCATGGCCGCAACCTGCAAAATCAGCCATCTTTTAGTAGAATCCGTGCCTTTAGTGAATTTGTGATGTTTTACTGTAAACTGACCTAAATGCAATGCAATGATGCTTGAATGCAGCAGAAATATGGGTTAAAAAGGGTGTAAATAATAGAACTTTTACACACTCAACACACCCCCAAACTCAAGTTTTTGCTTGCCCTCAAGCAATTAAGACCTAAAAGAAAAAATATTTTTGTGTTGGCTTTCAAACAGTGAACTGTCCCTTACCCGTCGCTCATTCTCTATGGTGGCAGCAAACTGTCGGAAGGTTTTAGAATCTGTCCGGAATCTCCCTATAGCTCTCGTGCAGTGTGTGCATGCTTGTGTACAGTTATATGCTAAGACTCTCTTAGTTTCACTAGAATATTCAACTCTTAACTCGAATTTTTATGCCAAAGTTTATCTTTTGAATGAACTTTTTCATGCTCCTTTGATTTCTTTGTTTTGACTCGATTTTTTCTATTTTCAAGCTAAAGTTTGACTAGAGCCAGTTTTAGGCACCTCTAGTTAACTTCCTAGAGCCATTTTCGGGCACCTCTAGGGCTGTTGAGTATCTTTTCTAAACTTCTTTCCTAGAGCCAGTGTTAGGCACCTCTAGGGGATATTCAAGTTCTAAGCATCCTATTATAGTTTGGCTAAAAGAAATCTAAGCAATATAACAGTCACAATGGTGTTTAAGTTTTCAGAACTATAGAAAGGCTCTAAACTTCTCCTTAAACTGTCCTAAAGATGCTGCCACGACAGAGCTGTCATGTCAGGTAAGTTAACTTCACAGTTTTAAGCCAATAGTTTTATATTTTCTGATTTTTTTAGAGAACTTGAATAAAATAAAGGACACAACAATAATAAAAAGATGTACTAAGACTCCATTACTATGGAGGGTGCCACCCCCAAACTCGAGGGTTGCATTGCCCTCAATGCAAAATGACAGATAAAAGACAGGCATGTGCATCACAAAATAAAGATAAAGCAGGCAGCAAGAAAGGAAAAATAAAAGACTTAAATTTTTAAGCGCTGTCCTCGCTGCTGCTGCTGACACGGATCTGACGGCGGCGTCTGGGCTGTGGAGGAGGCTGGGCAGGTTGCTCCACAAGCTGGATGTCTGAACTGCTGCCACTGTCCCACGTGCTGGTGGTGGTGGTGCTAGCCTTGGGCATTAGCTTCCTGTCTGCCACATGTTTCAGCCTTTTGACAGGCGTAAATTCCCTCTCTAAATTCCTCCTAATCAGAGGTTCCTCTTCATTGTCGGATGTGGCTGGCCGCTTCGTTCCACGTGCGGGGTTATCGGCTGGAGGACTTGCCGCTGCCGTCGGGGCAGGTGATGGGGTGGAGGCAGTAGAATGGGAATGTGGGGAAGCAGGTGGTGTGGGTGTGTGGACAGGGGTGGGGATACGGAAATAATGGGCAGGAAAAGTAAGGAAATTAACATCGGGATAATTTAAAGTGTTGGTAATGAAGTTTACCGTCGAGTTGGTGAAATCCCGTATGAAGGTCATCAGTCCCATTTGTCTCTCTTCCACCTGTTGTATCGCAGCAAGGATGTGGGCAGACTGGTCTGTCGGAGCGGTGGCGGCGGCAGGTTCAGGGGCAAGCTCCTCATCTGAGTCTGCGGGTGAGGCAGCTGGGTTGAAGGAAGAGATAGGTGTAGCCACTACCAGCTCCATGAGGCTGTTGATGTTGTTGTCTGTCCAGCCTCTGCCCTTGATTAGTTTGTCGGTGGTGGCCTCTAGGACAGCAGCGCAGCGGCAGAGAAGAGTGATCGTGAACGGTAGGCAAAGACGGGAGGCGGAGCGGAATGTGCAGTCCAATATGCTGTCCCTCATATAGCGGCCCACGTTGATAGGCCGGTCGTGCATGATCGAGTGAATGAGAGCCAGCCGCTGCTGGTTCACCGTCGTGTGATGGGAGGACGGCATGATACGCTTCTTGATGAAAGCGTTCCACAGCTTTGCTTCTGGGAGCAGCTGCCCCCTTTTGACAGAGTTGGGGTTCTTTTTGCTCGTTGTCCATGTTGTTCCTTCCTCCGTCACCTCCGCCATGACAGCACTGTAGGCGGCAGCATCGAGGGTCTCTAGGAATTGCTGGTGGGCGTCATCGTCGGGGCCAAAATATAGGCCATACATGTGATTGATGCTGTCAGCTGTAAATGGCACTTCTACCCCGCGGACGGTGACTGACGTTGCCGTTCTGCTATCGATGGCAGCATAAAACTCCCTCACCAACGTGTCGTTTAGTTCTGCCGGTTGTTCGGCGAACTGCTCCCATAACAAGTTCCTTATTGCCTTCGCTATGAATGGTCGGAGCCCCATGTTCGGTGCTTTTGCGGATGTAGATGAAGCCCCTTTCCTCCCGTAATTCCTTGGTTTCGAAGGGCGTTGCTGCTGCTGAAGAAGAGGCTGAGGCAGCACTACGGCGAGTCTGTCTAGACGACATATTAGTTGCAAGGGTTGTGAAAATAAAGAAAGCAAATGAAAATGAGAGGAGAAAGCAAGTAAGAATAAGCAGAAGTGAGGAAAAATGAAAGTGAAAACGGGGTTTTATAGCAGTCGAGGATCTGCCCATTTAATGCCGTAACGGCAGGCGTGAATAACGGAGCGAATGTTGAGGTTTGGCGTGTCTGACGCGTCTGCCACGCATTTATGCGTCTGTTATGCGTCTGCCACACGCTTCTGCGTCTGCCGTGTCAGTTTGTTGACAGCCTGTCTTATCCGTCTGCGGCGGCAGCCGAAACGACAGGTTTCAATAAATGGGCTTTGTTGGTCTGATGGATGGATGGTGGGCTTGGGTCACTTCTTCTTTTCTTCTTGACTCCTTTATTTCCTAAAAAAAGAAAATAATAAAAATTATTCAAATAAAAATAAACCTTATTGCCTAATAAATAATAAATAATAAAAATAAATAAAAATAAAAATTAGGTTAAATTAGGGATGCCTTGTGGGGCATCTCTTAAAGTAACCACTTCCTGTATTCCTGGGGCTTCAGTCCCCTGATAATGCTTGAGGCGCTGTCCGTTGACTTTGAATTGGTGCCCGTCTTTTAATGATTGGATCGTGATGGCACCATGGGGAAAAACTTGTACCACTTGGAACGGGCCGGACCATCTAGATTTTAGCTTCCCTGGGAAGAGTTTCAGTCTAGAATTGAACAACAACACAAGCTGCCCTGGGCAGAACTGTCGTGGCAGCAACTTCTTGTCATGCCACTTCTTTGTTTTCTCCTTGTATATTCTTGCATTGTCGTAGGCCATTGTCCGTATTTCTTCAATTTCATTCAAATCTAACAGCCTTTTCTGGCCTGCCTTGTCCAAGTCCATATTCACTGCCTTGATTGCCCAGTATGCCCTGTGCTCTATCTCGACAAGCAGATGACAGGTTTTCCCATAGATCAAACGGTATGAAGACATGCCCAATGGAGTTTTAAAAGCTGTCCTATATGCCCATAATGCATCATTTAGAAGTAAAGACCAATCTTTCCTAGTTGGCTTAACCATCTTCTCAAGAATATTCTTTACTTCCCTATTGGATATCTCAGCCTGTCCATTGGTCTGTGGGTGGTATGTTGTCGCGATCCTGTGCTTGACACCATATTTCTTCAAGGCGGCAGCAATTACCCTATTATCAAAATGTCTCCCTTCATCACTGATAATCGCCTTAGGAATGCCAAATCTAGAAAAAAATGTTTTTATGTAAAAACTTTTGGACCGTCTTGGCATCATTCTTTTGAGTGGCGATAGCTTCAACCCACTTGGAGACATAATCCACTGCTAGGAGGATGTATAAATTTCCACATGAAGATGGAAAGGGTCCCATAAAATCAATCCCCCAAACGTCGAAGATCTCGACTTCTAGAATGTTCTGCAGTGGCATCTCGTTTCTCCTCGAGATGTTACCTGTCCGCTGGCACCTGTCACAGTTCTTGTAGAAGTCCTGTGCATCCTTATACAGTGTCGGCCAGTAGAACCCTGACTGCAACACCTTGGCAGCAGTTTTATTGCCTCCTAAGTGACCTCCATATTGTGAAGCATGACAGTGATGGAGAATGTCTTCTTGCTCTTCTTGTGGTACGCATCTCCTTATAACCTGATTTGCACACATTTTGAAGAGAAGAGGTTTGTCCCAATAATAATGCTTCACATCATTTTGGAACCTCTTCCTGGCTTGATAATTAAGATCAGAAGGCAATATTCTGCTAACTATAAAATTAACGAAATCAGCATACCAGGGAAGTTCAGAAGACTTACCTGCCGCCATGGCTGTTGCGGCAGCGATTGCGGCAGCAAAGAGCTGCTCATCTGGGAAGGTCTCCAGTATATGTGTCTCATCTATTGGCAGACTCTGTCCCGTCTCCAACCTTGACAAGTGGTCTGCCACTTGATTTTCTGTCCCTTTCTTGTCCTTGATCTCAAGGTCGAATTCTTGCAATAGCAGGATCCACCGTATCAATCTAGGTTTTGCATCCTTCTTTGCGAACAAATACTTAAGGGCAGAATGGTCTGTGTGCACTATTACTTTCGTCCCAAGTATGTAAGAACGAAACTTGTCAATGGAGAATACCACAGCTAACAGCTCCTTTTCTGTGGTGGTATAGTTCACTTGGGCGTCATTTAATGTTTTGCTGGCATAATATATGACATGAAACAGCTTGTCTCTGCGCTGCCCAGGTGCTGCCCCGACAGCATAGTCACTAGCATCACACATAATCTCAAATGGCTGCGTCCAGTCTGGTGGCTGTACTATGGGGGCTGTAACCAGTTTTTGCTTCAGAACCTTGAATGCTTCAGTACATTCATCATTAAAGTCAAAGGGTCGGTTCTGCTCCAAGAGATTGCATAAGGGCTTCGTGATTTTTGAGAAGTTAGCGATAAATCTCCGATAAAACCCAGCATGCCCTAAAAAACTCCTAATGCCCTTGACTGTGGTCGGCGGCGGCAGCTTCTCGATCACTTCTATTTTTGCCCTGTCGACTTCTATCCCACGGCAGCTAATCTTATGGCCTAGGACTATCCCCTCATCCACCATAATGTGGCATTTTTCCCAATTTAAGACCAAGTTTGCTTTTTCACATCTTTCAAGTACCTTTTGTAAATTGCCTAAACAACTCTCAAAATTATCTCCAAAGACGGAAAAATCATCCATAAATATCTCAAGGAAGTCCTCCACCATGTCGGAGAATATAGCCATCATACACCTTTGGAAGGTGGCGGGTGCATTACATAGTCCAAATGGCATTCTCCTAAATGCGTACGTTCCGTAGGGGCATGTGAAAGTCGTTTTTTCTTGATCCTCCGGTGCGATAGCAATTTGATTGTAACCTGAGTAACCATCAAGAAAACAATAGTAAGGTTTACCCGCTAATCTATCAAGCATTTGATCAATAAAGGGTAAAGGAAAGTGGTCCTTTCGGGTAGCTTTGTTAAGCTTCCGGTAGTCCATACAAACCCTCCAACCGGTCACAGTCCTGGTTGGGATTAACTCATTGTTCTCATTGGTCACCACGGTCATTCCTCTTTTCTTGGGAACGCATTGCACCGGGCTCACCCATTTGCTGTCGGAGATGGCGTAAATAATACCAGCATCTAACCATTTGATTATTTCCTTACGCACTACCTCCTTCATCGCATGGTTAAGCCGCCTTTGGGCATCTATAGTCGGGTTATGCTCTTCCTCTAGAAGAATTTTGTGCATGCATAACGCCGGACTAATGCCTTGAATGTCAGCGATCGTCCATCCAATTGCCTTTTTGTGCTGCCTCAACATGTCGATTAGCTGTCGTTCCTGTTCCTGCGGCAGCTTAGAAGAGATGCTTACGGGCAACATATCATTGGAACCAAGAAAAGCATATTTAAGCTGCCCTGGCAGGGGATTCAGTTCTAAGGCAGGTGGTTCAACAATAGATGGCTTTTGGATTAAATGGTTATCCGAAGTGTAATTCAAAGGTTCGAATAACTTACCTGGGCGATTGCCTATCCAGTTCACCTCCTCCTGATCTTCAGTATCAGAGTCAGAGGAGTTGCTGTCGTCGGTGCTGTCGTCGGTGCTGTCGTCGTCGCTGTCGTGACAGGCCTGTAGGTGGCTGCCGTGGCAGTGACCGAATTGAATATCGTGACAGCCCGACCTGATGCAGGGTTGATCAAGGGTAACATCAGTGATAGCCTTGCATTCCTCGTCCACATCAGCGTGTTTCATCGCTTGGAGAACATTCAACTTAATCTCTTGATCGTTTACTCGCATGGTGAGTTCTCCTTTCTCCACATCAATCAGTGATCTTCCCGTGGCTAAGAAGGGCCGCCCAAGGATGATTGGTGCATTTTCGTCTGCTTCACAATCTAAAACAAGAAAGTCAGCAGGGAAAATAAACTTATCCACTCTTACCAAAATATCTTCGATTTTTCCCTCTGGATGAACGTAAGAGCGGTCTGCCAGCTGCAGAGTTACTGTCGTGGGCCGCGCCTTCCCAATACCTAGTTTCTGAAAAACAGATTTGGGCATTAGATTAACACTAGCACCAAGATCACAAAGTGCCTTACCCACGAATTTATTTCCGATTATGCAAGGTATGATGAAGCTCCCCGGATCCTTCTTTTTCTGGGGTGGCTGCCGATGAAGAATACTCATGCAACCTTCTGTCATCTTTACCGTTTCAAACTCCCCAAGTTTAGATTTCTTCGACATAACATCCTTGAGAAATTTAGCATAACCGGGCATTTCCCTAACGGCATCTAACAATGGAATATTAATATGAACCTGCTTAAAAATATCATAAATCTTTTTAAGTTGAGATTCATGCTTAGCTTGCTGTATCCGTTGAGGGAAGGGTGGTGGGGGACGGTAATCAGCAATGCGTCCTTCCCACTGCATGCGAATCTGAGGACGATATTCATCTTTTTTCTCCTCTGTCGCTTCTGCTGTCGTGACAGGCTCATCGGCAGCAGTCTGTTTATCACCTGTCGGAGCAGCTTCCTCGGCAGGTTTATCCAAGGCAGGTTCTTTTACTATTTTAGCTTCCTTTTCCGGCCATGGTAGTTTCTTCCCACTCCTAGTAGTAATCGCCTTACATTGCTCATGTGTGGGTGGTCTAGCATTTTCAGTATTGCTAGGAAATCCTCCATTCTGCCTTGGCTTAATATGTTGCGACACCTGACCAATTTGTGTCTCCAGAGATTTCAAAGTGGCTTCATGATTTGTCATCCTCATCTCTGTTTTATCCATGAAGTTCTCTGTCTTCTTGACAAACTGATTCATATTCTCAATATAAGTACCGGTTTGAGACATGAAAGTGGCCAGAGTCTGTTCCAATATACTGCTCGTGGCAGCTGGTGGCTGCTGTTGCTGCGGCGGCGGCGGATTCTGCGGCAGCTGCTGTCGCGTCAACAGTCTAGGACCTCCCTGATTCTGATTATGTGCTTGAGGATTCAGGGCATTGTTGGGATTACTCCAGGAAAATTTGGGATCCTTCCTCCAATTGGGATTATAGTTGTTGGAGTTATAATTTTGCTTGTAGTTTCCAACATATTTTCCCTCTTCTACATTTATTGGGCACTCATCCCGACTATGATTTCCCTCACAGATATCGCATACTTCCTCAACAACAAATCCTTGTAAACTATCATCATTTAATAACCTTTTCATTGCTTTAGTAAGGAATGCTACCTGTGATTTCATCGTGCTGTCGGCTTCGTAGTCCTTGACAGCAAGTACCCGTTTACCCCCTCTTCTTGCAGTCGGAAACTGCTCCTCATTCTTGGCCAGATTTTTCAAAACTTGCAAAGCCTCGTCCGGATCCTTATCCAATAGTAATCCATTTGCTGCTGAATCAATTCGGATGCGAGTTTGTAGGTTGGCAGCATTATAGAACTTTGTAACCTGATTCCAGACGGGGAATCCATGCATTGGGCAGTTTCGAAGAAGAGTAGTAAATCTGTCCCAGGCCTCGTGCATCGGCTCATCATCTTCCTGTTGAAAAGTAGCAATTTCGTTATGTAACCGCTCAGCTAAATGCGAAGGATTAAAACGAGATAAGAATTCACGAGTTAGATCTGCCCAAGTCATAATTGAACCCGGCGTAAGTTTATTCCACCAAGTTTTAGCTCTGTCCCTCAATGAATGAGGAAATAACCGAAGCCTCAGTATCTCCGGACTAACTCTTGGCAGTCTAAACGAGCCACAGATCTCCTGGAACGTCTTGAGATGCTCTCTAGCATCCTCTGTCACAGCACCACTAAACTGCCCAGCATTGTTGATCATACTAAACATGACAGGCTTAAGCTCGAAGTTATCAACATCAATATCTGGCAGCGTGGTCTCCAGCTCTACATGATCGTTCAGCATGTAGTCACGACATGACCGTCGTTCGGCTGCTGCGGGCGGGTCACCAACAGGCGGCATACCATCACCAGCGGGCGGATTACGGGCCATCTTCTCTAGCTGTTCCTCAAGGTATTCGTTTCTGTCTAAAAGTCGGCGAAGTTGTTTCTTGAGATTGAAGGAACGTTCAACTTCTGGATCTAATGGATATTCAGGATCTTCACCTCTTTTAGATCTGCGCATAAACAAGAAAACCTCGTGAAAAGCGAGAGTTGAAAGCACAAAAGAAAAAATAGAAAAAGAAAAAATAAAAACAAAAACAAAAACGAAAAGTGCAATATAAGAAAGGTGTAGTTATGTTGCCAATCCCCGGCAACGGCGCCAAAAACTTGTTGCGTGTAAAATAGTCTATCGCAATTGTAGTGCAAGTATACACGACGCAAGTAGTAAAGTGATACTAAGTATCGGATATCGTCTCCACAGGGATTGGGCTAATGACTTCACCTAATTTCACTGCACGAAGTAAAGGGAATAGTTAAAAAGATTGTCACGAGAATATTAAAGTAAACGTAAATAAAAAAAGTAGAAATATCAAGAGAGAGAGAATGGGCTGGTATTGAATTGCTCAGTAGTGCAGGTATTGCAATGCTTAGGAATTCCAGTTCTGTCGTCGCGCCCGTCGCCGACAACACCTGTCGCGGCGGCTGTCCGTTAGTTGTCGCGGCAGCGAACACACCAACTCCGTACTCCAAGTTTGGCAAGAATCTCAGATCTGCCTTGGCCTATCCCTAGGTCCAAGTCTGTCGATGATCACGTCTTTGATGATACCTCCCGGCGTGAATCGAAGGATGAACACCGATGTGTATGAATTCTTCCTTAGCCACTTAACCTCGCCCTATCCCTAGGCACGAGATGGTTCAACTATAAACTAGAGAACGCGCTTTTATCTCTTTCGTATACTTAACTCTCCCGATGCTAAGTAAATAGATAACCTCACAATGCTCTCCCGATGCTCTTGCAAGATATTAAAACCGAAATAAGAGAACTTGAAGTTTATTTTATTGAACTTGGAAAATCCTAAAACAAAACAACCCTTGCAACTACTTTACAAAACAACCCGTGGCCCTAGGGGGTTTTTAGAACATGTCGACGACGGGTAAACGGCGGAGGGGTTTAGGTTATCGGTTATGGGGTATGATCATCCTAGGTTAAATCTATGCCCTTATATAAGCTTTGGGCTCAAGTATTCTAAGTTAACAAGGATTACAACTTTAATGAAAAGTAAGATTCTATTAAATGCTTAATCTCTAAGGATTCCTACTTTTCAGCTGCCTCCTTGTTTCATGGGAATTCCTCTCCTTGAGATTTGGCTTGACATATCTTTCGATCCGGGGCTTGGAAAAATATTTGGCTTTCACACGACAGACGAGCAGATTTTTCTCTATCTATCGAGGTCCACTTGACTTTTCCTCTTCATAAGGCTGCTGTCACCTTGCTGTCACGACAGGTCCATGGCAGCTTCGTCGTCATCGTCTGCTTGTCCAGTTCAGCTCTTCTGCTTCTCTGCCCTGCGCCTGCCTTCTTCGTCAACCATGGCCGCAACCTGCAAAATCAGCCATCTTTTAGTAGAATCCGTGCCTTTAGTGAATTTGTGATGTTTTACTGTAAACTGACCTAAATGCAATGCAATGATGCTTGAATGCAGCAGAAATATGGGTTAAAATGGGTGTAAATAATAGAACTTTTACACACTCAACAATTCTCAGTCCCTTGGTCGTGATGGCCTCGCCCCGGATTACCACCTCTGCGTCTATGATCATGATGAGGTTTCCTATCCTTGTGCCTCTTGGCACGATCTCTGTCACATTCAACAATCCTCTTTCTTGAACTAGATCCACCCTTGCGATCCGCAAGTCCCAAAGACTGTTCGATGTCCTTGGCCCTAGCGACCAACACATCAAAATCTGTATAGTCGGAAGCCAATATGTAGGTCTTCACTTCCTGAACCAACCCATAACAGAAACGCTCACAACGTTCCGCCTCAGTGGGAACTAACTCAGAAGCATACTGACTCAGACGTACAAACTGCACCTCATAGTCGGATACGGTCAAGCCACCCTGAACGAGAGCCATGAACTCTCTCTTCTTCTCATCTAGGTATCGAGGACCTAGGTACTTCTTACATAAAGCAACCCTGAAGAACTCCCAAGTAACCTCGGCATCTGGCATACCCGTAGTAATGGTAGTCCACCAAGTGTAGACATCTCTCTGAAGCAAAGAGACAATGCAACCTAGCTTATGCGTTTTAAAACACTCCATCTGACTCAAAATATGAACTATGCTCTCAAACCATGCCTCTGAACCCTCGGGTGACAACCCACGGAACTCAACCCCGCCCAAGCTATAGAGTCGCTCTAACAGTAAGCCAGAACCTGCATCTTGAGGCAGTGCTGCAACCGAACACCCGCTAAAGCTGTCTGAATAGGTCCGGCTATAGCCTAAATCAACGAATCCACATCAATACCGGCCTGTCCCTGACCAGCCTGGGGTCCAACACCTTCCATATTCGCTCCACCCCCGGAGGAGGAAAGTTATTTCCTCGCACATCCTCAACATTCTCAATCCGCTCAACCCTCGAATTATCCATCCTCGGCCTTCCCATCGGTCTTACGATGCTAACAGATGCAAAGCTAAACAACAAACACAACAAGTGAAATGATTTGGGGCCAGCAAGGAACAAGGTCCAAGGTGCTCAAGTCCTTAAACTTAAAATCACTTGCAATAATAGTATACTAGCAATGGGTGCCTTTAACTATTTCTCAACCAACACAAAGATAGCCACAAGCATGCTTACAATCACCATGCAATCACAATCAACAAGCTTACACCATAAAAATTACCCCACTTACCTTTCGACTTGCGGAAACTCAACAAACCTAGGCAAAACCTAGGCTCTGATACCAACAAATGTAACCCCCTCGACCCGGCCTAGCCGCTAGACCGCATCGAATGGGTTACACGGGGAAAACCGAAGTGAAACCCATTAAGGCTCCACTCCGATTAGTAACCCTAGAAAATTTCTTTTAAAGTTATCTTGTCTAGATGCATTATTTATATCCTATATTAGAGGACACGCAGCGGAAAACACACACGGATACGAAACAAGCAAAACAGACAATTTATATAACCCCTTTTAGTTTTTATAACAGGTCTTATCGATACGCCTGTACTTGGTCAATACCCCAAGTCAAACCTAGGGAAATTGTATCGATACCCACAAGGAGAGTATCGATACACCCTCAACGGTCAACTTTCCCTTGGTCAACTACGAAGACCGTACCGATACTCTCAGGACTCGTACTGATACGCCAAAATCTCATCAATTTCTCAGATTTCCAGGGAGCATTTTGCGTATCGATGCGCCCCCGCGTACCGGTACACCTTGCCCAAAACAAGGGACCATATCGATACCGCCCTTGAGCATATCGATACGCCCTGCCCTGCAAAACTGGTTTTAGCTGTTAAAAGCACAAAGTTCTCGACACTAGAGGCATTTAACAAGCGTCTAAGCAACATACAAACACACATACATTACAAGACTTCCATGGATAAACATATAAAGCATTTTAAACACTTAACGATGCAACAACCACCAAGACAAGATTCTTAAAGGTAACAAGCATACATAACATTCACCAACATATCCGAAAGCTAAACAAAGGCATAAATCATCATGGCATAAGGCAATACAAGCCCCACACATCTAAGCAAACTTGTCTAAGCAAAAGAGAACATGCCAACAACATTTCAGAATATAAAGGTCCTCCGTACTCATCCGTCTAGTAAAAACATAACTTCCAGTGGAATCTCACATCACCGTACTCCTCCTTAGTGGAATCTAACACCACTAAGGCCACGCACGAATTTTACCTCGAGTGCACTCTAATCATATTGATCGATCAATTATATACGGTAACAACTCAACATATTCAATATACTCATTCCAACCACAAGCATTACCGATGCTGGAAACACTTACCATGTCCAAACTTTCATGCAAAGCATGTACTCACAATGCAAGTATAATCACAAGACATAAGTCTCAACATGTATAACAATGCAACCAACACAATATCAACGTGACATGTTCACATTGCATCAAGAATCATAACACACAGATTAATTGCATAAACCTTTTAAACTTACTCTTGTGCTTGGATTGGACTTTCAAGCTCAATCCAAACTCCCAAAACATTCTCTTAACCACGATAAGGCTTTTACAATGATCCACTCACCAGCCAACACACAAACGATGTCCAAGATGCTGAATCAAGCCTCCAAACTACCCAGATTTCTGTCCACAAAGCCCGAATCTAATTCCTCTATTTTGGGCAACCCAAAACTGAACATTAGAACCCAAATACACTCACAAACACAACAAAACCCAGAACTCAACAATCTTGCAACAACACACATCGATTCAAGCTCAAATTTCACCCGAAACATTATCAACTCAGTCTCAAACTACTTGCAGCCATACCTAACAAATTTACCATAAAAATATACCTTTTAGCATCCCTAAACATCAGCCCAAAGCTATCAAACCTTCAACTATCATTTAGACCCAAAACCCATCCAAAAACTCAAGATTTTCAACTCCCAAAATCACCCACAATACCCATTTCGGGTTTTCTTTAAGAACCCACCATTTCCATGTTATTTTAGCAATAAAACAAAGTTAAAACACACCCAAACTCAGCCATAACCAACCCAAACGAAAAACCTATAAACCTCCTTTCATTTCAAACCAAACTTAAAAAATCAAAACAAGTTTAATCCATGAGTTTTGCAAAAATCTTAGCATTTAGGACTCAAGGGAGATAAAACCAAGTTAAGGGGCCATTTACCTTGAAGAAATCACTTGGATTGAAGTGTTGAAACCAATGGAATAGTGAAATGGGTTTTTGTGTGAAAGTAACGTTGGGAGAAAGTTGAGGAAGAAGATAGCTTTTCAAAAAAAATCCCCTTTTCTTTATTTCTTTTTGTGGGAAAAATTCCCATTTTACCCCTTTGATAAAAATCAAGATTTTCCATTTAAAAATAGTTTCAAAATTAACCTAACCCGAAACGGTTTAACTAATTCGATTATTTCCCAACCCTAAACTCGGGGCGTTACACAGCAACCGGTCTCATCATAGAACTAACACATACTTATACTTTCTCATTTTGAATTCATAATCCATCATAACAAACGTAGAACTAAAAACATAATAAGTCTACCTGCTATGTGCTCAAATGCATCCTCATAACCATCACAAACTCCAATGACATCTACAAACCCTTGTCGTCTAATCTCGAATCTAACTGATCACCACTTTGAGCGCATGCCTACCTCTACTAGCAATACCAGAAGCGGTTGACCTAAACTTCTCTCAACTCCATTAGGTGTTGCACGAACAAAACAGTAGATGGATGTGGACAAACTCTTAGGTAATGTTCTTGAGGACAACATTTAAAACACCCTTTTTTCCTTCGACTATACCTTCAAGAAATTACATTCAGGAATTGGGCGGAGAACTTTTGAACTACCTACGCTGCCAACTGAAACTTTAACTACTATTGGTTTTACACTCCGATAACTCTAAGAAATAAAATCATTTATAGGCCTCTTTTCAAACAAGTTGACAAAACTTGGTTGAGAAAATATATTGAATTGATTCCTGACTTGATCAAAGTTTTTTTTGTTGAAATTTCTCATCTTTCATGAGTGCATCTATCCTCTCAACAGTCATAGCTCAACCAACTAGATCGTTGAACACCTTATACATATGCGTAGCATCACCTTTTCGAATCGATAGGCGAAGTCCATTCAAAAACCAATCATACTTATATTTCTCATTTGTAACCACACATGAACATATTTGATCATCCCCAAAATTCTATCACATAGTCGTTAAATGTAATATTGTTATGTTTCAAATTCCTAAAACCTTCTCGACACTTCACTAGATACTTCACCCTCACATGTCAATCCTCATTATAACAAATATCACTCTAATTTTATGTCTAACAACATAAGACAGATGGTTACTATTAGAAGCAACAATACGACCTCAACAAATCGTAACACAAGGATTTTTACGCGGTGGCACAATAACTATCTACTAAAGGTAATAACCTAGATTCATATTCAGTACTGGAGTCTGAGTCTCGGATTTAAAACATATTAAAAATAGTAAAGTAAAAATCAAGTGAAATTGTAGTAAGCATTTTAGAAAATTCTCATTTATCTAAAAATATTTCCTAATGCATGCAGAAGTCGAGACATTTGAAAACAACAATTGGAAGTCTCACAGTCCAAGGGTTGAACCTGACTCTGATACCAATAAATGTTACCCCCTAAACCCAACCCAGAAGAAATGGCCTGAATCTAGAAAGTCGTTATTGAAAACTTGTCCCTCAAGTTATAAATCTTATGTTTAAATATTTTAAAGCACCAAATTATTCTTAAAAGTAAATATAATCATTAACACCTCTGTTATAAAATGTAATCGTATAAACATTATTCCGATAATTTGATTGAATATCCGAAAATAGCTTTAAATATACATGCATCCAATAAAACCCAAAATATAAACAATACCGAAAGTTTGAATTTGACAAAACGGACAACGCATACGGGCTCAAGATGTTGAAAAAGTTCAAAATAAAGGTTGTATAAAAAGTCAACTCTAACCATCAAATTCAAATGTCAATGGTCAACGATCAACTTAGTCAAAAGTCAAAGGTTTGGGTCCGGTTCAGTTAACGGTCAACAACAGGTTTATGGTCAAAATCGGGTTAGGTCCAGTTCATGGTCTAGTTCAGATCACAAGCTTAGTTCGGTCCAACATACAGGTTCAGATCATCCATCGGTTCTCATCTAGTTTGGGTCACATACGGGTCTGGCCATACACATATAGATTGGGTTCTTCAACCAAACCTATACACACAGCCCACTACCCTTTTAGGTTTTGCAGAACCCAAACAGCAACGACGATACAACCACGCAACAGCGAGATGAAAAACGATGGCGCAACTATGCGATGATAAGATGAACGACATCGATAGAAGACGACAACGTCGGTATAAACTCAACTACAAAGACGACGAGAGGGTTACCAAAGGTCGTAAACACAACGACAAGGTCGATCATGACCACACTTGCCTACATCTCAGTTCGAACATCAAAACACATGGGAAACGAATGTAGCAGATAACAGCGGGGCCCGAGAATTGATGTGTATTCGAGTCATAGGAGCTAGTAATCGCCGATATGCTCATATTGGTGACGTTATTGTTGCTGTGATCAAGGAAGCAGTACCAAATACACCTCTAGAAAGATCAGAAGTGATCAGAGCTGTAATTGTACGTACTTGTAAAGAACTCAAACGTGACAACGGAATGATAATACGATATGATAACAATGCTGCAGTTGTCATTGATCAAGAAGGAAATCCAAAAGGAACTCGAATTTTTGGTGCGATCGCCCGGGAATTGAGACAATTAAATTTCACTAAAATAGTTTCATTAGCTCCTGAGGTATTATAAGACGAGACCCCAATATAGTTATAGTATTTAAATTAGAGTATTTAAATGACATAGATTAATTAGTAGATTGTGTCTCACGTATATACCTTTACTAAGTAAAAAAAAAAGAACACGTTGGTTATATCAAAATTCGGGAGCAACAAAAATTTTACTTTACAATGGGTAAGGACACTATTGCTGACATACGAGGTAGACAACTTACCAAAAATAAATCTGAGAGAGGTTGACAGCAGAGCACTGCGATGAACAAAAAACTGAAGGGTTCTTTTCCACTTTCCAAGAAAATAGCAACCGACGAGAGAGATCTGAGAGAAGGGATTTGGTTAGACGCCGAAGAGGATTCGAATGGTGTTGGCGGCACTCTAGATGGAAGGCGCTAATGCCCTCATCAGAGCTTGATCAAAATAGAAAGTGGAAGGGTATGTTACTTACGAGACATAGAAATAGGGGAAGGTCGATTGATTTCCTACTGTTTCTGAGCAAACGACGGCTGATAAGGGGAAACTAGGGGTTGGGTTGTCTCGCGAGATGATGACCGACGAGGTGGTGTTGGCAGTGTGCAACAGGGATGGCGAGGCAAGCTCGATCAGAGCTTCATCGGAAATGGTGAGATATGAGGTGTTATCTTGACAAAATGAATGGGAGAAGGGCGCAGTTGTTGATAACTTAAGGGTCTGTTTGTTTCACTGAAAACTGTTTTCGGAAAATGAATTCTGGAAAATGAACTACAGTTGTTGGAAAACTAATTGCAGAAACCATTTTCCGGTGTTTGGATGAAGTTGTACAATTCATTTTACACTGTTTGGTAGAGTTTCCTGAAAATTTCATGAACAATCCACAAACAAGCATCGATAATGGTAAAAACAAGTTCCAACCAAAACATGGTTTAATGTTTAGGTTAATGTTTAGGGTTTAGAATAGCATTTGTGGTTTATGGTTTAGACTAATATTTAGTGTTTATGGTAGCATTTAGGGATTAGTATTTAAGGTATAGATTTAGGGTTTAGATTAGTGTTTATGGTTTAGGGTTTATGGTTTATGTTAGTGTTTAAGGTTTATGGTTTAGGTTGATGGTTAGGGTTTAGGGTTTAGGATTTAAGGTTTTACGATAACATTTAGGGTTCATGGTTTAGTGGTTAGGGTTTGTAGTAGCATTTAGAGTCTATGGTTAGTGTTTAGGGTTTAGGGTTTAGGGTTTAGCTTTTAGTGTTTAGGGTTTAGGTTATCATTTAGAGTTTAAGGTTTATGTTAGTGCTTAGTGTTTAAGGTTTAGTATTTATGTTAGCATTTAGGGTTTAGGGGTTAATGTTTATTGTTTTGGGTTTATGTTAGTGTTTAAGGTTTATTATTTAAAGGTTAGGGTTTATGTTAGGGTTTAGTGTTTAGGTTAGTGTTTAGGTTTTAAGGTTTATTGTTTATATTAGTATTTAAGGATTAGGGTTTATATTAGTGTTTATTGTTTATGGTTTAGTGTTTATGTTAGTGTTTATTGTTTATGGTTTAGTGTTTATGTTAGCATTTAGGTTTTATGGGTTAGTGTTTAAGGTAAGTGTTTATGTTAATGTTTGGGTTTAATATATATGGTTTAACATTTAGGGTTTAAGGTTTATGTTAGTGTTTATGTTAGCATTTAGTGTTTATGGTTTAACATTTAGGGTTTAGGGTTTGTGTTTATGATACATCATTTAGGGTTTTGTGTTTATGGATCATTGTTTATGGTTTAGGGTTATGTTAGTGTTTATGGTTTAACATTTAGGGTTTAGAGTTTTGTTTTAAGGTTTATGGTTTATGTTTATGATATAACATTTAGGGTTTTGTGTTTATAGATTAGTGTTTATGGTTTAGTGTTATGTTAGTGTTTAGTATATATGTTTTAGGGTTTAGCATTTAGTGTTTAGGGTTTAAGTTAGGGTTTAGGGTTTATTATTTATGTTTTATAGTTTAGGGTTTAAGTTCTCATTTAGGGTTTAAGGTTTATGTTAGTGTTTAGGGTTTAGGGTTTGTTGTTAGTGTTTAGTGTTTATGTTACTATTTAGGGTTTGTGTTAGTGTTTAGTGTTTACATTAATATTTAAGGTTTAAGGGTTTGTGTTTAGGGTTATGTGTTTTAATGTTTAGTGTTTAACATTTATTGTTTAATGTTTGGGGTTTGGGGTTTAAGTTCTCGTTTAGGGTTTAAGGTTTATGTTAGTGTTTAATGTTTGGGGTTTGTTGTTAGTATTTATGTTAATATTTAAGGTTTAGGGTTAGTGTTAGTGTTTAGTGTTTATGTTAACATTTAAGGTTTATGGGTTTGTGTTTAGGGTTAGGGTTTTAATGCTTAGGGTTTAATATTTATTGTTTAATGTTTGGGGTTTAGGATTTAATGTTTATGGTTTAAGGTTTAGGGTTTAGTTTTTATGTTAGTATTTAGGGTTTAGTTTTTATGTTAGTATTTAGGGTTTAGGTTTTAAGGTTTAGGGTTTAGGTTAGTATTTGTAGAGAGAATGGGAGGAAGGAAAGCGACTTACCGAAAATCAATGGGTAAGTCATTTTACACTAAAACAAGGTCTGTTTTCCATTGACTGTAGTTGGTTTTCCTTTGACTTTTTCATTTTCCATGAACCAAACAGCGGAAAGTCATGAAAACGTTTTCAGGAAAACCAATTACAGGGAAACAAACAGACCCTAAATGACATTTGAACTGGCTATTAGGTTGTAAAGGTTGATTAAATACCCTAAACAAAAGTATAAATCTCACCACAAGGGTCTCTAATAACTCACGCTTTACATATTAAACCCCATCATTTAGATTTTATTCAATTGGGTCATTGATTTCAATTAAAAACAAGATTGATTTTCCTGAATTGGACTTAGGGTTTTTGATCTAAATTCCCAAATCATAGCATACACTAATTAGGGGTTTTGAAATTAGGATTTTCCAAATTGGGGAAATTTTGGGGGTGTTACACTTTAAATATATAAATGGAAAAGGGCAAAAGATTTATTTGACTAATATTTAAAGTAAAAATGTGATTAAATGTTATTACACCAAATTCTTTTTGAAGGGACTCGGCATGGCTCTGTCCTTGCCTACTTATAATAAAATGTGTAACGTCACTGTTTTTTATACTACATGACGTGTTCTTTTCATTCCGATGTAGGATTAATGTTTCCGCCTCTTTCTAAGACATGACGTGCGCTCGTCTAATTATAATTTAAGTTTTATATGATTTTAACATAAAAAGTATAGTTTATCTAAAAACTTGTTTTTTAAGAATTAGTTCTAAATAAGCTACTTATTTAAATTTAATTTTTTATATCTAAGATTATTATTATTATTATTATTATTATTATTATTATTATTATTATTATTTACATGAAGAATTATTTTAAAAAATATTTTAAATGTTAAATTAGTCAAAAAAAAGTTTTTAGTTTATTTACTTTAATAATACAATTAGTTATGATGTGTTATTAGGACACTGGAAAGTTAAGGTTAGCCGTTCTTTTCTTTTTTACATCGTCGTTCTCCTCATTTTCTTTTCACATAGTTGATGACGACACTAATCTCTACTTATTGTCAATTGTTAGTGATTTTATTTATTTATTCATTGTTCCCAATAAGAATTTTCTATTTCGGATTCCTCATTTTCACACATCTTGCGGTGTTTTATTTATCTATCTTTGTGTCATGATCTTCATTTACCTTGTATCATGATTTTTGTCTATCTTATGACACGATTCTTGTTTACCTTTGTGGTAATATAACCTTCAGGTAGTGTTCATCATCACGAACGTCCCTGATTAGGGATGGTCAACAATATCATATGGTTAGATCCATTTTGTGATAGTTTGTCGAAACTTTCAAAACTATTAACAGATAAGTATGCAAATTAAATTTGTCAACCACCTCTCCTACATCACTAATTAAGTTTCTAATTGAACAGAGACATAGAGATTTGATTACTGAATTTCTATGGATGATGAAGGATATAGTAAATGGAATGTTTTATTTGTTCTTTTTACGCTCTTTGGATTTTTTATGTTTTTTCTATCTTTCTGTAAGAGATTTCTTGGTGAACATAGTTGTAAACTTTATCTTCATATTTTGGGATGTGTTATGTTGTATCTTTTCTTATCTTTTATAAAACCCAACTTCTTATTTTTCGTTAAAATTATAATTTATCTAAAGAGTTTTTTTAACTAGTTTAGTTTAATCAAGTATGATTTTATATATTATTATTATTAGGCTTAATGCACTTCCCCTTAAACTTTACTTGTTTTTTCAAATTTCCCCCTAAAGTATTTTTGAACTCTTTTGCCTCCTAAACTTTACGCCATTACCCATATAACCCCAAAAACAGACGCCGTTTAAAAAAGTTTTAATAACTAATAAGAACACGCCACATCATCATTGTTTTATTATTTTTAGTATTTATGATAATAATTTTGAAATTATTTAAAATAAATAAATAATAATAAAATATAATTAAAAACGATAAACTAAATAAATCCCCCAAACTACCCATTTACCATCTTCCCTAAGTTCTCGACAGAGAAGAATGAAGAAAAACCCAGGGTTCCTAGTTAATCAATTCATATCTTTTGATTTTTTTTGGGTTTGATTTGTTATGTGAACGAATTGAGTACGTCTTTCAACCATGTCGACTAGAAGTTCAAAATCACGTTGTGAAGGAAATCTTGTTCACTGTGATTGTGGATTGAAATCTCTAATTTGCACTGCAACAGTTCTATAGAGCAAAGGGAAGCGATTCTATGGATGTGCTAGAGGACGGGATGTAAGTTATTTATTTGGGTTTAGTGTTGGTTTAATTATCGAATTACTTGAATGAATAATTTGAATTTTTTTCGTATTTGTAGAGCCGATGTAATTTTTTAGATGGGTTGACAATGATGATGGAAACTCAAATGAAAATGATGATTTGAGAAATCAAGTTCAGTTGTTATCGACTAAAAACAAAGAAATTCGAATTGAGAATGGTGAATTGAAGAAATTGGTGAAAAAGCTGGAGAAGTAAAAACTTGAATTTAAAGTTGAAACAAGAAGGTTGAAGAATGTTGCAATGATGTACAAGGCTTTTTTGATTATTTTCTTATTATGCCATGTTGTAATCAAGTTTTACATGTAAAATGATGAACTGAAATTGTTATGAATTGAAGATTGAAGAACTGAAATTATGTTATGTTATGTTATGTTATGTTATGTTATGTTATGTTATGTTATGTTATGTTATGTTATGTTATGTTGAAGAATGTTGTAATAATGTAGAATGATGAATAAAGAATGTTATGTGAATTGAAAAAATTGCTGTGTTATGTTGAAGAATGTTGCAATGATGTAAAATGATGAATAAAGAATGATACGTGAATTGAAGAAATTGTTGTATTATGTTGAAGAATTTTGCAATGATGCAGAATGTTATGTGAATTGAAAAAATTGTTATGTTATGAATTGATTTGAATATATTGGACTTACATTTGAAATTAATTTGATAGCAGTGTACATAAATTGCATAACACAAAAGATTGCATAATACAAAGGTTGCATAACATTTGAATTTAATTTGATAACAATGTACATACAGGAAATGGTCCCCAAAGGTTGCATAACACAAAATATGTTTTTTTTGGAACAATTACATAATATAACAACTTCCAAAGGTTGCATAGCACAAAAGATGTTAACAAAAGATCGTAAAATATATCAAATTCTCAAAGATTTCTTAAGCTTAAGTTCACCTCCATCTTAGGATTGATTTAGGAATTATGTTGTTGTAATTACTGGAAGTTGATGGTGTTGTAAACATGATTGCATGTTGGTTCACTAGTGCAGGGTGACTAGATTCAAATTGTTAACTCAATGGTGCAGACTGAGATAGGATTATAGGTTCAGACATAGCTACAAACTTCACTTGAAATTTGCTGTTAGGCCTCCTTACCATCATTTGACTTGGTCTGCCAGGCTACAAAAACAACGTAACATAATATTATAATTTAGTAAAAATTAAAAAAATGATGACTAATCTTATGAAGAATTACTTACATTTAGAATCTGCGTGCCTGTTTTTTCATTTGTGTATAGTCCAATGTCTTTCGTAATTGTCCTTCCTCTTGGTCCAAATGATGGTTTAGTCCATTATCTTCTACATGATGGTTTAGTTTTTGTTGTCCTACTTGAAGTATTCCCAAAATCAGGGGCTGCTGATTGTGAGGGATGAGTGGCTGCTAGTTGTGAGGTATTAAGGGCTGCTGGTTGAGAAGATGAGACTTGTGTGTTTGTTGAGACTGCTTTAGACTCTCGGCGTGAATGATTATTTGCTGGAAATAGGGCGTAAAAGATATTAGAAAAGTGTTAACACAATGCCAAAAAATCTATTGTGTGCAAGTATACGCGCTCTGCAAGTGATACAACGGTTAAGTTGAGTGTCGATCCCACAGAGATTGCGTTTGGAATTCAATCGCTTTGCTAATTACTTGTCTTGTGAAAAAGATGTTTTTGATGCATAGTGGTTTTGAAAGAGAATGAAAAGATAATGGAAGTACGAAAAGTAAATTAAAATGTTGGCAAGGAAGGTGTCTTAGCAAATGATGAGCATTGGAAAGGAATGCCTAATTTTCACGCTATTCATGCCATGTCAGTCTTTAATAAATCTTGTCTTGGCATTGTTTACCGAGCATATTTAAAGGTAGCAAAGCCTATGTTGATAGCATTTGCCTATATTAATCACGGAAAAACTCTTATATGTCTAGTGAATGTTTTTTCATAAATCAATTCAATTAAGTATCAATCTTTACTCTTGAGGGGTAGATTTCACTCCCGAAGTAAGTTCATCTACTTGAAAATCTTCTCTCAAAGCATCTCACCTCACTATCTAGCATCTGATCGTCGCCACCCAAGTCAGTTATGATATTGAGTTGCAATAGGCTAACTTTTCCAGTCGTTGCTTGGCAAAGTATTTTAAAAAGGGAGTGACAGCTGTCGCCTGGCAACACATACAAACATAGTAAACATGCCAGATAGGAAAAACAGTGCCGAGGTAGTGTCGATTTATTAAAAACTAAACAAAAACATAGCGTTTAATGCAACCACCCCTCACCAATTATGAAATTAGTTCATGGTGAGAGTATCAACCAAAAAACAATCATCGTTTTTAACAACCATCATAATTAAAACTAAGTAAAAATAAAATAACAACAATGAGGATGAGCTAAAAGAGGGTCTCTCGATGCAGCTCTTCACAACCAGGCTCTTAGTCGAATGTTAAACCTTATCTTTGATCACTCTCCAACTTTTTTCCGTGTGCTTCAATTTTGCTTTGGTCGGGTTTAAATAGGACTCCATGGATAGCCTAGGATTAGCTTGGATTTGAATTTGAATGTGCGAAGATAAGGGAGGTGATCATCTAATCCAACGTTTAAATCCTAAGGTCGATCGGATTATGGCTGACGTCATCATGCCATTGCTCTTCTAGCATCGCAGCTCGGCATGGTACTGCCAACCGCGCTTGCCACTGCTTGTCCGCTACTTTTTCAGAGATTGTTCCAATCTCTATTTTCTCGTAGCCTGATCCGGTCCTATTTTTTCGGGGTCAACATCATCTTGGCCTGGCATCAAATGTTCTTCTCTGCCAACCGGTGCTTGGAATTAAAGGTCCTTCTGTGCCAATGACTACTCGACATCCTCCTTGGTATTGTCTCCTCCCTAGGCTAATCTGCTCTTGCTCTACCAACTGTTGTGCCATCAGCTATGCCGGCCTGTAAAAAGGTGTTTGGCATCAAATGTTCTGGCTCTTTATGCAATGCATGATTTTGCGACCTAAATGCAACTAAATGTACTTAAAAGACAAGGAAGAGCATGTGAAATAAGCATAAAAATTAGTACTTTTGGAGCGCCAACAACTGCCAAATTATAAAATTAGTTAGCAAATACTAAAATTAATAAAGTTAAAGACCAAATTTAATTTAAATACACTAACAGCTTTATTTTTTGAAGGACAAGTCCTACTGTTGTGCCCAATCACCCCACAAGATTTACATTTGCACTTGTTTTTTTTGTTTATATAGCTTGCTCCCCTTGCTTGTTTCTACTTCCCCTCTTTTTTTGGTCTTTCAGGGAGCTTCCTTTTCAAAGGAGGTTCAACTTTTCTCATTTTGGCGTTTTTTCAGAAAGCCTCACTAGGTATGGTTGGGAATGCATAATCATAGAGTGACTGATATGTTTCTTTTGTGTATGCCTCATGAACATACCTCTCAAGTGGATCATAATTAAAAAATATGACACATATAAAATATGAGCATGGAATATCAATTAGATCCCAATATCTACATGTGCACTTATGACCTTGTAGTTCAACAACATATGTGTCTCCATTACAGTATACCTCATACCCATTTTGACAATTTCGAGTGATATGACAATATACAAAAGAGGCTTTATAGTTTTCAACTAACTTAGAAATTTTGGGGCATAAAAAACCTTCCCATTTTTAACACTTTTCTTTGTGTGCAAGGTTTATATTCATCACATAATGTCTAATGTCCTCAAGCAAAGATATTACTAATTTATACATTGCAGCAATAATTTCTGAGTTAAAAGCTTCTCCGAAGTTGTTGTCCATTGCATCACACTTGTAATATGTTAAAAAAAAAGTTTTAAAAAATGTTTGGTATCTCTCTATCAGTAAACTTGACAAAGCAATGTTCTTCATAATTTTCATCTTTGTAGAATACTTCTGGAAATCTACCTCAGTGGTTGCCTTGCAGCATGCCCAAAATAGTTGTTGCATATCATGTCCAGAGTGCTCCTTCTTCCAATATGCATATATATGTTTTGCACAGAATATGTGCTCAACTTTTAAAAGGATCAATTATATTTCTTCAAAAAGCGCTAAAACAATTTACAAAATCGGTTTACATTACAATTGAAAAAAGAATTTATCTTTTGCATGTCGCTGAGTATAGTGAACCTATCCTCATCTCCTATTTGCATATCAGTTTGAATGTGTTCCAAAAATTAGGCCCAAATTTCCCTATTCTACGCTTCTACTACAGCTCATGCAAAAAGGAATACTTGGCTATTGTCATCCTTACTTACATCAGCTAATATTTTACCCTTAAAGCCCCTTTTAAGATAACACCCATCCAAAGATAAAATTGGTTTACAATATTTTTTGAATCTTTCCTTTAAACCACTCAAACATACATACAATCTTCTGAATATAAGATTAGCAGTTGGAGTTAGTTTCTCAACAAATATATGGAATGTACCATTTAGATTGCTTCCCTTAATGTAAACACATAATTAAATAACTTGTTAAACTTATCATGTAATATACCTTAGATTTTTTCAGTAGCCCAATTGCTAGCTCTGTGGCACACATTTTTATTCAGTTCTACTTTAGCTCCTCCTTAGCAAGCCTCATCATGTCCTTCAATTTCAAGTTAGGCAAAACCGTTAGTTTACTCAAGAAATGTTTCCCAATAAACTTATAATTATAATTAGCCTTTTTTTAAATGTTACAGAACATTAATAATTGTTGATATGTGTTCTAACCCTAAAAACTTCATCTTATATCCTAAATAAATATTATAAAGTTAATTTTCAAAATATTTTCAATATCAATTTAAAAAAATTATTTAATTAATTTTGGTGATGACAAAGTTTATGTTAAATATTAATTTTTGGTATACTTTTAACAAATTTTTAGCCAAATCTTGGTGGCTTGACACGCATCTTCTTATACAAGGAGGCTCTTGCAGTCCTTTTGGTAGACATTTTGCCTTAGTTTCAGTCGGTGAAAGAGTTTAAGTTAAATATTTATTGGGTAAACACAAACCATCACTGAACTTTACCCTAAGACCTATTTTGGTCACTAAACTTTTAAAACGATCAATTTACTCATTAAACTTTATTTTTTGATTTATTTTACTCTGAATTATTTTATTAATATTTTAGTATGATTTGGTATATTTTATTATTATAAAATATAAAAAAATAATTTAAAATAAATTATATTTTATTTATTATTAAATACAAAAATTATAAAATAAAACTCAAATACCTTAAACCTCTCCTACCTTCACCAGCATCACCGGCCGACGACACCAACCATTCACCGGTAAATTAATTAAAATGTTAATATATTTTTCAAAAACCCACCACTCCACCGTGGGTCATCACTTGGTCGTCTTGTGCCGCTGCGGATGGCTTCATTTCTTTCTCAAAATTGCAGATTCAATTAAGTATTTGTTTTGTTTTTATTGTAATGTCATCGAAACACCTTTGCAACCTGAAACAATAGTGAAGGCAATTGTTTGTCTTACATGGCGACATGACCCAAGCTTTGTTCGCATCTCTGGAGTCGATAATTTTGAGGCTCACGATCTGTCTCTCATGTTCACAAATTGCTCCTACATATGTTACTCTATGCCCAACAATAACAACAGTAACACTTCTCTCAACGACGTTGTTCATCTTCCTGTTTGAGTCTCGCAATCTTCTTGGATATTGTTCCTAAGGTTTCAGTATTTTCTTAATTCTTTTAATCTTTGGGCTCGACGGGTGACGCTCGCGAGGGTGAGAGAAATTTACGGTGTTTGAGTTTTATTTACATGGAGAATTAATTTTTTTAAAAATATTTATGCCATAATTACCGTTAATTTTTTTAACGACGAGGTACCAAAATAGAAAAAATGTAACACTAAGTATGACTTTGCATCCAAAAAATAGTTGAGTGACAAAAACAAAAATACAAAAATAAGTGGATACTAAATAGGCCGTTTACCGTAAAATACAGGCTTAGCCGTCAAATAGGTGCCCAAATTATGCCCTTTTTCAGTTAGGTGCCCAAACTATTTTTCGGGTCACATAAGTGTCTAAAGTTCCATTTCATGACCCATTAATGGTTCTCCATTAATTCCCACCATTAAAAGACACATGTCATCTCCTGAAAATTCTAAAATTATATTAAAATAAAAAAATAATTTTCAGAAATTCTCTAAGTTTTACAGATTTTACAAAATAGCCCTCAAATTCAAAAATTCCTAACTCCCCAAAGCCTAAATCACAATTTGGGCCGATTTCGTTGTCGCCCACCACATCAGTCGTCGGACCATCACAACCATTTCCTCCATCACCCTGTTGCCGAAAATCGACTGACGTCGTGCAGATCGCCGAAATTGTCGAATGGTTCCTTTGAACAGTTCACGATGAACGACTGCAAGAGGAACGACGAACGGCGTGTGGGTTGTTCGCCGAGGAGAGGGTGCTTCATTTCGTCGTCGGCAACGCGGCCAACGCCAGCGGGAGTGGTCGAATTTGGGACTATTTTAGAAATATTTGAAAATTTTAGAATATTTTTTTATTTTTTATTTATTTTATTTATTTTTAATATAATTTTGAATTTTTTAGGAGATGACACATGTCCTTTAACGGTGAAAATTAACGGAGAACCTTAAATGGGTCACAGACTCAAACATTAGACACATATTTGGCCCGAAAAATAGTTTGGGCACCTAACTGAAAAAAAGAGCATAATTTGAGCACTTATTTACCTAGCCTAAAATATATAATAAATAAGATTTTGAAGAGTTGGTAGAACGGGGGAGGGGTTGACAATGGTAAAACTTAGGGTGCGTTTGGTTCACGGAATGAAAGATTACTCTTGGGAATAAGATTCCTGGAATGTAACATTACCTGACATATTACTGGGAATGTTACATTACCTTGTTTGGTTTATTTGGTAGGAATGTAAGATTATTGTGTTTGGTTGGAGGTAAATAAGATTATCTGAAAGTGAAATTTACTAAATTGACCGTGTGTTATATTTTCTTTTTAACATGTTAAACTTTCAATATTAAATTAAAAACATATGGACAAAAAATTGTAGAATTATTTTTGTTACACTATTTAAATTTTACAAAAATAATATATTTATCCTATTATTAATATAATTATTATATTAACTATTTTTAGTAAAAAAATAATTTATATTTACATACTCTCGTTACCTTCTATTAAAATATTTTATAAGATGATAAATATCTTATAAGTAAAAGAATGTTGTGTGAAAATATTACCTCTTAACTTATTAATTTATATCACATATATTTAATCATCTAATTAAATTAAATACATGATCTATGTGAACAAAATTCATTAACTTGAGGGTAATATGGTCTAAATGGTGGGAATTGACAAATATCTAAGAAAACCAAGGGAATCACATTCCCACCATTTAATAAAAAGGACTACTGTTGGGAATACAATATTACCCCTTGGTGGGAATGATTTCTAACCAAATGTGGGTATGTGATTCCGGAAAAGATCATTCCCTCAGGTAATGATCTTTTCCGCGAACCAAACGCACCCTTAGGGTTTTGAGCACTCATGTTTGAGTCATATAATTTAGATTTGTTTTAGTTTAAATTGTAATTTTGTAGATTTAGGGATGAAAATTTTATCCGACTCAGTTAGTTCTGACTCAACCTGGTCTGATTGGGTCGAATTTTTTTATTAAGAATTCGAGTTCGGGTCAGTTTTCGAGTGAAAAAATTCGATCCGACCCAAAACTAACAGTAACAGTGTAGTTTTTTCTTATATTTTTAGGAATATTTTTAATAATACCTCTCTTTATATATATTTTTATAATTAGGTCCTTATAATTGAATTTTTTATTTACATTTTGGTCTCTTAAATTATTATTTTTTACAATTATGTCCCTAAAATTAAATTTTTTTACAATTAGGTCCCTAAAATTAAATTTTTTTAATAAGTCGAGTCGGGTCAAATCGAGATCGGGTTTAAGTATATAAATTTCGGATCAAAACGAATTATTTAAAGGATGTGGTTGTGTCGAGTCGACAGTTCGGTTGTATCTGATCCAAGACAAATTGCCCTAGCCTTTGAGAGGCATCTTCGTGAAAGTTACAATGAATCAAACACCATTCCACTTAAACAATTTGAGGTTTAGTTTAAAACACTTAGCTTGGAATCAATCAATCTGCTGGAAATCCGCCGATGGTACTCGAGCCACTAGACCGGACGAATTTAATTTAGACTTCTACAAGAAATTTTGTCCCCAACTTAAGTGTGGTATTATGGACCTTTTTGCTGCATTTTATAAGAAGGAAACTGCCGGATAGATCGATTAATCAATCGTTTATCACTCTGATTCCTAAAATAAAGAATATAGAAAGAGTGGAAGATTTTAGGCCAATCTCTCTTGTGGGCAGCTTATACAAAATTTTGGCTCGTTTCTTATCCAGAAGGCTAGCTGGGTGTATTTTCGAAGTGATGGGAGATAGTCAATTCGCGTTCATCCCCGAGAAACCGATTTCTGATTGCTCCCTTATAGCAAATGAGCTAATCGATGATCTGAAGAAAAATAACCGTGAAGCCATTATTTTTAAAGCCGACTTTAGAAAGGCCTATGATATTGTGGACTGATGATTTCTAGATTTCGTTATGGAGAAAATGGGCTTCGGGGGATGATGGCGTAAATGGATCAATTTGTGTGTTGCAACACCATTTATATCGGTGTTAGTGAATGGCTCCCCGACCAACATGTTCAATATGAAGAGAGGACTTAGGCAGGGGTGTCTTTTGTCGCCGATGATGTTCAATTTGGTAGGTGAAACGCTGAGTTCTTTGATCTGTAAAGCAACTGATTCTGGGATAATCAAAGGGGTGAAGTTGGGTAACAGTGATTTGTGGATCTCACCTACACAGTTCGCGAATGATTTAATTATTTTTGATGAAGCAAGAGAAGGAACAACTAGAAACATCAAAAAAGTTTTAAGGCTCTTTGTCCTATGTTCTGGGCTGAAATTAAACATGAAAAAAACCAAATTGTTCAGGGTCAATGTTGGTGACTCTATACTGAAGGGATGGGCTGATGAGATCTATTGTTGTAGGGATAAATTGCTCACTGATTACACAGGCCTACCCCCGATTATCTATGAAATGCAAAGGAGTTATGGAATCCCATATTTATAAAGTTTCAGAATTGATTAGATGGATGAAAAAGGAAGCTATTATCACTTGGGGCCGTATAACATTGGTAAAATCTGTGTTGTCGAATTTACCTATTTACTATCTATCCTTGTTTCAGATGCCAGCTGAGATTGCTGCAAAGCAAAATAGTTTAATCGCCAATTTTATTTTGGGAGCTAAGTCTGGTAGGACAATTCACTGGATCAAATGAGAGACAGTGTGCAAAGGTTTCTTTGAATTGAGGTTAAAGAATAGGGCTATGTTAAACAAGTGGGTTTATAGATATGGCTGCAAAACTAATAGCTTGTGGAGAAGAGTTGTAGACGCTAAGTATGGTTATGGTCCGCACTCGATGATTCCCAAAACTGTGAATGGTAGGAAAGTGTTATGGGTTTGGAAAAATATAACCTGTCCCCTATCCAACTCGAATGATGCTTTTGCAAAATATATACGGTGTGCTTTTGGCAATGGGAGTCAAATTGAATTCTGGGAGGATTTTTGGACAGAAGTTTCATCTTTAAGAGTGGTTTTTCCAAGAATTTCCGCAGTAGCAAGGAAAAAATCTAGAAAAATTAAGGAGTTTGGATGCATTGGATCTAATAGATGGGAATTGAAAATATAGTTGAGGATGAGGTTGTTCGATTGGGAAATTATAATGTGGGATGATTTTATGAACACCTTAAACAAGACAATTAGTCGATCCCCCAATGAGGATAAAATCAAATGGTCTTTACTCCTCTAAAGCTTATTGTAAGACGATATCGATGGACGGTGTTGAAGTCGATAACATGTGGAAGGTTTGCTCCGTCAAAGTTTGGAAGGTTGCTCACCAAAGAACCCCTACGTTGGTGGAGCTAACTAAGCGAGGAGTATCTACAATTGGATCAACTGCTTGTCCCATTTGTGCCAAGAAACCAGAGACAGTGAGTCACCTGCTTCTTCATTGCAAAAGTTGCGTTGGCTATGGAAGGTGCAAGTCATTTTTCCAGCAGATTTCAAGTCCTTGCAGGTATTAACCAACCATTAAACTTGTTTGGATTACAGCCATGTTTGGGATTATATGGACTATATGGTTATGTAAGAATGCTGCTATTTTTGAGAATAAGAGTTGGGATGTGGATTAAATTTTTAAACTAGCTATGCTACGAGTAGGACATTGGTGTAGATCTAAATGGTCGGAATCATGTTCATCTACGTTGGAATTTCTGCGGTACCCCACAGCTATTTCAATAGTTTCGCCTCAGCAAATCAGACCTCCGGTGGGATCCTCTGTTGCACCATTAAAACTCAACGTTGATGCAGCGGTATGTGGGAGTGTCGTGGCTGCTGGTATTGGGACCATGCTGAGAATCAACTGATTAAATTCTCCAAATCAATCGAGTGGTCTGATCCTAAACTGCTGAGCTCAAGATTGTATGAAATCTTATTGAATAAAAAAGGTATTCTTTTCCCCTTGACACACTCGGTTATCCCCAAATCGAGTAAGTTGAGGGGTTTTTAACCAGACCTTATTTTCTTAAAAAAAAGGATAACTACTTTCAGATCAGATTCGAGTGTGCTAAAAACTCGATTCGATTCGTGTACATCCCTACTTAAGTTTTATTGGTAAATTATAAAGATTAAATCATTTTGGTTGTAAGTATACAAATATTGTAATCGTAGTTTTGTTTACATTCATCTTGCTCATTAATTCTAAGTGTAAACCAATGAACATAATGTTTGTAACTATAATTATAAGGCTTAACATACATTTCCCCTAAACTTTACATGTTTTCTCAACTTTCCTCATAAATTACGTTTTGCCCATTTTTACCCTAACATTTTTAACATTACTCATATTATCCCTTACCGTTAAAAATATATCTTGACCAAGCAGAACGCACCACACCATTTTTTATTTTAAAAATTTTAAAATAAAATAAATATTTTAAAATATTTATTAATTTAATTATATCTCAAAATACCCAAAAATGCCCTCATCTACATCCCATCATTTCTTCCCCAATTTTCATTTCTTTTCGATTAAGAAGATTAAAAGCTCCGGTGAAAAGCCAAATGAAATCGGAACAACAACCAGAAAAAGGAGGAGGCGGAGGAGAGACCAAGCTAGAAGAACAAGGGCATCAGGTGCAAGAAAACAACAACCCAGAAAATGTTGATGTTGTTAAGGTGCTAAGCAGACAATTGCGCCCAACAACATCGCCGTCAAAAGAAGCCGATCTAACGGTGGTGAAAGACGTGGTTATCGTACCATCAAGATTTCTCCTGCTATTAACTCACTTTCTCCAAAGGTTTCATCTTGTGAATTTTACGGTGCTTTTGGAAAACAAGCCAAGAATACTCGTAGGAAAAAGCCTAGTAAGCATAAATCCGTCGAACTTGATGGGGTAGTTCTGGGTATATTGATTTATGTATTCTTAGGTTGTTTAAACACAAATTAAAGTCCCATCTTTATGAACAGATATGATTGTTGGGTGTTTAAAGTTCTGATTTTTTTATTCTTTTTATTGTGCTAATAGTTTTTTTTTATGATCTGTGAATTGGGTGGATATGTAAATTAAATCAATTTGTATAAATGTTTTATTGGGATGTTTATTGAGACATATTTCACATGTTTTCTTAATAACTGTAAAAGAAAAAAAAATGGGGGAAGAAGACGATGAGGACGAGGAAGACGAGTGTATTTGGGTAAATTTAGGGTATGTTTGTTATTTTATTCTAAAATTTAAAAATAATTAAGAAAATGACATGGCGCGTTCTGATTGGTTAAATTTTTTTTAATAATATCGGTAACGACAAAAAAGCGTTAGGGGACAAAAGTGACCAAAATAAATTTTATGGGATAAGTTGGGAAAACAAGTATAGTTCAGGAGAAAAAAGTGTATTAAGCTTAATTATAATTAAAATAAAATATTTGGCTTCACAATATTTTGCAAAATATAATAAATATTTGGCTTCACAATATTTTGCAAAATATAATAAATATTTAATTTTATTTGGCTTCACAATATTTTGCAAAAAGTGTATTAACCGTTAGTTGACTAACAGTTTTCAACCACAGAAAGATCATTTTGTTCCAAAATAAAACGTTAAGGGTTGAATTGTTAAAAAAAGGGTAAACTACACGGGATACCACTCAACTTTACCCTTTGACTCGAACATACCACAGAACTATAATTTGATACTATTATACCACTAAACTTAGCTTTTGGCTTCAATGTAAGCATTCGACCGTTAACTTATAACGGGTAGTTAAATCCAAAACGACGTCGTTTTGGTGTTTTGAAGCCTAATATAGGCCAAAACGACGTCGTTTTGTTTAGTAAAAAAATAAGAAAACATTGCATTTGTGAATCTTAAACCTAAGACCTTTAAGATGAAAGGATTATACCAAACCACCAAGCCAACTTAATTGATATCTAACCAATTGATTTATTATCTGATCGAGTACTATAAATGTTCATTATAATTTTTTTTAACTCAATTACTTATATTCACAATATCAAAATTTGAACACATGACCTTACTTAAACCAACCCAATCGATTGTTGGTATCTAAGGTGTTATATATTCATACGTAATGTATTTATATTTATTAAAAGAAGATAATATGAAGTGTTAAAGGTTGAATGGTTTACTTGTTTTAGTAAGTGAATATGAATCAAATTTAGACAATTGATATGACATTTCCAATCAAAAAATCTGGTCGAGATATCAAGGGAGGGGAGCAAAGTTAGAACATGAAAAAGGAAAACTTGTGGTGACCAACACAAACCAAACGAGAAACATCCTCGTCCTCCAATTCTTCTTTATGAGCAGCCTATGCCTAGCCTTGGCTCACTCCAAACCACAACCATGAAAACACTACCATTTCTCCTACCGCTTCTCCTCATTGTTTCTCTTATTCCCTCGTCTTCCTCCCGCGCCCTCTCCGATTCCGAGTTCGCCTTCATCGCTCGTCGCCAGCTCTTGCATCTTCACCAGAACGATGATTTGACAGATGGTTATGAATCTAATGTGAAGCTTAATTTCACGTTTGAGAACTCCGGGATTAGACGTGCTTACATTGCATTTCAAGCATGGAAAAGTGCTATGTATTCCGACCCTTTTAAGACCACTCAGAACTGGGAAGGTCCTAAGGTTTGTGATTACGAAGGAGTTTTCTGTGCCCCGTCGCTCAAAGATCCCAAGTTTACAGTCGTAGCCGGCATCGATCTTAACCATGCCGACATTGCCGGATATCTGCCGGTTGAGTTGGGCCTATTGACTGATTTAGCACTGTTTCATATAAACTCTAATCGATTTTGTGGGATCATTCCCAAGAGTTTCTCCAAGCTTACTCTTCTTCATGAATTGGATGTTAGCAACAATCGTTTCGTTGGTCCTTTCCCGAAAGTTGTTGTATCGATACCCTCTCTTAAGTACCTTGATTTAAGGTTTAATAATTTCGAAGGCGAATTGCCGTCCGAGTTGTTCCAAAAGAACTTGGATGCGTTGTTCTTGAACAACAATCGGTTCGCGTCTAACATCCCGGAGACTTTAGGCTCTTCTCCCGCCTCCGTCATTGTCGTTGCCAACAACAAGCTGTCCGGTTGTATTCCGAACAGCATCGGCAAGATGTACAACACGTTGAACGAGATTGTTTTCCAAAACAACAATCTCGCCGGCTGCTTGCCAATGGAGATTGGGATGCTTGGGAACGTAACGGTTTTGGACATCGCTTCCAACAATTTCAACGGTGTTTTGGCAAAGACATTTAAAGGGCTAGGCAAGATTGAAGAACTCGATGTTTCGAATAACATGTTGGCCGGTTTCATGTCGGACGACGTCTGCCGGTTGCCGGGATTAAAGAACTTTACGTTTTCTTACAACTATTTCAATGGGGAGGCTGAATCTTGCCTTGCATTGAAGGGGAAGGACATTGTGATCGACGATATCGGCAATTGCATACCCGATAGGCCTAAACAGAAGTCACCTAGTGAATGTCAACCGGTGGTGAACCGGCCGGTCGAATGCAGTAAGTCGAAATGTGGTGGCCCTAAACCGAATCCACCTTCTACGCCGAAACCAATAGATGATGACCCTTATGACCAATCACCTGTTAACAGGCAGCGGCCTCCACTTCCACCACCAGTAGTTAAACCTCCCGTACACTCCCCTCCTCCGCCGGTCTATTCTCCACCACCACCATCACCACCACCACCAGTCTACTCTCCACCACCTCCGGTTCTGTCACCACCACCACCAATAGTCCGCTCTCCACCACCTCCGGTTCCCTCACCACCACCCCCACTAGTCCACTCTCCGCCGCCTCCGGTGCCTTCTCCTCCACCTCCTACACCAGAAAGAAAAGTCAATCTACCACCTACGATTGGTTTCAAATACTCATCACCACCTCCACCAATGTTCCCAGGATACTCATAGTCATAGTAGTTTTACAATGTTACAACATAAACATAGTGTTGTTTAGTTTATAGCTGGTAATCATTCCAAAAGGAGAATGTTTATAACTCGGCAATATGTTTATCTGAAAATTAGAACTAGGGTTATGAATATGGGCAATTGTATTGTCTCATTCCCAATATGCCTTTCTTAAGAAGTTTTTTTAACCTTCTTATATATTCTCCATGTATTTATATAATCATTTGGTTTTAAATTCATGTTCAGTTCAATTATTCAAGTTTAATTCAAATTTTAATAAAAAAAATTCTTCTAACGTTTTAAAGATGATAATCTTCTTTTTGATACAGTTGTTCTTAGAATTATTTTTTGGTGTAAGTGCAAGTGGCCCGAGTCCATCTACTCTTTGGATTTTGCTATTCATTCTAATCTTTTTAGGGTAGCGAAAATTTCAACAGTTAGAGCCTACACTAATACATGGGTAGCGCCTCCGAGTGAGAAGTTAAAATTTAATGTGGATACATATGTTGAAGGGAGCTATGGTTTTTGTGGTATAGGGGGAATGTTAAGAAATGGTAAAGGAAGACACTTAATCAAGTTCTCAAAATGCATTGGTTTATCCGATTCAACGGGAGCGAAAAAGATTTTCGCTAGCTCGAAATGGAATAGAACTCAATCGATGATCATTGAAACCGATAGTTAATTTGTGACAAAGTGGATTAATGGAGAAAGTTGATGTCCATATGTCTTTGCTGACTTGATCGTTCAATGTAAAAATGTCTGTGCTAACTCAAGTTGGAGTGTTGTCTTTGCTTTCCAGGAAAGGAATGGTGAAGCCTACAAACTGGCTCAAGAAGGTAAGAACAGAAGTGACGATCTCGTGTGGATGCTAGCTGACAACTAGGCAACCTTATGGTATATTTGCTTAAGTCTCGTACCTTGGCTTCGAGTGTTCAAAAGGAATGCAAATTTTGCAAGTCTGGTAAAGTTGTATTGGGGGTGTAGATTTGATTTATGGATGCATGATCATGTGTGTTTTTGTACTGAAAAACTAAAGTTTTAATAAAATTTGAGTACTCTTTTTCCCTACTTAGATTTAGAGAAGTTTTTAATGAAGCCCATTAATTTTTTTTAAGAAAAAGTAATAATTGCAGTAAATTTTAGAAAAGAATTACGGATGTAGATATCATAAAAATTATAATAATCTAATTTATTGTTTTCTTTGAGATTTAAATCTAATATAAAAATATTTATATTTATATGATTTTTATATACATGGGTGGAAGCTATTTCTCTTTTCCTTATCTAAAAAGGATCTCAATCTATGTTTTTCACAATGCCACTTCGGAAAGATTTTTTGTCAAACATTTTGAAAATTTTAACTCAATAATTTTCATATGATACTTCAGTGAATTTGACTAACAAAATTTAACGTTAAAATCTATTGATTAAATTGAAAATTATTGAGTAGAATTTTTCTATATAATTTTTTTTGAATATGCTGGTGCGATACAAGAGTAGTATCTGTTCAACTTTCTTAATCTTTTCAGGGGATGATAAACATCAATCTTTGCCACCAAGACATAAGGGGGTGAGCAAAAATACAAAAATGTTACCTTTTATTCATATTTTTTGCATAAATATATTAAAGTTGTAATAATTATAGCGTTTAGTTAGAATTTAATTTTTTTATTAAATTAAACAAAATCAATTTATTTTTTAATATTTTCAAAAAGAAAAAAGAAAGACCTGGTTAAAAATCCTATTAAACCTAAAAAAGAAAAGAGTGTACTGCTTTTATTATAGTACCATCAAAAGTTCGATTATTATAGTACCATCAAAAGTTCGATTACAACAAACATTACATTCCAATACTGCACGGACCAAAAATCCACCATGATACAACGGGGACTGCAAGTCTGCAAGCACATGGGAGAGTCTTTCAATTGAACAAAAGTCTCATGTTTTTTTTAGTTTTCTTTTCTATTCTCCCATATCAAAAATTAACTTCTAAATCCTACTTCTAAATTCTAAATTCTAAATAATAAATTTTAAATTTTAAACGCTAAAAAAATATATCTTACCCCAATTCCATCAACCTTAATCTTCAATCTTAACCCTAAATCTAATTTTTAAGTATAGATGCAGAAATAGAGTGTAAAACCGATATTTGATTTTGGTATAACAAACAATCTAAGGACTAAATTGCAAAGTAAATAAATTTTTAAGCAATCAAAATACTTACATTTGACAAGTAAAATTTATATTTAAAATGTTTTTGGAGTCAAAACTTAAACCATAAAAATTTTTCTAGGTGTTTCAAAGCCAAAATATTTCAAATTGCCCAGGCATTTTGAAACACCCCCAAAGTGTTTCGATTGTTTTGCCACTGGAAACGTTCGTTTCAATACAGACTATTCTATTTTGAGACAAGGGTTTCAAAATGGCTCATACTCGTTTCGATACGACCTTCATCTAGGCTGTTGATTTTTAAGAATTGTTTCGAAGCGGATCATACACGTTTCGATACAAGAGTTAAGTATTTTCAAAATTGAGCATTAAATGAACTAGTTGTTACTTGTCTGGAACAAACTTTTGAAATTTTGGTTAAGTGTCTCGATACACCCCTAGGCTGTTTCGAAACACCAATTTACAGTTTCAAAACGTTTCGATGCATCCCTTATTCGTTTCGATACGACCCTCTTTTTACATTTTACAGTTTCAAACAGTTTCGATACGGCCTATAGTCGTTTTGATACGGGTCCTTTTTACACACAACGATTCTTTTTTTTTCTTGTGTCTGTTTCGATATAGTGCCTCGTGTTCTGATACGGGTAGTTGCAGAACATCATTTATGGAGGGAAGAGAGAGACCCAATGGCTCTATTGATGATCTCAGACACCCAAACAACTAGAAATCAATGAGAAGGTATAAAAACAAGTCTCCAAAGCACCAGCAACAACTATTGAACCTTCAAGCAACATCAAATCATTTATTCCAAACCCTTGAGCCTACTAGAGCCTGTTGAGTGGATCAATGGATTGATCAATGCCAAGAGGGGGTGAATTGGGCTTTTAAAAATTTGTTGAAGAAAAATGATAGCTAAAAATGAAGAACAAAAGATTTTAGAGTGGTTCAAGTTCCAAATGAACTCTACATCCACTACCTTAGCTACCACTAAGGATTTGCAACAATTCACTAATTTGTTCTTCCCCCTTTCAAGGCTTAGGAGGCGACCTTTACACAATCGGTCAAATTTTCTACCCAAAATTTGACCAAACCCTCACAAGTGAACAAAGAAGAAATTAGGCAAGAAATATATCTCTCAAATACAATATTGCCCCTTTTAGTACAAATACTCAACCCAAATTTGAGATAGGATAGGAATTGAATACAACACAATTTGGGGTTTAAAAGAAATTTGAAAATAAGCACAATGAGCTTTGGATTTTTGCTTGGGTGTTTATCTTTAATGCAATAGTTGTTGCTGGTCTTCAATAAGCTTCAATTTTTACATTCTCTATCAATTCTAGTCGTTTGGGTGGTTAGGGTGTTGATTATAGCCGTTGAGACCCTCTTTTTCCACCATAAATGCACTTCTGCAGCAATCCGTATCGGTACACGAAGACCCGTATCAATACATATTTCAAAACAGAAAGAGTTGTTGCACATAATAAATAGGGCGTATCGAAACATGTGTAAGCGTATCGATACAGGACATGGAGTGTTTCGATGCAGATAAGGCTGTATCGATACCTTTTTTCTCAACTTAGCTCACTGGAAGTTTCCGTTTCGATACGGGCTACACCGTATCGTTACGGGACAACTGCCACTTTAAATGTTAGTTACCTAACGACTGACACCAACGATCGAAAACATTTAAAACTCTTTGAATTAAAATTTTCGTTAAAACCGTATCGATACGGGTTGAACCGTATCGGTACACCATTCAAACTCCTTCAGTTTTTACAGAGGGGAGTATCGATACAGATTGAATCTGTTTCGATACGTTGCTTCGATACGCTAAGGGGCGTATCGAAACGCGTCTTTCTAGTAGCCAACTTTGCAAAAAAGGTATTGATACGATTGGAGGCGTATCCATACACCTGGACGTTTTTCAATACTTTGGCCTTGGAACACTTAGAAAATATTTGGAGTTTGAGTTTTTCAAATCAGTTTAAAGTGTTGGTGATTTGTAAATCATTTGAGGGACTTAGAAATCTATTTCAAGTTTTCAATTTAATTCTTAACATACTTAGTTATATCAAAATCAAAGATAGGTTTTACAATCTCCCCTTTTTGATATAACAAAACCAAAACTTGAAAATTTTGATACTTTGAAAAACTTTGCAAATAACTCCCCCTTAATATTAGTTAGGTAACTTTTAAGTTTGAAAATCAAAATTTTTAAGTGTGAGCTTCCCTCTCCCCCTTTTTGTTAGATCAAAAATAATTGAGACATAATATAAAATGCATAAATAGGCAAAAGGTATAAATAAGCAACATAATACCATTAAGTTCAAATAAAAGATAACATCAACTTAAAATCCAAATAAAAAGAAAATCAAAGAATAGGTTTTAGAATAATGCAAACTTAGTTCTAAAAACATAAATCAAAGGTGCATAAATAAATATCCTAGATGATATGAATGATATGCAAAGATAGGCTACTATGCATCTCCATCGCTATCTTCATCATCTTCATCATCCTCTTCAATTGCATCATCATTCCTCCAGTTTGACGCCACTCGTCATAGAAAGTGGTAAGGGATATGTTCATAGAGTTGTGACCGCCTTCAAGGGAAGTGAGTCGAGTCTCCATATTCTTTATTCGATCTTCAAGGCTTGTAAACCTTTTATCAATAACGGTAAATCCTGAATTCATCACTTGATCGATTGAGGCCATTCCCGTGCGCAAACCCGTGAATTGCTCATTGAGATAAGTCATGAGGGATTCCATAGAAGGTGGAGAAGGAGCTTGAGGAACTTCATCAACTTGAGGATTAGCAAATTGTTCTGCGGCTTCACTAGGGAGATCGGATAGATGAAGCCAACTACCATTAAAGTAATGAAACTTACCCCTTGCAAGAGATCTTTCATCGATAGGATCGGTGAGAGGATTTGGGTAGTCATGCGAGCAATCTATCTCCTTTTGTTAGAATAAGTAACTCAAGTCCGTACCATTGGTGAAGGAAGTGACGAGTGTAGTGTGGAAATGTTGCACGAGATAGACAATCTCCGCAAACATAATTCGAGCAAGGTTCAGACGTTTTCTCTCATGGAAGCATCGAATCCAAAAATCATCAACTTGGCGGATAGTGGAATACTTCCCTCCCGAGGGCCTAAACCACCAAGAAACCATCAAATGGAGGATCCGATCCTGAGCATTAAGGGCGGTGACGGAACCACTTAGAACATGGCCAAGAGCATTCTCATCATCATAGCCTTCACCCTCCAACATAAACACGTCACAAATAGATTAAACGTCTATAGTGACTTTTTTACCCATAAGATGAGAATTAACGGCCGTAACAACATCATCTCGATTGGCACAACACTTAGCATTAGCATAAAAGATCAAAACTAAGATGCGAAAGAAAAACTCGGGAATTTGGAGAAAATCCATAAACTTCCATTCTTGGAGCAAATGTAAGTACTCAAATTTGAAACGCTCCGAGTTAAGAAAAGGAATAGAGATTACCCTCTCCGGACGGATCTTATAGTTTTGAAATTGGCGAAAATAGTTTAGATCTCTGGTGGACGTAAAAGAGTGTTGATAGATAAGAGTGAGGTTCGGGCGAGTACCACCTCCGGTATTGGATCCTTCACCGGCTTCACTAGTACGTGCTCTTTTTTAAGTGTCATATACTAGAGAAAAGATTAAAAATAGTGTATGCATTAAGTTTTCTTCATTCAACTCATTGAAAACCAATAAACAAGGTTTTAAAAAAAATTTATAAATAAAAAATAAAGAGTTTTTGATTTTGAGAAGACAAAATAAAAACAAAATAAATTTTGAAACAAAAATCAAAAGAAAATTAAAAAAAGAAAGAGTTTTACCTTGATATTGATGGAGAGGAATGGGAGAAGAACTTAGTACCAAATTGATGAAAATCTTAAGAGCTTTGCTTGATTTTTGAAAACCCTCAAGAGATTTTGACTTGTGGTGTGAAAATATGAGGGATTGATAGGCTATTTATAGAGTGAAAACGGCTAGGGTTTCTAAGGTTTTGAGAAAATTCAATTTTGGTAAAAGTTGAACTCTTTAAATGCCAATTGATAGTTGTTTGCACAATCGCGTGTCGATACGGGGGTAAAAACGTAATTCCATTTAAAATGCCCGTTGAAGGTTCGTATCGAAACGGATGCAATTCGTATCGAAACGATTGTTGCTCATATCGAAACGGTTTTAACCGTATCGATACTCGTTTTAGGCAAAATGTAATCTGGGAAGCTAATACAGTACTCGTATCGATACGCTTAAGGTTGTATCGATACCCTATGCCCAGAAATACATTTTAGGCTTAAAGAAAAACCAAAAGCTCAAATTTAACATCTCCTAAATGAATGCAAATGATGAATGAGCAGTTCTAAGCATATTTTAATAGAATCATACTCCCCCTAGCTATAAGCATGAATATTTTCAAGAGCTACAATATATTAACATGCAATTTCACAAGATCAAGCAACTTTAACTTTAAAAGGGTCCTAATGGGTCAAGGAAGGCTAGTTAGACCTAACTCTCTCCTAAGGGACCAAAAACGCTCTTTATCTAAAGGCGTTGTAAAGATGTTCGCTAGTTGGTTTAAGGTGTCAACGTACTCAATAACAATATCTTCCTTAAGGATATGATCTCTAATGAAATGATGCCTTATCTTTATATGTTTGGTTCTAGAGTGTTGGATGAGATTTTTAGTCAAGCATATGGCACTAGTGTTGTCACACTTAAGGGGTATGGTTTCAAATTTAATACCATAATCTAAGAGTTATTGCTTCATCCAAAGGACTTGAGCACAACAACTCCTTGAGTATATGTACTCGGCTTCGGTGGTAGAAAGAGATATACTATTTTGTTTCTTAGAGAACCAAGATATGAGCATACTACCTAAGAATTGACAAGTTCCCGAAGTACTCTTCCTATCGATTTTACACCCCTCATAATCCGCATCCGAAAAAGCATGAAGGTTGAAGCTAGAGTCTCTAGGGTACGAAAGACCTAAACAAGGGGTATCTCTAAGGTACTTAAAGATTCTCTTAACGGCTATAAGGTGAGACTCTCTAGGACTAGCTTGAAACCTAGCACACAAGCAAACACTAAACAAAATATTTGGTCTACTTGCGGTAAGGTAAAGCAAAGATCCAATCATAGAACGGTAAAGCTTAGAGTCAACACACTTACCTCATTCATCTTTGTCAAGCTTTGTAGATGAGCTCATAGGTGTGGCTTGAGGCTTTGAATTTTCCAAGCCAAACTTCTTGAGCATATCCTTGATGTACTTTGCTTGATTGATGAAGGTGCCATCCTTCCTTTGCTTAATTTGGAGTCCCAAAAAGAATGAGAGCTCCCCTATTATGCTCATCTCGAATTCACCTTGCATTAACTTAGCAAACTCTTTGCAATGACACTCATTAGTAGATCCAAAAATAATATCATCAACATATATTTGTACTACTAAGATGTCATCTTTATACCTTTTTATGAAAAATGTAGTGTCCACCTTACCTTTTTCAAAACCTTTTTCAATCAAAAAGTTTGAAAGTCTTTCATACCAAGCTCTAGGGGCTTATTTTAAACCATAAATTGTTTTAGTAAGTTTGAAAACATGATTTGGAAAATTTGAGTCTTCAAAACCCGATGATTGTTCCACATACACTTCCTCATTTATAAAACCATTTAAAAATGTGCTTTTAACATCCATTTGAAAAAGCTTGAAGTCATGATAACATGCATATGCAAGCAACATCCTAATAGCCTCCATTCTAGCTACGGGTTCATAGGTTTCATCAAAATCTATTCCCTCTTCTTGAGTGTAACCTTGTGCTACTAATCTAGCCTTATTCCTCACAACGTTACCACTCCCATCTAGTTTGTTCCTAAAGACCCATTTAGTTCCTATAGTAGATTGATTACTAGGCCTATCAACTAATGCCCAAACATTTCTTCTCTCAAATTGATTTAACTTTTCTTGCATAGTCATAATCTAAAAGTCATCTTTTAATGCTTCTTTTATATTCTTAGGCTCTATGCATGGGATAAATGCAAAATGGTTCATAAGTTTAAGAGAAGATCTAGTGGTTACCCCCTTGGATGGATCACCCAAGATTTCACCACCTTTGACATAGTTGAACTCCCTTGGGTAGCTCACTTCCTTTTCCTCAAGAGCCAAGTCCTTCAAGGCTTCAAGAGGTGGATCTTGTATATCCTCTTCTTTTGTTGGAATCTCAGCCTCCTTTGAGGTTTTTCCTCCATCAAAGGCATTAATGATTCCTACATCATCATCATCACAAGAATCCTTGTTAAATACACGATAGGCTTTAGAGTTTAAGAAATATCCTATGAAAATAGCTTCATCACTTTTTGCATCAAATTTACCTAAGTTGTCTTTTCCATTATTTAAAACAAAACACTTGCAACCAAATGGATGAAAATAGCTAATGTTAGACTTTTTAGATTTTAAAATCTCAGATGGTGTTTTCTTTAAAAGCGGCATCATCATTACTCGGTTTACAATGTAGCAAGCGGTGTTTGTGGCTTCCGCCCAAAAATATTTAGGTAAATTGTTTTCACAAAGCATGGTTCTAGCCATTTCTTGTAAAGTTCTATTTTTCCTCTCAACTACCCCATTTTGTTGAGAGTTCGAGGAGCCGAAAAATTGTGGCTGATACCATTTTCATTTAAAAACTCTTCAAACCCTAGATTTTGAAATTCGGTTCCATGATCACTTCTAATATGAGAAATTCTAAGTTCAAGATCATTATGGGTTAATTTTGAAAATGTGATGAATTTTGCTAAAGCCTCATCTTTAGTACTTAAAAATAGAACCCAAGTAAATCTAGAAAAATCATCAACAAGTACAAATGCATAATATTTACCACCCAAGCTTATAGTTCTAATAGGCCCAAATAAATCCATGTGAATAAGTTGTAAACACCTACTTGTAGAAACATCATTAATGGATTTAAAGGATGACTTATGTTGTTTACCCTTAGAGCATGCATCACAAATTTTGTCATTTGAGAACTTGATTTTGGAAACTAGGTTTTCTAAAACACTAATGCTAGCATGTCCTAGTTTCCTATGCCATAGCCATGCATCAATTTCATTTTGAGCTACTAAACATGCATGAGATGTATGTATGTCATCTAAATACACCATGTAAATATTACCTATGCGATGACCTATGAGCATAATATTATTTGATTTAATGTCAACAATTTTACACCCATTTTTATCAAATAAGACATTAAATCCTTTATCGCATAATTGGCTTATGCTCAACAAATTATATTTAAGACCATCGACATACAAAACATTTTCAATAAGAATGGTAGGGTGATTACCTATGGAGCCAATACCTTTAATGTGGCCTTTGGAGTTGTCACCAAATGTCACTACTCCTCCACTTTTTGGATTTAAGCCCATGAATCTACTCTTGTCTCCGGTCATATGCCTCGAGCATCCACTATCAAGGTACCATGAATTTTGACTTTGTGCTTTGGCTTTGTAGCAATGCTCCCCCTACAAACAAAGATACTCCCTCCGTCCCATAATAATGTCTCTTATTGACTTTTAGAAAGTAAAAAATTTTAAACTTTGACTATTATTTTATTGAATATTTTAAATAATTAAATTTTATAAAATATATATTTAAAAACTACTTGATTAGAGTTTTTAAAATATATATTTTCATATTTTTATCAATGATATATTTTAAATAATTATGAGTCAAAGTTGAAAAAAAATTGACCCAAAAAAGTCAATAAGGGACAAAAATTGTGGGACGGGGGGAGTATTAAACTTTTGTTTTTGGTACCCAAATCATTTTGGGTCCACGTGTGTTAGCTCCCAAAAGCTTGGTTCCCTTAGGAATCCAAGGTGACATAGCAAAAATATCATTAGACTTGACGAGTTCCTTAGGAACCCATACACTCTTAATCCTTTTATGTCTATTATGTCTAGGGAGACTACTTTGTTTGTAGTTATTAGTTTTTCTCCTAGGTTGGTTTATTTTAGATGATTCACATTTTTCATGCTTCACATTACCAACATTTTTAAAAGACTCTTTGAGCTTATTAAGCTCATCTAACACCTTTTGGTGTTCACTATTGCATTGAGAAAGAAGATTATTTAGGTCTACATTTTCATCTTGGAAAAATTTAAGTTCATCTTTCAAACCTAAAATTTTTTTCCTCAAATTTTAAGTTAGCTTGAGAAAGTGAGTCATTTTTATCATTTAATTTCAAAATAATTTTCTTATTTCTAATGACCGACTCTTTGTACTTCTCAACTAACTCATCATAAACCTCTTGCAACGCATCATATGCATCATGTAATTCATCAAATGTAAAGTCAAAAGATGATGAGTTAGAGGTTACCATGGAGGAATCCTCCTCAAGTGCCATGAGGCAAAGGTTGGCCACTTCATGTTCGTCATCCTCGGATGACTCCTCGTCACTCCAAGTAGCAAGCTTGGCTTTGAGCTTCTTCTTCTTCTCAAAACCCTTCTTCTTGAGTTGAGGGCACTCCGAACGAATGTGACCGGACTTTTTGCACTCGTAGCAAATGATTTGCTCCCTCCCTTCTTCTTTATTTTTGCCCTTGAAGTCCATTTTTCTTTGAATATTCCTTCCTCGGTTGGACCTCATGAATCATGAGAATCTTTTGGCTATCATAGCCAATCCTTCTAGATCATCCTCCTCACTTGAAGTGCTCTCCTCATGTAATGAAGCTTTGAGAGCCATTCCTATCTTCTTCTTTTCTACTTCTAGCTTCTCCACTCTTTTCTCTTCCTTTTTCTTTTCATCATCCCTTCCTTGCTTCATTATCTCATGAGTAAGGAGAGAACCCACTACTAGCTCATCAAGTTTGAGCGTCTTCAAATTTTTGGCCTCGATGATGGCGGTTATTTTCCCATCCTAAGATTCGAGAAGTGAGTAGAGTAGCTTTCAGACAATTTTGTCTTCCGCGATTGTCTCTTCAAAACCTTTAAGCCCGTTGATGATAGTTGAGAAGTGATCGAACATCTTGGACACAGTTTCGTCAGGCTCCATCTAAAAATTATCATAACTAAGATTGAGAATTCCAACCTTGGTCTCCTTCACATCACTAGTTCCTTCATAGGTGGTCTCTAGTGTATCTCATACTTCCTTGACACTTTCAATGGAGGAGACTTTGGAGTAGATGTCGGGACCGAAAGAATAAAAGAGCATGTGGAGAGCTTTATCATTAATTTGGATCTTCTTTTTCTCATCTTCACTCATCTCAATCTTCTTCTTTAGAACCATTTTTCCTGCATCATCCTTCTTCAATAGAATATAGGGACCATCTTTAATGACATCCCAAACAAGATAGTCGTTAGATTTGATGAAGAGGCGCATTCGGTTCTTCCAAAATAGATAGTTGTCACCATTGAAGAATGGCGGTTTTGTGGTGGATTGAGACATGTACATGCTAGACCCGGAGGTAGATGTCATGGCTTGATTTTTGGATGATCACACTCTTCCTAGGAACTCCTCTTGTGGTTGTTAATCCTTCAAAGAGGTAGGCTCTGATACCAATTGTTGAGTGGATCAATGATTTGATCAATGCCAAGAGGGGGTGAATTGGGCTTTTAAAAATCTGTTGAAGGAAAATGATAGCTAAAAATGAAGAACAAAGGATTTTAGAGTGGTTCAAGTTCCAAATGAACTCTACATCCACTACCTTAGTCCTTAGCTACCACTAAGGATTTGCAATAATTCACTAATTTGTTCTTCCCCTTTTCAAGGCTTAGGAGGTGACCTTTACACAATCGGTCAAATTTTCTACCCAAAATTTGACCAAACCTTCACAAGTGAACAAAGAAGAAATTAGGCAAGAAAGATATCTCTCAAATACAATATTGCCCCTTTTAGTACAAATACTCAACCCAAATTTGAGATAGGATAGGAATTGAATACAACACAATTTGGGGTTTACAAGAAATTGGAAAATAAGCACAATGAGCTTTGGATTTTTGCTTGGATGTTTATCTTTGATGTAATAGTTGTTGCTGGTCTTCAATAAGCTTCAATTTATACATTCTCTATCAATTCTAGCCGGTTGGGTGGTTAGGGTATTGATTATAGCCGTTGGGACCCTCTCTTTCCACCATAAATGTACTTCTACATCAATCAGTATCGGTACACGAAGACCCGTATTGATACCTGTCTCAAAATAGAAAAAGTCGTTGCACATAATAAATAGGGAGTATCAAAACGCGTGTAAGTGTATTGGTACGGGACATGGAGCGTTTCGATACGGATAAGAACGTATTGATACCTTTTTCTCAACTTAGCTCACTAGAAGTTTCCGTTTCGATACGGGATACATCGTATCGATACGAGACAACTACCACTTTAAATGTTAGTTACCTAATGAGTGACACCAACGGTCGAAAACATTTAAAACTCTTTGAATTAAAAATTTCGTTAAAACCATATCGATACGAGTTGAACTGTATCAGTACACCATTCAAACTCCTTAAGTTTTTACAGAGAAGTGTATTGATACATATTGAGCATGTTTCGATACGTTGTTTCGATACGCTAAGGGGAGTATCGAAACGCGTCTTTCCAGTAGCAAACTTTGCAAAAAAGGTATCGATACGGATGGAGGCGTATCGATACGGATGGAGGCGTATCGATACACCTGGACGTTTTTCAATACTTTGGCCTTGGAACACTTAGAAAATATTTGGAGTTTGAGTTTAAATTGTTGGTGATTTGTAAATTATTTAAGGGACTTATAAATCTATTTCAAGTTTTCAATTTAATCCTTAACATACTTAGTTATATCAAAATCAAACATAGGTTGTACAGAGTCAAATTGTGTACCCAACTTGTAAAATTATCAAATTATTCATCTTTGTTTCAAGTTTGGGGAGTGTTGGTTTGTAATTAGGCAATATATTAGTATTGTGAGAGATACATTTCAAATTGTCTTTTGTTCTTTGTAATTGAGAGTCTTGTCAATCAATCTTAGGGTAGAAAGATTGAATTTGTAAAGGTTGTCTCTTTAGCCTAGAAAAGGGGAAGAACAAATAAGTGAAGAGTTTATTGAAAATCCTTAGTGGGAGCTAAGCTAGTGGATGTAGAGCTTGGTTAGAAGCTTAAACTATTATAAGTGCCTTGTTCTTCATATTAATTGTTTCTTTTGCACCCTTCATTTTTAAAAGTGTCAATTCACCCCCTCTTGGTCATATCTGTTAATTCAATTCACTCAAAAATTGGTATTAGAGCCTACCTCTTTGAAGGCTTCACAACCAAAACAGGAGATCCTAGAAGGGTGTTGGTCAATTTCCAAGTCAAGTCATGGCATCTACCTCCGGGCCAAGCATGTACGAGTCTCAATCTACTACCAAACCACCCTTCTTCAATGGGGATAACTATCTCTATTGGAAAAATTGAATGCGTCTCTTCATCAAATCGAGTGATTACCTAGTTTGGGATGTGGTAGAAGATGAACCAACCATTCCCATGAAGAGAGATGAAGAAGGAAGGTTTGTTTCAAAGAAGAAAGTGGAGATGAGTGAATATGATAGAAAGAAATTGCAAGTGAATGACAAAGCCTTGCACATGCTATTTTGTGCTCTCGGACCGGACATCTACTTCAAAGGGTCCTCAATCACAAGTGCTAAAGAAGTGTAGGACACTCTTGAAATCACATATGAAGGAACAAACGATGTGAATGAGACGAAGATCAGGATCCTCAATTTTAGTTACGAGAACTTTAAGATGGAGGCCGGTAAGATCGTAACAAATATGTTTGACCTCTTCTTCGTCATCGTTAATGGTTTGAAGGGCTTCGGAGATATCATCCCTGAAGATAAGTTAGTCCGAAAGCTACTCTACTCTTTTCCCGAATCATGGGATGGGAAGAGAACGACCATCATCGGAGCAAAGAATTTGAAGACCATAAAGCTCGATGAACTAGTTGGTTCTCTCCTCACACATGAGATCATGAAGCAAGGGAGAGAAGAATGGAAGAGTAAAGAAGAAAGAAGAGTAGTCAAGCAAGAGGTAGAGAAGAAAAAGCAAGGAGTTGCTCTCAAAGCCTCTCTACTACAAGAGGAGAGCACTTATAGTGGGAAAGATGAATTTGAAGAATTGGCTATCATAGCCAAAAGATTCTCAAGGTTCATGAAGTCTAACCATGGTAGAAAGTTTTCAAGAAGATGGAACAAGAACAAAGAAGAAGAAAAAGACCAACTCATTTGCTATGAGTGCAAGAAACTGAGTCACATTCGCATCGATTGCTCTCAACTAAAAAAGAAGAGCTTTAAGAAGAAGAAGAAGAAGAAACTCAAGGCTCAAGTAGCAACTTGGAGTGATGAGAAGTCATCTTCAGAGGATGAGGAGCATGAAGTGTCAACCTTTGCCTCATGGCACTTGAGGAGGAATCTATGGAAAGATCTAACTCATCATCTCCTACTTATGATGAATTATATGATGCATACGATGAGTTGTAAGAAGTTTACGATAAATTGGTTGAGAAATACAAAGAGTCTATTTTAAAAAACAAAAAAAATTATTTCCGATTTAAAATCTCAAAATGAGTCTTTCAAAAACCAATTCTGAATTGGAAAAGAAAGTTTTATATTTGATAAATCTTTCAAATGAGCTTAAAAGAACAATCTTGATGTTGAAAAACTTTTTTCCAATTTCCAAGATTATCACACTAAGGAAGTGGATAATCTTAAAACCTCTCTTGCTATTGGGAAAAATGTTTTTAACAAGGGTAGTTCTTCAAAAACTCAATATGTAAAGATAAGGGATTTTAACTACAAACAAAGTGGCTCTCAAATGCATCCTAGAGCTAAGAGGATTAGAAGTGTATGGGTTCCTAAGGAACTTGTAACTTCTAACAATATTGTTGCTATTTCATCTTGGATTCCTAAGGGAACCAGGTTTTTGGGAGCTAACGCTTATGGACCTAAAATGATTTAGGTGCCAAAATCAAAGAACTAATCTCTGTTTGTAGGGGGAGCATTGCTACAAGGCCAAAGCTTCAAGTCAAAACACATGTTATCTTGATAGTGGATGCTCAAGACATATGACCGGAGATAAGAGTAGATTCATAGAGCTCAAGCCAAAGCATGGTGGAGTGGTGACTTTCGGTGACAACTCCAAATGCCACATTGAGGGTATTGGCTCTATTGGTAATCTCTTGTCTATTCTTATTGAAAATGTTTTACTTGTCAATGGTTTAAAACATAATTTTTTAAGCATTAGTCAACTTTGTGATAAAGGTTTTGATGTTCATTTTGATAAAAATAGGTGTAAAATTGTGAAATTGAAACTAAAGAAATAATGCTCATTGGTCATCACACGGGACACATTTATATGGTGCATTTAGATGACATATTTCATCCCATGCATGTTTAGTTGCACATGATGAGAATGATGCATGATTGTGGCATAGGAAACTAGGGTATGCTAGCATAAGTGTTTTAGAAAAATTAGTTTCCCAAAATCTAGTTAGATGTTTGCCCAAACTAAAATTTTCAATAGATAAAATATGTGATGCTTGTGCTAAGGGTAAACAAAAGAGAACCTCATTTAAACTCATTAATGATGTTTCAACTAGTAGGGCGTTGCAACTAATCCACATAGATTTATTTGGGCCTATTAGAACTATGAGCTTGGGTGCTAAGTCATATGCATTTGTATTGGTAGATGACTTTTCTAGATACACTTGGGTTTTATTCTTAAGTACTAAGGATGAGGCTTTAGAAAATTTTATCACATTTACAAAAACTACCCAAAATGGTCTTGATCTTAAAATTTCACATATTAGAAGTGATCATGGAACTGAATGTCAAAATATGGGTTTTAAAGATTTTTGTAATAAAAATGGTATTAGCCATAATATTTCGGCTCTCGCACTCCTCAACAAAATGGGGTAGTTGAGAGGAAAAATAGAACTTTATAAGAGATGGCTAGGACAATACTTTGTGAAAATAACTTACCTAAGTATTTTTGGGCGGAAGCCACTAATACGGCTTGTTATATTATTAATAGAGTAATGATTGGGCCTATTTTAAAGAAAACACCTTATGAGACTTTAAAATCCAAAAGCCTAAATGTTGAGTGGATCGAAAGATCGATATTTACCAAGAGGGGGGGTGAATTGGAAATTTGAAGGATTGTAGTGGAAATTGGCAAATAAAAATTGAAGAACAAGGAATTTAGAGTGGTTCAAGTTCCAAATGAACTCTACATCCACTACCTTAGTCTCACTAAGGATTTGCAACAATTTCACTAAATTGATCTTCCCCTTTTCTAGGACAAGGAGGCAACCCTTTACAATATCGGTTGATTTTTCTACCCAAAAATCAACTCAACCCTCACACAAGAGAACAAAGGAATTTGTAGGCTAATTAGGTATCTCTCAATACAAATTATAGCCCCGATACAAGCACTCAACCCAATTTTACAAAATATGTATGAAGAACACAAATTGGGATTTTACACAAATTTGGGATTTTTGCTCAAATGCTTGAATTTGATGGTTGGATGTTTGCTTTTTGTTCAATAGTTGTTGCTGATGCTTTTGGATGTCCCTTTTATACCTTCTCATTGATTTCTAGTCGTTTGAGTGGTTGGAGAAGTAAATGGAGCCGTTGGAACCCTCTCTTACCACCATAAATACACCTCTGCAGCTACGAGTATCGGTACTCGGGAATGGGTATCGATACATGTCTCAGAAAAGAAAGAGCCGTTGCATGCAATTAATAGGGCGTATCGATACGCACGTAAGCGTATCGGTACGGGGTATCGAAACGGCAAAGGCCGTATCGATACCTTTTTCTGAACTTAGCTCACTGTCAAAACGCGTATCGATACGGGGGTTAGGCGTATCGATACCGGTCAACGGCCTTTTAAAATTTGGTTACCAACCAACTGACACCAACGGTCATATTTTTAAACCGACTTAAATGCTTTAAAATTCTTTAAACCAGTATCGATACTGGTGTTACCGTATCGATACACTCTTTCAAACTCTTTGAAGTTTAACACAGGGCGTATCGATACGAGGGTTTTCTGTATCGATACGTGTTCCGACAGTAGCCAATTTTGGCAAAAAGGTATCGATACGCCTCAATGGGTATCGATACTCTATGACGATTTTCAATAAATTTGGCTTGGAACACTTAGAAAATATTTTGAGTTTGAGTTTTACAAATCAGTTTTAAAGTGTTGGTGTTTCAAAACTTGTTAAGAGACTTGTAAAAACAATTTTAAGTTTTTCAAATTGATCCTTAAAGATCTAGTTATATCAAAATCAAACATAGGTTTTACAATCTCCCCCTTTTTGATATAACAAAACCAAAACTTAAAATTTTGACACTTTTGAATAACCTTTACAAAGTAACTCCCCCTTAATATAAGCTTGGTAACCTTTGAGTTAAAATCAAAATATTTTAAAGATGTGAGCAAGTTTCTTCTCCCCCTTTTTGTTAGATCAAAAATGCATGGAGACAGTAAAGTGCATAATGAAATCAAAGGTATAATAATAATAAGCAACATAATTTTATTCATCATAGCATAAGAGAATCCAAACGAAAACAAACAAGAAATCAAAGCATAGGTTTTTAATCCTAAAACAAACTTAGTCCTAAAAACAGAAACATAGGTGCATAAAAATAGAAAATCCTAGATGATTATGAATGATATGCAAGAAGAGATGTCTAGGCATTGTCTTCGTCGTCTTCATCATCTTCATCATCATCGACCATAGGCTCATTGCTCCGCATGCTATTACGCCATTCATCATGGAAAGCGGCAACGGAAATATTCAAGGAATTGTGCTCGCTTTCAAGGGATGTAAGGCGATTCTCCATACCCGTCATCCTTGTATCGAAGGTGGTTTCCATGGAGGTTAGACGAGTGTTCATGTCCGTGCGTAGCCCGGTAAATTGCTCATTGAGATAGGTCATGAGAGCATCCAAATTGGGCTGTGGGACTTGAGGAGCCGGAGGAGCTTGAGGAGCTTGTGGTTGTTCCAATGCGGCTGCGGCCTCGGGTGGAAGATCGGAAAGACGTAACCAACTTCCATTAAAGTAATGGAACTTTCCCCGAGCAAGAGATCGCTCATCAATAGGATCGGTAAGAGGAGATGCAAGATCAAATGAGCAATCAATATCCTTTTTCACAAAATAGTAACTTAAAGCCGAACCGTAAATAAAAGATGTGATGAGAGAGTTTTGGCGATTTTGAACATGATAGACGATCTCATCGAACATGATTCGAGCTAGGTTTGGGCGCTTTCGTTGACGGAAACAACGGATCCAAAAATCATCCACTTGACGGATGGTAGAGTATTTGCCACCGGAGGGACGTAACCACCAAGACACCATCAAATGTAGGATTCGATCGTGAGCATTGAGGACGGTTACGGAACCACTGAGAACATGGCCCAAGGCATTCTCATCATTTAAGCCTACATCCTCTAACTTAAAAACCTCACAAATCCCTTTGACATCGAGAATGATTTGCTTCCCCATGAGATAAGAGCGGATGGCAACAATTTCCCCATTGCGAGAAATAATTTTGGCATTAGAATAGAAAATTAAAACCAAAAGACGATAGTAAATACCGGGGATAGAAAGAAACTCCATGAAATTCCAAGTGCGAAGCAATGGAAGATATTCAAACTTGAAGCGCTCGGAGTCGAGAAAAGGAATGGAGACGACCCTTTCCGCACGAATTTTGTAGTTCTCAAATTGGCGAAAATAGGGAAGACCCGCGGAAGTTTCAAAGGATTTGTTATAAATTGTAGCATAATCCGGGCGTGCAACCATTCCGGGAGTTGAAGATTCACCGGCATGAGTAACCCTCGGTCGCTTCCTCGAATGTTCTTTAGGTGCCATAATCTAAAAGAAAAATAAAAAAAAGGTTTCTTCAATTTGAGTAAAAATCAAGGTAAAAAGATTTAAAAAAAAATTGAAAAGCAAAGAGATTTAAGAAAACAAAGGGTTAAAAAAAAACAAAAAAGAATAAAAAGAAGAGATTACCTTGAAGAAAACTTTGAAGATTGAAGAAAACTTGAGAGAGAGAGCACAATTCTTTTCTTGATGCAAGAATTCTTTTAGAATTGAGTTGTAGTGTGGAAAATATGAAGGAGGAAGGGCCTTTTTATAGGCAAAAACAGCTAGGGTTTGTTAGGGTTAAAGAGTTTTAAGTTTGGTAAAATTAGATCTCATTTAAGACTGATTTAATGCCATCTGCGCGATAGGGTGTCGATACTCCTGAGGGGGTATCGATACGGGGATAGAATTGTCTTTTCTCAAAAATGCCCGTTGGAAAGTCGTATCGAAACGGTGGGGCCCGTATCGAAACGACCTGTATCGATACGATTTTAAGCGTATCGATACCTGTGAAGCGAGGAAAAAATCTGGGAAACAAGATGAAGAACACGTATCGATACGCGTATATCCGTATCGATACCATATGAAGCGAGGAAAATTCTGGGAAACAAAGTGAAGAACACGTATCGATACGCGTATAGCCGTATCGATACCATATGCCCAGAATGACCTATTTGGTTCTAAGAACAACCAAAGGCTCGAACTTAACACCTCCTAAAAGTATGCAAATGATGAATGAACAGTTCTAAGCATGTTTTAACAGAAGCATACTCCCCCTAACTATAGGCATGGATAAGATTAGGAGTTTAAACACATAAACATGACAATTTCACAAAATCAAGCATTTTAAGCACAAAAGAGGTCCTAAAAGGTCAAGATAGGCTAGCTAGACCTAACTCTCTCCTAAGGGACCAAAAACGCTCTTTGTCTAAGGGTTTTGTAAAAATGTCCGCTAATTGATTCAAGGTGTCTACATACTCTATAACCACATCTTCCTTAAGGACATGATCTCTAATGAAATGATGCCTTATTTCTATATGTTTGGTTCTAGAGTGTTGGATGGGATTTTTAGTTAAGCATATTGCACTAGTGTTGTCACATTTTAGGGGTATAGTTCTAACTTTAATACCATAATCTAAGAGTTGTTGTTTCATCCAAAGAACTTGAGCACAACAACTCCCTAAGGATATGTACTCGGCTTCAGTGGTAGATAAGGCTACACTATTTTGTTTCTTAGAGAACCAAGATATGAGCATACTACCTAAGAATTGGCAAGTTCCCGAAGTACTTTTCCTATCAATTTTGCAACCCCCATAATCCGCATCCGAGTAAGCATGTAGGTTGAAGGTAGAGTCTCTAGGATACCAAAGGCCTAAACAAGGAGTGTCTCTAAGGTATCTAAAGATTCTCTTAACGGCTATAAGGTGAGACTCTCTAGGACTAGCTTGAAACCTAGCACACAAGCAAACACTAAACAAGATATCCGGTCTACTTGCGGTAAGGTAAAGCAAAGATCCAATCATAGAACGATAAAGCTTAGAGTCAACACACTTACCTCCTTCATCTTTGTCAAGCTTTGTAGATGAGCTCATAGGAGTGGCTTGAGGCTTTGCATTCTCCAAGCCAAACTTCTTGAGCATATCCTTTATGTATTTTGCTTGGTTGATGAAGGTGCCATCCTTCTTTTGCTTGATTTGGAGTCCCAAAAAGAATGAGAGCTCCCCCATCATGCTCATCTCAAATTCACCTTGCATTAGCTTAGCAAACTCTTGACAATGACATTCATTAGTAGAACCAAAAATTATATCATCAACATAAATTTGAACTACTAAAATGTCATTTTTATACATTTTTATGAAAAGTGTAGTGTCCACCTTACCTTTTTCAAAACCTTTTTCAATCAAAAAGTTTGAAAGCCTTTCATACCAAGCTCTAGGAGCTTGTTTTAAACCATAAAGGGCTTTGGTAAGTTTAAAAACATGATTTGGAAATTTTGAATCTTCAAAACCCGGTGGTTGTTCCACATACACTTCTTCATTTATAAAACCATTTAAAAATGCGCTTTTAACATCCATTTGAAAAAGCTTGAAATTATGATAACATGCATATGCAAGCAACATCCTAATGGCTTCCATTCTAGCTACGGGTGCATAGGTTTCATCAAAATCTATTCCCTCTTCTTGAGTGTAACCTTGTGCTACAAGTCTAGCTTTATTTCTCACAATGTTACCACTCTCATCTAGTTTGTTCCTAAAGACCCATTTAGTTCCTATTGTAGATTGATTACTAGGCCTATCAACTAATGTCCATACATTACTTCTCTCAAATTGATTTAACTCTTCTTGCATAGCCATAATCCAAAAGTCATCTTTCAATGCTTCTTTTATGTTTTTAGGCTCTATGCATGAGATAAATGCAACATGGTTCATTAATTTAAGAGAAGAACGAGTGGTTACCCCCTTGGATGGATCACCCAAGATTTCACCATCTTTGACATAGTTCAACTCCCTTGGGTAGCTCACTTCCTTTTCCTCAATAGCCAAGTCCTTCAAGGCTTCAAGAGGTGGATCTTGTGTATCTTCTTCTTTTGGTTGAATCTCATCCTCCTTTGAAGTTTGACCTCCATCAAAGGCATTTATGATTCCTACATCATCATCATCACAAGAATCCTTCCTAGGAAGGAGGTTATCATCGAATACAACATGAATAGATTCTTCTACTACTAAAGTTCTTTTGTTAAATACTCGATAGGCTTTAGAGGTTAAAGAGTAACCTATAAAAATAGCTTCATCACTTTTTGCATCAAATTTACCTAAGTTATCTTTTCCATTATTTAAAACAAAACACTTACACCCAAAAGGGTGAAAATAGCTAATGTTAGGCTTTTTAGATTTTAAAATCTCATAAGGTGTTTTCTTTAAAATTGGCCTAATCATTACTCGATTTACAATATAACAAGCGGTGTTTGTGGCTTCCGCCCAAAAATATTTAGGTAAATTATTTTCACAAAGCATAGTTCTAGCCATTTCTTGTAAAGTTCTATTTTTCCTCTCAACTACCCCATTTTGTTGAGGAGTTCGAGGAGCCGAAAAATTATGGCTAATACCATTTTCATTCAAAAATTCTTCAAACCCTAAATTTTGAAACTCGGTTCCATGATCACTTCTAATGTGTGAAATTCTAAGTTCAAGATCATTTTGGGTTAATTTTGAAAATGTGATGAAATTTTCCAAAGCCTCATCTTTAGTACTTAAAAAGAGAACCCAAGTAAATCTAGAAATATCATCAACTAACACAAATGCATAAGATTTACCACCCAAGCTCATAGTCCTAATTGGCCCAAATAAATCCATGTGAATTAATTGTAAGCATCTACTAGTAGAAACATCATTAATGGATTTAAAGGAAGACTTATGTTGTTTACCCTTAGAGCATGCATCACAAATTTTGTCATTTGAAAATTTAATTTTGGGCAAACCTCTAACTAGATTTAGAGAGACTAGTTTTTCCAAAACACTAATGCTAGCATGTCCTAGCTTCCTATGCCACAACCATGCATCATTTTCATTTTGAGCGACTAAACATGCATGAGATGTATGTATGTCATCTAAATGCACCATGTATATGTTTCCTATGCGATGACCTATGAGCATAATATTATTAGATTTAATGTCAACAATTTTGCATCCATTTTTATCAAATAAAACATTAAATCCTTTATCACACAATTGACTTATGCTCAATAAATTATGTTTAAGACCATCGACATATAAGACATTTTCAATGAGAATGGTAGAGTGATTACCTATGAAGCCAATACCTTTAATGTGGCCTTTGGAGTTGTCACCAAATGTTACTACTCCTCCACTTTTTGGCTTTAAATCCATGAATCGACTCTTGTCTCCGGTCATGTGTCTCGAGCATCCACTATCAAGGTACCATGAGTTTTGACTTTGTGCTTTGGCCTTGTAGCAATGCTCCCCCTACAAACAAAGATATTAAACCTTGGTTTTTGGTACCCAAATCATTTTGGGTCCATGAGTGTTAGCTCCCAAAACCTTGGTTCCCTTAGGAATCCAAGATGACATAGCAATAATATTATTAGATTTTACAAGTTCCTTAGGAACCCATACACTTCTAATTCTTTTAGCTCTACTATGTCTAGGGTAGCTACCTTGTTTGTAGTAATTAGTCCTTTTCTTAGGTTGGTGTGTTCTAGAGGATTCTCCTACTTCATGTTTGACACTACCAACATTTTTTAAGGACTTTTTGAGCTCATTTAGCTCACCTAACACCTTTTGGTGTTCACTATTGCATTGAGACAAAAGATTATTAAGATCAACATTTTCATCTTGAAAGAATTTAAGTTCATCTTTTAATCCTAAAATCTTTTTCTCAAATTTAGAATTAGCTTGAGTGAGTGAGTCATTTTTCTCATTTAGCTCTAAAATGATTTTCTTGTTTTTAATGACCGACTCTTTAAACTTCTCAACTAATTCATCATATACCTCTTGCAACTCATCATATGCATCATTTAATTCTTCATATGAAAAATCTAAAGTAGATGTGTTAGAGGTTACCAAGGAGGAATCTTCCTCAAGTGCCATGAGACAAAGGTTGGCCACTTCTTGTTCGTCATCCTCCGATGACTCCTCATCACTCCAAGTAGCAAGCTTGGCTTTGAGTTTCTTCTTCTTCTCAAAGCCCTTCTTCTTGAGTTGAGGGCACTCCGAACGGATGTGACCGGATTGTTTGCACTCATAGCAAATGATGGGATCCTTCCCTTCTTCTTTGTTCCTTCCTTTGAAGTCCATCTTTCTTTGGATTTTTCTTCCCCGGTTGGACCTCATGAAGCGTGAGAATTGTTTGGCTATCATAGCCAATTCTTCAAGTTCGTCCTCCTCACAAGATGAGCTCTCATCATGTTGTGAAGCTTTTGCCTTGAGAGCTATTCCCATCTTCTTCTTCTTTTCAACTTCAAGCTTCTCTACTCTTTTCTCTTCTTTCTTTTTCTCATCTTCCCTTCCTTGCTTCATGATCTCATGAGTAAGGAGAGAACCCACAAGCTCATCAAGCTTTAATGTCTTCAAGTTCTTTGCTTCGATGATGGCGGTTCTCTTCCCATCCCAAGCTTCGGGAAGTGAATAGAGTAGCTTCCGGACAAGCTTGTCTTCCGGTATGATCTCTCCATAGCCCTTTAGCCCGTTGACAATTGTGGAGAATCGATCAAACATCTTTGACACCGTCTCATCGGGCTCCATCTTGAAATTTTCATAACTAAGATTGAGAAGTCCAATCTTAGTTTCTTTGACATCATTGGTGCCTTCATAAGTGGTCTCAAGTGTATCCCACACTTCTTTGGCATTTTCAATGGAAGAGACCTTTGAATAGATGTCCGGACCGAAAGCACAAAAAAGCATGTGGAGAGCTTTATCGTTGACTTGAATCTTCTTCCTCTCCTCTTCACTCATTTCGGCTTTCTTCTTCAACACCATCTTGCCTTCACCATCTTGCTTCAATGGAATGTATGGCCCATCCTCAATGACATCCCATACAAGGTAGTCACTTGACTTGATGAATAGCCTCATTTTGTTCTTCCAAAAGGAGTAGTTGTCACCATTGAAGAAAGGAGGCTTGGTGGTTGATTGTGACTCGTACATGCCGGAACCGGAGGTTGAAGCCATCTCTTGATAATTGGATGATCACACTCTTCCAAGGATCTCCTCTTGTGGTTGTTAATCCTCAAAGAGTTAAGCTCTGATACCAATTGTTGAGTGGATCGAAAGATCGATATTTACCAAGAGGGGGGTGAATTGGAAATTTGAAGGATTGTAGTGGAAATTGGCAAATAAAAATTGAAGAACAAGGAATTTAGAGTGGTTCAAGTTCCAAATGAACTCTACATCCACTACCTTAGTCTCACTAAGGATTTGCAACAATTTCACTAAATTGATCTTCCCCTTTTCTAGGACAAGGAGGCAACCCTTTACAATATCGGTTGATTTTTCTACCCAAAAATCAACCCAACCCTCACACAAGAGAACAAAGGAATTTGTAGGCTAATTAGGTATCTCTCAATACAAATTATAGCCCCGATACAAGCACTCAACCCAATTTTACAAAATATGTATGAAGAACACAAATTGGGATTTTACACAAATTTGGGATTTTTGCTCAAATGCTTGAATTTGATGGTTGGATGTTTGCTTTTTGTTCAATAGTTGTTGCTGATGCTTTTGGATGTCCCTTTTATACCTTCTCATTGATTTCTAGCCGTTTGAGTGGTTGGAGAAGTAAATGGAGCCGTTGGAACCCTCTCTTACCACCATAAATGCACCTCTGCAGCTACGAGTATCGGTACTCGGGAATGGGTATCGATACCTGTCTCAGAAAAGAAAGAGCCGTTGCATGCAATTAATAGGGCGTATCGATACGCACGTAAGCGTATCGGTACGGGGTATCGAAACGGCAAAGGCCGTATCGATACCTTTTTCTGAACTTAGCTCACTGTCAAAACGCGTATCGATACGGGGGTTAGGCGTATCGATACCGGTCAACGGCCTTTTAAAATTTGGTTACCAACCAACTGACACCAACGATCATATTTTTAAACCGACTTAAATGCTTTAAAATTCTTTAAACCAGTATCGATACTGGTGTTACCGTATCGATACACTCTTTCAAACTCTTTGAAGTTTAACACAGGGCGTATCGATACGAGGGTTTTCCGTATCGATACGTGTTCCGACAGTAGCCAATTTTGGCAAAAAGGTATCGATACGCCTCAATGGGTATCGATACTCTATGACGATTTTTAATAAATTTGGCTTGGAACACTTAGAAAATATTTTGAGTTTGAGTTTTACAAATCAGTTTTAAAGTGTTGGTGTTTCAAAACTTGTTAAGAGACTTGTAAAAACAATTTTAAGTTTTTCAAATTGATCCTTAAAGATCTAGTTATATCAAAATCAAACATAGGTTTTACACTAAAATTAGTTATTTCTACCCTTTTGGTTATAAATGTTTTGTTTTAAACAATGGAAAAGACAAGTTAGGTAAATTTGATGCTAAAAGTGATAAAACAATATTTTTGGGTTATTCCCTAAACTATAAAGCATACCGAATAATTAATAAAAGAACTTTGGTTGTTGAAGAGTCTATACATGTTTTTTTCGATGATTACCTCCTTCTGAGGATGGAATCTTGTGATGATAATGATGTAGGGATCATTGAAGTCATTGATGGAGGACAAACATAAAAGGTGGGTGAGATTTCAAATAAAGAAGATGAAGCATAAGATCCACCTCTTGAAGCCTTGAAGTACTTGGTTCTTGAGGAAAAAGAGGTGACATGACCAAGGGAGTTCAACTATGTCAAAGATGGTGAAATCTTGGGTGATCCATCCAAGGGGGTAACTACTAGATCCTCTCTCAAACTTATGAATCGTGTTGCATTTATCTCATACATAGAGCCTAAAAACATCAAAAAAGTATTAAAAGATGATTTTTGGATGTTGGCTATGCAAGAGGAACTTAATCAATTTTAGAGAAGCAAAGTATGGACATTAGTTGATAGGCCTAGTAATCAATCTACTATAAGAACTAAGTGGGTATTTAGAAACAAACTAGATGAGAGTGGTAACATAGTGAGAAACAAGGCTAGGCTTATTGCTCAAGGTCACACTAAGAAGAGGGAATTGATTTTCATGAAACATATGCACCCACAGCTAGAATAGAAGCTATTAGGATGCTTCTTGCATTTGTATGCTATCATGATTTCAAGCTTTTTCAAATGAATGTAAAAATTGCTTTTCTAAATGGTTTTATAAATGAAGAAGTGTATGTTGAACAACCACCTGGTTTTGAAGATCCAAACTTTCCAAACCATGTCTTTAAACTAACAAAAACTTTATTTGGTATGAAAGACTCAAACTTTTTAATCGAAAAAGGTTTAAAAAAAATCAAGGTGGATATTACACTATTCATTAAAAGATATGGCAATGACATCTTAGTAGTTCAAATATATGTTGATGATATTATTTTTTGTTCTACTAATGAATTTTATTGCCAAGAATTTTCTAAGCTAATGCAAGGTGAATTTGAGATGAGCATGATGGGAGAGCTCTTATCTTTCTTGGGGCTCCAAATCAAGCAAAGGAAAGATGACAACTTCATAAATCAAGCTAAATACATCAATGATATGCTCAAGAAGTTTGGATTGGAGAACGTGAAGCCTCAAGTCACTCATACGAGCTCATCAATTAAGCTTGACAAGGATGAAGGAGGTAAGTGTGTTGATTCTAAGCTTTATCGTTCTCTGATTGGATCTTTACTTTACCTTACCGCAAGTAGACTCGATATCATGTTTAGTGTTTGCTTGTGTGCTAGGTTTCAAGCTAGTTCTAGAGAATCACACCTAGTTGCTATTAAAAGAATCTTTAGATACCTTAGAGATACACCTTGTTTAGGTCTTTGGTATCCTAGAGACTCTTCCTTTGACCTTCATGCCTTCTCTGATGCGGATTATGGGGGGATGTAAGATAGATAGGAAAAGTACTTCCGGGACATGTCAATTCTCAAGTAGTATGCTCGTATCTTGGTTCTCTAAGAAACAAAATAGTGTAGCCTTATCTACCACCAAAGCGGAGTGCATATCCTTAAGGAGTTGTTGTGCTTAAGTTCTTTGGATGAAACAACAAATCTTAGACTATGGTGTTCAAGTAGATACCATACCCCTTAAGTGTGACAATAATAGTGCAATTTTTCTCATTAAGAATCACATCCAACACTCTGGAACCAAACATATAGAAATTAGACATCATTTCATTAGAGATCATGTCTTAAAAAATGATGTAGTTCTAGAATATGTTGATACCTTGAACCAATTAGTGGACATATTTACCAAACCTTTAGATAAAGAGCGTTTTTGGACCCTTAGGAGAGAGTTAGGTTTAACCAGCCTTCATTGACCCTTTTAGGTCCCAAATGGCCAAAATTTGCTTAAATTTTGAATAATGGTCATGCTTATGTGATTTTGCTTCTTAATGCATCTATGCTTGTTTCTAAGGGGAGTATGCATCAGTTTTAGTTCATATAACATGCTCATATATCATTTACATGCATTTAGGCTCGATCTAAGTTGGCTTTTTGGACATGAAACTACCCAAAATGCATTTTCTGGCAAGGGTGTATCGAAACAGGTACATCTGTTTCGATATGGGCACTATCTAAGTTGATTCTAGTACTAAATCGTATCGAAATGGGTTGTTCGCGTTTTGATACGGGTCAACCTATATCGAAACGAGTCTTATACCGAAACAGCTTGAAACCGTTTCGATACGGTCGTTTCAATACGCCAAGTGGCGTATCGAAATACAACCGCGCAGATTACTTTAAATAACATTAAAATAGTATCAAACTTTAATTAAAACACCAACTCTCTTTTTCTCTCAAACTCTAACCGAAAACCCTTATATAAACTCCTTAAATCCCTTGATTTTTCATATCTAAACCTAATTTTTTTAGGGTTTTCAATCTACACATCAAGGCTAGAGCTTTGCAAGCAATTTGGTACATCAATCATCCCTCATTCATCCATTATCCTATATCAAGGTATAAACACTTTATCTTTTTATTTTAATTTTTTGTTTAATTTATCGGTTGTTTTTATTTACTTTTTGTATAAAAACATATACATATAGTACGAGTTTTCAAGTTTTTGCAAAAATTCTTCAAAATCTAATTTTTTTTATTCAAATATAAAATTATATCGTATATTTTTAATCTATTTTTCGAAATTATTTTTACCAAAATTTTGTTTTATATTTATATATGTTTTTAAATTATTTTGTATAGTTTTTATCAGCACCTTGATTATTGAATTGCATATTGGATTGAATTTGGTTGATTTACGCATATATATGTTTTTGTGTCTTGATTTCATTCCAGCTTTCGAATGTGTGTTCTAGGAAGAGAGTACGAACCAATGAGGATGGTGGAAGCTCTAACATCGATGGTGATTCTACTCGTCCCAACCTCACTCTACTCTACCAAAAGAGCTTTCAAAACAAAGATGCATGTACCAACTTCAAACTCTTTCAAGACTAGGCTATTCGTTGTGAGTGTATTGTCTCTATACACTTTTTGAATTTTGAACGATTTCAATTTTGCTATCTTGATTTATTGAGGCATTGGAATTTCATGTCTTTTTTTTGCTTACTCGATACTTTGTATCGTAGCATGGTTCTTCTCTTCTATGCCAATGCTCGTTGTATCTCCAATGTCGATCAAGTGGTTACCATTGAGTCCTATCTAATGGGGAAAAAGTTTAGGGTTGATCTGAAAACCTTGATCAATGTTTTCGGGTTTGAAGATGAGGGTATTTAGGATGAGAACTCGTTGGGACATACCCTTGGTGGCTCTGTCACGATCCTTGATGTTCATGATCGCATCCTTCATCTCATGGTCCTGTGGTGGTTTCGTCTTTCCGGAGGAAAATTCTCCCACTTTCAGCAAGTAGATGGTCTTTGAATTCGATGCTTTTGTGAGGGACGTCGACCAAATCTCTATCAAATTATGTTTGCCGAGATGGTGTATCTTGTCCAAAACTGCAACTCAGGTCTTGTCACCTCCTTCACTTATGGCACTGCCTTGAGTTACTTGTTCTCAAAGTTTGGGATCAATCGCTCTCTTGACTTTCCGAAACCTCTCAAGGATCCCATCGATGAGCACACACTTCTCCGGTGTAAATTTCATTTCATTGATGGAGAGTGGACTCATGTCGAGAATCCTCCTCAAGTTGCGGCTCCCGAACCTCAACCTTAAGTTGTTCTACCAAAAAACTAAGCCCTCATGACTTTCCTTACCGAGTAATTTAATGGCTTCCGCACCCACATGGACTCTGGTTTTGCGACTCTTGACACTCGCCTCACTTCCGTAGAGGGACGTTTCCAAAGTGTTGAGAATCGATTTTGGTTGAAACTCAACAAACCTCTATGGACATGTCCTTTACCGGCTTCTATGGCGAATGGAGACAATTCTGAAGGAGCTCTGCCAATGATGAAGATGAAGACGACGACGAGCCTTAAATCTTTGCATTCCATTGCATATCACCTAGTTTAGGATTTCCCTTTTTATGCACCTATTTATGTTTTTGCTTTAAGACCTATGCTTTGATTTATGTTTGGTTATTATGTTTTAAGTATTAAGGTTTGGATATTATGTTTGGAGATTATGAATTTATTTTGCTTTGGTTTCTTATGCTTAATGAAATTATATTGCTTTAATTTCGCTTTGCCTTGTGCTATATTGCTTTATCTTTGTATTTATTGATTTTGATCTAACAAAAAGAGGAGAAGGATTAAGCTAAAATTTTCAAAATCTTTTTCAAAACCTAGCTTCAATTTAGTGAGGGTTTACTTAAAAATTTACTTTGGTTTTGTTATATCAAAAATGGGGGGAGATTGTAAAACTATTATTTGATTTTGATACAACAAACAATCTAAGGACTAAATTGTAAAGTAAATAAATTTTTACATTTTATAGTTTCAAACTATTTCGATACGACCTATAACCGTTTTGATACGAGCCCTTTTTACACACAATGACTCTTTCTTTTTTGGTGTCCATTTCGATACAGGGCCTCGTGTTTCGATACGGGTATTTGCAAAACAACATTTATAGAGGAAAGAGAGAGCCCAAGCGGCTCTATTGATGATCTCAATCATCCAAACGGCTAGAAATCAGTGAGAATGTATAAAAACAAGTCTCCAAAGCACCAGCAACAACTATTGAACCTTTAAGCAATTTCAAAGAATTTATTCCAAACCCTTAAGTCTATTAGAGTCAAATTGTGTACCCAACTTGTAAAATTCTCAAATTGTTCATCTTTGTTTCAAGTTTGGGGAGTGTTGGTTTGTAATTGGGTAATATATTAGTCTTGTGAGAGTTACATTTTAAATTGCATTTTGTTCTTTGTAATTGAGAGTCTTGTCATTCAATCTTTACGTAGAAAGATTGAATTTGTAAATGTTGCCTCCTTAGCATAGAAAATGGAAAGAACAAATTATTGAAGAGTTTGTTGAAAGTTCTTAGTGGGAGCTAAGGTAGTGGATTTAGAGCTTGGTTAGAAGCTTGAACCACTATAAGTGTCTTGTTCTTCATTTTTAATTGTTCCTTTTGCTCCATCCATTTTTAAAAGTGCCAATTCACCCCTCTTGGCCATATCGGTTAATTCGATCCACTCAACATAGAGACGCTAAAAAGAAGAAAAGTTCTAAATTTTAGTAAGATTTTTGTTAAATTTTAGGGTTGGGTCGAATTATGTTTTTATTATATCGTGTTAAGTTACAATATATCAAAATCGAGGCCGGGATTGAGTTGAGATTCTTATGTTTTGTGTCGGGTGGTCAATAATCGCCTCGTCTCATTGTTATCTCTAATCAAATTGTATGCTAAAAAATCATATATTTAAAAACTATTAAAAAGATTATCATTTAAATATAATTATATAATTATAATAATATTTTTATAATTTAGAAAACGCATAATTTAAGGATCAGACATAAGATTATTTGTAACAAATCCGTTACATTTGTTATATACATGTTTATAAATAGTTTTTCAGATAAACAATTTTTTTCGTATGGGAAAAATTAGTGTTTAATCTAGATTGAAATTTGGATAAATTTATTATTAGGGTAAACTACATAAAATACCACTAACTTTAAGATCTTACTCTATTATATTATTTTACTAAAAATATACTATTATACTACTAAACTTTAGTAAAAAGTTTGATTATACCATTGAACTTTAAAAGATTCAATTATAGCACTAGGCTATTTTGGGCAATATGAGGCATCAAATCAGCCACACCAAAATAATGTTGTTTTGGTTTAGAGTTCACTTCACCCGGTGGTATAATTGAACGTTTATTAAAATTCATTGGTACAATCAAATCTTTATTGAAGTTTAGTGGTATAATCGTATATTTTATTAAAGTTCAGTGGTATATTCAAACTTTTTACTAAAATATAGTAGTATAATAGTATTATTTTTAGTTCAGAGGTATAATCGAGTTAGATCATAAAGTTCAACAGTATTTTGCGTACTTTACCATATTATTATTATTATTATTATTATTAGGGAAAACTACCCCATTGACCAACAAACAAATTGGGGATACCTATTTGAACCACCGAATTATAGAAATCGTCAATCAGACCACCGAACTTATAAAATCAACTTATTTTGACCACCGTCGTTAAAAACCTAATGGTGGAGTGACGGAACTGCCACATGGCAATTTATGGAAAAATTTAAAAATTACACATTTAGTCTCTGTTATTTACACATTCTTTCAATTTAGTCCTAATTTTAAATTAATAAAATAATAAATTATTTAATTAAGTGGTGACACGTGTCAACACCTTATTGGATGATTTTAGTTATTTATATTTAATTTTATTAATTTATTTCCCCCTCCAATCAGGTGGTGACACGTGTCACCACCAATTTAGAGGAGAAAAATAAATTTTTCCTGACCTACGCTAAGTAGGATTCAAACCTAGGACTCTAAAGGGTAAAGTCAATAGCTTTGTCATTTCACCGAGCACAACTTTGTGCTATAATTTTCCTGATATAATATATATCTCTTATTAGTTTCTACATTTATAAGCCAAAAGCTCAAACCCTAAACACTAATTTCACATATATAAATCATAAACCCTAAACTCTAACCCTAAATATTTCAAATTAATTCCACGCTAAAATTTTAAATTAATTTCACGCTAAATATTTCAAATTAAATCTCAAACCCTAACCTTAAACCCTAAAAATTCAAAATAATTTTACGCTAAATATTTTGAATTAAGCTTTAAACCTTAAACCCTAAATATTTCGAATTAATTTCATGATAAATATTGCAAATTAAACCCCAAACTCTAACATTAAACCCTAAAAATTTCAAATTAATTACACGCTAACTATTTTAATTTAAACCCTAAACCCTAAATATTTCAAATTAATTTTAGGCTAAATATTTCAAATTAAACCCTAAATATTTAACGTGTAATTAATTTGAAATTTTTAGTGTTTAAGGTTTAATTTAAAATAGTTAGCGTAAAAATAATTTGAAATATTTAGGGTTTAAGGCATAATTTGAAATATTTAGCATGAAATTAATTTGAAATTTTAAGGTTTAGGGTTTAGGGTTTAATCTAAAATATTTAGTGCAGAATTAATTTGAATTTTTTAAGGTTTGTGGTTTAATTTGAAATATTTAGTGTGAAATTAATTTGAAATATTTATGGTTAGAGTTTAGGGTTTAAGATTTATATATGTAAAATTAGTGTTTAGGGTTTAGGATTTATATATGTGAAATTAGTGTTTAGGGTTTGAGCTTTTGGCTTGTAAATATAGAAACTGATAAGAGATAGGAGTATATTATAACTGGAGAATTATAGCACAAAGTTGTGCTTGGTGTAGTGGCAAAGCTTTGGCTTTACCCTTTAGAGGCCCAAGTTTAAATCTTGCTTGGCGCAGGTGAAGAAAAATTGTTTTTCTCCTCTAAATTGGTGGTGACACGTGTTGCCACCTGATTGGAGGAGAAAATAAATTAATAAAACTAAATATAAATAATTAAAATCATCTAATAAGGTGTTGACATGTGTCACTACTTAATTAGATAATTTATTTAATTTAAATTTAGGACTAAATTGAAAGAATGTGTAAATAATATGGACCAACTGTGTATTTTTAAATTTTTTCACCAATTGCCACGTGGCAGTTCCATCATTCAACTGTTAGGTTTTTAACGGCGGGGGTCAAAATAGGTTAATTTTATAAGTTCGGTGGTCTGATTGACGATTTCTATAGTTCGGTGGTCCAAATAGGTATCCTCAATTTGTTTGGTGGTCAGTGAGTTAGTTTTCCCTTATTATTATTATTATTATTATTATTATTATTATTATTATTATTATTATTATTATTATCATTATTATTATTATTATTATTATTATTATTAGGGGTGGGAGAAAATACCCGACCCGATTGACCCGACCCGAAAACCCGACTACCCGAAATAAAAATATCGGGTAATTCCCGAAAAAAATTACCCGACCGGGCCGGGTACCCGACCCGGCAAATTTCCCGAGAGACGGGCTGGGACACGGGCCGAGAGTTTTCCCTTACCGGGTACCCGACCCGACCCGACCCGATAAAATTTAATATATATTTTTTATATTTAAAATTATATTTTTATTTTATGTTTCTTAATATTTTCACTATAAAATTAAGTTTAAATCCCTATATTTTTTCTATGTTTGTATTATATTCTTTTAAGTTTTATGTTTAATTTTTTTTTAAAATATTTTTATGTTTAACATATGATTTTTTAATTTTAAAATAATAAAAAAATATGAACCGAGTACCCGGTACTCGATTATCTGGGTACCCAATTTTTACGGGTACCCAAATCCCGGGTACCCGAAATTAATGGGCCAGAACACGGGCCGTTTAAAGAGGTACCCGGACGAACCGGGTACCCGACAATTCCCACCCCTAATTATTATTATTATTATTATTATTATTATTATTATACGGAATGGTGTCTATTTCCGACCACCCATTAAACGCGAGTACGGACCATGAAATCAACGCCAAGTTAGTACTGAGATTCGGGCCACATTCCCATAACGGTCATTTAAGCTTTAACCCGATGAACATGATACGGAAACGTAGTTCAAAGCCAACGAGTTTAGCGACTCAGTGACTCATCTGGTCGCCCACCACACTAAACTAAACTCCGACTCCCTTAGGCCTTAACGCAGCAACACCGATGACGAGCCGCAGTTTCCTCTCCTTTGTCCTTTTCTTCTTACTCCTTCACATCGTATCCCTCGCTTTCAGTCCTCCCCAATCGAACCAGTCTCAAATCCTACAGGTAAAAAACAAATTAAACGAATTAGCAATAATTGATGATAAAGTTTCCGAATTCTCATTAAATTTCTTGTTTTTATTGGGGGGATCAGGATGTAATTGAGAAGATTGCTTTGAAGCAGAAATGGGAGCTGGAAGGGCTTAATTTTACAAAATTTGAATTGACCAAGATTAGGTTTGGGTCTGGCAAGAGATACGAGTTCCGGATCCGATTTGGAAAAACCCATTTGCTCTTCAAATTCCCCGACGAGGTTTCTTCCTTGAACAAGCTCACCAAACGAAGTAGCGACGATTTCCTTGATTTTGTCAACGAAATTAATTCCTCGGCCATACTCGATTCCTTTACAATGGAAGGTCCCTTTGAATTGCGCCTCTCGCCCAGTCACCAAGCTTCACTCCTCTTCCCGGTATGCTTCCTTTTTTTATTTCCTCATTAATTATAAAACAAATGGCCTTTTTAACTTGGTTAATGTTTAGGGATAGCCTAGGGTTTACTGTTATCTTAATTATTGTTTCATTTGAATTGCGTGCTTTCTTAACTTAATTGGGCATTTGCAATTGTTAAATCATCAATTAGTAGTAGTCTGAAACTTGGGTATTTGGTCATCAGCTGAACAATTCACATACTGATCTGAAACGAGTCCTTGTTGGTGAAGGCATCACTTTACAAGTAAGTGGAGCTCAAGAGATTTCTCTTTTCCATAGGTTTAGTTTCGGTTTTCCGTCGAATGAAAATGATGTCAAGGAGAAGAAAAGTGGATATTGGCCCTTCCGGCATTCAATTTGTAGACCATTACTTCCTGTTCGTGTTTTAGGGTCTGTATCTCTTGTTGCCTACCGAACTCGGAACCCTGATGCCAACATTGAAGCTCATTTCCCATCCAATGATACTATTGAGCTGCTGCCTGAAAAGTGTTATGACACCTATGATTACACAAGACAACCTTGCCTTACAGATTCTCTGAGTTCGAGGATTCCCAAGTTACAGAAAGTCCTTAGGATGTTTCTAGGTGATAGAAACAATCAAAAGGGGTTTTCCGGTTCTCTTAATGTGAAAACTAAGGCATCGCCTATTATTCATTTCCAGTTAGAGCTGGAAAAAAACATTGGGAAGAATGAGAGTGTTCGTGGTATGTTAGCTGAATGGAGGACGAAGCCAACTGTCGAGCGGCTATGGTTTGATGTAATGACTAGAGTCGAAGGAGAGAAATTGATGCCCCTTACGATCAAGAAGGTCCGACCTTTTGTTAATGCAGATACCATTTCATGGAGTAATTTATTGTCAAACATTTCTTTTACGAAGTTCCCATCTATACTAGTTCCTCAAGAAGCTTTGACATTGGATGTCAAATGGTAGTCGAAAACCTTGTAAGATGCTTTTGTTTCTGGTGAAATTTACAGATCAATGCTATACGACATTATCTGCCTGTTTATTCCTTGGTTGATTTGTGTAACATATGCTTGTCAATGATGTCGAACCAATCTTTGATTGGTTTGTAAATAAGATTTACCAAAAAAAAAGGAAGAGTGATGAAAGAATTTCCACTCATTTGCATTTGCTTTGGCTCCTTTACTGTACAGTAACAGCAATGCTAGGATCTCTTTTTCTTGTTAACGTGAACTATCGGCAGGCCATGCTTATGGATCTCATCTTGTTTTTGTTCCGAGATTCTTCTGTGACTCCTTCCCCCAGTTATCTTCTATTTGTGAATGTTGAATTGAATCGTATTTTGGATTGGTGATTCTTATATTTTCGGTTTTCTTGAGATAGTATGATTATTGGAAATCATTTTCTGACTCATGGGATGGACTTGTTGCCACTGTTTCAATGTTCCATGTAATTGTTGTGGCCTGGGAATGGAAACCTAGCAAATGTTGGCTAGATCTAGATCAGATTAGTGTTACTTCAAGTTTGCATGCTTAGATCTTTCCCCTCACTGAAATGGTGGTCGTACCGGAAACTGATCGCCACTTTGAAGCTGATTCCTCGTCATCGTTTGGAATGACCAAGAATATGGGATAGGAATTTGCAGTGAGTAGGTGACCATAGATGAGTCTTAGGCTCCGTTTGGCGGAGCTGGCAAAACAGAAGTTTGGTTGAAGAAGCAGCATTCTGTTCGGCAGCCAAAAGCTGCGCCGAACGGACCCTTGATCTACTTGCGGAATCCCGCAGGCCTTGTTCAGTTCCCTTTATTGTAGCTGAATTCTGGGCATCCTTGAACTTTTGCAAACCCTAGTGATATGAAAATATCAGACAACCCAAACACAGGATGTTGTAGCGTTTGATATATTAAGTGGATTAAAATAATGAATTAGATTATGAATTTTAATAAGCGATAATTAATCATTTGTTTATGAATAATGAGGTTGAATTAAATCAAAATAACCAAGTCATGTAATAATGGTAACAGTATATTGGGTGGATATAAATATAATGATTTCTATTGAGCCCATTTGCGAAAGCATCCTATACCTCTACCCCTTAGCCTATCCAACGATCCTTCACCTGTAGTATTAGAACCTCCCACACGATCGGCTAAGTGGCCTATGTCTACATTGACAATTCATTGTTTCCCCGGAATTCTCATCAGTGCAATTATTTTCGCCCATTTTCAAACACTTGCTCCTCACTCATAGCTTTCAAAGGCAAATCAGATTCTGCCAACCTTGCATTGCCACTGCATTCCATTCCTTCATCATCGTACCCAAGATGCTTTGCTTTGGTTTAGTCACAAAATCATCATCTGGCCAGGTAGAACCGGCACATTTAGAATTACATTATTAATCCTGGGTCGGGTCAAGTTTTTTACCCTAAACTCAAATGATCCAAACTCAACTTTTTTACAAAAAAGCCCAACCCAATCAGAACCAGGTCTGATGCGGGTAAAACCTTACACAAAGATTAGAAACAAATATCTAGGGTTGGGCTTTCATTAATCTAACAAAAATTGCACTTCTTTAAAAAAAATCTATGTACATTGATATTGACTTATAATGCAAGCATTGTTTCGACCAGTAGGCCAGTCCAGACTATACCATTTTTCTGCACCTTGAACACGTTGGTCCGGCACGGCCTTTTCCACATTTCTCCACTGATAATTTCTTCTCTTTTTTTTCGTCGCAGATAACTTGACGTAGTGATATTGATTTATAGATACATACACTGTTTCAACCAGTAAGTCAGTCCAGACTATACCATTTTTCTGCAACTTGAACTCGTAGGTCTGGCACGGCCTTCTCCACATTTCTCCACTGATAAAAGATTTCTTCATCGCAGATAACTTGACGTAGTGACTTTAAGGTCGATACAGCAGCCAGCCGTGGTAGATTCACAATCTGTAAACAGTCCCTCATGTCTATCTTTTCCAGGCTTGTTAATTTACCAATTTCCCTGGGTAGGGATTTCAAGTTCACGCATAGTGAGATATCAAGGTATTTTAACCAGACTAGCTCGCCAATGCTAGGAGGAAGCATCTTGAGTTCCGGACTAGCGTAGAGCCTTAGTATCCGCAGTTTCCTCAGCATACCTAAATCAGCAGGCAATTCGGATAGTCGGTGGCAGTTGGTTATGCTCATACTTTGTAATGAATTCAACTTACAAATGCTCAAGGGCAGCTTAATCAGATCATCACAATGATCTATTGTGAGCTCCGATAGACGAGGGAAGATCTGAGGCAGGTCGAGCACTGATGGATCAAGGCTGTTACTAACCTTGCAGAGAACCATAGATAGTTTCCGCAAATTTCTCAATGGAACAGTGGCGTTGGATAATTGAGGAACAGTCACTTTTTCTAGCCATAAGCTCCGCAAATTCACCAGATTAGTAAAAACTGAAAAATTCTGAAACATTGCTTCAGTTGTACCGTGGTTTATAACGATCAGTGCCCTAAGTTTGGGCATATTATCTATGAAAGGAGGCAAGAAGTATTCTTCCGCGGAAAAATTCAGGATGAGTACTTCAGCCTTGGGGAAATCCATGGGGAACCAGTTCATTTCCCTGATTTCTGCGGTCAATTGATGCAAGTTAAACATAATGAGCAATGGCTGTGAAACAAAATGTACTCATAAAGAAATACTAATATTGGAAATCCGGAACAAGTGATCAATGATCATAATACCTGTATGAACCGAAACAATCTGAGCATTGAATGGCAGATCTGTGTTTTTTTTCCATTCTCTTGGAAGTTCCGTACCTCTTCTAGGCATAAGTAATCGCTTCCGATCATTCACATCTCCGTGATTGCTTAGATGAATGGCAAGGTCTCTCAACACATCATGTTGAGTAACACAGATTTCATAGTAACTGCAGAATGCATCCCCAGCCCTGCGAATACAATTCCGTAAACAAAAAAAAAAAAATTAGCGATCTCAAGTATTCAAGTAAATAAAACCACACGAATTAAGTAACATACCGAGCATCTTTGACTAGAGTGAGTAGGTTTTTATCAGAAAGCTCCATAAGAATGGAAAAAGCTTCTTCCTCATCAATGTTATGGATTTCAACCCACATGTTTACAAGAACATCAAGGGGGATTTTCTTATCTTCAGGAAATGATCCCAAATCCAAGAAACATTCCCTGACCTTCTTCTTCAAGCATTCGACACTGATCGCCATTCGATCGAGCAATTTGTTTTCGTGAGATTCGCCGATCGGTTCACCTCGTGATAACCTTTTCCTTGCATTTATCCAGTACATTTCAGGTTGGTCTTGCAAGGAAGCTCCAATGACTTTAAGTGCCAAAGGAAGCCCTTTACATTCATCAACAATCTATCAAATCCAAAATTTTCAAAAACATCAGCAAAGATAAAAGCTAGCTTGATTATCTACTATTAAGTAGTAATCCTTTAAATGCATCATTACCTGCTTGACCAATGTCGCATTGGCAGTTGGAGGAATCGAGTTTTGTCCGAAAGCAGAGTGACAAAACAAGGACATAGATTCATCTTCGCTCAACAACTCTACTTCATAAACTTCATTAACAACTCTTTTGGGGAACTTACATCTTGAAATTACCAGTGTTTTATATGTTGGGACCTTGAAAATTAGTTGTTCAAGTACAGGCAACGACCATACATCATCCAGAACAACCAGAGGTCGAGCTCCAGTTCCCCACTCAAATTGTGACATCCCTTGTGGAACATAACTGTTATTAGTATGAGTCCTAGCCTCGTCTCCTGTCATAAATCCCCATATATTTGCCCTCAGTTGCTCCAGATTCGGTGATTGTGATACAGTTAGAAACAAAATTCTGTTGTTGAAATAACCTTGCAAAACAAGAACAAAACCTGTTAAATTTTAATTTCATAATCAGCCATTAACAGAAAAAGAAGAAGAAGAAGAAAGAAGTTGTTGTATTACTTACTTCGAACTTGACTATCTCTACAAATTTCATTTGCCAGAGTTGTCTTCCCTGATCCTCCAATTCCCCAAATTCCAACAACGCTTAAACAATCTCTTTCAATCAACATCTTTTTCACCTTGTTCTTCCCCAATTCCAAACCGATTCCACCAAAAAATCCCAAATTAGAACGCTCTACAACTTCCATTCCCTGTCGACCCGTTGTTCCCGGTCCAGCGTTCATCGCATCGAGCCGCTGCTCCAACAGGTCGAACCGCTCCATCGTTTCGGACCTCATGCGGTGCACGTCTGCTAACAAGTGAGCCTGCATCGGCCCGCTAATGAACCTTTGAACTTGTTTCTCTAACTTCTCCATCTTCCTTACCAGCTGGAGGTTTTTGTAGACGTTCCATCTGCCGGAATCGAGGACTTTGCGGGCCAATTCGAGGCCTCCACGTAAGATATCGGAGAAGCGATTGAGCTGAGATTGACGGAAAGCGGTGAGTTCGACGCCGGAGTGATTGAGTTCTTCGATGATGGGAAGGAGTTCTTGGATGCTTGTGATGAGATTGTCGGCACTAGATTTGCAGAAGCAGGATTTGCGTGAGATGGCGACTAACTGCCGGAGAAGTTCCGTTACGATTTCTCCGGCGAGAAGTTCGTTAAACGACATCGGCAGTTCGTTGGTTTAATCGGCGGGCAGCCTTTTTGTATGATAGTGAGTAAATGAGTTAGCGTAAACTGAACAAAAAGAAATAAACTGCCTTCAAATTTTCAAAAAGTGTTACTTTATACAAAAATATCAGTTTCTTTTTCAAATATTTTAGAATTTTAATACGTAAATATATTTTTAATTTTCTTCATATATAGTATTTCTTATTTTTCATATATATTGTTTAGTGATAAAAAAAAACGTAAGTTCATCTATGTTTTTGGCTCTGAATAAATTCGTATGTGTGAGAAGACGAAAAAAAACTCATTTCATGGAGTATATGAATCAGAAGTTTCTTATATCTGGAAAGAAAATGAATCGATAGAACTATTTTTTTCTATTTTCAATCATTTCTAGAAAAACTTGCCCGTTTGTGTTGAAAAATAATATTAATTCATACCAGGTCAAAGTTTTTATTTTCAATTTTTTTAGAAAACTCTCGCATGGATGGATTGGGGACGTGATAGCACACATTTTTTTGTGGCTAAAACCGTGATGTTTTAAATTTTATAGGGTTTAAATGTTTAGGTTATAAGATTTAAATTTTATAATTTAAAATTAGAAGATAGAGTTTAAAGTTCAGTATTTTAAGATTAAAAATTTAAATTTTAAATTTTAAGGACGGACTGTATAAATTTTTTATACATGTAACAAAATATAACTTATCTTTTCATTTGATATTGAATAATATTTGAATTATTGTAGGGTAGGGTTATTTTAAAGTCATAATGCTAAAAATTGCTCATAATGTTTAACTAGATAGTTATTTTGACATTTATTTTTATTTCAGAATAAAATGTACTCTTCGCAAATGAAAATCGTTAGTCAACTAACGGTAAATAGCTTGAAATGACGTAACAAACCTACATGACAGTGCATGTTGGCATAACAATGTCATATAAATAAATGTGTTGACTTGATAGAATGACACACTAGTCAAAAAATAATTTTATAAAAACTTATAAAATATAAAATTATTTTGCCTACTGAATTGTCATTATGTCACGTCAATTTAAGTTTTCTAATGGTAGTTGACAAATAATTTTTACTCAGGGAAAAATCATTTTAATCCAAAATTAAAACATTGAAGGATAAAATGTTTAAAATATTATGAAATTAAAATAACTATCCAATTAAACGTTATTGACATTATGCTTATTTTAAATGTTCAAAACTGCATTTGGAATCGGAAGCAGTTTAATGAAAAAGCAATTTGAGTGTTTCATCTTAGGGATTAGCTTGTGCATGCTTAAAAGTAAGGTTGTGACTTGTGAGGAAAAAAATTCCGGCAATCTGATCTGTCTTTTCAATGATTCGATTTGAAAAATTAGATATTCAATTTGTTTTTTTTTCTGAGTTATTTGAGTAAGATATTTAAAGAAAAAATGGAATTGGACATGAATCATAATATTTAAGTTTCGAATTATATGAAAAATTGAAGAAAAAAATAACTAGCCTTTTGCTATATTGGGGGTTATTGTTATCTTGCTCCTTCCTCTTTTCATTGTTGTCTAATTTCGAATAATTATTTATTCTTTTGAGTCTTTTAAGTTCTATTTTTATTCAATTTGATCCTTCAACATGTTTTTTTCTTTATTTTTGTCATTTATTTTAATGCACTGTATATTTATTATTAGTATTATATATTTATTTTATTATTATAAAACAACACTATTATTTTCTCAATAGTTAGTATACTTTTTTTATTACTGATAATTTGAAAAGTCAGTTATCCCATCCGAAAATATGATGTACATAAAAGTAAATATATGATGTTTCCATATTTAATATAGATCATTATTTTACAAATTCGAAAAACTCGATATATGATTTTTGTGATCAAATCTGATTCAATATTCAAATACACCCTAGTCAAAAGTAGAGAGTTGGTATAATTTAGAAGGGGTTGCGTCCAAGGAGTTGCAAAGGTAACTTGTCCATACTAATTTGGTGTCCTTTTTACATTCCTAATCCTAGATAGTAGATACTCTTATATTTCTTGGTTACGTCCTAGGTTGTACGCCAAGTCCAAGCTTCCGAGTCGAGAAATGATTGTTACGATTGTTATTTACTTTGTTATGAGGATCGACAGATACGCATGAGCACTTATTTTTATTTTATTGTGTGTGTGTTTTTTTTTACAAAAATTATGAAAAACTGTTGTAAAATTTTAATTTTTAAGGAAATCTTGATCGATAGAACAAAAACAACAATGATCGAGAGAGACATTCAAATGTTTTATTTATAAAAACATTTTTTTATTAAGAATATATATTTTAAAATTAAATATTCTAATCTTATTTTAACGCAAAGGCTAAAGTCACATAATGCTTTGTTATTCACTTGAGCTTATGCTGCATACGTGGAAATCAAATCCATGTTGAAAAGGATAATGTATCTTAATGTTACAACGTACGGAAATTTATATCATAAATTAATATTAAACAATATTATGAATATCACACATGTAAATTTAAATTCTTCGGGTTTGATGTTAATCTATAAAATTTAACTTTAACTTCAATTTAAGAAGTGATGGTTTAATTTATTAAATTTTAATTTAATTAATATTGTTATTATTTTAATATTTCAGAGATAAAAATTCAAATATGTGTAAGTTTATAATAATTTGTAGGGTAAAGTACACAGATGGTCACTGAACTTTGATAAAAAAATAAAATGGTAATTAAACTTTCAAAAATTATAAAATGGCAATTAAACTTTATGTTTTATAACAAAATGGTAACTGAATCTGTTATAAAATTTGGAATAATAACATATTTAGTCCTTCATAATTATACATTCAATTAATTTAGTCATAATTCGAAACAATTCACTAAATTTAGCCCTCGCTATTTATGCATTCTTTCAATTTGGTCCTTAAAGCAAAATTCCAAAGTATGGTAACATGATAAATAATTACAATTAAATTTTTATAGGAACTCGAAAACTCGACTCGAATCGAAAAAATTTCAAATAAAGTTTGAGTTGTAAAATAAGACATGTCAACTCGAATAGCTTGAAATTTTTTGACTCGACTCGATCGAACGCTCATCTCTATCTTAAGATATGACGCGTCAACTCAAATAACTCAAAATATTTGAACATTTTAAATCATTTTTTCTTTTAAATCGAATATTTTTTAAAATAGAATATTTAGTATGTAGACATCGTTCATGGTCCGGGTCAAAATTGGTTGGACCTTCAAAGGCTCGTCATGGATTGGAGTCGCCATCGATCGTTTTGAGTTGGGTACGACCGAAAACCTATAAAACTGGTCTGCATCTGAACCGGAGTCATGGTCGGGCTCGGGAGTTGGTTACGTGTGGGGAAGGTTATAGCACCCCCCACAATGCCCAAAATTGGTACCTAAAGGGGTTATGTTGTTTAAAACGCTACAAAAATGCACACTCAGTTAATAACACTATTAAAAAAGATGATGTAAAATGATACAAAAACTAAATTACATGCTTGAATATTAAATCATGCAAATAAAAACATGGAAGATCAAAATGAAAATAAAAGACCATAAACTTTAAGTCAATTTGTAATAAATCGTAAATTATGCAAATTATTAGTCAAATTCAATTTTAGGGTCAAATTCGAAAATATTCACAAGAATTTAAGATCGATTTACAATTAAGCTCTAAGTTTAAAAATCAATTTAAACAAATTAAAATTTTATTGAAAACAGTTAATCTAAAAGAAAAGGAAAGAAACCTAAGTTAACCACGGTTAAAAAAATGATTAAATAAGTCTAAGGTCTAATTAAAAAAATCTAAAGTTTAAAGGCTAAATTCTAATTAAATTAACATGAAATAAGATCAAAATGTTATACATATAAAGAAGCATGGACCTAAGGTGCGAATTTCCCTTAAATCTAGAAGAGTGCGGGTGAGTTGGCCTGGGATGCCTGCGTGAATGATTCCCAAGGCTGCACCAATTTTCCATGTGCATTAAAAGCCTTTTAATTCCTTTTCATTCACAACCGTTCAATTATCATAGGGAAATTTAAAAATATTATTATGCTCCTTCAACGTTTATTAAATATGGGTTTTATGTTAAGAACCCATAGACTTTTCACTCATATTCTTCTATTTTTCCGATGAACACACCTTCGCCGCCATCGGTTTAGCTCCGACGACGGTGAAAAATCAAAAGAAGTTACATTTCTCTTCGTTTTTCTCTCCTGAACTCAACCCAACGTTAGTTTTCTAAAAAAACGAGTATATTGAAGTAGATTTGGAAAAAAGTTTCAAAACCTTAAATGCCTTTACCTCTTGATTTTGAAATCTCACCGTTGGATCACATTAATTTTCGAGTATGTTGGTCTACCAGTAGCCGCGAATCTTTTCACCGCTCGGATTTCTCAGTCGTGTCTCCGTTCGTTGGAAATCGAAGGTAAACGGTTCAACTTCTTCTTTTTTCGATCTCAATCAAACTCATTCTAATCACTTTCAGTTTCTCCTCCACCTAGATGAAGTTGAGACGAGCATTAAATAGTGGAGCTTGGAGGAGTTAGTTTCCGAAATTGGAGGGATTTGTTGAACATAGGAGTGGCGTGCAAGTTTGTGTTTCTATTATTTTTATATTTTTATATTTTTTATTTTTCATTTGAGTTTTATTTGATTTTGGGTGTAATCGAATTTGGGCCAAATGACTAGCCCCTGGTAAAATTGATGCTCACAGCTGCCCCTTTTTGCTCATTGCTCGAACGAGGGGAATAGAGCAAAGACTAAGACCATCAAATTTGTCTAGTGAATGTTGAACTTTTGATAATGACATTCCATCTTAGCGGTTTGCTGGCACTCCGTCTTGGAGGTGAATAGTGAGACTCCGTCATGGAGGCGACTAGTGGCACTTCGTCTTGGAGGCTTAATGATGACACTCCATCTCGGAGGCCAATGGTGGCACTTCATCTTGAAGGCAATTCATGACATTCCATCTTGGAAGCAAATCGTGGCACTCCATCTTGGAGGTAAATAGTGGCACTTCCTCTTGAAGGCAAGTCTTGGCATTCCATCTTTGAAACAAATGGCGACACTCCATCTTGGAGGCAAATGGTGGCACTTCATCTTGAAGGCAAGTGGTGGCACTCCATCTTGGGGGCAAATCTTGGCACTTGATTTTATGTCTCAAGGGAGACAAGATTTATGTGTTTCAAGGGAAATGGTCTCAAGAGAGACAAAAATTACGTTTCAGGAGAAACATATCTTAACAACATATAGAGGTTTCGAGAATTAATATCTCAAGGGAGATTTGAGAAAATTTCCTCAAGAGAGGAAAATCATTCTCTGAAGAATCGTTCTCTAAGGAGATCCAAAAAATTATCCTCAAGAGAGGAAAGTCATTTTTTGAAGAAAACATCATCGAGAGAGAATTGTGAAAATTTGAAGCAATTGTGAAAATGAATATATCTTAAGAGAGATTCAGAAAAGTATCCTCAAGAGAGGGAAGTCATTTTTTGAAAATTTCCTCAAGAGAAAAAGATCAAGATTTTTCGAAGATGTTTCAAGAACATCTCAGATGAGTCTTACAAGCATCATACCTTATAATTAAAGCACCTTGTACAGGATCGAAATTGCAAAGTTCAAGTGAACATTTTCCTGCAAAATTTATTAATGATGCAGATGTCATGCATGACTACCTAATACAATATATGTCAACGATGAATGCATGTTGTTGATGTGTACTCTTAATGATGCATGTGAAGTCTTTCATTTCATGATTTGACCATCTTTTTCACAATTGGAAAGTATCTTCATCATGGATCACGTCAATTCACCTTTTTCGCCCAATGAACTTTGCCTAACAAACTTTCATATTTTCTTTTCCCTTTTGCATTATTTTCTTGATTTCAAGCTTTCGAGTCAAAGCAACCCATATCAATTTCAAAAACATTTTTCATTCTCAAGAGAGATGATATTTGAAAACCTTTTTATTTCTCAATTCTCAAAATAAGACAAGTTCGCAAAAACATTTTTCAAAATAAAATGTGCCCCTCACGCTAGGTTCACAACTGAAACA